>JACCHY010000005.1:0-1428750 GCA_018907195.1 Dolichoris vasculosae | reverse complement strand
AAACATTTTATTTCATACTTAATAATTCTTTTGAAATATTTATAATTACAATGTTAATCGACTTAAATATTTCTTCTTTTATAATATTAATAACGCTTATGAGAAAAGTCATAACTGATTTAACTGATAACTGAATAAATGTATCGATGTTATCAATATTTCTTAGTTATCGGTTGATTTTGAAAATTTTAGAATATTATTTTTTGCTCTCTGTCTTACATTATTTCATACATACACGTGTAATCGTAAAAAGAAAAGAGTAAGGCTGTCTGCGTATGTGCCGCTTCATATTTTTTATTCTCTGTTCATTCTCTCGTATCGCATATACTGTGAGTATTCGATTTTTGCCTTTAAAAAAGCGGATGTTTCGCCGGGGAACGATCGGATTTCCTCTTGATCTTTCGATCCAACCCCTGAAGGAGTATTTCTCGATACTGTTCAACGCTTCAAATCGTCATCTTCTTTTCTCTCTTTCACTCATTTCTTTTTTCTCGCTCCGTCAATGTATATTCTTATTTGTTATCTTTTTTTCATCGTTGACGAAAAGAAGGCGGTTAGTTTCTTTTCTTTTTTCATAAAAAAATAACCTAATATTAAATTTGGCTTACCACGAGAGAAAGTAAGAAGGTAAATGAAAGAGAGAGAAATCGACTTATTTCGGTGCGGCTCAACCGCGATTACGTTGATAACCATCTATATACTTTTAGTCTTCGATTTATTTTCTTTGCACAGCGTTATATGTTCTCGTGAATTGAACTAAAGTACCCATAAATGAGTTAAAATAATAGATAAATATAGCAAATTTCTTAAAACAATGTCTCTTAAATACTAATTTATTGTAAAATGCTCGTCAACGATACAATCGAATAATTTTATATACGTTAGATATAGATAATAATTAATGCATGAAAAAATATTATTTATAACACTATCGAATAAATCATTAAAAATTATAAATATTGATATCCAAATATATTATATAATATTAAAAAATATTTGCAATTGCTTTATATAATAATAACTTTTATAAAGTAATAAAGAATTAAAATTTAATCAATAATTGAATACTTTAAAATAATTTAAACAACAAATGCTTAATATACATTTTTATAAATTTTTTCAGTTTATAGCAAAAGAAAATTATCTTTATTTTTGTATTTTAAATAAATGATATTGTTATAAAATTGAAATGGCAAAGGATGCGTATTTAAAAATTCTTCTAGTTAGTTAAATATTGCTAAAATTATGCAATAAAAGTAAATTTTTATAAAAGATTGTAAAAAAATTTTAAATCACTTTCGATGAAAAATCGAGAAAATATTCTTATAAAAAAATGTTTCATATTTATAAATGGCTTAAATAAGAGTAGTATGAAAAAATAAAAGGTTACGGATAAATTATACGAAACCTTGAAATATTATTTATTATTTTTCGTATTGTTTTGAATTAAACAATGACCGGCACGGAATACACGAACACGCCTCGCCATTATTTATAAAGATAAAGGTAAGCAAGAAGTGAAAATAAAAATAAAACAGTTACCTACAAAAACACCAGAATACCTATAATATTCGTCGATGATATTTCATTTTCTCTCATATTTCTCTGGATAAATAAAAAAAGCACGCAGAAGGCAAGGGAAAAGGGCAGCAAGAGTAAGGGATGCCGCCGAGTGTTTTAGCTTATCGCGTTTGTACGCTTATGGCCAAAATATCGTGTCTTTCTCTCTTATTCACCCTCGTTTCTTCTCCCCTGGGGAGACATACGGCCGTTTAATGGTGATTTTTCGTCGCGAGTGTGCGTTTTTACTTCGTCGCGTGGACATTTCTACCCTAGACGTAGACGCGTGTCTTCTCCCGTCTTCTCCCGCTACCGCGAAATCGCACGTCCAAATTGTTTTCTCTCCGGGTTTTTCCTTCTTTTCATTCTCCAATGTCTCGATAGGCGCACGATGATCGATCGGCATTTTAGCAGGAGAGATTATACGCATTAAGTTGCTGTTGTTATTTTAATCGGGAGAGCCGGATGGCCATTCACAATAGAGAAGTTAAATACCGCATGGTGTGATTGCATGATATTTTGTAATTTTCACGATGTTGGCAGCTCGAAATATCTATCTTAGATTAGTGCGGTTATGTCATGAATTTATATTACGGTTCCCGTTCTTTTTACTCATTTTTTCCCGATTCTTATTTTATATAGGTTAGGTAAATCGTTTATGTCGGACTATAGTGTAAACGAGTATGTGATCGATAAGGTAAAATTTTGTAAGAAAATTTAAAAAAGAAATTTTAGTACTATCTATACGTTATTATTTATAAAACTTATTTTTATATATCGATAATTAATTATTTCAATTAATACAAAAATCCATTCTTTTTGTTGAATAAGTTCTTTGTTTTTAGATAATATTTATTTCTTTTAGTAAAATAGATTTTTGATTGATTGAATATATTAAAATAAATGAAATATTATAATATTTATAAATATAGTTATGAAATTATTTTGATATTTTATTATAATGGTACCAATTATTTATACTTTTTATAAATAAATATTCTAACTATATTCTTAGTTAATTAGTTGTATCGATTACTGTTTAAGTTAAATATAATAAATATTAATTCACTGTAAACCTTTTCTGGATTGATAGAATAATTTTTTGAAACAGAACCGATATTGACACGAAAGATTTTAAATTCACGAATGATTAAATTAGACTCGAATAAATCGTATTTAAATGGGCAAGGTCGTAATACTTGATCGATTTTAATTATTTTAAATCGGATATTTTAATGATACATTTTGATATAATATAAATATTACTCAAACACTCAAGTTTTAAAAATATAAAGTATAATTTTATCTTAGCTCATACAACAAATAATAATAAAATAGAAATAATAATATAAAAAAAAATATACGTATTCGAATATGTAACTAAAAGAATCTATCAATTTTATAGTAAAATTTCTTTCTATGTAAGAAGCGTTCGTATAATGAAATAAAATCTCTTCTCCGTTGTAAACTCTAACAGTACGAATATGAATTAAATTCTTAAAGTTTCCTTCATACATGCCAAAAAGTCGCATTCCGCGAATTTCCTCCTCCTTCGCTCTCTCCCAGGGGATCCGATATTAATTCCCATAAATTTCCTTTCAAAACATGGCCGTGGATCTCTTATACTCCCTTTCTCCTTTTTCCTTTACTCCTTATATACGCAAATCGCGTACACGGCAAAAAGACTTCTTTCTGTTTGCCTTTTAATCCGAGTATGCAAAGAACGTCATTCTTCTCTCTTTTTCAGCGTCCCACACGGATAACAAGTGGATCAAGGGAAAAGACTCGCGCTCCGCGAGTCTGCAATATTTAATGGCAGCGCTTGTCATTTTCATCCGTTCAAATGTATGTATATTTTTGCAAAATAAAATGTAGAAAAAGTTAAATTTAGAAAGCGTTATTTATCTATTAATTTTACCTTATTACTTCGTTATCAATCTTATTCTGTATAATAAAACTTTATTTTTCATTCAATTCGTTTGCATATAAAAAGTTAAATAAAAAATCGTTAAAAATAAGCATTATCGTAAAAGTATTTTATGAAATAAATTGAGGAATATAAATTTTCCAAAGAAATTCGAAAAATTGAGTCTATTTAGAGTTCAAGATTATTTTAAACATATTCAGTTAATATAATCGCGCAACGAGTAAAATTTAAGTGTGAAATGTTGTATAGTAAGGTTTTAGATAAAATAAAATAGAAAAGAAATTAGGAAAGTAAAGTAGGAAAGATTTTATACCGAAGTTATACATTTTATAACTTTGGCATTTTATAATCGGATATTGCGAAATAACTACTGTTGCCGTTTTGTCTAGCTGTAGATTTGCTCGTAATTGACGCGCACGCGGAAAATCGCCTGTGTTATATGATAGAACGTACAGTGGTGTATGATAAATGATTTTGTCCTGCGGTTATCTTGCAATTTTCAGTTCGTTTTGAAAGTTAAAGGGTAATTTTATCTCTGAAATATTACGAAAATTACACAGAATAGTCTTAAGTGTGTAATTGGAGATTTACATGAAAACTGTTTTGTTTTTCGTTTCAAAGAAGAGAGAAACCTACTTTCATTGTAAAATACTTGGTTTCTCCTATATTGCAAATGTACGTGTATATTGAACTTTAAAACCTTCTAAGTATTCACGTTATGAATTTCAAGCTATAATAAAGTTTTATATTATTTTTAATTATCTGTTATAAATTATATTTAAAATTTACAATGAGATTAATAGGTATATCGAAATTGAAATTCATTCAAATTACTTTAATTAAAATATTGTTATAATTCATAAATTTAAATTTTGGTGTGAAAGAGAATTTTTAATAATTATGATTGTAAATATTTACGAAAAAACAAATGATTTAACTTTGTATTGATGTCAATATATACATTTGAAGATTTTTGTTGTGTTTTATGTATCAATTTTAATCACAAATTTTTTAATTAAAATTTTCAAAAAATGACCCTACCGAAAATTTTTTATATTTGTAACCTATTTTAATCAAAGTTTTATAAATATTATAATTTTTCTATTTAATTAATTCTATAAATTCAAAATCATTAGAATATATTGTTAATTGTACGGGTGTTTTTTTAATGGCAATAGGTATACAAAATTCTTTAACGTCATATACGTTCAAAAAATGAAATTTAAATAAATCATCGGTTTATGATTCTACCAGGCGATAATATAAATATTAGAATTAGTTATTAAATTATTATAATACATTTAAATTTTTAATAAAAATATAGAATACTAATTTGTAAATATAATTAGAATTGTAACTGTTTCATATTATTAGAATTTTTAATTTTTTTTTAATTGATTTAAATATTCAGACTGAAGGAGAATTATAATTAAAGAAATTTTATCTTCTGTTTAACCATAAGTAATATAATTAGTTTCAAATACGTAAATTAAATATACTATGTAATAAAAAGATAAAAGTATTAATAAAAGATATTCATTTTAATAAAGATTCGGCAATATTAGTAATATGAGTATAAATAAATAGTTGTTACTATAAGTATAGTGTTTATTTAAATCCAAAAGTATAGTATACTAATGTGGAAAAATTGATAAATGTTCGACGGGCTTTTAAATTGTAATATCGCGATTTTCATCCGTCACCATTATAACAGCAAAGCTATTTTCTCTCAATTGCTTATCTTCACTTGAATCGAAATAAATTTGAACGTTGCGTACGTCGGTGTCTCTTTTTTTCGACCTTTTTTGTTTATACAACGTAATGAGCCGACTGTTTTACTATTCTCTTTCGTTGAAGCGTTTGCGCGACACTTTATAACGCCCTTAGATTGCGACATTAAACATCCAGTAAAGAGAAAATCGCTGGATAACCCTTCGCCTTTGTTTCAAAGCGTTTACGAGTGCTGTTTTAAATTTATCTACGTTTGTCTTTATGCATGAGTGTGCGATTATTTGTTAGTACTGATTTTGTATCTCTTTTTGATTATTTTGATAAATAATAAAAATTATGCGTGCAGACGGTAATGAAACGAATATGATGATCTTTTAATATAAAGTACGATCAATATTACATATTAGAAAAGGATCAAATTATAAAATAATATTTATTAAAAATACTTCACTTTAAATTGTTGCAAGATTACATTAAAGAAAATGAAAAAAAAATTATATTTACTAAATTACTATTTAAATACATTTTCGAAAAAATTAAAAATTCTTATTTTAAAATTATAAAAATGAATACATTTATAAAATATACAAATATTTCTTTTATGGATGTAATGACATAATATCTATGTAACTTAAAATTGGATGAAAATCAAAATAATTACGAAGAATGATGAACTGTCTACTGACATCTATATAAGGTGATAATTTATAATGAGAAATATCAAAAATAACAGAATTGATATTGATATTAAGTCAGGATAGTGGCAAATAAAAATTGCTCGTTATGGCTAGAAAAATTATGACGGATAACCGAATAATTTCTAAATCAAGATCCGAAATAAAAATTAAGGAATTTATAATAAGCGAGTTATCGAGCAACTGGATCGCAGAGCAGGGAATAAAAAAAAGATTTTCTCTCATTCTAATCGAGCGAGTCGTCGCGTCAGATCTCGCGCTCGGATCTCCTCTATCTAGCGAAGCGAAAATGCGCCGAATCTTTCCTGTGTACGACTGTCACTTCGTGTTTCCCCTCGCATGTTCGGCCCCAAAGAGTGAAAAAGGAAAGAAAACTTATGCTGCGAAGAAACCAGTAACATTTTTTTAGATCATCGCAAATAAATGCAGGGCGGGCTCAGCATTGGAAGAATGAATAATGTTGATCATATTTTGATTAATGGAGTTCAAATAATAAGAACAGCTGTTTCATAAGGTAATGTTAAATCGAGCGTTTCAGTATTTATTATATTTTTAAATTATGATGGACTTTTCTTAAACAACTAAACTTAACTCTTAACATTTATTTTTTATTATGTAGAATTTTTCTAAAAAAACTCATTTTTTTAAAAAATTGAAATTGCTCTACGAATCGAATTTATATTATAACCACATATTTGAAAAGAAATTTCAAGCGACCTGTATAGTTGAAAATTTTAACGAAAGGAAGTAAGACAAGTAATAGCATAAAGATTTTCAGTTGTCTTTACGAATAAACTACTCACCGTATCATTGGACAAGCTACATGACATAAAGTTTTAAAATCTTTTCACGAATGCACGATGCGAAACCTACTTTCTGTTGCAACTGTTGAAAAGCTATGCATACTTTCATTCTCACGAAAACACGTAAAAATGTAACGAAAAATAAAGACGACGAAAGTAAAGAAAGCGCGTGGTGACACGTTGAAAAAGAGAGAATCTTGCCACGGAGAAGGAAGAAACAAGAAGTCTGGAAGAGGAACCTCTGAATATACGTATTCAAAGTGGTGGCAGGTGGAAGATGGGCGACCTCCCCGATCGGCTGGGCATCATCGACGGTGAGTATCGCGTTTCAGCGCGCCTTCGAACCGAAATCGACGAGCGCAAAAGAAAAGAAAAGAGAGAGTGACGACGCAGAGTTAATTGGGGGATGGCCTCCTCGAAGCCGAACCGTTATTAATGCAAATCTAGAGTCTCGAATTGCATTTGAGAAAATGAAAGAGAGAGAGAGAGAGAGAGAGAGAGAGAGAGAGAGAGAGAGGAAGGGAGAGGAGAGAGAAAAATAAAGATTTCTTCGAATGATCAACGGTGACATCCGTCGGGACATCATCCGTAAATTTGTATCTCGTGCTTCATCCTTTTTCTCTTTGCAACCTTCGTAATTCTAAAACTATCAAAAGACTCGTAACTTGTTTCTTTCATTGGAAATTTAATACGACTATTTTCTAACCATTCTCCTTCGATAATAACTTTGTTCTTTACTTTTTAAATTTAATAAATAGAGATATTTTTAAAATATTTATTTATAAAGCACTCATTTATGTGATCTTAATTAAAAATTAAATTAAAATTAACACCTTCTTCGATTTTTTTTCTTTATATATTTAACGAGTATTATTATTCGATTGAAGGATATTTAATGTAAAAGTATTTCAATGACTTAATTTATCTTAATAGGATCTTTGACAAAGACTTGAAGTGACTTTTGTTTAGTAAAAGAATTAGTTTATAAATTAATTATGATAGGATTATTGAAATGTTTGACTTATTTTATTGAAAACAATTATAAAAATTTTCAAATTTTTATAAAATAATACATGTGTACAATGTGTTAGTAGGAAAGTTATTCGTTGCAAAATCTTTTCCAGACGTTAATATTAAAATAACGTTTGAATTTAATTGGAGACCGAAAACCCTCGTCTGAGTGCCGTACAACAAACAAGCTATTAGCATAGCATGTATAATATAGTAATAATACGTACGATTACTTTTAGCAGTGGAAGAAGGGAGAAAGGCGGATAAAGTCGAAAATTGATATAACAAAGGAAGTAGAAGAAGAAGACGTAGGCGCGACAGTATGACATAAATAGCCTAATGGCTCTCGGAGCTCATCACTGTTATTGCGAAAGAACGCGGGCGCTCATCTTAGGCGATGACAAACTCGTCGCTATTCCTAGCCATAAAGCGTGATAGAGGAAAGACAGAAGGGGAAGAACGATGGCAACGACGACGACGACACCGAGCGTGGTATTATCGATTCTGATGCGCGCTAATGGAAACTTGTACGCTTAGTACGCATATGAAATCATAAGACTTTCAAACGGTTGCACCAAATGAGAAATTAGGTGCATAAAATAAACACAGATAAGATAGACATAGGAATGGATTGCTCTGATTTTCTTTATTTAATATATTTTAAGAAAGTTTATATATTTTAGTGTTTACTAAATGTGTGTTCATGTTAAAAAACAATATGAAAAATTTTAATATTTCTAGTAAGAATATTAATAACGTCTCTAATTATATATTAATTTTATAAATACTATTTTATAAATTATCGAGCTTTTATTTTCTAAAAATATAAGAAAAATAATATAATGTATATTTTTATACAAATACATATAGTTTTTATTCAAGATTTTATTATACTATTATATTAAAAATATTATCTGTTTAATTATATTATTTATTATTTCGTATAAACGTTACAGTGAATAATGACATTTTTAATTCTAACCGAATATAATTTTTTTGTTAGCCTTAAACCATGCTGTATATATGACATAAATAATATAGGAGTTATTCAACAACTTGCATAAATTGGATGAAATAAATTTTACTTTATAAATTAACAAATATTGATGTATTAATTTAAAAATTATAAATTTAAATAATCAAAATAATAAATTTTATTTTAGTAAATATATTTATATGGTTCATGTATACATATATAATTCATGTACATAATTAATACCGTATAAATATTTGTAATTTTTCCTTCTAATTTATATTATTTCTGAGCAATGTTTTAGTCAATCAGATTTTTGATAAATTAACGAATTGTATTTTAGTCTTTATCACAATACGGACTTTTATTTTTCACGTTTTATATTGAAAATGACATTAAAAAATTGTAGATAGCATTCTGCACAATTTTAGAAGACTGGATAAAATTGTTAATATATCAGTTTATTTATTTAGCTTTAAATCAAAAATATTACATTCAACTCATGTTTACTTAAATGGACTCGTATTATTCGATCAATACTATATAATATTTTTATAAGTTCATATATACTTTATATGAATCTTAATTATGAAATTTGGAAATTTTAATTCATCGAGAGAAATGTGCATGTAAAGTAGAGTAAACAGGTATGAATAAATAAATTCGGTAGGCAAACTGTGAAGCATAAAAAGTCAAAGGGAGTCAAGAAGGTGTTGAGATATTGAGACATCTCTTGTCGACGCCCCGTTCTGACTCGTACGTACATTCGCGAGGCGAACGAGCCCTTGGGGAACGAAGGCAATAAGGTAATGGCCACGTTAGACTTCGTTACGCCTTGTACTTTCGCCGATGTCTCTCTAAATAACGAGTGAATGTGAGTCGACGGGTGGAGAGGAGCGATTTCGGGGGCGGAGACGGTGGTAACGTCGAGTAAATATTGAAATATCTATGACGGCTGGCCGCCAGACAGTTCGACAATCGGATGATGTATTTCTTCATTTTCGTAAGTAGCCAACAAAGCGTATGTAAAAAAAGAAATTAAGAAATGAATACGCAGTGTGTATCGTTAGTTATGTTATGTTATCGTTTCTTCTTTGAGCTTTTATTTCGATTCTTACTTTTTTTCAGATTGATTAAAATTTATTCTACTATGAATCAACGATAAATAATTATTGTTTTATATTCATCCGATTAAATTATATAAATGAAAGTTGCATACACTTTTGATTAATAAGTAAACTTATGATACTTCTGTAGAGCTTTTTAAAATTTAAAAATTTTTAAATTATTTGCATAAAATAGCTGATTGCAAATGAATGGATAAAATTACATCTTATTAAACATAAATAATAAAACAAGGACATTAGCTCTTTTTGCTTACTTAAATACGAGCATCAAAATGAATTAACGCATCCACTGCACTAAACGAATGTTGGATTCTATATTCGTGAAATTATAAACCTATAGATCCTGGGAAAAATTCAACGATGAATAATTCCGGTATTCAGAAAAATTGGGGCTTCTTTCTCTTGCTTAGCTGGCTTCTGTTGATTTATGGAATTTCTTGTATTAGTATTAGTATATAGTAGCTGTGATGTTTTTACATGTAGTTCTCGATTCAGTCGATATTTTAGTATAATTGTGTCAAAGAAAGTTATGATATATCAATCACGCCTTTATACTTCATAAAGCTTTATTTTTCTATTTCTCATCGTCGTCTTCGTTTTTCTCAACTTCTTCTTGTCACCCTTCCACGAGCATCGAAGCATTATGTATTTGTATTCAAGTATAACCGGCTCAAGGTTCACCCCTTATACTATGTACAGCTTTTCTCGGTCTTTGAGTCGATTCTCTTTCTCTATCTCTCTCACTATTGCTTTATACAAGGCCGCAGTTATTAATATTTGCCGACAATTACCGGAGGGTGTTGTCGGTTACCCCTTTAATTCCGCACTTCCAAGACCGAGACACGTTCGCACGCAAGCAAGAGGAAGAACGGTACGATTTTCATGATGCAATTTGATTTTTCCGACAAAAAATTATTAAAGCCTCTGCTGTCTTCTGTAACACTAGTGGGGAGGAGAAATTGAAAAATATTTTTCTCTCCCTTCTTTGATGAAATAACGTTTCTTTAAAATAAAAATATTTCGATCAAATATATTGATTATTATTAAGAGGATAAAATATTGTTATTTTTAGAAAAATGATTTATTTTTCTATACAATTCATATTATATTTACAAAAATTAGCAATTAGTTTTATCGTATCATTTTCTTATTTATGTTAGTTCATAATTCATCGAAAAAATTAAATTTAGTAATTATTGAATAATTTATTCTTGTAACTAAATTAAAAATTTTTTCTTGCATAAGAAGTTTTTTAAATAATACATTAATATTCTATTTAAAAAAGAATCATCGATATAATTATTTTATTAATTCCTAACGCCAAAATATTAAAATAAAAATAAATTGTTGACTGGTAGTTACTTGGGATAACGTGTACACGAATACCGTTAATATTTTTTACTTTCGAAACGATATCTATTCTACGGAGAGACAAAATACTTGTTAATTTTATCTGAAATGAAATACTTGCTTCTAATTTAATAGATGAATGCCTATAAAAATATAGACATGAAACAGCTAATAATTTTTAACAGCGATTGTGCATTCACGTTTGAAACTATGTAATTATATAAATCTAAATTTATAAATTTAAATTACTCAAAGTGAATGACGCATTAGTGTTAAAAAATGAATATGAATAAAAACAGTAGAAACGAATTTATTTTAGAAAGTAATTTTTGAAAATAAATCGTAACCAAACGAAAGCTCGTTTGATGTAATCATCATTCGATATAATTCTATTGTTCAAATTTATTTAAATTGAATAAATTCTAACGAGTAACTTATACGCACAATAAACGAATAAATACTAGAAGAAATAATCTAAAAATTAACGCGAATATTCGTTGCGGAAATTCGATAATGTTAATATCAAGAGTTATATTCTCCTCGAGTGTAAACCACATTTCCTTTCCGTCCGCTCGCTCGCTCGTTCCTTCGCCCAGAAACTATAGAAGGGTTCCTCTTTCTCAGCCAAGGTTCCTCGAAACTTGATCCTCGAACGCGAGACTGACCAATCGGGTAACTATCTCTGCTTGCGAACCACGGCTGCAATCTTGGAAGGGTAGAAGAAAACTCATCAACACCCTATCGAGTAAAGCTTACGAGGTCAAACTATTCCCGCTCGGTTCTCGTCTACAGGACAAATCGGCAAATATACCCAAGTTCTCGGTCTCGCCTGTGGTAAAAGGTATGCGAAAATCGAGAACCAGAGAAAGCACCGACCGAGATAAAGCGAGAAGATAGAGAGCGTTACCCGAGTCAAATGCGTTGTACATCTAAGACGCTATCATAGCTGGGGTAACTTTAATTACAGAGACGGGTATATAAGTTATACGCACCGAGATGTTGTTCAAGTAGTCATCGAAGGCTCACGTTGACCTGCGGCTTCATTGCCAACGATCCAAGCAAAGCCTTACACGAGAACACGACTCGAAGACTAACGTTGTACCTAATTCGTGCCATTACTTTCTTGCACCAAACACTTGCATCGTCGCCTTTTATTCTATCCGTTGCAGTGCTTACAAAATGTTTCAAAGGCTAATATTACGCTCTCTCGCAGCCTTAACTCCAAAAAGTACGGCGAACATTCGTTAAAATACTCGCTCGACATTATTAATAGCGCTTTTTTAATCTAAGATGTACGAGCAATGGATCTTATAACGTAGATTAAAAAAAAATTATATGTAATCACAAAGGTTAATCAGAAATCGAATTAACATCCTCGCGAATAATTGAAATATTTCGCAATTTACAAATTCCCTTTACTCGAACGAATCCTCGTACGATCTCGAGGAATAATAAAATCTCTGGGATCGCGCGGCATTCGCGACAAGATTACCGCCGATCTTCCAGCTACGGAAAGTCTTGCGATCAGGGATCGTCGAGAGCCGCGGTATTTCGTAACAGCTGCGAAACTCTAAAAGCGTGAAACCGCGACTCGTCGGAAATCGCCGAAGCCTCTGGCACAGGCTGCGCAAAAGGAAGACAAAATGAAAGGAGCGGTCGAAAAAAGCCGCGCTCAAAGTGCCTTCGGAACGTCGCGACCCGAGTCGCAGGCGGAAACACGACTTCATCCCGTCGTTTATTTCACGGTGTGCGGTGGCACAACGAGTACGCGGTATACACGGTAGTTGCGGCATGTCGAGAGGGAGGAGGCGGGTGGGGCTCCGGTATAAAAGCACGTACGACGACGTTTTACAAAGGGTCTATCAAGCGTGCAGCAATGTTGATGGCCAGTGGGTAGGCGCTGTTGCTACCCGTTGCAATTTCATCGCGGGCACACTTGGGTTATACGCGTGGCGCACGCGCTCTGGGTTCGCGGGGGTGGGCAGAAATGCGAAAACGCGAGCGACTGGAGTCTCCGCAATTTTTACGAGGCTCCCTTTACAACCGACAAAATGTAATTTTCTGCGATATGTGCAAAGGGGAAGAGAGAAGGAGAGAGAGAAGGAGAGAGAGAAGGAGAGAGAGAAGGAGAGAGAGAGAACGGTGGTTGGAGAAGGGCACGGTGGCTTTTATCGCTTCAGAAGTATTGGTCTCGCAACGGCGCGGAAGGAGCGAGACTGCCGCGTTCTTCTCCGAGCTAACGCTCTTTCTTTTTTTTTTTTTTGTTGCACTATTTTCTGCTTTTTTCTACTCTTTCCTTTCTCTCTTACTCCCTCTCGTATTCTTGTTCGCGAAGAATGCTCTATCCTTCTTCTTTTGTGTCCGGCGTGTACGCACGCACGAACATTACTTCGTCCTGTTTTAAGTAAGGAATTTTTTCCCTGCGGAATGGAATCAGAATTTTCTGCCGTGCAACGTTCGATGATATTGCGCGGTACTTAAAGCTTTTTGTCAGAATTTCTGAGAATTGTATTACGTACGATTAATCGCGATAATCTTCGGTGTACAGATTATCTTGTCTTTTTAAACATAATCATTTTCTTTATTAAGACTATAACATAAGATGGAATGAAATTGAATTCATGCCATATAATTGATTCGAAAAGCAATTTCGTAAATCGCATTATAATTTATATGAAAAATAAAAAATAATTTTAGTAACGTATATTATAGTTCAGCAACGCAACGTTCGAGGAAATCCATATATTCCAGGAAATTTTCATTTTGTTTGTTAAATTTAACAATGTATACGAAATACATTACCTTTTAAGCACTACAAAAATTGATGAATTATCGCTTCAAGTATCAAATATTTTTTATCTTTGATAATATATTGAATGATAAATTCGAGGAATTTAAAAAACGAACGATAAGAATATATTCGATAATATCGTTATATCGAAACAAGAAATAAACTTTATTATCGATAAAGCAGAAACATTTGAATTTTTAATATTTATTCAGATATTCATAGTAGAATTAAATGATTTCATAGAAGTTATCAAAGAAACTTTAAGAGAGCCTTATTTCACATTCACAAAAGCATTGCAGACGTAAAGAAAGAAAATCAAAGGACTCTCGGTCTCATCGAACAAACTTGGAACACGGTATAATGAATAATAATTTTTGAAAAAATCGTAAAATCGTCGGTGTTTCTAAAACAAGGAGCTCCAATAAACGCAGCCAGTTGCTCGAAGCCCGAGACGGCCTAACCGCCCTAAATCAAAATTTGATTTTATGCCGCTACCGCCACATCCGCAGACGCGCATGTACAAAGAGCAAAGAGGGTAGAAGGAACAACGCGTGGCGATTACAATGTCGGCGCCAAAACTTTTCTTCGATGCAGCCGAATATACGTCCCGCAACTTTATCTCCTCGGCGTGTGTCTCGGCTACGGCGGCGTGGACTCGCGCGAATTGAATTCTAGAATTTATCGTAGCGAGCTTCCGTTCGGCCGATGCGTAAAGAAGCCGAATTTACGACGCGCCGCGCGCAACGTCCCAAACATGCAATTCGCCCCTTAATTGGAAGCCCAGGCTAATCGTGCGCGCCTCCTTTCTTGTCTCCTGCGTTTCTTCCCTATTTCTTCTCGCTCTTTTCAAGAGAAGCCGTGAAGAAAAAGCGAACCCAACGGGAGAAGAATGAGTTGACGCGGTAGGGACTTGCCGAGCTGACCTCCGGCCTTTCCCCCCAACACTTCTTTCCATCCAATACCTCGTTCGCTCCTTCTGTCTTGCACTCGGTCTTTTCGCCTCCTGCTATACTCTACGCTCCCTTATATACGGATCTTTTATCTTTACGCCGACAGCGATGACGGGGGCAAGGGGCAAAGCACGGACAACAGTGAGACCGAACGTTTTTCAAAAGATTTTTTCAATCTCTCGCGAGTAAGTGAATAATTAGATTTGCAGGCTGCCGCGTTGCCTTTTAAATGATCCGAGATGAGCGATAAAGTCAAACCTCCGATGTTCTTATGTTCTTAAAGGCTTCTTTTATTTTTAAAAAATAAATTATCATTCTTCAATAATAATTTAGATTACGAGCATTAATATTCAGGTAAAATCGAGTCGAATATGATTTTACGCGATTATACTTTGTTTATAAAAACACAATAACTTAACTATAATAAATATGATTTTTCTAAATAGCACGCATATAATTATTTGGTATAATACATCGATTATTAACTTTAAATTATTTATCTGTAAGCATTTTTTATAGGAATCCTTTGCATTATTAATTTGCGTTATTTATAATTTTTCTTACTTTTGCGGTTAAATCAATGAATGCTACAGAAAATGTACGTTTCCTAAACATTCTTGAAATTTATTATTCAACAACTTAACAAGATTTCCTCTCGCTCGATGTAGGAAATATAACCATCCTTAACTAACTTTATACACGTCATTTTCAAACTGATTTCTTATGCCATAAATCGATTCTTCATTATGTATTTATTTATTCCGAAACAATACCGGTAGCTCATAAAATGCTTCGGACACAGGGTCAAAATGCCCAAACGATAGCAACGATAGCAACGAAAACTATTTAATAAGAACATCGAGAATCCTAAACTTGTAATAATTTAGGAAAATAAATATAGAAAGCAAGGAAAACAATCGTAAAATAGTCGTTGAATTTTTTTTGTTATTAATCCGTCGCCGAAAGATCCCTTTGAACTATCCAACAGCGCTATGATCGCTACCGTAAGAGCTTCCAGCTTTATTTATTGTTCTTTTTTTGTCATCCATCTCCAACCCCGAGATGCATAATGCACATTACGAGCCGGAGCAGCGCCACGGGTTGTTTAGATCGAGCGCTGCGGTGGTGGCGCCCTTTCTCTTCCCTCTTCCAAAAGCATTTCGACCCTCCCTTTCCTCGCTCCAACTCCAGCGACGCTCGGTTATTGTTCGAGTTAATTGATGCGTTATGTTTGATGCCGTTGTGATAGCCATTGTGCGCGCGGGGTGTCTACTGATAACTGAGTTACCGACTGCGGCGGCAGACGGAGAGAGCAAGAGAGAGAGAGAGAGAGAGAGAGAGAGAATGCACTCAGACCTAATTATCTCGAGCCGATGCCACTGCCGCATTGCGTTGCTCGTTGCTCGTTGCTCGTTGCATTTCGCAGCGGTCGACGCGCAATGGAACGCAACACCGCGCAAATGCACTCCAGCCGAAAACTTTGCACCCTCCAATGATTGCGAGCGTTAACATAACACGAGAACGACTCGAATTTCCGATATCTCGTTTCTTCATACCTACCGATGGCTCTTTAGTCCTACTTTGGCTTCCCGTAATTTTATGGTACAGATAAGATTTTTTTATTATAAATAATTGCTCGAGTCATTCTGGTTCACTTGTTCATAAAATATAATATCGTGTCAACTCGATGTATCGACAATTTATGAGCTTTAATGCTTTTTATAACAATTGAGTATTTTAGAAATAAAATATGGCTGAATCACCTATTTTTAATTCAAATATTTAAAGCGTTATCGGATATATTGCATCGCAAACAAGCCTTTCAATTCTAATTAAATTCTTTCAAAATCTAGTAAACGATCCAAAATATTTTTATACATGAAAATAAAAAAGTATCATTATCGAGAAAATTATTTTGCAGTACAAAGATAATTCATAAATATGTTAAAAGTATTAAACATTATTAAATCTAATAATCGATTGAACATTTAAAACTTATAGCAGCTCTTTAATTTACGAAAAATTGCATAAATTCTACAAAAGGGAGTGATAATCAAACGTCGTCGAATATAATGACGCTATGTTAAAGCGAGTGAGTATTTGTTGTGCAGTACGCGAGAGTAGAAACTATTGGACCGAGTGCCGATGAAGCATTAATCTCGCGGCAATATCGGTGCGATGATATTCGAGGCACGAGTATTATACGAGACGATGTCATTAGTTTGCGGCTACACTGGCTGAACTCGTGCTCATCTATATACGCGTACGTGTTAGTGTGTGCAAATACACGGGAAAGTATATGTCATACTCATTCACTGGTAAGCGTTCTTCTATGTACTCGAGTATGTTGGCGCATGTGAAAATCGATAATATGTTGTTTAAGTATGTCCATACATCGATCTGCAGAAATATGATAATAATCGATCCGCGCGTATTTCTCAAAATAAAGAAAGATGTAGCTCGATCGAATGTAATTCAAATTTATTAATCTAGCGAAACAAACATCTTTTACATTATTCTTTTATTCTTTATTTTGGTCAACTTTTTATAAGAAATAGAATGATCAACTGAAATTGTTCTATTATATTTTTATATTTATTTTTATCGCGATTTATTTTTCCTCGACAATTTTCCGTACGTTATAATAGTTTTTGAGTTAATATTTTTGTATGTATTAATATTTTTGTATGTATTCATATTTTTGTATGAACAAAATTAAAATATTTGAAAAAAATAATAAGTCTAGGGAATAAATTTATCATATTTAAAAAAATTTACTGTAAAAATCATAAAGAAAAACATATATAGGTATTGAAAAAAGAAAATTTTAACACTTTCAAAGAATATAATTTTTTGAATCTTTTAAAAAAAAATAATAGTTTCTATAGTTTCATCTATCAATTGTTGAATATTTATCTAGTCTACCTTCAATAATGTATTTGATACATATCATATATTTATATTTTATATTCTAGCTTTATAATTATATCACACGTATTTTAACTTTTTATATTCGACATTGTAAATTACATGCAGTTGAGGAAACAAATTTATAAAACTTTTAGACGAGGTGTGAAAGACTAAGCTACCGTGAAAGCTTATAAGTATGAATGTAGGAGATATTCAAAACAGGAGTTCGTAGATTAACCTTACAAGAAAATCAATTATTCTCACAATTAGGCAAATTTCTGACCGCAATACAATGGACAACCACCGCAGCTTCGGTTTCGGTTCTGCACAACCGCGATTCCGCGAACGGCAAATTGAATACGGTAGGACAGAGAAGCATCCGTACCCTACTAATCTATTTCGTTGAAGGTTTCCACACGACGAAAGCTCGGTGGATAAGAAAGAGACGGCGAGTGAAATGTTAACCCTTTTCCTCCTCCAATAACCATATACGAACGCGTGCGATCCCTTGGAAAAGCATCTGGCAGCTAACCTTTCGAATTTAGTATAACTGTAATCGTTCTTATTATTATTACTCTCTAAAAGATGAGAAGGACCAAAGGGTGGAACGAAATTTGCCAATCAATGTACGTGTACTTTGAACGTTAAAAACTTGGAAGCTATAATCGCCACGAAGGAATCACAATGATGTTTCGAGGCTCAGGTGCCAATCCCGCTGCTAATAGCCGTTATTACCTATTGCCTAAAGTAACTCGGATGGGAACGTTGGGTACCTTCGTGAGCTAATTGTTACAAGAGCCTTAATTGCATTATTCAAACGAGGGAGAATTTATTCTTACACTTTATGTGACTAAACCATAGGAGAAAGCATATGGATAAATATTTCTTGTGTTGAAAAGAAATTTAATTTTATATGTAGAATATACCTTGTCTTAACAATTAATAATTTTTTCATTTTATTTTATTTTTCATATTGCAGTTTTTACATAAATAATTATCATATTTTTATATTGATTTTATGCAGAAAACAAATACGGTGCAGAATTTATAATTTTTATTTGATAATTCTTAATAATAAGATAAAAGCATTATGATTTAATTATTACGTATACAAATTAAAATGAGAAAATGATGTACTAGTAAATCTTCAATTTCTTGAATTAATAATATAAATATTATTAAAGTAATATATATAAATAAAACTGAATGTTATTTTATACAAAATTTGTAAAAAAATAAATAAAATCTAAAAATTTTTGTAAGAAACTAATATGATAACTCTTTCGTACTTTTATAAGTGATAAAGCGATATAATTTATCAGAAAGATATCATAAGAAGGATATTAAAAAATTTTTTTATATAATTCAACCCATTGCACAAAATATCGAAAAATTTTTATAATTTTGATGAACATTTAATTAAAAAAGATTTCCATTCTTATTATAAAGATTAGATAATATTCGTTTGAAAATTATCGCTTTTAAATTTAATTGTTAAAAATGTTATCGCAGCTGGACTCTATCGAAGAAGAAATATATGGCTCTCAATGATCGATCGAGAACGCTTCCGAATCCTTTGTCGTTTGCCTCCGTTTCGTTATTTCTTCCTTCTCCTTGACTCACCGAAGAAACGCACGAGTCGATCGTAACCGCGATCTCAGTTACTCGTGACGAATGCCTCGCGCGCTCGGAGGATCGAGAAGATGAAAAAGCAATTTCCAGCATGTCGCCCCGAAGCTACTCTGTAGAATGTTCGCGATCGGACGAGTGCGATACACGCGAATGTCCAGAGCTTCTCTCTTTTTCCTGCGTGTTTTTCTTTCTCTCAGAGTGTTATCTTTTCTACCTTCTCTCTCCCTTTCGTAATGTATGTAAAAAAAAACTCGGGAGAAGAGAAAAAGAAATATATGGGTTAGATGAAAAACCTGCTAGAAAATGGTTCCGACTCGTAATTTAAGTTTTCGTGTTTGGATTTTGCGATGTACGATCGCGGTAATTTAACTTTTAGGCTATTAAAAAAAGATTATATCTGTGAAGATAAAGAAGTTTATGTTTCAGATATTTATCACAGAATTGGTTTTAAATACGAGAGTTATTGTGGAATGCAGTTACGATGTAAAACATAAATTTATTTAATTTCTAATTGTAATTTATTTTCTAATCGATTGATGTATCTCTTTCGTATTTTGAAAAATTGTTATTCATTAGACACTAAAATTTATATTTTATCTTTATATTATGTAGTTTCTTATTTTTAACTTCTAGTTTTAATGTATTTAATATCTAAGTTCATATTACCTTGATAATTATCCTTTTGCACTTTAATGCAAATAATTATTTTTATCATCATATATGGATAATTAAAAATAAATAACAATGTAACGAGCTTAAATATTAACGCGATTGCTTGAAATTTTTAATATAATTAAATTTTTCAATTTAAAGTTTGTATTAATCGGTTGTTTATGCTATAGAATTCTCGTAATTATTCCAAAAAATATCTACGACATGTAAATTTCTTGACATAAAATAGAAATCTGTTTACTGTATAATTTTTCAATTACTTTTAAGAAAAAACGAACTTTGGGATGGCTGACTGATTTCGACAATTACTACTTGTATACAACGATATATCTTCAATACTAGTTTGTGTGATCGATCGATGTTTTCCGTAACTTTTTCCAATATAACGCGGATATACGTTTATCCTAATAAATTTATCCTCATCGCACGAAAACTGCTGCAGGTCACGAGTTCTCCCGTATTTCCAAAGTGAATTAGTAGAACATTCAGGTATCGACCTCGTCGGAATCGTGATTTCACACACCATTATGACACCGATCGTTTACCATTTTATTAAACTATTAATTGCAACGTTAGCAATACGTTGCTAACGCACAAGAGCGTATTTCTGGGGATAGTCTTCTCGGTAGGAGATTGTTAATAGAAACGAAGCTCGGGACTCGAGTGCGCCTAGTGAACGGTACGAAACTCGAAGTTGTCTGAACGCGCGCGAGTGCAACATCGCTCCTGAATTAATGATAATTGAAAATTTGATGCCGGTCGCAGATAAGATCCTTCCTTGCACGATGAACCGGCTCCTCGCAATGCCAATCCCGGGCCGCGCATGGAAAATTCATCGACGCGCGTCTCGCGTTCGTTGCAGCCGCGTCATAAAGCATAATCCGTCCGCGGAGCGAAAGGTAAAACGGGGTTGGGATGCCGCCGATAAGTATCCTTCTATAGAGGCGGACCAGAGGCTTCCAGTGCGAGTGCCCTCGAAAGGGCCCGAGGAAAGGGGCCGAGATATCGGGGCGGCTCGGGCGAGGCTCGCTCGGCACTTGCGGTCGCCATAATTACGAGGGAAGACGTAGCCGTGGAACGTCTCCCTTCGCGCGAGAAACCGCGAGACGTCTTAGACGGAGGCATCTTGTTATCTCGGTTACGGAATTGTTGCCAAGGAAAAGGACAGGGGTGGAGGTGGCACGCGAAGAGCTCCAGCCCTTTGGGATTTCGCGGATCCTCCGGATACCGGCGTTTTTCGATTTTCCTCACCGGGTCTACGGGTGAGCGCGTTCTTCGACCTGTCTTGTGACTGTGTTGAATACACCGTCTACGGCTGCGTGTAATAATTATCTTATTAAGGCGTTAATTGGATACTGGCTTGCATCGCTGACAAAAGTGGGAATTCTTGAGGCAGAATCTTGGGCTCCGCTATTATTACCAAGTTATTCCTAGCTCGATATTAACTCGATTTTACTTGTCGCAATTTTTATTTATTATTCTTCAAATAACTATATTCGATATACATATAAAATTTAATATAATTTTAAACCTTTGATCTATTTTTAATTATCTATAAAATATCATTAATAGAATTCTTTTTATAAATATTATATATCGATACCAATTTTTATGAATTAATTATCCTTATCTTTTCTATCTACCGTAAAAAAGTGAATATGCAAGAAAAAATAATTTTTAATATTTTTATAATAATACTTTTATTTTCTTGTGAATATTTTTTTATTATAAATTATATATATATATAGATTATTTTAAGATATTTTTCATATTTATACTAAAAAATAAAAAATTTATCCAGTTATTCAATTATCGCGTTTTTACTCATTGATACATACATTATTTTATCTTATTCTTTATATACTTTTACAAATGTATCAAAGAAAAATGAATTAAATTAAAATTATTTATATTTATGTTGAGTTAAATAAAGTATATTTGTATTTCAACTCTTAAAAATTTAGATAGACGATAAATTATAGGATACGATTTATATTTTTATAATAATTATGAAAATCTTTCTTCGAATGAATAAATTTTGAACAAATTAATAGAAACAAATCGTAGTCTCTTTTACCGAGTGATTGGCTTTGTAAACTAGGCAAACGCATCATCATTCGGTGCATCCATGTGAGTATGCAGTATGGTTAACCGACCAATGAGTCCATTAACAGTTGCACAGTTACCGTTATGCACTTTTAGCTTCGGCTTTACGGGGAAGTACATCTATACCGACTACTCCCTGGTTCTATTTCATGACGCTTCGTTACCCGCTAGTAGAGTGTCATCATCACGCGTTTTACTAATAGTCATCAGTGCGTTATGTTCCTTTTTCTCTTTTCGACCCTAACATTATACATGTACTTGCAAATACAAGTATTCTTAGCTTTTTAAAATTTCCTTCAAGGAAAATCTTGGTTCGAAGAATGATAAATATTTTTAAAAAAACTTGCTTGATTTTTTCTTGTAATAATGAAAAACTAAAAAAAGCAAAAAAATTAAGTATTTTTGTGTATACTTTTTTCGTGCATTGATGAGTTTTTAATTATTTATTCCGAATTAAAATAAAAGATAATTAAAGTAATATAAAATTTCTAGAATAATATAAATTCATTTTAATCATTGAACATTTCAAATATTAATTTAATATTTAAAATGTAATTTTTAGTATTAAAGATAAAAAAGATTTTTCAAATGAAGTTATATCAAATATAAATATTTACTAATATTTTAATTTTAAAGTTAGTATTAAATTTATTTCTATATTCATTTATAACAATAATTAAATTTGTAGCACAATAATGTAAACAACTGTTCAAAATGTAACATCACAAATATAATGTCATAGGGTCACTTCATCTTTCATAAAATTTACTGACATATTGCACTCATATGTAACTGTGATGTTAGGTACTGTCATTTTAAGTTAGCCATTTAAAATTCACGCTATTAAAGAAGCTTTTATCGTTTCCAGTATTGGAAATGCATATACTGGTGCTGCAATCGAACAATAATAGTTTTACGATAATTCGATTTTTCTATATGCGTTTACTTTTATGTCCACGCGAACATAAATATTTATGTATCTAAATAATAATTATTAACATTAAAAGTTTATATAAATAACAAGTGATACATGACTATGTTTTTTGCCAATAGAAAAATTAACTCATCAATATTTATTCAAACGAATATTGTTCACTTATTCCAAATTAATTTATTTATAATTTGGAAGAGTTATAATATATTTACAATTAGCGATGGATAATAAATTTAGTTATTTCTAATACATTATGTTTAGTATTTTACGATACTCAATTATGATAATCATGTATTTAATCGTAAGATTTTATAGCCTTTTATACATTTTGATTTTTAAAAATGAATAAACAAAATTTTCTCTTTTATTGTTATAGGATATTCCTAAAAGTTGAGAGTCTAAAATTGTATTTTTAGTCGGTTATTCTTTAAGATCTTCTTTATAATTCTTCGTAGCAATCAAATAAATAAATAAATACATATATATATATATTTGAAGATCGATAACTTATGCATGAAGCGCTTAAGAATTTTACGGAGAAAATTTCAAGGGAAGAAAGCTTAGAATTGATGCGTTAAATTTTGGAACGAGCAGTATCTTGGCACCGATCGGATGAAAAAGCTAATCAAAAATAAATCGACGAGCGAGCGTGGAAATTACGAGCACGAAAATTTGCGCGGAGGTCGGTCGCGCGTCATCCTGGGATCAAGCGATTACGAGAACGCGTCGGCATCATCGTCATTGGCGAAGTCCCCGTGGTTCGGCCATCCGACTTTATTATCGCAATCGGCCCAATGATTACAACCGAAACATAATCGTTAGCACCTACGATCCATTAACGACGCATTCCCGATGCCAAATTGCGAGAGGCCGTTACGTCGGCAACGCGTTCACTGCGGATAGACCGCAGTCATCGTCGCTCTATAAATTCGTCCCTTAATGGTTCGCTGTCTGTGCGAATTTGCGCCCGCGATGACCCCGGGATCATCGTGTCCGAACGCTTCATCACAGAGCCTTAGCCCTTTTATTATTCTTCCTGCCTTACAAATCGAGCCATTTAACTTTTACAGATTTCTACCTTTTTCACTTTGTTTACGACTGCAGTTAATATTATTCACGATTTAGTAAAGAGAGACTGTTAGACACAATATACTGTGTCACAAAATAAAATTCGCGAGAAAAATTGAATCGATTGAACAGTGGTTTATATATATACATCATTTGAAATTCCAAAATAATTTTTTGACAAATATTAAAGTATAAAAACTTTAATCCAGAAGAAATTTCAAATATTTATTCAATTATATTTAATTCCAGTTTCAAACCTTATTCTATGTGAAAATTGAGTTTTATTTTCATTATATTTATATATATATATACATATATAATAATAATGTTTTTCTATTATTATATTCCAATTTTTCTTTAAATTATTTACAATAACGAATATATTTTCTAAATTTATTATAAAGTTTAAGTTACTGACACAACTTATATCAATTTGATAAAATTTTGTTTTTAAGTATTATCCACAAACTAGTCTGATGTATAAACCATACTCGTTGAAATTAATCTGAGTATATTTTATATAAATATAAATATTTTTATAGTAGAATAAATTTTTAACTCATATTCTGCAAATTTCTATTCTAAGATTGTAAATCAATTATTCTATCTTTAAAATATTAAATACATGAATTCGATAAATGTAAGCTTAGTGAAATGGATTTTAAAAACTCTATAAATAAAGAAACTATATAAATTGTGCTTATATCGATAAAATATAATTTTCTGATTTAAAAAAAAATTAAATTTAAATTGTATAGATACTTTATTTACGTGGGAAAATAAGAATAAATGAATACTTAGTTTTCGTTTAGTTTAGCGTGATAAGACGGTATGTTCTCTATATTATTTAGTTATATGTATTTAAATTCTCATTATCGCGTGTAAGAAAAGTTGCGTGACTGTTGACTGTACCAATCAGTCGCATATATGGAGCGTTTTACGTCAAGTATACCCTCCGGAAATGCGCATGAAACTACTTTAAAATCGAGCAAATAAAATATGCATGATAATTGTTAAATTATAAGAAATTGTTAATTGTTGAACAATAATTCTAAAACTAATTTCAAATAAAACAATACCATACTTAATTTGATAATTTCACATATATTTTATAAAAACTAAGAAAATAAGATAAATTTCTTCATTTATTAATATATTCTTTAAATTATTAAAAATTATAAACGATCAAAATATTAAAATATTATTAAATTATAAATTTAATTAAGAATAATAAAACTGTTTGTAACTATTACGAGTATTAACTTATGCAAAATATAGTACACTTTTTATTGCATGTAAATCTATAAACGTATAAATTTTATTTTTAAAAAATCAATAAATTTTTACATAAGTGTCTTTGAAAAGTATAATAGTAGCACACATTGATTGTGTCCATACAATTAGCAAAATCGTAATTTTTAATGCATTCTCGAATATATACTTTTTAAATAGTACACGCATGGCACCAAAGTAAAAGATACAAAAAGAACGAAGGTATGTAATTAAAGAAACGGTGCACGTAACGAAAGCTTTGAAAAAAAGGTAAACTGCGAGTAGAAAAAGAACGACTTAGTGGGACTGGGACAGGTACGCGAGTAGGAGAGAGGACGAAAACGCGTAAGCTCTTCGTAAAGTCGGATAGAGGCGACGGATGGGGAAGGAAGGGAAGTGAATACTGTTGCGGTTTAATAATAGGTTACCAGTTACCTACAGACTTTATTTATTCAGTTCGCTTTTGAACCGCGTTGTCGCGTACGTAATTTGCGCGTAATTCTCGGTTCCGCTTAGTTCGGGGCATGTCGCGGACAGCACTCAAATTCACTTTTTAGCTCTGTGCATCGGATATAATTAAATTTTCTACCTTCGTATCTCCCTTGCAACGATAATTAAATTCGCACGGCAAAGCGTTGGCAGTTGCAAAGGAAAAAAGCTCGCACTGTAATTTTAAGCGTTGTAACACAAGTAGAAATTCTTTCCTTCGATTAGGTAGTCGCTTTATAGGGTGTGAAGGAATGATTAATTTTATTTACCTTCTTTAAGAAAATTATTCTTCAGTATTAGTAGTTCAATTTTTTCTTCATTTTATTTCTTTTTTTTAATTAGCTTTTTCAGTTTTACACTTTACGTACTCATCATTTTATTGATATTGATACGTTGTTTAAAACAAGTTTATGTTTACTTCTAAGACAAGCACATATTACTTTATCAGTTTCAAAATCCGTATAGGTATCTGGAATTACATGAATTTCAGTGTAACACTGAAAATAATGTTTCAAAATTTTTTAAATTAAATTTTATCAAAGTATATTAATTTAAACTAAAATTATTATTCGAAAAGTAAATAATTAATTCAAATACAAAATAATTTATACAAACTTGTTATTTTAAATAATATTTATGAATCTAAATGTAAATTTATCAAAAATCAAATAAAAGTAAGTAAAACAAATTTGATTCTAGAGAAAAAAAAAATTAAAATATTTCGTGGAAAAATATAAACGCATAAATTAATTTTGATATTTATTGTACTCGATTAATTCAATAAGATAAGAAAACAATGACTTACAAAAAATCAATTTTTAATATAAAAGTTACAAGAGTTACATATAAGAATATTAATTTTATGAAAAAATTAAGTTTTGAAATAGTAAGTTGAATAATGTAAAAAAAAACAATTGAATGAAAAAAGAAAATTGAATAATCGATATGTATGATAAAAAAATTGTCATTTTATGAAATATTAAACATTTACTTTTGAAGCGATAGTTAAATAAATGTATATTGAGATGTATCTAAAATTAAAATATATATTTTTTATTTTTATTTTAAAAACTTTTTTGTTCAATAGTTTAAAAACTGAAATGAGTTTAAGAATCCGATTAACTTTACAACCGAAGAAATGTAATGCAACATTACTTGGTTTAAACATAAACTCTAAAATTTTAAACCCTCTTAAAGCATTAACCAGGCAATGAATAGTCCAATTTCCATACCGCATAAAAATTAAACAATATACTTCAACTATCCTTGTACTTTATAAGATTTTCTCGACGAAAATCGC
Source organism: Dolichoris vasculosae (assembly GCA_018907195.1). Classification (NCBI taxonomy): domain Eukaryota; kingdom Metazoa; phylum Arthropoda; class Insecta; order Hymenoptera; family Agaonidae; genus Dolichoris; species Dolichoris vasculosae. Next base: position 1,401,449 of record JACCHY010000005.1, on the reverse strand, counting down.
AGGAAAAGGACCTCCAGGTATGCAATCGCATACGTTATCGTGGTCTGCATTATCGACTATCGTAAATTTTCGTGGAACTGGCGTGCTCGGAAAAGACAACCGAGCGCTCACGACTATGAGAGCATAAGTGCAAGAGGAACCAAGGGAATCGGAACCGCCAAAGGTCTATTGTTTTGGCGCTCGACATACAGCGAATATGTAACGTCGCGCGCGTCGGTTGCTTATCGTACCGGCGCTCGAGTAATTCGTGCAATTTCATCTAAATTCCGAGCTGCGCTACGAACGCGGGTGTATATACATGGGCGCGTAGTAAGTAGAAGAGGACTAACGGGGGATAAAAGAAGGGGTTAGGCAAAATTTTCAGTGTCCCCGTGTGCGCGAGAGAATCTGCCTGCCGCGTCCTTTCTCTCTATAATCTCGCGACTACGCGACGCTTTCGGCAACTGCACCGTATATACGTACACGGTATGCCGCATTTCTTACATGCGCTATGGGTTGTGTGCTATCTTCGTTTATTATAACACGAACAGCGACCGCACGAGAGAGCGAGAGAGAGAGAGAGAGAGCGAGAGAGAGAGAGAGAGAGAGAGAGAAAGGAAGAGCAGAGGGACGCATTATTGCCATGAAATACGATTAGGTGCGCGACTCGCCTGGCACGCTAAACATGCCAACTCTTTGAAAAGTAGGAGTTGTTGTCGATGCTGTTCTCTTGCTTATAAGCTTCGTGTATGTGCAGATGAAAGACTCATTTATGCGTGCACATGTACATCTTATACGGCGTTCGTGTAGCGAGTATTTTCCGCTACCGAGGTTTGCAATTTATCCCAAAGAAGGAGAATTAATATGACGTAATTTAACTTTTTTAACAACTTCTTCATCCATTTATTTACTTTAATTAGAAACTTTACATTCGTTTAAAACTTGCATGCTTATGATAAAAAAATTTATGAAAATGTTACAAATCTTTATATTGTTGTTTTAATATGCGAATTAATTTTCTCTTACGATTATTGAAAACGGATTGATCTAATCTTCTTCTATTTTTAAAAATAGTTTGTTTTTCATAATAATAAAAATGTTCGCAAAAATTTTCTGGAAAATTATTTAATAAATATATCTTCGATTATTTCATTGAAACAAAGAAATCTAAAAGATTTCTCGAGTTCCGTATTCTCGTCTTGTAGTTTTCTAAAGAAAGAAAACTAGTAAATTCGATAAGCATGAAAACTTAGACAGAATAATACATTATTATTGTCTGACTAATGAGGTAAAAAGTAAAAAAATACAATGGTTGGAGTGAGGTGTGGAAATAATAACGCGCGGTACCGAGTATTATAAAATATATCGTTCTCAAGCGCAGTAAAAGCAAAAAAGGAAGATACAGCCATTAACATTTGAGCCACCGATGCGACGCATAAATTGCAACCGCGCTCTTACGTTGGAAACTTTGGCGATGTATCGAAAATCGAAGGGTTGAGAGATAAGGGCGCAGAGGAGAAAAATTAAATTCTGCCGCGAAGGAGTGTCCGTTGCGTGTACGTGGCCTCCTCAACGGCACGTAAAATATTTTCCAGGGTCGAGCGGAGGAAACATTATGCATGCGTAGATGTAGGCAGTCAGGTAACCGAGAAATTTACCCAGCGGCGCGAGTAACTGCGCTGCCACGGAAGCCTCTCCTACCCGATTTTAACGAATGTTCTACCGTCCCTCCGAGCCAAATGTCTTTCTCTCTTCTTTCGCCTTCTCGGCGTCGTACTTTTCTGCGGCTCTCGCGCTATCAGGCGCGACGTGGCTCACGGGATGTTTGTAATAAGCCGATATCGTAAAAAGTCATTTTCTTGTTTAGTCGTCCGGGTACGGGAGATTGAGAGTGCATTTGTGCGCGTCTAACTAGGGTGAAATTCATCTTTTTTCTTGTGTTTTTCTTATTGCTTTCTGTTACTTTTCTTCTTTGAAAATTCGCCATATGGAATTTTTCTCATCGTTAGGATCTTGATTTATACCGCTGATGTCCTTCAATGAACGTGAAATTTTTAAAAGCTCGTGGGTGAAATTATTTCAGAAAGTTCGAGAACTTCATTTCTCGTCTGAACTTTCTGTAATTGATTTTCAATTGGTTCACGTATGATTTCAAATTTATTCATTTATTATCCGATAATTGTATATAATTAATTAATTATACAAACTTTAAAAATAAAGGATTCCGTAAAAAATATTACGATCAATTTTTTTTATCTTAACTTTTAATCTATTATACTTATTGCTAGTTTTATTTTATAACAATAATGTCTAATAGAGTCAATTCGATTAATTTCTTTCTATTACGTTAATTGGTTATTAACATTAACTCTTAATTAACTAATATTTTTTAAAGATTTAACTATGTAATTGATACAGTACTTTTAATTTTTTAATAAAATTTGTTACGTCGTATTAACCTAAACATTTATTAATTCTAATAAATACTTAAATAAATTAAATTAGAACTTATATAATTAATAACATTAATTAACTTTCTCTTTATTCGACGAACCTAAATTCTTGCCGTTTTTCATTCAACTATACTTAAATTCATCTATTATAATAAACATTTATAAAAAGTAGTTAATAGTAATTAATGTGGAGGAAATAAAAGAGTGACTAAGTAAAGAAATAAAGAAGCAAAACGGACCTATGAAAATACTATCAATAAACGTAATAAAAGCGAGTCCTCGCAAAGGTTCGAAAAATTGTGCAGCGCTTGCGAGAAAGAGAAGTTAAGTAAAAACCACTACCTTCCAGTCGAATGAACATGCGCCCATTTATACAGTTTTTTCGCGGACAGAGTCACGCCTTAGCTTCGGAACCGCAAACTCCTCGTACGCAATGTGCACGCGTGACCGAAGAGGGAAGATTGGCTTGGCTACCGCAACCGGACGTCGATGTCGTCGGCTCGCGTCTTCGACTCGCGTCGTCGGCTCGCATCGTTACTAAAGACCTCCCGTGATAAGCGGCGCGAGGGTGAGGAATGCATGTGCTAAAATACGCTGTTTTTCTTTTTGCGCTCCCGGACATATCTGCGGTTTCCGATATCATAAATAGAAATAAAAATAACGAGAAAATCTTCGCTTAACACTTCGAACAGTATCGTGCATTCGATCGGATAAGATATATGATCCAAAATGTCATTCCTTGTCTGGTACTTTTTATAATTATCAAAACAATAAGCGGTGATTAAAACATAATATTTGGCTTTAATCGAAGCAACGTTAAATTACTTATTAAAATTACTATTATAAATCCGTCTCTTACTACAATAAATTATCTTTTCTATTTAAATTTTTGTTATTTGAGCATATATTAATATTAGGCAGAAGATTCTTACAAATATACATAACTAGTAAATACTAATTCATTTTGAATAACGAAAATTAAATAAATGATCGATGCTTAATCTTTTAGAAATTAATTCCCATTACTAAAATTAAAATTAAAAAGTTATCGATACAATTTCAGTACGAATTATTAATCGATAATATAAAAATTTTATATTTTTCAAAAATATATATACGTATAATCATACGTACGATTTAACAAAATTGGATGTAAAGAAAATTAATTTAAAATTATAAATTATTTCTTTGAAAGATTATTATTGAAAACTATTTTCAACAATCTTGCACGTTTTCTAATTATATTGGATAATTATCTCTTAGAAGTTGAATTTTATAGGTTTAATAGACAAGGTAGAGAAAAATAATGTAGTAATGGAACGTAAAAAATTTATTGTAGAACAGTTGTAAATTGTTGTGCATCCATTAAATTTTTCGATAAATTAAAATAAGAATAAATAAAATCGTAGCGAGCACGCATATATATAAAAAAAACGAAGATAATTGCGCATACACAGAGAGAAAGAGAATGACGTTAAGATTTAAAACGTAACTCGGAAATAAAAGAATAATCGAAGAGAGATCACAAGAACCAGAAGCGAGAGAAGCAAGAGGAATGAAGTTGCAGGAGATATAAAATAAAGTGAAAGAGAGCGGCGCATGTACAATGCATAAAAGACGTCGGAGGCGCATTAGCGCATTAATAATTATATTACGGAAGTTCAGTGTTATGCGCGAGCGAATTTATAAACGCGTGCGGCGCGGAGCTTCAATGCCCGCAGCGACGTAGGGTGGCGCTTGGAAAAATAAACTTAACGGGAAGCCAACGGGGAGAGGAGATGGAGAAGATGGGAGAGACGAACCTTGGGTCCGATAGCACGAGCGAGTCTCTCTCATCCCTTGAACACTCGTCGCGCGTAGAGGCCACGTCAGCAATGGACGAGTACGATTTTGTTTTTATTGTTTTTATTCCCTGTTAATTTATACGGAGATCTGGACTCGTACGAGGATGGATATACATGCTCTAGGCTCCTTTGACGTGAGCCTTCCTTCTTTACATGTACACTTGTAATTTTCCATAAACTCTGTTTGCCAACGAATTTCTTAGTCGACCATTAAATAATAACAGCAATTAGCATAGCGATATTTATTAATGATTTATTGCCCGCTATGAGTATTATTAAGAGCTTTTAATACGAATTTATAATATGTAAATTTAAACTGTCCGACGTGAATAAAAGAATAAGAAATGAAGATTGGCTTTATCATTAATTTGAATAATTATTCAATGAATTCTCGAGATAAAATGGAAAATATCCAGTTGACTTAAAATTAAAAATTTACAAAAAAAGGACAGTTTTTGATCGTACAAATGCAAATTGTGTATATTAAAAATAACGATATATAGAAGTATAGTAACAACGATCTGTATAATTTTATGAAAGGATATACAAATATTCGTATTAGAACTTTCGAGGTGATAAATTATTGTAAAACAAAAGTTTATTGATCATTTGAAAGAAAAAATCAAATTTTCACAGTTAATTCAATATACATACTTATATATAAGAATATTTAAGAATAATGTAGCTTAAGAATTAGATAAAAATTTTTGATTCGTTAAATATAAATTTAAAATTATAAGAATAATAGAGCTTGATTTTTAAATAATGTATTTAACGAAATCAATTTATTCGAATGAATTGAACAGTTACACGATGACAAAAAAAACTTTATTTCAATAAAATATAATTTCCTTTTAAATACTCTTTCATGAAATTATATATTTCATTTATAAAAATGTAGCGTATGACAATTAATAAAATATTTTTATAAAACCTTTAAGGGGTATTTATATAATAATAAATATAAATTATTTTTTCGTTTGAAATTTATTCTAAAATATATATTGGAAATTTACAAATCAATAAAATTGAAAAAATTAATTTTCGTAATTTCTGGAATACTCATTTTATGTAATATTTTATATAATTAAATCAAGAAACTCTTTCTACAATAATTAGCTACCTTTTGTAAAAAATTAGTTTTATTTGTTTTTATCGAGAGCTACGTTTCTACGATATATCGAAGTAAAATCAAAGGTAACTATTAATAAAAATTGTAATGAAATAAGAAATGGTATAGAAAATTAGAAAATGAAAAATAAGTATAAAGTTGACGCCAAAGGATAGAGTAGGCAAATTCCTATTCCAAGCCACATAATAGCACAGCAGTCGCTTAAAATTTTCCTCGATCCCGGCGAAATAGTACGCAACGGCTAAGCACAAAAACGACAATTAAAGCTTCTGCTCTGGAAATGACGAGGAGAACAGAGAAGCCGCGTACAAACGAGTGCTCGGATCGTAGGGAGAGCCGGAAACGAGCGGGGGACGGATGATGAAAGGGCAAGCGTTCGAGAGTAAGGCGCGAGTAGTTCAGGTGAGACTTAATTAAATAGCGAGTACTCTGGCCAGTTCACAAAGTGACCGCGACAACTGGGCTCTCACCTATACATCTCCGCGCTTACACACAGATGTCGAGCAACTCCTGCGCCTTTCCCTTCGACTCTCCTTCCCCTATCACTCTCTCTCTCTCTCTCTCTCTCTCTCTCTTCCACCATCTTTCTGATTCTACATACGCCTGTCTTTTCCCGTGTAGCCGCAAAAGCAACAGCGAGACCGCTATAATGGTAACTCTATATCTGACGGCTACTGGAAACTGGAATGCGGACTCGCAAAATAGGCACTTTCTACATACTGAGAGCATAGGTATATGCAAAGACGTCTTTTGCCAATGTTTGCCATGGATCTGGTTGAAAGCGTGTGTATCGGTGTACGATAGGCGAGAGTAGATTGGCGCGCGAGTTGTTTTGGATGATTTTTCTCGAGTGCTGTCGGCTGTACGTGTTGATTAAACCACGCGAAGGTATGGGGATTTGCGGATGTATGAGTTTGCCATAAAATTGTTGAAATAAATTGAGCGTTCGAGAAGTTGAAAGCTACTTCGTAAGAGAAATACCTAGACTTTTCTTAAGTCCATCGTGACTTGAAGTAATGGTAGAATTACCGAGTGCATACGATAGGATTAGTGACTTTTAACGATTACACGAATTTTATTATTCGATTTCGAATATGCAATTTTAAACTTAAGTATCGAAACTCTTGTTTAATAAAGCCAAACTTTGGTTTGGAAGTTCAAAAGGCCAACTTCCCATTTATTTTATATCTAAGTTTTTCTTTATACACTTTCCTCGCGCTTGATTATATTACATGTTAAAACCTAGACGCGCATGCGCAAGTTCATATATGCATATATATTTATTTAGTATTAATTAAGCGCTTTAAAAATATGAATATTAATTTATTAAAAATATGCTCGAGATTAATATACTTGAATGAACAAACGTGTTTTCTACGTACCCTTAATAGTAACCAAGATTTTTTTCTCAGAAAAGACGTAACGATTACTTTGATGTAAAGTATACTTTGAGTGTAAAAATGAACCTCTATGTGCATGGTAAAAGGCACATTATATATTGAGTAGCGAAAGAAAAACACACAAGGGACATGAAGAATACTTCGTAGACTGCGTGCTTTACACATATCTTTACAAAATGGTGTTAACGACAACGAACATTAATTATCGATGTCACATAAAATAGATAATATCGTCGTCTAAATATGTATATTTTTTCTAGCAAATTTTTACATCTACTGTGTATTCCTTAATTGAAATTTTATCTTCTTATTTATAATTTTTAGAAATTATATTTATAATTAATAATAATATTTTTTTTACAAGAACATCGTTCTGTAAAATATATTTTTTAGATAAATCTATTTAAATATTATTCATAATATATATTCGTTAACTATGAAATATTTGCATACAAAATAACGATTCTTTTGTGATAATATTTTTATACTAGTAAAAGAAATTTATAAAAATATGTTTAAAAAGTATTTATTTCATCTGATTTAAAAAGAAATTTTCTATTATTAATAAATCAATTAAGCCCAAAGAATTATTTAAAATATTAAAATGGTTACGCGTACATTACAGTTCTGCTTGACTACGTCATTATCACATCCTCTTTAATATTCATCGCTTATTTTCCCTTTTATCGCTAGCATCCCTATTTATCTACGATATTGCATATGCTTACAAACACTTTTACACAGGTGACCGCATTGTTACAAGCTCACAAATGCGTTAAGATTCATTGAATCTTGGACTGCGTGTTCTAGGCATTCATGCGTCTTTAGACACTTCGACATATTTGTGCACATCCACGTTTATTTTCTATAAAAATATACAACAAAAGAGTTAGAACGTATAAAATGGATAAGGAACATGAGAGAAAAAGAGTTAGAGAGAGAAAGAAAGAAATTTTATATATATATATATATAGAAGAAAGTGTATGTAGAAGATAAAGCGAATACCGTGCAAATATTAGAAAGCTTTTGAACAATAAAAAGAGAATATATAAGAGAAGAAAAAGAAGATAGGGGTTGGATCAGTAACGAAACTCTCGAAAATGAAAGAGGCAAGCGTTCTAATAGAATATCACCTTCGTCGTTCTTCTTTGTCTTTGTGATACTTTAGCGTTTCATGTCGTATTCCGACTCATTGGAAATTGAGGAATACTTATAGAGGAACGGTGATGGAGAAAGAGAGATAAAAAGGCTTTGTGACGAAAATAAGTAACATGGAAGACAGATTTTTGAACAAAAGATGAAGAAAGATAAAATCTTATTAGAGCGAGAAAGAAAGTCGTGATTTAGGGCGTAAAAGTTGGTTATACTTTGACCTCGAAATTGATTTCTTTACACATAAACAGTCCTTGAATATAATATTTCAATTTCTTAAATATGTATTTTTAAATAATAAATAAAGTAATCGGTATTCTAAAATTAAAGAATATGATAGCGACGTAATGGTACAAAGTGAGTTTAAATGTTTCTTGTATATTTAATATATTATATTTAATGTCATGATATTTTATATAATTTCAGTATTTTTAAAGAATATTTTAATTTTGTAAAGTATATTTTATATTTTTCATAATAAATCATATTTCTACTTTATTCAAAATATAATTATTTATTTAATTATTAAATTTCAATTTAAAATTATATCAAATATAAATATAATCAGAGAATTTATTTATTTAAAATATTTAATAATATTATATATTTAAAAAATTTGTTAAATATTTAAATAATATGAAAAATTATATATACTAAATTAAAAGAATTCTAAAATTCAGTGACAGCGATTTTAAATTATGTCAAAGGCATATTCGTTCCTCTAATGATTTCTCTGAATATACCGGTATGTATAGTTTCAATGTATGTGCTTGTATGCACGTATATGGGCGCATATATATAAGAATATAGGTTGGTTAAGCTTTTCTTTGAAGAACTTCCCTTTGCTTGTATTATTTATTCTTATAAGCTAGATTTTCCGATGCTTTTATACCAAGTTTGCGGTACAAAAGCGATTGTATATTTTTTGCACATCCTTAAGTTTCACGTCACTTCAATTACTTTTTATATATTTTAAAATATACATCAATCTATCCATAAAATATAGTAAAGCTTTGTGTTAATTTCATTTGATTTCTTTTCTTTTTTATCTATTAGTGGCTTGAATTACAAAACAAAAAATGAAAAACGCCCTTTGATCATATTAACATTAATAATTTATCAAATATTAAATATTAAATTATTTATCATTAATCATATTTTATATAACCTATATATTTATTTAGTAACAGAAGCTTTTTTAGATTTTTTTACATTAAACAACATTTAATTTTTGCATGTGTATTGATTTACTTTAATGAAACAAAAATCCGAATTTAAATAATGATATAAAAACGATAATATTTAATATTAAAGTCACGTTAATTATTTCAAAATCAATTAATTAAAAAAAATATCCAATATCTTTTTAAAAACCTTGAGTGAATTGTAATTTTCTGATTAAAATGTTTACATAAATTTAATTGCAAATATTAATCTTAGCGAATAACATTGTAATCAGAAACAAAATATTTTATTTTGTATTTTATAATTTATTAATACTTTTACTTTCAGACAATTTTGAAAATAATACATGCATACACTAAAATTTGAAATACCAATGATATTTAGGAGATTCGAGTTAGCTAAAACATATTTTTTATTATTGCGTTTACATTTTATGTTATAAACATCAATTAACGATGTCTTGAATGTCCTAATTAAAAATATATTGATCGAATGGGATAAAGTTAGAATATTACTATTATAATGAAATTAACAGTTATTTTCATATGAGAAATATAATTAATTTATAAAACGAAATCTAATTAAAATTAAAATTATTCATTTCAAATGAAAGAAAGAAAAGTCTTTTCAATATATATTACTTAGTGTTTCATATAAAAAGAATCTTTTAATTATAAATCAATTATATTACAATGTATAATAAAAAATAATAATCTTCGTGAAAAAAAATCATTTTAGTCGAAAATAATATATTGAACAAGGCGTTACGTAGAATTATTACTCTTTTATGTACGAGGACATTACTTTCGGTACAAGGAGTACCGGGCTGACCTTCAATGGATACTACTACTGCTCGGAAGGAAAGAAATCAGCTCGTCGCGTTGCAGCTCACCTTATTCGCGCAATCAACGACTCGTCTCGTTTTACACTTGGGTAACAAAGAGAGTGAGTAAGTGAAAGAGGAGAGGGAGCAAAGAGAAAGACGGAGAACAGTCGAACTGCACGTGGGCTCGTGCCCTGCCGAGATTTATGCACGATTCTCCCCTCGAATTAACCGGGCGCTCCGTAATGCTGGGATCGGGTGTCGCTGTAATTGGGACCCGGGGGACTTTGCAGCCCCCGCACCTACAGTGCAAAAGCCGTTCTCAACACCTACGTACTTGGCCGCATTTATACCTTTCCCTCTCCTGTTGCGTGCACGAGCAAACAACGATTGCCAACTCTACGCCGGTGAACGACGATGGCGGCAACAATTAATCATCCGACGTGCAATGAAGCTTGATGCTCGAATTTCGATTGTTTTACAGTATATGTTTTACTCGTTGAATGACGTAGAAATGAGTTTTACCGCGACTCGACGCGTTGACGCTTCAGAGTGACACGTTGATGTATCGTCGACGGATTGACTTTTCAAGCGTGTGTTACACTTTACTTAGGCAAAATTTTTAAAAAAGTATAGATATTTCGTTTGTACGTGATTATCCTTATTTTAGTTTTCAAATTTTCAAGTTTTATTGAAATCTGATACAATTTCTCAATTGTATTTTGTATCACTGTATTTCATAATACACTTATTTATGGTCATTGCGACTAAATAAGATACTAAGAATAATTTAAAAAACAATTTAATATTATATGTAAATTTGTAGAATATGTATAAAAAAAAATATGTCGTTAATTTTTAAAAATAAGTTTATATTTTTATTTAATATTATGATGAAAATAAAATCATTAATCATATAAAGTTTAATTGTTTCATATTTTTATATAAGTGTAAACAAATTTATATAATTCTTTTACAGACAATTTTTATAAAAAAGAAAATATCAAAGATCTAATCCATTGAAAAGGTGTAAAAATAAACTGCATTCCTTCAACGATCCGAATAAAATAAACGAAAATAATCGTTTTAATACAATTTGATAAATTAATCAAGACCCTATAAAAAAATATTAGAAGTAAAATTATAAATTACTTAATCATAGTTGCGATTATAAATAAAAATTTTAGCACGGAAGGAAAATGTACACGTATCGGATATAAAAAAAAGTTTTTCTTGCACTGTAATTTACACTAATACAATTTTTACAAAATTACTTTCCACGAAACGACATTTCGGACACGAAATTACTAATTTAAATTCATTGCTGTTAAGTAAGCGATATGTCGGCTCAAGTACACGAATCCGGCTAGTGATAGTTTTGAAAACCGAATGAGTTAGAGAGGGAGGGGGGATTCAGAATAAAGAACAATTCCTTTCCGTCGGTCAGACAAAGACAAAGACAAGCGCCGACTAAATCATGCAACGGCTACACTTATCTCGCCTCCCGCGTCTCAGGCTCGACGCGGCTTTCTCGCTTTCCCCGCTAATTACCAGGTGGTCGCAGCTCCACGCAAAGCGGCGGTAAAAGGCAGCTGTCGACTCGAAAGAGCTTCCGTGGTTCGTTTGCTCCGACCGCTCGCCTATGTTACGCAATCCATGGCGAGTTAGTCATTCCTCGTTCGTTTCACCTCCGTCAAACTTATTCTTCCAATTGACACGTGCATACAACTTATGCACGCTTTATCCATGCCGACTCTTGATTTGTGACTTTTTGCAAGGCCCGAGAAAGTTTAACGAGTTATGCACATTATGTATCGAGGACGTAAAAACTCGAAGGTAACTTTACCGACATTTTAAAACTTAATGATAAATTAGAAAGAAGTTTGTTGTCACCTTCTCCACCTACGATTGTTAAGCGTACGATTGTTAAGTGTATATTGAGAATCTTTTTTTATGCTCCCTTGAAAACCTAACTACTAGAACGGTAGCTATTTATATACTTTATTTGAAAATATACCTCACGATTTTCTAAAAGAAATCATATGTTGAAATTTTCAATATTTTTAAATAAACAATTTATAAACAATAACTAAATTAAATTTCTATTATAATGTTTAAGTTAATTTATGAAATAGAAAATCTATATTTTATTTTAACCAACAATTTAAATTAAATTAGAGATTTATTCCATATTTTGATTTATTATGTTACCATAATTCTATATTTCTCATTAATATTTATTATTTTAGAATAAGAGTTAAGTTAAAAAAAATTTTATATTCACGAAAGGAAAAATGTTTAAGTTACTATTTTACAAATATCTATTTGAATTCTTCGAAGAATAAGTTACGCATAAAAAAATCATCAGTTGAAAATGAAATTTTTTAATAATAAAATTGTTATGACGGCTTCAAAAAATGCTAAAATTAATTATTTCGTTAAAACCATACTCGATCATCTTATGTATTCATTAGCATTTAGTAACCAACAAAATCAAATCGGTATAATCGTAAAGTTGCGCATCTGCGCAAGATAAGTCGTATCATAGTCGTATACGCTATAATTCCAAATGAATGTACGATTCGCGATTACAAAGGCCATAAAGGTCATCTCTTTGCTTGCGCCTTATTGTTCGCCTTATAGTTGTACGCGGGTTCGCGTCCCCTTCTGTACTTCGCCACCCTCTTCCGAGACACAATACAAGGCTGGCACGCGACCTTAAACGAAATGTCGAGCGGTTCGCTAAATAGGCTAATATCTTTCCCCTCTTTCGTTCTTTCGATGTTTTTTCCTTTCTTTATTTTACCATCTCCCTTCTCTCGCCGCCGCGAAGATTTTACGCGCGCAATCCTTGCGGTATGCCCGACCAACCTGGACTCGTAAAAAAGGAAAAGCTAATTTATTTCAACCACTCTGACGTTCGCGAATGTGCTTCTTATATAAAAATTTATGAATCGCAGATTTTAGTGCTTCGTAAATGTGAAGTTCCCTTCTTACTTTGGCCTTTATTAATAATTTCTTCCGTGAAATAACCATTTCAATTATTAATCTTTTAACAATTATATATTTTATTGATACGAAGTTGCGTTAAATATTGTAATTTCGAATCACACTCGACATAAAATAATATTTTTTCTACTTAAATCATTATTTTTTATACATTTCAATTATTGATCCTTCATATTTCATAAAAATAGCTAAAATGAAATTAAATAAATTTATTTAATTTGTAAATTATGATTTTCAACAGTTGAATATTAGGATAAAATATAATCTAATTAGCTATCACTTATAATTAGATACATGTCACTGAAACCAAAGATTTTCTAATAATATATGACTAATGAATTCCAAAATTACCTAGTTTTCGTGGATCATCCTCCGATATAACTCTCACGCTCAAAAATGATAGCATGACATTCAAGACAAAAAAATTAATCAGATAATTAAAAATACAGCCGAAAAAAGTGCCGAAACAAAGTCAAGAATTGAATAGAGACTGCTTCACACGAAAAATTTAAGTAGGAACGAGCTTGTTAACGTGACTTAGCTTTTCTTAGTTCTCTTCACTGACGAGGACAAATATATCCGTACTTTCTTCCTTCGGCTGTCGAGGAGTCGGTCATTAGTTTGATTAAGGCTGAAAATGATTCAAAAGAGAGTAAAAGAGCGCGTAAATGTATGAGCGAGGACCGCTAAGCAGTAGTTTTAGGCTCATCAATCATCGATGGTATTAGTCTTACATACGTGTAGAACCGAAAAGCACAAATTACTTATCAGCCGAAGCTAATGCGTTGCCGCTCCTATAAAAAGTTTGTGAGATGCCTTAAAGAAATTAAACGACACCGCGAGATAGTTTATTAATCTGTGGTTGGATGCACGTTACTGACTACGTAAAGGAAGAGAGAAAAAATCAGAAAAAAAGAACAAAAAATAGTGACACAAACTTAAATAACAGAATTTTAAATATTTTTCTTTAGAAAATTATATTTTCTAATAAAATAAGTTTGATAGATTATTTTGTATCTAATTATATTGTTTTATTCTAAGTAATTTTTATGTAAATATTAAAATGTTTTAGAAAATAATATTTATTTATTATAGGAATTTCAACTTTTTAATACATATAAGTTATAGAGTAAATTAAGTTAATATTGAAAAGTAGCGATGAAAATATTTTAAAACAAGTTTTTTAATTTATATAAAAAGAAATTTTAAATAAAAATAAATAATTCAATAAATTTTCGCATAAATATCAATTGTTTTTGAGGTGCTGATTTTAAATATGAGAATTACAATAAAAAGAATTAAATTTATATGTCCATTTGTAATAATAATTTCGTAATACATTTTCTATTGGATAAAAATTTGAATTTGAATATATTTAACTAATTATTATATTTATATGAGTGAATAATGTAAAAATATAACTTCTTTTCGAAGTGAAATTATTCTCAGAAAGATTTATGATCAGATAAAAATGTAATGCTATTAAAAACGATTAAAAACTAAACTTTATAACAGTTACTAAAGATTTATTAGTCTTATGCTTTTATTATTGGCAATCGAAAAGCTTTGATTATTTGACTTGTAATTAAATATTATACTATTAAAAACAAAAAATTTATCATTGTCAGAAACAAGAAAATTTCTAATAAGAAAAGCACTCATTTTTCATATATTCGCTCTATTCAATGTCCGTGTAAGTAAACAAAAAGAAAACACGCGACGGTAAAAGCATTAAAAAAACATGTAAAAAGTATTATATCGTCGCAGCAAGGTACGTATATATACATACACGTATTTATATATATTTGAAGTTCTATATTTGTACCGAAGAAAGATATCGACGAAATAAATAAACGGTGTCGTCCTTGCTGACTGGCTGTCGTATTCATGTATTGACACAAACCTGCTTGACTAATGGACCGGCTGTTGTTCCAGGGTCGTATTACCGTGGTTGTAGGCCTCGTCCTCGCTCTTTCCTTCCGTTTTTTTTTGCTCTACGAGATACAGCGTTCGTATTATATACCAATGCTATTTTTCATTGCTGATTATTACAATACTTTTATTGTAATTATTATCACCTTGATTAGCATTGTAAACAATGAATTGTCTACTGCGATTGAAGCAATGGTTTTACGTTACTCGATGCAAATATTATTAGTCAAAGTTACTTTAAATCGATTGTATCGCGTCAAAATTTAATTTACAATTTTTTATAACAATAATCATAAAATATGGATATGTTTGTAGTTTAACAATGTGTAGTTAAGGAAATATTTTCTTTTGTTAGAAGTAAGACGTTGCAAATTTTGTAAAAGAAATTGTATTCTTATCAAAGTGATTATCGCGATCAACGAAGGATAATCTTCATTTTATATTTATTCGTTAAATGTCTATGGAAATAACGATAAATTAATATTTACAAATAATCTAACGCATACTTATTTAACTTAAAATTTGAATCTTGTCGTTATTTTCTGTATTCTCATAAAAATTCTGTCATTCTATCCAAGTAAAGTATATGAGTCATAAAGTTTAAAAAATATTAAGTACAATAAAGCTGTCGAAATTGAAAAATGATAAAAGCATCACAAGTATATCAGGATAGAATGGATCCTGAAGGAAACACGCAAAGCTCCGCGATCGCGAGAATGACGCGAGATTATCGCCTGTTCCCTCTCCTTCGTCGCTTTCTCCTTTCTTCCTCGTTCCTTCTTTCTTTTTTTAATAAGCTGCGTCTTTCCTCGCGTACAGGACTTTACATATTTATCTCTCGGCAGTCTTTGTCTGCCTGTCATGACGATGTCGCTACAACAGCGCGCAAACCTTATTGAATTCGAAAGTTCGAAGAGGATTTTTGGTAGTCTCCTTGAAAAATGGATCTATCGTACAAAACGCAAGAGGGAAAATAAGAGTATAAGAAAGGGAGGAAAAAATACATTCGTATAGTTCCGAGAACACACACCATTGGAAGAAGATGAACGTTTGGTAAAAAACTCGCGCGTCATCGATCCCAATCCCCGGTATGACTCGAAATATGAAACCTCGCGTCTGTGTTGGTGTGTTCGTTTGACGCGTATTGTCGTCAGCCATATTTTATTTGCGACGTATATTGCGCCCGTGGGTAAATCCGCGAATACCGACTCACGCTTTAATCTGGCGCTGTACCACAAGCGTCTTTGATTCTTTCCTTTTTTATCCTGCCTTTTTATACGCAACATGGAGAAGTTCAATTTTGCACTCGCTTCGTTGCTCGAGTCTTTCGTTTGTATAGTTTTAGAGACTGTAAGCGCCCGGGTGACTGCCGGTTTAATATACTTATGAAATTTTTATTTCGAGTAGCTTGACTTCAGGAATTACAACGTATATATCAATTTTCTTTTATATCTGCTTGTCCATGCTTCAAATGTTATGTACCGCGAATTAATATCACAAGAATCGTGTTTTCATATTTAAATATTTCTAAAAACACGCGTCGATCGTTTTTAAAACAGAAACATTTTACATTTTGGCATTTTGTTTTTTAAAAGTAAGTATATTCAATATATATTCATAAATTATAGATATTTAAAATAAAATTTAAATTGTTAAAAAATTATATTCTACAAATATTATTAATTTAAATAAATTATTAGTACACTATATATTAATTTTGTAAATTATCAAATAATTGAATAATTAAAATGTATTTACTTTTTATTAAATTTAAATTGTTGATTAAAATTGAAATATTTGCAGGTTACATAATTCGATAATCTTTAAAAATATGCAATTTTATCACCTTCCGTTGAAAATAGTAAAAAACTTTAATATCCCGAAATCGAAACGAAACAACTGATTACTCTTTTAAATTGTCAATAAAATTTTAACACGCAATTTCAGGATTCTTAATTAATTTTTTACCGTATAGATTATATTCAAGTACTACGCTCCTTCAGATTTTACGTTGCCTCTCACTCGTCTTTCAAAATCGAATTCGTTCATTAAGAACTTAAAATAAAAGTTGATCATAATACTCAGGAGCAGAATATCTCATAAATATATATAAATTTAGCCGGAGCCAAGGAACGACTTTCTTGTATAATGCATATTTTAAGCAAGGAATTGCGCGTACTGAATCTGAAGTACGCTCATACTCATTTTCATCTCAAAAATGCGACTCACACAGACCACATGCGCTAAGTTTCGCGTACGGAAGTATACAAAAAAGATGAACGAAGGATAAGAAACCCGAAAAAGAGAGAATCAATCCTGTAATATAGTGTAGTGAAATAGTCTTAACATCCGACTCATCAAGTTTACCATATCCTAGAACATAAAACATCCGATCTCGATGGAAGCTTATCAATAATTTGCAAAGTAGCAGCGATAAAAATTTAAGAATATTTTTTATACCTTAAAACAATATTCGAATATCTGATCAATGATCATAAAAATTTTAATGAAATGAATATTTTTTAATAATAAATATTGTAAATTGTAAAAATAAATTCTTATGTTTAATAATTTAATAATTTTAATTAAATTTTAAAAATTAGTTTACATTCATATATCTACACATAAATATGTATTGCACAGACATTTGATAGATTAAACAGTATATGTAAATATTTTATAAGATTAAAAAATGCTAATCTAAATTAAAATATAGTAGTTTCAAAAGGAAGATGTAAAAAATTTTAGTTTTAATAATTTCAATACTTTTACATTTAAATAACGAAATTCATACAAGAAAATAAGATTACATATAAACTTTTTAAGATAAACTACTCTTTATCTTTAAAAGGTCTTGACTATATTTATTTTTTAGAGGAGAACTCAATTAATCTGAACTGATCTGCGGAAAAATATCATTTTTATTAATTATAAAAAAGGCGATTGCTTTGAAGGATAAATATCCTTTTTAATGTCTTCATTAAAACGACTCACAGTAAGAAATAAATAAAAATAACTTATAATAAAAGAATAAAAACCTTCAATTTTTATATTCTATTTAATATTTAATTATTAAAAAATTTTCAAAGTTTGAAAAATGGTATAATTTTAACTTGTCATATAACTATAATTCAGTTGTAGTAGCTATAACAGCTTTAGTTTCATAAAATAGTATTCTTTTTATCTTATTCTTGACTCTTTTAAAATCCTTAATTTTTTATAAGAGCTCGTTTAACGGAAGCAATTAAATGTGTATAATAAAAAAGTGTTTTATAGTTTCAGCCCCTCTTTTAAACTTGATGATTGCGAGTCAACCAAACGATCCAATCAGTTTTACATATATAATTGCTAGATGATATTTATAATATATAATTTAAAGGTAAAAAGTCAAAGTAAAATACACTCAAAATTGATTCAAAAGTTTGGAAAATGAAAAAACATAAGTCATGTAAGTTAAAAAATTGATTCCTTATACAAAGAAGGAGGTGAAGATTCAAAAAACTAAGAAGAGGTAATAAGCAAAATCGTGAGATCGAGGAAGAGAGAGAGAGAGAGAGAGAAACGTCTAACGATGCACGTATCTCAGGAGTGTACAACAAATAAGTTTACAGCAGAAGCAACAACAGCAAGAGCTCAGAAATCGAGGGCCAACTCTTCGCCCAAGAGCGAAGACCCAGCAACGTCAGCCAGGAGCGAGGCTCAAAGGGACATGACGCAAGAAGCTTCGCCGTAAACGCGAGAGCGAGAGGACTATTCTATTACGGACTGACATCCGATACAAACTTGCCTGAGTGATCACGGCCTTTGGCTCGGTTGCTTTTCTTCCTTGCCATTACTCCCGAAGGAGTCAGAAGTAGCAGCAACAGCATCCGCGCGTATACATACGGCGTTCGGAGTGAAAGACAGCGGGGGTATACGTACACGAGTGAGGATATCCCGTCGCGGGAAGGGGACGGGTACACACTAATACTCGCGATGCGCGAGAGGCTATAAGCAAAGGATAGTGGGAAGTTGCGAGCTTCGAGCTAGAATAATAGGATACGCAGGAGCGGGGGGAGGAGACTTGCGACCTCCGGTCTATGCAAGGAGGAACTTTATAGCGCGAGAGCGCGATGTCTCTACGGCTTCTTGATTTATTACCAAGTTAACCCTCGCCTTTGCAACTCCAGCGAAACCCGTTCGATACGAACGAGGAACAGAGGGCGCCCGAGCCTTCGTACAGGTACGAGCCCGTCCGAGAAAGTGGGGTAACACGCCAATTATTTCCCTACTTGAGATGTCGATTCCTACGCATGCCAGTCGTACGCTCCCCCTCTTTGGAGCTGCGAACGACCTTTCGCCGACTATCATCCAAGATCTTCACGGGGCTTCGTCGTCTACCGATGAATCGTTGAGTGTCGCACTACTCGTTACACGGGTTTCCTACACACCCGCGTTCGGACTTGTCGAAGATGTTCGCAAGTTTGATGTTATTCATCGAGGATTCGAGAGATATAGTTATATATATATATATATATATATATATATATATATATATATAAGTATATATACTATGCAAACTTTTATGACCTATCAGTTCTATAAGAAATTTAATAACTTTCAAAATTACTCACCTCTGATTTTTTGTTCATCTTGCAATTGACGTTCTAGATTATCCTTAACTTGTCGTTCCCTCAATACATCCATTTGAAGTTCAGCTGTAAATAATTAAAAAATATACGTTAAATTTTAAAGAAAATAAATAAATCGTTTAGTTATATTCATATTTAAATCATTTATAAGTGTATAATCATTGAGCCTGAATATTAATTCGATAATGATTGCTCTATTTAACCATTAAAAATAATTGTTAAAATAAATCAATCGATGTATACTATATAAGTGAAATATAGTAAAGGTGATGGATAAAAAAAATTCGAATGAAAATTATAAATCCGTAAGAAGCACTTTAACCATATGGATCGAAGTCAGGTTAATTTGACAATAAGAGTACTTTTAAGCCAAACAATTGCTTTCCCTTCAAAGTGCGCGTCTGCTCCTATGAAATATATATATATGGAGAGAGAGAGAGAGAGAGAGAGAGAGAGAGAGAGAGAACGGAGGTGGAATATTGTACAGTTCGCTGGCTCCATGATTAAATTCAACAACGGCGATGGGCAGGGTCAGAACCTGTATAGTTACTTTAATAGAATTATATTAAGACGTTCGTCGAGGCGTATCCAAGTTCTCGATGCCTACTTGGCCTGTGCTCGGGCATCGTCTGTACGTACATAGTCAAAGATGTCTAACAATAATTTCTTCGCTTCGGCTGCAGATTCACGAGTTAGACTTCCTCAGGCCACTTTCTCAGGGGAGCTACTCTAGAGCTTTCCAAATTAGACATTTTGAATCTCGGCACGAGCTCTAAACGAGGAGCATAAGGAGGACAGGGATCGTTACAGGGTAAGAAGGAGGCAGAGAATGTCCGACGGGAGCGAGAAACACTACGAGGGACGAAAACGTGGACTCGCTTGATTTCTGCCTACACATTTCGCAAAACTCATTGTTGTGAAATTAATGAATCTAAGACGGCAAAAGCTCCTTCATTAGTAGCTTGATAACTTTCTACAATCTCCTGACTTTCTCGCCATTTTCTTTTAATCGTCCATAAGATTGAACACATATACAATTATTCAATCAAGAATTTTGATAATAATTAATCTTCATAATTAATTTTATTAACTTAATAATACTTGATATATTGTATAAATTTGCAGCTCTGAAGAAAATTAATAAAAAGAAATTGAAATTACCACATTAAACTATAATAGTTCTGATTATTAATCGTTAAGTTTTCGTTTGGCGATTACTAGTTTTAATTAGTTTCGACTTCATATTATATTCATTTTAAAAATCACATAAAACTAATTAATTAAATATCTTATATTACAAAATAAAATAATCAGTTAATAATAGTATTTTTAATTAATATCTATATACACGCACACGCGCATATGTATGTACATATTTCATTCATTTCAGTAATAAATAATAATGTTTAAATATTAATTTAAGTAATGAATTAAAATTAATATATTATTAAATGCAATGCATATAATCAAAATTTTGTATTAAAATATAATTTTAAAAATCTTTTAAGCACATTATATAAATAAATACCATTTTTATTTTAAATTAATTACTATTAATCATAGTTTGTTATTTAAAAATTATTATAATTATAATAAAATTATTAAATAATCGATATATTACATGTATATTAACTTAAACAACAAATCAAGTCAAATATTAATGTATAATAGTCTAAAGGCTATTTGATTTATTTAAGTTTAAAAGGAAAAAACGAGAAACTTGTCGACTTAGTTCTACGTATATGCCTTATTCTGGAGTTTCACTTGTAAAAATTTGGAAGTTATTTTTCCGAACGAAAAAAAAAAGAAAGAACGAAAGAGATAGAGAGAGAAAGAGAGAATAAGTAACGCGATAACTCTGAACTTCGGGCTTTCGTGGCAACCTAAATCAGTCCGGCTAATTCGTTCCTCGTGGCAGGAAAAAGGCGGGAAACGACACCACGCCTGAACCCACTCTTCCTTTTTTTTTCTTCTATTATTCTCCCCCAATCTCATCCCCTATTTCTTCATCCTGTGCTTCAAGTTACAAACCCTCGAACTAAACGAGCCGTGTCACTCGTCGTTCTCAAAATTCTTTCTTATTCTCACGGCTATATATATTGTATATGACTCTTATGCAAATAGCTACGATGCTTCTAACTTACTCATTTTACCTCTTTAAAGAAAAATGATCGAATGATTTTAATTCATCGTTCGGAAATACACCGAATGTACACACGATATAACTATTAATCAAGAAAAAAATTAAATAAAAATATTTGAAATAGAATAAATGCTCAATTTTACGATATTAAAATGTTTATTTATTTACTGAAACAATATTTTAAAAAGTTTCTTCGCAATTTATTTAAATTATTATTTTATGATACAACGTTTAAAAGTTAGCAAGTACGAAATAAAAATTTCATAATAAAGTATATTGTTATAATTGACTTTATAAACATTAGGTATATATTAACTTTCTACGCTTTATCTTATTCTAGATAATACAACGTAAAGAAATTGATGATCGATCATACGATATTAAATTATCAGATTAATTAATCAATACAGAATACGTTAGATAAATATTTGAATTCGATGTATGGAATAATATTTCTACAAATATTTATGTACGAATTTAAAATTTGACCTATGCTATGAATTTCTGTATTCATAAATATCTTGTATAAAATTTGGGATCCTTTAGCCCCGATTAAAATTGAAATATTTTATGAAACAGTGAACACATTGGAAAATTTGGTGAGAATCAATTTCGAAAATTAATATTGGAAGTACCGTCGAGATAGCGTCTATCGATAAATCAATTATGTCTAAATTCTGACTTCCTGTCGAAATTTGCCAGTCGAAAACGGGCTCCTGCCTGAAAACACCGGGCTTATCGCAATAACCATCAAGATCGAGGTGCTAAGCCAGTTCTTAGTTCGCCCTCCGAAGATTAAATGCACGAGTTCGCAAAAGCCTCGGCTCTCTTTTAGTCCTACGCTCAATTTTATCATCGCGTCCTCTTCGTCTTTGGGCTCGCGCGAGCCTCGACGTCCGCGAGATCCATTAACCACGATAACACTCTTGGAACGAAGGCGACAGTCGTTACGAAGATTCAATTTCAATGCTAACCAAAATAGGAAGTTCGCGCGTGGAGGGCCGTCGAGCGAGTATCCCTCGTATTGCCAATTTCGCGATGAGTACACCTCTGCAGCCCACTTTGCGATCGTTTAGATTATCATCTCTCCCTACTTTTCTTTTTCATATCGCCATCTCTCTTCCTCCCCTTTCCGGCTCAAACAGCCGTCTGTCTTTTATCCGACTATCAGCCGCCGCATTTCCGCGAATAATTGAACTTTATTGCCCGATGAATAAGCGTCGCGCGAAGCTGCTTCTTGAATAATCGACGAAGCGAGTCTCCCTCTTCCCTTGCTCTCGTTTCTTTTCCTTCGCTTTTGCTTTTCATGGATACGAGGCGTCGGCGAATGCACGCCTTCGGGGATCTCGCGTGCTTCTTTGCGATTTTCGATTTCGCAGCTATATTATGTATAAGCGAGCTGGCGTTCCTTTGGATGAATGACTTAAAACGTAGCTCTTTAATGAGCATTCGAGAAGAAATTACCTACGATTGCTTTTGCAAATTCCATTACTTTTTATTATACGAGGTCGTTTTGAATTAATTTTAAAGCAAATTTTCAGAGCTTC
Source organism: Dolichoris vasculosae (assembly GCA_018907195.1). Lineage (NCBI taxonomy): Eukaryota > Metazoa > Arthropoda > Insecta > Hymenoptera > Agaonidae > Dolichoris > Dolichoris vasculosae. Next base: position 1,378,218 of record JACCHY010000005.1, on the reverse strand, counting down.
AATGTTAAATGGTTCGGTTAATGGATACTTTAAATGCCACTGAACATGAAATCATTTTTGAAGTGCTAATGACTTTTTTTACAGTTGTTAAAAATTTTCACAAGAGTACGCATTCAAATTAAAAATATCTACGATATTTATTCGTTGAAATTTTCAGTATTTATAGGTTTAATAAGTATATATAAAGATAGCTCGAGTATCGTAAAACTTTGTAATTTCACAATTAAATTTTACAGTAACGGCAAGAGGAAAACATCGCGCGTTTAAGACTTGGTTTTCATTTTTCGAAGCTGGCGTTGAATACAACGCTGGCCTTAAATACAACGGTTGGTAACAACGTAAAGAAAGAAATTTAAAGGTAATTCTCGATCTTCGGACGAATCCTTCTTTAACCGCGATAAAATCCACGACTGTCGCTCATTTCGCATTTATTAAGAAATAGCTTTCTAGTTAATAAAGTCGTATGAACAAATGCGATAAATCAGGAAATTCGATAAACTTGTAAAACATTAAATCCCCTTCCATAAATAAAAATTCCAAGATCCGCTCCCTCGACGCATGCACGTAAGTACCCAAGCGAGTCGCGCGTACACGAGCGAAAAAGAAAACGCGGGCAAACGCCTAAAAATGATTTACAGGGCCGAACTCCCCGAAAGGCCCGTTTATTTTGCATAATTTAATTAGAGAATTCTCAAGGAACGCGCGAGCATCGAAAGATTTATCTCGACGGTGCCGCGGTACGGCGTCTCGGGGAAAATTCCATACTGCGTTCTTGCGCAAGCGGAAGGAGTGAAACGATTTTGTCGCTCGCGCGAGAAAACGCTGTGCAGACTAGCGAAACCATTATGCGACTACCTTGCAAGGCGAAGCTTGTAATAGTGCACTAAAATTAGGCTGCGGGATCGAGTAATGACGATGAAGCATTAAATTTGCAAAGATTAATAATCTTTTTCTTGGATTTTTTCCCGAAATATGATCCTCGAATATATGCAGAACGTCGTATCGTCGAGTATAAATTTTTCTAGTAGAATTAATCTAAAATTTTTTAACAATTTAATACTTTCTAAGTAATAAAATTTTTTGCCTGGTCCAAAATTATTCCATTAAATCAAGAAAAAAAATGCGTTTAATTTTTCTTCTAATTAAAATTATGGTCTTTCGCATAGCAAATATATAGTAAAAAATTTTAATGTGCTGACTATATTAACTGACAAGCACTGAAATAATTATTAGTTCATTGAAGTTATTTATTTTAAAATGTAGATTTTTTCTACATAAATTTCAAAATTAGGATATCTCTCCATACTGTTAAAGTTTAACACTGAATATATTGTTCAAATACACTAGTTTAATTGAACGAGTCATATCATACAATTCAATTGTTTTATGCGTGATTGATACATCGTTTAAAATATATTATATTAAAAATCTATATATCAAAAATGTCGTTGAAACCATTAATATTGAAAGAAATATTCTTCTTTCGGTATATTCGCTCTTTATTTCAATTAGCTGCAGCCCTAATCGCGTCTCGCCTCATAAAACGCGTCTGATTTAAAGTCATGATTGCTGTAATGTTGTTTCGCATCATGAATCAGGAGAAAATTATTTCCGTAAGAGGCTTCCGTGATGAAAATGTTGTTGAAATTGAAATAAAGGAATAGAAAGCATATTTTCTCTTAACATTAAAATATGTCACAACAGATCTATGAAGTATATAAAATATAATTTTTATAAAAACGATAGTGTACCAAACTATTGTATTCGAATAATTGTGCTGAAAAATATATATTTGATTTATTGAAACAAATATAATTCCAAGAGTAAACTTTTTTCTCAATCATAAAGACTACTTAAAAAATAATGATTTTTTGAATTTAGAGTTTATACATATTGGCTGAAAATTTTTAAAATTAAATAAAATCAATTTTTTAATAAAGATGCAACAATTTAATTTCAAAAAGTTCCATTCAATTCTCAACAAATTATTCAACGAAATTTATTTAATTTTTTATTTGCTATTGAAGAAATACTTTTTTAGCTTGAAAGAGTTTTTGTTCAAAACATGTAATTCATTTTATAGAAACTTTTGTTTCAAAGATCATCGACCTATACCCGCCGTCACTGACGCAAACGCAATTATTGATTGGTAAATTTATGTGTACCGCAGTTATATGAATTCTTATCATTATAATAATGATATGGTCTATTATATATGTATAATTACGAATGAATATAAGTAGATAATTTGTGTTTATGTATCTATATATACTCGTAGGCATGTACAAAAAACACAGATAACAAAAATTTGTAATAAAATTATATATATATTAGAGTTTGAAATTAGAAAAGAATATTTTAAAATAATATCTATTTATTTTTACACAAAGTAAAGAATTACAAGATTTTATATAAGAAGCTAAAAGTTATTAAATTAGCTTATTTTATAGTAGTTTTGAAGTAAGTTATTATTATTATTATTTAGAAAGCTCATACAAAGTAAATAAAATTATATATGCATTAACATATTAAACGATAAGTCATATTAGATTTATAAGATATACACTTTCAAATATTTATAAATTCTGTACTGTAAATATAATACAAATATATAAAATAAATATCTAGAAAGGTAAGTAAGGGCATATGATATTGTTCTCTCTTTCGTTTATTTATTTATATTTTTCTAGCGCTCAACAAAATGCACAAAAATTTACGCACGCGCACACGTTGATCTGAAATTTCGAGCGGTTAAGATATTCGCACAGCCTCGGGGACGCCCTCAGAAAAAACAATGTCAACTTACTTTGGCGCCCCGCGATCATTTGAATAGTATAATGTAGTTTTCGTGTTACTGATAATAGATTGACGAGTCGCGCAGGCAACAGAGGCAAAAAAACAGTCTCGCCTTTCCGCCCGCGTTGGATTTGCTTCCGATTCATCGCCCCTTATTCACTTCATTCTTTCTTATACGTTTCTTTTTTATCAAACCTGCAAGGAATCGCTTTTCATGAAAGCAAAATCGTAATCTTTTAATCTTTTGCTGGGGATGAATAAAAATTCGCTTCGGCTTCGACCAGAAATATTTTCTCGAATAACAAGATCGATTGCAAAATTGAAATTTTAATTCTCGCCAAAAATCTTGATGTTTTTTTATTTTGATACAATTTATTTGTGTAGATGTAAGATATCGATATATATTTAGAAAAAATATTTTAGACTTTTCAAAATACACATAAATAAATTTAAAAATAAATTAAATATTGAAAATTATATGCATTAGATTCAGCAATCGTAATAAATCGATGTTTATTACTTCAATTAAACATCTGGATTGAGAAGAGCAGTAAACCATGGATAGGAATTAACCGAAGGATTATTTTATAATTTACAGCCGCGCAGAAATTGCCTTGCCTCGCCTCTCTTGCTCGCACAATGTTTTGTCCTTCTCTTATTTGCATGCAGCCACAATACCGACAAGCCAAATCCCTGCGCAATAATTATTTCATATAGAAACGGAGGGAAGACTCCTTCCTTACTGAGTCTAATTCTCATAACAGTTACCCTAACTGTTATTTTAAGAAATGAATTTCGTAATGTTTTATGTGAGAAAAAGAACAAAAGAACTTGGAAAAATAATTAGAGTCTAAAATTAATTTAATCTTGTACGAAATATAAATATAATATATAGCTCGGAAAAACTTATTTTCTTACATTAAGAAAGACGTTAATCATAATAATAAATGAGATGTGTTTATAGTATTTTAAGTGCCACGAGTTCTTAAATTATAAAATTAGTAAACGATTCTTATATGCTTATCAAGAGATTTTAATTCATGCAATATAGTGATTTTATTATTAATTAAAAAATTAGTAAAGTAACGAAGAAAAAATATTTAAAAATTATAAAGTTATATCTATGAATTACAATTTTAAGCATATAATATAATAATAATTTCAATACCGCTAAATTTTAAACATGTTATTATCCCACCAATGGGTCTCCCAAAATCTAATAATTAAATTAAGTATTAAAATACATAATTTCGAAAATGCACAAGAAACACTTCATTATAAAATATCAAAAGGAATTGAAACAGTATATCTCATAAATCTTTATACATAATCTTAACTAATCCCGCAGTTGTTTTCCTATTTGTCTAGGCGCTAGCTAGCGGCGAAGAGAAGGGGCTTATTATTATTGTTTCCACCCTTGCATATTATAGTTTAGTTCAGGCAACGATTAAGTGTACTAGGAAGTTTGTCATGCCCTGGAGGCTATGATTCTCAGCTGGGATCGAATCGTCTAACTTTGCATTTTAGTTCTAGACGAAATATACCTATGAATAATGAGATAAATCTTGTGTTTTTCAGTTCTGTCATTATTCGGTAATGTAAAGATGTATTCATTATATAAATATGGAGTGAATTTGTTTCCAAGCGTTATTATATAAATTGATCGCGTTTACATTTTAACATCTATTTGAATGTATAGTATGCATCCATGAACAAATATGTTATGTATTTGAAAATAGTTACATATTTTGAAACTCAGATTTTTCTATTAAGTCATATCTACTTAATAAAATTATAGAATTTACTTAATAAAATTATTCTTAAAAAAAATATTGAAATTTCCCTTCATACTTTTTTTTTATAAATATACAAAAAGAACTATGATTCGATAAATTCTTAATAATTTTTAATTCGTTATAAGATTGCGTTAATATTTTATTCGTAGATTTTTTTATATTTAGTAAAACAAAACATAATTACAAAGTAATTGATGATCTTTTTTAAAGGTGACATTAATGTTTAATAAATTATTTGACAAATCTAAGTACTTTTTTTCATAAAAGTTGAAATATATATACTTTCTATTCATGTGTTTAGACATATAAATATTACTATAATTTTATTTATTATTATATAATAATTTAAAAGGTTGAATAAATTATTGGATATAAGTGATTATTACTATTAATATCCAGCTAATAATTCCTATTATCTATTAACTTATTATATATCATGTTTTTTATAATATTTTAAAATTATATTTATATTTAATTTTGTATATTATATTTATTATTTATTAATGATATATATATATATATACATATTATATTTGAAATGAAATTGTATTCTAAAAATAAACAAATATAAAATAATTTTTAAAAATTATACTATTCAATTATTCAAAAATAGAGATAATTATAATTAATTATTTTTAAAATGCTTATATTACGAGATTGTTCGTTTCCAATAAGAATTTATAAGTACATTTTTTAATTTATGACGATATATAACTGATCAAAATAAATATAATAACGAATGACTGTTATTAAAAGAAAAATCCTTTTTTAGCAATTCGAAGATGGAAACCTTAAGAGTGATACCGACTTGTAACGACGCGGTCGTTTAACAATACGAGGGTTATAATTCTCGAAGAGTCAATAGTTATCCTTTACGGATTACAGACTACAGTTCTTGCAAACTATAAGGACTACATGCAAGGGTTCGCTCCATCGGGATTTAAGACGGACTTAGCCCTTGTTCCGGTCGCTGACCACTTTGCCTTCCATTAACCATTAACGAACCTAATGAAAATAGGATTAAGTACCGCGCGAGTAGCCAACTGTAACCTTCTTTTCTACCAAGATCTTCTTCGATATCTTTTTCGTGATTCTTTAATTTTATTTTTATACTTAATCCGTGAGAGTCACAAGCGTGAAAATATATCGATATCAAATGACTCAAAGTGCTTATAAATGAGATTTTATTCACGAATACACGATTCCATATTAAGTATAAATAAGTATGTTATCACATTTTATCATACTTTTAATATTAATTTTTTTTCGGTCATTTATATTTTTATTATTAAACATTTTTATTTAATATAATAAAAAAAATTTGATTTTTAGCAAAATGTAAAATAATGTCATCGCCAGTATAATCGAAATGAAAAAATATAATTGTGAAATTCTTTAATAAGTATAAATACAGGCGCAAGAAAAGTAGTAACCTTATTTACGGTTATAAATTAAATTTTTGCAAAAAGACATAAATTTCCATTCGAACGAGAAAGTAAAAAGGACGTACTTACGGTTCTCATTGGAGATAACGGCGCATCGTTACCCTAAGGAAGGCGGTTGTTAAAAATAAAACTATCCTAAACTACACGCTGCATGGGAGAAAATGTAGCAATATCGAGAGGTCGAACGATCGACGCTTCCCACCGATAGACCGCGTCTCGCACACGCACGCGAAACTGCCCATAGGTAAAAGGCATCAGACCGCGGCGCTTTCCTTTCATCCCGCGTGGAAAAATCCAGGGAAAATAAGAGACAGCGGGTATTAACAGCGGGGGTCACGCGTGCTTTGACTGTGCCCCCGTACGGCCTCGACTCTCCGATAGCGGCCAAGAGCGTTTTCGAGTTCCGCGATAGTGGCCCCAAGGCCCCGCCGATTTAGTCCCGCCGGTTCAGTCCCGCCGGTTCAGTCCCGCCGATTCAGTCGCCGCGTCCTCGTGCGACCTCTTACGGAGATTCCTCAGCTCCAACGAGCCGACGAATTCGCATTTTCCACGAGATGCGACTATTCGTTCAGCCATCGACGACTGACCGACGTTTTTTTCCTGCCTTCCACGAGCTGATTTTCCACTTTCCCCCCTCACTCTCTCTCTCTCTCTCTCTCTCTCTCTCTCTCTCTCTCTCGCTCGTTCGCTTGCCGAACATTTACCCAAAGTATTACTCTCGGCTGAAATCGCTTTTTTTTAAGTACTTTATAGTTTTACAACGTTACCAAAAAATACTTTAGTACAACGTAATTATCAATCGTTCCATTACTTTACCTGTTCCATGTTAAATTGCGATATCACCAATGAAAATGAAATTTGCTGTGTTAATTATTTCTTTACGTTGAACTATTCGGTAAAAAATATTTCTTAATAAATTTCAAAATAAAATTTCTACATTCGTAACTAATTACGACCAATTATATATTAAGTAATACCAGCGAATCCAATAAATAATAAAAAATAAAGTATAAGATTCATGAATGTAAATTAGAAAATATACGACTTAGCTTTTGAAATTATTTCTATATTATTTGAAAACTATTTAATTATAATATTCGATTAATACAAATTTTTAATCTTTCTTCTTCAAATTTGTTAATACTCTTCTATTTACTATAAAATATCATATACTTAAATAAAATTATAGTTATCAGATTTTTTCATAGAAATGTATAATTTATATTTTAAACAAAAATGTAATAAATAATTATTAGCTATCAAGAAAATATCATTTTATTCGATGGATTGTTATTTATTAACGTCGATTGTAGACGCAAAGTTTGCGTGCCGGAAACATAACGACTTATATAAAGTCAACCCAAGAATAAACGTCCATCGTCTTTGCAACAAGACTGTCCAGCTGCATTTTTAGTATCACTTGAAACGCACTGGTAATTAAAAATTGTTTTAATGAATTCAAATTTTTATCTTGATCTTGGCACGTCGTGGTTTTCTTTGACCGATTTAAGTTTATTAAAAGCTATATTTTATAATTATTTTTGTCGCTTATAATCTAAATTAACATAAATTTCTCTATTTTTTACCAAAAATATTATAATTTTATACTTAAATTACAATTAAACTATAAATATGTAAAATATGATTTTATATTTTAGTTTATACGATACACGAATAAAAGAATAAAAATTAAACGACGTGAGAATTTTTTGATATACTTGATAGTAGTATTAAAAATTTTATAATACTAAGAACATTATTATAATAAATCAATACACAAAAAATTTGTTCACACAAAATACTAATTAAAATTTTTAATGAACTATGGAAGAAAATACATATAATAAGAAATTATTTTATACTTTTAGTTTGAAATTTATAACCTTTAAAAATTTGTATTTAAAACACAAATTTGATACACTATGTATAAACTTTAATTAGTAAGAAATATATAACTTTATTTATAAAATAAGATATCATGTATAAGATATATTTTAAAAAAATTGAAAATTAAAAAAAATATGCCTATAATAAAATCTTCTTTAATAGTTTTAAAATTAAAAAAGTTATAAAAAAAATGTATACCGTAAAATAATTATTTTCAGATTTAAAAACTCTTTATAATCGCAATTTACAAAACTTAAATTGAGAATAATAATTATATTTTTAATATACATTTTATTAAATGTGTGTGATATGAAAATATTTTACTAGTAATCCTGATTATCAAAATATAAAAACGTACCACTAATCAAAGAAAAACTTGTAAGAAGACTCATAATTGTAACCAAATGTACAGAAATATACGGTTATTGTCTTTTGATAGTTTCTGATAATAAAATTACTAGATGACAAAAACGATGTCGTCTTTCTTTCTTTATTTACCAATATATTTCTATAGATATGTATATATATATATCTAAATGTCTGTCTAGTTATTTATCTATTTATCTTTCAAACTAGCCATCTATTTATCCATTTTTTGTGAAATAAAGAAATAGCGTGTCTTTGTATACGCATGTATATCTCTGGTATAATACACTCCAAGTTTTGTCTGCAATAAATTCGCTCCTTCTTCGTTCGTCCGCTGGCGAACTTGCACGATCGTAAATAACTACCCAGTATATAATAAGACATCAACGAATAACTACACTCACCTACGCACCGATACGATCTTTATGGACATACGACAGTCGGAAGTTGCATATTTTTTTATCTAACTTCCCTGGCGAAAGCGCGCGATTCGTTAAAAACTAGCGGACATGTCGAGTGATTCAGTTTTTTTTTAAATTTTAATTCGTGAAGGCGAAAATGAATCATTGGAAAATGAAAATGTTGCTTAAATAGTGGTAGACTAAAAGGTTTTGACACACTGTTTGTTCATTCGTTTCAGTTAAATTAATGCCGTGATATTAATTTGTTGATTTTCAGTAACTCGGTATAGTCACCCCATTAATTTGTATATTACTTGAATGAAAACGTAAGTATGTATGTAAATACATTGTTTGAATGCATCCAATATAAAATATAATATGTAGATATATGTGCTTAATTCAAAATATTTTTTATTAAATAAATTAAAAAATTATAATTCTTGTTTAATAGAAAATATTCTTCTTAAGTTTTTTAATGAAAAAAGGAATTAAAAAATTAAATTATAAATAAAGCAACGCATTCTTACCATATAATAAATAGATATGGTTTTAAATTCCTGACTAATTTATCAATGTTTACAATAATTGATTTTTAATTATCGAAATACTAAGTACATTACACATTATTCTTTGTCTAATGTTGATTTCATTCTATACAGATTTCAAGTATTATTGCGGTGATCAGGTGTAAAAGACAGCACTCAATGGGGGGCTTCCTAAGACAGATATGCTTTATTGCATTAATTTACACACTTGCCGACAGATTGAATCGATGGTATATATTTTGTATCTCGATTATTCATCAATCAGACGAAGCTCAAATAAAAAATTACTTCGTTACATTTCTTTTTTTTAATATTTTAATTTAAAAATAAATAATTAATCATTGTTAAGGTTTCTAATGTTGATTACATATTATTATTAAAAATACTCTTTCCATTGTCGTTATCTCAATAATTACCGAGTATTATTGATTATATTATATAGTTCGGCGCCAATACTAATAATTAATTTTTTTTCTATGGCAATTCTATTTTTAACTTTCTGCGTAAATCCTTATTCGATAATACAAATAATTGTGTAATAAAATGAAAAATAAAACAGATTACCTCGGATGAAATGAATTTAATAAAAAATAGTTGAATCAATGATTGAAATAAGTCGCTGCTAAATTTCTATGTTCTTCTTCTTCTTCTTCTTCTTCTTCTTCTTTTTCTTTTTCTTCTTCGTTGCATCTTCTCTCGCGTGTGACTCATTTTGCTGAATTTATCGTCTAGCACACGGCACAATACTCACATCTCGTTTATTTTCGTGTCATCGCTCCGATAGAGGGCGTGTACGCACGGATTATCACTGATTATTTTCCTCGTGTTTATAACGAGCAGCGCATCGAGAAGAGCGCGTGTCAGATTTTACGACACTTGAGCGCGTTAATTTGCCGCAAGACACCGGACGCTATCGATCTACTCTATGGGTCTCTTTGCTCCTTGCTCTCTTTATCGCTTTTCCTCTCAAAGCGAGCGCAAAATTCTTTATACATTGCAAAGTGCTCCGGTCGTCATCGTACATTTAATGATATTCCAGATTATGCGACATCGTATAAATGTGGAAATGCGCTCAAAAAGGATCTGACGTTATTACGCCGAGTGACTTAGATGGTTTTTTTCTCCCGTGACTACCCGTATGATGCGTTTATCCACTTATCGGACGGGAAACGTTTCTTTTAACGAAAGCAAGCGCGACTTAATAAAGCGTTTAACCATGTATAAAATCGAAATTATGCCCAAGTCCTACGGCCTTACATATTTTTATTGTTTTTTTAATTTGAACGAAATCATTGCAGTAAATTATGCAGCGTGAAAAAATAGTTCAATTTAACGGTTGCAGAGGAAATTGATTTTACTTTTATTACCAAGGATGCAGTTTTAATTTTTTTACATTTGAGTACGTATCATAATAATAATATATTGGGAGAAAAAGGGAACCGTATATCAATCGAATTTTACAGATTTCTACGCATACTTATTATCCGATGATAGAACTTATCTAAAAATAAATAAAAATTTATGCGTTTACTAATATACATTTACTAATATATAATATAAAAATTCTCATAGCAACAGACACGTTTTATGAAACTTATTACTACTTAAATAATATTTACGTAGTATAGGCATTTAAAAGAGTAATTTTCCCATATGATCAGAAGAGTATTAAATTTTCGCGGGTTTAATCTTTACTGCAAGGCAATAAAAACTTATGTGAATGTGTTTGTTATAACATGAAAGTTTTTCGTTATAAAACTCTAAATAGAATCGATATACGTTATCATGCGATACTTATTTCATATATTTATTTCAGCGTTAAATGACGTTTTTCCTCAAAAAAAAATTTTATTCGAGATTTTAAAGGAAATACATTAGCGGAACAAGCTACAAGACAAATTCTGGATCCACTTGGCAAAAACACTCGACAAAATCTTATTTTATAGGAAATTTTAATGTCCTGTCGCTCTCTCAGATAGTAAAGCTTCGCGAAACAATATTTTCCTTTAAAGTAGTCACGTTTAACTGTTGAACGGTTTGCAAGTACATAGTATCCAAGAAGTTGCAAAGATAATTTTTACGCTTTTACGCGAAAAAAAAATGCAATGTAAATATCGCGCACTGTAGACAGTCGCAACTAAATCATTCGCGGAAGACAAAATATTCGCTGTTGTTCTTTAACGGCGTCGTTAAGTTGTTTAGCCTCGTCCCGCTGTCTAAAAAAGCGCAGGACACACGCGCGAGTCGTTTATGCCATTTGGTGAAACAGTGAAATGTCGGTTTTGTCTTCGACTGTGCGCTCTTTTATAACGTTAGTAAATTACGGATTTTATTCATGATCCAAACGCGCACGCGCCTGCCCGCGTTCAAAATGTTAGCCTAAACAAGGAGTGAAGTCAGGTGTGCATAATTGAATGGCACCGTTATAAAAGATCCGACTGCGGTAGGTTGACTTTTAGTGTATACTCTATTATTTTCTTCTATTTTTTATATTCTTTTACCTTTAAACCTCAAGTATTGAGCTCTTAAATTGAATTCTTTAAGTGTTGCATTTTCAACTTTTTATAAATCCGATGATGTTGAGCAGAATATTCATTAATGCTTGAAGTTTTATGCGTGGAGAGCCCACGAACTTTATTGGATTTATTTTATTCAATGATTGCAAGTTATAAAATTATTAATGTCTATAAATTATTTCATTTTTTATCAATATGATTTATAGTTTCAGTTAGTTTTAAAATTATATATCAAGGCAATAAAAACTATTTAAATATTTGCTTTTTGTTTATTTTACCATCGAATGAAACAAAGTTTTAAAAATTAAAAATATTATACTCGAAATAACAATGTTCTCGTTAATATACGGTTACATTCTAAAATTAGTTTTTTATATAAATATAACACGTATTATAAAATATACTTTCTATCTCAAAACCTAAAACGTGTAATTTTAAATGTATCTAAAGTTTATAAAGACGTTAAAATAGTTTATGTTAAAAAACTCAACTAATGCATTTGAAAAATATAAAAGTATAAGTACTTCGATAATACTAAATATATCATATTGAATATCATATAGAAAAAATTAAAATTAATAATCAAAATACATATTTTCATGAAAGTTGTAAGGCAAAAATCTATTTCTTGTGGCTTACAACCGTACCGAAAAGAATCAATATTGGTAAAAAAAAGTTACAACGATATTTATAAAGGTAACGACACTTTAATCATTTAAATTTAAATCATTATTCATTAGAAGAAGCGATGTACATCTAGTAAACTGTCGGGAAAGCTACGGTTTAGCTGAGCCTCGTGTACCTTAACGCGAAGCTTGGAACAAAAATAAAAAGGAACTAAAAGAATGAAAAAAAAGTTGCGAAAGGCAATGGAAAAAAAACATAGTAATTTCTTCTCCTTCTTTCTTTGGTTGCGAGATACAGTGTCCCATTCTAATGGGACACGTTGGCGCCTTCCTCGCACGTGTGTTACTCGTTAATCCGAGGCGGACTCGATGGAGATTCTCTTTTTCCTTTTCTCTCTCTTTTCTCTCTCTCTCTCTCTTTCTCTCTCTCCATCTCCCTCTCTCTCTCTCTCGTTTTCCTAAAAACCACATTACTCTTCTCTATCTCCGTGTCCCCCCGCGCTCTCACACTCACTCTATTCAGGAAAGTTTAAAGAAGAGAAAAATCGGAAACAATACGATGTTGGCGCGCCGAGGCCGATGTCGGTTCCCACCTCTGACCAACTACTTCTCTCTCGCTCGCTCCGCTGTATAAGCATTGTCAATTAAAGAAAGAAAACGCCGTAAGGTACCTTCTTCTTTAGCATAAGGCACACACGATGGACGTACGTGTGTGGTAGAGGTGAGCTAGCGCGCGCAAGAGTTCGCGAGGGACAAAATGCCGCTGCGCCGAAGAAGTGCACGAGAGAAGAGGATAAGGGCCGAAAATAAACAAGATCCCGAGAAAGAGATACGATTTTCGAGAGCGTGCGCGAACGCGCGCGCGCGCCTTTGCCCTTTCGGTTCCTTGATTGCGCGCGCGCGCAAACCAGCGGAGGATAATAAATTATGGCCAACATGCAAGGAGAAAGAGCAACGAAGAGGCAAAGAGAGAGGGAAGATTGAGAGGGCCGCTTGATTATTTATTTAACAATAAAAGAAACGGGCGGACAGATATTCGTGCAGCGCGGGTCTCGAGAGTGAAACGAGATATATGTGTCTATAGAAGAACGAGAAATATATGTATCCTCCGTTTGAAGAGAAGAGGGAGAAAGAGACGCGCAAGACATTGTTTTTTTGAGAAAGGGAGACGCGAGAGGGGCATAAAAAACTAGCGCCCGGAATATTTTTCAATCAGTGGGAATTTATCGCCGATGATTTTTGCATTTTACAGCCTTTCGTGAATTCTGTTCCCGCTCTCCTTCCCGCTCTCCTTCCCCCGCTCTCCTCTCCGAAAAATTCATTACATTCGGTGCGCGCGCGAATCGTTGCTTAATTTACGCGCGGGACTTTTAAAGGGTCCTGGAGTACCGCGACTTTCGCCACGCGAGGAGATAAGGATTAATAGTCCTTGAAAAATAAAAGCGCGGTAGATTCGTATAAAACGCGAATGTTTCTCTTAACTCGGCGAATCGCTCGGAAGACGTTGTGACACTGTAGCGGGGGAATGCGACCGATTGTAAACCGGGAATTTACGATCATTGACTGCGCGACGGCGGGAAGCTTCTTTTAAAGAGGAGCAAATGTAAGATCACATCTGTGATTTCGCTCGATTTCGCGTTTTATCGCATGCTGGGCTTCCAAGAGAGTATTATTATGTACTTTGAGAGATCAAATGTTCTTTTAATAGAGCCACGCATACTTTTATGTGGAATAGTCGATTCGGCGAATACTCAGTCGCTCGCTTTTATAGATTTTTAATTGTGCCTATATATTTCCACTCATTACCGAGGCCTACATGGATTATGTTTAAAAAAATGTTTCACTTTATTGCTCGGCAGGCTTTTTTAAATTATTCTATAAGTATGTGATAATGTGTTAACGAAAAGAATCTTTTAATGCTGTTCTCAATAGTAATAAAGCCAATATAGGTATTTTATCTTCGAAACTCATTTTTACCGATTACTTAGTAGCCTTTTAATTAATATAATAAATTTTGTATTAATTTCAATAAGGGCTTCATTAATTTTACATTAGAAACTTTCAATTCATTTTAATGTATGTTTTGTTACTCTTAAGGAATATAGATTTTTATAAACATTTTAATCTTGAATTCACTTAATACTCGTATTAAAATTTGCTATAAATTTTCTTATATTTATTTAAATATATTAAAATAAAATTGTAATTTATAAACATAATATATATTTTTACAACGTTGTTTTTTATAGTGAAAATTTAACGTAATATTAACGTAAACATATAATTGTATCAATAATAATAAAAAATAAATAAGTTGTTTTCAATAGACCTTACTAATTACGTATGTATTTAAAATAAATTTCATATAAACAGATAAGATTAACCAAAAATCTAATTTAGAAAAATGATGTATTACACGAAGCACATTATAATTTATGTTATCTTGTAATAATTAATCGATATTAAATTATTTGTTATTATATTATTATAAATATCGATAAATTCAGCTTTAATATGATATTAACATTTTTAAATTAATAGATAGAAATATATATCAGTAGTACTAGAAGTTAGACACAATAAAATTATATTTGAAAAAATTAGAAAGTATAAGTATTATACATAAATTATAAAAAATGTCTTGATTAATGCTCACAAGAATTAACAAGTGAAAAAATAATGAAGAATAAAAAGTTAATATAACAACCAAAGTTCATTTTTGACACTCGATGAGACAAATGCCAATGTAAAATTCCGTATTAAGAAAATTAAATATTTTTAATTAAACCTTGTAATCCTTGTTATTTCGTGAATACATCTATAAATAAATCATTTTTCAAAATTTTTTAAGCTACTGTGATTAAATGAAGTTAAATCATGAAATTAAAGAGGCTCTTTTGAAAATTAATTATGTATTATATTTTCCATATTATATAAAACTTCATGAAAACATAATTTATAGAATGAATGTTAAAACTTAATTTGAAATTAAATGAAATATAGCATTTGGAATACAGCTTTTGTGAAAATAATTATAGTACATTGTTTTCTATTACGTATCTATTATTATAATTTTAGAAGTACTCGACAAATTTGTGAATTTCAATTATTTTACGTAATTTTATACATAATTTTTATATTGCAGTAGAATTTAGATATAAAATATTGTTTATTTTTCAATTATTTAAGATAATATAGAGTTGGACTTTATTATCTTAAAAATGATTCAAAATTTAAAAAATATAGTTATAAAAATATTTTTATAATTAGTTTTTACGCGGATAATTTATAATTAAATTATTATGAAAATCTGTTTTGTATTTTGAAAATAAAATAATGTTTTTTTTAAAAATTTTGTAATATATTTAATAATGATTATATAATAAATATAACAATTAAAACATGAAATATTTTTTTCTTTTTCAATAAATTATTTCAATATATGCCAGACTATACAATCAAATATTCGTATATTCATCAAAAATGGAAAGAACGAGTTATATCCGGGTCATTAAATTTTTCAGCTTATATTTTATTATTTCGAGCAATTCGTTATTTATGAGCGTGGAATAAGTATTTTTTTGTGCCGGTGGGAAGCTTCGTGTTCGTGAGAGTCCACGCAGATTATTAGCATGCATTATGGTTATGTGCGCGTTTTCATATAAAAAAACGTATGCGTTGGAACAAAATAATCACCTTCGCGAAATATATTCTGTAAAAGTAGATTGAAAATAACTAATTTTGCTCTCAATTAGAATAAACGATTAACTGTATTGCCTTACTATCAAATTGGACGAATAAAATTTAACTATCGTAGCTAATTAATTTCGACTACATTCTTATGGCTTCGCTTCGATAATTTCTTATTTTTCACGGATTTTCTATATTAGTAGTATACGATAAAAAATTGAGGATGAAGAAATGTAATTTAAATGAAGAGAGTTATAAGAATGAATGTATTAAATTATTGTATTCTATCATATTTTAGATATAATTGTATCAAGAACCGTTATTTTAAATAAAACTTAATATTTAAAAAGGACTTGAAAATATGTTTTAATTAGAATTATTAAAATTCTTTAAATATACATATTTTCTATAGTAATAATGTAGCAACGAATTAGCACCTGTCCTGTCATACTTTCTAATTTGGTAATAGACAAAAATGATAATAAGTACTTAAGGCACAAAAATAATTGTGCTCCCTCAATAAAGAGAGAAATAAAATGAAAAACATTAATTCAGCTTAACTTTATGAGTATTTAGCGATGATTAATCATACGTAGTTGTATCTGCCTCCACGCAGAATGTTTCTTTTACCATTCGCATCCATCTTTTCGAGCAATTTGCTGCAAATACGAAACAGCAGCCGAGGCTTCCGTGACTTATAAACGTAGATGTAAAGTCATATGTCCGCGATCGCAGGGGCTCACTTCACTTTTCTTTTCCTCCAAAAAGCATACAAGCCTCGACTCTTGTAAAATCTGCCGCGAGGCGACCGGCAATATATCGGCTTTGGTTCCATAACTTAAACTTGTGCCGAGCTCTCGAAGTAGCTCGACTTCCAGTTGCTTGCTCGATTGTTTTTTCTTTTACATGTCTTTTTTTCAATAATAAGTTCGCCAATGATTCTTTTACACCGTTTATAGGTAGTTCCTTCGCTATCTTGCATTTTTAATAGTATTTAATACTACGTATTAAAAATACATTGTTTTGGCTAAGTTATCGACTACCGCCGTATTGTTCGCTCAACTTGTCTTTCGATAAGGTTTGTTTTATAATAATGTACTCGATTAGAATGTAAATTTAAAAAAAAAAAACGAAAAAAGTAGCAAAAATGATTTAATATATTTTTTTTATGAAATCATTTTTTATTATGAATATAATATATAAAATTAATCTTTCGAGATATCGATAACAAAAAAGTTTCACAACTGATTATACGCCAGCTTCGATGCTTTTCTAAACATAAATTACATCGCAAATTTTTAGCATATCTTTTATAAAATTATATATAATGGATAAAATAGCCCAGACGAATTGTTAAGTTCCGTGTAATACAATAAAATAGCAAAACATTTCGTCATTAAAATAACGCAGGGACTCCGTGCCCATTCTCTTTGTTAACAAGCATACATTCCTACTGCGCTCGGTCGAACTCTAAGGCCGCTCAAGAGAAAAAAGTTAAGAAACAAATGCGAAAAGAAGCTGAAGAAGAAGCTATAAGAAACATCGGAACAAGCGAATACGTTTCCCCCTGAACTCCGATGCAGGGTTTTCGCTCTCTCGCTAACCATCCTATAAGGTAATTAAATACCTCTGACCTTCACTCCCTCTCTTTCTCACTCACTCTTTTTCTCGCTCTTGGGTAGACCGACACGGCGCTCATCCCGCGCCACCTTTAACGATTGTCTTTGGGTTAAAGGCCGTGATGCATCGATGTGCATGAAGACCCAGCCAAATAAACCTCCTCGCGCGTATAAGTCGACGGTTCGATACTTATACCTTCGGCTTTCTTTAAAAAAATAGCATTAACCTCGCTGTTTCAGGATCATCGACAGTTTCTAGACCTATAGTTATATTTTCATAATAATCGAATATATCGAACAAATCTTATTACAAAATATAAATTTATAAACCATTTGGAAATCTTTTATTAAATAAAACCCGTTAAGTATTATAGGGTGATCCAACTATTTTATAAATTAAAATGAATTTTTTCAATGTTGTGAAAATAATTTTAATTTTTACCCTGAAAATATTATTTCATGATTTGCGTTATTTAATCTGAGATAAAGTGATTTTACCATTTTAATATAATTGTTACAGTATTAAATTTCAACGTTAAAATTTAGTTTTGAAGTTTTATAAAATAAAAATATAATGTAGTTGAATATAAAATAAGAAAAAATTATTATTCACTTTGATTAATGGAACGAACTATTGTAACAGTCACTTCGTTAAAAGATTAGCTTCCTTTATTTACATCGAAGATTATTAGGACGGATATACTTAAACTTACAACATAATATTTTAATAGTATTTTTTTAATAATTGATATAAAAAAATGTAAAATATATAAAATTGAGTAATCTCGATTAATTAATTTGAAAGCTTAACAAACTAACAAACTTGCTTTCGCATATTTTACAATCTTTACGATCATTAACACTAACAACGTTATTTTAAGTACTATTAATATAACTTTTTATACCAAACATATTAAAATTGAAGTACACGCATACAAGTGTACCTCAACTTCTTAAATAAAGCTCAACGTACTCCCGTATTAACGCGTATATGCCCTCGTTTCTTGTTCTCCTTAATACAAAAAATGTCGCGTACAACCGTACGTACATATATAAGGATGAACGCTCGCGAGGGCAAACCAGCGCTATGGGAATTATAATGTTTATTAAGCCGGCAAGTAATAAATTATATGTGGCTAATAATGGGAACCACGTGTGTGCGCGTACATTAATATATAATTGATGTATATGCAAAGGAAGTCGTTTTCGAGCGCTCGCGCGGAGAATGAAAGATAGAGACCCCTTTCGAATAGGAGGACAAGGATATAAACCGAGGCAAGCGCAGGAGATGAAACTCAGCGATGATGTAGAAATGAAACGAGGTGAGCGAGAACTTGACACGATCTTCTTTTTTTCTCTCGTTCGTTTAGTTTTCTTCCAGATTGAATTCAGTTAAAATATCGCTTAGACGCTTCTCGTAACGATTACAGAAATTCAGAGTTGCTTTAGACTTTCAATTGGCTATGAACTAGATTTATCCGATCGTCTCGAGTTCATAGATTTTTCTTAGTGTTCATTTACCTAGCTTTACATCTAAAAAAATTGCGTGTAATACTTATCTATAAGAAATTGATACGCAAAAAGTAACCGGTATTTACACGAATAAGGAAACTTTCGTAATCAAAATAAATTATCGTATACTATATTTTTTATTTTTTATATAATATACTATTATTATTTTACGATTTAGAATATCCGGAAAGATTTAACTGTATATATCGATATTTATATTTTATCTCGCAAAGCGTAAGAATAATTTTAATTTATTGATAATTAAATGAAGTGAAATAATTTTTAATGAATATTTACAAACGATATTTTATATTTTTAAAAGGAATAATAATATCGAATTTTCTAATTTTTAAATCATAATGCCAAATATAAATCTTATCTATTCCTTATAATTTTATTGTAACACTATAAAGAAGCAAATCCCCTCTTGATAAACATAATGAGTTCTAAGTAATCGTACGTATCTCCAATTCCAATATATCCCCTTACTTATTCTCCTTAAAAGTCATGATGTTCAAGAAAAAATTTTCTCGTGCGCGCATTATGATATCAAAGTATCGCGTCGTGCGTGATTTTAAATAGCTGAAATACCTCCCGCCTTAGGGTCGCCTCGTGCTTCCGGAAACATAGCACGCGACCTTCATGATGAAGCTTGCAAATGAATTTCTCTCTCTCTCTCTCTCTCTCTCTCTCTCTCTTACCTCTCTCCTCCTTCTTCCTCTTCTCTTAATTTTTCAACTGATAAAAAGAAGAATAAGAAAAGTAAAAAGACTTTGGTCATCCGCATTGCTTATTGAACAGCAGAACTTGCAACCGATCGATCGATCGATCGCCACTGTCGATCCCCTTGCGCGCGTGCGCGAGCATTCAACAAAGTACAAAGCGCTGCGTGTCGTGTCGAAGTCAAGGAGAAGACTTCGTGCTTCGCGGTATAATCCCTTCGTTACCACGGTAATAAAGGTGCGAGGTATTTATTGGCCAAAGTCGCGTTGCTGCACGTTAACGCATACACGAGTACGGTTTAATGATCCGATGCTGCCTCTTTCTTAGGGCCTGTCTTTTATCTGTACATGTGTGCGAGTACTGTGGGCTTTGCACATAGGAAAATGACTTTTATTATTTTCAGATGTGTAGATTACCTTACCTCTACTATCCATGAAAATGTAGTTACAATGAGCTAATAAGACATGATTCTATCAGATTTGATGTTTACTATATTTAAACATAATCTAACATTATCTTGTTTAAACAGTTAAATTTAAAATTACTGTCATTCAAACTATAGTACATATATGATTAACTATAAATTTTATTTATAACACGTTCAAATATGGTAGTAATTTCTATCGAACAAAGTGTTATCTTTAAACCAACATAACCTCTTTCCGTATCTAAAGCATATTATATATCGTACATCGGTACAATATTTAATAAATAGATTAAAAATATTTGAATTTAATTAGAAATGTAATAAATAATATATCTCTAAAACTTAAAATCTACTCCCATTTTATATTAACTAAACATAAAAATATGCAGTTAATTATTTAAATAATGTTAACATTCCTACATATATAATCAAATTACTCTACAATAAAATTTTTCTAATTATTGATGAAATGGATTACAAATTATTTCCAATATACAAAAAACCAAAAAAATTTGCATTAAAAAAATGTCATAAAAATATTTTTAAAATGTCGCTGTTTCTTACGTAATTTTTAGTTTTAACTTGATATTATGTATTTATTAATTTTTACGCCAAAATTTCAATTCAGCTATTTTTTTTTGTTATACATGTAACATGTATACCTAAATATTTATGTTCTATCAGATTAAAGAGGTAATTTTTGATAAATAAAATAACTTTACATTCCTTTTTTAAACATTAATGAGAGATTATTTTTTGATTCTTAAATATGTTTACAATAATATCTGTATTATCGCAGAAACCATTTAACAATTGTAAAGATAATATCTGGATCCGAAGGCTTTTATTTTAAAGGATAATTTTGTATTATTGCTGTCAACATAGCTTTTTTCATTCTTTATATTAATCATATTATTTTATTTTGAAACTTCTACTTTTTTTCTATAATAATATCGAGAAATAAAATCATAAGTTTTATGAATTTATCAATTTTGAAAAATAAAATAATACGTGCAAGATGTAAACAAATATAATTATTAAATATGATTTTTAATAATCAATTTTAATTATGTTAAAAGATTTAAAAAGTTTTTTAAATATGCTTCATCACTGAAAAAACAGCAGGTATAAATTAAAGATAGATTTTATAAAAGTATCCAAAATTAAAAAAAAAAGATATAAAGGAGCTGAAGTTTATCGATAAGTAAAATCAACATCGAAAGCCTATCGGGCGATCTATGAATGCCTGCAGAATACAGATACATAAAATGTATTTGACAATTTTTCCCCGTCTGCTTGCATAAACTAAGTGCGTTTACTCGCTTGTAAAAGAAGAATCATCGAGACAAGAACCATAAGAAACGAGCGCAAAATTACCTGCAAGAAAAGTTCGGAAGAAAGGAAGAGAGGAAGGTTGCCGTTCTCTGCCATGTCGTTACACATGTACGAACAATACGTATACATGGAATAAGAAGCCTTTACAAGGCGTGGTACGTGCGTTAAGCCGCGACCAATAAACCAATTTCAGTCTTAATTAAATCTAAGACAATACGGCTGCTAATTAAAGTAAATATCCATAGCAATAAAACGCTCTTCTGCTCGTCCGCTCGTGAGCGCGCATTTTTTCGTTAACCGAATAATAAACCGAATAATCGAGACGTTTCTACAATGATGCCTTCGACACTCCGAATTTTATACCCTCCTCACAATGCGTTATTATTTAAAAGAGTAAGACAACGATTAGATAACATTCCAATCAATAAAAATATGCGTTTTATAATCCGAAGGTGATCGGATGATCGCCGAGTAGAAATGTAATTTAATTCTTTTGTGCCGAATATCGCGATATTGTTAATGCGATGCGATTTACGTAGCTTAAAACTTTGAAGGATATCGAGTAAAGAGAAAGCAGAAGTAAACCAACAAAGTTCGAAATTCAAGCACATGGAATACATTGTTGTAGAGATAGCCTAATCGTGGTCGAAGTTGAGAAAAAGAAAAGGAAAGAAAAATCACACGAAATGGTAGTAAAAAGGCACTTTTGAGGCTTTATCTACGAACGCAGCCGTCGACCGATAAAAGACATTACGATCTTCAAACTGACTTGACTCCGCTTACCTCCCGCCGCCTCTCATTTACGATATCCTCGGCGCGACTATCTTCTCATCCTACGGAGAATACAAAACTCTAATAGTACTTTCAATTACATTACCGTTGAATCAATATATTTTACTTTTCGTTAGTTACTTCTCGAGCAACATTTTTTGAACGGTCACACATATAATACAAATTAATATCTCATTTCGTTTACATTGAATACTTTTTAAATGAAAAATTCAAAATGTATATGTTTTATAAATATTTTAATATACATCACTATCCATTTATGCATGTAATTTTTATAGGTCAAGAGAAACTGGTAACTCTCGCAATCATTTTTACTCTTTACATGTTCAAAGTAAAGCATTTTATTTATTATCTCAATTTTAACAGAGTACTGAAAATTCGTTTAATATAAATCAATTTAATTTCCATTTTATGCTTTCATCGATCTAATTCTTATTTAAATAATCATCGGAGTAAGTCGATTTTTATATTTTTTTTAATACTTTCTAAAATATTATTACGTATATTCTTCTTTTTTATATTATATCGTATCTTTTTATTCGTATTAAAGACAATTTATATATTTAAAAGTATTATCATTAATTTTTATCAGTATCTTATAAGGCAGAAAATTAATCATACATATTCGAATACTAACTTCAATTCATATAATTTTACATATTTTTTATCCTAATCTTTTATTCAAGTATTTTGTGCTTTAACTATTATTCTTCAGAAAGTTTCTTTTATTTTCTGTAAATTGTTTCAAATTTACATGAATTTTATAACTCGATACATTAATTTTATATAAGATAAGCTGGTTCTAAATGATTTTTTATTTCTTATCATCTAAAAGAATTAAAATTGTAATGTTTTACAAAATTTATACTCTTTTATTTTTCTATGTATAAGTAGTATGTGATTATTATAAATCTTCTTTAAAAGTTTAAAGTATAATAAATAATACAATATACTTTACGACATTTTTATTGAGTCACTTAAGATTCTTTGAACACTTAGCTTGTCATATATTAATTTATAGGAAATATGAAATAATCTTATCATTTAAATTAAATCTTTATGAAAACATTTAATACAAACATCAATATTTTAGAGTTTGAATAAAATTTGGCGAACTTATAGGTGATTCAAATATTTTTACTTCTATGTTTACAATGTACATTACAAAATAAAATATTTATAAGTTAGGAATATGTAATTGAAAGGAAGTTGCGAATGAAAATATATAATTAAAATAGGTAGAATTCTTTTACAATTAATGTGATCCTTCGATAAAGTCGACTTTGCTGAGAGGTATGCCGCATAATTATTTACACGGCAGTAACGTAAATTCTAATTAGCGTAGTTGACTTATACATGAAAGTCTAATTAGGAATGAATTTAAAGGAATTACTTATGTAAAAACGTTTCTATACAAGTTCTTTACGCACTTTCATTAACAGCTTGATTGAATTAAGCAATATAGGTCATCTTAATACACCTTTTTTTAATTTTAAAAATAAATAATATTAAATATAGAAAAAAATAAAATACTAGTGTATCTTTTATGCGTAATTTAACATAATTTTAAATCAATAAAGTTACTATAGTTTCTTTGTTCTTTTAATAATTTCGAATAAATTAGAATGAAGGATATTGGAATTTAATGATTTTGAAAGATTTTTGATGAGAATAAATATGTTTTTTTTTAGTTTCATCTTAATAAAATAATATTTCGCTTATTAAAGAACTCTTTAATTATTAAAAAGAAAAATTTTTTTTAATATGGATGTAAAACAGCTCGTCAAATTATTCGGAAATTCATATCCCATACATATTAATTTTTAAGAAATCATCACCTGCTTATTTAAGAACCTGCTGACACTTCCCACTTCATCATAGCGCATAAAATTATATTCATTATTTTTAAAGAGATATAAAGAATAATAATATAATTTTATTTAAAACTAGTTCTTAAATAACTATACTGAATTTTCTTATTACGATCTTTCAAATAGATTTCGAAATACTTTCAAAATATTTATGAATTTAGTAATGTTTTAAGTGAAAAATTATCATGAAAAATATTCTATTCAACAATTTCCTTTTTATTTGATTATACATCAATATTATTTTTCTATAAATCAGAACAATACGAAATACTGGCGAAACTCCTTTAAAAAGTAAACCTTATTAGCTGAACACTCCTTCGATTAGAAAGCACATCCGAACGAAATAAAAAAGAAGATTGCCACGTAATATACAATATAGCTACCCAAGTCCCTCTCGCCCTTCTTTTGGTAACGAGATTTCACTCCGCGGAACCTCCCAGATTCACTCGCTTGCCCCTTAGCCCCGAAAAATCGGTTGCAGCTTCATCGTCATCGTCTATACGCAGACTACGGGTTAATGTAAACTCTGCTTCTCCTTCTCTTTCATTTTTTTCTTTATCCGATGTGCGGTAGCGCAACGGCCAAGATGAGGAAACAAAAAGACACGACCGAAAAAACAAAGAATACGGCTAAAAAGACGAATGTATAGAGAGAGAGAGAGAGAGAGAGAGAGAGAGAGAGAGAGAGAGATGGAAAGAGGTAGTAAGGGGGAGAGGAGGAGGGATGAGGAGGAGAGGAGAGAGAGAGAGAGAAGAGCATATAGATGCTTATAAAGGAAAAGAGAGGAAGAAGTAGGAACGTCGAGGGAGAGCGAGAGAGAGAAACCCTTACGATTTTAATTAACCCGGTACGGGGTAGCCGGAGAGCCTCGGTCGATCGCGATCGAATCGGGTGCACGATCTACAAGGAATCTACATAAGATCCTCCACTCGCGCAGGGCCTACAACTCAATCCCCGGAGCCTTTTATATATGTACGTGCGCATGCACAATACGCCAACGTCGCGGCCGCCGCGCGGCTTATCGCACTGAATGATCGCAGATAGCGTCCTCTATCCTCCTCCGCACTACGGCGGCGAGCTCATATTATGCCAGGATCGGAAGGCAGGAGAGTAACAGGGAGATGGAGATTGGCTGGCTCCTGTGCGTTGTTAATACAAGTTAACTTACTTACTGCGAGAGCTGAGGTAGAGAGAGAGAGAGAGAGAGAGAGAGAGAATCAGTGGACCACCTTTTGTTTTATTTTTTCTTGGTTCCTTTACTTATTCAAGACCTTCTCTCCCGCTACTTTTACTCTATGTTTTTATTTTCTTCTTTTAGGTGAGACTCCGTTTTATTTAAGCCATTTGTTCCGCGAGAGTCAAGTCATTGTAGTGGTATGTAGTGCCTGTGACCTTTTTCCGTTCTCTCTCTCTCTCTCTCTCTCTCTCTCGTTTTCTCTCTCGCTTTTGTTCTCTTATATTAATTAATGCCATCCTTAATTGCATCCTTGCGTACATAAAGGTATGTATCCAGACTTTCGAATAAATCGTTAATGTACAATTCTGTTTAAGACATTCGACGGCATTTCCCATTTATTCGTGAATGCTGACCATGTATATGGAACGACGGAGGGTCTCGGTTAAGTCGAAGTTAAGACAAAACCCTATTTCCATCCAATATTTGCTTTATGAGTATTCGTATCAAAATTAATAATACTTGTACAGAACTTTGATTTTAAACTATCAATGGATTAAAAGCGGATGGACAAAATGAACTCGCGTCTTTATTCAAAATAACGCAACAACAATGGATCGGTAGAATATAATAAAATATTTAACATTTAATTTTTTCTCTTCTTATCATTTATTTAAATTTTTTTATGTATTAGTAAAAATCAACTGTTAATAAAGAATGAAATGGATAAATTGGAATGAACATGGGTTGTCTACTTAAACAAACATTATTGTTATCATTTTCAAACTAATTAAAACCATTGAATTATCGTCGAATTATTTAAAATTTTTGGATTTTCATCCAAATTTTAATACAATTTATTATGAAAAATCATTAGGATAATTCATTTATCCAAATCGCAGAATATCTAAATAAATCAAAATTATTCATCCTTATCGAAATATAATTTTAACAAGTTTGCAAAATACAAAACATGTGTTTACTGTAAGAATTACATTTAAGGTGTATACTAAAAATACTAAAATCATTATTCCTCAAAATAATATGGTTTATGTGTGTAAGCGAAATAAATAACTAAGTTTAGTACATAAAAAATGAATAAAATACGCGACGAAAAATCGGATTAAATTATTAGATTATTAGATCTTTTCAAAAGAAAATTCAACTTAATAAATGCGAGTGAAATACGCCGAAACAAATATAAAAGGAAAAGTAAAATTCCTTATCAATTAGAAAAATACGCACTATCGGAATAACACTCAAGCATCAATTTCGAGAACGAAGCTCGAGTACTTTGCACATGCATAGATGCACACGCGCAGGTAAATCGGCTAAAGTACATCGAAGAAGGAATTACTCGTTGAAATTCCAAACGCTTTGTAATCTGCGCCTTGTCTTCGGGGTAATCCACCGGTCTCGAGATTCTTCTGCGAGCTGTGGGCCTTTCTTGCAGGATATTAGCGTATTTACGAAATCCGATACGGCACGCGGTGCGCATAAATAAATTCTCTTACTAGTCCGGCACGCTCTTTATTTTTGCGCCAGGCCTACATTCGCGTAAGGCGAGCAATACGCAAACGTGACAGGTTCAAAGAAAGTAGAAATAAAGAAGATCGCGCCCGGATCCTGGGGAAAGAGAATATATTCATTTTATGATAAATATTACAGTAATTTTGAGGCACCGATTGATTAAAATTGAACGGAACGCTCCGTTAAATTGGCCATATTGCAAAATATGGCAGTGATCGATGAGAGGCTTTTTATACATTCTGTTTAAGACTATTCGATAAAAAGAGCATTGCTTTATACTAACGTGGAATTTTCAATATTAAAATAACGAATGTATCGTAATTATTAGAAAAAAAATGATCTATCGAATATTTAACCTTTGATAATCTCTCCTTTTACTTCGTATATTTATTGTATGTAACAAAAATTATAATAATTTATTCGATAATAAACTTATTATAATCATTTATTATAAATAATAGTTGTTAAGTTGGTTTTATTTCTTTCTAAAAAAACATTTTTTTTTTAAAATCCGTAATTAGATATTTTTTAATTTTGTAATCAAGGGTAGAGAAATAAAAGTATGAGATACGGGTGTACAGATTATTGAATACAGTAATATAATACGGATAATAAATTTGATTTGCATACTAATTTGAAATTTTTGTAGGTCGCTGAAAATAATATTGCAGAATTAAAATTAAAATCGGCAGTTGTTATTTGTAAGAAAAGAAGAAAAGCTAAAAACGATAATCGATTTTTTATTCAAATAACATTTGTATGCAAATAAGAAAATTCAAAAAATACTAATCACACTTTATTAATATTACAATGTAGTTAATTTCACTTTAATAAATAAGCGTGCATGTAAAAAAAGAAAAATATTGATTAAGCTACTGGCAATATAGTAAGAGCATTAAAATCAACGCGTATAATTTCATTAAATAGTTAATACAAGATTATAGAAAAATGTAAAATACTTGCAAAATAGAGAAGAGCTTAAAGCAAGGTTTAAAATCGCGACCGACAAAGACTAATAATATCGATAATATCCTCGGGATTGGTTCCTCAAAGAGTAGTATATAGATAAAAATAGAATAAGAATACTTGAAGGAGGAGGAGAAAGAGGAAGAAGAAGGACTCGGATGGGACTCGCGAGCGCGGAAAAGATTCTCGCGATGGAAGGTAATACGATAGCGCGTGAGTACCAGCTAGTATATATAGTATATATAGTATATATAGTATATATAGTATGTAAAACCGTCTGGTGTAAAACGAGCTGCAGACTCGTTCGAGTATTAAATCGGGCCCTTTCTCTCTAGGTCCTCGTACTCTCTTTATCTCTCCTTCTTTCGTGCTCTCTCCCTCTCTCTCTCTCTCTCTCACTCTGTCCTCTTCGTTATGTACTTTTCTTTTTTATTCCTATTTCTCTCAACTCCTCTTCTCTTCTTCGATTTTTGATTTTTTCTGTCCCGCGCTCACTTCGGCGATATACTTCGTCTTCATCTAGTGGTCTTCGATCAGACAAACGTTTACATATTCTTTTAAACCAACTTCTTCCAGCGTTTTTTTCAACTTTTATCCGTTTTGCCCGATTAGAGGAGATCGGATTACTCTTTAGTTTTTCGCTGCCTGCTTTAATAAGCTTTATCAAGATCTTACT
The DNA here is from genome assembly GCA_018907195.1 of Dolichoris vasculosae. Classification (NCBI taxonomy): domain Eukaryota; kingdom Metazoa; phylum Arthropoda; class Insecta; order Hymenoptera; family Agaonidae; genus Dolichoris; species Dolichoris vasculosae. Next base: position 1,349,525 of record JACCHY010000005.1, on the reverse strand, counting down.
TTTTTTTAATAATACGATCGACAATCACTTTTATGTTTATTAAAATATAATTAATAAAGTAATTAAATTTTTTAAATTAAATAAGTTCAACATAAATTTTAACGGAAGAGCATTTATTATTTTGATTAATATCTGTCCGTGGGTCTAAAACAAATTTACGTTTATTCTTTCAATCTTCTATAAATTATATGATATTAAAATTATACTAAGACAATATAACCTATTTTAAGTTAATAAAGTTATTTATAGGAAGTGTAAAAATACTGTTACAATTATTATGTTAGAATACTTGAATAGTTTTTTTATAACTGTATCATATAGCTTCAACATTTGAAACTTTATAAGGTATAAATAAAATTTTTTCTTTTTCTATCAAAAACGTAGTTGTATTTTTAATTGAAAAAATATTCCAGAATACATTGTATTAGCATAATATATTTATAATTCGTAAATAATATTCATATTGTTGTTTTTGCTATTGTTATTGTTGTTATATTGTGACAGTTATTATATAACATCGATTTAAATATTAAATACGTTTAAATAAAACAATGTCAAATAAACTTAGTTTCTCTCAATGATTTGATAATAAAATTTATTTATTCTAAGAGAAACTATTCAGTATACAATGAACATAATAATTTGACGTTATTTTTACTTTAAATAATGTATAAGATATTAAGTAAATGTGATTTTGTTCTTATATTTAATTAATGTTTTTAATAATCATCCTAATATTTACGATGGAAGTCCTTTATAATGAAAGTCCTTTATACAATGAGATGAAACGGATACATAAAAGCTATTAATATATTAAATCAAATTATTTCGTATATAAATGTATTAATATTTAATATAATTATACGAATATAAATTAGTTTAATAATTTCACTTATCAAAAATACTTGAAATTATATTGAAAGGATCGAAATTGAAATAATTTTTTGATACACATTAAAAATCAGATAATTTAATACGTATTATATTAAATATCACAATAATATTGCTTATTATACATGTCATAATTGACTATTGCTATTTTTATTTTAAATAAAATTAATTGTATTATAATGTCTATGAAAATATTAACAAAATTTCATTTAATTAGTGAGAATTTATGAAAAAGATTAATTCATATATCCTATATATTTATACTCTGATTATCTAAAATTTAATTTAATTTAATAATTAAAATATATATTACTTACTATGTTCACATTTTCATTGATAATTACAAATAAGAAAAAATACTATATTTTGTTTTTCATATTTTAGAAATAACTTGATCTCTTGAAATAATAACCGTTTCGTTTTCGTTCATGCTATTTGCGTTAATGTGCAATTAAAAATTATTAATGTTGATACGTTTTGCATGATAAAAAATACTACAATCATTTCTTTAAAATTTTTCAAATTTTGATTTTACTCTTAACAGAAAATCTATGTATGAAATACTAAAGGCAGAGATTTAAAAATTAGAAAATAATTTTGGAAATTGATTTGAGTAAGATATTTTATAATGAATATTTAAATTCTATTTCTAATTTACAAAATTAGTAAATATAATAATGAATATTCATTAATAATTTGCATATAATTTTAATCCTATTAATTTCCAGATATTTCTGTAAAATATACAGAAGATAGGTGCAAGCTATCGAATTACTTTGTTTCTTAAACTCTTTTGTTTTATCCGTATGCATATATCTAATAAAATATTGTTAATTTTACTCCATCCATTATAATAAATGCTTTTTAGTATAATGAATTTATTTAATACACAGATTATTAAAAAAATATTTATGTATATTAAAGAGCGGTTTTTTGTAACAATATTAACAATATTAATTTACTTTAATAAAGTTTAATGTACATTTTGTGGTAACTTTAATTTGAGCAAGATGCAATATATCTATTTTTAAGTTTACTAATATACATATAAATTTCAACTTTAAACGAATATCGATAATTTAATATGTTTCAAACTATTATAATGTGTTTCATAATATAAAATAATAAATATTTTAGTTAAAAAGTTGCAATTTTATATTTTAAGCATAAAAGTTTTTGAAAAAAGCAGTAGAAAGTTCCCACGTACATTTAACTTACATAAAGCGAAATGATGTTTCTTCAACTATAAAGGAAACGAAAAATACGAGGACGATAACCCCATAAACCGCGAAGGTATTAATTGTCAAAATGATTATACAGATGCCAACGCGTAAAAGAGAGACAGAGAGAATACGCAAGTACGCCGAACATCACTTAAGGAGTTCAAAAATGACACTTTGTATCGACTAATTGGCAGTTAAAGTCCCAAGCTTGCGTTTCGTACGAATTTATGAAACTGAACGAAGGAACATAAAACGCGCACTATCATGTGTTCCAAGTACGCGAAAGCTTTGCGCATACCTGCGTCTTCTCTCTTACGGTTTATTTCTTTTTTTGCCGCCAAAATCTGCATACACTTGCTGGAATATATTTTGTGCATTTCTATCTTTTTTCATTGAAACTCACTTCGGGTTTCCCATTGTAACAACAACAAAATTCGTATTACAAGTAAAATGTGAAAGAGCTGATAATTTATCTTTAGCGATAAGTCTGTACGAATAGCTTTGTTATTTTTACATCTGACCATTCCGCAAATTCGTGTTTACGTTTTACGTACTTACGTAGATTTTTTCTGCTGCCGTACTCACCAATATTGTCGTAAGGCTCGTTCGCGTAAACGATATACATCTGCGGGGTGAATAAACAAAAGCCACTTTACAGATAATTCACGTTATTATAATTTTACTTTTACTTTAAATTCAATTAATCTCGCTTTTTAATGGCACTACGAAAGAAAAGAGCCTAGTTTATGTGATGCAAATATAAAATAAATATCAAAGATAAATCGTAGGGTATAGCTCGCATTCGATGAAAAATCGATCTTTGCGTCGACGTCGAAATTAATACAAATGTCCGTCATTCTTTATCTATTTAATTGTTTTTTGATTTAATATAAAGATTTAAATAAAAATAAAAATTTTATACCACATCGAGTTGAGGTAATTAATTAAGTACTTATAAATTCCAATCGAAGCCTTAATCGATAAAACAAACTTATTTTAACCGTAAAACGATGAATTAAATAAAAATTAATTCTTTTGTAGTAGGAAAAATTTTTTATTTGTTCTATTAATTAAAGGTGGATATTCGTTTAAAAAATGAATGAACATCTTTGATAGATTGAAAATGTTTGATTATTAAAAAATGAAAATCTTAGATTTGAATTAAGAAAGAAAATAAAGCAAAAACTTTTTCTACCACAGTGATAAAATGCACGAGCTTGAATCCGCGTTGAAACACTGACGAAAATTTGTTTAAATTTGAATTCATATTAGGAGCTCTTACCTTATAAAAAACGTCGCGATCGCAAACGTGCGACTTACGACATGCTTCTCGGGAGATGCGAGGGTGTACGGCAGCAGGTCAGCAATACCATGTTGGGTCCCTCAAGGGGTCTAACCAAAACACTGGGGAGATTCGATCTGGTACGCGAATAGTTTTACGACGCGAAAACGCCCGATCAACGCCCGATCAACGCCCGAAAGAGGTCAAGATTTTTGCTATTTCCCATCAACCGATACCAAATGAAGAAGCTTCCGAGAAAAAGGCGACAAAGAATCACCTTTAATGGCTACTTTTTACAAGGCATGAACGTAATTCTATCCGCGTATTTTACGTATTTGGCACGCACACGATGACTCGATTATCGCTCATTTCTTTATATAAGAATTTATGGACTTTATTGTATATTTTACTGTATATTTAATGCCTTTTGGCTACTTTGTTGTTGTTTTTAATGATTTTTCAGTATTTGAATAAGATATCGAATGTTTCATCACTAGAAAAAAAAACACATACACAATATGTGTTTGCTAATATATGAAAATATTACGACAACGATTCAAAATGATTGAAATATTAAAAAATTATTTAAAATATATTATAATCACCTATTTTCTTTACATTTACAAATAAGAGCTGAAAAGAGGTAAATTATCCATGGAAAATTTGATGTGCACAAATTATATAATTATAATTTTTAAATACACATCTTCAAATAATTAATTACAAATTAAATTTATAACAGAATTTTTGCTAGCCAATTAAAATAAATTAAACGTAAATTTGGAAAAAATATTTAAATCAAAAACTGTCATGGTCGAGCAATGGTGGAACAACAAAACAGTAAAAACAACATTGAATGTTTTTAAGATTACGGATAAAATGTATTTATATAAATTATAAAAATGCGTGTTATATCTACAATTGCTCGAGCATGAAATCAGATCAATTTGTGCTTTGCAATTCACTTTTATTTAGAATTTTGTTTTATCATAGTTTTTTGTTGTCGACATTGAGTTATTACGCTCATATATAATATATAATACTATATAAGTTTTCATATAAGAATCTAATACAAACTTTGAACATCATCGTGATGCGTGATGAAACGCAAATTTCGCTAATAATATTAATAATAATTAATAATATCAATGATAATAATGTTAAACTTTATTAATGACTACGAATGGCGCTTTTTCGAATTTTCGTCTATTTTATATATGACTTAAATTAATGTCGTTCTTTCCTCGTCGCTCGCGAGATTATATTACGCTTTTCTCTTTAACACACTCACTCTCTCGCTCTCGCTCTCTCTCTCTCTCTCTTGCTCTCTGTTTGTCTATCTTTCGTACATAAATAATGTTAACTGTTGTGCATATGTATAAATTACGAAAATAGCTGCGGTTATCAGCTCAATCAAAATTCATAAAAACCGAAAGAATTAGCTCAAAGAATTGAGCAGCCTCGAAAGCCACTTTGAAAAATGAACAAACGAACGAGATTTACATCGAGATTCAAGTCTTATTAAGTAGGATGAGTAACTTACAAAAGAGAAATCTATACTCTTCTATATATATATATATATATATGTATATGTATATATATAGCGATTTATCCGTAACGCCGCTAACTTCTTTCCTTATTCACTAGCAAATTAATCTACAAAAAAAATTCTACGAGTTTCATCGACCTCTATTTTTACCAATAAAACTGCAATATCTTTTATCTACACTGAGAAATGATCGTAGCAATGCGTTTGTACGTAAAAAAATGTTTTCCTATTTAAAGAACCGCTGGTCAACTTTATTAATATTTTTCATATATTATTCTAAATTATTGGAAAGAAATTATTTCCATTACTATCTAAAATAAATATGTTATTTTATTTGAAATAGCATTTTTAATTCAATGGTAACGAAAAACTGCAGCCGCTTAAAAATGTACATTGCACAGTAAATTTTATTTTTAAGTAAAATAATACCATGTACATTTTTAAAAAGAGAAGCAAAACTTTATTGCGTTTAACATAAGCATAGAAATAATAATTTCTCAGTGTAGTAACAGTTGAAATATTAAAATTTGCTAAAAATATGCGAACATAGCGTTATTTTTTCGATATATGAATTAGTATCCACGTATTACAAAATAAAGGTCGTTATTTAAAGTTCAGTATTTGAAAGACCCATACAATCGTCTTTAGAAGCTTGAATCTAATGCTGTGAGTATATTATGTATATATATATAAAGATCACAAAACGCCGAATAATAAAAAAAAGTAAGCGCAACTGAGGAACTAGGAAAAAAGCGAGAGCTTAAAATATGAAGAAGGGTGTAAAGGATAGTGTTAACTGAAAAGAAATCATTGCGATGAAAATTATTATTCTTTTATCTACCTTTTAAAGCGTAATGTTATTTTAGGTTACGAGAATTATTTTTATTGCAAAAATTTGCTGTAAGGTAGAGATATTTGATGTATCCGGTAATAGCGAGAATTATCATAAAACGTCAAAAATTTAACGAACGAAAATATAATGTGTTTGAATAAAATATTTACAGTGGTTTAAATTCTAATGATACCTATGAGTTATATATGCAATATGCGAAAGCGCAAGAACCAAAGGTTCGTTTTTGGCCTAGAAAATAAATAGTTACGATCAGGATATGTTATTGCAAAGACGTTAAAAATGCTGTCAAGCAATTCGTGGTTAAGCCTTTTAATGCCCATTTAACGACACTCCGACTTGTCATTCGAATACGCGAGCTCTCCCCCTCTCCCTCTTTACCGTTAGTTCGCGACACGATAACGAGCACCGATCGAGCACAGAGAGGAGAAAAAGCAGCCAGACTCCCGAGTGAAATAAAAGAATAGCCGAGAGAAAAGAGACGACGTACTCTCGACGACGATTCCCTTCCAGTCTCATGGGATGGGCGAGAGGGCGGGAGACGGTTGGGATGGTCAAGGATCAGTCCAGGATACATTCGTAAGGTCGAGGGCGGTGTGAGTGCGTGTACGCGTATACGAGACAGCGGCATCCGGGGTGTCTAACGCCTCCTAAAGTAGCTCTGCGAGAGCTGGTAGATAATGTAATTGTGGAGAGCGCCCTCAAGTGTCTTAAGAAAGCCCTGCCACTGACCTTTCTCGTAGTTGATTTGCTTTTCCTGCTGACGCGCGTTGTCCGCCGCGACCTTCAGCAGGCCCTGAATGTTCCTGAGCAGGTTCTCCGTGCTGGAGACCGCGCTCGGGTCCTGTCCGCCGGCCTGGGAGACCGCCACCGCGGCCGAGGCGATCTGCGAGTAGTTCAGGGCCTGCGGGCTCTCCGAGCCGGGCGCCGCCAGCGGCAGGTTCTCCGGCACGTCCGACATGTCTGCGAACACACCAACAATTTATAAGTTATTGCACCTTCTTACCTTTTCTCCCCGACGCCTTTAAGCGTCGGGATTTCATTGTCTTATCAATTATTATCCGGGCCTTGCCTCTCCCTCGCCCCTCGGGAGGAATATTATATCCGTTGCTTCGTTCGTGCCAAGTTTCGTGACCGCCCTACGCTATCGCCCACTTACACCGATCCGATTATTGGGACTTATCGATCTGTCGACTCAATAGCATCGGCTTTCCTGTTTTTATAATGCCCGCGATTTTATAATGCCGCGGATGCGCTGGATAACCTTTCTCGTTAATACTTTTCGCGATCGTTCGAGGGGATCCTCGGTGCGCCTCTACTATTCCAGGCATTACCAACTTTATCAGCTTTTTAAGCGTGAGTTAATTGTAATTTATACCTGCAGTTATACCCGCTTGCTTCGCGTTTTTCATTTTCGAGGATTTTCCTTATTTCGAAAGATTGCTCGAGCTCCGCCGAAGCTCCATTATAAATCTCCGTTTTATCGCGGGCGAAGAATAAATTTCCATGAGTAACGATAAACGTCTTTTGTTACGAGTTAATGTTAATTCAATAAATACGTGAGCTCAAAGCAGCGTTAAAAGCAATCGGTATCGCCAAGTGTCTCTGTATCTGGTACACGGTTGAAAACAGTCGATCGCTACATCCATAACCGAAAACCCAAGAGAAAAAAGGAACGAGAGTCATCGAGTCCCGGGATATAAATCTCAGGAGTTCCGTGTATGCTAAGACATCATTAATAAATATGACCGAGCGGCCCGAAAAAAGACAGACTGTCGTCGATCGGTGCATTTGGCTGCGGGGATTCGCGCGTGTGTCGGAGTATACGTGCTTAATTCGTGAGCGTTTAATTCGATTGCGGCGAGACTAAATCAAGGATCTGACGATGGGCAACAAGTAGAATTTAGTCGGGATTACAGCCCCGAGACACGCACGGCTCATAAGTTTCCGCTCGCGCAAACGCTTATATACGTCGTTGTCCTTGTTCTTGTCTACTCCTGCTGTCTTTTTGAGAAACTCGCCGAGCCTTCGTGGCTCGCGTGCACTTCAAATTTGTCGGATTGAGAATTCGTTCCCTCGAATGAGTTCCCGTTCTTTTCCGACGAAACTTCAAATCTTTATTACTGCTAATTTTTAATTTAAACGAACGCTGAATCCTTAAGGTAATTAATTAGATAAAGTTGCGTAAAACTTTGCAATTTTAATGATTCAATAGTGAGCTTTAACCGATATATTTATAATAAAATAATAAAATAGATCTGATGAGTGTCTAGAATTTTTAATTATAACAAAGAAAATTTTATAATGAAATTAATATTTTTCAAAAATTTTATACTAAAAGTAATCGTAAACTTTACGTTATAAGTGTGACGCCATAAATTACCACTCTTGTATTTATAATTATTAAATCCAAAACAAATTTTTTGAAGGCAGTCGTAGTTTTTTCTTTTGCCGACCCTAAAAATCCCCTTCTCTTTGAAATAAATATATATTTTTCGGCTTCTTACGAGTTAAACATCTTTACTTTATAAAATTAAAGCAAGTTGTTAAAATAAATCCTTAAACATAATTTGTCGTTTCGAATAAAATAACCTTAGCATCGTAAGAATCAGCTCGATATTCCCTTTATTCTATTCGTTTGCAAAAAATATATCGAGTTTGTACTCGAATCATTTCCTCGCTGTAGAATAAAAAATTTTTACGAAAAAGGAAATAGTAAAAATAAAATTTTAATTTTCACTCCATTAGGTTTCGAGTGCAATTTAATGCTAATGGTTTTACTAGAAGATAAATAAAAGAAAATAGTACGAGAACACTAGTAATCCGTTTTTGCTTCGATTAGCACGTGAAATTTTTAAATTGTCTCGACGGCCACTGACTCGATACGTACACTATTATTCAATTAGAAATTCCCCTTAAAATTACGAGCATGGATCGCGATAAACATTAAGAAACGCGCGCAATAAAAATGCCTTCGTACGTATAAATTTCTGGTCGAGCTCGCCGAGCGAAAAACGTTCCCGATAAGACCATCGATTACATTGGAGCGAAACGAAAAGCTCGCGCTCGCGTCAATTATCAAAAGGTAAAAAGCGCAAGCGCAAAACCTTCGAATGCACGCACTTTCGCGCAAAAATCGAAGCCTCCATAAAGGAAAGTAAATGGAAGGCGATCGAGGTAAGAGGTAGAAAAAGCGGCAGATAAATAATACGTCGCGCCGCAAGAACTTTACCGTCGGTGATAATTGTAATGGAAGACGAGATACGCCCGAGCGAGGCCTCCCTCCCGTTATCGGCGAGGTGCCGTCGAATCGGCCTTCGAGGGGCGCGAACGTTGAATCGAATCAAAGTCCTCGGAGCAGAGGCTATAAGTTAGCCGAATGCCCTTTCGTTGTAGGTGAACGCGCGAGCCGCTGATAATTAAAAGACGATACAATAAAGCACCTATCGGAGGCCGTAAAGCAGCCGCCCGGGTCGGTGTGGGCCGTCGCGCGACGATACCTCCGGATTATGCGCGTACGAGCGCGACCGGACGGCCACTTAAGCGAACCCACACGCGTCTCCGTTGTCGGCGCGCCCCGGGAGGCCCCGAGGCCTCCAAGCCGGAGATAAAGACACCGGACCGCTAAAGCAGCCGGATGAAGGGAGGCGCTCGGACCCGCGAGGATCGCGATGCTACCGGGGAGCCGCCCTGGTGGCCACCGACACTACCATCGTCACTACCACCGACGCTACCACCGACGCTGCTACCGACGCTTCCACCGACGCTGCCACCGACGCTTCCACCGACGCTTCGACCGACGCTTCGACCGACGCTGCCACCGACGCTGCCACCGACGCTGCCACCGACGCTGCCACCAACGCTGCCACCAACGCTGCCACCGACGACTCTTCTGCCCCGCGGACCGCTTTAACCGGCGATATAAATCCGACTTATCGCGAACCAAGCGACAGAATTATCGTGTTATTCGAGACATTGTCGCTCGGAAACATCCACACCCGGTTCCTCTTTCAAATTATTTTCATGGATCCAAATGGATCGGTCTACAAAATGACGTTCACCGATTTCCCACTATCGGGACTAGCGATATTCTTCGTAATGCATAAGCGACAAATGCAATGCGATCGTCATCGATACCGGGGAAAGCAAGAAATGTTTCGAGGCACGAATCGAAACTTCATTTGTCGAAAGAAGGATAAGTTGCGTTTCTGAAACGGAGGAATGAAAAATATGGGCTCGGAAGATCCGAAACGAAACGTACTTGGCGAAAACCAAGGTAAAAAACAAGGAAAGAAATCGAAAAGCAAGTGTAATCGAGAAAGAACGCGTAAAAGCGAAGGCATTAAACTTCTTCTAAGTTTATCTTCGTTCGAGGTTTCGCGCCGAGGAGAAGAGAATGCGCAAAGAGCAAGAAAGATCGAATCCTCAAACGCAGAAACACTTCGCGCCGCGGAGTTTATGCAGCTCTCCTCGTCTTATCTCCCTCGTAGCGGTTTCTCCATTTCTCCCGTCGGCGCGGTTCTCGCATTTCTTTGTCCAGACACAGTATGGGTTTCGAGACTCGGGCGAGCCGATAACACGACGTCGGCGTCGTCGGCGTCGTCGGCGTCGTCGTCGTCGGCGTCGTCGTCGTCGGCGGTGGTGGCGGCGGTGGCGGCGGTGGCTGCAGTGGTGGGACCCCGCCAATAGAATCGGCAAATCGCGGCCGCCACTGCAGCGCTTGACTCTCGCCCGCGTATATCCCTCCTCTCATTAAATCAGAACGGCATTCCGTAAGCGTGTAGACTCCCACGGGCGTTCGATGGTCCTCTACGCGAATCACCTATAGGTAGGTTGTACCGGTGCGCATACGACACGCTGCGTGACACGAACTCCAACAAAGACAGAGAAAGAGAGATATAGCTTCCTATTTTCTTTCGATTCCATCGCCTCGTGTTTCTGTTCATTTGATTATGCGTTACCCACCTTACCAACAGCTACTTTCTACATGAAAGAATATTTGAAGCTTCTGATTTATTATTCGCTCTTTCGCTTTTTACCTCCCCGCGTGTCTTTTTTCCCTCTCGATTCCTTTTTTCTCTCGCTTACTTATTTATAATTGGTTGCTATTCGTACGATTTATACATTTCAAAACTTGGTACGAAGAAGAAACTACATTAATCACTACTAAACTAGATTAGGACTGAGAACTTCGAAGGTAGTTTAACTGAAGAAATTTCTAATTAAGTTCTGAATATTAATAGGTATAGAAAATTATTACATATTTAAATTTACGCTTATACATTCGGTATTTACCAAAGACATTTTTAACATCCTCTATGAATACAAGAAAATTTTACGATTTAAATTTTAGATTTAAAAAATGTTCGAGTGCGTCAAAATATAATACTTTACAGTAATTTAATATATCTAAACTTTTGCATCGCCACAAAATTTTGATACAATATTTTTAACATTGCGTGATATGTAAAATATGTCTGCATAACTTAAAGTACTATAAAACTATTACGTTATAAGCTGAGTATTATACATTATAACTTACAATATTCTAAAAGAAGCTCAAGTTAAATATAATGTTTTAAATGCCCGTCTTGAAATTGTGGCAACGCGTCGAATTACCTACTAAAATCGAAAAGTTTTGATTTAGAATTATTCCGTACTAAGCTGAATTTTTTTATAATGAATTTATAATTTTCGATAGTTTTATATATAATTGCACTAATATTCTTACTAAATAAAAGTATGTAACATTAGTTAATACACATTGTATACTTTAAATGAACGTATAAAAATGAATTATATAGTTTTTATAAATCATGGTTATATTTTTAATATATTATTAAGTATCATAAAAACATTAAATATAAAATGTGAACTAATGATTTTCGAAAACAAATTTTATATAAATTTTTAATTCATCAAGTACATAAAACTAATAAAAAATATAATAAAAGTAATGTTATTAAATATCAAAATATTGTGTTTATTACGGCTTTCAAAATCTTCAACTACATAAGATAAAATTGATCGCTATTTTATTCTTAATTTTATAATTAACAAACCTCTATTAGTTATATAATATTTTTATAATGCCAAGATTTTTTAATACTTTTGAGAACGATGTAAAAATATTTTGTTAAATATAGATATTTTTCATCGAATAAGAATTAGAGTTTAATTAAAAAATGTTGTTGTTGATAAATAATAATTTCACATTTCAAACATTAGAGAGTTCGTACTTTAGTTCTCGTTCAATCGAACCTGCAGTTCTTTAGAAACAGATTATTATCGACATCCATTTTTCATTATTAAAACGAAACTAAATACCGAAGACTGGAGTCTAATGATCACTTCGGCTTACCAGCAGTTCTTCATCTCACCAAACTGCAATCACTGCCAATTCTTTCTCACGCTTACTTCGCTTTATAATTTTCAAAAGTTCAGCTCATTTTTTAAAAACTTCGAAATTTGTTCACGGTACAGTTGTTCACAGGGTTAGATATTCGGCGTTACACTTTCAATGGGTATCTTCATTAGTCTTACTAAATTAAAATTGTAATCAAATTTTAAAATTAATATTTTCCTTTGCAAACTTCCCACCTGCACTATATGTATAACTTTTACTTTGCATCATTGCAATCAGTGATATCCATGACAATACGATTCACCCGCTAAAAATTTATAGAAAATAGCTAAATCAAAGTATAAAATGCATTTCACGACGAAACGGTTTGCTTTCGACCGAACTCAAAATAAGTACGTTGCACGAGCGACACAAAGACGCACCTCGAGTCGAAAAATAATCGATATCGTACACGACTAGAAAGACCCATGAATTTTCATTAAGATTTTGAAGATAACACTGCATCTTATGCTAGAAAAGCTCGCCCTCGTAGCGGCGCTGAAATAAATTCAATCGCGCAAGGGTGAAATACGGGTGAAATACGGGTGAAATACGGGTGAAATACGGGTGAAATACGGGTGAAGTTCGGGTGAAGTTGGAGTCAAGTTCGAGTGAAGCTCGAGTGAAGCTCGAGTGAAATACACCTGGCTCATAGAAAAAATTGGCGCGATAAACACGATAGCCGTTGCCACACGAGTCGGAATGCGAATAAAAAGGTGCCGGTGCTGGACGTTAAAGACGTAAAAAGGAAAAAGGGAGAGAAGAAGGACCAATTGGAGTACGTCGTTCGGCTCGGGCTGCGGATGATCGATGAGAAAGTCAAGGGGCCCACCGTTCGCTCGTCTTGTTCTTCCCGAGAGAAGAACTCATCTTTGAGTTCGCGAGCGCGAGGCTTCTTATGTCCAGCTTGTGAGCGATATAATTATTTTCAATATGCATGCATGCGCCGATGCGTGAGATTACCAATCAGCGTTTCTTAATACGCTCTTATGCTTAACTGCTATCTTCTCTCGTTTTCTCTCTTTCTCACTCTAAAAGTCATGTACCTCTTTCTTCTTTTCTTTTATTCTTATTCATCGCAGACTACGAAACATCGAAGATTCGTCTAATTATCGAGCTAATTATACGAATTATTTAATTGGCTTTGAGTTTTGGGAGGGTATACGGTGATTTGTAATTGATAGTTTCTCTCTGACAAGTTGCGAAACGATCGAATATCGATAGAAGAGTGGTAATTTATAGACTGCGATCAGATCTTTGTGAAAATGTTCTCGTATGTATACATATTAACATTCATTTTAATTATGTATTAATAAACAATCAAATTTTTTACAAAGTCGATTATATCTCAAATTGATCTTCAATTACGTATTTATTACGCTAACATTTTTTAAACATTTATTTAGGTTGTTCGTTTTTAGAAATTAATTTTTACGAGATTCATAATTAATATTTTCCTTATGATAGTATTAATGAAACATTGTCTTTCCGTTATCGTTAAATTTTACTATGATTTTAATAAATTATTAATCATTATCAAGATAGAAAAATAAAAACCCAAAGAAAGTATTTCATAATTAGAATAATGTTTAAATTAATCCTGTCACATTTAATGGTAAAGTTCGCTCGACGGATAAGAATGGTGTTGGCAAATATTGCGAGAAAAAAGTATACCAACCTTCGTCTTTCTCGTTCTCGTCTTCAAGATCCTCGGAGAGATTATCCTCTTCTTCTTCATCGTCTTGTGAGCGATGCGACGCGCCTGCCTCGCTTCCGGAGTGCTCTCCAACGCTGCCACTTCCAGCGGTCTTCGAAAGATTCAGAACTGGACTGTGACCATTTGATGAACCTGCAGATGATATAAATGCAGATGATGTAAATAATTATCGAATTTATCTCAAATTATTCAATCTATATGTCAAAACTAATCTTTTTTTTTTCAAATTTTTATGGAAATTACTAGTATAAATCTTTATCGTAAAATAGCTATTTATGTTTATTTTTCCAAGTAACAACCCTTTTATAATAAATATTACAAATTATTTGTAAATTTGGATACCCACGAATTTTTAATAATAATAATAATAATAATAACAATAATAATAACAACAACAACGTATAATAAATTAATTTTAATGCAACATTATGTTTTAGCGATGTATTTATATTTTAAAAATCATACAAAAATTCAAAAATATTTAGTCTATATGTATATATTATTTAAAAGAGAATTAATATCGAAAATTGATTTTTGTATTGAAATATTAATACTTATTGCAATAAATTTTGAAACATTTTTAAATATTGAAAAATTTTAAATATTTGTTTAAAATCAGCGAGACTAAGTGAATTAAATTTACCTACATCAAGGAAGTAATTTTGATATTTTTTACTAGGTTTGATCTTCGGAAAACAAATACTAGAAAAACGAGTAAGGAAAACTTGCGTAAAACCGCTAAAAAATCGTTGAAACGCGATATAAGTCAGCAAAGGTAGTCCTGAAATAGGGGTTGAGCTCGCCTTTTCCGGTTGACATGATGATGGATCTTATTTGACCACAAGACTAGAATTCCCATTCAGCACGGTAACTTTGTCGGCTCCTTCTCCCTTTTACTCTGTCTATGTCTCATCTGTTTTGCTTTCTATTGACCCTTCATTCTTTTATATCCCCTCTCTATCTCTATCTCTATCTCTATCTCTATCGAAGCTAAGTTTGTACAACCTCGTATAACATTTTAATTATTTTAATTAGGAATTTTAATAATTTAAAATATATTTTTGGATCCATCATTTTTAAAATAATATTTATTATACTATAAAATAGATATTCTTATAAATTATTTTATCCAAGCTGTATTAAATTTAATTAATCTAAAAAGTTAGCTTAATTTATATAATTCACTCTTATTACAGAAAAACAACGTATAAATAATGTCTCTAAAATCATTTATTAATTTACATAGACTGGAATATCAAATTACACGAAAAATCAAGAATTACGTAAAAATCCACCAAAAGTATTTCTATTCACTTGTAAACAAATCAGTGTACGCAATGTAATGAGGACAAAGCCCAAAATCTAAACGATGCATCACTCCAACTCCAGCAACGTTGATTTTCAGTCTCCCTAATTTGTCTTTCTCTCTTTCGGAACAACGCACTTGGAGCGGCTCGCGCGACCAGTATTTGATATCCGAGCATTTTAATCCTGACGTGGATTGATTCTGTTTGGGCAGGCGTGCGCTCCTAGAGGTTTGCAGTGACGCATTGCCTCCACTGGACTTTCCCTCAACCACCCCTTTTCTCTATGTTCGCGGGGCTTTTTGCATCCGAGCGCGTCCGAAGAGCCTTTTTCGAGACTTGCTCGAATTTATTTACCGAATACGCGATCGAGACGTAGAAAACAGCGACGGCTCGAAGGGTGAAAACGAAAAGTGCGAAGGGATTTCAACGATCAGGATTAAAATGTTGGGTGTTGGAAAAATCTGACGTGGGGTTAGAGTAGTTGCTATGATTTAGCGAGAAAGAGAGATTTAAGAGAAAGAGTAAATTCAAAGTAATAGACTGGCTTTTAAAATTCTTCATCCGCGTAGTAAGATATTTTTTATCATTAATAATGATGTGACATGCTTTAAGCTACTATTCGATTCTATATTCTTAAATCTGCTTTAAATATTATATAGAAATAATTTACATATTTTTTCGTAAAATCATATTATTGTTCATAATTTTATTAATTTTTATGTAATTTAAATATTTTAAATATAAATTGTAGCTATTATCTTCTGAGTATTCACATATCACTCATGCACACACACAGAGAAAAAGACATACAGATCATACACACACATATCGCTTTATTACGTGAAATAATTAAATTGAAATATTATAAATAAACTTTATTATTGCAATAAATATTTATTTTATATGATAATTTTATATATAAAGTCATTTTCAAATATCGACAAGTCTTATAAATTAAACTATAAAATTTTGTAGGAAATATTATGTAATTAAATACTTCATCTTAATAATTTTTTATGATGAAAAATAACTCTTTTTTAATTATATTTTAATTATAATTTTAGGACTACTCGAAATTTATATTTCAAATTCTAAGAATATAAAAACTAATAATATATTTAATCTTTTTTGCAACAAATAACGAAATATTTATCATTAATATGTAAGAATATAACATTAAAAATAAGTAAGTAAAAAGTTGTTTGATAAATATAATTTTGAAAATAAAATTACTTAAAATTGCGAAAGATATATCGTTTTACAATATTATATTGTGTACTATATAATAAATGAATAAACATCGTTTTTATAAAAATGCGGAAACCTGTACGTATTAAGTAAACTTTAAAAAGTATTTTTTGATTATATGCGAATATATGAATATTAATTTTATAAATGTACACAAATTGATACAAAAAAATTTTATAAAAATACTTATGTACTTATATATTAATAATTTACAACGGAATAAGTCTCTTTAATTAAAAAAGTAATTAACTTTTTGGGCAAAAAAAGTCATTACATTTCAACGAAAAAAATTCCCTTGAAAGGAAACCTGTATTTGATAAATTAATTTTCAAGCAGAAATCGTTTGCTTCTATTTATCCAGAAAGTAAAATTTTGATAGATTTATCAAATGTCGAAAATAAATATGTCACTTACCATTGTGCGAACTATGGTCCCGTTGCTTATGATCCAAGGCAAGTGCCCTTTCGGTTTCACCTCGCTCATCCCTTAATCTGTAAAAAAACAGATAAATAATATTAGACTTGGTTCATCTCTTGTATTAAAATCGATAAAAGTGTACACACAAAGACGTAAGTAGATAAAACAGAATCGTAGTACAGATATTAGCGATATTGGTAATACATCGCAAACGCGTGGGTGTGCGTGTTTTTTTCTATTTTACCGTGCAGTCGTCCACATAATTTTCAGAAAATATTTTCTGGTGATCACTTCGAATATATACGTGACCGTGATCAATTATTTATAGAAGCGTCGTAGCTTCGACATTTTTTAGCCCTTTTCGCGAGCGCTCGACCGCTCTTACAAAGGAATATCATTGATCATTGACCTTGCCGCAAAGGCTGCTGCGGAGATAGAGAGAGAAAGAGAGAGAGATAGAGAGAGAGAGAGGTGGGGGGATAAAAAAAGAAAGAAAGAAGTGCGTTGCACTATAATGAATTATTCAGTAGGCTTGTGGTGGGGTTTACGCGCGCGCGATTTAGCTAACTCATTCGGCTTTAATTATAAATTATTTAAGATGTACCTTGGAGAAAGAGAGAAAAAGAGTGACAGACGGACGGACTATCTTATTTATCGTATAATACGAGTGTGTTATATACCTAATCACTGATAAACTAAGAGAACGCGCGGATTAATGACGATTTATGAATGTGTAAGCGTCATGCTTACATAACAATATTTTTATAATTCATTAGGAGTCCTCGAGAATTATGTCGAATGTAAACGATTTAAACACTGCCTTGCAAATTCATTCAAAATTTATAATGCGATAGACAAAATCGATGTGTATTTTCCAGAAATCATTTGTTAAACTTTTAAAAATATTTTAGCTTAATAAAACATTCGGTTTACTTTAAATTAAACAATTTTTACTCAAATTTTTAAGTATTTAGACACATATAATATAGAGAAATAGTAATATTTAAAATAGTACTTTATGTTACAATCTCTGAATTAAGTATAGTAAAAATTTTAATTATAACAAACCACCATTTATATTTAATAAAATCTTAAATTAAAAAATATAAGTGAAACTTATAAAATTCGAGTTCTTATCGTGTACCCTAAAAACTTTTCTTTTGCTTTGAAGAGGTTCGTAATTTATTCATCTGATAAAACGTATACATCAACCTGCATATTATAGTGAAAACTATCAGCAACGCTTTGGACATTGATTTAGTTTATCCTTGAAAAGCCCAAAATAAGATTTCATTTTTAATAAATAAATAAATAATAACTCGGTAGATAAGAAAGTTAAAAAGTATAGAATTAAGAAAGAATATTCTATCGTAGAAAGTGTAGCTTTGTCCTCCTCGTCCATATTTTCGTTAACGTTTTTTTTTTCTTCGTAGAAATTATACTCGGGAGTATACCGTTCTCCGGTTTCGCGGTGCGATGGCAACGTTGGCAGCCGCTTTCGCACCTCGAATCGAACCGCGGCCCATTAAGTAAGAAGTTAATATCATTAAACATAATATTGGGCGCATCTGGGAGCCACAGAGCACTTACCACCTCGGCCATTCCTCCCCCGCATTCTCCTTTCATCCCCCATTCCTCCCTCCGACGTGCCATTCTACATCGCGATACGTTTCCTCTCACTTTCTCTCTCAATGTTTCTCTCCCAGAGTCTCTCCCCTCCGACGTCGTCCTTTAATTTTTTAATGAGAAAATGCTTTCAAAAAGCCAGAGAGAAATGCTGCGTCTACGAGCGATAAGTTACGCGGGCGTTAAAGAGAATGGAAGCCTCCTTCCTACACTCTCCTTTTCTCGCTTATATTTCGAGCGCAGTCATTCTATATCGTCCTGCCCCTCTTTATTATCTTATTTCTTGTGTTTGCAATAATTTTTAAGTTTTTTTTACTAAAATTCATTATATCTCGCTCGTCGTTCTACTATTTTTTCAACAATTTCACTGTTATTAATTTTTTTAATTTGATTCCAGTTTATGAACTACCTGATTACTCTTTGGTTCGTTAAACATTGTTACGGTTACTTGATTTTATTACATATCTTCAATCGTTTATCGAACGATTGGATACCTTCAAATATATTGACGCATAGTCATTCTACAAGATTTTCTATTTAGAATTATAACTTACTTATTCTTACTTATTTCATTTTTAAATAATTATCTTATTCTTGTAGTAATACTAGTATAAGTAAGACTAAATGCCGCATATCTGAAAGTAGCTAGTAAATGTTTAAAAATATTTTTTAAATATATCTATTACGTAATTGAAGTCTAAAGAATTTTTTTAGATTGAAATATACGCTATGATACGATGAAAATGGGTTTTATCATAAAAAATAAGTTTCGGTATATTTTACATATTGCGAAATTAAACATTTTGAATGAGTACTTGTTCATAATTTTGTCATCGATTAGACAAGGTTGGCACGAGTCTTACCAAGACAAATTTCATTTACCGCAGCAATATTGCGCGCTCTGCTCGGTTTGGGCGTCAATTAAGGAACTGTTTGATTTAGGCAAGAAGACGCTTGAAGAACTCGCGATAACTTCATTCCGTTGATGATTAAATTTTAATTAGCAATACGAACCAATTAAGAGGAAAAAGGTCTCTCTATATCGTTTTTCAGTATACATTCTTTATAATTTTTCTTAGCCCTCTGTTTTATCTGCTGTTTTATACTTAAATCACATCTTGGTAAAACCCAAAAATAATAAAGCTAATGAAAGTACTAATTTAACTTACATTTAATTAGTTTTAAAATATTTTGAAATATTAATGAAATTTATTTTTTAATTATAATGAATTGAAATATAATTAGGTATAAAATTAATCTTATGATTCTATGTTATATTTATATAATAATATTTATGATCCGCAAAGTGAAAAATGTATAATCAGAATTTTTATAACTAACTCAAATATTTAGTAAAGAAACTTTTTAAAAAATATATTATTTTAACGTAATAAACTATTCACGTAAATTATACTCAATATGTAAATCAATTATCTAAAACTGCATGAAATTGTGTAAAAAAGTAATATACATAAAATAAAATATTGAAAACTTATCGAATATCATTAATTGGTGATATGATTCAAACAAAAAATATTATTAGTATTTCTTTCATATTAAAAATATATTTTTTTGAGAATCATGATTATATATTAATACTGGAAATGTACCATTGAATATGCGGATCCATATTCATAGATACACCTTAATATAATTTAATAATTTAATAATCAGTAAAGCTATGTGTATCAAAGACTCTTAATTCTTTTCTTTATCTTGTTACACTGTAACCCCCACTTCTTCATTCCCGTCCCTACTCAAAATTCTCGCTCACTCTCTCTCTATCTCTCTCTCCGCCTCTCCCTAAAATGAAAATCAAAAGCATCGTCGATATAGCATGTATCGATAATGATGACAACAATTGTAATTTCGTGAAAACAAAGGGAACCGGGACAAGCTTTATCACAGCTTTCGAAGCTATGTGGTGGAAGCCGACGGCTCACAAATGCGCTCGGAGATAAACGTGCACGATAGATAGAGACGGACAATTGACGACGAAAGACATGGGACATCAAGGAATAATTACAGTTTGTATGTAAAATTACGAATTTTTATTCTTTATTCTTATATTTTACAATAAACGATAATAGTTTTTTATTCCAAGTTTCATACAAATTTATTCTATTAAACATAATATTAACCATAATAATACTAACCATCGATAAGATAAAGCTGCTTTTTATTGTATAAGTAAAACTTATAATTTATAAAGACTTTTAAATAAATATAACAAGCATTTATAAAAGTAAAAAATTATCTTACGCTAACTTTATTTTAAAGATTTTAAGTTTATTTAATATAGGCTGTACATATTTAAAGAAAATTAATAAAGTGTTTAGCCTTATATACTAGATTTACAATTCATAAACGTATATTACTAATACTCATTTAATTAAAAATAATATATAATAATTTCAAAAAGTTATAAAAATGTTGATATTCTGAATATACACTCTTCATTAAATCTAGGATATATAATTTATAATATATAATATATAATATATATTTATAAGCTTATATTATAACACACCTTTTAATTAATGTTTCTATATCAACTAATTTAATAAAAAATTATTCATTTTTTTGAAAAAATATTTGATAAATGAACCTATAAAAATTAAAGCTCTTTGTAAATTTTCTTACTTGGATTAGAATTACATATAATGAGTATAAAACTGGGCTTAGTACGAACTTTGTTTTCTTTATTTACAATTTCACTTTACCTTGCACCATTTCGAGAAAATTCTCTACCCTTTCTAAAGATGCTTGTTATTTTAGAAGGGATGGGTTTTTATCGCATCGAGTTCCATAAATGTAATGAGTCGTAAAGAGCGATGGTATACTCGACACCTCAGTATAAAATCTCATTGTTTGAAAATATTCTCAGGCTTGTTCCAACTTTTCACTTTAAATTAATCACTTGTAGACTTGTAGCCCATAATTTTACTTTAAATAATAAGTATTTTATATTTTAAATATAATTTATTCAAGATCTGTATACCAATTTTAATTCTAAAATACTCTTCGAGATTAAAGTACGTACTATGGTAATATGAATATAATTAGTTGCTAATTTATACAATTTTGTTCGATAAATATATTTTATTGAAACGTTTTTAAACGTTGATAAAAAAAATATTCAATTAAAATCATTAAATTATTTAAAATTTAAAAAGTAAACATTATAATTGGAATCCGAGAAACACAAGTAATTATATATTTTTCAACGTTTGCAGAGAAAATGTTGATCTCGATATTACGAAATATGAAAATGAATGTAAGGGAACAACCATCCACGCCTTGAGCGGACGACTAATGAAAAATATCCAAGCAATACATAATTTCGAACTACTCGATTTCTCATAACTCGCCCCTTTTGATTTCATTTCCGTTTGATAGACTGACGGTGAAATCGAATTAGGCCCAATAGGAATGATATTTCTTCTCTCCTCGCTTTCACTTCATGCATACGCCTACAAGTCCCCCGAGATACTTACAAATATCATTGGGCGCCATATCGCACGCTCGAGCATTTATCAAACTCTGTCTTCTAGTTGTGTATATACGTGTATACATTTTTGGGTCGGGGAAAGAAAAGATTAACTCAAGGGATGAAAGGGAGAAAGATGGAAGCCTTGGATATTCAATCAGTGGATTCCTTAAATTCCACGAACGTCAATAAGGATGAGAATAGAATAAGACGTTCAGAATCGAGAATTAATTTGGAATCGTATCCGTTATTTCTCCCTTGCAGTATTGCCTTTGTATATTTAAATACTTAGAAAAAATGAAATTAATCCAACTATTAGTTCTTCGATATTTAATTTTTATTTGAGATGTATATAAATAATTACTAATTAAATGACTATATTTACCGTAAAAAAATCAAATTATTTCTTATCCGTATTATATTTTATCCAATATACTTTCTTTTTCATTCATATTTGTTTATTCACTTAAGATTTCGAAAATTGAAAATTATTTTAATGCTTCATTCGATACATTATTTCAAATAAATAATATTTCTCGTGAAATGTATGAAGTAGTATACGTAAAAATTAAAATTATCCATTTTTATCATCGCGATGTAATGAAATTAATGTATTTAATATTTTCCGAAACATTACAATAGAAAAAATCATTTAAAAACAGCAAAGATATTCACATTCAAATGCATAATTAAAATAATGGCAAGTAATTATATAAAATGAAACGAAAATAAGTATATGATTCAACTAAACGTAACTAACACGAGTAAAATCACCATTGACATTAGAAAAGTAATTTTCGAAGCAGTACATATGGAACATTATCCTTTTTGAAACCCTTAAAGTTATTCAGAAGTTTAAACTGATATTAAGAGAAAAAAACGATATTTTTTGAAAATCGATATTCGAAGCGACTCTGTTGAAATATGGAAGTTGTGATTCGCACAAGAGTAGAGAAAAAGTCTCGAGACAGAAAAAAACAGAGAAATTGTATAAAGAGATACAGGCGGAAGTAAATTAATCTCGAAGAGCGTCATTTATCACGAGTCGTTTATGAGTAGAGCCAAAGGGGAATAAAGTGGACGAGCTTCTCCGATTGATACAAAGTTGGACGTCGTGCGTACGATTTCAGCCACTCTCGTATATCTATCAGTCATGCGAAAGCTGTGGAACAAGAGCCTCATTTATTATTTGGCGCTTACTCCATTACTAGATTTTGTAGGAGATACCATTCTAGGACTACGACTGCACAGCTTCTGTTAGAAATGAGACGAAGAGGAGGAAAAATGGATACCCCTTTCATTACTCGATGATCTCTATCCGTCGTAAGATTAACTGGATTCTACACTGCTTTGGACCGATTTAAATTTCTTGGTGAATTGAGTAATTTATGGTTGATTTCACGAATAAGTGCTCGATACATGTAATAAAATTATGAGGTTTAGAAACGCTACTGCCTCTCTTTAGAGACGATATCGTAACCTATTATAAAATGGAAATGATCGTTTGCGCGATAAGTATTATGTATTATCGTATAATATGTAATGTGTAAATAGCGACGAGGCATTGTTAAGTGAAGCTAATGTAATTGGCATCAATAATATACTAGTATTTCATTTTTAAAATGTAAAAAACGAGAGAAAACACTTTCCTGAAGATTTAATTATTTGATCATTTTTACATTAAAGTACTGATAGCCAGATGAAAAAAATTAATCTTGAATATTTACATAAAAACGTGACTCTTAAATTTTAAGACACTGGAATTTTGAAGTAACTAAAGTATTTTATTTCATTCAATTTAATTTACCTTCTCAAATTTATAAAATTACGTATAAATAAGATAGAAAAAAAATCGTATCAAATGAAAATACACCAAATGTTTTCAATCTATGTATCTAAAACAAATTTCATCAAATTTCATCAAATTTCATCAAATTTCATTGGCCTCCCCCCTCGGTAAATAGCAACTTCCTTGATTTTGCAAAACAATAAGGGTACGTTAATTTGCCCCTCCGTTGTCGTTTGCATCTTGATTTGTCGATGTATTTTGAACTTCTTTTCCGAATAGGCGCGCGATAATTTGAAATTTTACGAAATCGATGCTACAATATGAAATTCGTAAGAGAAGACGCGACGGTCGTCTCTCCCCTTTGCTACTGCTTCTGCTGACTGCTCTTCCTCGCTGTCTATCAGGGCGAACAAGCGAAACTAGCTAATTATGTATCCCCTGCGGGACCCCCGCAGACAGGAAATGAGACTTCCCGAGTTTCTATTCCTCCTTCTCCTTTCTCTCTCTCGCTCTGTATCAACCTTCCACCTCCTTCTCACTTTTGTATTTCTCTCTGCTTTACTATATATATATAAACGTTTACTTTTATAGTATAAAACTACTTACATAATTATCAACAAATCGATTTTGTTGGTCTAATTTATAATTAATATTAATACAATATTTCGATCAAATTTTACAGCGATATAAATTACGCATATTCTTCTTAAGCGAAGTATTAGATATTGGAAAGTTGGGAACTACTTAAAGAGATTGTTTAAGAATATTTATCAATTATATATATATATTTTTTTTTTAATGTGATGTAAAAACTAGACTAAAAATTAATAAAAATTAA
Organism: Dolichoris vasculosae; assembly: GCA_018907195.1. NCBI lineage: Eukaryota > Metazoa > Arthropoda > Insecta > Hymenoptera > Agaonidae > Dolichoris > Dolichoris vasculosae. The sequence continues at coordinate 1,324,895 of JACCHY010000005.1, read as the reverse complement.
GTATAATACAAAAGCATAAAATATAAATAAAATAAATACAGAAACTTGACTAAAATGATGGGAAAACAAAACTAAGCCAATTTTAATACTATAAAATTATGTTATATTAATTTATTATAAAATAATACTAAAATCTAATTAGCTAAACTTAATTTTAAATACAGGATAAGAAAATTAAATAGTTTTTTAATATTTACTCGAGAATTATACATAAAAATTTGTTTGATAATAAAGTACTTCGCTTTATATCTAAGTAATATAGTAACCGGATTTCAACGAGATATATTTTTTTATTTCTACCTTATTTCGTTGCTTCCCTCTTGCATTGTTTTATCGTTTGTCTTTACACACAAGCGGTTGGGCCATAGATTCATGTATACGCATTACGCGTAAGATTGACTACAGTTGGATTAAGTTGAGCGGGATAGAGAGAGAAAGAAGAACGAGATACGCGTACCGAGATAACCTGGGTTTATGTGCACGGTGAGACACGAGGAAAGACAGAGAGAGAGAAACAGAGAGAGAGCGAAAGAAGGAGAAAGGACCCTGTTTAATTAGACGGCAAAGACGGTAGCGACAGTGCCTAGAAATGTTGATTGAACTAAATTGTTTTCCAGGGCCCGGGAATAAGATTCTCGACTCTTCGCCACTGGTCTTCCCTTCTCGCTGTCCTTATATACGTATATATGACCTGGCGTTAACTGCGTATGGAGAGAGGCGAAGATAAAGAGAGGGAGAGAGAGGAGAGACAATGCTGATTGTGTCCTAAGATAACGGCGGGCAAGGTTCTGCTTTAGCCAAATGACTTCGAAAGGAGAGAAAGCGACAGAAACAGAGATCCTGCTGGGCTAACTATACATTAAATCGCGACTCTTCTTTCCTTTAAACATTCAATTTCGCGGATACAACGCAGAAGAGCACAGCTCAACCTGTTTATGCACTATTATGCTTTAATTATCTGGATTTTCAATTATTTATAAGCACAACTAGGAGTTTCTTGTAGTCTATTGTACACTGCTTTTAAAATAGAATGGTTACTCGTTATGCATATAACACTTAAATGATAAAATTTATCGAACCTGGCTCATTAAGTTCTTTTATTTATAAATATTACATTCTATATTTTAAATACAAAAATAGCTTTTAAATAAACTATAAAGATAATAAATATAACTATTTAACGTATCGATTTTAGACAATGATCAGAGAATTCTAATTTTTTGTTCAATTGTATCGAAAGCTCGTCTTAAATTAGTCTGTTGTACCATAAAAATAAATTAATTTCTTTAGCTCTTCTTATTTAAAATAGTTATTGCATTAACCGTTATAAATATACCCTTTGATTAAATATATTAAAAAGTCCTTGTATTTGTGAAAGTAAATATGATATATTTCTTTAAGTTTGTTCTTAACGTATAATATTTTAATTTCTCTTAACCACAAAAAGAAATATGAAAATTACAAATATACTTTTCTCGATAAGTAGTGTAATGATTTGACGCATAGCTATTGTGTGTCACAGCCGCCAAAAACACGTCGAAAGAAGAGGCTTCCTTTTAGTCGTAAAGCCGCAAGCAAGCTCGCACACTTACATATGTTCAAAGCTGAAGTCAGGGCTTCGTTGAAATGAGGGTAGAGAGAGAAAGAGAGAACAAATAGGAGCGTAGAAAGGGTTTGAATTATGAAACGCGTACGAAATGGCATATCGGCAGCGATGCAAGCCTTCGTTCCATCGTTTCGCTCCCTCGTTCTACATATTCTACATTCTCTCGCCCCATCTCTCTCTCTCTATCTCGCTTCTAAAATAGTGTAAACCATTCACAACGGGTCGCGGCTTCCAAAGATCGCTGAAAGATATAATAACATTGCGGAGGGACGCCAGAGCTGAAAGCCACTTGCGCTTGCTTATGTACAAGCGGGGGTTGGGGGTTACACCTATACGTAAAAGTTTTTTTACAGGCAGTCATAAAACAACAAAGTAAAAGAGAAGGACATGAAAAGAAAGGAAGATAAAGAATCATTTTCAATTTAAAAAATTTTTCAGTACACATTTTTCTTACGCATATATATTAAGTAAGTTTTAATACACGAATAGAAAGATTTTATAATTTCGTAAATTCTTAAAAAAGTAACAACATTGCGTTGATATTATGGTAGAAAAATAGAATCAACCTACAATAATTTATTCTCAATTATGTTCTCATAAATTATTGATAACGATTAACATAATGTTGAACACATTTATCCGTGTAACTATTTATATTCATTAATTCACGTTAAAATTATGTTAAGGAAATTCGAACAACAAATATTGCACAAATTATAATAATTACTTACAAAGGATGTAAATAGTACTCGTAATAAACATATGTTTAAATACGAACAGTAAAATCTTGTGCTAAGTTTTTATAATTTCTAAGACAGAATTTATGTTACGAGAAGGTAAGATACGAATTACCCTGCAAAAAAAAAAGATGTACATAGTATTCGAATTTCAAAATATCTACTCTTACAATTATATTAAGATTTAACTGTGGTTAAAAAAACTTTCCCAAAAAAATAATATACGTTTAACATAAATCTTAAAATAAGCATATATCAGTTTATTTAGACTTGAAATTAAAGATAGGAAATAGCATTATTTAAAGAAATATTAAGTCTGTTTACACGCGTTGATGAAAATAATATTTCCGAACGTAAAAGACCCTAATTTTTCAAAATACAGCAAAGTAAACAAGGTTTTCGCATAATCGTATACGATACTCCCTTAGTGCATCGGTACAAATAGAAGGCGAACGAGCCTAAGGTGGAAGGGAGTGGGAGAGGGAAAGAATACAGAGAATCCACCCCCTCTCCAAGCCTGTAAACAGGCCGACATATGCCTGGCAGGCCGTAACGAAAAGATAACCGCTCCGAGTCCCCTATTCCTCTGTTCTCGCACACGCGTGCACACACGTAGAGACGTAGAGACGTAGAGGCGCAGAGGCGTAGAGGCGTAGAGGCGGTGGCCGGTCGCGAAAGCGGCCTCGAAATCTGCGTTCTGCGTTTTCGCGCACACGTGTCGCCTGCGGTTCTAGGCGAAAGTCTCACGCGTCGCTTTTCGCGACTACCGACGATTATCTCTCGGGTTTTTTTCCCTCGGCCCACCGTATGCACCGCCTCGCGATCACGATACGAAAATACGAAATATGATTTATCGCCGATCGAGACGTTGGTTTTGCGGTTTCGCGGCAGGATTCAAGACCATTATCGATGAATACGACGTGGCTACGTGATTTCGTGATTTTTATCGGTTTTTTTTTCGATCGGGCGCAGAGAATCGGGCGCAAAACGGAAATCACCCGTATGCCGGGGAGTGTTGAGTTACCATTTCTATTAACTTGTTCGCGATTTATTCTCTTTTTCTCGACTGAAAGTAATTGAAGGTTATCGATACCAAATTCGGACAGAATAATGAGCGGCATTGATCGATATCGGCATTTTATTTTACAGATTTATATAATTTATATGACAAGATATAAAAAAAATTACAGTTGTCTTTATTATAGATAAGATAAGCAGCTTAAAATAAATGTATATAAAGTACAGAAAATTCATTTTCCGATTTAACTTTCTTATACCAAGCGTTAAATTTCAATTCGTTCGGTATAACTTGAATCCCAGATTTTTCTTCGTTTTTCTTCGTTATTTAACGCTTATTTCGAACAGAGTCTTGCCTTTTTTCCATAGGATAGCCCCAAAATTACTTGCGAATTGAAAAATCTCACCCTACGTAAAGGATACGCCGATTTAAAAATTCACGCGTACTTTACGCATAGTGAAAAAACGGATTCGCTGGGAAAAGAAAGAAAAGATCCCAGAGCGGGGATAAATCAGTATCAAGCGAAAATAAAAATCACTTTCCAGCATTGCGGCGGTGGCACCGCACTCTGGATATTATTCGATTAAGGGCTATCGATATGCGGTCGTTACGGAAGTAGGAGCACAGGCAGCTTATCGTATTCTCCCCTTCTACTCGAAATATGGAATCGCGGGGTTCTCCGGCGATACGCATCCCCCTATCCAGGGAATTCCGTAAATCCCTATGCAAGACCTTCTTTCCACATTTTAGCGTTTGGAAATGGGCTCATCCTATTCTCTATTCGAGTTGCTCTGTCCTCCACTTTCCCCCTTTTATTTCGCAGCCTTTCGCTGCTGTACTCGTATATAGTCACGCTTGATCTCCCGTGTCTCTTACTTACGGTCATTTATTTCGTATGCACGCGCACTTATATGGTACGTATGATTTTTATAAGAGATATTCCCCTCGAAATGTAGAAGATTCAGCATTCTTTCCATTAGTATCTCAAATAGTTACGATTTTATCGTAAAAACTGCTCGAATTGATAATAAGATACGGCAAAAAAATTGATTTAAATTTATCAAATATGCTTAAGCCATTTATACAGCCAAGATTCGATGAGATACTTGGTTGCATCGAAATTAAAATTATAAAAAATCAAGCATATTTTAGACGGTACTGGAAACTTATAAATTTTTTAAATCGCATTTAAATATCTAAGATAATTTTATAAAGATTAGGAATAAATTTTATTAAAAATTTAAATACTTTCAAACGGGATTTAATTATACTTAATTTTAACATTTATTTGAACATTTATAGTTATTTTTATTACAATATTCATATTTATTTCAATATTTTTTCATAAGTGAATAGTTTGAAATATGTTTTAGTTTTTAATTTCAAATACAAATTATTCTTGCAAGTAAAGAAACCGTTTGCTTAAATTTATAAGTAAAATTTCGGAAGGATTATTTTAAAATATTGTAAAATGTTAAAAATTTATTTTACCAAATGCCGTTAAAAATTTATATTTTGCATCGCTTCGGTGACTCGTCTATGAAAATCGGTGGTAACACTAGTAACGTGTAATGGTAATAGTCTATCCCTTCTTTAATTACCGCAACAATTTCCTATCGCTCAAATCAGTGTGCAAAGCATAGCAACATTCATCCTACTCCAGATGGTGAAGCTTGGACATAAAAGTCGATGAACGATATTATGATAACGACTCGTGACTAGCTTCGAGCGAAACGAGCTCGCGCTTAAAAACGAAAATTCAATATATGCATTCCGCGGCTCTCGTCCTCTTACGCGGGTTCTCGCCACCCGCAATAAATGGCAGTATCGATCTATCTTTTTCATTTCGCAAGATGAGAGCGGATGGTTTGCGCGCGCATGCGTATAAATAATTCCACTGCGATTTACCCCTTTCGAGTGGGCGCCCGAGGCCCACAGCCGACGACTGCCCCCAAAATCCATCGAAGGGGCTCGTCTCGACTCCCGATAACTTCACGGCCCAATCGCGCGCATCGTTCGTTTCCCCTTCACATCTGTTTACGTATTATTCTCTCTCTCTCTTCATTTTCTCTTTCATGCAGAATATCTTTTTCGGCCTGACTCTCCGTACCTACGACGGAAATCTGATCTTTTTACTTTTATTTTTTACTTAATTTCGTGACTTTTTGATGAAACAACTAATTCGATATTCGAAATTTTTAAACTTGATTCTAATTGCATGGCTTTTTTCAATTCGATAACTTTTACGTTATACTTTTTAAATACTCAAGACGAGAATACATGTTTCTAATCAAATTATCTTCATCCTCTTTGCTGATATTGTATAATTTTATTATTATTTTATATACACGATTATTCTATTATTATTGACCTATTTATATTTCTATTTTCAAAAATATATTAATAAAAATAAACAAATCAATTTTTTGATCTTTTGTTCTCTTTTTCTCTTAGAAAACAGAGGTAACGTCATCGTAGAATTCTACCTTCTGAACGGTTGACTGATCAGCCGCTAGGCAAAACGCAAATAAACGAACCCAAGTTTGCTTGATTTCTCCTTTTTCTTCATTCATTTCAGAGATACATAGATAAATATATACGTATATCTGTAGAGCGAGAGAGAGATACCCTCTTAGTTTTCGATTTTTGAAGAAAAATATGCTTAGTCAGTCATATCATGATTTTCCGCTCGTTTCCCTAGGAAAGCAAGTAGTTGGCGCAAGTTTCGCTTGAGAACATTTTTTTGAAACCTCCTAATAAAAATAAATAAATTTTCTTAAGTAATTTAATTGATACTTGCTCAAATTAAAATAAATAAATTTTAATATTGATTAAAAGAAATTATATATGTTCTTTATAATTAATAAAATATGTTTCCATTTATATCGAAATTAAGAACTCTTAAAAATCGATAAAAAATTTAAAATATACACAAATCTAGTATTTTATAAAAGTAACTATAATCTCTAATAAATATTTTTAATCGAGTATATAAATTTATACAAAAGCAGTGAATTTATACGAAAGTGTTGTATTCTCGTTAAACTATTATAGTTAAATTTGAAATATAAAATAAGATATTAAATGTATTTTAATGCGAATAGAAAATTAAATATAGAATTAAAATTAAATATAGAACTAACCGTAACATTTTTTCGAACGGTAAATTCAAAACATATTATTGAATAAGAGTACAAACCAATTCGGCAAATTTAATCTGTTTGTAAAACTAACGATGTTTTCTATTATCTCTAAAATACAGACAGTAAGAATGAAAAGAAATAGAATGCAAAGAAGCTTCTGTCAATTACTTCTATAAACTGCTTAAAAAGTGTGATATAAAACAGCAAGGGTGACTTTATCCTCGTACATTTTTACAGCTGATCAAATATGTACACGATAAAATAGAAATAGAATTAATTTCATTAGAACAGGTGATTTATCAAATTGCACTGCAAAACCTTTAGGTATTGTCGCTCGCTAGAGATGCGAAATATCGATGCTGAAATGCATACGTGATTTCCAACGAGGAAAAAACAAAGTTCAGTGTAGATCCGTAATAAAAAGAGGCAGAAAAAACGCGACAACGTCTTGGCTTCTGCGAGCGAAACTCGCGTCTTGGGCTACACGCGTAAAAAGCCGCTTATCTACTTTGCGCAAGAATAGGATTCGACGGGGCTTCCGAGAGCCATAACCGAAACGGCAACTGCTACCCCTCTGACTGATCGAACGTATTCTTTTGCTTCTCACCGCGTGCGCGATAAATGTTTTGGATGCGTAGGACCGACAACGTAGGAGCAATGCGCGCCGAGGTCGAAACGCCATTTTTCTGGAAAATTGAATAGTCGAAATCGAATATGCAGAACGTATCATTCGAGCAAACTTTCTCTTTCTCTCTCCTCTTTTCACCCCCTCTCATTCACTCGCTCACTCTCACTCTATTCCTTTCCTCATCCAGACGGAAAACTTTCGTCGCTTATTTTTTTATCTCGCTCTTCCGACAGGGACTCGCTATTTCTCTCCGCGCTTCTCGATATGCGTGCTTTTGCATCGACCGCACAAACACCTTAGACGCATCCTTCGGGATATTACTTTTTTGTGATGAGCCGAGGGAAAAGGTTCTTTTGTGAGAAGTTTTATGTCGTATTTTGAGAAGTCATCATAATCTAATCATATCACGTTACTTTTCTCTTTTTTCCTTCCCTCCAGTTTTCATCCATATTAAACTTTAGCCATACAGAAAACTTACAGATCTTTATTAGTGTGCCGTATATAAGTTCCTTCGACTTTTAATATTTAATAAATGTAATCCATCTTAAATTAATATCAATTTGTATATGCTTGCGATTCCAGTTACTTTTTATAATATTTGACTATTGAAAACATGTTCTAAATGAATTTAAAATTGACTATATATTAAAATTTGATTTTTACATGGATTAAGTAACTAAAAGAGTATACTTTATAACTTTATAATGTAGCTGCTCAAGCGATAATGCAACTTTAAAACTATTAATCGTTAGAGTATAAATGATAGCTTAGAATATAATTTTATACACTCGATTACAAATATATTAGATACTTATTTGCTGAAATGTATAGTTTTAATAAAATTATTTATTTAAATTTGTATCAAATACTCGGGTAACTTTGTAGAGAAAATCATCAAAATTTTATTCCATTTAAAATTGAATCGAAAAATTATCGATTTAGATCCGAATCCTCAAATTTGAAGTCCAGGTTTCTTATTAAATAAATCATCGTTTTTCACGCGCTGCGAACGATGCTACAGAAAATGTGAAAGATATACGCGCGACGTCCAAGTAGCTTCTTTCTAAATTAAAAATGAATAGAACTTTGATCTTGCATCGAAAATATCCACGATCCCGTGACATACGATTTATCCGAAAGAGATCCAAAAAAGAAAAAAAAGCAGAGCGAGTTGAAACTTAATATTTGGAGCATTAAGCGCCTCTCTCAACCCTTTTCGCACTTTAACTCCCTCGAAAATGACTCGCGCTCAACAACGTAGAACGTAAGCAGAGTATATTAAGCGACACTCGGAATTACAAATAACAAATTGCAATTTGATTCCCCGCAACGGCGACGGTAACAGCGACACAGCGGCAGTGGCAGCCTCTGGCTCTGCGTGACTTGTCCCGTGAGAGGGTGCGATTTATCATTAGAGTCGACAATTTGGCGACAAGCTCTCACTTTCGTGGGAAGTGGAAGGGAGAAGGGAAACGCCGAGCAGGAATTCGCAGACACCCTTCGGCGATCGCATGCCACTCCTCCTCTCTTTCCCTCATTTTTCTTCTTCTCATTTAGCGAGACGCGTGCGATGACTTTTGAGCGTTTTTCGCTTTTAATTTTTTTTACTCTTCCTCGTATCGATAACACTGTAAAGTTTCTTTCGGTACGATTTTAATATATTTATTATATTGTGAGTCATTGTTTTCTGGTATTGGAATGCTCGATCATTTTACAAATATTTAAAATATATATTTTAAAAATGATTTAAATTATCGTATTGTTATATAACATAGGTTTCTTTATTTTATAAACATTTGTACTCTCCGATATCGACCTCTCCTTACCTCTCTGACGTTCAAATCTAACCAAATTAAGAAATTAAACTAAAAAAATGTTGTTATTAATAATAAAATAAAAATAAAAATTCATTATACATCGACAAATTAAGAATTTAATAATCGGCATTTATTTTTCTTAGTAATATGCAAATAAGAATATTGAATAGTAATTTTGTGAACTTTCCTTTTCTACTCCCTCTCCCTCCCTCTCCCTCCCTCTCCCACCCTCTCCCCCTCTCTTACTATGTCTCCCACTCACTCTCTCTCTCTCTCTCTCTCTCAACGAGAGCAGTGAACGATAACTTTTAGAGCCGAAGGGGCACTGTCCACGCGTTATCTTTCCTTCTCTCGTTTACATTCTCTCTCTCTCCCTCTCTCTCTCCCTCTCTCTCTCCCTCTCTCTCTCTCTCTCTTCAATCAAATGAACATTTCCGCAAGCTTAACAACGTTGTTTTATTGCTTGAAAAAGCCCTCTTCCATCCTTGGATCGTTTTATCGTTCTAAAGAAATTAATGCACGCGTAGGATGCATGATAAAAGTTTTAAAAGCGAGCTTTTAGACGAGCTTTTCCGACGTTACCGCCAATTACTTTTCCGGTTTTGTTTTTACAGTAATTAATCGCTCGGATGCGGTAACTGACGGACTTCATGCCGCCGTTGGTCGAGTGAGTGATTTAATGAAAAGGGCTCGCGCGCATTGTTCACTGGAAAATTTGATTTAGACAGGGAAAACCGTAAATTGAAATAAATTGCTCGAGTGTAAATATTGTTAAATGTTAAACAAATTCTTTATATAACTTTGTTTTAAATTATTCGTATCAATTCCTGATTTACAATTATTATGAAATACGTAATTAGTGCGAAAAAACATTTTTAATAGTACTTTTATATAAAAATTTGAAATATACAGATTAGAATTAAATAATTTTATCGAAATTTATAATATGTTTTATACGATATAAAGTAATGGAAATTATCGTGAAAAAAACTATATATTACAACTTGTAGTTTCCAAAATATTATACTTCGTTACGTGAAATATCTTTAATTGGGTAACCTTACATCGTACTCAATTATAATATCCGAAAGTTATACCCTAAGAAAACCAATTTATATATATATATATGTAAGTATTAATCTTTGATACTCGAAAATTATTTATTAACCTAGATACGATGTATCCACTAGAAAATTGTATTGAAATGTACGCATCTTACGTTTTCTTAGATATTTTCAAATGATCTACCTGCGATACCTTACTGTAATCTTTAGTACACTATAAATCAGAAATTTTCTTTACGAATAATAGGATGACATAAAAAGGTAGAATATGAAAGCATAGTAAGGAGCGAGAAAAGCGAAAAAACTTTCCATCCGCTTTCCCCGTAGTTCCATTATTCCAAAGTAGAAGCATTCGCTGGAAGCCAGTCGATCCGCGCGAAAGGGAACAGAAAAAAGGAGAAGAGAAAGAATAGGTAGGAGAAAAAGTAGAAATAAGGGTAGGAGCGTGGAAAATGGCAAATGAAAGGCGTGCGTCAGGTGGAGGGGGCAGTATTTTAAGAGACGGATAAGGAGAAGAAATGTATGGCCAAAGGCGCATCGCGCCCCTCCGCTCGCGCTATCGATCGCTGACTTTAAAATTCAAAGAGACCGACAATAGCTTTTCCGAGCGCGGCACTCGCTCCTACAATATCATATTCCGTTTCTTTCCTTTCATTGTCTGAGCCAAAGCCTGCGCTAATAATAAAAGATTGCTACCCCGCTGCACAGTGGCGAAGTCGAATCAAACGGAGGAGAGCAAAAGAGAGAGAGAGGGAGAGACGGAGGCCCCGTGGAAACTTAGATAGTACATCATCCAGATAGCCGAGGCGAGCCGCGTAATACGCCCGTTGAAAAGTTTCGGATTTTCGGACGAATTTAATATTTCAGGCACGACGCGCCGAGCATTCAGCCACGATTAGGTGGTCTCGTGATGAAACGAAATATGTGTTGTAGGGGAGTCCGGGGGTGAGACGAGTTTCCTTCCCATTCGGTAATCTGCGGACCCTCGGCACTTCTTTCTCCTAGTTACGCGCGATACTTACTACTTCGTTACATCTGTCTGCACTCTGATTATGGAATGACGTAGACTCAACTGACCAATCGGTAGAGATTCGTTAGCAACTAAATTAACTCGTAAAGTCTGAATGTTCTTTGCTCGAGTGAAGAATATTAGATAATACAATAATACCATTTGCAACAATTGAGATTTTTACAAGTATATTTATTACTATATACGTTATACTAACTATGGTCAACCCAAATTCATTGCTTTTTTCTACAATAATACGTATTTAATATTCTCATTAGTTAAAATATAAACCATTTTTTCAATCTTAATTATATATAAAAATATCTAGTTCATTTATTCTGTATATTTCCCACTTTTAATTTTATACAAATAAAATAAAAAAACTGTATTTTCAATTTTAAAAATCATTTTTTTATGACATCTTCGTGTTTTTAATTTATAGATATTTTAAGAAGATTTTATTTCTAGCTTAAAATATTTTTTTAAAAAAATGAATGGAATCTATTCATAATTGCTTATATTTTTTTAATTAAAAATTTTGTATTAAATACTAATAAATAAATATTTATTTCCAAAATAATGAATCACAAAAATGCATCGAATCGAGCTCATATCATTTAGCATTAAACATATTTTATAAGAAAAAAAGATCTAGACACTTAGTTTATATAATAAAAATATTTTATTTATAATATAATACTGTTTGATATATAAATTTAAATATTGATCAAATAAAGAACATAATTCTTTATACACGATATTATTGATTTATCATCTATATGAGACTATCTCTTTTTATTTGAAACTATAAATCACTGATTACAGATGTGCGTAAAATCTCATTAAATGAAAAATACAAATTTAAAACGAAAGAAAATTATACCGTTATAAGGAAGCTAAGGAAGCAATCTTACCTATGTACACGATCCTAATCATTTTTTTATTTATTCTAAAAACATGTAACCTATATAATCCAGTAGCTAAGGAGAACATTTCGATGCAAAACAATCGCAAACAAAGGAATTACAGTGAATATCGATTCTCCGTTAAATCACACGTAGAGCTCAGTCTTTTTTCGTTTCCGTCTACGTACCCCCACGTCATTTGAAAATTACCTGAGGGGGTAGCTCACCCCGCGATCCTATTGACTTTCAATGCCGCGACTCGTTTCACCTTCTTTTCGTTCTTTTCGTTCTGGGTTCATTGGGATGTATAGTACTTTTCACTCTAATCAGATTTATCTACGCGCAATTACAGGGGAAAGATTTCGATATAGGTACGTATGAAGCGAGATAAGCGAACTTAAAGGGCGGTTTCTCGTGTTTCGTTCAGTTTGGAACCCAAAAGCTGATATAATTTTTATTTTACTTAATTCAATTTAATATTAGAGGAAATTTTATTTAACAAGACTATAAAAATAAACTAAATTTATTTATTTTTGATATTATTTTATGAATTATCATTCATACTATATGAATTTAACTTTCATTAATAATAATCGACGAATGTAAATGCGTATTAAAAAACAAACGATATTTTTCTCTCTCTTTCGTAATATGCTGATAGTATAGGTACTTGATATTAATTTTAATATCAACATCTCCCAGTTAGACTTTTAAGCAAAAGAACAAAGCTTAAAATATATCATTATTTTATTCTAAATTCTCTCATTTATTTATGTATTTCATGGGATAAAAATTAAAGATAGAAATACTGTCATTAATAAATTTTTTCATTGCTTTTCATGGATTTTAAACCTACAAGTAATTATAAAAAATTCCAAAATCGATACACCGTATGAATTTTGTACAAGAATAGACTCATATGGTTTACAAATTAAACATGCTCTCTTACTCGTAGATACTTTAAATATTTAAAATATTTAATTAGCAAATTCTTGTAGTAATCGTGATGTCGTTTCAGTGATTCATAAGTTACAATCCAGAGCGAAATTAAAAAAAAGGATTCGATCGAATTGGCGTACGAAGGTGGAATGCTCGAGAGAAGTGTAATGCACACCTGAGTCAAAATTAAACGTTTAGAGGGGCCGGTGAAATGAAATATTTAGCGATCCACTACAGACCGTAGGCTTCATACAAGCGGCGACTTCGACCCTTTCTCAATAGATAAAAGAGAGAACAAGAGACTAAGAGAAAGAGTTTTGTTGTCACTATTTTAATATACACATTTCACTTAGTATCTTTGACATATAATGCTCATTTTAAATAGGCAATCGAAAGAACTTGTAATATTTAGATCACATCTGATAATATTGAAACTATGAAAATTTGAATATATCATTTTATAAAAAATATAATTCTAATATATATTAAGTTTCAAAATATAATTTCTTTTTTAAATCAAAAAATAATAGTTCAAAATATCTTAGAAATATATGCATATATAGTATAAGGTATTGAAAATAAGATGATATCGTTAATAAATCCAAAAAATATCTAATTACTGAAATAGTATAATTAACTTTGATAAATATAAATTATCAACTATTTTATTCTAGTAATTAGAGTAAAATAAATTGGCATTTCTATACAAAATCGTGTATTGGATAATTTTAATTATAAACTTGTAATTCTAAAGATATTCAGAAAGGATATTTTTTTAATTATAATAGTTGGATTAATTTACTTAAAAAAACCAAAAAATTATATTCTCACAATATATAAATAGAAATTAGGTAAATTATAAAAGGACTACTATCCGTGAACTATTCATCGAACCTAATTTATATTCGATTAGTTGGATCGACACCAGTTTACGAGTATAGACGTACTTTCCACCTCTAACAAAGTATACGTAGAAAGGTAGAAATAAAGAAATCAAGACTCTAAACACCAGAGTTTCTCTCTCTCTCACTCTTTCTTACGCATACCCCTACGCATACAAATCCCTTGACAACGATTGAAACATCGAAGCAAAGCGCTCGATGTGAATAGACTAAAAGCAGCCTTTCACAAGCAGTGCATTAGCGTAGCAAAGAAAGGATTACATGGTTAGAACTTTCGATCAAGTTCTCGAACTCTATTCTCAAAGAAAATGACTAGCCAGTGGCGAAGTTACTCGCTGACAATCGATAGACTCCGCCTTTGCTACCGATATTCTTATCGAACGTAAGATGAATGAATGTTGAGGAATCGAATTATCACACTGCACAAATATCTGTACTAATGTCGCGTCGTTTAATTTTTCTTCGCTATAAGAAACCGTTAAAAAATGTCGCTTTTGTATTTTCTAAACAACGCACTTTTCTCGTGAATTAAATTAATTGCATGCTGTTATAATAACTTAAATTATATATATTTTAAATAATTTTGTATCAGAAGTTTGATTTTCGTAATAAAATAAGAGTATATATATTATATATATGTGTGTATATATATATGTAATGTATGTATGTATGTGTAAGGTAACATATTTAATACGAACTTAATACGAATTATTAAATCTACTCATATACAAAAACTTCACGTTATTACAAAATATGTTGATTATTACTACAAATATTTTTTTCAAAAAAGTTATGATTTATTTTATTAAAAAAAATAAGCCTAAATATTAAAATTATATTAATAATGCTGTAAAATATTATTAATGAGTAAAAATCTTGAAAAAATTCGGGTTTGAAGTGCCTGAAGTTATATACAAATTCATGAATTTTAATAATAACAATTCACAAGATATATGTTGTTTTGAAATTTGATAATTTATATTAATTTTAAATTGAATATTAAAACTAAATAGCAAAATATTTAGAAAAGAAACAGTAAAATATCTTTTCGAGATTGAATAAGAAAGAGAAAGATATCTATGTAAACCCTAGGTAATTTATTATATGTAAAAAAATCGATGTGTTATATAAACAAAACGATATTGTTTACGATAAATTGAATTAATAATAAAAATTTTATAAAATAATATTTCTTGTTTCAAATCGTACGGAAATCATGAAAATTCTGAAGATCCTTAAATATCATTAAATATCATCAAACCAAAATAAATTATATATTGAGAAATAGATATAGGAGGGAACGACGAAAATATTTGTAAAATCCTCCGACATCTTATATACGGTATGCATAATTCGCTGGAAAATCGAGAGTAAAATAATGTAGCTCCCATTACACCCCTACATTTGTTTGGTACACGGCTCATCTTTACTTAGCGTAACCCCGTGCTTACTTCCATCCTTCTTTTCTTTCTTCTCGAGAGAGTCGTATAGTACCTTACGAAATAAAAATATCGTCTAATAAAAGCTCGATCCATTTATCAAAGGACATCGAGCTCTTCGCCGTTTGCCTCTCCTCGAAACGCAGAAAAGAAAGAAGAAAGAACGTTTTGCTCTTGTTCTCTGTCGGTTCGGCGAACGAATTATGTAAAACACACGAACGCACGAGGCACGTAAAATAATAAAAACTGCCTCTGTCATTTGTCAACGCTTCGCCACCGCGCAAAATGCGAAGCTCTCGCGTAGCACCTCGTATTATAATTTCGCAGTAACGACACGACGCGGCAGCTGCGGCACTTCTTCCACCCTGATTTTGATTTTTGACGATCATCTCCGCCTCGGTTACACCGCGGTTCTACGACATCCAGCCGTTATTGTTTCGCGAGGCAAACTCATTCCAAAGTTTATTTACTTTTTTACCCACCCTTCGAGTTTTCTTCGGCATTACAAGATCGTATCGATTCAGATGCTATTTGCTATATTGGCTCATATTTACATGGTTGTAAAACCCACGGGAGCAGAATTATGTATGCAAAGTATGCGAGGGAAACGACGTAATTTTTAGTTAATAGTTCGGTTATCATTTATTTCAACAAATAAATACATTTACACATACCTTGTACGTGTATTATTTAAATTTAAATTATTTAAATTTTTCAAAAGTATCGATACACCTACGTAATTCAGGAACCATCGATTTTTTTTAATTGTACGTATTCAAAAACTTCGTTACAAAAACATCGTTTATCGCGTGGAAAATTTAAATAACCAATATTGGAATAGTACGAGCACCTATCTAATTCGCAAATAAAGCGATATGGTTCATAAATTTTCATGCAGCTGAAAAATGATAGAATAAGAAATTTATAATTCGAGCGACCGATCGAATAACTAAATTGTACGCCTCGAAGTAGGAATTAAAGAAATGACTTTAGAAATTTGAAACAAAGTATCGGACTAGTAATAATTTTATTCCATTTTCAAATATTTAACGTTTACGGAATAATTATCACAGCTCCTGTAATTATCAAGAACAATTAATTAAACGAAGCACTTCTGGCGAGCACAGCCGACTTCTATACTAAAGACCTCGATGTCTCTAGTATAAGTAGTCCATAAAAAAACAAAAGAAAACTACATCCAATTACAGCGTCCCCAACTAATTGGTCCAAAAGATCACGCGTATGCGTTGTTATGCGGCGCAAGAAAGAGTCTTCTTCGACCCCTAACGCGAGCATATTATTCGACAAAAGAATAAGTGGCCGAGCGACCCGCGAGCAATTACATATTCATAACTCTCGAGCATCTCCGTCTCGACCTGGGAGACTCGTTCGTCGGCGATTTCCTACGCGATTCTCTCGGCTTTTATTAGCGTGTGTAGTCCAGCAAAGCAAAGAAGGATCGCCTCCGTTTTTGGGATGCTTTTGGCGGCAAGCGGACACGCTAATAAAATAATACCCGGACCAATAATATCACAAAACAAATGTGCCAGACGACTTTTATGAAAACGACGGACGCGCGCATCGTCCACTGGTAGCCGTCAAATAACCCTTTCCGCTGTGCTTCTAATAAAATTCGAACCCCTTCTCATTCCACTCTCACTCTCTCTTTCTCTTTGGGATATTTTAAAGCTTTTATAGGTTTTCAACGATTTACGGCTCACTTTTAACTGGATTATTTACTCAGATTTCGAGATTTTTGTAACTTTCAGCAAATTTCATTATTCTTCTCGATCATGTTAATAATTACTCGCTACATAGTCGGTTAATTTTCAGCGGAATGTTATATCTAATATTTAATTTAATATATTATACCTAATAAATTTAGAAATTTTTCTACGCAGAATTCTATAATGAAAAGGAACATTTAAACTAGTAAATTCATTTTTATAATTCAGTTGCATTTATATATTTATCCTGACTACTATATAAAGTAAGTTAGTCAAAACGCTGCAACTTTCATAAAAGAAAATCAGGGAAAAGAATGCATAACACGTGGAAAGGATTCGATTCTTCGCGACAGGACCAAACCGCGGTTTCTAGATTAATTCGTTAAATGTTTGCTTCTCGTTGAAGCAACATCTCTCGCCTTTCCCGCGTCCACGCAATTTTATTTATTTGTCCAGCAGTACAAAACGCGGAAGGAGGCAGGATCCGGTAGCCTGAAAATTTGCGCCCGCGTTTAAATAAAACGTCAAATACGACCGGTGAACACCGGGGGCCGGCAATAAAATTGTCGTAAACTATATAGTCGCAGCGATATGAAGCACCTGTTTAGGATGCGCGCGCATATATCCAACGCGAAGTGTACCACCAGTAGCAATGAGTCCACGTTTGTAGCTTCGTTAGCTTCTCTTTAAATTTTCCGATTTTTTTTCTTTTGATTCTGTACCGAATATAACAACGACAAACAAATATTTATAATTTATTATGTTTCCCTAGCTTATTTCCGAATCTCGTTTTAGCAAAGTCTTTTTGTTAAATTGATCTATTCTTACCTTAAAAAGTTACAATAAAAAATTGTATGTTTGTTTAGAATCGTTTATTAGTGTTACGATTGTTTTGGAATAGATGCTTTTGTACGGTTTACTTGACCGTTTACGAATTTTTTATTCTCGTAAAATAGTTCGTTTGATTTCATAAAAATTTTGCATTAGATAAAGCAAATTCTAAATAATGAAATTCATTTACGGTCAAGATAAACATAATATGAAAGTTAATATGTAAATAATTAAATTTTTTCAATTTATTTTATAATTAAATTATCTTTGATACCATACTTTAATATTTATAAGTAATTAAATTAACTAAAATAACTATATCAAGATTACTATAATTACTATATATATTTACCCTAAAACGGATATTCAATAATTGTTTAAGCATATCAAATTATTATTAGGCTACATTGTATGCTTCAGACTCGAAGGATATAAAACTTGAATATATTTAGATAATTTATCTTAACATGTATAAATATTATGAAATTATTTTGTTTGATAACTCACGTAACCACTCAAATTTAACAAAGGGCCTGATTCGTAACTCACCTGTAACATAAATGAAAAATAACGATTAAAATCATCTACGGATACAATGGTATAAAAATCCTAGTATTCGTATAAAAAATATCATGCTCTGATATTTTTTTAAGAAAATTAAAATCAAAAAAATTCAATCGAGATTATACCCGATCCGTAAACAATAAATATCATCCATACATAAAGAAATAGTTACCAATCTCTTTTTCGTTAACAAGAGTCCAAATAAATAAAGCATGCACAGTGAATATCAATTTTTTTCGAGGAAATATGACAATTTTTCAACCATAAATTTTATCTATTCATAAATATTGTAATAACGTATATAGTTTTATTATATTGAAATAATATTATAAAAATTTCAATTATGCATGTAATAGACAAATGGTTTATAGAAAAAATATAAAAATAATACTTAAATAATAAAATTTAACGCTCCTTTCCAGGAATAATTTTCATCTTTCTGATAATTTTATATGTATAATTAAGATTTTAAGTTGATAAAATAATAAATTTATAAACTGCATTACTTAATTCAATTAATTTTAACTACATTTATTTATTTATTAAAAATTGTAAATTAATATAATTTTATATAAAAAACTATAATAATCCGATAAAATCTTAAATTTATTTTCATTGATAAATACATAACTAATCTACATAGTTAGAACAAATTTAAGAAGTTAGAAATATAAAATTATAAAAATTTTAAATTCAAAATTTCTGCGTTATAGGAGGACAGAGAAAAATACTGGTTGAACGGAAAGATGGGGAGGAGAAAAATGAAAGATGACAGAAGCGGTGGAAAAAAGCAGAGGAAAAGAGTGAGGTCTACAGATGTGCCATGACTGATGGTCCCCACTTCCAGATGTATGTACTAGACGCGATACTTTTATCGGCGCTTGTTTGTTCAGCGCTGGTACGCAACGACTTTTGCTGCCCTCGCGTGTTACAAAAAATAGAAAACAAAAGCAACAAGCATTAGACTAAGGTTATTGCACCTGGAGACACGAGCCATTCGGTCTACTCGCGTTAACAAAAATTTTAACCATACCATAGAAAAACTACGATTAAAAACTCTAACGCAATATGATTTTAATTTATATCTTTTCAATAGATACAAATATTACCAATATTATGTAGCTAGATATAAGTTTAAATATATTTTAAATAATTTAAATATTAACAAGGTTCCGCATAGAAAATGTAACTATTGATTAAAACGTTACTATTATTTATTAAAAAACATTTTTATTTTTTATATACTGTATTTAATATCTTGGAAAATTTTCACATTTAATAATTTATTTTAAAAATTCTTATATCATATATTACATAAATTTGAAAAGGAATTACTTTTTCGTATGTACTCAAACTTTATATCCTAAATATTTTCGACTACTATTAATATAAAACGATTATGTTATATAATAAAATATAAACAAAATAAAAATTGAACTCAAAAGCGATACGACAGGGCTAATTAACTAAATTATAAGGAAAATGAAGCATTAAAAAAGAGAGCGGAACGTTTAATTCCCTTATTTCATCAACAACTATCGGATGCGACCGACAATTAATTCTCGAGTCGTTCTCTTCATCCATCCCTCGGCCACCGCCGCCACTTTTCATTAGCCAGCCGACGAGTATACTTACGCGCATGTGTATGTGCGCGGCTATGTAAATTGAAGAGGTTACACGGCTTTACATATTTCAACAGAAGCGCAACGGGAACTCACGCGAGAAACCGTGGGTGAGAAAGTTAGAGAAAGATAGATAGATAGATAGAGAGAGAGAGAGAGAGAGAGAGAGAGAGAGAGAGAGAGAGAGAGAGCGAGAAAAAGTTCGAAAACGGCACTCGAAAAGTGCAGTCGAAGCATTTCTTTGAGTGTTTTACGAACGCAGAGCTTTAGAATTGTAGATTCCTCGTATATCTCTGTCTTTGAAAAATCCACCCTCGGCGAGTTCGAGTGGCTTGGCTCGCTCGCGATTTACGGGTTCGAACCATGGGTGCAACTGACGCTTCTCTCTCGCACTCTTCTACTTCTTTCGTTACTCGTATCTCTTTCTTTACCTCGCTGACTCTTTATTTCCTTATTCAAATATTTAAATTTTCCTCCGCGCAAGTTACTCGCGCTTTTTTGTCGCCCTGCGAGTCAGATACTTTTGCCGGTATTTGAAAGTAGACTTTTTCCCTTTGGTACGTTCGCGCGTTCTTTAAGGTTTGTGAGTTTTTTCGAGAGTTATTTGCACACGGAGATGTCAGAAACATTTTATAGTTGCGATGATGGATCGCATTGGATTTCAATTGGAAAGTGATTATTCTTGTCAAGTGACCGGAGCTGCAGGTTTTCATTCCCTCGAGCGAGACTTTGTTTTCTAGATATGCGCGTTCGTGAGTATGCGTGCGTGTATGGATCGGTGAGAATGTGCGCGGATCGTTTGTCAATATGTACGTGATTCGATGCTTCTTTTTGCAGCGAGACAGTTTTCCATGGTTTGTATCTTTGGTGTCAGTTGCAGGCAAGAACTATGACAGACGGTACTGACACCTCGGGAAACGAATGGATCCTATCAGAGTCGCGCACCCGCCTTAATTTTTATTCGAATGTATCTAATTTATATGTGATTAATGCAAGCTATTCGAGGATTAAAGTTGAAATTGATTTTCTTTTAATTAAACGTTTGACGTTCTGATAAAAATTCGTAACATTCCGATGAATATTCGAATCGAATTCAGTTATTGAAAAATCTATCATTTATGCATGTAGTGTAAATTTTTTTCTATTATATTTAAAATAAAAGATCGTTGTAATAACGAATAGACCGCTATATTTATTATATTATAAATGGTAGAACTTTAAAAATATTGTTATTTTTCTCATTGAAAAAAGAAAATCAAAATGGAAAGTACGAAGCGAACGATAGCGAACGATGAAGAAGTAATTGGTCGTTGATTACCGATTTACACGGCAGTTAATCAGAGGCTAGGTTCATTTCCTCCCTCGTGCGCGATCTTGGAATGCGACTCGCTTCTCCCCAAAATTGCTCTATCCCTCTTCCAACTGCACCGCGAGTTTTCCGCGTTATTCGCACGCCCGGACGACCCGAGATATATTGTTATTAAATGGAGCGTCCTGTACCTATGCTTGCTGCTTACACCTTGAGCCTCCTATCAACTCGCATATATTACGCCTTCCCCTACGGCTGTTCGGGTGCTACTGTCGCACTTTTGCGACTCCTTGTATTTATGTTCCTGCGACACGCAAGAGGGTCTCTACGAAGGGAAAAGAAGTTAAGGCGAGCACATCAAACTTGCCTGAATTTTTCTTGCTTTTTACATTTTTATCATGCTTCCAGGATTATTTTCTCGTAAGCTTCTTATTTGTATCCTTTTGAGATGGTGCAAATGTGTTACTGACGTCGAGAAAGATCGTTGTGTCGATAATTTTAAAATCTCATACATTAAATAATATACTTGTGAATTTCGATTTTTATACGCTATACTTCGCAATTATTCGAAGCAAAGTTTCACTTTTATAAATAAAATTTTACTACATATATAGCAAAATTCTCCCAACAATTTCATTTTTTTGTCGTTGGCTGTTTTATAATCTTTCAAACGATTCTTATTTTATAATCTCTCGAGTTTAAAATGTGTGGATGACATTTAAATTAGTTTTTATAATGACTGAAAGTTATAATGAAATAAAACATAATTGATTTCTAACGTTGTTAAAGTTATAATTCTCACTATTTCATACAGATTTCCAATTTTGAAGTTGAGAGTAACAAAACGATGAGTGAAATAATATTGGTAGAATTAAAGCGATAAAAGAAAAATGAGAAGTTGAATAAAATATTCGATTAAATTACTCTTTTCGAGAATCGAAAGCATGAAACAATATGGAAGGGAACGCGAATGAGCAGCAGTGTGGAGAGAGGAAACAAATAGTCGAACAGAAAAAGAGCCAAGGGCCCCGAAAAAGTGAGCGCGGGGTCGGCAAAGGGCAACGCGTGTACACGCTCGAAGCAAATATTAGTTCATTAGTAAAAGTGCTGGCGAAACGAGGGCCCAATCATCCGTGACTGTGTCTGCGCTCGTACACACCTTCGGATCGTTCGTGAGCTTATTACGGTGCTGAGCACGTTCTCGTTAACTCGATACTGCCTACCGAAGATATATCATCTCATGAGCATATGGTATATCGTGTATGGACGAAACGATACTGGAAAGAAATCGTTTCCACAACTAGTTACAAAGATTCTCGGGCTAGTGTGAACTCCGTTACTTTTTTCATTCGGATCATAAACCTCGTCCTTTAGAATAGATACAAAATTAGACACAGCATTTTTCTGTTTCGTATCATTTTCTTACGTAAAATAAACGTTGTTGTTACAAATTAATGTATATTTCTCTATTTGATTTAAACTAAATTTATAAATTAATAAAATAATAACTAAAATATATTTGTAGAAAGAGTCAAGTATTAAATTGCGAAAATGCCAAAATAATGATAAATTAGTGTTAATAATAAGTAATACGATAAAAATGATTAAAAGGACAATTGTGAAATATTACGTAGGAAAGATATGAAAGAGTTAAGCTTCTAATATACGATTATCTATGCTTACGTAAAATTCAAGATTCTAACAGGAAGATGAATAACCGAATGATAAATGTCCTCCGGCGGACTTTTAATTTTTACCCTTCCGCCTGGATATCAGCGCGCAATGTATCTCTATTTGCTTTAGGTGCCGCACAGTGGTCAGGTGGTGGACACTAGGTTAGCATACAATATCAGTCGCGTGTTATCAAAGACCCTTCCGCAAATACGCGCTTTCGGTCTCGCTCTCCCTATCTCTCTGTCTCTCTTCTTTTCGCCCTCTTACGCTTACTCACTCGTTTGCCCCCTCGTTTCCCTATTCTCTGGCTCCATGAATTTCACAAATATCATCGCGTTATGTATCTCCTACTTAATCGGTATTATTTTTAATTATAGTATTTAATAAAATTTACATGACTATAAGATATTCTAATTTTATTTGTTTAAAATTTATCGATTTAAAATATTATTAATACTATAAATCTATCTTCGAAAGAATTTTTATGTGATAAATTTAAGGAAAAATCGCAAGTTTGTTTATTAGTAAAGACTAGATTATACTTTTATTTAATTATTTACGGTACTCCATAAAATT
Source organism: Dolichoris vasculosae (assembly GCA_018907195.1). Classification (NCBI taxonomy): domain Eukaryota; kingdom Metazoa; phylum Arthropoda; class Insecta; order Hymenoptera; family Agaonidae; genus Dolichoris; species Dolichoris vasculosae. The sequence continues at coordinate 1,301,385 of JACCHY010000005.1, read as the reverse complement.
TTTTGTCTTCGTTATTTTATATTTCATTTATTGTAAAGTTTAAAAATAACGTTTCAACCATTTTACATATGTTTTACAGTAATATTAACGAAAATTCTGATAAAATAAAATTTTACGATATATTTTATAAAATAATTTAAATATACATTCGTATGGATATAAAAGTACATTTAAGTACTACTTAAGTGAAATTTCTTTTTTAATAAAGAGGATTACTTAATAATTTGTATTTCTGAATATGCACATGACTTTTAATATTTTATGGAAATTTTTCAATTTCAAATAAGTGAAGATAAAGAAATATTAATTAATTGAACAAAACTGTAGTTGCCAACGCAAAAAATTCGAATATGAAAATTTTGAAACCTTCATATTCATCAAAGAATATATATTTTTACTTTTATATATTATTCTAAACGAATATTTATCAATTACAACCAAGAACTATATAATAATATAAATGTTATTATATAAGAGTTCAACGTAAGTCTGACGCTGACAATACCGATAGAATAAAAACCTTTTTAATCAGTGTCGGGTATTCTTACATTATCGTTGTAACAATTGCAAACTTGTGGCTTTGAAAAAGTCACTCGCTGCATTCATTACACTTTTAATGACCAACAATTTTAATAACAGGGAAAGTTGAAGTTAAAACGGATCATTAAGCGTTGTTTTTCGAAAGACCGCTAAGAAAAGGCTTAACGAAGTTAGAAACATCATCTTCGGGTGAAAGACAAGAAGACGTCCGAAGGAGATGACAATTTCACGCCACGTTAGCCTCGCACGACTGGAGGATGGGCAGAACGATTGATTGATTGATCCGATATGCTCCCGATTTTTAAATCACCTTTTGTAGCGCGCGACTAGTAATTTTATGCGTCAATGAGATGTTTATTCAAAGACTTACACCGCAGAGACGCAAAAACGGAATATTTTTCTTTTTATTAAAATATTTTTAGGAAATCCACTTAACTCACGTAAAAACTATCGATGGCGCACAAAAATTCATACTTTGAAGTTATTTAGAAGAATAATATTTGAGAAAATATTAATGTTTCAAGCTCTTGTACTTACAAGCATCTCCGTGATATAATAATTACAGAAATTTTATTTAAAAACTCTTGTTTCGTTCTAAATTTCTTAAAAAATCTTTCGGTTGAAAATGAAATTGTAAATTCTATTAATTTACAAAATGTTGGAAAACTTTAAGTAAATCATATCTAAAATCTGCGAGTTGATTTAAAATAATTTTCTTTTAATCCTTACGATTTACTAAATATTTTTTACTTTTTATGCTTATAAAGCAAATATATCAGATTAAAATATATCAAAAAATTATATTACGAAGACTTTTAGAAAAATATATTTAAGAAATTTATCGAGCAAAAGGATCGTGTAATATTAACTTTGTTAACGAGTTAAGAATTTGCCGTTATTTTATTAACTTATTAAATATTAAATATTAAATATTAAATCGCACATTTTTTTAATATTTTTAGAAATATAAAAAAATTTTGTTGAAAAAATGGATGTTTCAATCTATCCCTAAATTAAAAAAAACACAATTAATCAGCCAACTTATAATTGAAAGAAAAAACATTTGAGAATTATGATTAATTTGAATATAACGTAATTGAATTCAAATATACTTATTTTAACTTTATAAACATAATTATAGTCTTCTTTTACTGGAGTATAAAATTTAAATCATCGGTCATCGTTTATAATTTATTTTATTCATTGATTGCTTTTTGATCGGAATGAAAATGTATAATTATACAATAATTAAATATTAAATGACTTTATCTCGTATTTGATTAAATATAATTTTAATAATACGCAATGGATATCAATAAGCAAGTGACTATAGGTTAATAAGATTCCGTAAGAAAAAACGCATCAGCAACAAAAATACCTCGTAACATTAATAAACGTGCGCAAGGACCGATGCGACGCGTGAAACGAAAAAGAAGAAGAGCGAAAGAGAGAAGGCAAGTTTTAAGGCCGGAGCTCAAGAATAGCAGAATAGCAGAGGAGCCAAACGTCGAACGAAGGACTAATTATGTTTTTAATTAATCATCGGTTTCGCCAAGCCGTCCTCCCGAGCGTGAGGACGCCGCTGATGTCGGAACAAACAGCACGGAGACGTCGCGGCGTCGTCTTGCCCGACTCGACTCTCGCAGCCGCGATGCGACGCCGTTGCCATCGTCTTGTTACCAACCTCGACGTGCTCTAATAATGCAACAATAATAATGCGCGATGAAAGCACAGCGCGTCGGAAAAGGGCCGCGCATAATTTGCGTCCGCCCACTCGACGCAGCTCGTTTTCCTCCTCCACGGCCGTGAGCAGCTCATCTCGCTCCTCGTTAGTTCTCGCATTATTTTTAGAAATTTATAATGTGTCGCTCTTGTCGAACGATGACTCCCTTGATTTATTTATATTGGGTTATGGGCAAGATGACGGCGAATGGCTGCGCGAACCGTCGCCACGATCGACCGACAAGTCACTCGAGCCTCGGAGCTCGCGCTCTCGCCTTTCTTTAACGATCGAATCCTCCTCGCTTTCTACCGCTACTTAAAATTCAGACGGGAATTGCAAAATAATTGATTTTCGTCTGCTATAGGATCGACGTTGCGTTGCCTATACTCTGTGAAATCCGCGCAAACCGATCGTGGCTGTGCGATCGCTCGATAAATAATTCGTCGAAATAGTTACTCGAACATCGCTTACGCGGTTTCCTTCATCTTTACGAATCCGGATATTATTACCCGAGAACAATCAAATTACTAACTATTATGGTTTTTTCTAATTGCGGAGGTACGAAAATAATTTAAAAAAACGAAAACACGTCTCCTTATCAATTTTATCTTCTGCGTGCCTTTTCGTCTCGATACGTGTATCAAAATGTATATACGGTAATGAAGGTTTAATATATTTTGCCTACTAAATTATTTATTTATATTCGTAATAGATTACTAAAATGGAATAAAAGATAGCGAGTAATTTATTTCGAATAAATTTTTAAATTATTATGATATATTTCTATCTGTCATTTTGCATTCTTGGATATGAAATATTTTTCAATTATGCTATAATATTAACGCAAAGGTAAAAATATTTCTTAATTCTATGGAACATAAAAGAAATTGTTGATTCTGATAAAGTATCGTAATCTCTTCGTATTAGATATATGTTTAAATTTTCTTGTACTAGCCTTCAAATAATTTCAAAATCAATATTCGCGTAATAAAATTCTTAATTTTCTTAATTTTTTTTTAAGTAAATAAAAAACAAAAAATTAATAAAATTATAAAATAGAAATAACGTTATATGTAAATTTTTTAGTTATATTTCAAGTCGAAACTGTCCATATTAACAAAAATCTATTATAAATTTAATCTCAAAAGTAATAATAAAATACTTTTATATGCCTGTACATATATAATTCACATTATTAGAAAATATATTATAATACGTAATTCTAAATGAAACATAACTGTTAGATAGTTAAATATTTAATTGATTTTTACTTTATATACGATAAATATTTCTATCTTATCTATAGTAGATGTGATTTTCAATTAATACGCATGCACAATTTACTATCTTTTGTATAATAGTAATTATCTATTCATAATAAAAGGATCGGTAATTTATATTTTTATTATGTAATATAAATTAATTAGAAGTGGTACACAGAGAAGGCTATAATACGTTGCAATAAAAATTGCAATTTTAATTTTTTGTAGTCATATCACTATATAAATGCAGAATATTTGCAATTTATATATTTCTACAGCTCAAAAAATTTTATAAATTATAGCCATGAATAACGGTAATAAATTAAAAAACTGTCCAAATAAATTAATTTTTCACGTTTAATTTAACCGAAAATTAGTTACTATATTTATCGGTATAATTCATCGACATTGTAAAATTTACTAAAAAAAAAAGGATAAAATTTCATTGAAGAATTTCAACGACTCAAATAAATAATTTCCGACCAATTTCTTATTAGGTGAATTAGAAAACTGCGAGGAGAAACAGGTCTAAAACACACATGAAAAAACTTGCAGTTATAATCTGCGAAGTAACCGGTGAAGATTCAACGATTCGAATCAGTGAAGAAAACATCGGCACGAGCACTTCTTCCCTAATTTTGCATTCGGCCATAATATATCGCAGCGCCTGTAACGAAGTGGCGCGAGGCTCATCGCATGCGACCGAACTTTGATTTTTGGTCCCGCTTGACCCCCTTCATTAAATCCCGCACTTTTATGGCCCGGGTCTCGTCTCGCTAAACGAGCCGTGCGCCGACAGCCTGCAAATTTTTTGCCCTCGTCCGCACCTGCTCCGTCGGCGCACGAAAGGACGTCGCGCGAATTGCGTGCGCTTCCCCGGGGAAGACGTGCGTGCCTCGCGGAATGTCCGAGATGCGACAGCCTTCCGCGAACCGATTAGTCAAGGTGGAATTCCTGCGCGTGTTGGAAGCTCCCTTTTCCCGCCGCCCACGGATCGCCAATTCATCCCCGGGTCTTCGCTCGTCGACCCGATCGGGGATGGACTCCGGACGATGGGGGAGCTCTCGCGATGCTGCCTGATTGACGCCCGAACGCTTCTTCCCAAATTTTATGCTTCTCTTTTTCGGCGCTCGGCGATCCCAGGGAAAACTTAATGCTTCGGCAGAGATTAGCTTTTACGTGTTGAGTGTCTTTTATGAGTAGCCCCTTGATTATACAATGGAGATTCTCTTTAATAATAATCAACCGAATAAATTACGGACAAAAGAGACATGTTCCGTTAAAAGTTTCTTTTAAACATTATAAGAGGCACCATATTTTTAGAACAAAACATCTCGAAAAGTTTAATTTTACTACATTGCAAGACTATAATTTTAACTTGTCACTGCGCATTAACAGAATTCCTGAGAGAAATTGTACACTCGTGAACAATAATTTTATGTGAGTAAGCGAACATTCGATGTGTTAAAAATGCATAGAGTTGGTTATATTTTAAAACGACCAAGTGAAAAGGGAGAAAGGTTTTGCACTTCGTTAACGAGAAATCGAAAGTCGATTCGCGCCAACTCCGCGGTGGTTAATATTATGGTTGTATATACGAGGACCTTGGGATCGAGGGAGTCGAAAAAGCGTAGATCTACGCGCGAATAAGTGTATGACGCAGTCGCACCAGTGTACGGATTAAACTTCATTGCTAATGAAAAATAATATAAAAACGAGCCCCGGTAACTGCCACCGTTACACCTATACATACGAAACTGAAAAGAGCGAGAGAACTATAACTCGCTTGTTACAACAACGGTAAATCTCTCGAATCGTAAAACTTCTTACTATTTTTTCTTTCTTTCTCTCTTTATTATAACATCTCTCATCGCCTGTTATTATTAAAACTTGAATTCTCTTTTATGTAAATAATATACTTTTAATTTTAGCTATATTTTTTATTTTAATGTAAAAAATAAATTACGACAAAAATAATTAAAGTACTTATTGGATCTAATAATAGAATATTAAGAAATAATAAAAATTGTGTTCGTTGAGAAAAATCTTATGAATGGAAGGAACGTGCGAAAATTATGTGGTAATACGTAGAAAAGTCCTGATAGTTCATCACATATATTAGAGTTACAATAAAAGGATGTGGAGATAAAGAGAAACAAAGAAAAATAGAAAAAAAAAAAGGAATAAAACAAGAAACGGGCCGACAAACTGATTGAAAATTTAATAATAGTCTCTAGAATTTCGTGTCCTTTAAAAGTGTTTTAGACGCATGTTATTAATATATTATATAAAATTGCTATGCAATTATTGTTACCACAAAAATCGCATATTACATGAGTTTCTAAAAATTTTATAGCTTTAATAATTTTATGGCAATTTTAATTTATGTTTTCAAACTGTACAATAATGTATATGATCAACATTAAAGAATCGTTTAAGACAAAAATCCTAAAAAATGAAAAAATTATATTTTTATATCTTATGATTATATATACGACTGTACATTTTTAATACAATTAACGTAATTAATTCATATATATTAATAATATACGAGTTAAAAAAAATATTGAATAACTAAATAAAATGTAATTTAAAAATAATAAATGAATAAGCATAATTATCGATCGTTTATAATAATCAATTATCTTCCGATAATTGGCTATTTGTTTATTTCTAACTCATTTCGAATAACTTTTAAATGAAAACTCATTTCAAATAATTAGCTGTAATAAAGTAGATAGATATATAAAAGACAGACAAGGAATTCATTTGATGATCCTTTTACGTGACTAGCAATTTTTTTAATACGATTACAATATTGACAATAAATAAAACGTCGGAAAAAACATTTAAATTATGTAAAATAACTATTAATAAAATGAACTGACGTATTTCAATTCAAATAAAAACTCTGTTCTCTATTTAATCTTATAATCGAACTATTTTGCTAATATCTAATAAAGATACAGACAATAATGCATAATTATGAAAAATATTAAAAATATGATTTAAAACTTGTAAAATTTCGAGCTTCTCAAATAGCACGTACGCGCTTATGTTGTACACTAAATATATACACAGTTATTACTTTGGCACATTTAGGTAGATAAGATAAAATAATTCAAAATAAAAATCTACTGATAATAATATTAAACTAATTCTTTACAAAATGGTACGATATTTTTTAATAAACGATTTACAAAATAAATTTTTAAGGTGCAATTTATCGTAAAAAGATAAAAATAAAACATGAAATTCTGATTTACTTTAATCTATCAACGAATAAATTTCAACAATTGGGATGCAATGTATAAGATAATCAGCACACCTCGAGGCGCGGAAATAACAAATTTCGAGTACTCAAACCCAAAGCGTTACCGATTCGCACGAATGACTGATCCGCCATTTTCAAATCTGTTCATGTATTTACACTGAGCTTAATTATTATACATACTAGGAGTTTTAATGCTGCGAGCAGTAATTACCAGGAATGAAATGAAACGTATTCTTTGCTCTTTTCATTGTTACTCACAAGATAAAAGCTTTTTTGAACGGATACGAAAGAATGTAATATTGTAAATAGTTATACTTAAGAATTTCATTGAATATATAACAGGATTTAAGATATTATATATTTATCACAAATCTCGTCATATGTTAAAGTATCGATCTTATTTGATTTACATCTTCGTATAAGGTTACTAAGATATTTAAAAATATGTCTAAATTTTAATTGAAAGCCAAGAAAATGTATTTTAAAATACTATTAGTAAACAAAATATAAAATCCAATTTATCGAATGCAACATCTCGATCGCTATTGTACTTATTACATGATAATTGGAAATAATTTTGATTGAATGGTCGAACTAGTATGATTTATACAATGAAAAATATTTTGTTCGTGTCACCTATTGTAAAGGAAAGATGCAGTTGTATAGGATAGCCAATAAAATAAAATAAGAATTCTCATCACCTAGTAAAAGGATCAATGTACTTAAGCTGAAAGGCTTGAAAAGAAAAAGAATCCAGGGTGCACGTCGACAGCTTCGACAGCCAGTACTCCAAATCCACTTGAAACCACGAATCGATCGTCCGTGAAGAAAGAAAGAATTGACGGAGTCGTTGACGGAAGCAGTTTCGAGGGCGCGAGCACACCCTGAGCCACTTGACTTCTTTTCCCCCTCCTCCCTCTATAACCGCTTTTCAGTTCTCTTATCCGTTTCCATTACATCTCCAACGAATTTGTGATACTCGAGATATTTGAATAAAGTGTATTTTACTTTAAGGGTGGTGTATTTTTTGAATTATTCTTTGTGTACTTAATTTCTTGAACTGAAATTAAAGCTTACCTTCGCAGCGAGTAAACGCTTGCTAAGATGTAAAAGAAAGTTTCTTACCGGAGACAACGCACAACAGTTGTTAAATTAATCAGTAATTATTATTTTTATATTTTTCATCTCGTTGGAATATTGATGATAGCTTTATACTTATTAATTGTACATAAAACTGAATAATAATCATACGAACTTTAATATAAATTCAAATGTGAAAATTAGCATTTTGGAATTAATACATAATATCTTTAAATATAGATTTAAATATAGATTTTTATCGCAAGAAGCATTCACTGATCGAACTGCAAGCCTTTCACATCCGTTAAGAAGTTTTCCCTTCCTTACAAACACGCCATTCTAATTTTACGCTTCAATCGACGTCCAATCGCACGTATTGTTTAAATGAATAATTATTCATGAAATAAAAAAAAATTGTATTCCCTCGTGAATTTACATTATAATTGAACAATTACATTCGTTATTACGTATATAAATTTTTTTTATATACTCGATGAACTTCCAAGATTCTCTTGGATCCCCTGCGGTTTACGGAGGGAGTTAGCTTTGGAGTTTTATGAATATTATTTTCCAGGAGCAGATGTCTTTTCCGATAAAACGTCATTACTACCGACATAATTAATGATGTCTCTAGACAAGTAGAGAAGAGAAGAGAAGGAGAGAATACGTGGACAAGAAAGCTATGCAAAGGGGATGGAGAAATATGCGAAGGGTAAGTCCTATCAGATAAGAAGCTGGGAAAGCGTCACGACAGAAATCGCTCGGCCTTTATTCTCTCATTCTATCTATCTTTCTAAATGGTGCTTTCAATGTATGCTACTATCAACCTCTCTTCTCTCCCATGTTTATCTTGTCTTCCTTTTTCCGTCTGTTACCACATTTTATTTTTACACGATATTTTTCTATCTATTTTCTACATAATACGTTTTAACTGTTCCAAGATTAACATGCAATTACAAGATATTCTGTTTACATTGATAAAAACGGTAATTTTTAATTTATCTTTAATGGAAGAAAATTATTTTTTAATATACTTTATTGCAGCCTTTATTTTCAAATTAATATATACATACTTTTTAGTGTAATACTTTTTAGTGTAATTGCATAAATTACGCAATTAAATTGAAAAAAGTTCTAAATATTTCACCAGTATTTTTTTTAATGTTTCGTATAATACTAATACAAAGAAAATAATAATATAGAATCAAAAATTTTAATATGCCAATCTTTGAAAGTAAATTTATATAAAATTCTTTTTTGTTTTCACGACTATTTAAATATTTGTACATATTTATACATTATAAATTTTGTGAACGCGGTAAAGAACAAATAATAAGTACCGAATTCCTTAAGCTTCATCCCGAGTCATCGCACTGTATAAATTATCAAAAACTCATAAAAATACATAAAAATTAAAAAAATCTCTAGATATTTATAATTATTTTAAAAAGCGTGTATTCTCGTTCCATCGTTACCCATTCGCCCCAGCTGAACTCGCCCTCGTGCTATTGGAGCGCAACATCTTTGCACAGTGGCAGAACTTTGACGACAATACGCGTGTGAATTATGCGAGAATGACTGGGTAATTTTAAAGGTAGGAAGCCAACATTAGCGGAGTCGCGCAAGAGCATTGATATCCGAAAATTCGCGGGCCACGGTTGGAGGAGCGAGGAAAAGGCAATCATTAATATTACTTACTGACGGCAGGATGGTGGAAGTTCTTGTCGGGACGATTTTCAACATCTCGGGTGCAGAATCGAGCTCGAGAAAGACGGGCAAGAATATGAAAAATGCGAAACTCTGTTTTAACAGACGTTGCGTACATTAGGAAGCCGGTAATTTTTATTAACTTGGAGATTACTTCCTCTTTTCCTTTGTAATAAAATGTGGCGAGATGAAGTATATTTCACGCGTAAGGAAGGATTTGAGGAGTGAGGGACAAACAAAAAGAATTTTCTTTCCCTATAATTCTTTCAATTTATGTTCAAACATTATTTATAATATCTTGTAATATCAAAGATTATATTGACACGCATTCCTACTTACTCGAAATAAATAATTTTCAAAAATATACTTTAATAAATTTTGATTAAATATTTATTATTTCGGTTTTGTTCAAGTATTTCAAAAATTTTAGGTAAAACTTATTAGCTAAAAATTATTGAATTCACATATTTCTTTTAATACAGATTAATTAGTAATAACATTAATATCCACCATTTATAAAATATGTAGCAAAAGACATTAATTTTATTTAGATAAGATGGTAAAATATAAACCGTAAAAAATAAATATTTCTTTTATTAACAAGCTATATATATTTGAATGGAATAAAATTATTTTTTTAATTGCTTTTTATTTTAAATATTAATAATATTAAATCGTTAAAATGTTTTTAAACCATTAATTTTAAAAATCTATATTTAAGGAAAAATCAAGCTCTATTTTTCCAACCCTATTAGCAAATTTAGCTTTAAATTTATATTTTTATTCGTGATATTACATATAATTAACATGCTTAATTTATAAACGTTATTATAATCAATTATTATTTGTATAAATAAGATTTTTAAGATTTTCAACTTTTATAAATATGAATTTATTTACAAATAGACAAAATATGAAATTAAATAACAAAGTAAAAATATATCATGAATTTACCGTATTTTTTCATATAATTATACGTATATACATACGCGCTTTCAAAATTTATTAAAAAACTAATTTTATGATATTTTTTTTAAATATATCTAAATTAGTTTCTTACGATTTTACAATTTTTTGCTATACCTTAATTAAGTAGCAAATTATAAAATATAAAAATATCATAACTTCCTGTAAAATTATCGATTTAACTCATTTACACCAATATATGTGTAGCATAGTTAAGAAAGTCTTTAATAATGTAATAACAAGTTATTTTAAAATAAGAGATAATAATATACAAATTTCAGTAAAATTTATTAGGCTCAAATTTTGTTTGAAAACGAAGTTTTATTCGTGTTTATTATTATTCAGCGTATCGAATAAGCAAAGCTCGTTGTGAACTTTATCGTGATTATCTCAGATAAAATTATAATTCCAAAATTTATTCTCTTTTTAAAATGGGTCCAGAGTAATGAGAAAATCCTCACAGTTTCAGTTTCAACGAAGATTTAATTAGTCGGAGTTGATCCAATGAAACGTCATAAATACTGGTGCAAAATTTGGTGGTGCGGTGTGCGACGGTCCGCCGGTAAAACACGGGGACCTTCAATGGATTAGCATAAACAAATCATCGGGATTTAGAAAGGCGAGGCAAATGTTAAACGAAAAGGTCGTTTTGTCTTGTCGAAGGAGATGCTCGATTAATAACCTTAAAATCACGATATTAATCAAAGCTCTGTGTGCGAATTCTCGATTTTACAGAGACGCGGTAACAGTTGCTTTATAATTATTTCGTTGTTAACTTAGGAGTTTATTATCTTGCTCCTATTCTTATTATCATAAATAATTTTTCGATCGTCGTTTTAACAGTTCAATATTAAAAATTTTTTTCATTTCGCTTTATAAAATATAAGATAGTTTTAAAATTACTTTAAAAGGCTGATATTTAATTCAACTTATTAACGTACTTTTGAGAATCGTAGATATAATTATTGCATAAGTATACAAAATACTTTGCAAGTAATTTAAAGATTCCGATAAAATTAGCTTTTTAAAGTGAAATAATGAGATTTATATATTTTTTCTATAAAATTTATTTATTTAGTTGAAGGAGTTATTTTTTAATTTTGAATATATAAGCTTATAAAATAGTACAAAAACGAGTAACTACCTTAATTTTGAAAGATAGAGTCTTCGCTGTCAAAGCAGCAAAAAAATTTATTTTCGTAAATTAATAATTAAAAGGAATAGAAGAAGAAAGAGAATATTCGAATTTAACTGCCGATCAAAAGATGGCTAGGGAAAATTCGTGGAAAGACATTTCCATCGGTTGACGATGAGCCGCGAGTACGGACGCATCCGGTCGACGCGAAATCCTACGCAAATGGAGCTCCACCGATGTCGTCGCGCCCCCGATAAATCAGTATTAAGCGACGCGAGCGTCAAGTTTCCGCTCTGCTGTGGCTCGACGGCTACGCGTTCGTAGCGCGACCTGACGCGCTAATGCCCGCATGATTTGTACCCCGTGGAAGAGCGAGATCGAGCGACGTCGAGCGACGTCGAGCGGGATCGTGTAGGATCGAGCGGGATAGAGCGGGATCGAGCGGGATCGAGCCGGATCGAGCGGGATCGAGCGCGAGAACATTGACGCTCTGTACACCAAACATTGCGACTCGTGCCCCTCTTTCTCTTTGTCAGGGCTCGGACTCGAGGGCAGAATGACGGAGGGCCGGGGAAATCGGTCTCTGATCCTAACCACTTGTCAGTTTACGCGACGCAGATCATCGTCGAGACACGGCCGTCCATCATTCGGGGATTAAATCATTCCGAGTGTAAATCGCTCCGTCTCTTTCTCGAACACTCTGCGTTTAAATATTTTACGCGAGTGAAGAACATATACGACGTGACTCTGTTTTTTTTATCTCTTTAAAGCTTACAATGGCGATCAACTTTTTTCCTTTCGCGGGCACGAGTTAAATTCGCCTAGCAAAAAATATTTCTCCAGCGAACCTCGACTTTTTGTCTTCCCGTCTACCCAAATGTTTACAATTTAAACTTAGTTTTCGCTGGGTTTTAGTTTTCAAATTGAATCCTTCGATATTGAACTTTAGGACAATAAGGAAGCAGCAGTTTTTATCCGGACTTTGGTGTTGCGCTAGACTTTTCATTAAAAACTTTACGATTCGCTGAAAAACTTCACAGGATTAAAGAAAAGGTTTATCGATTATATTTTTATAGCGATCGGTACACTTACCCGGGTAATGAAATTTAAGAAATACTCAAAACCAGCATAGAAGATTCGATAAAATACGAAAGGTAAATCGTTGATTATTTTTAAAAAGATATTTAAAAAAAAACCGAGACACCTCCGTTTGGGAAAATTTGCGATGTGACAAGTACAGTAGCCTCGACGTAACTGTAAAATGTGCCAAGAACGTAAGCACCGATACTCTCACCTCTCCCCAGCTATTAGCAGTCCACGGGGTGAATTAAATCTCGCGCTGATGAATCGAACGTCCGCGGCCAGAAAGAGAGGAAAGACAAAGTCGGAATTCATAAGCGCCGGGGCGTATTGCTCGGAAACGGACACTTTGAATGGGCGAGAGAACGTTATTTCCAATCGAGGGACCACCCCCGCGAACCTCGATATTTGCTCTGGCCGCACCGACGTCAGCCGGACAAACGCGTATTGTGATTTCGGGCCTTTGACCAGTTCGACGGACGGGGGCTGCGAAAGGGTACGGACGAGCGGACAATCTGAATATTCATGCGCCTCGGCGGGGGTAGAGGCGATCGGACTCGCCCCGGCCGAATCGGACTTGTTGCGACTGACACTGATGTAAACCTTTGTTTGTCCGCTCCCATCCCACCGATCCTTCCTCTCGCGCCTCGGCGAGCGGACACCTTTTTGCCTGATAACTCCGACGTCCCGGACTTATGTGCGCGCTTGTTTCGCTCCGATCGAATGCTCCTGCCAACTCGAGCTTTAAGAACTTAAAGCCCCAAAGTCGCCCGATAGTGTTGGTCCAACGATCCACCTTTGTATTATCAATTCGCGGCTTTCTCTTTTCTCTTTTGAGACAAGCGAAACTCAAATAGTATCTACCGAACTCTTAGAGAACCATTTTACGGAAATTGTGTCTCGATGGAAAGCGATATTACGAAATACCGCGACAAGTTTAACGAGAATATTCGATTCGGGTCGCTTGTGCCTTTATTTTTAATTAAGTTATATCATCCCTAGTTTTTTCAGAAACTAATAACTAACAAAGAGTTGCTCTACGAATTTATTCGGAAAATAACTCGATATAATATGTACGAAATAAAACTCATTCAATATTGTAATAAAAATGAACAACAGCGATAACAAATAAAAAAATAACAACAACGACAAAAACAACGATAAATCGTTCAAGCGTTGCAATGCGAATGTTTGTAAATAGTTTTTTTTTAATTGAATCGATATATTTCTCAAATTGTGAAAGCTTTTCTTTATTATCGAAGATTTCCTTAAATATTTCGTCTATGAAATATTACTGAAAATTTCAAACGAGCCAAAATTTTTTCATAATTTTTAATAACGAGTCAAATCTGTAACGCTAAATACTTGACTTCGAATAATTTTTACATCGCTACGATAAAATGACTATCACCTTACGTAAATACTTAAGGATGAAACTATAAGGCAAATTTTCCTCTTATTTCAAAGAAGAATTAAATCCTAAACTATGAACGAAACTAATATGTTAAATCGTACCTTTCGAGTTGTTTGACGATGTCCTCGTAGGCTGCCCGACAGTTGTCCCAAACTCCGGCTCTAAAATAAATAATATTACAAATGTAACATTCACAAAATGGTGCATGAGCTAAGGTTTTCAAAGGAAACTACAGAATAAAATATAAGGAAAGAGACAGATAGTTTGTAAAATTAGAAAATTTTATAATTTCGTACGTAAGATTCAATTTTATCTTTTATTTATAATAAAGCTTATGTTTTAATAATAGGTAACGATATAATTAAGTTACTTATTTATATTTATTATAAGTCATCGTTTGTAATTTTAATATAAATATTTTTAGTTTATAGTAAATATAAATGTATTTTGATTTTGAACTTTCATAAAGTCATAGATAAACGATAATTTTTAGTATTTTATAAACCAGTCGAGTAAGAAATCGAATTATCTTGAAGAAGAAAGTATATTATGTATACTGTGCTTGATTAGTGAACGAGTGATTAGTGTTTACTGCGATGGAAAGAGACAGGCGTCAATGTGCGGGTGATGCAAAAAACAGAGGAATGGAATAACAGGACTGAAAATGAAAGGGGGAGACCGACTTGATTAAGACTCTTTTTGGCGTTTGGCTCTCGCTTTCTCGGTGTCCTTTGATTCGATTGACTTTGAAGTCACTGACGCTGATTAAAAAAGAAACTGGTCTGCATAGACGCTGTTTAAGTGGACAAACAGCGGGACTGCGATATCGCACGCGGTTGAAAATTTAGCTTTATCATTTTTTTTCAATCATACAAGCTCAAAAGGAAGCTTTTCCTTCTTGATGCTTTACTCCGTACAAGGAGAATTCGTAAACTTTTTAAGGTTGACGTTGCGACATTAAATAAAAATAAAAAATTAGCTCACTACTATGTCGAGGATCATTTTATTTGAAGTGAATAATTAAAAGGTATACCGAGTGAAAAGTCTATTTATATAACGTTCTTTAGCCTTTACGAATGTATTACCTAACCGATTTAGCTCTTTACTGAAAAAATATATCTTTAATTTAAATAAGGAAAGCGGCCGTAATTTATCAATATATACCGACAATTTACTCGCTAATACTAAGATTGAAATTCGATTGGAGATTCATAGTAGTTATACAAATGTCTAGACATACGATAAAAAATGTACTCCCTCTTTACGATATTTGATATAATCTATAAAACAACATTTTTGAATTCGGAATATTAAAAAAAAGTACATATAACGTATATCAATATTTCTGTTTAATAAAAGTAAAATGATTAAATATTATTTCAGTTAGATTGAGTAAAGTGCAACGAGAAATTCGTAAAATATACTATGGCTGTTTTTATATAGATATTATCGTTTGAAAATATTCCTAATTGATTAACCCCGGTAACTCACCAAATATTCCGAGTACTACGATTAGAACCTTCGGACAATCGTGATAAAAAATATCGCGCCACTCAAGAGCAATAAAATATATACAACTAAAATCGACACGGATAAAAAAATGTAAATAGCGGTGAAAAATATACGATGGACAGATTTTCGAAGAGGATTGGAAAAGAAAGTGGTGATGAAGTGAGAGAGAGGGAGAGAAATATGCGACGAGTCAAAGAAGGTGTCCGAGACCGCCGTCGTGACGTCGGCGACGGACGGGACCCACTATGGGGTGCGCTGAATTAATCATATTCTGGTGTTTGTCGTAGCGCCCCTAGACGTAATCCGTCTTACCTTTATCTCCCACTCTCTCTCTTTCTATCTATCTATGTGTGTGTGTGTGTGTGTGTGTGTGTGTGTGTGTGTGTCTATATATATATATATATATATGTATATGTATATGTATATCCTTCTCACTTCGTCGGTACGATAGATTTGCATTTTAATTAAAAGCAAAGCGCTGAAATCATAATGCGAAACGTGTGGTGCCGCCTTCTCCGCATCATTATGAATATACGTGGAACTCGATCACTCCTCATTCTCTCACTCTCTCTCTCTCTCTCTCTCTCTCTCTCTCTCTCTTTCTCTCTATCTTCATCTGACTATCTTGCTTTTCATGTAAAAAACACGATGAAACGTCCTTCGCTCGCTTATCAATTTTCTCCGAACTAGCGTGCCTCATTTTTCCAACTATGATGTACATATACTTTTTCTTTCCTTTACACTCTTTGCCTTTACGTCACCGATGTTTCCATTTTTCATCTACCCGCCGTAGAAAGTTTGTATCAAATCTTGATATATGACAAAGTTGAATTTTGATGCTCGTAATGGCACGAATTAATAAATTCAAAAACATTTTTTTCTATTTAATTAAGTGACCAATCGACATTTTATGGATTTTGCAGTATATTTAACTTGTCGTTACATTTTTTCATACATATATTTAGTTTATTTCTTCACGCAATATATCATTACACCATTATCGTTTATTAAAACTAATATTTTGTATAAACAGTATTTTGCAATAATCTCGATTAAAAATAAAATACGAAGGTGTTGCAATTTCTTATTTTTATATACTTTAACAAGTATATATAATATCATATTTAAAATATTTACTAAGAATTATAAAATAAAAAATTTATATTCAATAGTAATTAATATACATTGATTATTTAAGTAATTTTAGTAAAAAAATTGTATTATAGTTATCGTGTAATGTTGTATATATTTTGTGGAGAAAATACGATTCCTTCTTATTCTTTACAGCTAATCTATTAATATTCTTAACAATGTCTCAAGTGAAATCTGGTTTTGATACTTTCTAAAGCTTCCTTCCAAGTTTGAATGCTCGAAGAACGAAGATAAGGGAAAGTGGCAAAGATCCTGGCAACGGAAAGGGCCAAACAGGATAATCCAGTCATTTGTTAACGCGTTTCTAATAGATGCTCTCGTTAAGCTTTCAAGCTGCTTGAACTGTGTGCCGAGTAATTGCTTCAAGTTCTTATAGAAATCATAGTTCCGATTTTGATTAAATCTATCTTATTTAAAATAGCTTTGCAAAACAAAAATCTTTCGTAACTTTATTTAACTTATTTAATAATGAAAATATATTAATTTCAATATTATAGAAATTTGCAACAATTATAATTAGTGCTTTAAACGATTGATTTTGTATATTTACGCAATTAATACTTCTACTTATATAATCTCCTAAATTATTAAATATAAATACTTGTATCAAAAAGAATATGAAGTCATCATAATATAACTTTCCATGACAAAAATATAAAATCTAATGATAAATACCAACCAAGAGTGAAATAACTATAATTATCATTATTTGTTTTAAATAACGATAATCAATACTTTAGACTTTTAATATTGTATATATAATATACATATAATTTATGAAAGTTACATTTTTAAATTATTTAAAACATTTTGAAAAAATATTTGTATACATATTATTCAATTTTTTACTCTAGCATAAACATATTTCTATCTGAAAAAATAAAAAGAAACTAAAAAATATGAATATAAATTTATAAATCTTCAATTAACTATTTCCCAAAAAAATAGTTACACAGAAATTCGATTTCTTAAAATATTCCACATTGATTAAAGAATCAAACATCGATAATCGGCACGTCCTAATAAATGTTCAACAAAAGATACATTCGATATAACTTCTTACGAATAATAAATATTGAACACTACAATAACATATCATGATTTAATTTGTTTAAAAATGAACTTTTTACAATATCTATAATTTAAAGTTCTTAACGATATTAGAAATATCAAAAATATTATAAATGTTTCATATTTTTGAGTATTTTAATTTGAAGCGAATAAGAAACGATATCTAAAAAATGATTCGTTATATATATATACGTAAATGTAAATGATTACGATAGTTTTGGAAGAAGTTATCAGTGTCGAAAGCTCGTAGAAAGACGTGCGACCGCCAGAGGTTAAAACGTAGGAAGGTAAGTTAAGTAAAAGTCACGGCGCTTCCATTAGGCAGAGGATTAAAGACACAAATGGACGCAAATCAGAGCCGGGGGTATCTTCTTAGAGTCGAGGGGGTATCGCCCCTACGTCTCGGAGACTTTGAAATCGAAGGGCGAAGAACGTAACCCAAGCCCCTAAACGCCCGGGTGCCAAGTGACCGGGCATCGAGAGGAAGCGGCCGCGATGGCGAAGACGAAGACGGAGCAAAAGCGCGCGTATCGAGACCCCCTCGGATTTCCACGGCTTCGTCTTCGCGAAATCCTCTTAATGTTGTATTCTTCTGGCCTCGCCGTTCCGACTCACAATACTCTCCGCTCCCGACCCCGACCGCGCGAGAGAAGAACTTAAAACAAACAAATCCAACAAATCCAATTTCGAAGGCTGCCACCTTAGGGCCAACCTTACCGTTGTCGGTGCGTCTCTTTGCTTGCGTTCGCTCGACCAGAGCTGGACGAATACGCGACTTCGAGGCTTGGCTTCACTCGCGAGTTTCCAGCCAATCCTCGACGAAAGCGAATTGTTCGCGCTTATGACCATTCGGCACTAGAATCGGCTTCGGTTTTTCTTTCGCTGCTGATCCCGTCCCTATTTTGCCATCTTCACTTGCGATCTATTGTATATATATAAATATATATAGGTGGCTTTGCTTCACCGTCATGCGATCTTTATACGCAACATCCTACAAGTGTTTTGCAAACCTTTGCTTAAGGAAATACCTTCGTTTTCTTTTTGTGCGAAGAAAGTGCTTTTATCTTTTCAACCGGGATTAAAATATTTTTTAATACGTAGACGTAATTTATTTACTATCCTTCTAAATAAAAGTTCGATCCTTTAAAATACTTTTTGAGATTTTATTTAAATTTTTTCGATCTTCGTCTTAAATTTAATTACTTTATTCCTATTTTCATAAACAGAATTCATATTATATATTATTTCGATTAGTTTTTCAATATTTGTTTTTTTTTATTTTTTCTAGAAATAATGAATTAACAATAAAAGCATATTCAATATTATTTGGGATTTTCAACGTTTAAACAATTATTATTCTTATGTGTATAATCATTAATAAATGTAAATAATACATATTTATCTGTATATAATTCTTTATAGTCGTAATAATAGTCGTAAAACTTTTATAATTTATCAAATACCAGTGATTTTATTATTTAAGTTTATTAAAAATTTATTTAAGGACAAAATCCTTGTTCGAATTTATTCAAATGCATTATTTTCGTATCAAACTAATTTATGACTGACCGATTGGTATACGTATATGTGTATTCGCGTGTTTCACGATTTCTGCATTATATTAAAAAGAAAAGCTTTCTTCTAATAATGGAACGATTAACTATTTTTAATTTAAAACCTTGATCGATTCAATTCGGTTGAAAGATATTAGTACCGATAATTATAATTCTTGTCGATTAAATCTTAAAATAAATTATTACGTAGTCAAAAATTGCTGAGAATTTAGAAATTTTTTATTTTATCGACATAATGTAAATGTATTTCATGCAGTCGGTTTAGATGTACAATAATGAAAAATACACCAAATGATTAAAAATTTCGAGCATGCTTTACGAATTAACTGTAAATATTGCGTCTAAAATTTAATTTAACCTCGAAAAAAATATCCAAAGCTCGTGTTTAAATAAAGCGAAAGTTCGATTACTAACGCGATGTAAATCGCGTTGAGTCTCAGCGGCACATCGGGCATTCGAGTCCCTCCATTTTTCCAGCTCCTTAAATACAGCAATCCATGGCAAGGCGTGTGTAATGCACGTACAATAAATTTACGAAGCTGTGTGAGAAAGTAAAAAAATAGACAACGTCGGCATAGCGAAGGAAGAGGAGGAAGACTCCATCCGCGAGAGACCGCGAAAATAACAATAATCAGGCGCGCATGAAGAGAGCAAAGAGGTAAGAAAGACAAAGAAGGAGGAGAAGAAGGAGGAGAAGGAGGAGAAGGAGGAGAAGGAGGAGAAGGAGGAGAAGGAGGAGGAGGAAAAGAAAAGCGTAAGTAAGAGGACGGCACTCACCTCGCGAGCGCCTCGATGTTGGTCATGTTGTGGTTGACCTTGAGACCCTGCTCGGCGGCCCTCGCCTGGGCCTGGGCCTGTAGGTGATGGGGCAGACTCGCCGGGGACAGGATGGCCGTGTGACCGGCGCCTGGGTGGCCGCCCAGCTGCATGAACTGCATGTGGCTCAGGTGCGTCGGCGGATGATTGTAGCCGTTAGCCAGCAGCGGCGATTTCTCCAGTCGCGGCACCTCTGCAATGGAAAAAGCAAACAGCCGCCATTAGCCCTCTTGTCTTTAACCTCTACACGTTCTCATCTTCTTCGATTATTTATCCTTTTCTTTTATTTTATTTTTCCTTTTTTTCCTCTTTTTCTTCGATTTTCCCTGCCTTTAAGCTCTTAAGGACGTCTTTTTCTAGATGTATAGCCTTAATTTATTCTTATACTATCGCAGAACCTCCAATTGAACCGATGAGCTGTACTTTTCTTTAATAACAGTCCTATGATTTTCTTTGAGAAAAAATATTTCAACACATTATTCCGTTTAAAACGTTAGTTACGCGAACCTAAACTATACATTTTTTCTTTTAATAAATATTGCGTAACCATATATCTAATACAGCATTCAATATGAGTTTATGTAAGATTATTTTTATTTACCAATAATTAAATAAAAAATTTGTAATAATATTTTTTATGTTTCAAATTTACAAAAATATGATTCAAATAATTAGTAACAACTATCATATTATTACAATAGTAATTAAAATTAATAATATTACACATTTATTTATGCTTCAAACTAATTTTAAAAAATTCCTCTAAGCTAGTAAATGATAAACTGTATACGCGTTTTGCCCTTCGCGTGATAACAGTAAAAATTTTTATTCTGAACCGAAGCGCGTCTTCCAGGAGGGGCAAGTCGTTCTTGGATACAGTAGATTAAAGTCGGAAATCCGTCATTCCATGTGGACAAATATTGGTAAAACTCCGCATCTTTGGACTCTAGCGATGAATTTCGATGTTCTGGATTGGTTTAAAGCGATCGCGAGGGTGACGCGAAACTACGATTCTCGACGCGAGAGAGACGGAGATAAGATTAGGTTGTATAAATAGCGAACGAGACGATAATGTATGCGCGCTCACGCCAGTCATTTCAGATCGATGTAGGCGACTTCGAAACGGAATTGAAAGCCCGTGATTTGTCGAGTCCTCCAAGCTTCATCCAGTTTGCTTATAATTTCAAAGGCTTCTCTTACGTCTTCGCACACTGATTGTATTTTCATTTATAGACTGTCAATATTCCATTTATTAACGTAATTCTTTTACTATTTCATTTTGACGGGAGTATAATATATAGATACGTCGAATAGAAGTATAAAAAAAATTGTATTTTCTTTTTAAAATAAATGAAGGAATACTTTATAGACTTTATATTTACTTTTTGGAATAAATGAAGAAGAATTAAGAATCAAAACTTGATTCGTGCACTGCTCTCCAAAAATTAGCGCATTTTGCGTTCTTTTTCAAGATGTTTTCATAGCCAATATTCTAGATTAATCTTATTCTCGATAATTCGGAATATAATTGGAGTCGGAGGTAATACGTATATTGGTAAACATCGACCGAGACGAATGCAGAAACATTTATCGACTAGTCTCGCTAGAAAAGAGCACCAGACCAATTTAATGGACAGAGTGCGAGGAGTACCAAGAAACGCTTTGCATAGAAATGTTAATCGACGTTTTGATATAAAAACCCAGAGAAATGGCAAAATCGGAACGAGGCCATAGCGAAGAAACGCATCACAATGCGAGTTCCGTATATAAAAAGAACCAGAATCAGGCGCCCTTATAATTAACAAACACAAAACGCTGGCGCAGACGCGCGGCAAGTGAGGCCCGGTCGGCTGTAAAAGGAAAAAGCGAGAGTTGAGACAGAGAAAGGATCGCACGCGCGCTCGTTATAGGCTCAGCCCTTTTTTCGGCGAATCATCGAGCGGGGACCCCGAGGATCGTGATATATGGCGACAGGCGCGCGAACACTAACAATTGTCATTTCGCCCGGGCCCTCAAATCCCGAGCGCAGAAAAAAAAAAAGAACGTAAAAGGAAAACGAGAGCACGTATAGTTTGAAAAAGCCGACCCCGAAATTCGCGGCTTTAATAAAGTAAAGGAACTGCGAAGAGACTGCGTCCCTGCAAAAGGCGAAACTGCGGAGGAAGATCGAGAGAGGGGGTGAGCCGAATGTTATACAGAGAGAAGAGGTGCCTATTCATTACAAATTATCTAAATGGCAGTGATTTTGGAGCCGCGCGCGCGCGAGCCCATCTTGACGAGTAAGTGGCGGGTTCCAATTCTTCGCTCTGTTTTCTCTCTTTCCAGACGATCTTCTCCTCTCCCTTCGCATCTCACCTTCGCGCACTGCTTCGCTCGGTCGGAGAACCACTGGCGCGTTCCTCGCAAGACGCCTGTGACCGGGCCCTAAAATTGGACTTATTACAACTTATAGAGCACGATTTGAACGTTCGGCTCAATAACATACATTAACTCCAATCCATATGATTTAATGAAATCCCTCTAAACTCTCCACTTATGGTTTTAGTCCTTCGCGCGCCTTACTCTTCTTCATCTTTCCTCTTTCTACCTAACTTCGTTCCTTTTCTCTCCTACACACCTTCTCTCTCTCTCTCTCTCTCTCTCTCCTAACGTCTCTGAATTATGCTGCTCTGACTTGCACGTCGCTTTATTATCTCTTGAATCAACGCGCACGTATTTCCGATAGTTAATTCGATCGATTTTCATGCACACGTGCGTGGCTTTATGTATTATCGAACGTTTATATTGGAATCATCTCTACTTTTGTTGCACAATAATATAATATTCAGGTTTGTTGCGGCTGTACATTTATTCCTTTTAATTGCTATTTATTTGTAAGACTTGTATTTTTTTTCCACCTCCTTTATTATTTTCCATCATATATCGCGAAACATTATTTTTAAATATATTATTAAAAATAGTCTTGTTCTCTCCTGGCGTACGTCATCGGAAAGTATTAAATTTCATTAGTAAAATTTGTATGCTTTGAAAAAAAATGTAACGAGAATAACCGTACGAATCGAAGATCTTAACTAGTAGAAATACATAAGCTAATACATAAAAAATCGCGTACGAATGACGAATAAAATGGTTTTTGACTCACAGCCTAAAATAAATATCGATATTTTTTGCTTAAAAAGAGAAAAAACTGGATACCAAAGGTCGAAATCGGAGATGTTAAATAATCAAGCTATCATATTGGATATTTATCGTTGAAATATTTTTCCAACATTGTTTCAGCCTCCCATCGAATAATAGTCATAATGTCACGGTAATGATATTTAATTTAACGGATGAAATAAGAAGTGGCGCTTTGAACGACTGTGAGCCGATAATTGGAAGTACCCATAAAATTTGGGACGTTCGATCGGCCCTAGGTTCTTTTAATGCTCATAATTAACGGGGCTTTTACGACACCAGGTCATGCAAATCGAAAGCTCGTATCGGCACATCTTGGAAGTAAGCGCATAGGAGGCATAACCATCTAATCAAAAGTCCTTTTTTAGGATAGACCGCCTCGCTCACGGGGTGATTTCGACTCCACATACATTGTACACGAGGACGGGTGATCGAATCTCGAAGCAGCTGCCGGTCGCTCCTTCTTCCTTCTCGTTGCGTGTGTGCCGCAGATGATTTCATTCCCGAAGAGGAGGAGAAAGGAGTCCGGCAAGATTTTGACTTTTATTTCTGAGTTATTATCACGGTGTTGTTCTGTTACTTTACATTAAGGAGAGGGAATACAAAGCTCCTCATTTGCAAATAATCGGCACGAAACGGTCATTATCAATCATATATTTAATATTTTATCGTGACTGGCGCTTGTTTTTAACTTAATTGAAAATTTTTTTACATTTTTGATTCTTGTACACGCGATACTTCAAAATATGTTTGCCCAATAAATTTTTATGGACGTACACAAGAGCTGTCCTGAAATAACATAAAACCACTAACAAAAATATATTTAAGTAAACGGTAGAATATTATCGTTACACAAAACAACGTTATATTTTAGAATAACCCGGAACGTAAACTCTGATGTTTTCATGTGTATTTCGTAATTCTGCGTATTTCATTAAATTAGTGACAATTGTCTTTGTTTCGACTTCAAAACGAGATAAACCGATGTTCCGTTGAACTAATGTTTCGATAAAATAGTCATATATCGTTTAATCAAAAAAATTTTCATAAAATACAGGCAATGGTGTAGACTAAAAATATATAAAGTGAAAATCATAAATAATAATTAATTTTAAATTGTTAGGCAATAAAGTATGAACGCTTTCTGACAAAAAATTGTAAAAAAAATTACAACTTTCCATTTACGATTGTTATCATAATTATAGACTTCCAAATGTATTATAAACGTAGATAAACGTTTTACTCGTTGCGTGTCCTTTTTTCACGAATATTCCTCAATCCAGTAGTACCGAAAAATCGTAAACGTATCAATTATCTATTAAATTTAGTACTTCTGAGTTTACATTACACTGAACGAATTGTTAAACTTCTTTAATAATTTTAATTTTGTTGTTATAAAATTAATAATAACGACGTTCGCTAATTGTATAAATAGTACTCGTAACCATCTTTATATTTTAATTTTATGCATTTACCGATGATTACACTACAAAGTAAATATAAAGAATTTCCAAGATAAAAGATTGATAATAAACCATAAAAAGGCAATGCACTTAACAAGCAGCCGCAATTTTTTGCGCGAAATCTTCCCTCGTCACTCCATCAAATAATACTTCTGAATTAATAACACTCCTCATACGCAAGTCCATAAAAATTCTATCTCGCTGCGTTCTATCCTTAAAAATAGCCTGATAAAGAAGCGAAATGAAAAAAAGAGGTAAGAGTAAAGAATTTCCATTTAACCTAATCAGTCGCGTATCTGCATATAAACGAACGCCCCGCTCGCGCTTATTACGCGTCGGCTCCTGCATTTGCATTTGATAATATAAAGAAAAGAAGAAAGACAGATGAAGCAGGGCAAAAGAAAACGCGTGACTTTGATTTTGACGGGTGTGCTGTATCGCGAGAAGCACAGTGACGATAAAACACAATTTGGCCCTAAAGAGCCGATCTTCGGGGGCCCCATCAACGCGCGAATGCCGTTCTTTTGATTGTCCGCCGCGATTACCCTTTCTCTCACTCTCCCATTTTTGCAAGCGTACACCTACAATGCTTCTCTCTCTCGCTCTCTCCCTCACACTACTCTTACTATCTCACACAGTTCTCTGTGCTGTATATAGCTGATGAGGTGACAACCCGTAATTATACGAGCCCAAACTCTTTCCGACTGGAGCTGAGCGACTGCAGCGGCGTACAAGATAGGGACAGGAAAAGAGAAAGAGAAATAGAGCAAATTAAAGAAAAAGAAAGAAACTAATTAGATGGAAACAGTTAGAATTTTGAATTCGCAAAGATGATGAGCCATCTACATTCATCCACTAAACTTGTCTATTGTTAATTGAATATACATATACATATACATATATAATAATTTAACAGACATTAAGAGAATATAAATTATTATTAATTTAAAAATTTTTTTATTTCATAATTAATTTCTTTGATAGATATTTTAATTTTCTGCAATTTAACATGATATTAATTTTAGAATAAAAAATCTGTAAAATATAAAGACACGATATCTGCAAATTAATATTAGTTGATTTCACCTCGAGTATCTAAGTAAAGGAAATAAACAAATTCTTTAACTCGTTTTCTCGAAATATAAGTATATAAAGTGTTAAATATAAAAATGAAAAACTTTATTGCCCATTTCTAAAAAGTATTTAGAAACTTTATATAAGTCGGTATGAGATTGACTCTAAAATCACTAATTATAGTGAACACTTCTTCGTTTTTAATTCTTTAAGGGATAATTATTTATTTTAAATTAAAATTTTAAACAATCATAAAAATACACTTTGAAAATTAATGTTTCTTATTTCAATATAAATCGATCCCGGAATTTAATCCCCCAAATTATCTTTCTTTTTATATTTTAGTCAGCATAATTTTATACAGTTAAAAACTAATAATTTACAAAAACGATCCGTATTTAAAATAATTTATATTAAATTTCAAATTTCATTGAACTTTATAGATTATTTTGCTTTTAGACTAAAATCCAATAAACAATTATTTATATGGTGTATCATATCTAAAATCTATCTATATGTCTATCTTATAATTTTTGGTGCTCGAGTAATTGAAAACTTTATTTTTCTGCATCACATAACTGATATAAGCAAAATTTTTGAATTATTAGTTGATGATATTATTTTTCGTCATAAATATATAATTTCTTTTATTATTATTATGAATTTGTAAGTATATAAATTATTTCAGAAAGGGACTTTTAACGCTTTTTGAAATATTTCTTAAAAGATAAGAGAGGTTATTAATATAAAATTAATTGAATATATTCAGAATATAAGCTCATTTTTCAGATTTAAATATAAGTGTTTATATTACCTAAACCGAATCGATAAGCTAGATGATTTAGGTCCCTTTCTGAAACAAAATTGAAAACGTTTCGTTATTTTTCATGAATCAACGGAACAGTTTGATTATGAACTTAATAGTATAAACATGTTTGATTTTTGATACCGTAATTTTATTATTGGGAAGAAAATTAAATAAAATAAGAATATAAAATATTGATATCTATTTTCACTTCAAAATGCATTTAATAAAGTATAAACAAAAACTTTTCTGAGATCTTTTGTTTCTTGAAAAATGTTTTCGTTATTTAATATTATTCGTAATAATTAATAATATTTAATTTAAACATTTTTATTCTTATAATATATAAAATGAATTAAGTTACATATGAATATAAATATTAGACTGTTATCATTACTTTATTTTAGAACGATTGATTTGTTGTAAAATTTAAATGCATCAAATATATCAAATTTATTCGATCGTTAATGTATTATAATTCGATAATTATTTTACATGTGAATCTTTTAAAATCGATTGCTTTTTATAGATTTATTCGCTCTAATGAAATACATGTGGTAACTTGTATTTTATTAGAATGAATTTTGATAGATATGTAAGATATTTTCATAAAAATTATTATTCAAATTAGTATTTAGGTGTATTATTTATTATTTTTATTAAAAAATTTCATATTCATGCGATCAAACATTATTAATAAATAAAAATAAGCCATAAAATATTCAAGCATAAATCACTCATCTATTGTTTGAAAATAGCAAATACGAGTCATATGAAGCTAGAATGAAGTATTTTATAATTTGCATCATATTTTACAGTGACGTAATATCCGTTATGTCAAAATATGGTAGATTTTTAATACCAGTACGTGAAAAACCTTTACAGCACTATTACTTTCACGCATATCTCAACGTACGGTCAATCAGAAAATGTTGCATTAAAAAATGGCCCTTCATCTTCAGCGAGCGGCATCTTTTGAATCCCGGCTCTTTAACATCTTTAACAGTCATCGAGCACGTGTACATTAGAGATAGCATGATACAAAGAGCAGGAGTACGGATTAGGAAAATGGAACATCCTCCCACATAAGTAAGCTACTGCTTCTTTCTTGTACACGCGCGTTAATTACGAGAGACACGAGAATAAATTGCCGAGCTAAATGAGACTCGCTCCAGCCTCGCTCGTCTCCTCCGAGGTCGCCTCTCGCGTCGACGCCCTGATACTCGTATAGCTGCATCGCGCCCTCGCAAAAGTTTAGTAACGGAACGGTGCAATGCCTAGCCGCTGTTGGAATGGTAAAAGCGATCCGTCTAGGGATGGCTGTGAGAGATTGCCTACGATAGTGCATCCGACGCTCCTCGTAAACTTGGATTTTTTTCAAACTATAACGGCTTGTGTTTGTTCCTTTGCTTTCTTCCATTCCTTTAGAGCTCAAAGCTCTCGCTCACCGCTATGATTTCTTTTTTATTACTTTATTTTTATTCTTTTAATGTTTAAGAACAGATTCGAGCTCTGGGTTGAAACGTAAAGCGTAGTTTTTACGTTACGGCCGATCTTTAATTGTGTACAATTAAAATACTTTAATTGGCTATAAGCTAAAAGTATATGGAAAGTATAAATTTAAAAAAAAAATAATTCGAGATACGAAATTTCATTCTAAAAATTATTTATTATTTCAGTTTAACCTACGAACTAATTTTTTACCAAAGCGATAAGGTTAAGTTTCAAAAATCTAAACTTTAAACGTATGGTTCTTTCCAGCGATATGAATACTTAATTTTTGTCACAAAATAGCATTAATTTTGAAGAATAATATAATCTAAACGACAAAAAATTTTGAAAATATTTTCGTTTAAATAAAAAAGGTATTTTTCATTCGCTCATAGTACGTAAAAGCATACAAACGGATCGTTTTACAATGCTTATTTAAGCTGACTAAATTTGCCTATACTCACACAGCGCGATGAATATCGAATGCGTTGTATATTTTGATGTTTGTGAACCGAGCTAAGTCCAACGGCCCTCGGATTGTCAAAGCCGGTAAACGATAAAAACAGAGAGAGAGAGAGAGAGAGAGAGAGAGAGAGAGAGAGAGAGAGAGAGAGGGAGAGACAGGTTAGAGAAGTATATGGCCAACGCGGGCTTAAAAGGATTAAATTTGGCTCATCGAACCGCGAAGCGAAGGATAGAAAGGGAGAGAGAAAAAACGAACAAGAGACTGTGAGTGCCTTTACCGAAATTTATCGTTTGTCAGGGAACTTTGCACGAATTCGTGACTTCCGTCAAACTCTCTAGACAATTCTTCTCTTTGCTCGGAATCAACCACTGCATGCACTATCATCGGACTGAGAGAGAGGCTAGGAGTGAACGAGCAATTGGGGAAAAATGGAAAAAATAAGAAGAGGAAAGACTCGAATATTTTTCGGATGAGCGGCTCCCGGTAAACAAAGGGACCACAGTCTCGTGAAATTATTTGGAAAATCTGCTCTTTGTTCCGCGTACCTGCCTTTTCTCTCTTGTTCTTAACAAACCGAGTAAAAGACGCAAGATGCTTCTCCGGAGTCTTTAGCCATACTTCTAACATCGTTCAACTAAGAATTCATATATTTTTAATCCTTAATTTCATTCTATATTTTTATTCGTATATATATTCGTATAACTCCTATTTTTATTTACGAGATTTTATTATAATGATAAATTAGAATTTATTCGAAATCGTGTTGACTTAAAAAAAAAGATTATGCAAATGCTACTTATAAAGATGCAATGTAAACGTGTGAGTTAAACTTTTCTATTTTTATTAAAATATAATAAATATTTGTAATAAATCAAAAAAAATTTCATTTTATATCGTGCATTAAAGTTTAATTGATATAATATATACATACATATAATACAAATGTTATCAATCAACTTTAACATTAGAGTGATTTAATTTCTTAAATGTTTAAATAGATTTTTTAACGATAATCTTTTAAAAATATATTTCCGTACTAAGGTAATATTTTACCAGTACTTTTGTTACAAATCAATTATTGCAATGGAATTTTGAAGGAATAATAAGAAAAATCATAATATGCAAAATGTTATTTAAACGTAAAAGTAAGGTAAAAGTAACGTAAAAGTAACGTACGTACATATAAATTTAACGGAATTAATATTTACAAAGGATATATCTGTATTCGAGTTTAGTCCAAAGAAATTATTGAATTACAAATTGAAGTTTAGAATATTCCAAGGTAAAATTTGTAGGCATTGTACAATAAACAAATGGGAATTATGCAGATGCATCGCGGAAAATGATCGATCTATTTCACGAGACTCCTTTGCACTGCTGTTGCGCGCCATCTACGTAAACACGGGAAACGGTTTCGCGCAGAAGGAATCCGGTTTTTCAAGTAATCGAGAGTCTGTTACGCTCCACTGGAGAACCAAACTTTAAGCGCCGCTGCTGCCTGGAGTCTGCGCTTCGAAATCCCGAGACTTCTCTCTTTCTCTCCTCCTTTCGTGTTCCTCACCTTTCCTATCTTACTTTCTCTTTCTCTTTTCCTCTCACGCTTCGTTTTTGAATTTTTTTATAGTTTCTTAGATTTTGATGGTTTAGACCGAAGTTATACGGATTTTCGATGAAAAACTAAGGAGCAGTCATTTTTTCGTGGAGGACAGAAGTCAGTTTAAGCTTCAAATTAGTAGTGAAACTTAATGGTTTGTTATAAATGTCAAATTTATCATTGGAGGGTTGCTTCTTTTTCAGATTCATATTTTTTGATGAGCAAAATGTGTCTAGCGGCTCTGTTTTACACTGGATGTTATAAATTTTATTTATATTTCATAATTTTATATTTCATTTTGTTACAGCTTATTACTATACTCATTATTTTTGGTTAAGTGTATTTTATTTCAAAGCAGTACAAAAAATTCATGATTTATTGAAAATTTTCAATTATAACTTTACAATAATATGATAAAAATTATTCAAATTATTTATAATGATTTAAAAAACTGAGTTTAATTTTAAATAAATATTGTATCATTGTTTTTAATTTATGTAAATAAATCGATCGATATCACAATTTAATATGACTTTAGTATTTATTTTGAGTACAGCGAAAGTTATAAAGATCTTATGGAAACGAAAGAGTTTCCTAAAATTTTACATATATATTTTTTTCGTTTATTTTCTTATTTATTGATAAATTATATTTGAATTATTAATTACATGTATGAAAAATATTTAAAAAATAATTTATACATAAAAAGAGAAAGAGAAATATGAATAAGATTGAAGTTGCATCGAATGAATGACGCGACTCGTGACAGCAATAAAGAAACTAAAAATGAATAATTTCGATAAGTCTGTTTTACTTATTAATTTCTAGATGAAAATATTAATTTTGAAAATATCCGTATCTAAACCCTCCATCTAATCATTACAATGTAAAGTCAGCCTTACATTAACAGTGTAAAAAATTATTTTCTTCGGCCTTTTCACCCACTGCCGATTACTCTACCCGTTCGTATTCCTTCCTATCCGTCTATTCGCATACGAGTAGAGAAAAGAACAAAAAAAGATGCATATTAAGACATAGACGAGGCTCAGGGCCGATAAACGGAAGACTCCTCGAGAACTACCGTCAACCAAAACGAAATAAAGCAGGCAGGAACAAGCAGAAAGAAGCAACCAATCTTCTTTTAAAGTCAAGAAGAACGACAATAACGCACTTTCATCCTTTTCTCTCCATCTCTATTTCACACGCTCTCTCTCGAGCGTGTCCGCGCCTACGTCCTTCATTCTCTTCTTTGACTTGGCGCAACTTCGAAAAGCTGCCCTGTCTGGTGCCTGTCGTAGTACGTACTCTTCAGCAATGTGGCGTTGTTGCGCATCCTACCTCTTTCTTATCTCTCTCCTCTCTTTCGCGAAAGACAGAGAGAACTTTGTCCGAAATGCACTCTTCTTTCGCTCTTCCTCACGTCGCGTCCGCCTTCTGTTCTCATATAATACTGTTCAGGAAGAAAAGACAGAAAACGAGAGAGAGAGAGAGAGAGAGAGAGAGAGAGAGAAGAGCGAAGCCACATCGCATGGAGGGCAGTAAACCCTTTGATATATAGTCGAAGCTTTTTAGAGTTCTGTCAGCCACGCCCACAATCAGCCTTAGTATTATTTACACTCTTCGTGCAGTTTGCCTATGCCTCCTCCTGCTCCTTTTTCTCTCCCACTCGTCTTCTCTTTCTTTCTTTCTCTCTGTATCTCACTTTGTCTTGCGTGCACATATTCCCGGCTCGCAACTTTGTCTTCGTCTAGGCTACTCCGCAGACGAATTGTTGGTTACTGCCCTTCGTGTGCAAATATCAAGAAGCCTCAGCTACTCCTTCTACTTCTTCTTCGTGCCCCGATCGCACTTTCTTTATTCTCGGACAGATGCAGCTGAACACGTCTCGTTCCAGCCTTACTTTCGAGTTTCGACTTTTGCAGTTGGAGAATACGAAAGAAAGATTTCTTCGTGATGGCCGACGTGATGTTTTGGTAGCTGCCTCGCAAAGAAACGTTCTTACGCTGAGATTCGATTACGAGATCGTTGTTGGTCAAACAAAAGATTTACGATATTTGGGTTGCATAGCTTTGCGCTCGGATTTTAAGTCAAACAAGTTGTAATTTATACATTATAGTAGTGTCAGCCTATAGAATCCAATATGTACATTAAATAGAAAAATTACCTATGGTAAAAATACGAAGAAAACCCTTAAAGAAAACAGTATTTGTGACACTTCAAATTTCTTTAAATTGATCGATCGCTTTTTGGTTAAACACTGTACTTTACAAATTCAAGTATCTCATTCGGTAGCGGTAAGTCAGCTTTTACAAAAAGAAGTAAGAAAATATTTGGAAACTTTTTTTTTATTACAGACTATAGGTGATAGAGCTTTACTCGTATCAAGCATGATTTATTCAATACTACAGAAGTCTTCATCAATTAATTAATATTCTTATCACAATGACAATCAAAAAGGCAAAATCTATACATTGATTCGATACATAAGTTGAAAAAATCAGAAATCCATAAAAATTCCGATCTCCTCGATCTCGCAATGTCGATCATACAAGAGTAAACCTCGATCCCGGGGGCACATAAAACCGGAAAGGATGCTCGTCCATCTCTCTCTCTCTCTCTCTCTCGTTCCTTCCATAATATCGCTCCATGCATTGGAGCCATCTGTTACACGAAACTGCGATTTATTGTAAATGATCCGTGCAGGCCACCAGAGCAAATCTTCACCTCGAGTTTTTTTTTCCACTCGCGCACCTAATCCGGTGCATAAACATGGCATTGTGCTTGAATACACATATACATACGTTCCCCCTCTCTTCTCTTATACTTATATTTTGTTATATTAATATCTTCCGACTGGATGATCTCCGTGCCGACAAGCAGGTATATGAGCAGAGGCAGCACTTTTGTAGCCCCGAACGAGCGAGCGAGCGAGCGAGCGAGAGAGAGAGAGAGAGAGAGAGAGAGAGAGAGAGAGAGAGCAGAGAGAAGCGCTGACAGACGGATTTCTCTCTGAACGCGAGCGATCGTTCGGTTCTGGCGAGCGAAATACGCGCGTACCGGTTTCCTTTATCGCACAATGCCCAAGGATCTTTCTCGTGCGCTCTCTCACTCTCCTTCTGCCTTTTTCTTATTATTATCCAAGCAAGAGAAAGAAGGAGAAATTTTTTGGTCGAAGAGGGAGAGATACGGCGAGACGAGATGCGTCGGACTGTTTCTTGGTCTTTCATTGATGCCCTCTTTTACTTTTTTATCGATCAACTATCTCACGTGAATTCGTAACTTTGCTGATGCGTAAAAATGCACTTTGATTTTCTGCTTTTTTACGACTCTACAGTATTCTTAAGACTTAAAATTACAGTCATTGCCACAAAACATATCCGTATATTATTTTCTATTTAATTTTTATGTAACCTAAACTTTAAGTTATGTTAAAGTACTTATTTTGATACAATGTGTTATAATGACTACATTTACTTTTAACATTTTATTACTTAAAAAATTATTTTATTGCAATTCGTTCCAATAAACGAAAGTAAACAATAACGTTAAGAAATTAAAACTATCTTTAAAAATATAAATATAATTAAATAGTCGAAATACGCTGTATGATTTAAAAACTATCGATAATAAATAATTATATTTAAAATTAAATTACATTTTTTATATCGTTTTTAATTCGTTTTAGTTTTGTCGTATAATTACATGTAAATTTTCAAACGCTACATTAAAAATCGTTGATTAAACACATTGAATCTTTTAATAATATTTGAAATTCAAATATAATAACATAATTTATAAAATAATAAAATTATTATCGTTACCTATATAAAATATAAAAAATTCAACAAAAGAAATGCATTGGAAATATTTTTAAAGAAAATAATAGCGTTAATATAGTAGATATCTAAATCAACATACTTTTAAAATTTGATAAAATAAACTAAATTTCATGAATAGAAGTTTTCAAAGTCCTTGATTTCAAAAGTAACATCAAAGTTTATTATTTCATATAAAATGCGACCTAATTCGATAGATAAATGTATCGGATTGCTACGTTGTAAGATCCGATCGATCGGAAATTTTATATATATTGGTTTTCGATTCACTGATTCTTAGTAGAAATGTATCCATTGTATGGATCAAAGAGACCATGTTTACTTAATATTCGTCTACTTTTAAAAATTTTGAACGAAAGCGACTAGTTTCTGAATCAAATAAAAGAGGACAGATGTCTTTGAAATATAAAGGTATCATTACCGAATAAGTAAATTTAAAATAGCCAAAGGATACAAGGGAAAAATAATATCCCTTTTCAATGAGCTATTTATATTATAAATTAGATGATAAGAACGACGAATTTTATAAAGCGATAGTCGATTGTAGATATATTTCACCCCTTTGGATTTTTCGATTGCGATAACGATGATTCGAACGTCAGCCTACGACAAGTTTAAAATGCAGCATAAAAGAAGAGGAGAAATCGAGACCAGGATAGAAAATAAAGTTGATGATATAATCACAAAGGACTAACGGGCGACAAATCGCAGTCGTACCCTATCGGAGCGAACGATACGTTCCCCGAAAGACGAGGAAATTGCAGGTGGTAAGCGTTAGATATATGTACCGAGCAGGCAATACTCGCGGGTCGCTTTAAGAGTCGGGGCATTTTATACGCGTGACATTAGGGACACGAGAGAGCCGGTTTTTACGGCGCGGCCAGCTTTTATGTGCTTATGATGCGCCATATGAGTCTGACTGGCGGGTGATCGCGGGAGAAGCGGAAAAGGCCGTCTCTTTCTCTCTCTCTCTCTCTCTCTCTCTTTAGCGGGCGCGTCTTCCTTAATACCGGCGGGTTGCGAGAGCATATGCTCTCGGCCATTGTTTATAGTTTTATGCGGTAATTAAAGTAAAGAGCGTGTATTCGCATAAAGGCGAGAGACGAGAGCTTTTCTCCCCGCTTCCCCTCCGAGCTCTCTTTTCCTATCTTTTCCTCTCTTTAAGTCTCTTATTTTCTCTTATTTTGTCATCCGCGTTTCAGTGCTTCTCTTCCGAGGCTGTGCAAGTACGCGGGTCTTCCTATTTGTATGTGCGTTCACGACTTCCTCTATAGACATCTCTACCAGAAAGGATACTTTCCTATTCAGGCGCAACTTTTGCCGTGAAATATTCCCCGCTGTTGTATTCGCACTGAATTAATGAACGCTGCTACAGCATCCAAAACGTCTTAAGTTTGTATTAGACTGGTCTAGATAGAAGTGGAAGTTGCCATCCATTTTCTTGGAGGCTTCGCTGTCCTTCAAAAGACGCCCTTACATCTAAGCTTTTACAGAGCTTTTCTTATGCATTAAAAGAAAAATCAGACTTGTTAATTAACAAGCTTTTCCATTCTTATTTTCATTACAAAAAAATCGTGCACTGATCTTGAAAGTGCGATACAAGAAACTTCAGTGATTTGAACATACAAGTGTGCATTATTAGGAGTACGGATACTTTTCCGATCATTTTTTTAAAAATATAAAATGTCCCGGTATTTTCTTGCACTCTTCTACCCCTTAATTATTCTACGTATTTTTTGAATCTCGAACGAGTTTAAACGATATTTTAGTCTTTGTAAAATAAATAATTACGGTAAACTGTATCCGAGTATACGAGTACACGCAATCAAGAAAAGAACGATTTTTCGGATTATTCGTTTAACTGATGGCGACGCTTTGTAACGTTTGTAACTTTGTGTAGCTAGAAACACCAAACATACATCCGTGTATTCGAATACGAATTAAAAAAAAGAAAGGATAGGTTACCCTCTTTCGTTTACGTAAATACAAATATAATTGAACAAGCTTTGCAGAGCTGGTGTATAAGAACGACTAGCCGCGATTCGGAAAGTTAATTGAGTGGTTTGCGGTTCTACCGCTAACGAGTAAATTGTCGAGAGGGGACGAAAATCCGACTCCCAGGCTTACTTCTTCCTTCTTTTTTACGTTTAGTATGGTATAGGGTTGCCAATGGGAAAAAAGCTTATACACCCGTGCATGCAAAATTTTTTAAGCACTGTTTGATCGATTCTTTAAGCTCTTCTAATGTCCCATGAAAAATTAACTTTTTGTCTTCTTTTATATCACGCTTTGTATTTATTTCTACAATTCTGTTATTTTCTATTATGAAAAATATTGGAATATCAAAATTATGTTGAAAAATAATTTAGAGTCGAAAATAAATTAAATTTATTATCTTACGATTACGTTTTTACTGTAATTTTATAAAAAATATATAATATTACACGTACATATTTATAATTATTATTTTAATCGATAAAGAATTGACATTCGAGCATTACTTGAATTTAGTAAGTTAGAAATAAATAAAGAAATAATAAAAATTTTGTTATTGGCATATATAAAAATATTCGTATAATATATAATGAACAGAAATCATTGAGCCAAATTTATGTCCACATATAAAAATTAATATGGTGAATTTTTCTTTCAGTAATTTAAAAATACTTTTAATTTAGCTTTATACTACTTTCTTTAGGCCGACTGAGAATGTCTTCTAGTCTCGTTATTTCATTGGCTTTTTTATTTTATAGAAATAGGTAGAAACTTTTGTAAATTCATATATTATAAATTTGAACATCGATTGTAACAACTTCAGTTGTTTTTCAGTCTCTGTTTCAAAATTTTACG
Source organism: Dolichoris vasculosae (assembly GCA_018907195.1). Lineage (NCBI taxonomy): Eukaryota > Metazoa > Arthropoda > Insecta > Hymenoptera > Agaonidae > Dolichoris > Dolichoris vasculosae. The sequence continues at coordinate 1,264,323 of JACCHY010000005.1, read as the reverse complement.
AATAAAAGTAGCTAAATAAATTATTTAGAGTAGAACAATCGATTAAAATAATTGATGCATACGATAAATGATTTTTGAATAAAAATAAATCTAATATTATAATAATATACAATTTTTATTATAATATATATATTACGAAAATTAAACATAAAAACATAACTTTATACATAATTAATTACATTATTTAGTTAATATTTATTATATATATCAGAATTTTTCAAAAAATTAAGAATTTAAACTTAAAAAATATTTTTATTACTATTATTACGTTATATTGACGGAAATATCATTTAGAAATATAATTCTTTTTTAATTCTATGTTTGAGACGCCCTTGACAAAGTGAAAAGGGTGAAGACAACTTAAACTAAAAAAAGTTGAAAAACGGAAGACAACCAGTGTAGATAAAAAGCGTGAAACGCGAAAATTTCAAAAAGAGGCGAGTCTGATTTACGAAGACTAGGTTGTAAAACCATAACAGTGCTACCGAAATGAAGAGGTTTAATACAAACCCACACCATTGAAAGATCGGGTTTATTTTTTTCCGGACTTTATTTCAGCCAACTTTCACTCTCTGTCTCTTTCTCTCGTTTCTCTCTCCCTCTCTGTCTGTCTGCTGTCTATCTTGCTCACTCGTTCTCTTTCTCATTCTCTCGTAAAAACAATCAAGCGGTGCGTCAGGCCGACACACTAAACCTTGATTGCAACTGATGAGGAGGGGCCAAACATTGAAAGAGAACGAGAGAGCCACAGAGAGAGAGAGAGAGAGAGAGAGAGAGAGAGAGAGAGCAAGAAGAAATTTCATACCACTCGAAAGAGTCGAGCTAGATGAGAAATGTAATATGGGCAAGGACGAGAAAAAACTTGGCCCTCTTGCACCCTCTCAGAAGCACAGTCATGATTTTCAGAAGCCGGTACTCCGTTTTGCCTCGACTTTCAACTGCAATTTACGTTTGCGTTTCGGGTGGCGGCGCTCTTACGCGGCGCGCGAATTCCCAGGGACGCCAAGCGTGTAAACCGACCGCAGGGTGAAAATTCCAACGCAAGTAAGCGGGACTAAAGCGACAGAATAATTCAGGGTTGAATCGCGGGATTCGGCATACATCCGTGTGATATTCATCATGAAATCCACAGCTTATGGCCATGTTATTCATTCGACCTAATTATTTTGACGAGGTCTCGTTTATCCCAGAGCTATTATTTTTTTAATACCTATTCAACCGGAACAGATAATAACTTTTGAAAATGTTATTTACCAAAGTAAACTGAAAAATTATGATTACTTTTTCAATTTATTTATTTCGATTTAAACGATATTATAAATTGATTCATTGTCATAAATTTTATATAATCTTAAAATATAGTGTCGAATGAATTTATTACAAATACAAGTTTTATAAACTAAAACAGATCATATATTTTTTTGTAATAAAAGAATAGTCTGTATTACTATTGTATTATATAAAAAATCAAAATACAAAGTAATCGCGATTCACAACGTATCGTTAAACCGATACAGTTGATAATAAAATTTATCGTAAACTGTCAATTAATAAAAATCACATAAAAAACTCATTAACACGCTTCTTGATGAATTCTACAATGAAGAGACGTGCTAAGAATATAAGAAATACATAATAATGAAACAAAATAAACGAGGACGCGTCGTTAAAGTTTCAAAGTAACAATCGCGTTCGTACAACGCGAAGGTGGACCCTTTGCGAGCTTGAGATAGAGAGAGAAAGAGAGAGAATCGGAAGACAGGCTTGCCCTGACTAATTGACAAAGAGATAACTGAAACCGTAAGTTTTTTCCACGCCCTCGTACAGTCGAACAGAGGAGAAGAAGAGTCTCATCGTCAAAGAGGTTTTAAAGATACAACTCGACCGTAATAGCACAATGCGAAATCTTTATTCTTACTTTTTTTTATTTTATGGCCTACGACTATGTCTTCCTCTGTCTATCTCTCTTTTTTTCTCTATTCTACATATTTTACTCTTCGTTGCGTATTTATAATTAAGATCTGTACAAAAACTCTAACTGCGCTAATTTTCAGAATATCTGCATCCGTTTATCGTGCCTTAGCTGTTCAAACACGAACTCGCATATCACGGAATTCGATAAACTTCAAAATCCAAATCCAACTCCTTCGTGTCATGGTATTTTAAACGCGAAAAATCTGAGAGAACGCGAGTCCCTGAGAGAACAAATCCGCAGCGCTTCTTCCCCATTGTCGGCACTGAAACGCGCGTCAGACCACAATTAGACGACGGTTTTATTGGACGAGGCACGCGGGACGTGGCACATGACCTGCGACCGGTAAACAGTTAATCAATGCTTTTATGAGCGACTCAGAACGCAGCAGCGTACAGGCACCACCCACCAATCTGCCCACGCACACCGCAACTCACCCTCTCGCGAGTCGCCGTCGTAGATGGGAAAAAGAGAGAAAAGCGGAGACCGAGCGCATAATTCAACGCAGAATCGAATAAAATAGCGAGAGAGAGGGGGGGGGGAGAGGGAGAGAGAGAGAACTACGCTCTTTCCATGGGAATCGGCTTTATTTTTTTATAGACTTCCCGATAGCTAAGCGAAAACTCGGATAATCGAGATGGTATGACTAGAAGTGCCGTTTCTATTGTTTCTATTGGGCTCATTTAGCCAGTAAAGTCTTACCGATCCATTACACCATTACTTTCAAAGATAATTTAATCATCGTTTTTGACACCGTCAGAAAAATACTCCGATATTTAAACTCTTTTAAGAGAAGAATCTATATCTTATTATAAACCACAAACCTATTTTTCATTTGAAAAATACATTACTCCAAGTCTTTATACTTTTAATATTCTAAATCTGAAGAACAGAAAATGGTTTCTTTTTTTTATGCTTAATTTTATATTTATTCGTTTGAAAAGTAAATGTAAAATAGTATATTATAACTGACTACTCGAACATTCTTTCAAAATCAGACTTAAAGATTTTCATGTAATAAAGTTTTGAAGTTAATACAATCATTTTCATAAGAACAGCGTGGATTTTAAATACTCCAATTTTATAACATATTTAAAAAGTTTTATGAATATTGTCCTATTTGTGACAACATAAAATAATCTTGATAAAAAGATTCAATAAAAATAATATGGTTTTTTGGTCAAGCATTTGCAATTTCAAGGTAATCGAGTTCAATTTCAGACTGCTCGCGTTTTCATGCCTGTGCACTCGAAGTTTAAATAATTTTGTAAGCAGAAAAATGTCGTTATAAGTGTAATTGATCAAGTACATAAAGCTGTAATCCATACAACGTATTAATTACCTGTATCACTTTCTTATATATCCAGGATGCTAACAGGACGTAAAACTCGGCGACTTGTACACCCGTGTATATTTTTAATCAGCTCGACACCGATACAGCTCGCGTTAATGTATTCGATTTTTATGAAACGGCATTTAACGCGCGTTGTAAATCCATGGGCTTTATTGCCTTTACGAAACGAAGCTAATACTTTGTCGCGATAGCGTTTCGAGTCCCTCGCGCGCGTTTTAAACGATCATCGCGCTATATTTGTCATTCGACTGATTATGTTGGAGCCCCGACGTCTATTAACTCCGTTGATGTCATTTATACGAGGCGATTTTCACGAGCCCATTTCGCTAACGCTGGACCGAAACCGGGCGTGACTGATAATTAAATCTTCGAAAGGTTGATTTCGTGATTGTCGCGTGCCTCTGTCGGTCTTTACTCTCGATTTTTCTTTTCCTTTTTCTCGGAGAAAGTAATCGTGACAGGCGTAATTAATGTCAAGTCACTGTCATAGGTCGACACTGTGTTCGTAAGAAATTACTCGGCACTTTATTTATTTGCGATTGCGTTTAATCTTATTTTTCATTTTTATACTGACTTGTTATTATCGGTTTTTTTTAATTTTCATAAATTGGTCAATATGGATTTTATACTTATTCCTAAAAGTATTCACAATTTACATATGTTTTATATCGTGATTATGTTAAAATTATTTTTTTTTACTTCAAATAAAATTTTTGATAAAACAATCTGATCTTCTTGGTTTTAAAATTTCATGAATGTATATAATTTTAAATAGTCTTCAATTATAAAAATACCATATAAATTTTGAGAGCAACGATTAATATATTTTTGGTATATTTTTGCAATAAATTTTAATTATTCTAATGATGATATATTTTATAGGCTAATGAAAATTAAGAATAATAAATATTTAGATATAAAAATGCAAATTACTAAATAATATCACAAAATGGTAAAAATTTTGCATCGCTTATTATTAACGATATAAACATTCTAGTTTGTATTATTCACAAAATTCATCTTTTGCTATCTAAAAAATTTGGCTAAGCTCTTTATGCAAAAAAGAAATCGATAGATCAAAATTTGTTATCTTTGAATAAATTTATTTCTTATAAATTTATAAAAATAAAATTAATTATGTGTATTCTATGGTATCTCTATTGTTGAAACAATACTCTACTTATATAAAGTATTGATACTACTATTATTAATAGGTCTTAAAATTCTTGTTCTTACAGTGAATTTATACATGTTAAGCTAGTTATTAATAATACGTAAATTATAATAAATCCTATTTTATTATAAAATTGTACAAGATATATAAATCAAGAATCACGTATTAGATTAGAAGCTTACATTCTTAAATAAATTCATTTTTAATAAAAGAAACAGAGTTGTTAAAATTGATACATAATATTTTTGATTGTATAAATAATATTAATAGTAATAATAGTAATATATAATATTCGCAATAAATAATAAATTCTTAGGAGGTTATTGAACCTTAAGATCTAGTCATCATTTATTTAAATACACTACATGTTTATGCTAGGTGTCTTCCTGATTTACTTATCGTGAAAAATCATCGGCTGACCATACCCTAATATTTCGTTTCCAAAAACTTCGAAAATTTCCCTCTTATAGACTTCGAAAACATGTGCGCGGACGTTCACATCACAAAAGACGCGTCAAAAACGTCAAAATCGTGCCCGCCCTTCCATTCGCTACTCCAATCTCTTGATTGACTGACAAAACTAATGTTTGGGCTCTTCACTGAAATATAGAAGAACGCTTTACGCTCTTAATAAAAACAAAAACACGCGTTCGTAATTTAATGCTGTTCAAACATGCATTTACGAAATGGCATTTCATAAGATAAAGGTGAGAAGATTTTTATTAGAAAAGTAAAGGCGCTGGCGAAACAAAAAAAATTACTCGGTTTCATTATATAAAAGAAAAGTATTATCAGTGAGTTATAACACAATTATTTTGTGGATTTCATAATTCATCGATACATTGTTCGGAGGAACAATTTAGATACAATGATCTCTGCAACAAAAATCATATTCCATCACATATTTCTGGGCACGCACAGTCATGAAATTTATTTGTCCCCGTACAACCATAAAAATGATACAAATCGAGATTTTGTAAAGAACGAAGTTTCGCTATACACAAACAATAAATAACGTTGGTAATTAACGTTCGATAGAGATTCACTAATTTCTGAATTATCGAAGATTAATACAAACAGGAAAAAAAATTGAAATTCCGAAGGTTCTTTTTTGTTTTCTGTTTCGATTAACATATCGTATAAATTTAAAATTCTCGACATTTAATAACGTAAATATCATTTTCTCCCCTCCCCACGTTTTAGCTTTATGTATACAGAGGTGCGCGGTACGCCCAGGTGTTGTATCCGCAAAATCCTATCTCGATATGGAAGCGCGTGTAATAAAGCAATAACGCACAACGCGCTACACGATACAACGTATAGAACAGCGATACAGGCTCGTTCCGAAGGCCGCCGATACAGGAACAATGGGAAAGCGATAGGCATCTGAGTTGTCTTTGGGAAATTAAAAGTGATGAGAAAAATAAATAATGTCGACGATTAAAGACCGAAGAAAGAAAAAGAGCGATGGGGAACGAGGAGTAAAAATAAAAACATACATTCTGTACATGTAAAGAGAAACAGATAGCGTTCAAGAAAATGTTGGTGGAACAAAAAAGATGCTGCAAAGGGTATAATCTTTATTTTCTCTTCGTGTACATATTCAGTAACTATAAAAATACTTCTAAATGCTGCTGCACCAAACAAGAATATAGGTTAAATATCTATTAGTCTATAAAATTAATTACAGAGCCCTGAGTTTTCAATAGTACTAATTTATAATATAATCATCGATGAATAATATTCGAATTTCAAATTTCAAATATTATTATTATATTTTTACGATTATTCAAACATTTTTCTAAGTATCGCTTTTAAGGAATCGATAAAAAAGTAGATAACGTAAATACCGCGAGCCTAAAAAATTAGAGATTTTTTGTTCCTTGTAACGATAAAAAAAAGATAGTATATTTTCACGAGTACGCGCGAATTTCACGAGTTAAAAGGTAAATTGTTAAAGAAGTTCCCATTGGTAGGACACAGCGAAGTGGAAAGAGAAGGACGCGTGGCCGTATGTACATCGATGCGCGTGCGACCTCGGACAGGGCTGTTTCTCCCCTTCCTTCCTCTCCACTCCGCTCCTCACCTCAACCATGTACACACTTCCACGGACGTGTATCGCCGATAGGTAAACGCTTTCCCAGAGTTATCGCTTACAATTTCGCCCCAATTCATTTTGCTGCGTACTTTTCTCTCTCTCTCTCTCTCTCTCTCTCTCTCTCTCTCTCATATCACCCTCTGCCAATGGCCCGATCGCGACCTTTTCTCGTCTCTCGTACAACACTGAACTCTGATCGTGGCCTTTTACTTACCCCTCAATCCATCGAAGAACCCGCGTAATCGGCATTCATTCGTCAGCGACTCTTCCTTTTTATCTACTTAAAAGCTCGGCGTTATTTTCATCCTTTTCGAACTCGCGTTTCGATGCTCGATAATTGCATTCTATTTTAAATAATACACTACTTGTTCTTTTTCCTCTGTCAATTTTTTGAATCATTTATTCCTTTATAAAATATCACCCAAGTGATCCAAAGTAAACGTTATTTATTTGACTACGATAAATATTCTTTGAACTCTCGCGTTGATTATTCTTTCGTTTAATGTATTTTTCACGAGATATGAGCTAATATTTTCAATGATACTTCAATGATAATAATTTTAATTATAGTCGTAAAATGTTTGAGTACGTTTGTACTTTATTAGTCTTATTCGAATTAAAAATAACTTTATCTCGTGCGAATGTTTCATTGGTTTAATTAAAATGATTTTATTTATTCGATAAAACAACTAGTCTGTCAATGAATCAATTTCATATTTTATGTTCCTAGCATTCGATATATTAGTTCATTAATATTGAAAATATGATCTGGACAAGTATACAATTAATCTTCCATAATATAATATATCCGCATAAATAAGTCCAAATTATTCAAGTTAACGTTCAAGTATTACAATTCGTACAAAAGTGAATCCAACATTCTACTCTATGTAATTTAGAATTATAATATTAATATTAATATTTACATTTAAGAGTAAATATTAACTTAACATTAATATTTAAGAATAGAAAAAATTGAGTAAATTTTTAAATATAAATTGAGTCAATAAAATAAAGTATAAAAATTTTGTCTTGGAAAAATGTGTAAATAATAAGAGAATTTGTGCTCGTCATCAAAATAATTGATAGAACGATTTTCTTCATATTGAGTCCGATGACTAAACAATATTCTATACATTTTCACCCAAATTTGTAAATATAATTTCGTATTTTAGGACATATATTATTGTTTCTCAATTCCTCTGCCACGTAATAATTATTTTTTTGTCCGTTAAAAGTTGCACATACACGTTCGCGCGAACATCCATGAATTTTCGTTAATTCATTGCACAAGCACCTTGGCAATAGTAAAACAATTATACAGTTACCGGTAGACTGTATAATTAATTGGTCGTTTCGATGTTTAACCCTCCCACATATTTGGATCCACATGCCGTAAGCGTTTTCGCAACGTAACGCGCCTATACAAACACATGCGTGTTCGGCATGAATTCAGCCGTACCGCAACGCGTATTTGTCCGTAAAATTACTGTCGCCTCGCTCCGTGATTATTTGGTTATACAATCTCAGAGAGAGATGGAGATGATTGTACGTTCTCTCTTAGCCTTTGCCTCTCATGAAATATATTTTTCATTAGTGTCCATAAAAAATGATTAACTTCGTTAATTATTTTTCGTTGAGATTACTGGTATACATTTTTTATTCTATTACGAAAAGCTTTTCATCGGTATTGAATCGTGGCATCGAATAGTTATGGCCTCGTAAAATAGCTCCATTATTAGAAGTATTTAGTGCATAACTACCGAATAAACGATTCTTTATAATATTATATTTATGATGGAAAATTTATAAAATATGCATACGGTTAATTTTTATTTTAACATAATGTAAAATTAATGTTCAAACTACTATTTCGTGTAGTTACAATATAAAACTAATATGATTATCAAATTCTAAAAATTTGCAATTAAAAAAATATAGATTAGGATCACCTAGAATAAACGTTATTTCTGCGTCTTATATATATATATATGTTATAATTCGAAATAAGTGCTAAGAGGATGAAAATTGTGTTTTTTCCGTAATATAATTTCATAATAGAAAAACAAGATTATTGCAAAACTTTGAATTAATTTTAATTGTCGAATAAATAGCATAAATTGTAATGAAATCTGAAACTAGTCGTAATTTAAATAAAAATTCGTTGGTGCAAGACAAAAATCCAACTTATTCGCGTTCGATTCCACAAAAAAGAAAACGATGAAATAGGTAAAGAAAGAGCATAAAACCCATTTAATCCAGTGGTAAGATAAGTAATTAAGAGCGCAGATGGTAACGCGAACCGCAACCGACCGACGAATAAATAAATAAAACTGCAATGGCGCGGCGTAAACTACCGGCGTAAACCCCGGTGTAATAATATTTTCGCGCAATGGAACGGTCCGCGCATCTCGGCAATTAATCGAATGCGACGAGTGCACCGCCCCATTCGTTGACTCTGATTTTAGCCGGAATTCGAGATGCACATCGCGCTTCCGCGCCCAGCCTCACCGCAACCCGCAGAGTGCAGTTGCAGTTAATTTGCTCACTCCAAGTGCGTTTGATTCCTCTAATTAATTGATTGTTAGGGTCGCGGTGCCGCGTGTGCCGGAACTACCGTTACCCCTGAGTGGAATTCGATACATAATATATGGACAGGACGCTCCCTTCTACCGACCGTATTTCTTAATTGAATAAGTATTTGGAAGCACCTATTTTTACCAATGGATTCTTATATTTGAACAAACGTATCTTTAAATCTCTTTTAGTTTACGAAAGATTTTTTTTTAATCGACCATTTTTAGTTTAGTAAAATAAATGCAATCGCAATACCGATGTTTTTGAAACGCAATTCGATTTAGAATTTCTGTCGTGACTCGCAAAGCTAGTGGATCCTTTTCAAAATTTAATCCGTTTATACAGATGGTATTTACATTATATGAAACCGAATTCGATTTTATTTGCTTTTATGATCCTAAAATACTGTCTATCAATTATATTGAAAGTATTGAATTTATCGATTCGTTATTTTAAGAAATTCTATCACTTAAATGGATTAATATTTCATAGTTTTTGGTTACATATAATATCATTGCTTAGAATAATATCAATATTTATGTAGCCATATTTTAGTTAATGGTTTCTATATTTCTAGGATCTTATTTACTAAACTTATAATAATCGTAATGTACCAGTGTTGCTATTGTTTCGTATCATATCGCGCGCGCACGTGTGTGTGTATGTGCGTAAAATAAGTATTTGGAGTATGTTTTAGATCGAAATTAGAAATTTGTTATAAAATCTATGTCGTGAACACGTAGCTTAACGTCGTATCGATGTAACAAAATTTTTGCCTTCGTCATTAAGCTATCGAATCGAATAAATAAAAATTCACCTATATATAATATTGATCAAGGTAAAATCGTAAAAAAAAATTCTTTAAAAGCTTGCGCTCGAAGATAGATTAATTGTAAAGTAACTAGTTCCGAAGCTAGAAATCGTTCTAGCTTTGCAAAATAAAGTCAGACTAGGAAAAGAACCTTGGCAAATGTATCGACCCGAGTAAATAAAACGGTCAAAACTTTATCCCCTCGATCGCCGGAAGATTGACAGAAAATAGCGTTACTATAAAAAGCATCCAGAGGAATGAAGCATTATCCAATCTTTCCCAGCGATAAAACATGAATACGATAGCGCGCAAGTTCCGCCACACTCAAGACGAGTATCAAGACGAGTATATTACAGAGTGTGGCGAGCGCGACGAAGCAAGGAGTACGCTAAGAAGGCGGGAAGGAGCAGACAGGAAAGGGGAAAAGATAATAAAGCAGAATAAACTCACCGAGATGTCCGTTCTCGTAATAATCGCCATTGTCCAGACGGTGCTTCTTGAGCTGGTGCGCGTGGTGGCCGGCCGTGGCGGCCAAATGACTAGCGGCGAGGCTCAGACTGACAGAGGCCCGCTTCGGTGGTCTCCCCGGCCTGGAGCTGTACAGTGGTAGAGAGTTACTGTGGTTAGAGACAACCGTCATCGAGGTAACGATTTACCCCGAGAGTCGCGGCAAACACTTAGTACTACTCTTAAATGTACCGCGTGTGCGCGACTTCCGCGCGCGGGGCCGATCACCTTTTCTTCACCTTTTCTTCACCTTTTATTCACCTTTTCTTCACCTTTTCTTCGCCTTTTATTCACCTTTTCTACCGTTTCTCATCTCTGCGTCGATCGGCTCACGCGTGGAAATCGGCATCCGCTCGCGTCTTTGCCGGGTTTTCGACTCCACATTTTCCTTGGAAAGAGATCATCGCGGTCGTATCTACTTTTCGCATTATTATTTTTACAATTTTTATCGATCTTATTGTCAGTTGTCGAGTGTAGCCTGTTAACCTGCTTATAGACGAATTTTCATTTCGGGTGGGAGAAATTGACTTTCGTAAACCTAAAATCCTATGTTCCGTTTTTTGAAACGCCAATTTTTTATATATTGAAATTTGTTTTTGAAAAAAGCTAAGTTTAATATTCTAAGATTAATTTTCTTTTTAAAAATTTCAATTTAAAATATCTGGTATATGTTTTACGTTTTGATATATTTCGTAAGAAAGAATTATTTTTCACTTTTCATACATCTACCATCCGTTAATGCTTTATCGTCGTTTTAGAAAATATTGTGTAACGTTTGTAAATTGAAGATATTACGATATGCTTTTTTTTAATCTGTAAAGAAGAATATCGAGAAGTCGGTATTTTGAAATAAGTTTATAGGAAAAAAAGAAAACGATGGTTATTGGTGATCCGAATGTCAGAAATGATAAATTATCGTTGAAGTTGAGAAAGTTGGTGTAAAGATCATTAAAGTGGGAAGAATAATTTCTAAAACTACTATGCATTGCGTCGTTAATCTGCTTCGATCGTGCGAACGGTTCGAGAAAGAGGGATTCCCGAATGACTTGTAAAAATTTGTGTTTTCAGAAAAAAAAAACGTTTATGCATCTGCCGCACAACCTATTTATTATTTATTATCTCATCATCTTTTTTTACATTCAAACGAAATAAAATAGGAAATACATATATTTTCTAGCAAGACCATTATTATTCTTATTAAAAGAAAGACTAAATATAATTAGCATTATAAATACTTAAAAATAAATAACAGAAATAATTTTAATAAATCACAGACGATGAAAAAATGCATAATACCGCTGTAATATTCAATTACTTTTAGTTCCATAAAATTATGCTTAACATTATTTGTCCTATATTCTCAATTATTTATTATATATATAAAAGCACTTTCTTTTAAAACTAAAATGATTTAAATTACTTTAATAATTCATAATTTTTATAATTGAAACTGCCTGATATAAAATTGATGCGCTCGAGTATAGTACTAAAGTCTTCGCGAAAGGAAAAGAAACGAATATTTAATGCGCAAAAAATGTCGTGGCTCGAGTAGCGCGATTCTTAATTCGAAGTAAGCAAAGCATATAGAATATTTCATTAAGCGTGTCATTAAAAATCATTAAAAGTCATCATCCGAACAAAAATCTTCGTAATATGAGTAATAACTTCTTCTCTCGAGTCATAATATAACCGAAGGCGATAATATAACAAAACTAAGAGTCGTAATAACGAGCAATCCGTACATATGATTAATAACGAGCATAAACGAATTAACGCCTCTTGAAATACGTATCGCGGCAACTGCAGCTTAGCGTCGGCAAAGTCCAAAGGGGTATAAATGCATGGGCACGCATACATTCACACGTGCGTGCAGAACAGAGAGGAGGGAGAGTAGAAGAAAGGCCTGGGAGGATTCTTTCATTTTTCATGGCGCTATGGGCGCCGCGCGCCAAAAACCCGAGGAAGCTCTTTCGGTTGGCCGGGGCCCATTATTACACAACAAAGGAATGCGAGATCCCGGCGCGTATTCGAAAATCGTCGACCCCTGCACACGCGCTTGTACTCGCTTGTACTCGCTTGTACTCGCTTGTACTCGCTTGTACTCGCTTATACGTGCTCGTCTCTGCTATTATCACTCGAACGGTGGAACCTCCGTTCGGTGCCCGATTCGCAACAGTTGCTGCCTTTTCTCCTCGAGGACTTTTCCTCTCCAGTGCTCACCGACCTTCTACCTTGCTTTTCTCCGATTCGACCATAATGGACTTCTATCAAAATACTGTTTAGCTTCGTTTTCTCAAACTCAGCTACACATACGATCCATTCGTCCATGCCGAACAAGATTTCTGCTCTGTCCATTGATTTATTTTCTAGCGAACGGAAATTATTTCCTACGTAACAACTGTTTTTTCAACTAGGCATTTTTTACAATAGAAAATTTATCTTTACATTCGCTTTTTAACCGAATTAACGATTATTTATTACAAGAGTTTATAATGATATTTCTTAAACGTTAATTTTATTAATGTTATCGCAAAATCTTACGTTTACGATGTTGTTCCTAATGTGGATAGTACAATTATTAGGTTTTATTTCCACGAATACTTGCAAAATAAGGTTATATACGCGAATACAAAATTTTATAAAAATAACGTAAAATATGTATATTTTTTAGATTTACCGTTATACTAGATGTGTATTTGTAATTAATCAATTATATATTTGAATACAAACCTTTGAACCGACAATCTATTATGAGTTTAACGGTAAATTTACTCGAGATATCTTAAAATATATTTGTCCCCTTACGTTTTACCAAATAAAATCGTGTAATATTTAAAAAAATGACAACGAATACTCAATTATCTTATAATGAAATAATCGATAATTCTTTTTGATCTAACGTCAACGTCATAATGCAAGCGCTCTATTCCATAATAGTCAAGACAGATATGTAAGTGTAATTTTTCATCTTTTCTCAGCCAGCCTCCATGGCTCCATTCTCTTTGGTCATTTCTGTTCTTCGTCTCGGCCATTTCGCGTACTTTACTTGTTTACCTCTTTTCTTTCCCGCCCCTCATTTTCCATAATGTCTACCGTCTTTTACATTTAACATCTCAATCACACGATCAAAGCCGTCCTTCTTTTTTGTTAATAATTTTTTGCAAAAATTTTACCATGCGTGATTATTTGAATTGAAAGAGATAAGTTTTTCCAAAACTTAATCGCAACGATAATTTATTTGATGAGTTTCATATTTTGAGACAAGTAAATCGGACTGTATGCAAATAAAATAGCTTTACGAATATAAACAATGATGACGGAAGAAAATCGTTTACGTCCAGCGACTTCTGTCCGGCTCTTGATTGTCGACAGCAGTCACGCGTAATCCAGGTAGTACGCGACCGCGCATCGGATCCAGCAGAAGAGTCACCCGCTCGCACATCCGAGATCCGAAGCCGATTAGCTTCGGGTTGCACCGAAAACAACGAGCGCACTCGAGAGCTTAGCGCGTGCGCATAATACACACTTGTTTGCCTTCGATATTTATTGCGCCCCGGCCTTTTTTGGAGTCTCGGGGCCACGCAAACGCACTCACGCAAGTATACGTGCGCCCCTTCGCGCGGCATCGGAAGACAAACGAGTGATTCACCAAGGAATGATAATCAGACAATGCTGTTATTTATTGATCGTAAATCCGTAACGAAAGATTATTATAACGACGTGCCCTTGCTTTGCTTTTGTTTGTATTGAAAAATACTTTATACGCGATCTCTGGACCGGGTAATTTTTTAAATTATAAGTAATTGGATGTACGTGCAATGAAAAATGTCTTATTAAATTGGAACCTATTAAATTTGCATTACTCTCAATTATTGCATATCTTGAAGAGAGATTTTTGTTTTTTTTTAACCAGCCTTTATAATATTTTTATTGATTTATCAATTCCTCTTTATTATTTTTTCATTTTTATCAGACCAATACGTTCGTACGCACAAAACTATTTATGTGCACACGTTATAAAAATACAAATCAAGGTGAATTCTCGATCACCTAGCTGTATTCGTATCTTTGATTACATTTATTTCGAGTTCGATATATATCGTACTAAGATTTAACAGAATGAATTTAAAAAAGTATGTAAACTTTTAAGACTTCCAAACAGCGGATATTCAGTTTACATTGATTGTACGTACTACAAAAATTGGTCGGTAATACTTTTTCCAATAAGAAGTGCTTTGTCAATTATACGAATGTGATCTAATGGATCGATGCTCCTACCGATGTCGAATACGTATAAAACGAACAAAATTAAATCACTTGCGAAAACTACGAGCCATAAAAATTGACATATTAATTATCTATCCATGAGAATGAAAATTTTTCTTCACCCTCGAAAGGATTCTCGATGACGATTATTCGTGATTCCAAGTCATTTATTTAAACATAATAATAAGTAAGCGAGCAAATAAAATTCCTTCTCGCGCATCGAACACCCCGTTGTAAATGTATGTAGAAATTATTTTCAATGTTAATGTTTTCGTTTCAAATTTAATACATTCATTAAAAGGCAACGCACCAACAAAATAATATAGAATTTCAAGGAGCTCTGTCTTTATAAGCGTTAATTTGAATACATCTTCTCTTCAATTGGAGGTACGCTGTAAATATTGAGAATGAATAGGATAACTTGAGAAGAACTTCAAGCATTTCTTAATAACTAAGTTGAACGCAAGTATGGATATGTTTACCGAAATAAAATTTTCAGAGAATAGATTACTTAAATATAATTATCATTTTTCTAACGAATAAAATGAATTATAAATATTAACTGAACTAATATCTTTTACATTTAAGTAATAACATTTAGATATATTTAATAGAGAAGATACATAATAAAACAACAATGAAAAAGCAAATTCAATATTCAAATATCTATGGTATGATACGATATTTCAATATTAGCTTATATCTTCTTTATATTTATCTATTTATTCACGATCGTACGTTCATATGAAATATGTACACAACTTAGAGTTCATTTATAGTACTGGCAAAACAACTGCGAGTACAAATAATATTTTTTGCGTAATTATGAAAAATCTAAATGATTTTTTAAAATCGTTACTTTATATCTTACAGGTTTTTCAAAAAAATAAAATCCATACTCATCCAAAAAAAACTTTGTCGTCTATTTCTTGTGCGATTAAACGAAACCTCTTAAAACATATGGAGATATGCACTCTCGAGACACAACGCAATAACTCGCGGATCAGTCGTAAAAATCGCAAGAAAGCGTCATTTACATGACCGGAAAGGTATCGAGAGGCTGAGATTATACACGGATCTTTAATGACCAGCATGAGTCGAAAGAGAAGTACACGTGTAAATGAGAGCGGAGTTACCGATGCAAGGAGAGAGCAGCCAGTCGTAGAAAGCTATGGAGAGACGTTTCTTCGAGTGTCGAGAAATCTTTGCGAGGCCGATCCTCGGATACTCAGTCTACGAAAAAGAAGAACTTATTTATCTGTCAAGAGAAAATTCTTTCTTGACGATCTTCTGAAGTTCCTACGCGGTGTGCTTTACTTTTTTAAAGAACGCGAGTAGTTTAACAATGCAAAAATGTAATCACCTTTTTAACGAACTATGCCATTATATACTTCTTAAGCTATCAATTATTTTTGTAGGTAAATTAGTTCTCTCTACGTAATGCTCTAACATTGCAATATTATGTTCATTACGGTGAATATTACACAAAATTTAATCGCACATATCTTTAATTTAAGAGTATACTATAGACATGAAATATTTAGAATTATACACACCAATTTAATAACTTAAATTAGCTGTAATTGTAGTTGTAAGTAGTATTTATATAATTTTAAATAAGATTTATACTGTATAAAAGACGATTTCATAGCTTTTCATTTTTTTAAATAACTAAAATTCATCTTAATGGCCTATTTATGAACATTAATATTTCAATAATTTTACTATAAAATAGAGATTTTATGTGCACATAAATAAATTTTTATTTCAAAAATTTTTTTTTAAATATTATTTAAATTACATATTTTAAACAGTGTACTTTAAATACGAAAACTATGGTATAGGTAGACGAGATTCCATAGCACATCCATATTTTTGCGAACGAATAACAAAATAATCCGCGGAGTTTATTCAACGGTTAAATTTAACGCGAATTGTGATTCGATCGGTGGAAAAATTCTCGAAAAAAATGAAATAAATCCAGAAGGAGAGCATATACGTGGAAAGGACAGAAATTGCGTACGCGATGGGCAGTTGTGCGAATGTGGACGCGTCCGTGCAAAAAAGAGGAGTCATGGCGATGAATTACAAGGCGATTCGATATAATAAACGTGTTGCGATTGCATTCTTAAGCGATCGATTTAATCTCTCCACGAAAGCTGCGATATTGAAGTGCCTCTCGGCTGTTTTGCCCTCGTGAGCCACCGCAACTGAATTGCCTCATTCGAAGAAACTACGTGGGTATACGACGCATGCGCTCGCGCGAGCCAAGAATTCCACCCCGACCGGCGAGGCTCAACCGGTGGTTCGCGGTGCGAATTATATGGGTCGCGCGAAAGAGCAACTTTACTCGTAATTATGTGCGCGATTTAGCGCGGATTCGCTAAATAATATATTCGCTGAACCAATATGGCCGCAACCGATACGGCGAATTAATTAAATCGGTAGGTTTAACGACCGTTGTCCGACGCATCGGAGTTATTCGATGGGAAGAAAATCATTTTTCCTTTCTCCAATTTCTCCAAATATAAATTATTCGAACAGCCATCGATCATTTTTGTCCTCTCGATCGCTAGTTTCCATTTATTAGCGATTCGAGCAAAATCTCACGGTCCCGTGAAAAAATTAAAAAATTAGATTTACTTATCGAAAATAGGATAATTAATAAGATAATTACGTGACCGAGTTAATAAAATCACGTTCACTTAATTAAAGTCAAAAATAACGGAATTATTTCACTTTGCGCAGACGTTACACCGTGATCCATAATTTTCGTCTTTATTGTAATTCCGCGTCTCGAGCTGTTCATTCCAATTTGAAAGTAAGTAATGCATATAAGAAGATTCATTTGTATGAAGAGCTAATTTCTTTGAACGCGAGCACAATCCATCCTACGCTTCGTTGCACTCTTACTTTATGAGAACCCCCTCGCAACAAATTACACACGTTGATACATTTGTACATTTAGATAAGCGTTATTAGCTACAAACAATTCTCCCATAAACAAGGAAGTCACAGTTGCGCTGCGCTGCGTTCCCGTTTCCATATTAACGCCCCGTCGCACTTTTTTCTCGTATTCCTGGCTCGTTCCGAAGTACGCGAAACATCGCACGTGCTCCGAATTAAAAAAGAAAAAGCGGATCGAGCAATCGGTATGCGTACACATGTACCTACTACTACATTCGTAGTTTAATCGTCATTATAATAGTGCGCGCGATTCCGTTTGGCGCGCAACTGCTTTCGTTCCTTTTCGTCCATCCGAACGTATAATCAGGATAGGCGCAGGGCGGGGGGGGGGGGAGAAGGAGTTGCGAATGCTCGGTCCGATTATACTATTGCGTTGGCAGGCCTCCGGGCGCACAAATACAGGATAAACTCGTGAGTGCGCTGTAGAAGAGTTACCTTTCCGCGGAAGCGGTCTCCCGTAATTAAGACAATTAAGGCACTCGCTATAAATCACATCGGCTCCGCTCATCTACTTAAGATTATATCGCGATCGAGGATCCTTCTGTAGTGCTGTAGTGTGTATCTGCGCTTTTACGTTTTCTATCCCTGCGCTCCTCGCTACCGATGAATTTCTGTACGATAACTATCTGCTTCTATCTTTTTTGGATAAACATTTTTATACGCAAATTTTTTTTTTCGTTACACATTGATGAAGCGATGCTCGAAAATTGTACGATCGAGTAAAGTAAACTTAGAAATAATAATAATAATCCTGCGTTGCATCGGTATTTGGGCGAGGTATTTTATACGTTCTCTGTATCAATTATTATAAAAAAAATTATTCTTTCGCTGATGAGAAAACTAATCAAAAACTTAAAAGCCAAAGTATTAATCGATAAAATAAAATAATCAAATCTTTGTATTAAAAAAACATTATTTAAATAAAGATTTCTATACAAAAGAGTTTAGCATCGATAACAAAATTTCGCGTGCATTGCTTATTATTATTAGTCCAAAGTATGCGATCTGTAAGTAAAAATAATAAATATTTAGATATGACCAACTAAATAAAAGACACGAATTAAAGCATTAAAATTCGTTTGTATGGCTAGATCGTAATACAGAATTAAGTTTTTAATAAACACGCGTTGTCTTTCAACTTTGATTGATATTTGATTTTATTATAAAGTACGATTAAATTTCTAAATGAAATAAATACTTGTCTCTAATTGACTTTAATTATATTCATATCTAATTATAACAAGTTTGATCAATATATTTTGAAACAATTGAAACAAAGCACAACTACAAACTTAATATACTATACGTTTTTACAGCTGCTATTTTATATTACGTCGAGAAATTAAAAATTGTTGTAAAAAGTTGCTTCCGCTCCATTCCTTAGGCTACCAAGTTTACTCCGTCTCTTTTTATATTTTCTATCCATTTTAAAGGTACCTCTTTCTCGTTAAACTCCTTCTATCCGTCTCTATATCTCTCCTCGACTTCGTTTCATTTTTTTTCTCATCCTGTCTACACGAGCGCGTTCCGCACTGGCACCGATGCTTTGATTTATGTAGAAAGATCTATGCGTGCGGTATGTAAGCGCCGCTTAACACTGCGCATACGTATATCTACTCTATTTATCGATATTCCCTGCGATACGGAAGGCAATCGAAGGAGCGAGTCATTGCAGTTTTTTTTCACTTTAAATACAGAGATTTAATTTCCGTACGAGATATACGGGTATGGAGGCGGTACACGAAGTTAAAAATCTTTTCATCGAGTCCACTTTATTTCGCTTTAGTTTAATACATCGACGTCTATCATTTACAGAAATTTTTTAATACTTCATCGGAGAGATTAAACTTCTCGAACTTTTAAAATCAAAAAATTTTCCCAGATCGTTTAATGTATGCTGAATGCATACAATACCAATTATTCTAGCCAACAAAAGAAAAAAGTGAGATAGTAAATGAGCAAAAAGCTGTTTTCCTATTACTTGGAGTTCGATTTTTCCCTCTCGAAAGAGCATCGCAGGTGAATAAAAAGCAGACAGCGTTCGATGTCGTTTGTTGCATTTTGCGCGAGGCGATGTAAATTTTCAGGCCTATGGAAATTTGCATTGATTGGCCATAAAGAACGTGACGGAATCATCCAGTAGCCCAGCCTGTCACTATCGATTTTACCTCCTGCCATTTTCGCTCACGGCCGCGCGCCATTTTTTCGCTTTTCCTTTCGCGTACTCCTGCCCTAGCCTGACTTTTATACATATTTTTCTGTACTTTTTTTATTTATCGTTCGCGCGGCCTCGCAGAAATCGGGAATAATTGAGTGAAGGGCGCAAGCGCGCGCCGCGAGGACTCATAAATTGTCAATTTCGAAGTCAATTTGCCCGGGCTTACCAATCGACTGCCGGTTAATTTCAAGGTGAATTGTGTCCAATATGGGTGTATTATTAATGGTCCCGGTGCCGAGGGTGAGTCCGCGTAGAAAGGGATAGGGCTGCAGCGGCACTTGAAGCATCGAGGGGCTGCAGTAACCCCGTATTCGTGCACTGGCCAAATCTATCGCTTGGCTTTGCGTAAGCGTATGCGTGTGCCTGGCATATGTACGCGTGATTTCGTTACTTTACCCTCTCTCTCTCTCAATGCCTAATGCACTCGAAAACGTCATTTGGCGCTCCACGATAAGCTCGCGACTACTGACTGAATATACGCTATTATTATACAAACTGCGATGCGATTGTTAAAGATCCCGCTTCTCTGCTTTCATACTAATGTACGAGTTATCGAATAATATTAACGACTCGACGATTGATTTTGATTTCATTGTTTGGGAGAAGCAAATTATAGAATGCAAATTAGATTCTGAAAAGTTCTTATTCATTCTATGATTAGAAATTGATTCTGATTTTAATAAGAATTTTCAACGTATGTATTTTATAGTGATTTTATCTAACAAGATTATCAAAATTACTATGTATAAAACTTTATATATTTCTAGCTTCAAATTTCTTGAAAATATATTCTATTAATAATTAAGTGAAAACAGAAATGAATAAAAAATCATATGATATTACTTTACTTAAAAACTCTCGGTTATCTTAAAATTACAAATTGTAGTTCTAAAAGAAGGTAGTAGTAATATAGAATAGTTTTAATTTTTCACTAATTACTTCATTAATTCACTGATTAATCATGCATAAATATCCAACACCTTTTATAAATAAAAGGAATTATAGTTAAACAATTTAATTTTTTAAGCTTAATTTTTATTTGGTATACTATATTAAGTTAAACAAAAATAAAAAATATTAATTTTAAAAGAATTTAAAGGTAATTTTAATGCAATAGTATTTTAAAACACTGTAAAAGATTAATTTATATAATAACAAGAGATGATACAACAAGTCAGCGTATTCTATCGCTTGATGAATAAAATTCATTTTAAATTATAGTATCCTTCGTAAATATAATAAATATATAAATGAATATAATTTATATAATATATATAAATATAATATATAAAATAAAAATATAGATACGTATGCATGTATTTATTAAAAAAATTAAAGTAAAATAATGAATTTCCTTACGTAAACAAGCAAGAAAGAAATAAATCTACGATGCGATGAAATATTGTAAATTCGTGAAAGTATTCGTAAGAAGGAAGTTAATGGTTTCGCGATGGAAACGAGTTTGTAAAATGAACGATCAGCAGACGAGTCACGACATCGAAAAAGAAGATAAATAAAATGCCTTCCGGCATCTAGTGCAACTTCCAAATACTCGAATTCGCGCGCGTTTCCGGTCACGGCTGACGGCCCCCGACCCTACGAGAATATTCCCCTACGTGCGTACGTGTTTCTCTAAAACTCGGTTTCTCCGATATCCTTCGAAAATCGTTGGAACCGATCAACTCTCTTTCTTCGGTTTTGTCGAGTCAGGTTGCGCGCTACCTTACATCTGCCAAAATGATTCGCGGCTTTCGGTGCGCTCGAGCGATCGACGATCGGCCAGAAAAGTCGCGCCGTCTTCGTCGAGTGAGGTACCCTCGAAGGAGTTTGTGTGCGTGCGCACATGCACGCCGCCATGACTATTAACCCCTCGAGGCAATTGCACATTCCTCGGGGAATGTAGAGCACTTATTGATCGGAGACGAATGAAGGGAGCGCATGTTTATTACGTTACTACCGAGTTTTGCTCGTTGGTAGCCGCTTCCGAACCGAATGCAAAATAAGAATAGAAGGTGTGGGTGATAGGACGGTAAAAAACATAACAAAGGTTGCAACTTCGGTTGTAACGAGATACGCTTTGCGGCGATTTCCCGAGTGTCCAGCGAGTAAACACCGAGATTTTCCGCCGAGTCTGCGGAACGGATTTCCTCCGATCGTATGTAAATTCACGTGGAAGAAAGTGAAAACATGTGAAACTTTCGAGAGTTATATCAACTATACCCTCATCGAAATCTTGGATTTTCATTAATCAATATTAATGAATTGAAGGATATTTCGTACAAACGAACGATTCGCTTCTTAAATTTTATTCTTCCTAATGATATCGTATCAAATCTTCTTTATTAAACAGCAATCGGAAAAAATTTAATATGTTTTAAAATACGTAAAATATATTCTTTATATTTTTCATAATAATAATAATGTTAATAAATACAATTATGAATATATATAAAAAAAACTAGCTTCAAACTTAATTGTAATTTTTAAGTATAAAAAAAATTTTATTAAATAACAGCACTTACCGAAATGAACTAATTTGTTTATAGCGAATATATTGTTCGAATACGAGCAATATTAGCTTCGTTGTCATTAAAATCTATATAAAATCAATTTGCAAGTTTAATAATCTATAAAATAATCAAAAGGATATTTTAAACTTCTAAGTCCATTTTAGAATCGACTTCGAGTCTCAATCCGCCTCTTTACCCCATCTCTTCTTCCCTCGCGTTATCTTCCCCCTCGTAAAGCTTCGTCGCTTGCAATTCCCGTCATAACAACGAGTTCAATTTTCGTCAAAAGTCTCTCATCGTTATCATCTCCACTCTCCTTTTCGGTTTCTCGGTTCTCCCTCTCGCTCTTTCTTTCTAAAACTCCGACTTCAACTTATAAAACTCTACCTATTACCATTGAAAAATAGAAATAAAAAGAAAAAATTCAAACTTCGATTTCCCGCCTTATAAATTTGATTGCCATAGAACTCAAATAGCCAAAGTTTTACACACACGTAAAATACATGCATACACGCACATACTCTTTTTATTTTTATCCGAACTACGTCTTTCTCTCAGGACACATTTTCCAAATTATAAATTTTTACGACAGACGTCCTTCTATCTTCGTTCTCTTCTCTCGCTTCCCGATATCCCGGCTAAAAGGAAGCAAATGTGTATGACTGACCCTCTCGTCCCTTTGATTTGAACCAGAAACTGCGTACCAGTCAGATTGGATTTGTCCGATTTCACGCGTCGAGCGGAAATATCGTTTGCTGCCGAAGCAAACCCTAGGCCCCTTTCGGTTTTCCCATGTTCGTGCAACGCAAGTCGTTTCGATTATACTAAAGTGTCATTTTTCTTCGGACTTGGATTTTTTATTTTATTGATAAACGCGTGTATACTGTATCGCATATGTCCTTGAAATTTAAGTTATTGTTCGCAGAGTTTATGGAGTATAGCCAATGTCTTTTATGCTTTATTTTTGATAGTTTTACTCTTTGTAATAATTTACGATTTTACGTAAACTTTATGTTATTTGAACGAAGGATTCTATGAACTTATGGAATTTAATAGATTTTCTATGTATTTCACGATATATATTTACATTCAATTTTTCTACTTCTGTATAAATTTCTTTTTTTATCATTAATCAATTATTTTGACTTTAAATAGTACGGTAAACTTTGGCTCTTGTATTAAAATGAAGTAAAATTAAAATGATTTTGAAAACTATATAAATTTTGATTTATAAAAAAATTAAATTGTTTTATATCTAATTTAATGTTTCGTTTGTTACAAATTTTACAATTTTACAAAAAATTAAAAATAAATCTATTTCAGAGCATACGTAATAAACTTCTTTGTAATATACAGAAATAAATTTACAATTATTAATATTGCAAAGACGTGAAACGATTAATTTACAAATAATAACACCGATTTGTCGAACAATGATTATAAAACGAGAAAATTGAGATTTTCACAAAGAGTTGAGCTACGAATTCGAAAGAAATTAGATGAAAGAAGTGCTCGAATAAATTAGTTACATCACGCTCGACTCATTCATCTTCGAAAAATCAAACGTAAAGCACCTATAAGACTACTTGAGCCCACAATCAAGTAAGCCTTCCCACTTTCTCTCCTGTGACTTAAAGAAATAAAGAAAAGAAAAAATCTCACCCTCTATGAAAGGTTGCGGAGATAAGTGTACAGAAAATAGGAAGAAAGTGCAACGAGCGTGAAAGATGCGATTTCATCGCTTTTGCTTCCACGAGTCCTTCATTCTTCTCCTACTGTTTGCAACTATAAAGAGAGCGAGAGAGAGAGAGAGAGAGAGAACACGAAGAAGAAAGATGGCAAAAAACGGATGCTCCCCCCTTTTACACGACTCGCGCGTACGAAAGGAATATTTTCTAATAAGTACAATGTAAAGCCGAAGAGGGGAAGGCATGCACAAAAGAAATCTCTACAGCTCTCCCACTGCTTCGCTCATTCTCTCTCGCCGCGAAACAGAAGTAAGATGCGAAAGGGAGCCAGAAGGAAAGAGAGCGAAAGAAAACGAGGGACTTAACTTAGTAATATTGGATTAAAACTTATGCCTCTTCTCGGTCGCGCAATATGTTATTTTTATTGCTTGTGGCTTTGCATAATATTCCGCTAGGGTGGCGTTGCTAGGCTAATTTTAATTTTTACGCTTCGTTCTCCTGTATATACATCTTTTCCTCCTCCGACGCGAGAAAATACCTAAAGAACCGAGAGTAAGAGAATAAATGAGCGAGGCGCGTTCTTTATTTATTTATGCCGCGTCGTCGCGATCTCAACTTTCTGATTTGTTTTCGAATTAAAGTCCCCGCGCACTTTCGCGTAAAACGCGTATACGCACTTTAATACAGGGCTGAATTAAAATTTTAACACCGGAAATTAT
The DNA here is from genome assembly GCA_018907195.1 of Dolichoris vasculosae. Taxonomy (NCBI): domain Eukaryota; kingdom Metazoa; phylum Arthropoda; class Insecta; order Hymenoptera; family Agaonidae; genus Dolichoris; species Dolichoris vasculosae. The sequence goes on along the minus strand of JACCHY010000005.1, from coordinate 1,239,462 downwards.
ACGTGACTTAATCGTTTGAAACATTAGGATAATTTACTACGGCGTATCAAAATGTAAACGTAAGAGAATCCAAGTATTTTTTAATGTATCGTAAACTCCGTTGACACTTTATTGTATCAGCGATTAAAAATTATATAATTTCATGAATATCCCAAAAAAAATTTATATTTAAAATATTATAATTAAGAAATTAAAAAAGTTGAATAGAAAAAGAAATAATTAAATTAAAAAAAATGTTTTTCAAGATAATTTTTAATAGCCGGTTACATATTTTCCATTTTCCTAATTTCTGCGCTGCCGCTTCGCTTCGTATCGTATCCAGAAAAAAGACATCTCAATCATTCGGTGGCAGAAATGTAAAAAAGTGCAGGTAAGCACGCGATATTACACTCGGTGCTTGGAGTGAGCGCTGAAATGAAACGAAAATAAAAAACTCTGTCGGCTCGAGAGTAATCGGAAATCTTCCGAACAAACGGCTCTATCCCACACTAGGGATTGGCTAAAGGTATATCCCGAACGTCCACATACGGAGTCAAAAGGGGAAAAAATGTATTCTCGGAAGCTTATATCATCCGAAGAAGAAGAAGAGAATATGAGGAAGTAGCGTGTGTACGGACGCGAGTCCGGAAATAAACGTTTGCGAGTGTGTCGTATTTTTTTCTTCGTGTTATTTATTTGACTTTAATAACAAGTGCGTATCCTCGGATTGAACTACATTCAATAATTATGGCTTGCGTGATGGGAATTCAGAGGTAATAAAAGAGCTCAGGAAGAAATAACGTACAACCGATGACCAAGAAAGAAGGCAAACGAAACAAAGAGTCAAAAAGAACAATGGAAGTGTAAAAAATAAAGCAATTATTTACACTTCTTATAATGTGTACTTTAATAGTTTAAAGTGTAATAATAATTTCACGAGTAATACCGTATTAAATAATTCGTATGAATAATCCGATAAAAAGAAAATAAGCTTTAAATTAAGAAAATATTGTAACCGAATGAAAAAAAACCAACTAATCTAATAAAATACAAAATTCTTCTGCAAACATCTATACCGAAGAAATCCATTGATAAAACAAATTAAAATGTACGAACTTTGTAATAGACGATAAAGGGGATGTAAATTTTAAAATTTGGAAAAAAAAACAAAAAAAACGATGGTGATTTGGGAGAAAGTCTTGAAACGAAAGAGAAACGGTGCGAAGTCGCAAGAACCTAGATAACTTAAGAAAAAAGAGAATCGCCGCGATCGAACTGATCGAACTGGCTCCGAGTTTGGCTGTTTGGAGTTTGCCTCGCAGTACATCCGAGCAGCTGCTCATCGCTGCAGCCACGAGTATTCGCAATTATAACTTCGCACTCGCTCCCCGTCGTTGCCTTTCGCGTACGCGATAAGCAATCTCGCTGGTCTTCCGCTGAGATGGCGAATTCTCCAATTATCGCTCTCCCTATCCCTTCCCGCGGTCCAATTCTCTTCTCGTCCGGAAATGATCAACCTCGAGCTTCGACCACCAATTAAGTAGTCCTGGCTATCGACGAAACATTTCTCTCCGCGGAATTCGCGTTCTTTCATACGCGGACATTTCGCAAGAGCGTTTACATTTCGCGCGCGGACTTACACTGCGCACTCGAATCTACGCTCTATTCTATTTCATTGGCAAAATCTTGACTCTTTGCTTACAACGTTTATCACGAAGAAATTCGAATAAGCTTAACTCTATTCGGAATGGAAGAAAGTTAGATCGATGATCTGATGTAAAACCAAGGGAGCGTGTACTCTATCATTTATGATTATTAAATGGCAGTATTTAGTTCACGCTACCAACGGTAAATCTTAGAAATAAAGATCTATTATTTACTTTATACCGAATTCTAATCAGTTATTAAATCGCGGTTGTAAATTACGGCTACTAATTCGTAATAATTGTATTGTGCAAGAGAAAAAATAGGATGCGTAAAAATATACCTTCTACGCTACTTTAACGGACAATTATAAAAATCCTACTAAAATTTTTTAAATCGCATTATGAATGTAACCCAATGAAAATACGCGTACACTTGCATACCGACGCGCGAGCACGCGCCTAATTATACGAGTCCTTATAAGTAATTTAAGAATACTTTGTCTTTATACGAGCCATCTATATTTCGTTATTCATTTATATCTAACCAAGGTATCTTTATATGATGCTTCTGAGACTTTGCGAGACATGCAGAACGCGAAAAGACAACGACACGACTAACTTGTACGTAAGCCAGGTTTTATCGTTTCCTGGCAAGAGGCGGAAAGACAGGACCTCCTCTCTTACAGGCGCTTTTTCTTAATTAACAGGTGCCTCGCGTTCGCGTATTTTATCGTTTCAAGAATCTTCAATGTTTATTATCAGTCCAGAAAGTGTAAAATATGGTACTCGCATACATTATAAATATTACATTCAATGCAATCGCGCAAAAATGCACACAATGAGTTTTCGTTCCTAATTCGATACAACTCGCCTTGTCGTTAATATTTTTTTTATGCTAAAGAGTATATATCTCTCTACGATTAAACTTCGTTATCCATTCGATCGTAGATAATACTGCAAAAATGTTTCTTTATTCTAATAAAAGAAATGTAATTATTATTTTTTTTTTTGAGATTTTTGCCGATAGTAAATTCCATTCGAGTATAATATTTATAATTAAAATATTGCGTTAAAACGTTTAATTTTTACTTAATTAAACTGCTTATTATAATAACTGTTTACTTTATATAGTATTTACTTTTTTTTTTTTAAATATTCGTTAAAAATGCAATTATCTATGAATCTTACGAGAAACGGTCAATGATAACAAAATATTTTATCTTATAAGAAAAAAACAGACGTTTTAGTATTGCTGCATTTTTTGCAGAGTAATATAATACTTCAAAAAATATTTTATTATCTTTTTCCAACGACGTTTATTCGTTAAAGATTTGTAAGTTTTTATTACATTAGTGATATTCATATACTCATAATATATAAATTCCAAAATAGTCAAAGTGAATTTTAAACGACATTTAGTATTTTGTTCACAACTAACAATTTATTATCCAACATTGTTTAATTTCATTATAACTGTTTGAAATTTATTATGCTCGTATTCAAAGTCACATATAAGAATAAAATACTTATGAAATAACGACCGAATTCAAAGCGATGATAAATCAACTCAAAGTGTCCTCTCAATGAATATCAGATGTGCAACGTAATTCTCTTTTTTTATTTCATGTATATACTCGAATAAAAATAATTTATAAAAAAGTGTACCTTTATAAGAAATGATTATATATTTTTTCACATAAAAATAGTTTATACGTTAATACTTTGATTAAAATTTTATCATTAAGTAAAAACTTAAATAAACTAAAGTTATAAGTCTTTAATTTCAATTTAGTTATAATATGTTTTATAAAGAATATTTAAAAAAAAAAATTTTTATTTTATTTAATTATGAAAGTATTTATTACAAAATTGATTTAATTATCAAAAAAATTGATATAAAAATTCTAGAAAAAGCTTTTTAAACATTACACAAGGTAAAATTTTATGACTTTGTAGAAGGATTTTCAAGATAATATACCTTTGAAATGAATAATAAAAAAGGAATATTTAAAATATAAAAAATCTTTTAATTATTCTTAGAGAGATAAGCAATTTCTTTAAAACATTTACTATGCATTTAAGCAGTCACATTAGTCTAACGATGAACTGTATTTACCTGTTATTATTTTTAGTAGAAATACTAAACTTTTGAGATTCTGTTTTTCTCAAATGTATTAATGTGTGTGATGAGAAATATATATATATATATATATATAATTAAAAATATACAGGAAATGCGTTGTTTCAATAATCGTTAAATTGTAACGCGTGGGCTTTAAGCTCGTAAAGCTTCACAAGCTCCTGCGGAAGAAACTGTCTCGCTATCTATCCCTGTCTCCCTCTCTCTCATTTCAATATTTCCACGATAAATCCACATTGGTTTTTACGAGTGTTGCGGAATAAATAAATGAACAGAATCAGAGGAGAAGTGTGTATTGCTATACGAACATGCGTGTGTACCACGATTTTACGATCGCGTAAGAGCGAGAGTGTACAGAGAAGCAAACGAGACAACAGACGAATGAGTGAAAAAGAGGACGAGAGTGAAAGAGAGAGAGAGAGAGAGAGAGAGAGATGGCGAAAGACAGACAGAGGGGCAGAGAGAATGGAAGGGTGATGGACTGTATCGGATGTGTCCAACTGTCCTATCAGAATATGATTGTTTGAAAGGGACAGCGCGAGGTGGAGAGTAATAAAAAGGTCAGTGGCTGAATATTTATCGTTCATAAATTAAAAAAATTGTGTACAAATTAGACTGTTCAGATTAGCTGTTCATTTTATTTCATATGCGTAGTAAAGATATGGAAATAAACCAAAAAATATAAGTTTTTTTAGTTAGTAATCTGTAATAAAAAAACGTAGTTTCAATGTGAAATTTATAACGCTGTAAGAATTTTAAACAATCATTTTTTATTTCAAGATAATTATTATTGACGTGTTTATAGAATCATAGTGTAAGATAGGAAATGAATAACGAGCTTCCTCAAATAGATAAGTAGTTTCTGGACGTTGAATATGAAGTTCGCAATGTAAACAAAGAAACGTGCTGTCATTGAAAGACCAAACTAATCCTCGATATTTTGTTACTCGCGCAGGCGACATAAACGTTGGCATCTTCAATTTAGGAATTTTCAAATCGAAGACGGAAAATAAAGAGCACGCGTACTTCCTGCCGAGGAATACGCCGAGGAATACGCCGAGGAATACGCCGAGGAATAATCCGACGAGCAGCGTACGGTCCAAATTGGCAGGATTACCTGCGTTCTCGGATGCCCCGCGAGCGAACGACAAAAATACACATTCGTGTTTAGATGTACATGTATATTCCCCGAGATTGCTCGGGATTACACGTGTGCAAAGCCTCGTAGCCGTTTCCGTTGCGAATCCACGCGATTCGACGGCTTCGTTCCAATCTACCGCTACCCTCCAACTGCTCTCCTCTGCCCTCTTCGGCCCTCCTCTGCCGCCAATCTGTCTCTTTCCCTCTCTGCTCATCTTTTCTCGGATGATTATTATTATTCCCCTCTTGTATCCACCAGTCGAACGTCTTCTTCGTGTTCTCTTATATACATCTGTATACATCTTTCGCTACTTAATATTTATGTTTATCGAGCATCTGAACCTATTCTTTTTTATATTTTAATTGAGAAACTATCTTTATCTTTTTAATTAATTATTTCAATATAATACATAAAGAATGATATTTAAACACTTCGTATCTGTTTTTGTTTAATTGGCTGGTTGGAAAATTCAACTTTATAACTTTATTAAATTACAGCATGTTTTTAATCCAACTAAGTCTTGCAATTTATATATAATTTGCATAAAATAGTAAAGCCATTACATATTTTCTTTTAAATTTTTCTGTATCGATTAACTTTATAAATTTCAAAACAACTTCTTAATATAAATTATGCAATTGTAAGTTATTAAGTAATTTAATTAATTACATAATTTTTTTAATCTACTAGACTTTTTTAATTCTCCGTTTATCAACTTTCGCTCGTAAAATTTTTTATTTTAAGTCGTAATAATTGTTAACTAATCATTAAATAAATAATAAATATTAATTTTAAATAATATAAGTTTCTTAAAAGTATTATTATTGATGTTTCTTACTAGCTTTATTTAAAAAATAAAACTTGACATAAAAAATATATTTCATCACCTTTCATTACGTATATTTATTTATTGCGAGTATGTATGTTTAATGCGATCGAGCATATCCAACATCTATAATATCATGCTAAATAAAAATCGAAACATATTTTTATTTAGAGATAAGTGTAATATATTCTTTATAGCCTCTCGGTATCGATGCCTCGAATTTATGAGTATGTTTAAGGTATCGATATGCATTATAAACTGTGAATGATTATTATATATACAATTTTTAAAGATACTTAATACTCTAAGTCTTTATTGATTGATTACAAGTTTATAACATAATGATCTACTCACGAACTGATGTTATTAATTTTTTGTTTAGCTGCTATGCGTACCTGAATGCATGTAATTATATTTTTTATATAAAATAATTTAATTATTCATTTTTATATTTGTAGCAATTCAATATTAGCTCTAAAAGTTAACGATCTTAGTCGGTTGTTTAAACGAAACTAATAATTTCAGCTTTTAGAGAATTTGTTAATTTAGATGATACATAATGAATAATTATATGACTGAATTTTTAAAAATTCGATAATTTTATGTAGTTCTTAAGAATATGTTGATACATATATTTTCATTTTATTTCATATAATCTGTCTACAAATTTTATATAAAAATAATTGGCACATAAAAACTCTTTTAAAGATAAATCACTAATTATCCATGCCAATGTATTTTTAAATATGATTTCCTTGGGCGATAAAAGCTGACTTCCAAACTTTCGTTCTTCGACTCTTTCGCCTATATAATTTTACTCCCCTTGTTTTTCCTTCGCTAGTACTTTTACTTTCTATCTCCTTTTCTCTTCTTATACAAATTTCAAACTTTATAAAAACTTTTATTTTATATTATTAAATATTTAAAAATTATACAGCCAACTGAAAGCTTCCGACATTAATGAAATTATGGATAAATTTTATTTAAAATAAATTTATTGAATTGCCTAATTGTACACTTTTCTTATTACGAAAGATTCATCATTACGTTTCCTTGCATAGAAATCTCAATTTTAATATAAATACCAATAGTTAATAGATTAAAAAGTAATTTTTAAAATGAGACTTCTAATTGAGAAATATTATTTAAAATAAAACATCATAAAAAGTGAATTATCAAATTTCTGTTGTATGTAAAATCTAAATTTGTACATAATTGAATTATAATAAGCTAACAAGTATGTCAAATTAAAATAAAAATCGTTAATAAGACACAAATTTATCAATTATGCGATCTATCTATCTAAAGCTTGAACCCTAAATTCCGAAAGTTAGATGCAATGATCGCTTACCGCAATAATTCGACGCTTTTCCGGGATTTTAACGATCGAGCGTCGCTGTAAAAGAAGAAAGGCCTGACAACGACAAAGCGAAGTTTGTGGTCTAGGTGCGGTGTCCGGATACCTCTGTGGTTACCGTTTGTGATGCTGAGATTGCCTACCCGAGACGTATGACGACGACACCATATCTTATGGCAGCACCTTTCTGGTATTTAAAAGTCAACCGGGGGTAAAATGGCTTCTATCATTGTCACGCTTTATGTTTCATAATTCTACTTTAAATACAGATAGTCCACATACTCGAGCGTTTCTCTTGGCGGTACGTAATTTTATATTTCTAATTGTGATAAAAACCTTCTTAAATCAATCGAGTTGAGAACATGTTCAAGTTTACTTGTACTTTTATTATTTAAATCATTATTTATAAACATTTAATTATCCTATTAAAATTAAAAACGTATTCATTTTTTTCTTCAAAGAGATTTCAAATAAAATTACATCCTTATTGTTATTAATGTTATTTTTATTGTTATTGTTATTGTTATTTTTATTCTTTTGTTATTGTTCTTGTTATTATTCTTGTTCTTCTTCTTATTGTTATATATAATAAGAGAGAGAGATAAATATCTTATATTATTTCCATTAATATCTTATATTATTTATTATGTATCCATCTCTCTTTTTCTCTTTATGTCTGACAAACTCCACACTCACGCTCTTACTTACAGAGTAGTTTTATATACTCTCTCCATATAAACTAATTGACCTGTATGATCTTTATTTGTGAACGCGAACTGTAAAACTCAACGGAATCGCTTTTCCAGTTACTGTGAAACTTTACCTTCGTTGGTGTGATCTTATCTTTGTGCTGTCATAATATATCTTTCATATATTTTATTTTCTCTCATCTAAGCATATATATATATATATATAGCGTGTAACTTAAAAGTATTAATTCGCTAAAACAGAAATGAATAATTTATATTCACTGGATAGTTGAATATCTATAATCATCTTGACATAAAAAATCGCGATACAGATAGAACATTATGTTATAAGTCAGATATTTACGTACTTATGTCGTGTTAAGATACTGATCAAATAGAATTTGTGGAGAAATCTATACCATTATTATATATCGTTATAATATAAAAATGCTCTAATTTCTTAAATTTAATACTTTGAAGGTAGAAAATAATAGATAATTATTCGCATTTAATGGAACGAGTTCGATACAGAAACAAATTTATTTCCGGCTATAACTACGATTTTTATTCAATTTATTTGCATTTAAAACATTGTAAATAAAACGGAAAAAACATTCATGTATAAGTAATTCAGAAATACATTATTGCGTCGGATAAAAAAATTGAGTGAACACCTAAGAATCCAAGTATGACTAACGTACCGATCACACATGGATTCACAATGCATAATTATTAGAGAATCAAACCACATCTATCCGCGAGAAAATAAAAAATGTCGTAATATTGTAAATCACAAACGAAATAACAAAGACGAAGGTAAAACAGCGAGTTGCTACCACTCAGTTTTTCAAAGACTTAAAAAGAACGATGTCGGGCACACAAGCGCGAGATCCGCAGCATCCGAGCAATACCGACAACTAGCCAGGCATGACGCAATTGTTTCGCGGAGTTAAGCACTCGCGCCACCAATTCGCGCCCCGGAGGCGCCCGATCGCGACGAATCAACGGTTCGATTAGTCACGACTTCCTCTCTCTCTCTCTCTCTCTCTCTCTCTCTCTCTCTCTCTCTCTCTCTCTCTCTCTGTTGACTTAGTGGACTCAATTTTCCACCAGTTCTCGCGATATTGCTCTCGAGATTCCTTCACACCTTGTCGATCAGCCTCAGCGTCAAGGTGCGACGTAGAGCCTAATAAAGTGCGCCCAGCCAATATTCTATATTACCATCCCCACCTCCTTGATCCTCATCGTCGACGTAGGCACATTGCCATTGTCTTTTCCCGCTCGTGGATACATTTCCTAGAGTTATCTCGGCCGCTGCGGCGCCTTTTTCTTCCGGCTTTGCGGCTGTCGGACTACGTCTATCGCGCCATTTATTTGCGTACTCTCTCGATGCGTTCGTACTAGCGAGAGAAATTCTCGCACGTCGTTGCCTCACTTTCCGCTCTTATTAATTTAGAAAATTATTCGCTTATGAATTAAAATAAGTGGAAGTTCGTCGTACATTTTCAATGCTCGATATTAGTGATCAAACTAAAACGTACAATTGTATTAGAATATATTTCTTTGAGATATACTTCCTAAAATGATTAAATTAAAATCAAAAACAAATTTTTTATATGACCGTACAAACGAATATAAAAATAACGAAAATAGTAGTAAATTACTCGTATAAATATTTTTATTAAACGGTAATGCTTCGCAAATAACTCGTATTATAGTGGAGTGCTATTTTTAACTTTCAAGTTACATAAGTCTATAAAATCAAACGGTATATTTGAGATCAAATTTATCAACCTTAATTAGAATAGACAATAATTCAAATTCAAAGTAATATTACCGATATATTTAAATATCGTAAAAAACATAATTTGACGTCATTTTGTATTACAAGCTCAAACTTATTTATTCGTTTGGAATACTTATAAATAAAAGGGAAATTAAATTTAATGCGTCGATGATAATCTAAATAAAAGCAATATTCGAGGTCTGTCGTTCAGCGTTAGAAATTTATTCGGTACGAGTTCCTCGTCAAAAAGATTGTATAGCCACATGTTCTAAAGCTTAAAAATCAAGTACTCGACGAAAGAAAGCCATCTACATTCCATAAAAAAAACAGTCGTTGGGTGCGAGGATGTCGAGATCCATAAACGTCTCGAGTCATCGAAAGGACGGAGAGGAAGCAGCCGTTGATTCGCCCCTCGTCGTCGTCGAACCGACGATCATAACTCGAGTAGCGGCCGAAGCGCCTCGTCCACTGGCAGTCGCCGTCGTCTCGATTAAAGGGATGGGGTCGCGCGGGGGTCGCGCGGGGGGTCGCGCGGGGGGTCGCGCGGGGGTCCCGCCGAGGGTCTATCTGCGCGTATTATCTTAATACCGAAATCGAACGAGACTGCGGAACACGGCAACAGCGACGGAGCCGAGCGCCTATCGACGTACTTGCACTCAACGCTGGTCGACACTGCAACAATGCACCAAAGAAGGGCGAGAGAACAATGCGCCCCGAGAAATATGAGAGCGCATCTGGATGATATTACCGAAAGTACTGCTCGCGCGATCGGTCGGCGAAACAACCATTCCGATGTTTCCGCTTCCGTGTCTGCGTTGTTCCAGTGCCCGATGAGACATTTTTCTGAGAACCGTTACTCGGCTTTCGGAAACGTCCAATTCGGCTTTTCCCGACTGCTGTTCCCTCGTTTCCTGGACTTTAAACCCTGATTTTAATTGTTTATTCCTTTTATTATTTATTCCTTCACCTCTTTTTAATAAAATTCTTATTATTATTCTCTCTCCTATAACAGGTATTCGAATAATTCGAGCTTCCGTATCGCGTGTATCGGTAGATACAATTTACTCGATCTCTTAAATTTCTTACGACTACTAAAAACAACGCGGTTATTTATTTTATCTTTTTATTACAGAAAGCGTCTGTCGAGTACTTGTAAAAAGAATCATCGTAGCTTCGAACCCTATCCATTTGTAAAAACTATCAGCATACATTAAAAAAGAAAAGTTAAGCGAAACTTCTTAATTTACCCGCCTCGCAGGACGATTACTCGAAGTGTACCGCCGCAAGAATTTTTCTCGAGACTGGTACATTCCGCCTATCTTTTTTCCTCGAGCCGGTCCCAATTTTTCTGCCTCCCCATCGCGTCGCTTCCTTATAAACTAATTTCCTACCATTTCTGCTCTCGAGGCGCGCGCTCGCACCGAACAATTGAATTCTCTCTTTCCATTTACCTATCCGTTTGTATCAACATTTACATTTATATTTGAATAATGGGGAAGTAAAGAGGCGAGGCGTTCGCTTCGGACTCTTGTCTTGCGTCGAGCCGCTGCTATTATACATTTTTAAGCGTTCGTTTTCAAGCCCGCGGCACTTATTTTTTTCTTCTTTTATTTTGGCATCGCTTGCTCGTTTCATAAGTCGCCAGGGTTATGATCTTTGCGCGACTCGAGGATGAAAAAGTGGAAAAGTCGAAGGAAGAACGGTAACAACGCTCCGCGAGTGTCGTAGAGAAAGAAAGTCGATAAAAACGTTCCTTATTAACATTTAGATAAAGCCGGTGTACGACGACTATTTTCCGACTTAATATTTTTCTCTTGTTTTCTTCTTTCCATCCACCCTCCGAAAAACTTGTCTCGCCGCATTAAATGCGATTAAAGTCTCGAGCGTGTGATTTTCCTCGATTGCTACAATAACTATTATCAAGGATTACTACATTTATTACTAATTAAGCGATTTTTATTAATATATTTATAAAAATATATCATTGGACATACTTTTACTTTTGTCGTTTTAGATTATCCTACTTCTAAGTTAGAGTAGCCTTTATTAGATGCAAGATAATTTTAAATAAATCGTTAGAGTTAAAATTTTCTACCCATTATCTTATATAATTGTTAGTTGTCAAATGTGAAATGTACAAAAATATAGCATAATACGTTGTACAAACTTAGTTCGCAATAAAAAAGGAGCAGAATATATTATTACGGTTCATCTTCTAAAAATTTCGGGAACTTGGAATTTATAATACATTATCGATGCTCTTTCGAAATAAATCTCGTTGCACCGTCGCGTTGCTTTACATTTGATACACGAACGAATGTTCGAGCACCTTTTACGGTTTCTCGTACGTATATTATTGCCTGTATTAAAAGAATTTTATCTTTTTACCACATTACTTTTATACAAGAGAGTCGCATATGAATTTATGCTCGTAATAAAAACACGTAATACGATTCGTAAAAAACAATGAAAAAATTCTCATAGCATGTTATTACGAAAATTTTCGATTGGGATTAAATGCAATATATTTTAAATACAATATTAGTTGTGAAAAAAGGCTGTTTAATATTAACATCGGAAAAATTCGACCGGAAAATTCTTTCCATAAATTAGTAAAAAAAATAGTGCCTCAACGGATATCTGTAAAAAAGAAAAATAACAGACCTAAAAAAAGCTCTTATTCACCAATCAAGAAGCCGAGTTGTCGAACTTTCGAGCTTACGTCGTAAAACAAAAAACCATCCATTCCAGCCTATACTCAATAAAATCGCAGAATTCAGCACCTCGCGTGGCCTCGGACCCATAAAAGTCGCCGCGCAAATCCCACCCCTTTCCGATCCGCAAATTAAAACGAATAAAAATTGATTTTTCCAAGCGCGCAAAAAGAGGTGGAAAGAGATGGAAAGAGATGGAAAGAGGAGGAAAGAGGAGGAAAGAGGCGGAAAGAGGAGGAAAGAGGTGGAAAGAGGAGGAAAGAGGAGGGGAAGAAGGAAAAAGGAAGCAATAGAAGGAGAAGGTGAAGAAGAAGGTGAAGAAGAAGACGAAGAGTAGCGGAGGCTTACCGCAATAAAAGCAAGAGCGCCCCCTGCGATCAATTTCGCGAAGGATTTCGCGAGCCCTCGTGTACTCGCGGTGTATCAGGAACCGAAAATCTCATTGCGAGCTCTTCTCGTTTACGGCCGAGGCGTGTCACCGTTGCCTTTCTGCGGCATCAACGCGTACGCGAGCTCCTTTCTCGCTCTTTCTCGCTCTTTCTCGCTCTTTCTCGCTCCTTCTCTCTGTCTGGCGCGGAGTGATTTACCGACGTCATTCGCGTGGACGGCTCGAACGTGACCCAAAGGCAACCTAACCTCTCTTTGGTTCCTCGTTCGTTGTAACCATTTACCGAGGACGTTACTTTGCAAAATTGACAGGTGCTACGCGCTACCCCCGCCTTTTCTCCCCTCCTCTCTCTCTCTCTCTCTCTCTCGCTCTTCGGCTCGCTTGGTTTTCCTCGTTCGCGACGAGAGGAAGAATGAGAGACAGAGAGAGCGAGAGAGCGAGAAAGAAGTGGTCGGCCACCCCAAAGCCGTCTCATCGCCGGACCTGTCAGCGCAAGAGTCAACGATTGGTAGTAAAAGAAATTTGCAGCGCATCGGAAAAACATACATGCGCCCGTTTTCTCTTATCCTGCTTTTATTCCTTCTTTTACTTTTACTTCCTCGATATTTTCTCTATTCGCGTTTCTCTTGCTACATTTACGCCAAAATTGTCCTTGCTCTTCGATCGAGATTTTTTCGGTACGGCTTTCGAAATTAGTCATTTTTCATTTTTATGTAACCTTAAATACAATTTATCGATATCCACATTTTAATTATTTCGTACGTTTTACAATATTTTTACGTAATCGAATAACGAAATATAGGTTCGAGCGTTTTAACGCGTAAGGCGATAAGAATGAAGAAAAAAGTTGATGTAATCGATATGTAACGTTAGTGTCTTGAGTCGATGATATATAAAGAGCGCGAAGTATATTTGTTCTGTAAATATTTTCGTATTAAATCTCTTGCGAACGCGTTGAAATAGAAGTCATTGCACGGAATACGTCGTAAGTAGGTATATTCAACGACTATTGCTCAAGATGTCTCCCAAAATGAAAGTTCGTCGATGAAATGAGTAATAAACAAACATTCTCAAGCAGATGGGTTTCTGGATATAGACCGGAGTAATCTTCAATTTACGAATGCCACTATTGACAGCACATTTCGTTTTGGCAAACGAGTCTGGCATTCGAAACAGTTGGCGCTATATCAACTTGGACTACGTATAAATATAACCTACAACACTCTAACGTATATGACGTATATGGCAACTAACGCCGCACTTAAAGAGAGAGAGAACGAAAGAGTAGGTAGAGCAGAGGGACACAGGAACTTGGGGAGGGTGAGGATGATCTTCGGTTTACGAGGTAGCATATTTCTGTTTCTGTAATCCATCGAAGACCACCCAGAGGGCGCTCGCGCGAGTACTTGCCCCACAGTCAAAATAGTAACGCTCCGAAAATCATAACAGGGCGATTGTCCGTAGCTCGGACCAAGTTATGAAGCAGTAAAACGTATTCCCTTCCACCCCATCCACCCGCTCGTTCTCTCTCTCTCTCTCTCTCTCAGTCTCTGTATTTCTGTCTTTCTGTCTTTCTGTCTCGCGCATCTTATGGAATAATTTAGATGATTGGAGGGTCAAAGCTAAAGCGCGTTTACTGCGCGCTACGTAAGCCTCGCGTTTCCGCCAACCCCCCGCTTCATTGTTTTGGCGCAGGGCGGACGGACGGACGGACCAACGTTTCCACGCGCCCTTCCAAGTAAATTCTCTATCTATGGTTGCGTGTACATGTATAAATGTGTGCTGTACCTTAATCCGTAGGTTGAGAAATACGACATTGGAGGAGTGGTTCCCCGTTTCTCGAAACGCGCGGCCGTCGCGTGCTGAGCAACTGAACCGGGTACATACCTGCAAACACAACAAACAAGGATTATTAAAAGAGTTGCGTCGTATCTGTATGAACTTGAGGAGGTATCGATAATTACATTCCAGAGTTCTCGTAAGAAATCATTTTTTTTACAATTAAATCTAAAGAAATTTCATATTATTTATACACTTTATTCTATAGGTTAAGACGTAAAATACTTTCATTGGAATAGAGGAAGTCTTGTATCGCTCTTTACTTTTTTTACACAACTCGCGAACAATACGTAAATAATATTTTAATATTAATATTCGACTCGGTATAGTAATTCTCCGATCGAAAAAGAATCAAAATTTTATAATCGAAGCGAATGGATAAATTTGCATAAATTCCTTCGTAAATTATTTATCGAAGGAAAAACGATCGAAAGGTACCAACAAGAGAACTAGAAAATTGTAAAATTGTAAAGCGGCTTGACTACTTATCCCAACCTGTGCTTCGACGCGCTCAAAGCTACACAAATATGTACAAGTGCAATCGAATATAACTCAAGGAATCTCGTGAAAAGTTTACCAAACCCTTTCGTCCTATCTTTTCTCGACTGAAGTAGCTCTGTGTTCGTACGCGCGTGTGTGCGAGTATGTTTCCCTCTCTCTCTCTCTCTCTCTCTCTCTCTTCTATCGACTGAAAATCGATAAATCTGGAAAGCATTAGGCTTGGCCCTTGGGCACGCTCTTCTCGAGATTTATACGTGCAATATCGGCGAGGATTAGCGCCGATCGTATACGAACTTAAGTCCTGGCGCGAACCGATATCGCGGCTATTAGTGTCAAAATAAAAATGTGACCGCAATATACGATGCCGTTGCTCTCCCCCCGTTTCCCCCTACGTGCGAACCCAACGCGCTCTTATTGCAACCCGCGCGCGTCCAGCCACTGGTGTGATGACCAAGAAACTCTCCCTCTTTCTCTCTCTCTCTCTCGCTCTCTCTTTCTTCACGAACTTGTAGGAATAAAGCTGGACGGGAAGACGATTTAGTGCCGATCGGACATTTTGCACTCTACACGCATCTTTATCCTTCTATCGAACTCTTTCGAACTCTTTCGACCTCCACTTGGGCTTATCGTTGAACGCTGCGGACGATCACTGATGCGTCACGATAGTTAATAAACGGGCATATCTGTTTAGTCCGATGCATTTAATTATACACTTAACAAAAAGCATCAACGCGAACTTTACTCAAAATTAATGAAAAACAAATGTTTTTCTTACAAACGTCTAAACTATGGTATTAAATATGAATCGAAAGTACCTCGTACGAATAAAAATTTTGATCGATTAATAGTTGATAAAAATTAAATATCGTCAGATTGAAACAATTTCTATAAATACGGATTTCAACGAGCTTTATATCTTGACGATAGTAAACGAAAACAATCAACGTCGTTATTATATTTTAATACCCAATGTACACATTTGAACGATATACGCGTAAGAAAAAAAAATTCACGGTACAAATATTATCGGTATAAATAAAATTGAAATCTCCTACAATATATTAACAATAAAATACTCATAAACACCGGCGATACTTTTCTTATCTCTGTTCGCAACCGTGTACCGTCCGTTTGAACGATCGAGATGTGTCAAATCGCGGATAGGAAACGCAACTCGGTCGACTTCTCTCTTATTAACCGAGTATTCTCAACGCTTCCTAGTTTCGCGTTCGATTACAAGCTTCGAGTCGA
This sequence comes from Dolichoris vasculosae, assembly GCA_018907195.1. Taxonomy (NCBI): domain Eukaryota; kingdom Metazoa; phylum Arthropoda; class Insecta; order Hymenoptera; family Agaonidae; genus Dolichoris; species Dolichoris vasculosae. The sequence continues at coordinate 1,223,205 of JACCHY010000005.1, read as the reverse complement.
CTTCTTATCACAGAATGCCTAAAATTATTTCATAATTTTACTCTCGTTTGTTACCTAGGTCCATGAAAATTTACCTTTTTCGAATTTTGCTTGAACTTTTTATCCCCGCTACTCCATCTAAGCGCACGTCGATAAATTTTCTTATTCCGGTATAAATTTCTTATTGTTCGTTCTTCGCTATATTCACAAATTAAATCAAATTGATACAAAACTCGAGTTATAATAAAATCTATACAACAGCTTTCGATTATCCCTATCGATATACAATTTTTTCATTCATTCTTTATAATCTTTATAACCGTTTGTATTTATGCTTATTATACTTGCTTCACCTATATATAAGTGTTATTATAACTATTGATAATATGAAAAATGATGCGAGTATGAAGTTGTAAATACATAATTTTAATTTTGTGAAATGCGATCGTTACTATCTTAATTCAAGATTTAATTGGTAATCACGAGTGACTTTAGACGAAGAAATACTTGGCGCACTCGCTCATCTTTTCCGTTTCTTCTTTTCTTTATTCTAGTCCCGGTCAAATTAAGTTTTCGCTTAATCTCATGCTCTGGCTATATGTTAATTAACATCGAAATACTCGTTTGCCGATATTACAAATATAAAAAGTTCAAAGAATTCGCAGCCCTGTAACGAACGCGAAGCGTATTCAAATTCACATAACCGAGACCTTTTGAATAATTAAAAATATCTCTTTCTCTCGTTCTATCTCCTCCTCGCGTACTCTTATACACACACGTGTAGGATAGCAATAATTATCTCATATCAGCCGTAGCGGTAGGAAATAATAACAGACAAACTCGATTTCCACGATGATTTTCCGGTGGGTGTACGCGGATGTCGGGCATAGTAACTTTATAAGTCACCTTGCTTTTTACCCATTCCCTCTCCTTTCTTTTTTCATCATCCTCTCTGTCTTTTCCTGTTATCTTTCCTCTTTTTTCCCTCATGCATTTGTTCTGCTTTCTGAGTTTCTTTTATTTTCTCACACGAGAGTGACTTAAGAGAACAAAACCTTTTTATTATTATCAGTATAGACCGATATGCTCTTTTTTACTTTGATGGCATTATGAGAACTTATGCCACTCAAACATTAAAGAATAATTAATATTCGTATTTAAAATTAAATGAATAAAATTAAAAACAAATTTAATCCATTCATTTCTTTAACGCATAATTTATAAATAATTTAGATATACATAAAAATATAGCAGAGGATAAATTTTATTTATACATATATTTATTTTATTATTTTTAATTGTCCAGCATTAAGATAACCTTTAAATTTTTCGTTACAATTATCGTTCGAGAAAACTTTGCTTTTATCACTATGAAAGAAATAATTAAAGCTTAAATTATTTGAAGCTGTATAATAAATATATTATACATCATAAAAAATAATAAGAAATTATAGCTAAGAAATTATATATCATTTATATATACCTAGTCAATTTAATTACTCAAACGTTAGGAATACGTATAAAAATATTTTCAAACATTGTATCGATCATTAATCGTTGCGATATATTTTGATTTGATTTCATAAAAAATATCTTGATACACTAAAATGACGATCAACCATCTTTCAAGAATTAAATTTTTAATTAATTAGTATATAATCATAGCTTGGAGCGATTTTCTTCCTATATCCTTAAGCTATCGTTGCGAATTCATTCCCGTTTTAGATTATAATTTGAGCGCTAATGCAGTCATCCTCGGCTGCTGCTGCTGCTGTTGCTGCTGTTGCTGCTGTTGCTGCTGTTGCTGCTGTTGCTGCTGTTGCTGCTGCTGCCTTCGAATGCCTTCGAATGTTTCCTCGCTCCTTATTCTTCGACTCTGCTGCATATACGCGTACACCTCGGAACTTTTATAACGCTAGTTTGCATAGCTGCTGCCTCGGAGGCGAGCAATAAATAATGAGGGGCAACGAAGAGCGCAAATAGAACGGCCTCACGCACGCGGAAGAACTTATATTGGTGTTCGTAGGTGGCGTTATCCATCTCTCCCTCTCTCTCCCTCTCTCTCCCTCTCGCTCTCCCTCTCTCACTCTCGCGTACAATGCTGGGAGCGCGCGCGACCGCCGTTTCCGTTCAAATAACGCGAACGCTCAACTTTTCTCAGAGTCTCCGTATGCAAGTGCAGGTGTCAACTACTTCGTACTTACGAGATTCTTACAATACTTCTATCGCTTTTATATTACGAACCGTTCCTTTTTCTCTTGAATATCCAATACGATGTGCCGCATTGTCCCATTTTTTGCGCTGCAACGATTAGCCGTGCTAATCAAACACGAGTGATTTGTAATGTTTTGTTTTTTTTTTTCATTCAAGTAATGAAGTTTTCTAATTTCGAATTGAATAAAACGGTACAAAACGTTGCGTATTTGATATTTAAAATGATCCGCATAGAACCCTTATTACAAAGATTATAATGCTAAGCTTGAGATAGTTGCAAGATGCAATCTATAACTTATAAATTCAGATCAAACGTTATCCGCTTAGTTAAAAAACTATGCATGTATGTAAACTTGTACTTATACATATTTATACATGCATTTGTCGGTACATTTATCTAACTCTATTCGAATTTTAATGAAGTAAAGACCATGTAAATTTTTATTATATACATTTTACTATGGATTTTTATTTGTAAGGCAAAAGAGAAGCATAAGTACGTATGTTGCGCATGTGTACAAGCACAAAATAAATCAGTTTTTAAAACTTATAAAGTAACAGGAACAATATACGTAAATTATCCAATATTATCGAATATTATCGAATATTATCGGATATCTCCCGAATTATTCGTTAAATTAATATATTCGGATAATTGATTATTATTACATATATTTTACTTTATATTTCACGATTATATTTATTATATTTTAATTTATTGAAAAAGAAATCACTTATTTAAGAATTAGATAAAATTTATAAAATATAATGCATCTCTGTGGACTAAACCTTGAACGTGTAAAGAACTAAAAAATAGTTAAAAGTCTTATTTTTTTAAAAACAATTTTCTAAGTATAAATTATCCGACTTTTAATACTGGTTCTTCGAAATCATTAGCACAAAATCATAAAAAATCGAAAGAAATGAAACAGCGTATTTCTAAATCAATTCGATTATATATGATGACAGTGAGACATCAATAGAAGCTCGCGCACACGGTACCTTTTTATGTCAAGCCGTGTTCTTCTCTTTATGTCCGACGTATATAATCGACGATTTGCGCGAAATCATCCATAAGTCGTACACGTATAAAACCCCGATACTCGCAATCTCGAATATGACCTTCACTGTAATGCCATAAGGTCAGCAGATCGTAACGTCGCGCGAGAGCAATATAACGGAGCCTAGCATCGGTTCTATAAACCCATGAGAACAAAAAAGATATAAAGTAAGATAGAAAAATGTGCAAGCTCTTTTAAGTATGTGATTATTATATACAGAAAAAAGGGACGGAAGACAGAGAAAAAAGAGAGAGTAACAAAGAATAAACAATACGAGGTAAAAAACAGATAATGAAAAGGATAAATCATTTTAGATAACAAAATAATACGAAATAATTTTTCAACTAGAATAGTTGATTGTAAATATTATTATTAAATTAAACTGTTTGTCATATATTGTTTTTTATATTCTCTCAACTTCGAAGTATGATTGCAGTATCGAATTGTTCAGGTCATAAATGATATTTATTGTAGACCTTTTTTCAAATCCTACTTTTATCTATTTGTAAATAAACGCGTAACTATGTTTATATTATTTCATTTTACATATTCATAAAATTATTACTTTTTTTATTAATTATACATTGTACTATTAAAAAGTTATAACTGTGGAAATTAGCTATGTACAATATAATATACACATACATATTAATTAAAATCTTCAATAATTTATGATTAATCGTATCGTATAATTTAATAAATGTAAGTTTTTTAATCTAAAAAAATATTTATTTATGAAGCTGCTGATTAAATTGAAAATTTAAACTTGATAGAATCTCAAAAATCAAAGAATAAGAATCTTCGTTATCTTTCACAGAAAAACCAATTAAAAATAATCGCAACAACTTTTCACGTTAAGGTTATGTATAATTTCTATGTAATTTCCCTTGTTAGCATTGACTTGTACGTTCGCTGACTATAAGGAAACTTTATTCTCAGTTCTCAACTTCAACTTCGGATCCGCCCATTAGTTCCTCGCTACAACCAACAAAATAAAAATGTACACATAACAAAAGACAAAGACAAAAAGTGAGCGTAGGAGAAAGACACACGAGAAACACATTCAGACATCCGAAGGAGGAGTAGAAGAACGAGAAGGAAGAAGACAGAGAAACGGTCGAGTCGATTGCGATTGCTGATCTAGCTTTTACGATTCATAACTCAAGTAGAGCGAGGGAGTCAAGGGAAGAAAGAGCGAGAGGAGAGAATGGGTCGCGCGCGTCCACGCATTGTCCATATGTCGAGATGTGTGTGTGGCGAGAAAGCGAAAGAGAGAGATAGAAACCCAGACATAAACCGTTTATTTATATGTCCTACACACAATGTTCGCGCGCTCACCACCCCACGGTATTTATTTATTGCAGCGCATCTCTCTCGCTCCTCTGCACACTCCGCGCGAGAAACTCCTCCAACTCTCTTCAAGCGCGATGTAACATAAGGAAACCGGATTCTACCAGCTGATTCATAACGGCCTAAGCTCGTTACTTTGGGGGCTTCAATTGTGCACGCATAAACGTTCGCCGAGAGTCCGAGGTATTTATATGTGGGAAAACTATTCTATTATGCATGAGGACGATAATAACCGTAATAAATGTCGTTCGTGCCATTATACGTTGTGCGTGCTAAACGACTTTTTGATGTTGGATAAATAATATTTTAATTGTTCACAGTGTTTCTACGAAGTTACAACACAATTCTTCTGTGAAATGTACAATAAGCGTGTCACTTACAATCATACATTTATTTGAAAAAAAGAACATTTTTATCGTAACGCGTATACTGTATACGACGGACTTTGCAATCACCAAGTTTAATACAATATACGGAAAATGTAAAACAGATTTCTACATGCAATGTAAATTTTAATTTTACAAACAAAAGTATATCATCGTTTTTTATTTAGCAAATAATATGAATATAGTTATTTATTTACGTGCATATTCTTAAAGGACGGTACAATAAAATGGGACCAAAATATACTGTATACGAGTAGCAATATCCGTTTGGATGAGTACTAAAATACTTGAAATACATTCGAGATTTATCGAGAAAGTAATTAAGAACACGATATTGTCAGTGCTCGGTAAACTAAGAAGATCTGGACACTTAATGGGAAAATAAACATGTTTTCCGAATACAGTATAACGCATGAACTGTCTTAACGATTCGTTTTATCGTCTACTATTACATTTCTAGTATTTCTTGAGTCAAATACGATAAATAATGAAAGAAGATAAATAGCGAAAGTAAGTTAATTATACATACATTTTCAAGTTTCTATGTATATTAAAATACATGCAAATGTAGGTGGAACGATGGAAACGAAAGATGATAGAAACTCTCCGCGTTACGTCTTAGTTCACCATTGCTTCGTATCGAATAGAATAATGCACAAGTCTGAAATAGAATGCCTTTGTAGTATCGTTGAAGCATCGCCGTGTAACTTATCCAGCATCGGCTACACGACGAAGGAACCGGACGCAACACCGGGTGTACCTGACCCGTCGAGACTTTGGATCCCGTGACCTCGGCCAGTCGATAAATCGGCACACGCGAAGCGAGAGATTACTAAACGGGATCCCAACCGGGCTGCGTAAATTTGTCCCGGCCCGTCTCTTTAACTCGCGCCGCTTAAGCACGCGCGTACCGACTATTACGCAATGAGATCCAGTTTATCTAACGAATGGATCGGCGCTGCGCGAATCGACAGAACTGAGTCGCGTAAGCGCACACGCACACTAAGACAACCTTCACTTTACGCTAATAATTAGTTTCATTGGGGTCCCGCTGCAACCCACCTCCGCCCTCGACGAGACGAACGAAGAGAGAACGAACTGCCCTCTGCCTCTCCCCCAATCGAGCGACGTACAGACTTCCTGCATAGGCGGATATAAAAATAGAGCGAATCTCTTCTGTTTCGTTATCTCTGTTTAGCGAGGCGAGCTCCTCTGCCCTTTTATCGTACGCGTATGCACTCCGTACCTCTCTGGATTATGATGAGCTGCAGTTTCGTTCTTCCCTCTTTTTTTCATCTCATTTTTTTTCTTCCTCGTTGTCTGCTCAACCACTTGGGAGCTCGGATTACTACTCGTGCTTTATGATGACTGTTTCGTTGATTCGATCGAAAAAATTGTAGCTGAGTAAATGCAACGGCGAGAGAAGAGACGAGGACTTTTCTGAATAATGCTTTCGATGCCATTGATCGAAAGGATTTACGTTCATTGCTTCGGTATTCATCAAATCGCTTTTTTCTTTCGCGCATTGGATATTTCGGTATTTTTTTGTTCAGGAATATATGTGGACGACTAAAAGATAAAATGTATGATTAACGTAGATGATTTACAAAAATGTTACGAGTAAAAGAAATACTTTAAAACTTTTAACGATTGGTCTTCCTCGGATCATAATTTTGGGCAGTTCCTTTTTATCCCTTAACTGTAATAATTATAATATTAAGCACAATAAATTCTATTGTCGTATTTTTATGTGTCTCGTAAATGTAATGAAATAATTCAACGATATTTTATCTTCAAAGATAAAGTTTGTCGAAATGAACTTTAACAAGAGAAACAATTTCATATCTACCGGTACACACATCATAGATATTTCCGAAGTCGTAATAAAGAACACGAGGACAACGGTATCTAGAAACGAAGAGAAAATCCTATTGTCGGGGTATTAAATACATATACATCAATTTGACCATATATATAAACGGGGCCGTTCATTTCCAGTGTCATATAAGAGCAATCGTATAACTCCCCGCTTCAACCAGCGGGAAAACGACCACCGAAAAAGCTTCCAGATAACAATATATAAAACACATGCACATGTGTGTTTGTACCCGGGCGCGTAGGTGCACCACAAGACCGAGAGCGCGAGAGAGAGAGGGAGAGAGGAAAGAGGATGGTCAGGACCATCCCCGGACCGGGCTCGTAAATTATTTAGGTGCCGAGCGCGCGAGAGGCGAGAGTTGATCGTATACGGGGGAAAATTAAATAACAACAAAACAATAAAAGACAATTGTTCCCTAAGTTTTATGGCGTGGCGGAAATTCGTTCACGCGCTACGCAAACGCCTATATCTCTTTCGCTGCGTTGCTGGACGGGCGAGGGAGAAGAAAAAGAACGTAGAATCTAACACGAAAAGCTTTGAGATGAAAAACGAACGTCAAGGGTGATAGCGATAAAGGATGAGTGCAGTTGAGATTTCAAGAATACCGAAGGTGAGAAATGAAAATTAAATACATCGATTGTATAACTTTATCATTAAAATTTTATTTATTTAAAAATATATTTAAAAATACGATTTAATGTTGTTAAATGAAATATAAATAAAGAAATAAGCTTTTAATTTCTTTCGACTTGTATTAAGTATTATCTAATTTGATAAAGTACCCAATTTTTATTAAGTGTATGATATTATTATCAAAATAAAAGCTTATCCAGAAAGGAATTTGCACTTTGTTTTTATTCACCGACGATAACACGAATAAGAAAATCGTTAACAAAGTTAGTTTCTTTATCATTTATACTTTATCTTAATTAGGATATATTATAGAATAATTTCTTATATCCGGAATATACTGAAACCTTAAAATATATTCACAAGATATAAACTAACAAAATATAATTGTTTCTATGCTTAAGTAAAATTAATTTTTTATTCTGTATATTGTATATAATATCATCATGTTTATAAATACTTTATAAAATTATTTATAAATATCTTTAATGAAATAACAAAATTAGTAAAAAATTTTTAATTATATTTATATTAAGAGAGGGATTGAATTAATGGATCGAACATTACTTTTACTCAATTTAAAATTATCTAGTTTTTTTCAAGAGTAATCGTTCATAATTAATAATTCATAAATAATTGATTCATATTAAAATTTAGTTTAAATTCAGTTATTAGATAAATTTATGAAACAAATAAATAGAATACAAGAAAATTAAGAAAATAAAAATATACAGAGCAAGAGAGTACAAGAGGGAGAGAAAGAGAACGGAAGGTTTTATTGCTCAGGCGTGAGGGAAAGGGGCCGAACGAGATGATGCTTTTGCCACCCTCTTTTTACGTGTGTCTATGTGTGTGTGCGCGCGCGATAGTGTATATACATGCGGGTGCGCGTCTATATATATATAATATACGCCAAATAGTCGTTGGACTATGGTCACTTTATTTAAGGGGTGTGATTTTCGGCGTTACTCTTTTTCCACTCTTCATTTTCCCCTCAGTTTGTCACCCTTTTTCATTATTTTTCTTTATTTTATAGAAGTGCGTTTTTTACATTTTTACATATGAAAATACTACATAATATATATTTTTTAGCCATTCGTTAAAAAGCAACGATTATTATTAACCCATTAATTAATAAAGTATACATCTTAATAAATAATAACGAAATATTTAACAAAAAGTTTAATTACATTACGCAAGGCAAAATTACAAAATCTTCAATTATATATGTTGACTATCGAATAAAGCTTTTGTCGCTATATGTATTTTTTGCAGTTGTATTATATAACAAAAATGAAGACAACCGAAATTAGTAAACTTATAAATATTTTTATAAAATAATGTACAAACTAATGGAAATATGGACTCTATTTCGTGAAGATACACAGATATCATTAATTCCCCGTACATATAGTTGCGCATACATAGGAAATGTTTTTAAGTCCATTGCAGTCAATGCTGACACCGACAAAGCGTCTCGCACGCCGTACGCGGGCTTACAAAGACAGAACCGGCAGGAGCAGGACTGTCAATTGTACGACAGGAAGCGAAACAGCCCGTCGCCTGCTCAGATAACGGATTATACGCTCTTAAGGATCAGTCTACCATTTCAAGATTATTACACGACGGTACGATATTCTCGTATCATACCCGTGACTCGACTGATCAACTAACAATTACATTATAATCCCGTTCGAAGAATCTTTCTCCGACTTTTCCATCAGTTTTATAGGATGACCATCGCTGTTGTAGAAAGATAAATATATGCGTAGCTACTTTGAGAAAATATGTACTTATACTTAAGTATCATTGGATTTTCGTATGTTTAATTTTCCCTATGATTTTTGTACAAAGTATTTTATTACTTGATGTTTGTTTGAAAAGAGATTCAGTTAAAAAAACAAAGGGTCATCGAATTTACAATATTTACAAAATTTACAATATTTTATATTAAATCTCTTCTATATACACGTATCGACATTAATATCAAAATTAGAGTTTACACGTTTATCGTTATTTAAGCGAAAGTGCTATTTTTAATGTAAAATAACCATGAAAGCTTCGCTTGAACAGTAAATTTATATTTGAGATACATAGATTAACGTTGAACATATTTCTATTTTAATAACTTAAAAATGATACAGTACCTTTTAAGCATTAAATCCTCACTCTATTTCATTAACTCGAATAATGTTCAATTGAGAAGCAGAGCTTTGTCGATCCAAGACGTCCCTTTTACGATAGTCATCAATTACTAGTGCAAGCTTTCATCCTTCTACGTCATTTATTATCATAGTTTAGCTATTTAATAAACTATTTGCAATTTTCGTCGTGAGTAACTTTATTAATAATATTATATTAAAAAGGTCTTTTAACTCTTTTAAATATTCATTGAATTAATATTCGAACAATTAATTATAAGAGTATTCATTTGCACACTTTAAATACATATATTAAATAAAAGCTAATACATCAATTTATAACAAAAATATTATAATCTCTATATGTATACATATACTTGTAAATTAATTAAGAAAATACAACTTAGATAACTCAAATATAATACGCAAATATATGACTTAAGTATTACCGAATATTTTAACGTTTTCCGATAACAATAATCTCGAATACTGCAAATAAATTTCCGTTCGATACTACAAGGCTTATTATTAACGCGACGCAGGTTCGTTCGTGTACGCATCCTTTGTAAAAGTCCTACAAAACTCTTGAGCGACAATCGCCAGTTGAGCAATCCGTGCGCGTGACGTCATCGACGTCATCGCCGTGCCTTCGGATTTGCTTGCGCACTACTCGAGTAAGCTTGTCGCACCAGGAGAAGTTTGTTTGACGAGCACGTTTGCGAATATCTCGTTTCTATCAACCTGTCAACCTATCCACTCGTGTGTATCTTGTGCAAATATTTCGATTTCCGTTTAGTCACATTTGAGTTTCTTCAAAGCTGCAGGTGAAAGCAAAATTTTACCGTTCTGCGCATTTTTCAAAAACGATGGTAAACAACGAATATCGAAAGAATTTTAAAGGAATCGATATTTGTTTTTTTCTTTTGCTTAACGATTTTACTCAATATTAAAACTTATAAAATTACTTGACGTATTTATATAGAGTTGGTTGGATATAACTGTTTTAACAAATGTTTTTTTATTGTATGTAAGTAAACTTGATTTTTTATGTTGTAATTAGTACAAATTATAATTCTGCGCTTTTTCTTTTGATACATCTACGTACGAGCAGTCCAATTCATCCTTTTTGATAAATAACCGTAATTACGTTGTATACATGGAAACTAAACGAATGATAATTTAAATTATATATTTTTAATTTATTAAAACAAGATTTTAATACGCTGATAAATTGAGGACCATAATACTGTTAATCATTGGTAGTCTTTTTACTATTAACTCATGCAGATCGGTAATACTACTTAGACTAGGAGATAAATTAAAAAAAAACATAGATATGTCATGTATCTTCGTAGTGTACACGCTTCTCGTGTACAAACTGAACTCTTCAAGACTCGTTTTACGAGTACGCCACTTCAAATACAAGCGTGAGAATATCATTTTTAGACATTGACCCTTTCTTTCGTTAAATATGTTTTAGATATAAAACTGATCGCGATTAATACGTTTAATGTAATTTCTAAAAATAAATTTTATTACTTTTATATATTTTACGAAAAAATGTAATTTGCCAAAGTACCAAAGAGTATAATGGTTTTAGTAGCTTAAAATTCATTATTCCGCGTAGAGGTAACGTATTTAACACTTATTCCGAACTCTATAAAGGAATCAAGTACATTTTTCAATAAAATTGCATTATATTCCATATTCTACAAAAAATTAAATTAGTCGAATAAAAAAGGTTTTTAATATTTCGGAAAGAAATCAAATAAAAACTGCGCGCAATCCCGAGTGCCTATCGGTACATTCCCACTAAAAAAGAAGAGGGTAAAAAGCAATGCGATTACCCTTGCCGATAAAAGCGAAGCCCCAAAGTTATTACACGAAATGGACTCGTCGAAATGCCCGAAGTCTCATTCTCTCTATCTTTTTTCCCACGAGCAACATCTTGGCGCGCAGCGACGGTAAGTAGCCCCGATGAACACCAGGCGAGAACTTAATCAACTCTCGCCGAGTGTTTATGATTTTTCTTATTGACCCCGAAGCTCCGGCTCTTAGAACGACGTCTTCATTTTCGTTCTCCGACCTCTTTTCGCTCACCCTCGAACGAGGTAGAGACCTCCGAGGGAGAGCGACGCGCGTTCGCGATAACGCGTAAAAACTCTTACGGCGTGAGTCGTATAAGGCGACGACATTACGTCGATCGCGAAAAAGGCTCGTTAAACTAAGTCCGAGCTTCGTGAGATTCCCCGAAACATCTCTCGGAGACGCGACTTTCCCCGGGTGCGGAGCGCGTTCGACTAAACTCGGCACCCCTTCCCCCACCCTTCGGAGTTTATCGAGGGTTTTCGACTGCCTCGCGTAAGCGTGCGCGCGTGCGTGCGTGCGTGCGTGCGTGCGTGCGCATTCCGACGCGTCCCGCACTTCCCCCGTACTTACCCGTAACGGCCCATCTTTCCAATCTACCGATCTTTCCAATTTCGGACGAACTCTTTACAACTGCTTTGTAGTTTAGCAAAAACTAATATCCGAAATTATTAGATCCGAAATTATAAAACTCGAATCGGATACCAAGGTTTATTCGAGAGCGGTAGCGAATCATCGATTTGGCTATGAATATTCAGAAAAAGTCCGGAAGCGCGCGTCGAACCGCCTTGAACTCGCTTAACGTTTGCACAAAAAACATCGAACAAGCCCGAGGCAAGCTTTCGTTAGCGATTTTCCATAAGCAGCGAAAATAAGGTTTCCGCGTTTGCGTAAACATATCTCCGTCGTCTCGTAGCGGCCGACGAAGAAAAACGAAGCGAGAGAAACCGTGATTCTAGGAGGGGGGGGGGGGGATCCATCGAGATGGCCAGTATAAACACGATCGGAGCACGTCGGTCCAGCGATCGACAAATACACGTCCGTCCCGTGAACTCACGGCAACTGCTCCCTCGCCCCTCGCAGATCGCGCGATCGGTCAGCCGCGTCGACAGCCGTTACACGTGTTGTCCATTTCACGATCAAACATTTCTCTTTCGGTTTTATCTTTGTACTCTGTGCCTGCGCCGCGAGGCCTATCTCTTTCTCGCTCTCTCTCGCTCTCTCTCTCGCTCTCCAATCGTCGATAAAAACGTCCAAGGTTCCGTACGCGTGCGATAACGTTTCTTTAGACAATATTCTTTAGACGCGGGGAGACTTACCTCGCGATTCTCGACTCTGACAGATACAAGCGATATAATTCGCGACCGATAAAATAATTTAACATTTTTTAATGCTGTTTAAAATTTTTGCACGTTATAAATGTTATACGGAAGTAGTCGTTGATAAAAATATCTTGGTTAAAACCTTTGATAAAAATTATCGATAATGAATACTGGTAGAAATACTATTTTACTACCGATTGTAAGGAAAGTATTAAAGTAATTACATCAGCCACGTAGACGATAAATTTATATAATATTCGAGCACCGTTGGCGACTGTCGTAACAAATATAAAAATGTAAAAAAATGTTGCAAAATACTCAAGTTTGTTGTAAAGGTTTGTCTTGAATAAAATGCATAGAAACAAGATAAAGACGCAAAGTAGCGAAAGTCCTCGGTGAAAATTCCGAACCCCAAGAACAAGATTGGAGACGGTATTTTTTTAGCGAGTCCGGTATTATGATGGAACGAGCCAGAAAAGGTCGCGAGAGTCTCCCTTGGACAAGGAGACTTTTCGTCACCCGTAACGAAAACTCTCGAGTGGATCGATCGGACGTCGCGGACGTTTGCATGCGGTTATCTGTTGGCGTTACGTAATTCGCGGCTCTCGGCCCTCGTAATGGGGCTCGCGTGTGAGCACGGACTCGAGTGGAGTCGACGCGCTGGCGGACTTACGGAGCGCTCCCCTAAATTATGATTAATCGGATCGAACCGATGGGTCTGCGTCTGTTTTTCGCCAAGAAATTACTCGACGGGCTTCGGCAGCCGATGCACCCTGAGAGTAACGATAGCCGTTCGGACAGCTGGCTTTTATTTTTTTCACGTAACGAATCCTTTATTTTGCTCAAACGAAAAGACGAGTCGAAGCTGAGTCTATGTCTATATCTTTTTTTAAGTGTATAATTCCTATATCATTTTTTCTGAAATTTGTCTACTAATTTATACGCCGAAAAATAAAAGTCGTTTTGGCGGACGGAAAATCGTTTGAAGGGAAAAATAAAATATCCGCTTAATGGAGAAAAATTCCTGAATTCTCCGAATCTAATTTAATTATTATTGATCGAAAACATACGTATTATCTTTTATCTTAAATTTTAAGACAACTCGAAATACGTTATTAAGTACTTAAATTAGTAAAAAGAACTGAATTTTTCCTTATTGCTTCCACGTAATTTATTTGAAATTAATCTTTATTCTGTACGAGCATTGTTTTCTTTTACACTGAAAATAACTATAAAGTGATGCGATATATATTATTTGAAATTAGTTTAAAAGTCTAGAAATATAAATAATTTGTTAACGAGTTTAAAAAAAAACTAAAATTTAGTTTTAGATTTTAAAAAGCGTTTCATCAAAAAATATTAGCAAACTATGCGCGTACTAATTTATCGAATAGATTGAATTTGAAAATATGCATAATTAAATTACGTATGAATACTTTATTTTTACGACATAACCGGTAATTGCTTTCCGGACTTCGCACTTATTAACACGAAGTACGAAAAAAATCAAGGCATTCTTCGTTTGAGAAAAAAAGTAATTAAATCCAAAAAACAATGGGATAAACGCTTAAATTTTTTATAATTTGTCGAAAGTAAGGCAAAACTAAGTTTGGTAATTTTCGTTTCGAAATACTTATCCAACGATCTCCAAAGCAATTAAAATTTAGTTGATAAAAAACAAGCTTCGAATAAGTTTCATGGTTACGAGATTCGGTTACCGTCTCAGTTTGTAAAATATATATATTTAACGTGTAATTGATTTAAAATGTATAATGATACGTCAGATGTTATACTCGAAGATATCTAGAAATCAAAAATTATAAAATGCGTAAGACCGCGAGCGAAGCTCGAAGAAGTCGCAGGGCCAAGCTTAAGCACAAAAACTCGCGTGATTAACGTAGTTTTATTTCAATGCATACGAATACGAGTACACGCGGATAAAAGCTAAGTTCATGTTGATTACTCGGAATAGATAACGAAATCAAGCATAAAAGGGAGATGGAAGCGGACTCGAAGGCAAGGAAGGACTCGTACACCGATACAAATGGCAACAGGGAGTAAATGAGAAGGAGAAAGAGGAAAGAGAAAGAGGAAGGAGAAAGAGGAAGGAGAAAGAGGAAGGAGAAAGAGGAAGGAGCAAAGAGGAAGGAGCAAAGCGCGGAAGGGTCACGTGCAGTTGCCACGTATTCTGACTGACAACGAACTGACTTATGCAAATACCCATGCGGCTGTACCGCCTCGTCGCCGGGTTAATCTGATCGCAGGAAACGCAGCCGCTGCCTTTATTCGAATCGCTCATCTCGCGGATTCGGATTTAAATTATACGCGTGCGAGCCGCATTCGGCTAAACGAACCTTCCATTTCGCTATTTCTTCTTGCGCTTTGCTCCGACCGCAGAAGAGACGGACGACTTCATTCCTCGGGGCACTTACTCGCCCCATTAGCCAACCTTGATACTTTTTACGAGGAAATCCAAGGCGTATAAATTACGAGCCGTTGAAATCAATCTTTATATTTGTGTATGCAGACTCGCGTATTTTACAACTCCATTTGGTTCGCTTTTCAATATATTTCAGGTGCGAACTAAGTAATAATCTCTAATGCGTTAAATACAAGGTAATACACGATGACTGAAACTAATTGTACTGCACGTTATACGAGTTCGATTAAACAGCGAATGCAATTATATAACATCGGTTCTCGTACGGGTACTCGAAAAAAAAACAGAGCAATAAAAAGCTTGAAACAATTTAGAATCGGATGTACACCTGTGTAACGAGACAATTAAATACAGTTGAGCCGGAGTATCGAGAACGATTTAATTATGCCCCATATGGCCACGGTTCTCGTCGAACACGCGAATAAAATGTTTTATCGCGACCGCCTTCTCCGAATAAAACGTTACTCGGCAATGCCAATTGCCAACTTCGACCTCGTAAAAACAAATTCTTTCCACGAACGAATCTCTTGCCCGAGACGCCGGTGACGTTTACTTGGATGCTCGACGCATTTCTTTAGCGAATTGTCGCAATATTATTGGAAATGGATCGTTAGCCTGCATAACTCGATACGCCTTCTTTTCAGAAAACTGGAAGGAAAGTTATCGGTTTTTAAAAATTATTTTAAATTTTATTCGATACGCGTAATCAAGATTATCCTAGCGTTAAAAAGTTACGCGCTTCTATCCTCGAAATCGCGTAATCAAGGTGCAAGGGAAGACGACGGAACGACGGAACGACGGAACGACGGAAAGATCACGCCTCGAAAGAGCGAAAAGAAGAACAGATTGTACGAACAGGGTGAATCCTCCCTGAATTGCGTTAATAGAAGAAAATTGTGAGAAAATTGGCGGTGCGAAAAGAAACGGGTGAAGCGAAAGCGAACCTGGAATTAGGCGCGAACGCGGTACAGACGGTAAAGCCGGACACTGGCCACCCGAGAGCCACAATCATCGCACTTGAGTCTCCGAGTAATTACAATCAGACGCTCCCTTGTTATAACTTGGGCGCATTACAGAGACACGCGCGTAAGGACACGTAAGAGCGAGACACGGAATCGGATACGCGTCGCGAAAGGAGTCGAATGCCAAGCGCGACGGGTAGAGACAAGCCTGAGCTCTTGGCCTATGATTAGAACGGCGACAAAGATGACGGTGTAAGCTCTCCCTCCCTCCCCCCCCCCTCGTCCTTGTTTCAGTGTTGGCATAACTGCCTCGAAGGGCCCTTTCAATTAATCGCCTCCCGACGCTAGTTAATCCGAGATTCATCGCGGACATTCTCCCACCCTCGTTTTCTCGCCTCGTGCCATCGCGAAATCGCTCGTTACTCGAATTCTCGACTGCGGAAAGCTGTAATTAAAACCTAAGAAATCTTGCTCGCGGACGGCCGCCACGATGCGAAGCAAAAGACAAAGCCAGTGGACGCGAGAGTCGAGTGACCGTCCAAAGCCGCTCTCACACTTTTCCGAACAACTCGACATAGTTTCCATTGCTAATTACGAGAGGACGAGTTAAAGGTTGCCTTCGCCTTCCGGATCATTCCATTCTAAACAACGATCTACGTGGACTTTTTACTTTTTTCTTCCACTTATCATAGGACTGCATACGTGACTAGCCTCGATCAACATTTACGGTAATAATTATTGATAAAACCTCTGCGTTTTAAATTAAAAAAGTTGATTCATTATTGGATTATAGTTTTCAAAACCGATGACTCTTATGTAAGTTTTAACGAACGTTCGCTCGATATAACATACACTTACAATACTCGAGTACTCGGTTAAATACTTTGTTGATTCTTTAATCGCTTCCAAGCCGAGTTAAATTAGATTTTCTAATTTATACCTTTAAAATAATGGTATAAAATAACGGAAAATCGCCTAATATCTTCTAGAGAATAGACCAAGCGGACTTTTACTATTTAGATTGATAGTTTGCACGTTTCGTTATCGAATAAAATATTCGACGTTTTCTCTGCGAATAACGTTACAACGAATATTTTAATGCTGTCTTTGATCGAATATTTAAATTTTATATTCAACTTAAATCATTATGAAATATACTTAAGACTGTAAAATAATTATAATTCAAAATAAACTCGACTATAAAAATTAACACAGCGCATTTGTGTGATCGACAAGCTCGTATAAGTCTCGACAATTGCGAGAAAGAAAGAGAAGTGGAACGGCTGGGAACGGCTGGGGGTTTTGGAAAATTGTCGCCATTCGCCTAATTCTTCGTGCGCGAAACCGCTTGAAATTATTTGCCGGGCTCGATCGGGTACGCGTCACTTTTCCCTGGTTGACAGCTCGACAGGTCGCCCACCGATCGCGTCAACAAATTGCATCGTATTCGCACAATGCGTAATTCCATCGGAAATAATAATGGGAATGAAGCGGTGCGAACGCCTCTGAACCATGATTGCGGTAACGCAGGGATTACGCTCTCCGCGATATAATTTCAGCGATGAGTTCCGCATTCGCTCGAATTAACGGAGCACTTCGTCACTTTGGCACGGCCCTTCTTCGACAGCGGATGCCGCGCTTCGCCCCGCTCTCGATTTGTTCACCCGCGCAAAGTCTTCCACGACCGAATTCAACCTCGAGTGAATTATTTTGCCTTTTATTTGCAAGGGACCTTGTACCACCGGTAAGCCGAGGATTTTCAAACGATGCTCGGATAAAAATTTCAAGGCTAGGTGCTCCGATATCCCAGTACGTGCTCGAGTACACTTTTACGGCGGCTACGAGTAATAAAATTTTATTTGAATCAAATAATATTATCCGTAAAAGCCAGTTTTCGAGAGTCGCGCTCTCAATTATAAAAGATTAAGATTTTTAATGTAATACTTCTTACTCGTTCCGTATGACGAAGATGTTAAAATATAAAATAATATGAAATATGCAGAATATGAAACGGTTTCGCTAGCGCTTTTAAAATATTTGTATTTAAAAAAGGAAACTCGTCGAAGAATTCAAAATTGTATAACTGCTATCGAACGATAAAAGTAAAACAAATATTGTGAATCGAACTGCCAATTTGTAAGAAGAAAATAAAAGTCGATCGAGCTTCCATTATCTCAAATATATTCCGAGGAGCCGGTGCTGGGGCGAAATTCGCTTACCTTTATTGCTCGACGGGCAAAGGCAGGCATTCTTAGCGTCTCGACATTAGCTACCTTGGATCATAGAAAAACACTGTGTGCGCGACGTTTTTATTTGCGCTCGTCGATCACTCTACTCTTTACCCTCTTCTAAGCACTTGCGCGCAAGTCTCTGGCGAAAATTACCATTCAGCTGAAATTACAAGCTGCATGATTCACATTTGAAATACGATTCCACTCTCGCGGCGTCGGCAATATTTTCATGAGCGCGCAAATTATGAGGCTCGCGAGGGTTATGAGAAGAAAAAGAAAAGAAAAATAAAAACTGAACGTGTAAAAAGGGACACACATGGGCGCGCTCGCTTGTATAGTAAAAAAGGGAGAAAGCGAAAGTAAAATAATATTTTTCTTAATATTTTACGTAAATTTGTGCATACTTTAGTGATTCTTTACTTTTTTATACGCACTTTAACGTCTATATAATATATTTTCGTTATCGTAAAATATAAATATTTCTGAAATTGCAAACAAATTTCTAAATCAAAATAACTAGTCTTATGTATAAATAAGTATCGTGCATTTAAATCGATTTTCTTTATAAATAATTATGCGTTACTCTTAAGTTTCATTAAACCAATTTTAAAAAAGGTTTTCTTAAAATGAAACAAATATTGATCACTAGTTATTATTGTTAATTTATAAATTCATAATGTTATTACGAATTGATACATATTCTAAAAATTATCTTTTTATTAGAATAAATTAAGAGTAGAAGAGTCATAAGCTTTAAAAAAATGTAGGTACTTTGTTTATTAATACCAAGTAAAATTGAATGAATTGTTAGAAAATCATTAGATAACAAGATAACAATAAAATATGTCTATCGTTCGTAATAAAAAACTAAAATGATACCCTATAAGTTTTTCAATTCGTTCGGTACCTTTGAGACCAACTCCGAATTTTACATCATCTCCCATTCGTGAAACTCAATCGGCGCATGAAAATGCTTTAAAGACATCTCGGAGAAGCTTAGAAAGAAATGATTGGTTGGTATGGTGTCGTTGGAGGCAACGGTGTCGTCCGAATGTTGTTAACACGTTCGATCTAGGCTTTTCTTCGGCCTTATCGCTGGCTTTCCACTGTTTTTCGCACACGTGAAATACGTCAAATCGTCCATCTCCCCTTTTATCAAGGCCCACACGGCATAATAGCAGGTGCGTTCGTACGCAAATAACGGGTCCTCGATGTCATTTCCAAACGTAGCGGAACAAACGCGAACACGGCACGCACATGAGCCCGTGGACAACGAAAGTTGTTTGCCCTTTCCACACCCAACGATGCCTAATAAACACGAGCATCTCCCGGTTAACTTCGTCGAGTTTGTCGGTGTTAATTACGTCGAGACGAATGTATATTTAGTCGCCGGCCGATGAATTTACTCAACTTTGCGCTCGACGTTTTATCCCTCCCATTTTCTTTTCATCCATCAGAACCTTCGATATTTTCGTGTTAACAAAAGCCAAATGTTCCAAGGTAAGTGTTTCCAATATGAAATTTAAACAGCATTTATAAATATGATTTTATTCACTTTAAATGAAACTTTCATTATTAAAGTGTTGCGAGAATCATATTAAACATCATAGTTTGATTATTGGTTAGCTATGACCGTTAGATAATAAATTTTGAAAAATGAACGATTGTGAATATTACAAGTTTTATATGAAGAAAAATCTATGGAACTTGATCACCACTCCGGAGGATCATAACATATTTATGAATCAAACAATAGAAGTCTAACCCCTAAGAAACAACTGTAGACCAAAAAGAGAATGAGAAAGAAGAAGAAAAAACATAGGTATTTTGAGGAACGATATTAAGTGTATGTATGCACTCGGTATATCTATCGACAAATACATTAATGTAATTGAAAGTATATGAATAATGTCGATATTCAGATAGTATGAATGTACGTGCGTAATCGTTGAAGTATAAAACATAAAGAAATAAAACACTTTCTGCTGATGTAATAAGAAGAAATAATATACACACAAAGAATGAGAAACGAGGGAGAATCGAAGACAAGAGAGAGAGAGAGAGAGAGAGAGAGAGAGAGAGAGAAATAAACGGTAACCCTCGTATTTTTAGTTAACACACTGCCAATAACAGTGACTCAGAAAATCAAACGACCAAACTTCCTGTTTAGCCAATGCCCACTGTGTTTTTTGTTTCTGCTTTCTTTGTACGCATCCATATATTGTAAATGCTAACATTTGAGACTAGGCAAATGAACTAAATAATGTCTATGTAAGAGTGCGTTACCTTGTTTTATAAATACGGTGTTGGTTTTCTATAGCATAACAGAATGATGAGCGTAAAATCTAGTCAATGATTTTCTCGCTTTATAAAAGGCAATTTAAGATAATTCTGGATATTGGATAATCAATTACGTATATGGAATGAGAAAAATGGATTTTGTCTATTCAATTAATCGTTCAATCTTGATAAGTACGCAAGTTTTTGTATATTAGTTTGAGAAATTACGTGAATTATTGAAATGCCTTGCGTAACCTCAAATAAATATATTAATATACCATGACTAAACTTGTTATGAATTATATAACCAATTTATGATTTAATAATAATATAGGCTAAATTATTAGTCGTTATTAAATTATAATTAACTCGATTTCGCTCACTGTGAACGCATATAATTGAATTGAATGTTCATTTTATTATTTTAAATTATATTTCAACATTATTTCCCGTATAAAGTAAGTTAAGTAAATTAATAAGAAAGAAAATATAAATTAATATTATTTTCATAGTTCGGTATCCAATACGAAATTTTCGAGTTGCATTATGTGTGTCCACGGCTTATTCGTAAAAATCGAACCACTCTATTCGTTTAAAAATTCTTAATCTACAGTTTTATTAAGAGTTAATAAAATGAACATTCTTTGATTCGGTGACACGATCATATTTCTGATAGTAATTCACGATTTAAAAATGCTAAAATAAAATATTGCGTGTTTAAAGTAAATAAAATTCGTATTAATACGCCGTGATTAATCAAAAAAATGATTTATTTTCTTAACATATATTTACATAAAAAAGTTACAGCTCCCAAGTTACATATTGTGTGAAGTGAACAAAGTGACACGTTCACATTCGTGTAAAAAAGATACAACGCTGGTCTTTGATAAGGTATCGATTACAAGAGGTAACTTATATAAAATACGGGTACGGGTGGAAAAACGGTAGAGCATTTCGTAATTCGATGTTTCTCCATTTAAAACTCGGATATTCGAGACCGGGATTACCAGGTGGTGCACGAATTTTTATTCGACGACTCCTCGATTTCGTTCCTCCGAAAATTACAGCCACAGACTCAACGGCGCTGTCCTATTAAATAACAGAGCTCGTCTAAGAATCTCGATTACAAAAGGACGGCGATCCCCCGGCTCGCGTCGTCCGAGATTACGAGCGGCGCTCTCGTCGGTTATCGGCACGGCACCGAGGAGAGCGACGCAAGCCGTCCGTACCGTACCGAATTTCCTCGGCGACGTCTCGACGACGCCTCGACGACGCCTCGACGACGCCTCGACGATGCCTACGGCGTCCTACTCGATGCACGCGTGTAACCCACCGTAAGTAAGTAGCTGTTGAGTCGAGAGGCGAACGCTCGCAGCTGCTCCTCGCGATGTGCCTCAGCCGGCGCGCGTAATTTTTATCGGCGCGGGGCTTTTTTGGAGTCGCAGATGCCGAGGCAAATGGAAGCCGCCAATTGACACGAGCCACGACCGAGCCACGACCGAGCCACGACCGAGCCACGACGACCATCACTCCATGTCCCGCTAACCTCTAATGATTTTGAGTGCTTACGCATGGGAAGAAACGAGAATTAGTCCGATACTTTTTCTTGTTCTTACGACTACCCATTCCAATTATTAGACTCTTGTTTTTTCCCGAGTTGCGTTACGTGTGCGCTCGTTCGCGTGGCTCATATTCGATCGCCCAATTTTCGGCATTTTTCTCACCTTAAATACACCTTAAATACGGTGTATCTCATTTTTTGCCGCCTCTTTTATCTCGATCACTCGTTAAAATAACTGTCGTCGTTTCAGCAATCGATGTTTAAAATTGGAAGATACGGTTATTCGAAAGGTGATGAACAACGCAATCGCTTATTAAAGTAATGTCAAGAATGCGGGTGCTGGATTTTCATAACTACCGAAGCAGATTCTTACGCTTTTAAATATTTTTATGCGTATTTTTTTGTTTTTGTCAACCAATCTCATAAGTATTCAAGCGCGAATATAACTACAAAAGATCATACATATTTTTAATTCTATTTTTTTGTTTTATATCATAATTTTTTATTATGAAGTAATACTAGAAGGTTACTAATTTATGGTAAAACAACGAAAATTTTTTTTTCAATATTAAAAAATTTTTTACTATCTTTAATATGCTTTTGTACAACATATTATCTTACTAATTTTATTTATACAGCATTCTAAACTGAATTACAAAATCCACTTTTTATCTCGTAAATTAAAACTAATAAAATAGCTTTATTATATTTTAAATTTTCATTAAAAATAATATTTTTCAAGAAACTCGAAATAATTTTTTCCTGTATCTATCTTATCTATCTATGTTTATATAGACTGGAATAAAATCGATAATATAAAATAGCCTAAAATAAACTGTTTGTTTATATTATTAAATTTTTGAAATGTTTTATTATTCGATACTTCTTATTTTCTATGTAATAAATAAATAATTATATAAAAAAATTATATGTTGTACATTGCTCAACATCCATTAAAATTTACAATATACAGTATTTTTC
Organism: Dolichoris vasculosae; assembly: GCA_018907195.1. NCBI lineage: Eukaryota > Metazoa > Arthropoda > Insecta > Hymenoptera > Agaonidae > Dolichoris > Dolichoris vasculosae. The sequence continues at coordinate 1,199,922 of JACCHY010000005.1, read as the reverse complement.
ATAAATTCTGTATCGCTGAAAGCGTTGAAAAGCTAATAATTTCACACAATATAAAAGATTGCTACTAATTAGGACTGGAATTCTGAAAACCAAGCGAGATTTTTTGATTGCCGTATAGTTTGCTAAAATGTGCTACTCGCGCTATGCCACATTTTTCATACCTGTCGTATCTCTTTCTCTCTCTTTCATTTCGCTCTTTTTCTTTTACTGCATGTTTCGCGAATCCACAGGCCCTGTGGAATGTCCCTAGTTAATTTTTTTTCAGCTTGCCCCTAAAGAAGCGCCGCCCCAGCGAGAGAAGACAAGAAACAGAGCGTACGTGAAAGAGAGAGAGAGAGAGAGAGAGAGAGAGAGAGAGAGAGAGAGAGAGAGAGAGAGTGAGAGTGAGGGAGAGAAAACTCGGAACTTTCCCTTCTCCGCGGCTTCTCTATATTTTTCCTGGTGGAAGCTCTCGTGACTTAATTAATCGCATAATACAGGGCTTAATGAAATCAGAACTCCACCCACCTCCAGGTCTCGGCGGCTCTCGTTTCTCATCCCTCGATGCGCACTCTGACGAGCTGATCTACTCCTGCAGTTGCCCCTTGTGAGCTTTATAGTTTGGTTTTAAAAAAAGAAAGAGACGAAAGAAAAAGATAGAAATATTTGTCGAAAAATACTTTCTCTCGGCCGAAGAACTTCTTTTCGACGATGTATACACATATAGATTTTATATAATGCTTCGCGAATCGATGGAATTTAGATCAAACGAGCAAAGGAAAATCTGTACATAGATATCGTACGAGTAAAGGAATCTCATATTTCAAAAAAATAGAATAATACTTTTTTATTAATGATAAATAATACCGAGTACCATAAAATTTTATACTTACTTTAAAAAATAAAAACAAAGATTTATCATGTGAAATATATCGATAGATGATTTTTTTTATTTTGGTTAACAATACTTTTCTTTTACGATAAAATTATATTATTACGATAGTTTTATAGCGATTATTTAATTTAATTTATCTATATAAAAGTTGATAAATATTAATTTAAATCTAATTATGAAAATTAACGTATACGAAAATAATTATTTTATTAACGTAAAATGCATTTTCTTTTATGTAATAAGTAATCACATTGACTACGGACGTTATAAAATAACGAATAATAATTGTATTTTCTCTAAGCAAAATACGTTTAAAAGTAATGTAAATAAAAAATTAATCGAATCATTGTAGATCAATATTGCTAATAGTATTCTAAAGTAATTGGCGTGTACAGATTAAAATTACAGAGAATCCCTTTGCAAGTTGTATCGGAAAGAATTATCAATTTCGAAAGCTACATTCATTAAAATAGTACCTTTACTGTCCATGAGACCGGAAGAGACCGCGAAGAAATCGCCTAATCATGAAATTCATTATACGCTAAACGCGTATACGCGGGAAAATCGTCACTGCTTATTCAAAAAGGTATTACAGAATAACTAAAAAGGGTAAAAAGAAAGAATAATATACTACTAAATGAGAGTGCAAGAAAGTATAAATAAGAAAACCTTTAAAAATTCAGATTATAAGATAACAGATATTATTTTAGTGTAAGAAATTAATATTAAATATTCAAAGCTAAAATTAAATATGAAAAACAGTTTAGATACAGAAAGAGAGCGATAGAGAGAGCGAGAGAAAGAGAGGGAGAGAGAGAGAAAGAAAAAGGACAAAGAGGATAGAGAAAATAATTAAAATGATAAGAAAGAATTAAAAAAAAGAAATTAAACAAATAGTCCAAAGTAAGCGATTTCAGACGCAGGAAGGGAAGAAAAAGGGAATCTTCTTGGTGGCTGGTAGGAGAAAAGGGTCACCCTTAGAACCATCGCTAGAACTTTACGCTCGGGCACCTGAGCTTTTCTCACGGCGCATATAACCCTTAGTGTACGAACCGACCGAAAGACCGACGCGGGTATTAATATCAGTCGGACGAGGATCGTCTCATGTATTTGCGAGTGTTGGCTCGTTAAAATAATAAGCGCGCTTCGATGAGTGTGAAAAGCCTTGGTCGAAAGCAAGAGAGTAAGAGAAAGAGAGAGAGAGAGAGAGAGAGAGAGAGAGAGAGAAAACAGGGGGAGAGAGACAGAGATAGATAGAGATAGAAAAGGATTTTACACGATATGATGTACAGCGCCTGAAATTGCCAACTCTGTAAACTTGGAGGCGTTTCTCTTCTTTGCAAGGAGCAAGACACGAGGGAGCGAAAGAGAAAGAGGTGAGTGATTAAGGGATTCGGTGGGTCGCGTCAGCGCGATGAGACAAGTAATTTAATTCGTTGTACAAAAGCGTTTGTGCGCCTCGTCGCCTGCCCGCTTGTCTTGCTATATTAAAAGGAGAAAAGAACGTGGATTTTTCTATACTTAATGGCGATGTTTATTTTTAATTTGGCATTTTTTGTTTAACGGAGATATCCATTTGTTTATTCGCTATCTTTACACCCTGGAAGTAAACCTTGGAAGTAAACCCTCGAAGTAAACCCTGGAATTAAAGACACAATCGCAGCATCGACTAAACTCTTTGAAAAAATTCAAAGCGTTTTATAAATATCATCTCTTAAAATACTAATGCGAAAAAAATGACCAATAATATTTTTTAGTACTCGTTGTCGTAGCGGTTTTCGATAAAGAGCTCGAAAAAATTATAAAAGCTATAACGAAAATGATTCACCGTGCCTTTGTACCGTGTAAGCATCGCGGGTCATTACGAAGGTACAATCGTAACGGTTACACGACGAAAAAGACTATACGCAGTGACGCGAACATCATTGTTTTTCGGGTAGTCGGCTCGAACGGCGATGACGCAAACGCGATAACTATCACCGGATGAAAGATGACGTTCTTATCGCACCGGCGGCTCGACCATCGATTATCGATAGACGCGAACGGAACGCGAGATCGATACTCGAACGGAGCTTCGAGCGCAATTAGAGGAGAGGACGCAGGAGAAAAGTGCGACGGACGAAGCGAGTCGATATCGTGCAAATTGCGCCGGATCCCATCCATCTACGCATCCAGCGAATTAGAAAGCGCGATATAACGCAGATAGCGGAATCGATGGCTAGCTGATAGACACGGCAAAATAGAGTGGCAAAAATAATTGAGAAGGGAGACAGGAGAGAGCGGAGGCATAGGACGCGTATCGCTACGCGCGTAGGCACGTATCCGTGTATTAGTGTCGCGCGACACTCGCCGCCCGCCCTGACGCAAAGATGCATAATTGCATCAGCCATCGAATTCGGTTACTCTATGGCGAGTCTGATGCATAAAATGACAAGGAAAATTCAGTTATAGTTTGGCTTGACAAAGCGAACGACACAGAGCCACGAGCTTTCTACTCTCCGGCTTGACGTCCTCCTCTGCGTCTGCGCTAATACGCGAACGTACGGCGCGTACGCGTGTAAACTCCGTACGGTTAATGCGCGCGTGCGTATTCGCGGGGCCTTGCGTCTGTCTACGGTAATTCGATAGTTCTATCGAATTTTACGAACGACAAAGTGGGGGGCCCGAACCCGGGGATGCTTCGGTACGAGCGAGCGTTGGCACAAAGAGACGGCGAGAAGACGGCGGTGGTGGCGGTGGTGGCGACGGAGGTGAGTGGCTGTTTTCCTGAATTTTACGTTTACGGGCGGTTCCGTTCCATCTATTTAACGACGTTTCATCCAACTCGCGGATACGAATGCAGCCCGCCCACGGTGCGCGTCGTCCTTCGAACCTTTGCGAGGAGGATAGTGACGAGGATAGCGACGAGGATAACGACGAGAATAACGACGAGGATACCGTCGAGGATAACGACGAGGATACCGTCGACGAAGCGATCACGACCGACTACGAGTACAAATCTTATTGCTTTCTAATACGTTTTCCCTCTGTTGCAATTTTCACGTATTTAATCATTTACACTTATTTCGATACTTTATCTTGTAGACCAACGATGATCAATATTTAGTCTATATCGTTATTATACGTATGCATTTTATTTATTAGAATAATATCGTATAAAAATACTGGAAACAATTTTAATTTACCGATGAGTACGCATAGGTAAATAAATAAATCGATTTCATTACAAATTGGAAAAATAATATTACGACATTAAATAAACGATGAAATATTTTTGACGATAGGCTCGAATATTAATTAGAGCTTGCGTTATTTAAAAATTAATTTCACAAAAACTAATTATTAACTAATGAGGAAACTTTCATCGATATTAAATATATAATTTTCATTTGAAATACAAACATCGATTAAACGAAATACAGCTCATTAAACACAATTATATCTTTTACATACAAAAAGCTATTAATATTTTTAAGAACACCGTAATTGTAAAGATTACTTTTCTGTAGATTATCTCGTATGATTTTCAAGTTACGTAAGCTCTATATAATAATTTGATCCCAACACGAACGTAGCGTAATCAGCTTAAGATTTAAAATTTTCAGAACATTTTATCGGACGGAATCTCTAAATTGAAAAATCTTGAAAAATACAAATTTTTAGTTATTAAAGTTAAAAAAAATTTTTTAAAGAAAATGCTAATTTTGATATAGAATTTGATTAAAAATTTTTCTGTGGTACTCAAACGTAAATACGCGCGCGTTGGTGCGTGTATTCTCGCATTCTCATAAAATACATATAAACTTTTTTTAAAGTTTACGCCAATCTGAGTTATTAAAATTCATTTTTATGGATAAAAAAAATTTGTTTTTAGTAAAAAAAAAAAAGAAATAAAGCAACATATTTTGCCAAACCAGTTGTGTCAAAACCATTTTTTTATATTTTATTTTGTATACATTTCGTTGTCATAAATTTTCGGATTAACTATATCGATTGATTCTTTTAAATAAATACAATTAAAGAGATCAAAATGATTCATTCTTGGAAATTTCAGAAAATCATCCTGAGAAAAAATTTATGTATCTTCTACGTAATTAATGTAATAAAAATTCATATTATCCGAGAGTCACGTTTTCACGTTGGCATAAATAAATTGTAAAGATTCTTTTATATAACAATGTAAAATTAACCCAAAATCATATTTATTATCCGAATAAAAATTGGAGATATATAACTATAATTTTTGTCATCGACTGATAATTAATATTATACTTTTTTCTCTTTTAGTCTACGATATTTAATTCTTCTTTTACTTTAAAAGTACACAGTAGAACACTGAATACTTTTTAAGCTCTCTTCATTTAATTTGAAAAAACCTTTACGTGACACAAATCGCAGTCCATATAAAATCGTTCGATCGTTTAATGAATTTGAATGAAAAAATTTGATTTGAACATGTCCAATAGTTTTACACAATCTAAAATATTTCATAATTTTGCTTCAACGACTTTATCTAAGGAACAATAATTTGCATTCGTATATTTCTATGCAGATAACCAGTATTCGTGAAATTGAAGCTTTAGAAAGCTGGACGTTTACTAAGGACGATTAAATGGACTACGGGAGTGACCCTTGGATGAAATTGGTGCGAATGAAAGTGACTGCGACGCCTCCGACAAACACGCATTTAACGTCGGAAAGACGAACTGAGAGCCACTGGTCGTGGTTAGCGAACCAGTAAACCAGGAGCGAGCCAACGGATCGCTGTCCCAACGGCGCGGGCTTTCATCAAGACTTCATTAGGTCTGCGTAAATGTATTATGACTTCTGATTGAGTGGAGCCGCAATATATATACGCTCGCACCCAAGTCCGTTGCTTTGTACTTGGCCTCCAGTCTCGAATCTCTCGCCCGCTCCATTATGTCCTTCCCCCAAACCCGCGACCCGCTCACTCGCACCCTCTCTTTCTCCGACGAATTATCGTGACTCGGTCGCAATTTTACTTGCCGATACCATTAGTAGGCACCGACGGAAAGTTGCCATTTTCCTTGTGGCTGATAATTAAAATTGTATGAAACTTTCAGCGTGCGTCCTTCCTCAACTCGATCCGAGTCAAGCTTCCTTTACTAAGCTTTATCAAAGTACCCAAGTTTCATCGGTTACACCGTTAGAAAATTATTATAAGTTGTTCCATAGAACTTGGGCTGCATCTAAGGGTTACCATCTCAAAACTATGTAATTTACCGATTGAGATTGACCAAATTTAATTTTGCCCTAATTGTAAATTAAGGAAAATCGATTCGTATAACTTTTTCTTGGTATATTTAATTAGGTAAATTATATTATTAATATATCGTAATCATTTTCTACAATTGCAACTAGTTTTTTATATTACTAACTATAATTGCGAATGTTACAATTGGATAGTTGAAGTTTAAAGAATTTTTAATTTTTAATCAAAGGTCGAGTTTCTTCCACCCTATAACTAATATACGATACAAAAAAAAACAATTTTTAATTCCTGAGTACACGAAGATCTAAATAATAATGAACAAGATAAAGTTAAAGGATCGTTCGGTAAGTAAAAGTTAGTTAATAAGAGCGGAATAGTCGATCGTCAGTCGCGATGTACGATATTTAATACCCTCTTTAAATAAAAGGAAGGCCACAAGAGGAGCTTAAGGACGCCGAGAAGAAAAGGTAAATAGACTTTGAAGAGGAAATGGGCGCCCGTAAGGCTCGACGGGACACGGGGCTGTTTAATCCTCGCAAATTAAAAATGCCTGACTCGTTTCCTTCTTTTTTCAAAGAATCTTTCTCTTTCGCGCGCGATACTTCATCTTTTCTCTTAGCGCCCTGACGTGCTCCCGGAACGTATACACGTACATACACGTAGGCACGCATTTTCCGCAAACCCAGCCACTCGCTTCAGCTCCATTTACAGAAACCCCATCAAAGGGATTGTAGTATTACGCTTTAGAGTTTAGGAGCCGGAAGACAGCCTCTTCAGCGAGTGCCGGACCGTGGCTCCAACGGTAAGGGCCTTCTCTTCTTCTTTCTGTCGCCGCTCCTACTCTTTCCCTCTCTCTCCCTATCTCTTTCTCCCTTTCTGTTTCAAATCCCAGCACCGTCTCTCTTCCTCCCTCGCTCTATTGGTCTTTTCCCCCAATGAACTTTTCCACCGTATTCGTGTTGCGCTACAACTGTCGCGGACACCGTCGGACCATTACTCCAATGGTAATTATATATTTTCTTTGTCAATTGTTCCGAATTTAAATTCCAATTTGCAGACTTAATTGCTCGGAGCTGTCAATGAAGTGAACATGAAATATTTTTTTGACATTATTTTATCGTTTCAATACAGTTGAAATGATCGATATCCGCTAAATTCTTTTAATGCGACGATAAAATTTTTTAAAAACAAAGAAATATCTTACTTGAACTCTAAAAAAGACTTGTGCTCTGAAAAAAATCAGATTGATTTTAAACAAAAAACTATCGTCGGATGCGCAATAACCGAAAAAGCAACGGAGCTTTTTCGCTAAATTTTCGATAAAATTTCCTACGGTAGTATCGCTATATCGCATAAAAGAAAGCATTTTTTTTAGCTAGGAGAAATGTATAGTTGTGCCGCGTCTCCTTTTTTCGTTCTGCCTCCATGGCTTTATCCATCTACGTGGACGCGTTCGACTGAAAGAGCAAAAGCTCACGCGCTGAGTGGAAAAGCCGTCTGGGTAGCGCCAGACGGTAAATTAGTATTTGTCTTTGTGAATAAATAAAATGCATTACACGCACAGTCGCGCAAGATAGAAAAAGTAGCCGAAGAATCGCGAAAGAAGAACGAGGAGACGAACCGGTGAAAAAGGGCAACTGCTTACACGACACCGCGAACCTCAAAAGCCATTCGTTTCGCTGGATTTCTACGGACGCTGTTTGCGTTTCATTCGTACCGTATCGCGCGTACACTCGTATGTATACACCGATGTACTTTTAGCTTTTGATAAGGAACGAGTTATATGCTCTCGACGCTTCTTCCTCTTACGGTGCCTCGTTGATTCGCGATTCGTTGTTTTTTGTCGAGAGCCTCGTCAATGCTGGACCAATTTTCCACCGCCTTTATCTTTGAAAATATTATTACCAAGGTTCTTTCGGAAGTGACCGTATTTTCATTTTATAGTTTTTTTTGAATTCGGTAATGAATTTTTCGCTGCTAAATATTTACACGCGTAAAAATAAATGGAAAACTTTAAATAATACTTGCATCCACGTATCCACGTTGATTTATCGAGTGAATCTACTAGAATTCGAATCGTTGCAACCAATCTTGAATCTACGAAAAACTAAACGAACCCCTTTGAAGACCGCTCGTGAAAATAAACTTAATGATAGGCGAAAAATAAGGCGTACAGAAAGTAAGAAACAGAAAGACTTCATAATTACGTAAGCTTTCTAATACTTGGTCTAGCGAATTCCCAGTCGGTATAAGTCACAGAATTCCTAGGGAAAATTATAAAACGTCGGAGAGCAAAGAGCTTGCGAAATTGCTTCTGAAATTCAAATCGATTCGCTAAGACGCGAGGGTAAGCGTATACTCGTAGACTTTAAGGTGAACGAGCGTTACATTTAGCATCGAGCGAATAAGTTTGGGCGATCGCGAATTCTCGCTCCTGCGTTCCAAGTTTCAAAGTGCGCGTACTTGGAGTCGAGCAGCCGCAGCTGCGCTTGCGCCCAGCCCCACCAACTTTGGAAATTCGAAAGGGAAGTAATCACAAACGTTCGGCAACGAATTTCAGAACAAACTCCAGCGTAAACAAAGCCCACTCCTTATAGCTATGTCAATTATTGCGATACCGTACCGCGCGATTTTTGAGCGACCTTTTCCTGATCTTCCGCATTGTTTCCAACTTCCGAAAAGAATTTTCTACTTTACATTATCGTTTAGCGATCGCTCCGCTCTGCTTCTAACGCTTGAACCATGAATTACGATGCGATTAAAGTAAAGAGGATAATCCGTTCCTTGCACTTCTTCAATTTACGATAAGGTATCGAAAGTTGTACGACCTTCGCTTTGCGCGATAACTCGGAAGCCTTATTTTTTAAGATTTTAACATTTATGAAAAACTTTGTAGCAAAAACTATCGAATTATCGAGAAAATAAGTAAGTTTTTATAACATCTTTCTCATTTCTGTTTGAAAGTAAAATATAATTTTATGGAAAGCATAACTGATAAACTGCAAGAATTAAAAGCGAAACTAAAAGAGAAAGAAAACAACAAACGTTCGTGATACAAACTCTTGTGCGCTCGCTCGAATACTCTCGCTCTCCCTTTCTCAACTATCTCTCTCTCTCTCTCTCTCTCTCTCTCTCTCTCTCTCTGTCGATCTCTTAAAGCCGTAAGACGGCCGAATTGAATTTGCAAACTTGCAGATTGAATTCCAACTTGCCTATTATAGGGTGCGTCTGTTCCGGTTAAGAGCCCGGGCCAACGGGAATTAATGTCGATACGCTACACCGAGGTCGAGGATTACCTCGACTACTCTCCAAAGGATTGCAGTACATTGTCTTAGACTGCACGGGCCCGCGAGTTCCTCTCCAATTTTCAATGTTAAATAACACCGGCTACGCCGATTATCCCTTAGCGCCGCGTCGGGCTGCGTTTTCTCAGTCCATCCGCGCGTCTTTGCGCCGACGTTTGACGGCGGTGTGAACTTGCGATCGTACACGCGGAAGGAGTACGAGTTGTATGGACAGAGGAGGGAGAAATACCAACGCCTCGGTCTTTACGTATCGAAAAGATCCGTGGGTGTAACGACTTTCGAGAGTAAGAATTTAAAAAAAAAACCCGTCAAATATATCGGCGTAAAAATATTGATGCGGACATTTTATAGTATCGGAGTAATCGATATACTTTCTCGCTCCGTTAATTATATTTTAATCAAATTTAAAAAAATATTTACCTCTTTTTGCGTTAACAAAATTCTAGCTAAATCGTAGAATTTAATAGAAAGGAAAGTCGTGAATGCGTGTGCAAAACACAAAGCTTCGATCGTATCTAAGTAAATGTGAAAGTATTTTTGATCTTACTTTAGAATGTAGTTATCTTCGGGCAAAGCAAAAATCCAGTGGATACATACCTGAAACAAAGAAAAGTAAAAAGTTATCAATGGACCGGTAATGTTGCGTTTATCTAAATCATTTGCACAAAAGCTAAGCATGGAACGGTATAAGTTTGAGTCATTGGCGATAAAGTAAGCCGCGCAAATGGAATTTACATCTCAGGCAGGAGCAGGAAAAAGCGTAAAATTTATTCGCGTAGGTATATTCCGGCGGCAATTTTCAATGAGTAACAAAGCCGAAATAATTCAAAGCTCAACGAAGGCGCACTCGCTAGACGAGCCGAGTTCACGTCGCCGGAAAATTCTCTCCCTCTCTCTTTCCCGTCTCCCTCGTATAGCCATAAACGCAATAACTGGAGAAGGGTTAGACCAGGACACGCGCGTAAATGTAGTTATAAATAAATCCAGAAGCTCTTAATGCTTGCGCAAAGGAGGAAGGCGAGAGAGCGCCCAAGACGTCGTCGAGTCTCGTATAACGTATATACGCGAAGGCCCCGACGTATAGTGGCTTCGTTTTCCTTCGCTCTGGAATGTAGTTACAGTTCAAGCGTAGGCTTTTGTGGGATCAAAGTTTATTCAATTAACTCAGCGTCTTCTTTTTAATTAATCACTATTATTAATAAGAGGGGAAAGTTTTTCCTATATTAATATTTTATTTCATATTCTTCTTAAATATTTTACTTTTGAACCGCATTTTTGGATAATCCAGTTCAAACCTTGTATTCTCGATTATCAATTATGAGTAACATTATTATGTTTCACGCGGATGTTTCATCTAGAAAATCATCGGAATTATTTCAAACATTTACGGTAGCGTGTAAAATAAAGTAGCGCTTCCTCGTGTTTTTAATATTTGAGAAGAGAGTCAACGCGGTAACGATAATCGTTACTCTATTACCAAAACGAAACAAAATTCTAGAACTTGCAACTTGCGTTTATACGATTTTCGTACGATTCGCTAGTAAACGAAATTTTCCACGAGTAAAGGAGGAAGTGAAAAAACGATAGCGTTAGAGCAACGAAGAGTTACAAAAACAAAAGGTTGTAAAACAAAAGCTTTTTAAAGGAAAAGACATAATTCGGTATGGCTACACCCACTTTAAAGCAGCCAGTGCACAAAGACAGAGTATTTCACAGGCGCGTGCCGAGGATATCGGCGTGCTTACGATTCTTCCGCTCGAGCATTTCTCGCATTGTTACCGCCGGGGATACGCGCTTACGACGGTCCCCCATTCTCGCGATTTGAGGGGCGCGTGTCGTCACATACGCCTGTAAATCCATACCGAAACGAAGAGAGAAACGAAGCCCCGAAGTCTTGTTATTCCTCCTCGTCGACGACGCCTGAGTTTTGTATGCCGCCTCACGTACCCGTTTTTGCATTCGCGAAACACTTGTCGCTTCCTTGTTTTCTCACCCGAGTCCACCTAAGTTTCGAGTGCGAACGAGTCGACGCACCGATGACTACCGTTAAACGAGAAGAGACGATCTTTCTCGCTCTTCGGATGCTTTGTTATTTCTTTGTTTTCTTTTTCGTAAGAGTCGAAGCGATTTTTGACTGATACTCTCGGTTATTATTTTATCGTCGAAAATACGATCGGTGGATTAAACGAATTTTTCACTGGATTAAAACTCCTTCTACGTTTTACACAGCTATAAAAATATGGTTATCTTTTTTTATAGCCGCGATCTTTTATTTACGAAAACGTAAGATTTTTTCCAATCGAATGTCATACGTCGAAGCAAGAAATAATTATGAAATTTTAACCATTTGAGGACGAAGTAAAATGAAATGGCAACGTGCAATATATTCGTGAAAATAATAATTTTGTTAAGATCGATGGTAATACCGCTAAATAAAATTTATGCGGTTAAATTGCAGAATTCTAAATGTTCGCGCGTTAACTTATCCGCAGCTCATCGCTCGAACGTCGAAAGAAATCTCATAATAGAATAATGCAACGAGACTCGAAAAAAGGAAGGAAATCCGAGCCTCGCATTCATCAAAGTCATCGCGCATTACTCGCAGCTATATACGTAAAGAAAGAGATGAAGAGGGGTAATAAAGACAGAGCTGTAACGCAATATGCCGAAAGCATAAGAGATGGCGAGCATGCGCAGAAAAGCCAAAGGTAAAAAAGAAAAAAGGAAAAAAGGAAAAAAGGAAAAATGGAAAAAAGGAAAAAGCAATTACCTCATCGATGGAAAGGAGCACGTAAGACCGGTGAAAAGCGATAACAAATGAGCGCTCAATTCGGTAAGTATTTCTCTCTACCCTTGTACCCTTGGCTAGAAAAACACTCATCGCGCCGAGGGTAGTCCAAGTACGCGGAGCATCGACGAAGCTCGATATCGCGCCCGAAGGAGTAAGCTGTAAGGAAAGCCACGGATCCTCTGCCGCTGTGCCGCGTCTGTCGAGAACACCGGGCGTCGCAAGACCCGTACTCGTACAGCGCGGGTGAAATGAGTCGCGAAATTGTTTCCGTCTGGAATTTATCAATTTTCTTTGAAGGCATTCTAATTGCACTAATTTGTTTGTCTTGGCGAAGAGAGGGAGGCAAATGTTTTCCCTCTCCATTTCTCTTTGACTTTCTTATACTACTCCCATTCGATTTTCTCTCGCTCTCTCTTTCTCGCTCTCTCTCTCTCTCTCTCGCTCAACGAAGTAGCGAAGAATCTTCATCGTTTAATCTTTAAGCGCGTGTCCCCCTGATCCTTTTGGCCCGTGGGACCGAACGAAAGCAAGCTCGAGGCGCGTTCGCTTCCAACTCCTCGACTTTGCTGCTGCTGTTGCCGTTGCTCTTACTATTACCGTTCGCCTTGCAGTTACCGTTAGATAGAAGTTCGACCAAGAAATACGAACCGGATCGGCCCACAGACACTCGATTGCGGGGGAGGAAAATGCGCAAGGAACACTTGTGCGGCTTGCTTAGATAAAGAAACAGATATTCTCTTTATTTGTGTATTTAGATAACGAATTATCGTGTACTAGTATCTTTATGACTTTTATTATTAAGTACTATTTATAAATACGATACGCGTTATGTGTTTTTTGCTTATTGATCTTACGTTACAAGACGTTTTCTTTTTATCGTTAAATAAGACGGACAAAGTCATCTACGAGGAAACGTATCGAATTATTCACGAAGCAGTTCAAAATTTCGTTACCAACTTATCCGTAATAAATTATCAGTTTTTTTAATATTTTAATTTTATTTTTTTACAGTAATGGAATAATCCGGATCCATGGAACGAACGATATTTCATAGCATCGTTTTAAATATTATTTATCGAAGCTGTTTCTTTTAGATGAAAAATATAATATTTCAGTTTTATAGATATAAAGATGTACGAAACTATTTTTTTATGCGAATATAATGATTTAGTTCCATTCGTACGATATAGTTATAAAATTGAATAACCGACATCCGAAAAAATAAATAAAATAGGCGATTGAAACGCACTGTCTGAACAGAGAAAGAGAAAAATAGTTAAATGTTATAAATTAAAATAACGATCCAATGTAGCACGACAAAGGGTTGAGCTCTTTTCTCGCTCCTACTTACCCTGGAATACGAACTAAAAAGCAAGATAGAGAGAGAGAGAGAGAGAGAGAGAGAGAGAGAGAGAGAGATTGCAGGAATAAGCGAGACGGATTGACGAACAGAGCTCGAAAGACAAAGATGGATCGACGGATGGAATACGAAATGGAAGCGAGAAGGCAATAAAGGTATCGGAACGTGCGGCAGTCGTCCCATACGCGATCATTAATCTCGGCCTGGCGCGAAACTTTACGCGCGATCGACGACCGCGATCAGACGGACGGAATTCCTCTTTCCCTTAATTATTCTCGGCATTTTGCGAACGCACTTTTCGTTTTGCGCTAATTTTATTGTTTCATTTATCAAAAATCATCCCGTCCCCAAGCGAAATCAGGAGCGATACGCTCTCGATTAAATGCCAAATTGGGTTTCGCCCTGGAGACTCTTCGATCGTCGAAGGGGACGCAAAGTCTACTCTTCTCTATTGCCTTACCTTCTACAAGACGATTCAGTCTCGATGTTAAGATTTTTCCGCGAACGCGCGGTAAGAGGTTACGTTACGACTTTAACGGAGAGAAAACGCGCAATCGCTTTTTTGTAGAGAATTAAATTTTTATAATTATTGTTTTTCTTTTAATTATACTGCTAAAAATAGAACCTGATACACGTAACATTGTAGAATCGTTAAATGTATCTTCGACTGTTCATAGAATAACAGATGTACCATTATCTGGGAATTAGGTATCGAAGGCTTATTAAAAGCACCGATGCTACGAATAAGCGTATCATCTTACACATGCCAGAGTTCGATTACTTATTCGATCTGCTCCAAAGAGAATGTGAATTTAAGTTAAAATTACATAATCCGTATAGGGTTCGGCTAATCCACGTTTCATCTAGTACCATATATCTACCGCAGTGAGTCATGCGTTGCTAGAACAATAAAACATTTCGCAAATGGATTATCATGTTACAGAACCAAAAGAACGACCGTATGTAAAGGTTTGAAAAATTTTATTCTTCATAGAATTTGTATCGTATCATTCGGTATCATTCGTATTTAACACCGTAACCATTGTTATCAATTCTTTATATTTTCAAGATCACCGATAAATTAATAAAATACATATCGCATATCATATAAAAAATTTAAATCTCCTAAAAGTGGCTATTAGTAAAGTTTCAGATATTAAAAAACTTTTTACAGAAAGGCATTAATCACAGGTTTTACAGATTCGCTTTTATACATAATCAGATTTCACGCCGCTCTCAAAGTGACCCACGCGCTCGGAAGGGATAATTGGAGTTTCGCACAAGTCTGTGCGAATAGAGGATATCGTCTTTTCGAGAATAGCCTCGGAAGTGTTAAGAACTCACAAATAACTTACGCAGCATCCGTGAAGATTTTCGCTTATTGTAGAATATGCAAACTACGTCGAGCAACAGCCCTCGATGAATAAATGAAATAAAAATGAAATGAAACAGATTGATAAAAAGAGAGCGATAGAGACGAGGTATCAAATTTCGCGATTCCGCGTACACCTACGTACTTACATCGATACAAGAACTGAAACGCACAGCGAGAAGGATGGGGAAGATGGAAAGATGGAGCGATGGAAGGAAGAAAGGGAAAAAAGGGAAAGAAGGGAAAGAAGGGAAAGAAGAAGAGAGACGTATACGTAGAGAGACGGAGTTCAGGAGTCGCGTGGTGGCTGATATCAAAGAGCGCGAGCGAAGCAAACACAATACGGCGAAGCGAGAGATGCTGATGCGATTGTATTATATGGGTACGTAGTAGTGGACCGGTGATCCATTGTCTCGTCACGTCGTCTCCTCTCGCCAACCCACTCGCGAGCTCTTTTATCTCGATCCCCAGACTCGCTGTCTCTCCGTCTCTTTCTCCTCGCTGTGTACGTAACGTACGTATCTGTCCGTATCGAGTGAGCATCCATCGAAAGTAGCACGCTCCCGACGCCGAGTGCATGTGTGTGAGTGCGCGCAAGAGATGCACACGAGGGGTTAGAGATGAGAGTGAAAGACAGAAAGGGAGTCTCGAGTTGTTAGATCATAATACGGCTCACTCGGCGATCGCATTCGCCAGTGTTGTGTATCTAGCAAAAGCGGATGCTTCCTAGAAATTTTGAATTTACAATAAGATTGAAGACCCGCCGTCGGTTTCCCAATTTTGATCCCAACGGATCAAAATCGTATTTTTAGTTTACTACGACTAGAAAATCGCGCATTATTTAATTTAGGCGTTGTTTTAACAACGTATTCGTTACTAAAAGGCATTGCGATCGGTCGAAAGCCTAAATTTTTTAAAACGTAGGTATAATCCGTACCTGAATCAACAACTTATATAAATGAATTTGAAATTTCAATATTCGATGAAATGCTTTGAAATTCGATAGAAAAATGGAAAAATTAAACATACATTTAAATTACATTAAATTTTGTAAAAAAATTTGATTAAATAAAACTAAGACATCGTTTAATAAAACGTTCGTAAAAATTTTACAATAAATTATCTAAAATGTATGTACTCTAATCGATGCGAGTAAATGGGTCGTCGATAGTGTATTCGAGCATTGTGTAGTCATTGATGAGTTGATATCGAGATGAAACGTATACGGATTTTCTACCGTTATTTCGATATTTGCATATGATCATTTAATACTCTCATTTGCAGTCGGCTGAATTCAATACAATATTTATTACAATACGTAGTTTAGAGTTTAAAATATAATCAAAAAGACTATTAGCCATTTGTAATAACGCAGTGTATAACCGTAAGATAGAAAGATTTAATCAATAAAGAATGACGCTTTCAAAATATGATATGATAAAATTTCATACAAAGAACACATATTTTATATTTAATTTGATGATTGTATTCAACTAGAGATAAAATAAAATAAAGTTAGTTATTATTCAATATTTCATTTAAAATATAGTTTATGCGTATTTTCGTCGATTTTTCTAAAATTAATTTTTTTAATGTTACTAATTATCGTTTTTAAAATTAAAACCGAACTATAAAATGTATTAAAAGATATAATGAACATTTTATGTATTTGATAAAATATAAAGTTACAACAAAACTATTGGATGATAAAAAGGTCTAGAAAAATGTAACAAAAGCAGAAAACATAAAAGAAAAGATGAGCCGAAGACAAGAGCGAGCGTGTGAGATGGTGCAAATCTGGATAAAGATATAAAGCGGGCAAGAGCAAGAGAGATGCAGCTGATAAAATGATGATGCGGGACTGCAACATTCGATCGATCAATCGACGACTTCCGGTCGAGGCGCGTACGTGCCGATTCGAGACTCGCACAGGGATTTCTTCTTTGCGCTACATGTCAAAGAAAAACCTTAATTAACCCTATGAAGGCTCTTCTGATTAATTCAGGCTTCCTATTTGTAACCCTTTCTTCCATGTCTCGATGATTTTTAACCATATTCTAGTGAACGGCATTGTTTTTTTGCATCTGAAAAACCGCCTATAAGATAAGCCTTGAATTTCGTTGTTTTTTTTTTCATTTAATGGCATACTTTCGAAAAGTTAAGGTCGAAGCATCAAGAATGGTACGAGTTATTGGGATTATTCATTGGATGTAATGATATTAAAATGCAAGGAGATTAATAATTTATTGCCGGTATAATTCATTTACGGTTCGAGTAAGTGCGGCAATGCGTTACAGCTCCTTTACTTACAAGTACTAATGTTTACGACGGTTATTATTTTGATTATTATATATATAAAGAGACGTTAGTATAAAATTTCTTTGCAAATTAAAGTGGGAGTGTAATAAAAATTTTATTTACGATGCTTTTTAGTTAAACATGATAAAATTATCTTATGTTATTAAAAAAAATTTACAGAAAATCATTATGTACTTCAAGTTAATTTTACCTTAAAAACTAATTAAAATTATTCGATGATTCTTTCGATCGTCAATAAATCCCTTAATATGAACTATAATTTTTTTTATTCGTTATAAGCTAATCATAAAAATTATAAAAACATTTAATATTATATAGTACAATACTTAGAAGTAAAATACTTGAAATAGTTTATTTCTAATAATGTAACTCTTTATTTAATAATATTTCTTATTATTATATACAATTATTATTTATCTAATTATAGGTATTTTTATATTAATATCAAATAGTAATATACTTTAAAATGACATATATATTATATGTAAATTATATGTAGAGTAACAAATAATAATGTAAATGTATTGTAAAAGTTCAAATGATACTTTAAAATTATTTTTAACAACTTTAATCCATAATAATTATTTATTTTATTTTTGTAAAAATCATTTTTATTGATATTTGTTTGATATATTTATTTTATTTCAGTATAAATAATATACTGGGCTTTTTTAATTTAATCCAAAAAAATAGATTATGTTTAGCTTCATTTTCAATAAATATTAATTTTTTGAATAATTTTGACATTTAAAAATAGATTTAAGCAACTGTTCATTATTCTCTTTTAAACTTATTCTGATTAAAATTAAAATTTACGTGGTGTTTTAATCGATTAAATCAATTTTTATTATCATAATTATATGATTTTTAGAAATCAAATACTATAGAATATTAAGAATTAAAACAGATTATAACTACGTTAAATTCTTATGAATAAAATGTACAATACATATCATCGGAATTATTTCATTTTCAGAAAAAATGTGAAAAAAAAATTATTAAAATTTTTAAACATTCTAAGACAACCGAGGCTGACCGATAAAAAATGGTCTTTACCAAAACGATCATCGTTTTAGGGATTTTAAAAAAAAACCCCTAAATATTTAGCATTTAGAGCGAGGCCAAAACTTATTGAACAATGAACGCAGAAACAAGAACGAGAATAAGCAATCGTAAAAATTCCAAAGGGATGAGTACGAACAAAATGAAATTGGAAATCCTTATAATTAACCGTCGGAATGTCAAGCAGGGAATCAGAGAGAAAGATGGAAAAACAGGCACGCGTCCGAGGGTCGATTAAAAACGTGAGCAGAAGCAGTATTACTCACGCGTCTATGTAAAAAATGGGAGAGAGTGAGAGAGGGAAAGAGAGAAAGAGAGAAAGAGAGAAAGTTAAAACATTTTTAGCCGGATCGATCGTCATTTTTTGGATGAAATATTCTCGCTTCGATGAAAAATTAGTCAAATATTCATTGAAGATTTGTACATACAATATAAAAATTTTATTTCACGCGCACGTTTTTCGCTTCCAGTATGAATTTCGTGAATATGTGAAATATTAAAAAATACTGTGGATTTTCGGATACTTTACAAGTCAAATATTTATATTATTGCCGAAAAATTTTTTAATTAAAAAAATTGCTTAACACAACCATAGTATATAATGATTTTATACAATTTGTTAAAATTGCATTTGATTATAAAATTCCATCATTCGAAATGATAATAATAAGCAATAGCGTATAAAAATTAATTTTGAAAAGAAAAATCCATTAACTCACGTATTTCTTTGAAACAATATTAATTAATCACTTGATTTAGACTTGCTGCCGTTTTACTTAACGTTTGCGCGACCTTAATAACAATAACATCCAGTGAATAATGAAATCGTTGTAAATAATGATTAAACGCAATTAATGCTCAAGGAAAGGGAAGAAAATGAAAGGAAGACAAAAAGCAAGAAGAAGAGCAAGGGTGAATGAGAGCGAAGAGAAGAGAGAGAGAGAGAGAGAGAGAGAGAGAGAGAGAGAGAGAGAGAGAGAGAGAGAGAGAGAGAGAGAAAGTAAGCGAAACGCGAAACTAACATAGCGAGCGGTAAATTTATATGACTAATACGCTGGCTGGGGGTCTTAATATCGAAGGCGCGGGAGCTTTCGGGAATCCAAGCAGCCAGAGCGAAGCAGAGAAAAGAGCCCAGAGGGGAAAATCGGAGAGATGGAGAAAGGGATCAGCGAAATCGCAATGTCATGAAATGTATAAATGTTGAGTTAGTATAATCAGCTGAATAAAATTTTCGTAAATCTTCCGCGTCCCGATTTACGTGGCAACAAGTGTGACGAAGGTATATTTTATCATGCGTGTCCGAATTTTCATATGTTTTTATTATCCTGCTTACGATGTGCAAAAATAATTCATGTTTTTAGCACATGTTTTATGGTAATTATTTCATTCGTTTTCAACGCTGATACAAGAATTTGTAATTGAATAAAAGAATGTATAGGTAATCTTATTTTAATTTTAATTTCATCTACACGTATCGTTATTAACTGAAAATAATTATGATCTTAAGCGCGTTTCCAGATAATTTGAATCAAGCCAGGAATTTCTTCAACGCTGTTTTATCTTCTTTACGTATTTTTATTTTCCTATAAATCGATTGAGAAGAATACAATAAAGCCTATTTTTCAAACTACTTCGTCGTATTTCAATTTCAATAGTTTTCAATAAAATAAAGATAAAATGATCTTCTGTTTTGTAATACTATTATTACAAGAAGAAAAAAATTACCACAAAGTATATTTGGTACAAATAATCTGTGATAAGACACTCGGTGCCATAAATCAGTTCCTTGGATTCGTCGTAACTGACAGAAAAATCCCGAAGCCATAAATAATTCAGTGTTCGTTCTAGAAGGCGTGTATACACGCCGAAACATAACCTTTTTCCTTCCTCGACGAGGGTTAAAGGCCCTAATCTTTTCTCCGGAAGAAAAAAAACGAGCGACGAAGGGGTGAAAGAGTATATATACAACTCGTGGAAATTCGCGAAAGGCACACCTGCAACTGCTCTTCTCTCCATCAGCTTTATACTTTAATGCTTAATTCCATTTTCGCCTCTAATTGGACGGTTTTATTAAGGGATGCATATTTCAGATGGCGTTTTTATTATGCCCATCGTTCGCCTTCTACGCAACATCTCTGTATTCGTAGCGCAATAATATTCGCGGAAGGGAGTTTGACGGGGCTTAAAAAAAAAAATTAGGCTTCTTTCTCTCTCTTGCTCTCCCCCTTCGCAAAATATTAGCGGCGAACGAAGAAATCTCGCACCCCTTTGGCTTGAGGCACTTCTCTCGTTTTTTCTTCGTTCGCTTCGGGCTACTGTAAATTCGCTTCTCTCGTATTGTTCCAAGGATTAAAGTATACGGAAGTGTAATTTCTTTACAAGAGATGAGACCGGAGAGGGAGGGTTTGAAACTTGCATGGCAACGAAATAAAATCGACATAAAGGAGTGGAAGAGGGGGCAAGGGTGAAAGAAAGAGACAGATTAGGCAAAAAGGAATCTTAGCCTCTTTTTCGCTCGATTTTAAATGGTATTTTTTTATATAAGAAAGAGAAGGATAAAATACCTTCCAAGGAAAAAATATTATGCTGAGAATTACGCAAACGATGGTTACTTTTGCCGTTGTACCTACGTTTTACCTTTGTCGAAGTACGTAAGAAAGGATTTTACGCTTACACGAATTCAGAATATTGCAATAAAAATTAAGTAATACATAAGTAATACATTCACCACAAATAATATAAAAATTAACACATTAAAACTCAATTATTTTCTTATAAACATTCTTGTACACTTTATTTTTAAAATAATATATAAACTTTACAAAAGATTAAAAACATCTTTTTTATACTTAATTTAGATTTAAAATTTTTTTGACAACAATTTTTGAATGTCAAATTTTCAGTTACTCTTCTATCGATAAAGTAGAGTTAATTTAAAAGTTCGTGGATAATTAATATAGTTTAAAATTATTAAAAAAAAACTTCTTTAAATTACACGTAATCTAAAATTATAGGAGATGGTTTTAATCAAATTAAATATTTAAAAAGAAATACTAATTTCGAGCAACCGATAAATATCCGTAACGATGATCATTCTTCGATTTTATATGTTAATACGCTATATTTGATATTGAGGAATCACGAACGAAATTATTTAATCGCTCGACAATGAAAAAGTCACCAAAACAAACAAGAATTTTTGAGAAACACGTATAAAGATAAAATACTTCAAAGAGGTTCGGTACAGGAAGATTCAAAGACAGACAGTGAATGAGCCAAGAATCAACACTCGCGTACCAAGACTCGTTACCCAGACTAACACCGAAAGGACAGAATATAAATTTTAATAAGCCTCGGCTGCGCCAACCCTTTGAGCCAACCGAAATGAACGAATTAAAAGTTTCTCTCGTTTCGCGCGCGCGAGGGACTTCAAACTCAGCCGCGAGAAAAAGGGCAGCGAGGAAAAGCAGGACGGAAAATACGAGAAGCCTTTACCGGTCTCGCGGTTGACATTTCGACTCGCGATCCGCCGTGAAATTGCGGAAGTTTCGTCATTCTCGGAGAGTCTTGAATTTATCATGGGTATCGCGCTGCGGGATCCGTATAATTTTCGAAAAAAATACAGATTATTTTGATGACTACCCCTCGGGAGATTAATCTTGGATTTTATTGAAACGTGGAATTACCACGATTACGTTTTTTCTTACTCGTCAGGTACACTAGGACACTTTTTAAGTTTTTATAGCCTTTCGAACTTTTATTTTAGATAAAAAGTCATTGCTATTCTTACAATGTAATATTTCCAAGATTCAGTACGGATCTAATCGACAACTCAAAATATTTATTTGTATTTTTATATATTTTTGATCGTATCGTTACTTATTAATAAATTATTCAGTGTTCGTCGGTTCCTATTCATATTTACTAAGGAAAAAATATATATTACATCAACCAAATTATCGACCCGTGATATATCTTTATAAATATAGACGATCTTAGTAAACAATTTTTAAAGATTAAATAAAACACGAGGCATTCGTTCGAAAATCCGTAGAGTTTGAGTTCCGTACGAGATAATATTGGAAGATCCTATTAAAGCATTGTTATCCAAACGAATAAACAGCAACTGATTAATTAAAGGAAAAAAAAATCCATAATCTAAGCGTAAAAGGAAAGCAAGAAGTTACCCCAAAACCATTTGCTGCTCCGTCTTTTCATTAAGGAGCGGTCCATGAAAAAGAAGAGCCACGCGCAGATACTACGCGTGGAATATACAGAACTGGTGCATCGTCTTGCGGAACGGGCGCAGCATCGCGACTAAGATTTCAATTAAAACAACCCCCCGGCATGTCGGGGGATTAGCAATACGAATCCGTGAGAGCTCCTTCTATATTCTCTCTTCCCCCGTCGTCGGGAAAGAAGGCGGTTATGACGTGGCATAAATATCAGCGTAAATTACCTCGGCTGCAGGTCGCAAGGGGGTTCGAGGTGCGGATCACCGGAAAAGTCACGGTAAACTTTTCCGAGGAATTAGGCGATTCCGCGTTTATGAGCCTCGAACGGCTAGAACTCGGTTGGCTTTTCACTCGCGCTCGTATATAAATAAAGCCGAACGTACGCGTTCGCTTTATTCAATGCGAAATGCGCATACCCTTCGTAAAGTTAAATTCAACGAAGTAAAAAAAAGTCTTTCCTTCTTTCAAAAATTACTCTTGGAAATACTAATGATCCGCATAGTCTTCGAAACCGATAACGAAAATTTATCGCGAAAGTAAATGAATCTTCGCGTGAAAAATAAAGTTTCAGTTCTCTTTTAAAACGAGGCATTTGAGCAAATTTAGACAGAATCTTAGCGCATGACCATCTTAGCAATGATATCGTAGTAAAAAAGATGGTTAGAGCTGTAACGGCTTTAACGAGTCCCGAGTCCCCGGGAGGAGCGAAGTAAGGTAAAGTCGCATCCACGGAGGCGACTGCTCACGAGCAGACGACTCTTTATATTCGCGAAGCGCAACAATCAAGCGTATCGAGTTTTCGGGCAAGAACCTTCCTTTAGCGTCACGGCGCTCGTGAACGCCAAACCCTGTAGAGAGAAAATCATATTCCGAAATCGTAATTAACAGAATTATTCTGAAGTAACACGATACGTTATGCTAGGGCCAAGAGGGGAATTCGTTGGTTCGTTCGTTGGTTCGTTCGTTGGTTCGTTCGTTCGTTCGTTCGTTCGTTCGTTCGTTCGTTCGTTCGTTCGCTCCTTCGTTCGTTCGTTCGCTCCACCGTCGAGCGACGCCGACGCTTCGAGAGGGCTTCCGTCTAAGAAGGGTATCACAAGTACTCGTATCTTCCTCTTCTGCGCGTTCCCGTAACGTTTCGCTATCCCGCTCGCTGCGAAATTTCATATACGATTACTCGTCATTCGCAATTAGAAATTTCGTAATCGTATATAGTTGCTTCAAGATACGTTTGCAGGGAATTTTCGTGCTTTCGACGTTTTGGATGTGTATTGCCGGTTAAATTTGCGAATGCCTCTCAACGTTTCATACAATTTTAATTTCATCCCTAACTAACTTTCGAACCTACTACAATTATAATTAATTATTTAAAGAAATATAAATGGCTTTTGCTCGAAAATAGAACGAAAACTTTATAATATTTAATTACGGAGATAAAAAATTAAATTATAATATTATATACTAAAGCATCGAGTATTTTTCGAACGATACGTTTTTAATTGATTGATCGATCACGAATAATATAAGACTGAGATATCGTCGATTAATTATAAACGTGACCTCAACTTGAAAATAATATCTTTGCCTAATGTTATAATTAAATACAAACCGAAATAAATAGATGTTTTGGGCGAAAAGATCGTTTGAAAATTTTTAAAAACACGCGATGGGTCTCCCGATCATTATAAAAGGATACAATAGCAAAGAAAACATCCCGATCGTACACGCTTGTTAAATCTCTCTTCCATCTCTTAACACACCGCCGTCTCCCCTCGCATAAACGTACGCACACGTTTGCACGCATAGGCGATATCGGCGTTCCTATTCGTATAAGCCCTTACCACCCCCGTACCAAGTTTCCTGTCTCTCCCGATGCGCGACGCTGCGCCTCGTATCCGATACGAGAAGCGTCGGCTCAGTTCACTCTGGGGTGAAATTAAACGGCGGAGAATACTGGCTTTCCCGTATATATGATACAGCCGTACCGAGTCAAACTTCTCGCGAAATTGCCTCATTCTTATTCAGGACTCTAATCATCTCCATACGCGATTACGTGCATATATTCGCTCCCGTCTTACGTCGTTTCTCGCGAATGACTTTTTTATCATAAAACCGCGTACCGGCGCTTAAGATGAGGTGACTTCGCGCACGCGAGTCACGGAACCATTCGTTTGGAATTTAGAGTTTTCGTATCGCTTATAACTTCCATAATTTCTTAATAAAATATAAAACATTACTGGATAACGCTCTTAGGCGAATAAATCGCGCAAACGGTACCCGATATCATAGCGCTGGATCCGTAATGGATGTTAGAGAACGATATCGTATCTTACAGTATACAACTTCCAGAATCCTTAGCGCGTTTAGACTCGAAATAAGATACACGGCAACCTCGAGGATCAAGAAGTTGTCCCGATGGGAAAACACGCAAAAGCTCAAAAACCCATTTTCGGAACAAGGAGATTAACGGAAAAGCACGTTAAACGTAGCAAGGAGAGCATTGAAGAAAGCAACGGGGGTCGGGAGGTAAGGGCGCCTCCGTCGTACCGAGAAAGAAATCGAATCGCTCTCGAAGTAGCGATGGAAAGCCGTCGACGAAACTCGGGAATCGCGTTCGAAAAAATGCGGAAAATCGGGAGCCTCTCTCAACACTTGTAAGCGCATGGAGCGGAAAAAGCGCGATAGACAAAATCCGACAAAGCGACACGGATACGCGTCCCTCGAGGCAATGCGCATTAAGGCCCGTGTGAATCCGTAATGCACTCGAACACCGGCGGCTTCTTTCAAAAAGAGTTACGCATGCGTGCGGAGCGAGGACCAACGCCAAAAAGAAAACCAGCCGAGCGAGCGAATCCGTCCTCCCGAGTGACGCGCGTACCTCCGAGAACAATGTCACCGGAGGGTGGGTGCGGAGGCAAGAAGGCGTTAACTGAACTTTAATGGAGATCGCGGATAAGGGCCGTGAAGCGAGACCTGGGATTAAGTTTTATATCTCTGTGCGTTTCTCTACCTGGACGACTCGCGTTTCCTCGAGACGACGATCGGGCCGTTGGCACGCCCAGCGATCGCTCGCCAACGCGATGCCAATGATTCAACCGAGGAGAATAAATAGACCGAGTGCGAAACGCTCGCGAGTTACCGACTACGCGAGTCCCGCCGACTATCGCGAAACCTGCCCCCGTCCCCGTGAGCTGAACTCTACGGATTCGCGGGAAATCCCCGAGCCCCGTGCGAAGGTGCAGCAGTGCCAAGACAAGAACGATGCCGAAAACGCTGCGTTTTCTTTATGTCATCCAACTCCACGGGCTCAACCGTACGAAACCGGACGAAACCGTACGAAACCGTACGAAACCGTACGAAACCGTATAATAATCGTATAATAATCGTAACCGTAACGGGTCCACCTGGCCTCTTCTTCTCGTTACGCTTGGCCTGAATTCTGTTCGCGGACGACCGAAGCACGGACGCGCGACGTTTCTAGGAACCGCCGACAAACGCGTCGCGGACGCAATCTCCGCACCATCTGCGAGACGGTCGGACCCATGATTTTTATCGATCCAGATGCTCCGGGCCTTTGTGGGTGTCGAGGTGCGAGCTGCGACACGAAATACAATGTCCTTATTGGGGGTACCTATACAGTATTTCGTACGATTTCGGGCACTTTATCTCAGCGCCGAACCGTATCGATTTTCTTCTTTCGAGGAACGCGAGGGTTTTCGATCGATCTTGAAATCGCTTACCTTTACAATTTTCGTTATTAATTCGTTATACCGTGTTATAACTAGTGCAGTATAAATAAATGGGTACGTGTGTACAAGCAGGTTAAACGAAAAAGCATTCGTTGATCGAATATAAATTTAAGTACAACGATTGTGTGATTTGTGTCGGGAAATGAAAATTTGGAACGGGAGCACTGGATCCATTTAATGGATCCATTATGCATCGAGATGTAGTCCACCGTAATATTTCAAAGGAGTGCGAAATCCCCGATCGCGCGTTAAATAAAAAACGAGGCACGAGGTTAGGACGGAAAGGCAGCGATAAGCCGCGCGTAAAGCGCTGCGAGGAGAATAACGCGCTGAAAAAAGCGCAAAACGCCCTCCGGAAACGGGAAAAGCTCCTCGCCCTTTTCTCCGTTTCCACGCGCTGGGGCTCAACAAGTCGAATAAAAACCTCGTAAATAAGTGGTGATATCCCACCCCTGGAAAATCCAGCCTCGGTAGAGCGTTTCTGCGAATGTCCCCGCGGACACCTGTTGCGTCCTTCTCGGGTCCCTCCGCATCGCGACTGGGAACCCGGAGGAGGGCGCGGAAAATCCGTGCCACGCGCGTTTGTCACCGGCGCGTGCGTACGTGGATCCGAAAGGTCGGAGGAGGGGAACGAGGACACGCGATTACCCTTTATCCATTTTGCGGTGCGGGGGTCGGCGAGAGAGCGTGAGTAATGTTTCTCCGTTTGCGTTCTCTCAGTTTGCCGTTTCGATGCTCACTAACGAGCTGCTCACTGTTTCTTTGTCTTTCTCTTTCTCTTTCTCCGTTCGTATCCGCTTGTCGACGTCTCTCTCCTCCCGATTAATTGATTCACCCAACCTAAACGACCGCGCAGTCGATGATAAAATCCGAGTGCTCTGTAATTTAATCTTTCCTTTCGCGTTGAATTTCCTGTTTCTTCATTTATTTTTACTTTTGTTATTTATTAATATACCTTTTTATTCTAACATCGATCCTTCCTTTTAAGTGCTCGGAAAATCAATTTTTTACATAAACATATCGATGCAATTACGATATAAAGTGGATAATACTTTCGATATCGAATGTACGTTTCACTTTTAATTTTATATGAGAAGCCATTTATTTAAATTGAAATGAATCGAATAACGTTGGTCTTGAATTAAAAGTTGTGCAAAATTATCTATTCGTTATATAAATTTTTATCTCGTTTGAGCAATAATATCGGCTTATACTGACAGTAATACGCGAAAAGTAAAAGCCTCAAAAGTTATAATCTAATAAGAAAAATATTTATTTGATTTTATTCACCTCGTATCTTAATAACAGCTTCAATTATTAACGAACTATATTTGAAATACAAGCAAACTATTTAAACAATTTTTAATTTAAATTATCGAGTTTTTCATATACTTCTAATTATCGCTATATAGATAAATTGATTCGAAAAGAAAAAATAAAGATGATTTTAAACTTTGCACGATGGTAAGTCTAAAAGATACCACTGATTTCTAATAAGAGAAAAAAGGCCTAGCTGCGCGAATAAAGGTGAAAATGTAGTTAGAATTATAAGCTGGGGAAAATGAAGAGCCCGGAAAGGAGTCGAAGAATGGAATCCGAGGATCGCCCGCGTCGTCTAATTATACGTAACACTGATCGAGCGACCAGTCGGCGCAACTGCCGCGTAATTTTATTTCACCTGCCACCGCCTGTGAAAAGACGCAATTCGGAGCGCGTCAAATATGTCCGGTATTTTATTGCCAGCCGAGTTTATCGGCGGATATTTCAATTCGCGCGTACGCCTTGACCCTATGGCGCACACATGTAGCTGTAAAAGTTCGGTCCCTCCCGCCCGCGTCGAGCTGACAAATTGAACGGTATTTGGCCTTTGGCGGCCCCTTTTTCCCCTCGAGGAGTTACGACTGGGAATCTTTTAGCCTGCGGTTAGGACTTTCCGATCTCTTTTTTCTCGGCCATTTTACCATCGGACGTTTGCGGTTAGGATGGGGACGAGCTGAAATATTGCGCACGATGAGCGAATGCGAGAAATCTGGATTTATGAGAGCGGACGATGTATTCTTATAGAGCTGCAACTTGCTTCATTTTAATTGCGTGATTCCTATACGGATAAATCAGAGTCCCATCGTTAATATTGATCGCGTGCATGCATAAAAATGTTTCGGCAACACAAACCTTATGATACGAATTAATATTTCGGGATACGTTGTATACGATACGATAGATTTTCCTCGTAAAGATTTTTAACGATAGAAAATATAGTAATGTACGCACGCGTTAATATATGAATGTGAAAATTGAAAGCTCGAAATAGCGAGGTCTTAGTTCGAATCGTCGATAAACCGAGATGCGTTATTTCTTTTCATATTTGTTTATCCACGTATATAAAATTAGGTAGTTGTCGTATAAATGTATAAAAGACATTATATTGCTATGATTTCACAACCATTAAGGTAATTGAATACGTAAGCAGAATGATAAGAACGTTAAAATAGCTATACAATATTACAATAATCATTTTTTTAATACCTTTTATAACAGTCTCTTTCATTTTGTACAGATCTTTAATTTCTCATGATAACTGTTGTGTATATAAAGAGGAGGAAAGTGTTTCTCAACGATACTAATTACACAAGTTTCTTATTGAATTTCCATTTCATTTCCCGTGAATAAAGAGAGGAAAAAGAAAAGAATAAGTAAAAAGTAAGAGACCGAATACATCGTGGAAACGCACGAAACTTCACTCGCGTTTCGTCTTCTCTCGGAGCGCGAACGCGGGGAGATTGAAACGAATGCGTTGCAAACATAATTATCTCTCTTTTTTCTTCCTTAACGCCTCGGGGAAAACCTGTTTTACAGTCATTTCCGAAAGAACGATGTACATTAAAAAGAGAAATAGAGAGAACGAGAGTAAAGATAATGTAAATTTTGTGAAACAGACATTAAATAACACGCGAATCCGAGAGTATCATTGCTATCTTCTCCCGTGATGCGCAATTGAAGAACGTGCGAGAGTTTCTACGGTAAAGTTCGCAGTATCTATCAGCGAAGATTAAAAGCGATAAGATAGTAATATAGTTGTCTCGCAATTACAGTAACAACAACAATGGTACTTACTGCTAACAATTTAGAATAAATTATTCAAGACATTCATTTATATAACGATTAGATCATACATGTGTCAAATATTAACGCGATCTATGCGATTAACGATCAAAATACACGCTTTAAAGCAAAACAAAAATTTCCAGGCCCCTGTCGTTTTATCGTGGCATTAAAATTTAAATATGCAAGCTAATTAAAATGTAAATATAAAATCTACAGATAATTTTAATAAAGTTTTACATTTAGAAAGAATGAATTGAATATTAGTTCGTTACTTCCTAATTATAAAATAAAAGAAAACAAACAATTACTCTTCGGATACTTAAGTATGCGTGAAAGCACAGATTCTAACGTTCACATGATCTTTCTATGTTTAATTCAGTATGCAAAAAGTAACGTTTTAAAATAACTTACAATTTATTCTTAAGCCTTTTCAATCGTTTGCAAATAATAAATTTCAAGATATTCGTACAATAAATTATCGCGGGTAATGGTAGAATATTACACATTTCGAATAAATCAAGTCTTTATTTGCGTTAGTTTAGTGGAAACTTCCTTATTCGTACGTTAATTTGATTCCTCGATCCCGGGGAAAAATTCGTATCTAGAAAAAATAAAACCCTCGCCCGGAGTATCGCTCAAATTAAAATAAATGAAAACAAACAATTATACCCTTCTTTCCACGGTACACACTTGCAATGAGCAGCGCACCGAGCTCATCGACTCGGTGTGAAATCTATTATTTATACGTTCCTCGTACGGCAGCTCTACAAATTGCCCTCGGCGTTATCTCTCGGTGTTAGCACCCGCTTCCGGTATGCGTACATACGTACACGCGTGCGACGTGTGTGTCGCGCGGTCAGCACTCGCAAGACTTGGCGCGAACGAGAGAAAAAATGGGAGGAGGAGGCACGAGGTAAAGTGCAACTAACGTCCGACCGAAATTAGTGCGATAAACAGTGGCGTAATAAGCCGACTGTTTTTCGCTTTTCCGTTACGTAATTCCTCTTTTCCGTGCGCGTCGATACTTTATTGCGCTCCTCGGCTGCGCAAAGGTGGACGTAATCAACGCGAGTAAGGGGACTCGAGTTCGTCCCTCTTCCCGTGAATTATAGTCCGTTGCTTCGGCCAGTATTTTTATTACGTTCCAAAGAAAAGAAATTGGCGCTCGCAGCGAGCGATTTAAAGACGCGAGGTCCAAGGGTTGCTCAATGTTCTCGATTTAAATTAATAAATCTATTCGATGGATACTATTTTCAAACGTTACGTTGCTTTCATAATGTTTAAGTTTGTAAGATAATTGGCTCTATAAATAAGCCGAGTTACGTTTAATAAGTTGTCGAGTAATAAACGATTAGAATACGCTTGGCTCCATACATAGAAACGACTTTATTATTTTCCAAATACTTACAGTCTTATTTTAATCAGTGGCTTGCGGATACGTACCTGAAAGAAACAAAAAAAAACGATTAATATTCGATGACGCGTATACATAGGAATTTATAAAAAGCTAATAAATGTTGGTTATATTTATTGTTATAAAAAATTGTATAACTAAAAGAGAGAACCTCCGAAACATTTGTGCAATTGAAAAATTAAGAGCCATGAAAAGATCGATCCACGAGAAGACCCGTATGCACGCGCGGAGTACAACGGGGATAGTCGCAGACCTTATGCATTAACAAATAACTAAAACGTACACACATCGATTTCCCCGCCATTTCATTATTTAGTCCGGATCATCGACCCCCGGCGTGCCGAATTACACTGTCTCTCTTTCTCCGTTTCCGCGGCTCTGTGTATTACAAATAATTCGGGGATGCGTGAAATCCGTCGAGCCATTAAGTGCGATAATCGGGGCGTGAACGATTCGAAAGTGTAGATATATATGTATTCAACGGAGTTGAAGAGGAGCGAGTGTCAAAAGAAAGACATAGATAGGTAAGAGGAGTTAAACAATGTAAAATACAGTAAACGATGCAGAAATTACAGAAGAAGGGAGAGCGAAAGATAGCAAAAAGGAAAGAATGAGATTAAGTTTAGGTTGTTTCGAAATGTAATATTTTACCGACGATCGAACGTTGGATTATTAAATACTTTATTTACGAAAATACTACCACGCTCAAGGAATATCAAATTGGATCGATCGTGAAAAAATTAAAAGTTTGAAATCAGTCGGTCCTTGTTTCAAATTTGTTTCTTTAAAAGTTTCAAACCTATATATTCGTAACGTGTAAAAGAAATACAAAATCTTGTATTCGTTTAATTTAATACTTTGAATTTATTACTTTATCTAAGATCTTATACCAACTATAAAAGTCACCTTTTGATTTATGAAAATAATTTTAGTTCACGATGATTCGCGACGATGAAAAAATGACATTTTGATTACGTTGGTAGACTCTTTGAATATTAAAAGAAAATTTTTTAAGGCAATCCAACATGTGTTCCCTAAAATACACGCGTTCAATGTCAAACTCATCGAAAATATACACTTGAAATGTAATGGCAAATGATAAGAGCGATAAATTTATAAACGAGCTATTAGAAACGGAGAAGAGCGAGGAATGGAAAAGACGAAAAAGCAGATGGAGATAAAGACGAGTAAGAGAAGAGCCTGAGGAGAGCCCGAGGAGAGCCCGAGGAGAGCCCGAGGAGAGCCCGAGGAGAGCCCGTGGAGAGCCCGAGGAGAGCCCGTGGAGAGGGGTCGATAGGGAAGGGGAGAAAGAATGCGCCAGGGGGAAGGGAACGAGCTTTTCGGGGCTTTTCTGCGGTGCTCATACGCATCGCGGACTCTTTAGACGGAAACCGGTGTGGCCTTTTCTCCGTGGAAGAGACAGCACGCGACCACCCGTTGAGCCGATCGGGGGCGAGAAATCGGCCACCTTTGGCCCCTTGCGACACCCGCGGTGCGATTACGTCGAGGCATCGAACGCCGGCTTCAATGAGTTCGTTGTGCCGCGAAAAATTACTCGGCGCGCGTTGCGCAACTTTCCGACGCCGCGTGTCTAATGCGCCTCTTTTGCCTTCATCCAGGAGCGCCGCTTTTGTTGCCCGGCCCGAACAACCTCGGGCATTTATACAGTAGCATTTTTACCATTTTTACAATCTAACGGGAGCTGTCTAAGAAAATCTAAGAAAATCTAAGAAAATCTAAGAAAATCGAAGAACATCGAAGAAAACCCAACTTCCAAGAGCTCGAGGAGCCGCTGCTTCGAAACGTGTACGCGATCGTGCGCGGAGGTAAAAGCGTTCGAAGCGATTTCCATTGCAACATTAATGAGCTCACCCGATTATTTCATACACCCAATTTCCATACAATGTTTTTTCACCGATTCAGCTTCTTACGAGTCAAATCTTCGGATTGTTACGCGCGTCGGAATATTTGAAAAAATATTTGTCGCTCTCGTATCATTCCCGGTATTCTTTTATTCGAGAACTTTCGTACTTATTCGTTTAACGACTTTTTATAAAAAAATTTGATTTACATTTTAATAAATTAATAATAATATCTTTAATTTGATAAAACATTCTTTATATTTATAATCATAGATCTTTAAAAAGTATTTTAATATTAAATACAAATTTCTAAAACTTGCAATAGCCATAAACTTATGCGAACTATAACTTTAGGTTTGAGAAAGAGTGGAGGAATTTCAAATACTATGTTGTCACGAGTACTTACAGCAGTCTCACGATTTACCCATTACTTTATTTCTTTCCGAATTTTTAAACTCGAAACATTAACGCTTGTATTACTCAAATGCCTACGTAATTCCATCTTTTACAATCACGATCTTATACCCACTGATCTTCTCTGTTTTCTCTCCTGCATTTTCATCTTTCATAACTTTCTCTCTTTCTCTTTTGTCGTTTTTCTTTTTCCTCCTCTTTTTTTTTGTCTTCCTCTGTTTCTTCTTCTTTCTTCTTTTTCTCAGTCCAACCATCTCTCTTCGAGTCTTGCTTATTTTCTCGCATCAACACACTCTGCGTTATGGTACTTCTATCTCTGTTCTTCTCCTCCTCTTTAAATCGCAAAGTCTCTTTGGCTCTCTGATTCATATGTTCTTCATCTCGTTTTTTCACTCTGTCTCAGTGGCTCAACATTATGTTTTAGTATTAACGTTGCCATAAGATTATTTACGGTAACCATAACTCCCGCGCTCTATTGCCATTGGGTTTCGAGAATAGTGTAGGTTTCTTTCTCTCCTTTCTCTCTCTCTCTCTCTCTCTCTCTCTCTCTCTCTCTCTCTCTCTCTCTCTCTCTCTCGTACACACTCACTCATTTCCTCCAACACATGCGCGAATATAATTGTGGAAAAACACATGAACAATGATGAACGATTTATTGGTTCGAACAAGCCAAACTCTTGCTTTGGTTCTTGCAATTTCATAGATATGCCTTTCATCGTGTTCTTTTCTGTATTATTTCTCTACTGCTTTCCGATCGAATGAACCATTGCCGACAATTTTCAGAGTTTGGAACTTGAGTAAATTAAGCTGAATGAATTTTTAAAAATATACTGTACTGATAAAGTTAATTATACATTCAACCTATTTACTTTTTTGCGTATTCAGTAATCAAGATACGTTTAAATAAATCGATTGTAACTTACTTGAAAGAATTTTTAAGAACTTCATAATGTATTAATTTAGAAGTAAAACATCAGAGTAAACTATTATAAAAATTTTTAATGATACAAGATTTTAAATATTATAAATTATATATTAAAATTTATCAAATTTTACGAAAATCTTAACATAAAGTTGTTTTTAAATAATTTTCTAATTTGTAAATACATCGGTAATATTAAGAAAATATAAATTATTTACTGAAAATTTAAGTGCCATACATTTTTTAATATTGAATATACAATTTGTAAGACATAAAATACTGTATTTAAAGAGCTGGTATGCAATAAACATAACTTTTAGTCTGATACTCACGCAACCGTTCTCTATAAGTTTCTTGTTTTTGTTCGCTATTTGTACAGAACAAATAGGAAGAACTTCTGGTCTTTTTGTATTTGACGTTAATTCTTTCATGAGTATATTAGACCGAAACATTTTCAGCGCACGTCACAAATAAACAATTGCTTAGCAGAACGAATTACGACATAAAACTATAGAAAGTAATAAAATATGTTTAACAGGATTGGTTTTACGTTCTGTGAAACAGTAAAGTAAAAACTACAGAAGTTATTTCTCGATTTTCTCTACGGTAATCGAGTACTAATTGCTATTTGTTATTGAAATATTATTTTTTATCGCTTTATATATTTTTTTCGTGCAATTTTATTTCCATTCATACCGTAAACTTATATTTTAATAGTTTTAATCATTGTACAGAAAACAAAGCAGGTAAATATTCATTCGTAGAAAAATTGTCTTTGGTTTCTTTCGAGTTGAGTTCTTTCATTTAAAGTAAGTGTTAACTATATATACACACACGTGTATAAATTGATTCTGTTCAATGTTATTAATTTTGATTAATAAATTTTACTTGAGCTTTAATAAATTTCTAAAAGCAATATCAATAGCTGTATTAAAGACAGAAATTTATTAAATGCAAATTTTTTATTGAGTCAAAGCAGTCGAAAATTACTCTTATAAAGTATTTTTACGTTAGAAAAAATATTTGCATGGTATATCATTTATATGCGCCATATTATTTCTCTTCATCTGCATCGGTAAGAAAAAATATTAAAATATGAAATATCATCGATACTCTGCGTGTGCGATGAATGAAAAATAAGATGTCATAATCTCAAAATACATGTAGCTGGTCTCTTCTCGAGAAAATTGTGAGGCTAGGCGCAAATGTTAATTATGCACGTTTTTATAAAGTAATGGAGGGACGCGGAGATCTGAAAAGTAAACGAGCGAAAAAATAAAATGATAAAGGACGAGGACTAAATCGAATTCGCGTTTGATATGATCGCTAATTACGTGCCGAGAGTGGCTGGTTTGAAAATAATATATATATATATATATAAAGACCTGGAATCGGAAGATCAATGCCTACAATCTTACGTATATTGCATGAGAAACGAAATGGAAGCGAGAATGCGAAGAACCACATAACCACATATGATGTGTGCCGTTAAGGAAAAAATACCTCAAACAATGGTACGGAAAGAAGTAGCAATGGTTTATACAAACGAATTTTATCATATTGTGGAATATTCGAAGAAAAAATAATACTAATAGTCTAGAATGAAGGTTTTGATGTTGAGCGTGAATGACGCTACTTAATCAATTCATTCTTGCAATAAAATCATTGATATATTAATAATATTAGGAAGTGGCTAAAAATCGTAATTAATTAATTAATTTAATTATTAATTGGAGATATTAAAAATGAAGATAATGAACTCTGCTTATTCCATGTCTGATATTAAACGAATTAATATTTCGTTAAAGTGCCAAAGTTGTAAAAAATAAGAATGATATTCTTTAAGCGAAAGAAATTCTATTCTATTGGGCAATAGCATCCTATTCATCATTAACTATAGCTAAAAAATATTTGAATACTAGCACACGTATGCGTATAAATGGTCATTGAATTTGTTGGAATTGACAGTCGATCGAAAGAAAGATCGAAAAAGGAAAAAAAGAGGGAAAAAAAGGGAAAAAAGTACGAAGGTCATTTTAGTGTTAAAATAAAAGTTTGGAGGTGCGATAAGCGCTCTGGAAAATGAACTCATAAAAATGGTAGTGGAGAAAAATGGCCACAGTGTGGAAAAGAGAAGGAGGAGAAATCGGGGCTCCGCTCCGCGTACAAAGGACAAGACACCTCCGCGTTAACGACCCGCGTCTCGTCAGGACTCGTCGTACGAGTTGCAAGGTCATTTGGAAAAGAAACGCAAACGCGAGTCGGAGGAGGAGGAGGAGGAAGGAATTTTCGTCGCTATCTCGCACCTGCCTTGGCTTCCGCGAGAAGGAAAAGAGGAGCTCGTTGTGCATACGTTCGCTGGCTGCTTTACTGCTACGATAATTAATGGTTGCGCCACGAAGCACAGTGCGAATGAATTCGTTACGCTATGAATCTTTTTATATAAAACCGTAATTGTGCGTATCTTACACCTGCAGTGTAAGCGCGTCCTGCTGTTTTACTCCTGCGCTTTAATATTGTCGCTGCATACTAAAACTCGAACGTACGCTAACAAACTCCGCGGATAGGAGTTAATTATTGCGAGCGAGCTGCAATAATAATTGGTTCCATCTAATCCACTCCTGCGAAGTGCCGATGTGAATTTGCAGCTCCTCGATACCAAAGGATGCACTTGACTGTGTACTTCGAAGCAGTCGAACGAAAAATCTTCATTGTCATTTTCAAGGGTGTTAGCGTTAAGCAAAGCGGAACGCGCCTCTATCTCCGATCGCATTGAAATCTTCACGGTATTTCAAATGCGCTAAGAATTACTTTTTGCATTTGGCTAAAAAAAAAGACTTAATTTGAATATCAGAGGTTGGAATTTTAAGCGACTATTCGTTCTTTCGCTAAGATAATTAGCGAATATAAATTTCAGAATCAAAAAAATTAAAATTAATTTTTACAAAAAGCTTTAAAAATATAATAACTTATAAAATTTTACGTTCATTTTTTTGTTACCATTGTCATTTTACTGGAGTCGAACGGTCGAGTTCGTTTAATAAACGAGCGGTAATAACTTAGTCTTTCGTGTAACAGATTTATTATTACATTATTTATTGTTCGGAATATTTTAAACTTTAAGAAATATCTTAGAAATAATGTCTGTCATACCTATTTCTTCGAACTCGGTATCTTTGAACGTTTAAATTATGATTACGTATTCTCTCAGACTATTTAAAATATATAGAAGGAAAAATATACTTAATTTCTAATAATCGTATACTTCATTCGGTTGATAAATAGAGTGTTTCGACACTACGAGAAAAATTATTTAAATTACATTTTGATAGTTTTGATTTATTTCGTACTGCTGATTAACATTTAAAAATTTTTAAAAATTAATATATTTAAAAAAATAAAAAAATCAACCTGCATTTGAATTGAAAATAGAAAACTTATTATACATTCAAAGGTTAAACCTTATTTATCGCCTGAATTTTTTATCGTCGTTTCGTTAAAAACACCGAATGTTCTTGATATTCTGTAAAAGCTACTATTTTGGCGAAACACGATAAGAAACGAAAAATATTATTATTTTTTTCACATCTCTTGTTATTTTATTAAAAGCGGTATTTAACTTTGCAAGAAAAACGGAATCTAAATAGCAACGAACGCTGCGAATTCTAGTTCTCGTGTCGTCTTCGATCATCGACGCCTTCCGATCCTTCCTCCCTTCCCATCCCCCTCTCACCTCCATTTTTTACCTAAGTAAAAAAGTCCTCTCTCAGTCGCACCCGAACGAAACTTAGAAACGCGCAAAACTGCTCACGAATGGCGATTTAAACGGCCGCTAGAAAGACGCGCGGTTCGTACTCCTCGCGTGACTCCGGATTCTAATGGATGGATTGTCTTCTTTTTCGACCTCACTTTCTGATACGAACAAATAAACAGCTTCTTCGTTCGAATGGCTATCCATGCAGGAATTTGTATATTTTGCGAGAACGTGGCTTTTCAGTATTGTAATCTTGTATGTTATGTCGTTTGCGTAAGTGCATTGCAAATACAAAATTATAAGCGTAGCCTTGAGTAACTTAGTATACAATTTTATAGCAATTTATAAAATATGAAGAGAAATGCCTTGCTAGAGAAAACGCTAATCATTTTTTATTATTTTCTTATAAATAATATGTAAAAAACGAAAACTTTGTAAACTTCACTGCTTATGAGCTTTTTATTTTAGTATAACTAAGTATTTTATCGTAAATAAAATAACTTGTCATTATACTGCATTTCGTTTTAAATTTTTTGAAAAGCAAACAAAGAACATTTAATTTTATCGACATATTTTTAAAGGCAGTCCAAACTTTATAATTATTCGCTAATGTTGAAATTAAGCATTTAATTAAGTTGTGTAAATAAATCGTATTTCACTAATATAATAAAATTATGAAACTTCGGTAATAAATACTTGTAGTTAGGCAATACATACATATTAAAATAAAATAATAAAATTGCATTACAAAAAATTTATTGAAGTTAATATATAAAACACTAAACTTTAACAGATTATAAAAAAAATGCAAAATGTGGTGAAAAAAGATGATCAAGATATATAATATACCGACACGTAGCGGAACGTAAGCACAGAGTCTTTGTGCCGTCATTAAAACGTAATCGCTTCACCTCTTCAATAGGAGTTGATAATTTTCTTAATTCATTAATGCCGAGTGCAATGTTCCTTGCGCTAATATCGCGCAGAACTAAAAAATATGGTTTCCATGAACTAATTCAACATCAATTGTTTGTAGAACGAATCACTTGAACATTAAAATTCTCGATTCGTTTCATAATATTACAGCGAGTAGTTTTCTACTCAATAATAAATTGATATCTTTTTTTTATTAATCTACGATTTAATAAAATCATATTATATTATGAAAATTTTATTATGTTTAAAATTTATGTTTAAAAGCGTTGAACAAATCTTTTTACTTTTTTAAATTGTATCGCTCAAATATGTGTTAAATGAAAAATTAATGAATGCATTAAAGAAACGCAATTTCTTCAAGTTTTTATCTATATTTTATACATTGAATCGTTAAAATTTTAACTGTTCTTTTATGTAAATAAACTTCGATAGTTATTTATATTCTCTGATTTTAAAATCCATTTTTCTTAATATTTATTTATAATAAGCGCAAAGACGATACTATAATAATGACATATGCATAAATTATGAATATATGTATTTCTATGTAAAGAAATTAATTACATACGCAATTCATTCAAATATTTATTTAATTTTCGTTGTTTTTTCTCACTCAATCTATATTTTATCCTTATACAAATGTATTCGCTACGGCAGCAATTATAACAGTAGAGATAAAATAAATAAGCTTTATGTTGGACTTTAAGGGAAATCGTATCAAACCATTTCCTCTGCACATAAGACCAAACATTATCGTAACAATTACGCTTAAATAATAAGCGGTAATACTGTATATCGCGCATCCTTGCGGTATTAATTCAAATTAATTCCAAGTATCTTTTATGAAACTGCACAATTTATGAAGGATAATAACTATATTAAAGCGAATGCAATTATAATAATTCAAGGTATACAAAGCAAACTTTATTGACACCGGCTAAAACAATCGAAGCTTACTTCAATATTTAAGAGTCGTAAGATTTCTGTCAAAGAAAACGCTCGACAAATAGAATCATATAAATACTATATATATTTCTTTGATTCGATAAGGACTCTTTAGGATTGCATCTTAAGGCCGACCTACTTCTTTGTCTGATTGCACGGTCTTTGCCTCGCTAATTATAGATCAAAGAAAGTACGCACGGAAGACGGAGCAGCTGGAGGAAAGAAAAAATGAATGTAACGAAGAGGTGTTTAAGCTCGAAACGGGAGGGAGGGCTGTTGTTGAAACGAAAAGAAGGTCCTCGATCCTATAATTGAGTCATCTAACTTGAAAGACACAAGTGTGACTAGAAGAAAAAAAAATCTTCGAGTGGTCAATTAATAATATGTGAAATGAGAATCTGAAACGAGTGAGAAAATTATACGATTGTATAGTTGAAGATCCTTGAAACCAGAAAAATAGCATATTTTGATTTACTTTCCGAGTTATAAAATAAATTTTATTATCGTATAGTCGTAAACATACTGCTTAATATTATATTATATTGCGTTTCGATAGAGTACAATTTTTATCCGTAATGTATACATGATTCTTATTAATTTTGGTTTCTGCGATAAAAACTATAATTTCCATCGATCATCCACTAAAACTAATACTTATTCAGAAAATATAATTCCATAAAAATAGTTTCGGTATAATATATTAGTATAAAGAAACATATTTTTCATTAACTTTTGTTTTTGTGTCAAACTAAAAATTTATTAATAAATCGTTAAAATTTTGTCGTCAGCTGGATAAAATAAAATACGAGAAATTATGGTTTAAATGGTAATATAATAATATAATAAATAAAAATATCGAATAGCGAAGAAGAAAGCACGCGATAGAGCGAGAGAGAAGTTTGTAGAGTCCTTAAGAGGATACGCGTCGTACAAGATACTGTTGGAAGAATAGCTCGGAAAGAGACTAAGAAAGAGTGAGAAAGAGGCATTCGTTTACGCTTGAACAATGACATCATTGTGACGACTGAGAGTAATTATATTGTGTAACCGTGAACGAAAGAATCGAATCCGTCTGTCGCTGTCGCTGTCGCTGTCGCTGTCGCTGTCGCTGTCGCTGTTACCGCTACCTCTTCTTTCGCGTTACCCTTTCGCTCTCTTCTTTTTTAGGTTCCAATCATTCGACCACAGGGAGACCGAGAGAAAAGTGCGAGAGAGAAAGAGAAAAATATAATGCGAACAAAAAGGGTGAGAAAGGTAGTAGGGTTGAATTTTCCTCAACTATAACGTAAAGGGTTGGTACTAGTTTTTCGATTGCAAACTGGAGAGGCGGAGTTTTGAATGAAGGAGGGTGGGATTCCAAAATCCCGCCCCTTTTTCTGTTGCTGTGTTATATTTTTTTTATTTTATAGTTATCAATGTATTCTCATCAAGAATGATTACAGTGGTTAACGGATATATATGTTGTCCCTGCTAACGTGAAATAGCGGATGTAATTTTTTATTGTTGCTCGGTGAGACCTTCTGTCGTTCTCGGAGATGTTAACATCGCTATATTTTTAACATTACAGTTGCGAATAATTTTACGAAAAAAGTTCCAGCTCTATTCTGACTCGCGTTTTTTTACCTAAAATATGTACATCGATATTCTTTTGGTAAAAGAATTATTTTTTATGAAGAGTTTATAAATTCTAATATTTATACAGTGATCGTTTATTAATTAATCAAATAAGTATTTATCGTAAATAAAAAAAATGATAATCTTACTTTTGATTTTTAATTACGTATTTGCTAATCACAAATATTCGTGTAAAATCCATTAATTAAAATTGTTTGATTTTACGGCAAAATAAAACGGCTGAAAATCAATGTCATAAATATATCTTATAATACTATAAGATATTATAATTTCTTAAGCAGTTTTAACGTATTATCGAACTCTTTATTTCCAAATTTTTGTACATTTGAAGAATTATGATTTTTTACCCAAGCTAGCATTTTATAATACGAGAGCGAAGATCGATAAAATTAGAAAAAAAAACATTGGATTTAATAAAAATAAGGGGAGCAAAGTTGTATCATTAGCTGAAAAGAAACGTACAAACTTTACAGTACACACGATGACGATTGCAAATTCTCCTCAATTTCTCATCGTCTGTCGTGCTTAAATCGAAAAACGTCGCTCTCTCCTCGTCTTCTTTTGGGGTGCTCGTGCTTATACACCCGTTTCCTTTTTTATTTTTTTTTTATCCTTCGTTCCCTTTTACTTCGAAGCTGTACTAACGTCCGGCGCGTCGCTCGCGCATCGTATCGATCAATGACACAAAACTTCCCAACAATACTATGTCCCGTTTCTTTATTGCAGTCATCAGTCATTTGGTATAAATATTAAATTCGCTTAAAAAGAGAGAGAAGCACGAGCGGGCGTTTTTCAGGAGAGTTGTTGGTATTAGGGTCGAAGCTGCAGCGTCAGGCGCTTAAACAAAGGCGACGGCAGTTCTGGCAGAGCCAGCTGACCGATAGCGTCAATCGCAAGGGTCTCTCTCACTCTCTCTCTCTCTCTCTCTCTCTCTCTCTCAATCACTCCTTCTGGCTTCGGCCAAGCTCCCTCGCTTCCTCGTTTTATCACTTGTTCTCGTTTTTTTCCCTTTGCTCTCGATTTGCCTAAGATCGATTGGTAGATATCTCTCTTTTGAAGGACTCGTGCTCGCGATACTCGATACCTTTAATTCACCTCGGAACAGTTCCTCTGTATCGCATGCGACCCTACACGAAACGTTAATATTTTATTCCAGGGTATTATTTTCATTATATTTTACAAAGCCGTACCGATTATTCCACGACGATTAGGACGAATTATTTAACCAGCATTTTTCTCACCCGAAGAACACATTATTTAATAGCGCCTAGTCGATACATAAATAGTATAAGAAAAATATCGCGTTGCTTTTTAATATGTTCACTTTATTCGATATCGATACGTACAAGAATTATTCGACTTGCAAGAGAAATTATTATACATTTTAATTTATTTCTATATTATACAAAATGTTTTTTTATTTTAAGTACTTCTTTTATAAGGAAAATATATATTTACTTATATTTATATCAACGATAATTCAATAAAAATTTATTACTAGGCAGATAGATAATAATCATTTAAATGACTATATTTGTTTGATACTCGGTATATTGTACCGAATATTGATACCGTATTCTACAAACAGCATTAAGTTCAATTATCTCACAACTCCTCTGGCAGCCTTAAGTCATTCATAAAGATGTCGAGTCCCGAGGAAAAATCGAATGAAATGTCGCTGTTGCATCGTGACGATGCAGGTAATATCGTTCTTTAAATAAGTCGCAAGCTCGATAATTAACGTCGGTTGTATAGTTGTACCGTCCCGCGGTAACTCAAGAGAGAGATTAAGAGAGAGAGTAAGAGAGAGAGAGAGAGAGAGAGAGAGAGAGAGAGACCCAAGTCAATATCGAATCACAAACAGAGAGACTTTCTCGATCGTTAACGAGTCATTACCAAAGCGAGATACAGCTCTCGGGGCCCGGAAACAAACTCATTAATGATTTGTATTTGTACTGAATGGACGCGCGGGACCAAAAGCGAGAATGGGGCCTCAAGGCCGTCGGCCCCGTGAATAATGCGAGAGAAGGCGAGGTTGCATCTTTCGAGCGCGGCTCCCCCGCGGTGCCGAACAAATCGTTCCGACGCTGCCGCTTACGGGGGTGGGTTTTGTCTTTCCTGTTTCTCGCCGATCGTCGACGTCGTCCGCCAGAAATTTCGAATGGATTTCAACTCCAAAAAATGGAGTTGGATGCGGAGCTCGTCCGAACGTTGCCGGAACGATTGGACGCGCCAGGCGCTTACTTTTTTCCAGTTGGGAAAATATTTTGAAAGCAGGAGCTTCGCGCCCGAGTTCTTCCAAGGTTGCGTACCTGCCTTCTTAAGCTATTTTCGTATATTTTAATATCGAGATCGCGTTTTGTAATTCCATCTTCGTAATTGTTGCTCTTATGATTATCGTAGGTGGCTTCTTCGAGATTTATCTCTTTCGAGGAAAGGAACAGCGTTAGAGACTCGATTTATCCATTCGATCGTAAAAACGAG
The DNA here is from genome assembly GCA_018907195.1 of Dolichoris vasculosae. NCBI lineage: Eukaryota > Metazoa > Arthropoda > Insecta > Hymenoptera > Agaonidae > Dolichoris > Dolichoris vasculosae. The sequence goes on along the minus strand of JACCHY010000005.1, from coordinate 1,156,154 downwards.
TATTTTTACTTTCCCAGAGAAAATATTTACGAAGTACAACTCCTCCTGATAAAAAAGTCTTGAAAAAATCCGCTTGATAAATATATCTTAAGCACAATGCATTATTCGTGCATATTTATAATGAGCGTATTAATAACTTAACATTTTTCAGCTTGCATTCAATATTCTTTATTTGGACTATAATTATTAAGATTTCGTGAAATGTGATATATTATGTTGTATTATGCATGGCTAATTAAGAGATAAAAATAAAACATTCAATGATGTGATCGCAGCAATTAGAAGGTGGCTGTAGTCATGAAAGGAAAATTTCTCATCCTACTCGGTATCCCACGCAAATCGTACATGTACTTGTTGGGCCTCATCCTACGGACGTATAACAACAGGCTATTTACGTTATTCTTAAATAAGATCCTTTAAGAATATTGTTTAGCTTTTAATGCCTATCATTATCTATGCAAGCTTTATTTCATCCCAGTATCGTATATAGTAATTTTAATTAAATTCTTATGAATGGATAACTATTTTTAAAAACGATTTGTAACATATCTTACAAATATAATGAAAATCTAAACAATCTAATACTTAAATTTAAACAAACGAGTCTCTTATTTTATTTATAATTAAATTATTCCTAGATATTATCGTCAATTTATATAATAAATGAAATTTTTAATTTACTATTCTCTTCAAAAGTATACTGTTACAAATTTACTGGAACGTATTTACGGCAAAAGAAATGTTTAATATTATTATATTTACGAATTATACATCTTACAATCTTTCAATAAAATAGTTGAAAAAAGACTTTTGGAAAAAATATCAATTTTTTTCAATTTCAATTCTTTTTTTTTTTTTATTTTATCAAAAAGCTTATTATAAAAATTTAATATAATAAAAAGAACAAAGAGATAAAAATAGTTACGTTAGTGTCAAATTTTGACTACGCGATATATTTATTTTTTCTTACGAGAACGTAACGTTACATTTATGAAACTTATTATTACGCACTCGATACTTATCGTATATTACGAATGATATTTTATCCATGATTCGTGTACAAAAGGAACGGTAAAGCAATGCGAAGACGCAAAAACGTGCAACTTCTAATTTTGTTTGCTACATCGAGCCGAGTGAAAGAACGAAAACCTTCCGGTGTTTCAGACGACCGCTACCAGAGAAAATGCAGTGATGTAATACGGGGTTACATTTTTGTCTCGAAGCTAAGGTGCACCATTATTTATCGGCGATATAAAATCAAAAAGGCAAATATCGTTAAAATATACGTAACCTTTTTGTTTCCTCGCGGCAGTTAAGAACGTCTCTCCGGTAGTTTCTCATTCATTGCATTACAAAGCAGCCGTTGTTCAATATTTTTATAAGCGAATGGCGATTTCAAATATTTTAAGCCATCCATCGTCGCGATTACGGGCCACGCGAATCATCCATTCGCAATAGTCTCTGTGAAACCTCGACGGTACTCGGACGCAAAAGAAAGATCTTACATCGCTTAACCACCGACGATATTTTCTACCGAGCCACACCAGAGCTCGGCAAAATCCGTACAACCCATTCTCGCGTCTTTCCCCCGTTTGACCTCTAACCCTCCCGCACGCACGAGTCGCGGCATTTCGATCCCGGCGAACGAAGCGACCCACGCGTCCCGCGGTATCACTTAAGAAATCAGCTCGAACGCTTAGAGAAGGATCGCATGCGTAACGCGACATCGCGGGAAATCGACCTCCCCGCGTTCGAGTACGCGTACGAAGCGATCGCGAGGACGCGGATCTGACACCGGAGCCGAAGCCCCTCCACGCGATGGGGCCGAGGTAGAGAAAAGAGAGAGAAAAGAGAGAGAAAAGAGAGAGAAAAGAGGGAGAGACCGAGAGAGCCGGAATCACGCGATCGCGGGAGAAGGCCCCGGAGAGACCAAGACGGGCGTATTCGTGCCGTTTCTCTCTGTCTGCGCGTAGTTGGGGATCTCATCTCGTCTTTCGGTCGACCGAACCATCGGCCGTGCATGGCGGCACTTATCTGGAGAAGAGGGGGGGAGCCTGGAACCGGCAATTTTCTAGAATTAAATGTTTTGCCGTGAATTTCGTATGCGCTCTTTATTCACAGCGGGTTTCATCTTGGCTAATGCCTCCAACGGTGCAGCGGACCTACTCTACCGACCCATTTTCGTGCGAACGGAAATTTCATTTTGTGGAAAAACTGCCTACTAAAATTGATTTACCTTTTTAGGAGGGCCTTGCCCGAAACAACTATAATTCCCTTGCTTTTAAAAAAATCAAAAGGACAGCTTGAGCGAAAGAAGCCGATTGGCCAACTTAGTTTGGTAGTTTAAAATGAGATATTCGACGAAGAATGAGGAATTCGCGACGAATTATGTGCCCAATTTTTCACACTTTATCGAACGTCGATTTTATTTACGTCAATTTTTTTAATTCTTAAACATCGCTTACTTTCAAGAGCGTTTGAAAAGTTAACCGATCGAAATTATGAGACTAAGTCTAAAGTCACATCAAAATACGAAAGAAGTAGATAATTTTTCGTATAATATACATCTTATTTCATTTACGTGTAATAAAATTAATTGAAGTATATTACGCGTAACGAATTCGTTCTTTTAATAAGTTTGAATAAATTTCAAAAGTGTTGGAATAACTTTAAATTCTCCAATACAGGAACCATAGCGTCGATATCCATAAACTTTCGAAGGTAAGGTCCGGTAGACTGGTGTCGAAAAATTTGCTTCGAATCTTATAAAACGGTAAACGAGAATATCTCGAAGAACATTTGAATTTATATTTTAAACCATCGATAGTATTTTTTAATTATGAAACCTCGTTAGTTATCCTAATCGATACGCAAAAGTGCGAGAATATAAGTAAAAGTTTCAGGCTTGCGTAAAACGTAAAAACGATATAATTAAAAAATTTTAATGATTGAAATTATAAATTGGAAGCTCGTAATGATTGCAATATTATTTAATAGAGAATCGGCCGATTCAAGAATATAGGACTTAAATTACAGATTTAACTCGAGTTCGCAAGTCACTCGAGTTATACGCAAAGAAAAAAAAACGAATGCGACGACGAAGCTGCCCTTTTCGCTTAATCCCACCCAACGAAATTCGCAAACAGGAAATTACACTGCATGCAAACACGCTTAATTAACGACTCGTAAATAAACCTTGGCAAGCATACTCGCGAAGAAAAAAAGAACGGTACGGAATAAAAAGAAACAAAGACAAGTCTCTCCAAATTAATACATTCATAACGACTCTTTCAGTCAGCATCAAGAACGAGGGTAGGAGGGAATATCAAAAAGCGAGAAACGAATAAAATAAAAGTCGCGGTCAAGCAGAGAAGGAGAAAGAAATAGAGAAAGAGACAGAAAGTTCATCAAGGGAGCATAAATCGCTGATTCGGATGCAATTTCGCCGCAAGTCGAAAAATCAAGGATCGGATCCTTCGTTCGCGAACGAGGGACCAGGGCAATTAGAGAAAAGGATTTGTACTCGAACGCGAACGCTATGCATTCCAATTTAAATCAAAGGAAGACGCGACGTCAGAGAGCCCGGCAGCACGAAAAAGGAGGCACTCTATTGCATATTCGAAAGAAAGAGAGAGAATGAGAAAACGGTTTCTCTCTCTCGCGGCTTTTCTACCTGAGACTCACTGACACTACGAGACCCGCCCACAAAAGTAATCTCACGGAGCCACACCTGATTCATCAGCGAGGGATAAATAGAGAGAATGAGATAGAGAAAGAGAAAAGATAAGTTGAAATGTAAAAATAAAAGAAAGTACATAGTACTGTAGTGGCGAAAATAAATAAAGATAGTTCGGACTGTCTTAAACATACCGATGCGGATATACTTAAAAATAAATTACTTTGCTGTATGTTTAATTTTTACAATGAAATGCGAAGAAATCGAGCTTCAACTTTTCTGGTACTGATAAAGTAATCGATACTCGTTACTTATAAACTAAACGAACTATGATAGTAGTCGTAGAATACCTTTTAACTCATCCTTTAAATCCATTCTCGTACAATATAGTATACTATAAATAATTACTTTTAATTGCGAAAAATTGAAATTTTTACAAAGGACTTACTATATTAAGAGGGTTCAACTTTCAATATACCTAGTATTACATAATAGTTTGAAAGTAATTATATGTTAAGTTTTAATGAGAATCTGATTCAAAATTAAACACTTTTTGTAACTTTGTTACGAGAAATCGATTCATTTTAATTTTCTTAAATAAATGAAATATATAATGTTTAAAAACAAAGTATTAGACATAAATTTACTGTAAATATATCCTTACCCCAATCAAAATTCACACTATTGTTATAATTTAATATATTCATTATATTAACTCGATATAATAAATTAATCCATAAGTAAGAAAATAAAATAATGTAATTAAAACTTTTTATTTGTATTACCAACGTATTTTCAATTAATTACATAAAAGACTAAAAAAACTGGGTGATTATATCCAAATTCAAATATCAATGATGATCGTTGTATTTGGATTTCAACTCGTTATTTTATTCACACTATAAAAAGTAATTACACGAATCATAAATATTATTGTTTTTTTGTACATATGAAATTAGTCTCGTATAATATTGCAACGTTTTATTCTATTGGAGATTCAAAGACTAACTTGCAATATTTGCTCAAGAGGCATAATACAGCGGGCGATCGACCCAATCGCAGTATAAATCACACATTCAATTCCTCGCGCATTTGGTCAGCAAGACAAATGATTTCATTTATTTCGTAAATTATATCACGCGATGGACCTTATTAAAGGCTCTATTTTGTTTGTCTTTCATTTACGATTTTCGATATCGATACTTCATTGCCGCCAACGCGGTCCGAGCTTATAATTATTTTTTCACAGTTGATTACGTTCGAGAACAGGGTTTGTCATACGTGTTAATTATTGTACCCTTGTTAGTTTATTGAATTCATCAACTTATTAAAGAGAAAGGATTACATTGAGAAATTACTATACACCGATGTTTTACATATTTCAAACTTTTATTGCTATTAAAATTATAATTAATTAATCAACGCTGTATATATTGAAATGTTAGATTCTTAATTGGAAATATCTTTATCCTTAAAATATGCTCATCTTATATTCCTCGATAGAAATTATGATAAAGATTATGCATAAAGCATAACGTATGGTATGCAAAGTACAACTACGCTTATTAATTTTATATATTTACATGATATTACGCTAAACACAATAATCAATCGTCCTTGTGTTATACCGTGGATTACTAATATATATTTTCTCTTATATGTTAAACGTATCAGAGCGATATCGAATATTTTTCGTCGAATATTCATAGAATAAAGTCTATTATAAGAACTTCTAAATCATTGAATACGTCTTTTAGAATCATAATCTTGTTACGTTATAAAACAAAATCTGAGAACGTGATATTTTTAATATATTTTTAAATATATCGCACATTCGCGAATACTGAAATAAATATATATATTTTTATATATTATTTATTTTTTCCTAATTCTTTATTGAATATATAAATTAAAAGAAAAAAGGAAAACTTATGTTTATGTACATTAAGAGTCAGTACATTCGAGAAAAGCAATCGATTAAATTCCTCGAATGAGCTAGTTTATAATTTTTGTACACGCATTCATGCCATATAATCTATAAATTTAAAAGATTAAAAACCTCGTACAATGTAAGAAATTAAAAATCAATTATCGTAAAAGAACGTCAAGCGTATTATTCACGTATTACGGAAAGTATTCCACCAACGGTTAATCAATCGTCCTCGAAACTGTCATCAAACTTTGCATTCTTTTTAACATTCGCGTGTTTTCACGTTTCCGCTGATCCGTCGGAGCCTAACAACCGGTTCGTTCAGTCGCTACGATCTCGTTTGGTTAGGTCAGTTAGGTTCGCTTAAAAAGTGAAATATCGCCTTATTAATGACGTGGTATTGAGTTTTTTCATGCACGCTTTTACCTACTCAAGAATACAGGATCATTGATAAAACTTGGTGCCAATAGCTCTTACTTATTTAAAGTTCGATTAAAAATTGATAAGTAATTGTTGGGTAAACTTCGATCGGCAATAATAAAGATGATAGAAAGAGAGAGCGAGAGAAACATAAAGGAATTTTGTAATTTTAAGAACATTTAAACATTGATGTTTTACCTGCATTAATTTTATTAATTTTATTTTTATTTGCTGATACGCCTTTGAAAGGTAAATAAATTAGATTTATGATTATAGTTCGTAAGTTTTAGTACGAAAAATTTAAGTACTATTTATAACTTAACATAATAACTGCCTATTAATCTCAAATATAACTTTTCTTTTGAATCGCACAATAAGATTAATCTTTAAATAAATGCAACATATAATAATTAACGCAGCGAAGATATCAAAAGATTATTGTATATATATATAATAATCCTATTAATAAGAAAAACATGGAATTGCAAATTTTCAATCAGGATAAAATAATCGACGGTCGGTATAACTTCGTTATATTTCACTAAAGTTAACGTGCGTGTATAGCGTAAGAAGGCTAGGCTTAGAACTATTAATTTATATCTGTACACATTCGCTTTTATGTACGAATAAAAATTTATCGGTACTATAACATCGAGTATCTTATGTAATCAATCCATCATTTTCAGGAAGAACGAAAAGAAATTGTGTGATTCGGTTATATATAGAATTATCGATTCGGTAAAAGCCTTTTCGTTACAAAGGTAATATGAATTCAAAAAATATCTTAGGCAAGTATTGAAATATATCCATGTGAATAAAACTAAAAAGTCCGGTAAGTCCCATAAAGGGGAGTAATAAATTTGGAACAATACAAAAATGCAGTGGAACAGAGATTCGTTTGATCTCGGGATCCTCGAGAGGCTGGCAAACTCGCAACTCGTGAGTTACAAAAGAAGAAAAGCCATAAGTAGTGGGCATTTGCTTGGTCAAATGAAAGAAAAGAGACTAACGAATGTAATGCCAACAAGATCTCCCCCACCGATTCCCACTCCATCGTGTCCTTCGTCTCATGGTTCGACTTCTCATAACCCGCGAGCTCAAATTGCGACTTCAAAAGAAACGTTGGGGTGATCCGAGATAAAACCAACGGCAAATATGGAATTTTGCTAGCGGAAACGGCCGGTTACGTTTATTTGTCTCGGCTCTCCTCAATTTCGGATTCTGTTTTTTTCATTCTACCGTTTATGAAAAAACCTCTTTTCCTTTTTTCCCAACCCTCCTTTTCTTTTGCTCTATCTCCTTTCGCTTCCATCTCTTTCATTACGTTTATTACGTGAAATATTTCTCGACGTGAGCAACCTATTCGAAAAATTTGGACACCCTTCTATCCGTAAGGAACAATAATTTACGATTTCGGTTGCCTTTCTTTCTCGAACTATATTTTAAAAGCTTAATTATTTGGATAAAATATAAAAATTTGATGAAAATTGTTTTTCGTTTTATGATATTTCCAATAAGCTTTGTAACGGTATGCTTTTTTTTAAATCTTATTCATTGTAAATACATCGTATTTACGTATCGTATACAGAAAATTTCAATAAGCGCTCGGGTTCGGTGAAAAAAATAAATTTTGTTATCTATAATACGTACGTGTTTATACACATACGCCTTGCACGGGAATCGAGTGAAGTTTTATACCTCGTGTCACGTGATAATTATCGAAGTCGCGGACCGCCCAAGTCGCGCCTACCTCTAAAATTCGTAATTGTACTTGGAACTTCGCGACTCCCATCAACACAGAATTAACGCGCGCAAAGACTTAATCATCGACCACGACAAAATTTAATATTATACTAAATGTAACGTATTCGTTTTAAGATGCGTAGCCGAGTACGATTATAACGTTGAACGAAATAATAATAATAACGGGAAGAAATGCCATTATCCAACATTGCCTGTATCGTGTATCAGTTAATTTTATTTTTTGCTAATAAGCTTTTTATTTACAATTACATTTTCAAATATATGAAATTCACCGCGTGCATTTAATTTCACTTAAGAAAAAATGAGCAACGTACGTATAAGATAGCGTAGAAATTTCTTTCTAAATTACAGTAATTGTACATACATTGTGCGTTATTTAACTCATAAGTTATTAAAATAAATTAAAATAATTGTAAATGAATGTACGTTTGATGCTTATCGATCGGAAAATCTTATTGCTTGCTACTTTCTTAATGAATAACTAAGCTTCTAAAGACTAATTACTTTTAAACGAAGACTAGGAGTGAAACGGAAAATAAAAAAGAACACGTTCGAATTAATTAAAATGCATCCGTATCGTGGACCGTTGGGACAAATCGTTGGTAATTTACAGTCGTTTTATGGGTGGGTTTTATCAATCGGCTTACAACAAAGGTCGCGAACGCACGCGACAACGCCAACTCCAACAATGCACCTCATCCCTTCTCTTGGTAAATGCTGTTGAAACTCGAGTATCAGCTGGACTCGGCTGTATCGGATGTATCGGATGTATCGGATGTATCGGATGTATCGATGCGAGTCCAGTCTCCATCCAATAACCAGGAACCCAGAAGCCCAGGAACCCAGGCACCCAGGAACCACTCGGACATCCCGAGACGTCGTTGCGTACACACGCACGAAGGTCGGCAGGGTGATCCTGAACAATGATATAATTGCACGGAGCACGCTGCCATTATCTCGATTGCTCTCCAACTATACAAAGCGAACAACACCCCGAGCTTCGCCCCCGACCCCTGGAGCTTCACGGATGCAGCGCATGCGTTGTCGTATGCCTTCTTTAAACCAAGTGCAATAATGACGCGCGTCTTCGAGGCTTATCCGAGTACCTTCTTCAAATTGGGCGTGGCGAGAGCCTTCGTGAAAGTCCGCTGATCTTTAACGATCGCCAGCGTACTACTCTTTTTGCGCTCTCCATCGAGGCCTACTCGCCAATTTATTGTGCTCAACTTTTCTTTCGGCGTCTCCATGCAAATAGCTTAAATACCGCACTCGCTTTATTAAGTGTTTTTATGCAGGGTTAAACATTTCCCAAGTTAAACACTATAATAGAATCACGAGTCCTTCATAAATCGTCCTTTGTAATTCATTGACACGCGTTACTGACAAAAAATCATTTATTTTACGTGAGATTATTTAATAAAATTCTTATAAATAATTTCGATGTATCTTTTTCGATAACACTATTATATATGCAAGTGCTCCGTTTAGTAATACAAATCTAATTGAAAACATTCACAAAATTATTTATCTTAATCTGTGGCTTCGTGCAACGTTACTGGATTGCATTCCTTTCTTATAAATGTGTGAAATTTTTACCTTCTATGGATTCAAATTTATAAGTCTAATAATATATAAATATACGCTTCGCGAACTTGCTCCATTCTAACGTATCTTTATACTTGAAATTGCAACAACATTATACAACTATGTAAATCTTAATATCTTTTCGACCTGACTCTTACATTTATTTAACTAGCTGAGTAATATGCTTACAAAATAACTCGAGTTTCCTTTTAAATTCTATTCTTTGTTAAAATGTATATTTGCTTAAATTTAAAAATTTTTGCCTATAATATTTTACGTTATTATTTTTAAATGAGCAATTATTTTTCCCCTACAAAGTGGAATATACGATCTACCTTTTTGTCCTCTGTAAATGAGACTGTAAAAAATTTTGTTGACTCCGCGGATTCTGTAATTTTAAGTTCATGAGGTGTATTTACTATAATACATAAATTACGGTGATTTATTTAAGAATTTGATCAAGAACTTTCATCGTAAGAAAATATGTACATCGTTCGCCTTCAATCTTAATTATTACGGAGCACATTAGTTCCATATTTTATATTTAACGAAGATGTAATTTTACTGTAAGCGTTACGTATGAATTTTAGATCGCATTTCGTTCTTAGTTAACATCTTAATTTCACATACGCGTGTTTCATAAATCAAACGAAAAATTATTTAAATAGAGCTACAATATTTTTTACCGATGAATCTAAGATTGTATAATAACAAAATACCGTCACCATTTCATTTTACTCAAAGATATTTAAGTAAATTTAATTTTTTTAAATAATAAAATTTAAATTAAAATAGTTAGAAAATTAAATAATAAGAAGAAACTATAATAGTGAAGATCTTTAAAATCGAATTATATAGAAAATTAAAACTTATAAAATTATTAATTCTTGTAGAAGCTTTTTTTCTTATTACAGATTTTCGTATGGCTTTCAGAGCTAATTTAGATTTAGCGATCTTACAATACTTTTTCAAATATATTTCTCTACCGAACTTAATACATCGTAATAGGGAAGAAACAAAGCAAAATTAAGGAATCGTTTTAGAGTTTTGGATTTATAATACGTAAATAAAATAAATAATACAAAATCTGGATATATAGATATTAAACTGAATTTAGATTCATAAGGACGAATCTCGAGATCGTTAATTTCACGCTGGGACTTATAAATTTTTGTTCAATGTTGACGCAAACGTATGGATGTTATCTATAGGTAATAGATGACGCTATAATTTTGTAGAGCAGGATCATCGCTACAACAGACTCGATTTCTCACTTGGATCTCGATTTTACGAACTCGAAAAAAGATCGAGGAAAAGGACAGAGCAGAAAGGTAAAAAAGCATGGAAAGAGGAAAGGGGCCGGGGGATTCATCGATCAAACAACGAATTAACGGACCAAAGAAATAATCATGCTCGCTCTTAACGCTCTACTAAATGCCGCGGCGCTGCTTTTCATCGTCGGTCTCTCTCGCATAAGTATTTGCTCGGCCTCTTCTTTCCGCTTTAAAAATGATCGGCTCTCTTTCATTGTTTCCCTTTGTGTCTTTGTGATTGGCCGTTTTTACCCAGGAGCCGACGGTGACTGGCGCGCGAGGTTCTCTAGCCGAACGCGCGCCGATTCGATCGGTTTGTATTATTTACATGTTCGTTATGCTCGACGAACTGTCTCGCGCCGCCTCCATTTCTTTGTCGATTCGACGCGCGGACGCCAACGACATTCGCGAGCGGCGCGAGCGACGATTGCCGCGAGGTGAAATCGACTCGGCGTTTCAACGACCGAGTCATTGTCGTTCGAGAACCGCTGTATTTTTATCTGCGATTCCAACGCGAGCCTATCGAGCAGGGAATTATTATTCGGGAATCACCGAAACAATGCTAAACGAAATTACAACTTACAAAATAGGAGAACGCATCGACCGTTATTCATCGACCGTTAATCGTAAAAACGTATACTTTTCTTTTTCGCGTTTTCCCGGACGGATACGCGAATTATCCTCCTTCCCATTTTTATCTTGGATATTTACTTCGAACTATTAACGATATTACCAGCGTTATAACCAATCCTAGCGTGAAAAATATTAACAACGCTCAACGTTGCCATTATTCTTTTCCGCTCTACATCTATTTATATTTTTGCTATTCTCGTTGCTACACCGACTCCAATTGCATAAATGGAAATATTAAAATGGAAAACTAACCAGATCCGAAAACGACACTAATGGAAATGAGTAGAAGCCGAGAGTTTTTAATGGATAAGGAGAGCCTAATGATTCATAATTTGCAAAGCTAACGAAAAAAACCTTTATGGGGTATAATGACTTAAGTTTCTCGTCTCGATTAGGCGTTACCTCGCACGTTTGACCTTAATGGAAGGCATTAACGAAGACAAGGTCGATGAAGAAATCGATAATCAATCTCGCCTCAGCCGAACAACGCAGAGTGCATTATCGCGAGTTTTTTATTTTCGACACTCGTCATTTTATTTTATTCGCGTAGCATCGAGTCGATTACGTACGTAAAACTGAATAATCCTCGTTCAAGAATGTTGAAGCAGACTCCGAAAAGTGCATAAACCTCGCCGAGCGGTGATTCGAGCGGGTCCAACTTCGAATTTCGAGTTCGACGATCCGCTTCCCGCTTAATTATAACTTTGGAATAATTATCGAATGATCGCACAACTATCCTTGAATGCTCGCGTTCTCGTTAACCAAAGGCACACCAGCAACCGCTTTCTTTTTCGTATCCATCCGCGTATTCCGCGAGAGGCGCAATTACGAGATGTACGCGTTCTCGGTCCACGCAAAATCCACGCACGGATATTAATTCCTCGAGCGGAGTTTCGGAGGCGCGAGAAGAAAAGAGAAGAAGCGAGCTTACATCAGCCGATAAATCAGGTCGCACCGAAGGTTTTCCCTCGAAAATTCTCGCGCAGTTTTCGACGCCATTGGCGCGGACGTTTACGAGCGGCGGTGCCACGATGATTCACGAGTTTGTCGCTGCGCGCGGCAACTCGGCTTTTTCCGAGCCACGCCCGCCGTTAAATTCTACCTTTGATTCGCGATCCTGCACCGATATCGATCTCGAATAAAGCTGTAAGCAGCTGAAACAGCGAAAAGTTTCTCGGTGGCGGGGCCGCGACTCGACTCCAACCCCTTTATTAACTGCGCTCGTATTTTCACGACGCCCTCGAACCTCGCCGTTTCCCCTCGCAATTTCTTATAATTTCGCGTGGATGTTAATCTTCGATTAGCTCGCAGGTTTACGCACCCGGGCAAACAGTCCCTTCTCCCATCGCCGGTAAACTCGGTATCCGCTTAAGAAGCTCGCAATCGGTTCAACGGCAAACTCGTACAAAGTCGGAAACGTCATTAAGGATGCAACGAAAGGCCGCGTCGCTCCAACGGCCGAGCGAGCGTCTCATTATCGCCCAGTACGCGTGTGAGCGAACGCACGGTGGATTTACGTACTTTTTCGTATCACGGAAAAGGGTTGAATTCGCTCGCGTGCCGAGCGAAAGGGACAGAGCGCGAGTTTGCCGCGTCAATCAAAACCCTCGTGCGCGAATAAACGTCGGCGCCGATCGGACGAAAAAGTGGAAAAGGGCCGAGCCCTTGAGGGAGTAAATACGAGGGCGCACCGATCTCGCTCATCCTTAACGCGAGGACGCGGCCTCGCGTGATTAAATCCCTTAGCGCATGCTCACCGGTTCGCGGACCGATCGCGTATCCGGTTTACGAGTTTCGTACTCTCGATCTCGACGCCGACTTTTTAGCGATCGATACGCTGCTCCTCAATCCGGAGATATCATTGCACCTACCTATGCGAAATAGCACGAAACAGCGACCCGTATATAAATTTCAATTTTTATATTTAACGATAGTCATGCGTCGTGACATAAATAGGCCACACGGTTTCGAAAGTAAATGCATTTCTCGTTCGATGCGATACGTTCGGACAAGTTGCAAAATTGCCTACAACTATTCCGTATACTTATTATGAGACTTACAATTAGATTTTCGATCAAGATTCAAAATTCGGGACGAGGTCGGTGAGTACTCGCGAATCCTCGGAACTCGAAAAAAATAACAGCGTCGATAATGAAGGGTTTAATAACGATGCCACAAATTAATAGCCATGCCGTAGATCCTGGAATATAACTTGTGCGCATTGTCGGATTTTGAACGTCCCTCCTCGCTTCTTTGGCATCGTCTTATCAAGTGCACGAGAATTCGATGCGTCGATCAACGGCTGCAAACTCGCGAACCCGCCTAGGAGTTCTGATACCCGGACGTCGACGAATCCCCCGAAAATGACCGAGACAGTCGCGGGTCATCGAAGTCGAAAGTCAGCGGAGCGTGTAACGCGCGAGTTAGGAGAGTTCGCTAAAGCCGGACTTTCCTCGCACCGCGGGACCGTAATTTCGGACGGTGGAGGGGAAGAGGCGCGCGTCCCGAGCATTCGACCGCGCGCGACTTCAGCTGGCGCGAAAGGGTTTCGCGTGCGCACGCCATCGACGTATACGCCACTGCGGCGGGGCACTTCAACTCGTTACACACGGTAATTAAACGACGCACGAGATCCCGCGCGCACTTACGTACACACGCGTGCCACTCACCTCGTAAGTCCCTCACCCTCCGCCGTGCCGATATTAAGCGCCGTACGGTTTCCGCTTGCACCTTCGACATCGGTTTCGGGGATATTAATTTCCCCCGCTACTCCCCCGCTACTCCCCCTTCACGTTCCCCGAAACACTCGAGCCCGCGCTCTAATTTAAATTAACTACCTCGTTCTTGGCGTGCTTTTTCGCAGGCACGCTCCCGACTCGCCGACCCGAAATCTGGAGATGCGTATTCGAGTGTGTAGGCGGAGTATCCTCCGCGGGATATCCTACGCGGGGTATCCTACGCCGGGTATCCTACGCGGGGTATCCCAGACAGCTGTTTCGCGATTTCATCGAAAATATCTAATACGTTCGTTAAAACGAAACATTAGATGAAAATCGAGTTAGAACTTTTGGTTGAAAGCTCGTTGAAAATGGAAGGCTGTTGGCCGAGTCGAACTTTTTCGCGCTCCCGCCGATCGCAGCTATCGCGTATCGACAAGACGCGCGTCTCCGAAGAGGAAAATCCGACGAGCGAGTAAAAAGACGAGTAAATGCCAAGTAAAGGCCAAGTACAGGCGACCGGATCCCGGGCGGGGGAGATGCCCACCGCGTGTCTCTAAAACGGCAACGAACGCGTATCGAGGGTTTGAAGCACCGTCGTCATCCAAAGGGCGAGATAACGCGGGGGTCGTCCGGTAGTCAGCTGTTTCGTGCAATGTGTGTCACTGACACCTACGAGATGATCGATTCTTCCGGCCGACCCCTTCTTCTCCCTCTTCATCATCGCCTAATAAGGAAACTGCTCGGGTCGCTGTTGCGTGCGGAGATTTTTTTAAAAAAGCTTTTTAAGAATTCCATCGTGTTCGCGTATTCGAGCCTTCGATATTTTTATAAGTAATCTTTACGTCGGTTTGTCGAATATTACCGAAACGATGCAAAAACGTATAATGTTCGTAAAAAGGTTTGAATTACTTTTTATTTACGTAACAAGGCTAATCGAAATTTAAAAAATCTCGTTGCATTCGCAACGGTGCAACGAGCAAATGTACCAAATCGAGAAAAGCAAAGACCGTGCACTTAGTTTCAAATCTGAGCGTTGTTACGCAAGCATGCTAATCTCGCGAATAAATAATGATACGCAAGATATAATGGCACGGTGTTCGCGCGTTTTCCTGTACGTAGAGGCGCGCGTTCGGTCGCCCGACTCTCGACGGAGAAACGAAAAGGATCTCGCGGGCAACTCGTTTCGCATCTGGTCGAGCCTTTGTGGCAACGAAAAGCACACCGACGATTCACACGTTCCGATCGTGCCGGCAGCAGTTCGCGCACACAATGGAAGATTTTAAAGAATCATTAGCGAGCGTTTCCTCCTCTGTGTGGCGCGAGAAGATCGAAGAGGTCGGCGGGGATCTCTGAGAGAGGCCGCCGCTCCGGCGAATCGATCGGAAGTCGAATAACGTTTCCATTTGTTCCGCCGGATAAAATCTACACGTATATACGTGAGAGAGCGAGAGAGCGAGAGAGCGAGAGAGCGAGAGAGCGAGAGAGCGGTCGCCGAGCGCGCGAATTGGGCCGTGGAGGGACGTGAAAAAAGAAAGACAGCGATCGGGAGATGAAGAGAGAAAGAAAGAGTCGGAGGTGAACAAAAAACAAGGTGAGACGAAGAGCAAAGAATTATTGGAGATGTAGAGAATAGACGTTTAGATTGATTCGTTCAATGATAATAATTTATTGTTGCAAAATATCTACGACTTTGATTAAAATTTCTGTAATTAAGACAGAGATCGCGGAAAAAATGCGAAGGAAAATAATTTCTTTGACGATGCTTTTTGCACTTGGATATCCTACGCAACGGAATTCAATTATCTTTAGTTTATATTTTGGTTGAAACGTTTTACTTTGTACAATTAGCGTTGATTACAATAATCCAAATATGAAATTCAATATTTTTCGTGTCATTATTATTTTATACCTGCATACGTATATAAACTGTTTTAAATAATCTTTTTAATTTCGTATCGGAATATCAAATTTTGTTTATTTAAAATTTCTAAACATTGGAAGATTTAATTTAAAGACTAAATATTACATAAACTTTTTTACAATTTCAAAAATGCAATATTCAAAGTCAACGACTCTACTTTTTATTAGAAAACAAGAAAGACGGTAAAAAAATTGAAAATAAACACGACCATAAATAGAAACTTTAATAAGAACGATTGGTGAAACATTAAAAAAAAATGATATGCATATAGAATGGAATAGAATAGAATAGAATAGAACGGAATAGAATAGACTATAATACACGAAACTATACTTTAGTTTGTATTCATAACTATTAAGAGACAAAGAGAAAGAGAGCATGTAAGAGAGATAGATGAGAAAAAGTGAGGGACCGCAGAACAGGAGCCTGGCGCCATTGCAATACAATACTATGCGGCGGAGGCCCCGCGCACCCGATGACTTGCAGTTGTATCCTTTCGGCATCGGAAGAGAGCAAAAGAAAGAGAGAAAAGGAGAAACAGAAAGAGAAAGAACGAGTGGCCCCTGATTATAGCTGGGGGGCCTTTCCACCTTCTTCATTTTCTCCTCGTATCCTTCTACCGTCTGTCCTTCTCTCTCTCTCTCCCTCTCTCCCTCTCTCCTTCTCTCCCTCTCTCCCATTCTCCCATTCTCCATCTCTCTCTCTCTCTCCTCTCTCTCTCGTTCTCACTTTCGCACTCATATTCCCCACCGCTCTCTCTCTCTCTTTCTTTCTCTCTTTCTTTATCTTCCTCTTTCCATTTTCTTTCGGTCGTCCATACAAATCCTTGTACGCCCTTTCGAGCTGCAGAGTTTTTGGCCGACTCGTGGTCGTCTTGAATTTTGCGCTTCTAAACGGACTCTTCGCTCATAAAGATTATTCTTTTTGATGTGCGATGAGATGGATTCTTTTTACGCGTGATGCACCGCATACGAAGACCGATTCGTTCCGTAGCTCTGCTTCCGATCGGTGCTGTCTAGTGTTATTTAACGCTTTATATTATTCTTCTTTTGACTACTGAAAGGCTAATTTTATCGTATTTTAGAAACAACTTAAATTACCTTTTTTCCTCTTTAGTTTTCTCGAATATCTATACAATCATTTTAATGCTCTGCCAATTTGATTTTAAATTAAGTATAATCGTACTACTACTACTCCGAATGTATTTCTACGCGACTAAATGAATCAAATTAATATCTAATAAAAGGTTTTACAAAATTATCGGAGCAATCCTAGTCAAATTAAAATATATGCGAATTCACTACGATTATAATTTTTAATTCCGTTAAAAAAAAAACAGAATTTTTAACATTATAAATTATACTATTAACTTGGATTACTAAACCTTGTTTCAAATACATGTCAGACATTCTCAACAAAATTACGATTTAAATTCGATATAAATATCATAATTTAAAATGTAATTTTATATAACAAATATAACATAAAAAAAAACGCTGATAGAATGAAAAAAATTCATAAAGAAGATACGATCTCTTAGATGGCCTAAAGTTTTTCCTTATTTTACACCAGAATTCAAAAAGGAACATTTTTGAACTTTAACGATATTTTAATATGAACCAATGTAAATATTTAAAACTTAAGAAATCCTTTCTAAACTTAAGAAATCTTTCGTTTACTATAACAAAAGATGTCGCTAAATAAATTATATTTTTCAAATACAAGAAAATTAAAAGTCAAAGAAAATATATATAAATATTTTTATATTATTAATTGTCGCGAATAAAATTTTTAAATATTTTGTTAAAATAATGAAATATTATAAAATTGAATTGTAATTTCCTGCAAATATATAATCTAAGATTTAAAATTGTAACTTTAACAACTATGTATATACGAGTCTAATATGTATATATTTTGAGCATAGAAAAATATTGTAAAAATAAAATCCCGAACAGGAAAAATGGGAAAAGAATAACGATAAAAAATTGCTAACTATCGTGGAAATATAAATACCAAAATATTCATATTGAGATGCAAAATCCGATAGAGTATTAATACGTCAATCCTTTTTATTTGACTTTACATTAATTATCAGGAATAAAAAATACCGTTCTCTCGCTGGCTCCGAAGCATGACCGAGGGATTAAGTTGGTTTTAATATTACTTGTTGCAGATTATTAATTACCGGGAATTACGGAACATCCCATCAGTCTCTATCCTTCTTTCTCTTTCGCCCTATTCCTTTCCGCTCCTCTCATCCGTATTCGCGGTCCCGGCCAAGGAAAGAATGGAGCGCGCGCCTTCTCTCAAGATTTGCGCTTTCAATTAATTTCCCTGAATAAAGAACGCCGATTGTCCAAGGAGAAATTAATCGACTCCGCGCAATCAACTCTCGCGTACCTACAATTTTCAACAGCGACGAACGTTCGATACGCCGAGCGCTGCGCTTTTTATCACGTGCACCTTTGTCGCGACTCCGCGTATTTTACTCGGCGCTTTTTCGCAATACCTCGCACTTGCGTTGTTGCATTTGGTCAAAGATTACTTCGAATACGGATGTTTTTACCTCTCGCCGCGGTCATTTGCATCGAGATTTTTGCATCGAAATTCATCGAGCCCGGCGAGCTGGTTCGATCGATCCTTATTAGCTACGAAATAAAGAGTTATATTGCAACGTAAAATAATAAGCTGCACCTCTGGAAACCAAATCATTCCGATTTTATATTGCTAATATTTAAATTTTCTAATCAAATTCATTTTGTGCCGATCATAAATTATAATAAGAATTGCTCTAAACTACCGAAGCAGCAATTGTAGCAATATCATCGAAAAGTATTCGTGGTGTAGTTTTAAATTTAAGCCATTAATCGACGATATCCGTACAAATTTTTCGAGTCATTGCTCATTTTACAAGTTCGGATTGTGTTTGATTATTTATTATAACTCTCAACTTGAATAGTCGATACGTTCATTAATTCATTGCGATGAAACTAGAGACATAAACGAAAAAATTTATTATCGAAACAGCATTTACACTTTACTTAACGGTAATATGATTATTATATAAGAAAAACGTACGCAATCATAATAAAAAGTATTTGGATCAAAAGTGATTGGATTTATGCAGCTGTATTAAAAAGTTGTATAATGAAAAGTATACTTTGATTTCATAATTACATATAATCATTCGCTATGTTTCTGTACCTTCGTAACAATGTTCTTGTACGTACGTACAAACGGAACACGATCTACGTTCACGATCATTAAATTATTTCTTATAATTTATTATTTCCATATTTCTCACGATCGATAACGTATCTGTGCCGAATCCCGTAATTTTACTCGGAAAGTAGTAAGAGAGCAATCGGCACGCTGACAAAATTAAAAATCTCGGGCTACGTAGTGTGAGACCAAATAAAATCACAAGCTGGGCAAAATTATCACGGGCGCTTACACAATTGAATAATCATCTTAGGTCTCGATCGCGCCATAATGTCGCTCTCCTAACCCGTTTGGATTATTTCCCTTCCCCCTGGCCTATCAGCCAGTAACACATACGAAACTACCGTGTCGTTCAACCAATGAGCGCGCACTTCTGCATAACTAACGGGCATGCGGTATTCGGTATCAAAGGTGCACAAAAACCCAGGAGAGGGTCTCAGCACGCGCTCTTGTAACAACATCGACACTCGTGCGGAGGACCGAATAACAAGAACGGATAGATAAAAAGTATGCGGAGAGCTGGAGAGAGCTGGAGAGAGCTGGAGAGAGCTAGAGAGAGCTGGAGAGAGAGAGAGCGAGGGAGAAAATATTAAGAGAGAACCAGAGGTACATCGAGAGCCAGCTGTGCTCGACGCCGTTGCGATAAACCTTTGCCACAATTGCCACTGCGTGCACAAAGCGAACGAGGTATAGGATGGGATGGATTCCCGTGCTACACTCATTTCTAACGTTGCAAATTTATTTCGCTATTCAAGTTACTCTTTCTTTCGGATATATTCCTTGTCGGAATACATTTATTTTTATTTTAGATTGGCCCTTACGCTATTCTTCCCGTGCAACGATTCATTACATTTATTGTGCAAGGCGAACATTGAACATTGTTAAATTATTCTTTGCTTATTGTTTCGCGTAAATATATTAAACGAACGCGAGTGTATTTCATCGCTTATCGTCGAGAGCCTCTTCGAATCCAATTCCCCATAAAAATTATCCCCATAAGAATTTTGAATGCAGTTTTGAGATCGTGCACCGAGAAACATTCTGGTTACTAATTAACGAGTCGGACGAGTAATAATCGCTAATCTACTTTCTCGTTCCGTATCCAGCTTGGATGTAATTTGAAATCAAATACACGAAAAAGACGATCGACCGTGACGAGGATCCGCTTGGATGACCGCGTCAATAGTATTTCACGCGAACGAAACAAAAAGTTATATTTTAAACGATTTTTCTGCTCTTTCGCACAATTTACTATCGTTCGTCGATCGGACGGTCGAACGCCAACTATTTTAGGCGAATGGATGATCGCGTTGTTCCGGCTTATCAAAGTGCTTATATAAACAAAATTAATACGAACTTGCCAATGAATTTATCTCGGAATAAACAAGGTAGTGTGGAATCGCTATATCGCTGTAACCGATAAAGACTCGTCGACTGAAACAAATTTTCCAAAAAATTTCTAAACGCTGAAACGAATGAAAAGCGATTAAAAAGAAATTCCTCGTGGTTGCAGAGTCGATGAACAACGCGAGTTTTTGAGACGAAGAACCGAAAGAAGAAAGCCGCGCAAACGGAAAATAAAGTCGGGAGTCTTGGGGAACCTCGAGCTCCAGCCTCCGTTGCAACAGCTCCTCCGCATCGGGAATAATGGCTCTTCTCGCTTTGCACGCATCTCGAGCACTCGAGCAACTAATTTGGTTGGCGCGGGAGCGATGAAAATTTACCCAAATCGTCGGGACTCCGCCGCGAGCGGATCCTCCTGCTTGCTATTCTTTTCGCGCTTTCCATTCGTAATAAGATCGTGCGATGATCCGGGCGCGCAAAGCGATATTTACCTCGCATGCATGAAAGCGTCGCGGCGAGGTAGAAGCAACGATGTCGACAAGCACAAAGCGCAGTCGAGGTGAAACTCGCGTCCGGGGAAACGAGCATTACCCTAACGAATACATTATTTCGCGGCTTGGCCTATCGTTCGGTTATTCCCCCACCCCCTCCCAACTCTCTCTCTCTCTCTCTCTCTCTCTCTCTCTCTCTCTCTCTCTCATTGTTAAAATCATTACGGGAGCCAATTAATCTATGCACAATTTTATAATTAAACAGCTAATAGCGCATTGAATTACAGACCAGGGCCGCGACTCCCACGTATCATCTCTCGAGCCACGCAAAACTTCATGATTACCGCGAGCATTCGTTTGTTCTTACACTTACGCTTTTCCTTTTTTAAGGAAAGAAAATAAAAAAGAGGCAATTGGCGCACCTCCGTTTTATTTTATGCGTCCATTTTTAGGTTGATGAGAATAAAAAAAGAAAGATCAATTAAAAAGCTTACGAAAGCCTCGAAGGGCTTTCGGATGCTCGTATACACGGTGAGACCATCCGCGCTCGTTTGACTCGCCGATTGCTACAGGCAAATTAATTAATGTAATTAAGTCGACTCGTTAGTTGCACCAACGTTCTTGAACGAAGCTAGAAAAAGAGTCTCGTTATTTTTTTCTCGAATATTTAACGAAAGAATTTAATAGAGTAATCGTCTATTTCAAGACATAATTGCTGGATTAACACTTGTAAGACAACCTTTTATAAAGAATATTTGGAGCGATGGCACACGCCGTTCTCAATATTATTTTTAATATTTTTAATACCTTGATAAATAATTTAAGAATAAACCTTCTTTTTGATATTTAAGATTTAATTAATCAATATTGACGAAAAAAATTAACGCGAGCACGCGATTGGAGTTAAAATGTAAGATGTGGACGGAATAAGTCGAAAGTTTGTGTACGCGATTTGTTTAAGTTTACAGTAGTTTATAAAATAGTAACGCCTAAATATCGCGTAGATAAACTTCGCGTATCTTTTGTTTTGACATTCGACATTTGTGTACTTGATTTTTTAAAGCAGTAGCGAAATTTGGATATTCGAAACGCGCAGCGGTTGTTCCCGAATTAAAGAAAAAAGGAAATAATTTCCAAAATATTGTTTCATTTTTTGTAAAGTTCCGCGAACGCGTTTATGCGTTTCGAGTAAATGCAAGGGTATGAATGCAATTACGCCAGGTGATAAACATCGGACTTGCGCGCTCGAGTTTCTTCGTTCGTTCGTACGTCTTGGAGAGGGCGATAAAGTCGCGGACCTTATTCTTATCTCCACGCCAACGGCTAATTCCTTTCTCGAGACGCCCTTTTCTACCTTTGTTACTTATATCGTATACAAGTCAGCCTTTTCGAGGGTCAAGAAAATTTATCGGTTCCTTCAACCCTTATAAGTACACACCCTTTCCCGCAATGTACTATCTCTACTCTAAACGTACGTCAAGAATCTTATATTTGTTTCGAAAAATTTAAACGGAATAAATCTAGATCTTCTTTTCGCATCAGTTTACAGGTTACGAAAGCCATACTTATTTTAGAAAATATACGATTAAGAATCAATGGATTAAAATATTTTATAGAATAAAATATATTTATATAATAATACGGTAATACAGCAAAACCATGTAAAATTTAGATCATCGTTATATATAAAAATTTCAGAATTTTCGCAAATATTTATTCAACTATCTTTGTAATCGGTAACATAAAATAATTAAAATAGATAATAAATAACTTGGTACTATTATTCTACGAACTGATACTAATTTGTAATTCTTCTAGAAATTCCACAAGACTTCAAATCATAATTAGATTATTATTTTCGTATAAAACTCACACATAAAGGATAATTTGAAATGTATTTCATTTTGTACAAAAGTTTTTTAAATTAAAATTAATTGAAACGTAAGCATACTAATCATTTCATTAGCTCGATAATAAAATGCATATTGTATCTGTATCAAGGCTATAAATCGCCTCGACGTCGCTAACTATGTTTAAAAAAGGTATTTCATCTGAAAATTAAATAATATCGTGTATATAAGATTGATTGAGAACCCCTTCTTATAGTTAAACGTACGGAAAGCAACATTTAGTTATAATGAGGCACTGACAAAGAAGCGCACCGCGTGACGCATCGTGCGTGCGTATCTGATCAACGTTATCACCGCGAGCAATTCATTCTATGAAAAAATTGATTCAAAAACCTGTGTGATTCACCGAAGGCTGAACTAGTTGTGACGATTAAATGCCTCGTTGGAGTTATGCAATGACAACTCCGTGAGGTAGATTTCACGTTGCTTGTTTCAACTCTCTTTATTTTCATAATCGTTTTTTTCTCCGGCACTCGAACGTATGTAAATGCGTGCTCGTAGTTTTAGCTCGTTTCTCGGCTGTAAATAAGCAGAGTCCAAGATTAACTGTACCCGAGAAGTACATCCACTACCATCGTTACGCCGCTACGAGTACAAATGTGGCATGAAAAATAATTTGTACAACGTATTAGAGAATTCTTTCGTCGGACCGAAATAAAATTACCCGTATTCTTCTACTAATTTTATTCGTTACGTATCCTGTTCTATTTATTTCCTTTATTTATGTCATAAGATTAATCATGTCATAAGTTTCATAAAATACGAAACTGTTCACCACTTTAACAATTTTTAATTTTATTTTATTAAATATAAACTTCTGTATATATTAGATGTGCCTTTTTCAATGCGAAAAACTAGTTTCAATACTAAAACATTTAATAGAAATTAAATCGATTTTACCAAATAGAAATCAACTCGTATAAAAGATAAGCGCAGTAAAATTGAAATAAACATTGAAGTAACATTGAATTTTCTTATAATTATAAAATATTGCTCGAAATATTGCTGTAAAAGAATTTAATATATAACTGTAAAAGGAATATTACTTTACATTTATAACCGCTGCAAGGTTTTTTATTTTTGATACCGATCAATTTATCAAATATTTATTTATGAGCAGTGCACTTGATTTAATTACAAACGATATAAAATAAAATTTATCGCGTACCGATAGTTTATTCAGAATAAACATTATTTTCGAGATGGAACGATTAACGATTGTGAACTTACTTTTCTTGAAAGTAACCAGTTTAAGTCACAATGCTGACTTCTCAATTACTTAAGCATAGTAACGCTAAAGAACGCAGCGATTAGCCACGCGTTTAATGGTACACGCGGTATTGGTAGTAATGTAGCGCAGCAAGGAGGAAACCACAGGGAAGGATTCAGGGTAAAGACGCAAGGGTAAAAACCGAGGCTAAAAGACACCGGTGAAAAACCGATGAAACAAAAAGTAACAGTGACGCTGTGCAGTCCGTATAGTCTTATACACGGACGTAATGACGCAAAGCGAACCCTAATGACTTCTAATATTATAAACAGTTCTCCATAGGATCACTTCCGCTCGATCGAGCACGTCTTGCCCGTCATCGGAGCGGCATCGAGAAAATAGAAAATCAACAATCGCCTTGCCGCGCCTTCTTCCCGTTTCTTACGTGCATCGCGATGCCTTTCCGACCTTTCTTTTCCCGTTTCATCATTTTTTTGTTAAAGTCGTTGTTTAATCCGTATTTCTTTATTTAAACTCGGTCCTTGCACTTATTTTTCGAATAAAACTGGAAAACCGAATGATTTTTTCGCCTCCGGTGAATTGCACAATGACGGAAAAATTATTTTTCCGTAGTTCCAAGCCGGTTTCGTATTTATTACCTCGGACTCGTTGATACGTTTGTTCTTCGACTCGTTTTTCCGCGATATAATCTCGCGTCGAACCGAGATAAATATACATTTGCAAACTGGTTTACTCATTAAGAAAAAATAACTAGAAAAAGACATTGGTAAGGATACCAATAACTATAACTATCTCGGCTTTTACCAATGGAATTGTCGATATCAAATTTTTTTTAAGTATTGCTAAAATTCGAGTGTACCGTTTGAAATATACGCAGCAACTCGACAACTGCGATTAATCGTGACGAGTAGTCGAATTCGTAGATTCGGGACTCTTACTCGACAGTCCGGTACGAAAAATAGAAGAAACGGTAACGGAAAATTTCGTTTGAAATCCGTGGAGAGATACCGAAAGTCGCTGGACCCACGATACACTAGACACCCAAAAAATTCTCGGACCGATGATTTTTGTTTGCGGCTTCGCGAGCAAAACGCCGCATCGCCTCTGCAGCTCGAGACCGCGCAGCCGGCGCCGACGAACCGCAAGAAATATTCGTCTAAATTATCGCTGTGGTTCCGTTCCCGCGACTACCGCCGGTGCAGGGCGTAAACACGATCCGAGCCCGAGCCCTTAGTCGGCGAGAGATCGATGACTGGACGCGAGCCGAGCTTTCCGCTTGGATAAAGCGCACTCCGAGAATTTGGAAGGTGAATGAATGAATGGAACCCCCGATGCTCGAATCTCGAGATATTTTAACACGGTGTCTTGCGAGACCGACAACGAATTTGGATTTTTTTGGAAATTTGGAACAAACTGATCGTCGATCCAAACTGTCCAAAATCATCGCTCCCTTTTCGCGCACGAAAACGTATTTCACCTGGCGATAAGATATTTTTCATTTTCTCAAATTTTTTGCGTTCTCCCTCGAGTCGATGAAATTCGTATTTCATCCGTCGTATTCGTTCGGTAAGTTTCGTTCGCGAAATTTCAGAACGCGATATCAAACGTTAATTTCTTAATATTAAACGAAATATGATTAATTCGTACGAGAAATTTTTATACACATACGTTACCCTTTTGGAAGAAAGTTTTATGAGTTTGATTTTCTTGACGATTTTTGAACGATATAAATGAAAAAAATTACCGCATTGATTTTCTTTTCGCATGAAAATTATCGATAATTCTTGAACTAGGTAAGCGACCGCAGCGTTAATAATATGGAAATATTATTCAAATATGTACTTGCGTATATGATTATAAAATAACCGTAAAAAAAAAAATTGAAATATCGCAAAAACGGTACGAAGAAAACGCGAATCGACAAATCAACGAAATAGAAGAGAAGAAAAAAGAAACAGTGCGGAGATCCGTATACTTAGGTCCACAAAAAAACTTAAGGATTACTCTTCCTTTGCTTTTTTTTCTTCTGTTTTTCACTCATTTTATCTTTGTCCTTTTATTTTCCTGCGCGACCCTTTTTCCCGTCTTTCGTTATTTGTTTTATTTTTTATTTTTTTTTAGGCATATCCAATTCAATTCGTGGCTAAAGAATTGTTAGGAGAATTTTTTTAAATATTACTCCGCAATGAAATTGGCCGCATTTATCGAAACGACTACTTTAAATTTAAAATTCTCTAGCGCACGCATAATTGTCGTTTCGTGCAAAATATTTTTCCGATATTTATAGATCGTTGAACGGGTGCATCCTATCGTCTAACCCCATCCAACGAAGCAGAATCTTGGAGTCGATAAAGTTGCGAGGCGGAATCGAATTCCTCGCGGACGTTCCAACGAAAGCGAAAGCTTCTCGATTCTTCGGCGACTCCGTCGATATCGAGCGTCGACGTTCCGTAGCATCCGGAACATTATCGTGGAACTTGAGCCCAATACCCGAGCACACGCGTGCACCACGAGGAGGAGAGGAACAGCCGCATGTCCTCGAGGCCGCAGCACCGGCAGCCTCTTCATCATCCGAGCAGTGCAGCGATTCTGACCGAGCTTTTTTTCTCGATCGATGCGTTACCGCCGCTGCCTCCGACCCGCTGCCTCCGACCCGCTGCCTCCGACCCGCTGCTTCCACGGTAATTAACACCTAACGCGAAAACACCGCATCTCTCTTTCTCTCTTTCTCTCGCTCTTCGTACCGCTTGCCACGAGAGAGAAACCAACCGAGTGTATGCAGGTTGCGTCGACCGTGTATAGCTGGTACAATACTACGTACGGGGGACACTGGTGTTGTTGCTCCTGCGATTACTGCAGTCGCTGCTACCACTACTGTACGAGGAATGCAAAGAGTCTTTTCTTTCTCTCTCTCCTTCTCTCTATCTCTCTTTCTCATTCGCTCTTTTCCTTCCTTTTCCTTCCTTTTCCTTCCTTTTCCTTCCACGCGTGTGGGAAGAATAGGCTTTTCTTTTGCGGGGTACTACCGCGTAGCTTTATCGATATATTGTCTTTTTTACTTTTGTTATTATTCGTAAAAAAGAGAACAAGAAGACCGGGGCTTTTTCGTAGCTATTCTTTGTTGCTTTTAATTAAAATTTATGGGCTTTGCGCGGATAAACGTAGCGAAAGCGAGAGAAAAAGAGAGAGAGTTCCGTGGTTATAGATAATTTATGTGAGCTCGATTTAAATGATTTGTGTGCAAATATCGAGCCAGATATCTTATCGACGTTAGAAAAGACGCGCGTTAGATAACTTTCGACAGAAATTTTAACATTTATTTTTGCATAAATGAGTAAAGAAGTATCTTGCG
Organism: Dolichoris vasculosae; assembly: GCA_018907195.1. Lineage (NCBI taxonomy): Eukaryota > Metazoa > Arthropoda > Insecta > Hymenoptera > Agaonidae > Dolichoris > Dolichoris vasculosae. Next base: position 1,128,640 of record JACCHY010000005.1, on the reverse strand, counting down.
GTACCGTTAATCATCGATTAGAATAAAAAATTTTGATTATACACTAATTATTCGTGTTAAACACATCTCTTAAAGAATTTTGCTGAATAATTAAACTTATCGCATGGTTTAACGTACAAAGATTACGACAATTTATCGCTGTATTCAACTTAAACATGTAATCACTTATAAATTAATCATCTTGTATATTTTAGGTATTCGAATCGAGTTATATGTATAGTTATTGTATTCCACACAATTCATTTATAGTTTACTACTTTCCAAAACTAAATACTATAAGTGATTTCTCAATCTTTTGCTTTTCTTTGTTAATAATGAATAAGTATTTAATAATTTAATATTTATTAGAAAAGTCTTAACTAGACTTTAGTACTAAGTTATTAAATACAAATAGAATTATGTTAAGCGAGCGATGATCACAAAAAATTTACAATTATAACGAAGTTTCATTGCGTAATAAATAAAAAACTCATTATGTAAAAAATATTTTACGATACAATTAGCTAAAACTTAAATTGAAAATAAAATCATTGTAAAGCTAAAGTCTATATTGAAAAATATAAAAATTACAAAATTACTTTACTGTACGGAGCAAATATTTGATATCGTGCAAAGAGACTCTTTCACAGTTTTGAAATTACGAAACGCTTTATAAATTTATCGTATACTCGAATCAAAATGTTTTATCGACGAAACGATAAACGGGTTATACCAATTGTATTCAACAATGTACAAATATTTCTGCGAAAAATCGAACGCCAGCAAGAAGTTTAAATTCGATGCATCGTTAAAGGAGTCCAGTTCGTAAGGCAATCGATGCACCAATTTTTCCAATAAAAGATACGTTTTCCGAAAAAGTGAAACAGGACAAACAAAAACAGAAGAGCGGTGTTATTACCATCATCGTCGACTCATCAATTTCTAGCAAGAAAACGAAAAGAAAAAAACAGATGAAACCATCGGCAAAAACTTCTTCCATTCCGTCGGACAATACACTCCCATCTCTAAACAAGAAATCGAGAGAGAAAGAAAAAGAGAAAGAGAATCTCGTCCGTCATAAGCAAACGATAATTTCTCAGCTGTCAAACTCTCGGCGGAGCGCCGTGGAACATGAAAGGCCAGATTAATCCGGTGCGGGGAAAAAATGAAATTGTAAAAACGCTCGCTCAAATACGCACGTGGGTTAAAGACCCAACCCGTGTGGATCCCTCGCTAGAGAAGAAGAGAGCGAGATAAAGTCGAATAGAGAAAGAAAAACATCGGAGAAAGGATAGGCGCAGGGCCAAACACGCGTGCCCCGCTCGGAATTTCCCTTTGGGCCAGCGAAGCCAAAGACGGAGAGCCGTCGTGGCTTATCGTCGGATTACGCCTCGGGTCGTGGCATCCCCCCCCCCTCCCCCAGAGGAATCACCTGCCCGGGACGACCTCGACGACCTCGACGACGTCGAGCGACACCTCCGCCGACGCACGTAGATAAGAATTGTCCGGCCTCTCCTGGCGCTCCGAGAGAACCTTCCGCGAGGCCTCGATACTTGTTCCGTCGGGGCACGCTCTTCCCTCCTCCCACCATCCTCCATCCACCATCCTCCATCCACCATCCTCCATCCTCCATCCTCCATCCTCGATCCATCGCTCCGTCTCTCGCGCTCTCCCGCTCGTTCCCGAAAGAGATTCCCTCGTCGTTTCGTATGCCGTTCCATTTCGGCTGCCGCACGGGTACTCGAGAGAGACGGAGAACGCGTTCATTCAGAGAAACAGCCGTGAAAGGGACACCTGTTGGCGCCTCGGCCCGAGGCGCGCGACAATCGTAGAAATGTATATAGATATAGAGACGTTTCCCCACGTTTCCCCACGTTTCCCCACGTTTCCCCACGTTTTCCCGGATTTTTCCTTTTTTCCTCCCGCGCGACTCCAACGAGGGATTTCGCCGAGCGTCGGACGATGTTTTTATTTTCAGTGTCCATGTCCACAGGCCTTACCCGCAGAATCAAAGGATACGCACCGCCGTTTTATTTCGAGTGCTTCGCAGCCGCGAGTGAAATCGTGTGCCTCTCGCGATGCATCGCGTCTGAAAAGCGACGGCGACGGCAAAGGCGACGACCACTGCGACTTTGTTAACGGGCCGCGTGTAACCATTTGAAAGTATCGCCGAGTGAAAGGCATCGGCTAAAAAATAATTCGACTTTAATCAATGACTTCTTGCCGGAGATGCCATTTTTATTTTATTTCCATTTTTATTGGAAAAATCGCTGACTGGGCCTTTTTTCGAGATCTGCTCTTCCGTAAATTTATTTTATTACGTAAAGCGCATTCCTCGAGGAGGTGAGGTTCTCGGTTTAATTCTTACGATGACGAGTGAATTTATCGCGGTATTCTCGAGTATTCTCGAGTAACCGATCCAACGCGAAAATCCTATCGTAAAACGAACCTAATATTTTTTAGCTTCCGAAGCTGCTCGATCTTTGAAATTAAGAAATTGTTGGTTAGCGCTGTGTAATTAGTTAATTAAATACGCTAGACGGGACTTAAGAATTGTAATCATATTTTTAATTTAATTTTTCCAACGTAATAATCGCAAGGAATCGTAAAAGCTTGCCGATTGAAAGGTCGAAAAAAGAAAAAGCAAAATACGAAAGGTTTTAATTCCACGCGGTCGAGAAATACGCGATTGATATAACGACTCGAGCTTCTTTTGTCGTAGCGAGTTGCCTCGTAACCGACTATAACTGCTGTTCTCGATACGTAATTCCAAGTACAATTGCAACGCCCGTTACGACTATTTTTGTTACATATTTCAAAATAAGACTATTCGTGCGAAAGGAAATCGGAACATCCCATGATATAGAAAGCCATCTACATGATACGAACAAATTCAGAAAATTAAACAGAGATGTAGATATCAGCGTGCGTCTCGACATCGAAACAAGACGATGATTAAGTTTTAACCGTCTTCGTTCGTCGAGCAATTAAAGTTTTATTCGACTATCATTTATTGCTCCTCTAAGACAGAAAAAGATAAAGTAGATGGAAAGCGAACGAGGCTGAGAATAGGGAAAAAAAAGATTCATACCTTGGCTAACGCTGAGAAACTTCAAAGAGAGACAGAGAGAGCGAGAGAGAGAGAGAGAGAGAGAGAGAGAAAATGTAGACGACCGGACAGACCAAGGTATAAAGTCAGAGAAAGAAGATAAGCAGACAATCAAAGTCAGAGAGAGAGAGAGAGAGAGAGAGATTAAGGCTCACCCATAGTCCGAAGACGAAGTGTTGCCCAGAGGCGACACGTTGTGTTATTAATGTATGCGAGGACTCGAGCTTCCGTTTCTCAGCCGGAGCATAAAACATCATTTAAAACGTGCGATTCCAATCATTTCAATCAGCACTTCTTTTAGATCAAAATCTTTTCTTCTATAAAATTTCCCTCGATATTTTCAACAATCACTGGAGATTTACATTTCATTCCGTGTAATTTTAAAACTTGGTCGGACGATTATTTTTTTTACTACAATTCCAGCTACATTTTATTAATTACTTCTTTTATATAAAAAATCACCTGTCTTTGCAATTTTTTGTAAATAACATTTTACTCGTATTGGTTAAAAATTGATCTTACAGGTTTCGGCGGTAATCGCGATGGTCAATTTTTACGTATACGCGTTTTCTTCGTTTTTATAGTAAAAATGCATTTTTATCGTTTTCTTCGAGCGAACTCGCTGTCAACGTTACATCGGCAGAATGGGAAAATAGTGAGCGTTCGGGACAAACGAAGGAGTAACGGTAAAAAAACGATGCAGCGTCGAAATTTGACTTGATTACCGGGGCGGTAACGACAGCGATGATTACAAGCGATTCGATCGAGATTGGAACGATAGGGACGCGGTCGTGCGGTACTGCAAGTCGGTGAAAACGGTGAAAACGGTGAAAACGGTGAAAAGTGCGCGAATGCGTCCGATGAGGTTTTGGACTCTAGGTTCGTAATTCGCAATAAGTCACGGGACGAATTCGTTCATCTACCCGTTCACCTCCGTTGAGAGCAGCGCCTGAACGTCCACGGAAAAGTGGCGACGCCGTGACGGACCTCCGTCTCTCCGGGAGGCAAAGTCGCGCCCGCGTTACGTCTCGAGGATACAGGAACGCTCGCTTCGATGACGACGCGCGACGTCCGCCAACCGCGCGGCATATTTCCTCGAGAAAGTCGATTGCTTATCGTTTTTTACGCTAACAATCCGCTCGTGGAATTCACTTGGATTTCCTTTTTTTAATTAATCGCGCGGCGCTCAAGAACCTCCCGCAGCATGGGATAGAGAAATTTTCTATCAGTGCGCGAGACAGGAGGAACAGATTTCTCTTCGAGATATTTACTCTCGTGTAACGTAGGCGATATGAAAAGTGTCCCCCCGTTTTTTCGTTTTTTACACCCGCTTTTTCGAGGAAAGCGTTCGAACGCGGTTCGGATAAGTCGAGTGTCTCCTTACTTATCGTACTTTTTCGCTCGAATCGATATTCAGAAATATTATTCTTCCGGATTATTTTGATCTTTTTAAATCTATCCGAAGCAAATATTTGAATTCTTCGAGTACTCGAGCTATTTATTTACATTATTTTTTTAGCTACTACGCAACATCAAAAGCGCACTTTGATCATTATTCCATCGACTAAAATATTCAACGTTTTTATTTTCGTATACGTTTAAGCCGTTAAAGATACGTTTCGCAAATATCGTTATTAAAATCAACGGATCAAAACTGAAAAATATTTTTCGTGCTTAGACTGAGTTTAGTACCGTGTATCGTTCTTGCGATACATACGATACGTAAAAACGTCGAGCGACGATGGAAAAGGGACCACCGGCGAATTTGATCGGTCGAGGAGTTAACCGAACGTCGCCCGATGTCCATCGTAGTCGCGCGGAAGTCGCGAAGGTAACGGGAGACAGGGAAACAAGGAAAGAGAGAGAAAGAAAGAAAGAAAGAAAGAAAAAAAAAACTCATAGGTCCGCGTCGCACTGGCTTACCTGGCGGTCGTGCAGTCCCTGTAGAGCACGTCGAAGTCCTTGCAGCTCAGCAGTTTGCATCTATTGACACCGGGCTGTATGGCGCCCAGACCCCTCAAGATCCTGACCTGCTCGACGTTACAGACGAGGGGCACGATGTCGAGCCTTTTGAGCTTGGTGTAGACGGTGTGCAGACCCCCGACGAGATGCTTGAGGAAGAGCTCGAACGCCTGGGGCAAGCAGAGCATCGTGTCGCCGGCGATGATGAAGGCCGCGACCTTCTGACCGCGGTAGTCGACGAGCTTGCACTCGTTGGCGGTGGGGTCGCTCGAGCTGATCGGCGGCGGGCTGTTGTAGTTCCTGGGAGGCATGACCGCGTGGTGGGCAGCCATGAGCTCGAGGGGCGATCCGTGATGGGCGCTCAGCATGCCGCCGAGCTGACCCAACAGACCCAGACCCGGTGGCGGGAGTCCCGGCATCCTGGGCACCATACCGGTCGGGGCACCGGCGCCGCCCGCGCCCCCGGAGAGCGGCGGTGGCGACAGGGGCAAACCCTGAGGCGGCGAGCCGCGTGTCGGTGAACCCGGCGTGGGCACACCGCGATGCTGCTGAGGGTTGTGATCTCGCAGCTGATCGCGGGGATGCGGCTGCTGATGAGCACTAGACAGCGAGTGCTGAGAGCCGAGCAGCTGTTGTTGCTGCTGTTGTTGCTGCTGCTGTTGCTGCTGTTGCTGCTGCTGTTGTTGCTGCTGCTGCTGCTGTTGTTGCTGCTGCTGCTGCTGCTGCTGCTGCTGCTGCTGCTGTTGCTGAGCCGGGCTGTTGGGGTTCTTGGGGCTGTTGGCGACGGGGCTGGCGCGGCTGCTGTGCTCGGAGGAACTGTCCATCGCTCCGTGATCCATGGGTGCGAGACTCGGGTGGTGCAGGCGCCCGTCGTAGTGCTGCTGCAACTCGGACGCAGGGCTGCCCCAAAGCTGGCGCTCCGAATGCTGGGCCCTGAACCACGGGTAGATCTTCGCTAGGGGATGAATTGTTGATGATTTTATGACGCAAGTCGAGAGACGACGATCCCTGGTGGCGAGCCGCCTGGGGAACTTAAGAGCACCTTCTCATCGTCCCGCGGACGCAGTGCGCGTTGATCGATTACCCGCCGATCGCGGCGATCAGCGCATCTTCCACCCCGGCACTGGCTAGTAGTCCACGAAGATCGTTCACTCGCACTCCCCGCTCACTGGAATCTTCGATCACCCGGCGGTCCGTCGTCACTGATACGAGAGCGCGTCCTACGAGGTCTCGATACCTTCGCGTCGATGACACTGGCCCATCGCTCGCGCGCGCGCGCGCGTCTACGTCGATGCGGAATCCGGAGAGCGACTCGCGGACGTATCGAGTCTGCTGTGCGAGGAGGCGACGCGCGCGGCCCGTCTACGTGCGAACACCGACCTGCTGGAGAGCTGCGGACGGCGCAGAGGTGCCTGTGTACTCGCGAGAGAGCGCTCGATGCTCTCGGCCCCCGGTGCGCAGAGAGTGCCGCGGAGACTCGAGTCCCTGTGTATTTCCCTCTACCCAGTCACAGATGTAATAAATAAAAACACGAGCCGGCCTCCGCCGAGTCCGTCTCCGTCTCCCTCGCGCCCTCGGTCTCGCTCGCTCTGCGCGGTCGCGAGGTACGGTGGTGGGGGTTAACGAGGGTGGGTCTACGCGACCGCTCGAGGCGCCCATTGGCCGGGACGGGCGGCGCCACGGGACGGCGGTTGGCCGGCGTCGCGACGCCGGACACGCCTACCGGTCGGCCTACGGGCCGACCGGCCAACGGCGCCCCGAGGCCGTCGCCGAGCCGCCGTCCGGGCAGGCGCGCAATACGCGCGCGCTCCGGTTGGAGGGGCGATCCGGTGCCGACTTCTTTTTCGCCGCGCGCGAGACTCGCGAGCGAGACAAAGATTTAAGAGAGACGGCCGGCTCGGCCGAGAGAGAGCGACGGAGAGCGACGGAGAGCGACGGAGAACGAGAGAGGGAATTTCTCCTTCTCCGGAGGGCGCTGCTTCTCTCGTGGGACGAAGAGGAGGAGAAGGAGGCGCAGAGTGCGCAAGAGTACGGCCGACTGCCTGTGCTCCAGCCTCATCCTCTTCTCTTTTCGTTTTCGCGGGGCGACGAGTGTGCAACTCTCTCGCGTACGTGCCCAGGTATACGGCTACATGGGAATACTCCGCGAGGAACGAGGGAGAGAGAAAGAGAGGATGACGACCGGGAAACCGGCCTCCCTCCGCGCAAACCTTTGCCGTTCTTTCTCGCGTTCTCACTCTCTCCATCCACCCTCCCTTCCTCCCACCCACCCACCCTCCCACTCTCTCTCTCTACCTATCTCTATCTTGTATTCTCATCGCTTGCTTCTGTCTCCACCGCTGCCACCGACGACGACGACGACGACGACGACGACGACGACGACACCAACGACCAAGCCGACGACGAAGACGGCGAAGACGATGACTACGTCGATGACGATGACGATGACTACGGCGACGACGACGACGACGACGACGAGGACGACGACGAGGACGACGACGAGGACGACGACAACGAGGATGATAACGTGGACTACGACAACAACGATGACGATGATAATCACAATGACTATAACGATTGCGACGACTACGAAGAATATCCCAGGCATTGGAATCGATCGCGCGGGACAGAAAGAGAAGGAGAAAGAGAAGGAGAAAGAGAAAGAGAAAGAGAAGGAGAAAGAGGTAGTCGAGAAGAGGTAGTGTCGAAGGAGGCGGTGGAGGTGGAGGAAGAGGACTGCAAACGTCTCTGCTCTCCACCTATTCACCATCAGCATTACACGCGCGCACTTATTTCTTCTGTAGGTACTCTTTGGCTGTCTCTCTCTCCCAGCTTCCCTCACCGTCAAGCTTTATGGATTTGATTTCCATTCTCTCGCTCTTCGTCGCTCTCTTTTTCTCTCTCTCGCTTCTCATCTCCAGTCGTTATGATGCTTTACCCTCCGTTCTAGCATCCGCCTGCCTTTCTTCTCTCTTACTCGCTCACTCACTCACTCTCTCTCTCTCTCTCTTTGCACTTTCTATACCACCTTCTCTTAGACTCCGCCACCTTTTCCCTCCTCTTCGTCTACCTCCTCCTCGCGCTGCCACCGCCACCACCGCCTTCTGCTTGACTAATCTCGTTCTTGAGTTCTCTCGCACTCTTGCATTCTCTTTCTCTCTTTGCAACACCGCATACAGCTACATTCTCTAAATCCAAAAGAGTAATTTTTACACTTCTTAATTAAAAAACTCCATTGTCAAACCACTGACTTTCAAACGAAACTCATGAATATTGCATTGGTAAAGAGAGAAAATTTTCACTTAAACGCAGAATTAATCATGCGTTTCGTTCATTTGATCCGAAAAAACGACCATCTTCGTACAAATGTTTTATGAATCCTAGCTGATGTTTTATAAAATGTATAAATACAGGTTCCTTTTACGAATAATATGCTATGTAGGGTCATTGATTGATTTTGAAAAAAGTACATTGGATTTGTATGCAGAGTTTTTATACCTTGTGTACGAAAAACTTTGTCGTACTCTATCGATGTACCATCGCTCTTATTTAACGTTGTAACTGGAGGCACTCTATTTTCAAATTTAATTACTTAAATTCGTTCGGTTAAGAATATTAATAAATGTGTGTAAAAACTTTGATGTTTTTATCAACAAAAAATATGTATATTTTAGAATGTTTATATCGTTAAATAACTTAACAACATCGTTCGAAGAAACAAAAAATGCTCCATTACCAAAAGTTATTTAATTAATCGTGTCAAAAATAAATGATAACTTGTAACGAGTAACCAAGGTTGCCAAAGAATATTAATTAATATTACTGTAAAAAATATATTACCGATTATTGATATTCGCAATTAAAATTTATTTTTTACATTATTGCAAAAAATTTTCGATTCTCAAACGAAAATATCCGAGTATGCGACGATATATCTTAATCTAATAATCTATATGATTTTATCATAATTACGACTTTAGCAACATATGCGAATAAAACTAATAAAACTGTTATTCGTATTTAACGAAGTTAATATTATGAAAATTCAACGAAATCATTTACAAATTTAAAATAAATTACTGATTTAATTTAGAAATAAGTATGAATTTATAATTGTAAAAAATAGCAAATGTATTATAAAGATAATGTTGATTCTAATCTAAGTCGTTTCATTGACGCTCGGGATTACAATGATCAACAAAAAACTATCAAACTTATACCAACGTTGCATTGCTTTACTAATTATAAATTACTTTATATAATTAATTCAACTTTGGATAACGTAATTTAAACTTCAGATGAAGATCAAAACTAAAAAAATTTTAATTTTAAAATCTAATGTTTAAATTATTATTAATGTGATCTTATTATTGTTATTTCTGTTGCCATTGTTATCATCGTCGTCATGATGATGATGATGATGATAATTATTATTATTATTATTATTATCGATGGGTTCTTACCTATTTCATCTTTTAATAATTTTCAACTTACTTTTGTATCGCTTACTCTTGTAAATATTATGATAGGATGTTATGATTATTAAATTATTTTCATGAAGATGTCAGCTGTTTTACTAGAAGGAGATTACTACAAAAGTTGGTGCAGTCTTTCTTAGTATAAAAACTTTGATAAATCCTTTAGCTTGAATATAAATGAATTATATAATTATTTAAAAAATTGTGGAAAATACCTGAATCAAATTTAAATACTTTTCATTCCATCAAACGTTTTAAATTAAAAATATATATCGTTTTATCGATCGTCTATTTTATAACTTCTAAGTATCATCGTAAACACGAACGTTTAAGAATATAAACTACTTATACACGGATAAAGTAAACATTAAAAGTAAGATCACTTTTTGGAACAACAATATATGTAAATAAAAACTTAAAACTCGATGGATTACGTAGGAGAAGATTAATTAATTTTGAAAGGTAAGAGAATCCACGGCTTTATAAAAACCTGTAGAGAGGTAAATTATAAATTGGAGTAAAGAAGCACCACATGTCGTTTCTGGAACCTATAAATAATGATCAAAATGAGTGTAGCAGGTTCGAGAAGTTCCGGTCGGCAACCGGTGGAACGAATTGTAGAAGAAAGGTTTTTCATCGTCTTGCCATTGTGTTTCCAAACTAAATAAGTTGTCGCTGAAACCTGAACGTTAACTGAATCATTTATACGTAGTTTCCTTAAATGATTTTACCGCATTGATATGGGTTTTATCGTTAGTACCGCTTTTTCCTATCGATACATTATATTCAAAGGAAACTATCGAGCATTGTGAAAGGAATGATTCTTTCGTTGAAGATGAAAACTATGAAAAGAAAATATTTCAATGGAAATTTTCATTATAATATTTAACTCGGAAGAAATCAATTTAAATCAATTGAAGAAAATTTTTTATACGATAATTTTAATTGAAAAAAATCATGTTCAATAAATCATTGAACTTATAAAAAAATTTCTTCTTAATATCTTACTTATATTATTTTATGGTATATTAAATTCTTTTGTTTCACAGCTTATTTATTTATAAAATACTAATGTATTATAAATTATTAAGTTAAAGAGATAATCAATGATCAAAATATTTAATTGAAAAAACATTTTCTGGTATTTGTAACTTTCATTTTTTTGAGTCAAATGCTAAGATGACTATGTCATAAATAAAATATTCAACTACAAAAGTATATTCGAAATATTTAAATATTAAAAAGTTATATTCAAATACATTTTTTATAAAATAGAATTTTCTTTATATCAATAAAATTTTATACGCGATAAACTTCTATCTTCTACATAATTATTTCATTACCAAAAAATGTAATCAGTATGATATAATGTATTAGAAAAATCAAACTTAAATCAAACTTAATAAATTTCCTTTTGATAATTATAATTTGTATTCGTAGTTAAATATACTTTTTTAAATTTTTTAATTATATCCTATACTCAAATATTTTATATGTATATATATATACATTCGTATATATATATATATTCGTACAGTTTTACGTTGAAAAAAATATCATAATGATATTAAAAATTTGATTATACTAACTAAAAAATTCTATATAAAACTGTTGTTCGTTATCTTTTTGTTATTGATTAATTAGCCATTATTTAACGACACTTTTTATTCATAACAAATATATTTATTCAAAAAAATATTTCTAAATGCAAATTTTACATTAAGTTTAAATATTATAAGTTAGAGTTCAGGTTTGACAGTATCTGACATTCACTTTGAAATTCCATACTATGTCAAATTTTTCATGAAAAGAACTTTTTCTGACAGTTTTTCTATATCGATTCGAGATCAAATTTAATTTCTATTTTGTTTTTTTTCTTTTATTTTTTTCCTCATTTTCATCTTAAAAACATTTTCTAGTTATAAATATAAATATATTAACCTAATTTTGGAAATAATTATGAAAAAGAATTTTTTTCTTTATTATTTCATTGGAATTAATTAATTGATATTTTTATTTACTAATAATGATATTCTATATTCAACGTTAATGTCTATTAAAAATTTATGTTTTTGTAAATTTTTATTAAAACTACAGATATAATGTTCATTCAAATATATTAAAGAAAACAAATATTACTGTTCGAGAAGATTTGGTCGTAGAATCATGCTAACCTCGTACAATAAAATCTATGATAGTATAATGTATTGATAAATTGTATTGTTTACATTTTAAGATAAAATTAATTAATGTTCGTGTAGTATAAAAAATATATTTCTTACAAATTTTATCTGTTTAAAACTAAATATATTAATCTCAAAAATTAATATGAAAAAATTAAAATAATAATACTAATTATATTTTTAACTAATATCTTTTATATTATTTCTATATAAAGTATAGGATTAAAAAAAATTAGAAATTAAAATTAATCAAAATAACTTTGTATCGTGTAAAAAATTTTTTGATATCTTCAATACCGCAAAACTATATTTAAGGTCATCAATATTATTACATATTTATAATTTATTACACCATATAGATACTATATTAATTACATACTATTTACATTCGTTTAATCTTCCTAATACTTCTCTTGATAAAAAATAAAATATTTAACAAAATAATTGTAAATTTTAATAACTAAAGTGAAATAAAAGTTTCGTATTCACGTATAATTAAATTTTGTCATAGTTTAATTAATTATTCGATTAAATCTAAAATAAGAAACGTTAATTATATATATATAATTCAAAAGTAAATAAATTTTAATCAAAGCAAATAAACAAATTTTAAATAAAAATAAATAAAAACAAAAATATTCTAAAGTATATTTCAAGTAATCTCCGAATGAACAAATACTATAATTTTGTAAAATCTCATTTTACTGTTTTTGATCGAAAGTGTATGTATGCGTAACTTGGGTTTTTATATTCATAGAATCGAAACAATTTAATCTTTTTGATGTAAATGTGAAAATTAATAACGTAAGCGTAAAAAACCTGAAGAAACCCAGATGCAACAGTCAAGGGCAATGGAATAACGCCATGCCTCTTGCAGGTAAAGTAATGTACACATGGTGAACACCTGGCCAGTAAGAAAAGTTAACAAGTTCTGTTAGAGCCGCTCGACGTGTTATCATAGGAACAAACATTGTACAAGTCAGTCCGAATTTCGACAAGCGTGTGTAGTAAACTGAGAGTACGCGTATGATCCTTTTGTACACATCTAATATGATATATTATTTAAGGGAGGGAATCGTTAATACTCACGATATAATATTTATTTGACAAATTTATATCTTATAATTACCAATTTCGAATAACGAAAATTGCGATATTGTAATATTTAGATAAAAATATACGGGGAAAAATTATATAAAACAATCTTTATTCGTCAAAAAGCTTGATTAATAAATATCCATATAGTTTACAATTTAAAAATAAGATTACAAATATTTATAAATGTAAATAATAATATCTAATCAAGACTTTTGATCATTTTTATCTTTCATTTTAATTAAAAATATTTTTTATAATTTTTTATTATTTATGACAAGATAAAATTTTGTTTTTCTTATACTTATTTGTTTTAGAAAAAACGAAGCTAGATATTTGAGAAAAATCTACAATTTTCTGCGATATAATGCATCGTATACATAAAGGAGTGTATGAAAGAATATCAATTGACTTCTTAGAAAGTAAACTTTATGTATAATTTTATGATCTATTTTCATAATATTTACATTGGTTATTAATTTTTAAACGACTGTACATTGAACTGATTTTACAATATAAAAGAAACATCGCATTCTTTAAGGCTGTACGTGTGTACGTGTGTATTTATGCGAGTATTTTTAAATAATTTTATGGAATACTTTTAAGAAAATAAATAGGATATTATATATTTACTGCTGTCAAAAATTAAAATAATTATACATAAAAAATAAATATAAAATTTAAGTGAAAATATAATTCATAAAATTATTGATAGAAAGTTTATTTAAACCAAATTATTTAATAACACCTTGTTTCGATAATAAATAAAATTTATTAAATGACTTGAAGTATGAATTTACATTAAAAAATAATACGAATAAACAACTTTAAATCATTTTTCTTAAAAGAAATATATATTGGTCTTTCATATTATCCTGATTTTCAATTAAATAAATAATATTTAACTAAACTTATTTAAAACAGATGCTTTAAAGTTCGATTTAGGTTTCTCTAAACTGAATTACCGTGAGTCATTCTCGTATAATCTGATATACTAGTAGGCAGTAGCTTTTAATATCAAAATCCATTTACTACAGGATATGTCAGATTGATGGTTCAAATAAGCTAAAATTTAGATTAGTTGCTTTTCATTGTATTTTCATAATATATTTATGAATATATATGCAGAACAGTTGAAATTTTGTTATGTGGTATAAAATATTTTTATGATTTCAATCATTTTTTAAATTTTTTGTTATAGAAAATTAGATAAAAAGTTTTATTCAATTTTTCACTTACTACTTTACACTCGATTTATGAGAAAAATATAATGAAGAAACTTAAAAGTTTCAAGTTGAACTGTCATAAATTTCTCATAAATTCTATATCAAGTATCAGCAAATCTATAAATAATATATTTCTATAAGAAAGTACTTTAAAACTTTAAAAGCAACATTTTGATATATAATTTCAAATATATATTTAATTATCTTAGAAGAAACACTTATTCGGGTTTAACACTATTATTTTAAAGTTAATACGTTAACTTTACCTCTATATTTATCATAAAGATGTAATGCTTTAAAACTTTCTAATTATTTTTAGATAATATCGATGTGAACCATTGAATAGTATTTTACAATATACTTAATCCATCAAGTATTTTTTTCCATGGGTTAAATCCATTACAAAACCGTATTTCGAGCATTAATTAATATTTCATTATTTCTTTTATTAAAATAATATTTCTATAAAAACTTCTACCTTCATTCAAATTACATGATACTTAATTATTAATCAAATGGTAACATCTAATAAAATTACTTGAAATTCTCTTCAATTGCTGTCTTCAATATTTTTATCTATAATATTTACAGATAGTTACAAATTATCGATATATGTATTTGGTTAATTGTTCATATTGTCGAAATAGACATAAAAATGTAAATTTTTTATCATATATTTCATCAAATAATAATTTAAAAAATTTTTATTAATTTACAAAGACATTTAATTATATGACAATTCACGATTCTATTCTACGAAACAATATTGTGACAGTTCTACAAATTTTTTCATGTCAAAAATATACTTAATATGAAATAATGTAGTAAATGAAAAAATTGTGGTTATAAATGAGTAAACTCCTATAATAATTGTTAACTTGAACTTCAAAATTTTTTCTATCACAGTACGCCATAAGAAACGCTAAGTATATTGATTGGTTTCAACTATTTGTTTTTAAAATTTTACTCGTTTCATATACTCAAATTTCAATATAAAATAACAAAAACAACTTGAAAATTTTTATGGACATTCATCGTTTACAAACTTCTTTGTATTTAATATCGTCTATAATTTTTTAACGATATTGTGATTTTCAAAACTAATTATATTACTACTTAAAATTTTTTTAGAAGTTGAAGTCGGTTCTAATAACCATACTTATCCAATACAAATTAAATTAATTTAAATTATCGAATCATTTTTATGTACTATAAATGATAAAAATTTATTTCTTCGCAATGTAATATTTATCTTTGTAATACAAATTTTATTTTGATATCAAAAAAACAGTGTAATATACCAATTAAAAAAAAAAGTGTCATCATTAACAAATTGAAGATTTGGAATATACTCCATACTATTTTATTAGAAATATGCTCTTTGGTATATTCATATAATTATCAGATTTATGTCAAATAAAATATCGTCCGGAAATATTTTTTTTATAATATTTAAAAAAAGTATCAACTCTTTTAAAAGTATTGTCTAGCTTCAGAAAGAACTGGACAGTAAAATCATGATATGAAAACCGTAAGAGACAAGTTCTAAATGTTGAATAAGACCATAAATAAAAGGAATTAAAATTTTTAATATACTTTTAAAAGTCTATTATAACTAATCTTTTTAAATTTTTTAATGAATATAATATATGTTTAGTGTTAAAGCTAAACAAATTTATGATCGAAATAAATAAAAGAAATATGAATATAAGTTTCAAAATAATTTAAATTATATTGTATTTAAATGAAATAAAACGAAATAAAACAAAACAAAATAAAATGAAATGCACGTGGTCTATTATTAACCATATATTAATTAATTGCATGTTTTTATATTTTTAGGAGAAATTACTAAAAATTGTTTATAAATGACTAGAACAAAAGAGAAAAGCAAAAATCTATGAAAATATAAATAATTCAACAAAAAGATAAATACATTGTACCGAATAGGATACATTGTACTTGTCAGAATAAGTTTTTGCAACCATAGAAGTTTTTTAAAAAGTTTGCAGGCAAAAATGAGATTAATAAATATAAATAGAATAATGTTTATACGACTAAAATAGATCAAAATAAAGCGAGTTATACATATTTAATAAATGTAAGTGTAATTTTGCAAATAAAAAATTTGTAACAACATGTATTTGTTATTAATAAATTTCCCCATGATATAACATATGTATAAATAAAATTTTATAATATACATATTTCACATCTCTTTTATCATTCGTTCCATAAGTGTATAAAATTTATTTAGCTGTGTCAAAATACTATCAATATAAATTATTACATTATTATATTAAGTCACTTATTTCAAATTCAATTTAAAACGATTATCCGAGTTTTAACTTTCTTAAAATATTGTTTTAAAAAACTTAATTAATATATATGCTGTATATTTCAAAATCTTACAGGTATCATTTATTAAAACTGTTGCTAATTTATTATAATTTGAATCGTATAATTCTAATGAACGGATATATTTTTATACTTTAAATAATTTATAAATTATTATAAATGAAACTATGAAATGTTATGAATTATTTAATAATTTTTTTTTTGTTTGATATATTTTTAGAAAAATATAATTAAAAGAAAATATTAAAAAGTGAAAACGATTTCTAAATTAAAAAAAAAGTTATAATAAATTTTGACATAAATATCTGTAAATTAAATATTTATTGAAAAGGTATTCATTTCCATTTTATTTGTAATATTTGATTATCTCGCCTTCGTTATATATATATATATATATATATATTTATTACGAAAAAATAAAAAATAATACGCTTACTATAATTATAATTTCGAAAATAATGTAGTTTTTATAAAAAACAAAAAAAAAATAAAATTTTTTCTAACAAAATTTATATTTACTATAAAATAAATGATGAAAGAGGAAAATAGATTATAAAAGAGGCAAAGAAATTGCTTTAAAGTTACAAAATTAGAATAAAACTATCATCTAATTTTTACAAAAAGTAGTGAATATTTACGACATCGAAATTATGTTTGCTGTATAAAAACAGCCTTTTTGAGATAATTCGTCGATAAAAAAGTAAAGACCAGCATTTTTTGGATTACACAGGTAATTCTAATGAGAATTGACCAGTCAGGATCCGATCGGTAATCAAGACACTTCGGATAATTTCCACACGGCGACTCGAGGGTCGACGGTCCCTCGACCACTCGGTCGATTATCTTGTCATAGACGTTTCGTAGATGGGTGAAGAACGACCGCCACTTGTGGACCGAAAAGGGAGCAAAGGATCGAACGGGAAGAAGACGAGCCAAGCGAACGAATGGAAGGATGAGAGAGAAAAAGAGAGAAAGGGAAGTGGAGTCTCCAAGTGAAGCTGGTCAACCCCTCATCCGTGAACTATGCCCTCATCGGCCTCGTGACCTAAATATTCGTCCTTCCCATCAGTGTGCATGCGTGCCTGTGTGCCTGTGTGCCTGTGTGCTTGTGTGCCCATGTGCCTATGAGCCTGTGTGACTATGTGCCTGTTTGCCTGTCTGCCTGTGTGCGTCCACAACCAGAGCGTACGATAAATATACCGGTTTGTGTACGCGTTTGGTGATCTCGTATATACAAACCCATGCACACAATCCCACACCAACTAACCCCAACGAACACATACGAGAGAGTCAACTCGTCCCTTGACCTCACACGATTTAGCGGCGACTCTTTTTTCGTTGACGAAGGGAAAACCGAGTCGTGCGGAAGGAAAAATGATCGTCGGAACTTCGAGGGTCGATGCCCGCTTCATTCACCGTAACAACGGGAAACTCGTTAAACCGTCTCCTCTTTCTTAAAAAATCAGTATTAATAATAATAGTAGTAATTACATTTTATAGATATAATTTTCTATCAGATTTACCGAATACCTATGTTGTATGTCTTTTTAAATTACTGAATAAATCAAGTATTAAGTTTTTTAAAACATTTTCGTTATTGTGTTCAGATTATTTTGAAATTTTAAAAAATCTCCAAGTTTTAATCCCTTAGAGATAATTGTAAAAGAATTTATTTTGTTTTCAAAAATATTTATTGAGAATCGTTACATAGAATTAAACTTACCTCTTACTGTAAATTTATGATAGAAATATTTTAAAACGTGTTTATGAGGTTTTTTTACATCGTTGGAAAAATAGTTAACGCTATGGTAAAAACGATTCATCTGTCCAATAAATTTATAAATATACATTATTTAATATAATTTTATTACATTTAATAATATATTGTACTATGTTAAACCATATTCGATTGAAATTATTGTTTTTATTTTTATCATTTCCATAATTAAATTAGAATACCAAATTATCAGGATAAAGTTCGTTTAAGCCAAAGTTGTATAGTTATTAATATAAATTTATGGACAATGATAATAACGATGTGACTAAAATCTTTAATATTATATAAAATAAGTCGCTTTTACGGTAAAAATGTCAAAAATATTTCAGCTTCCAGCGAAACTTTCTTAAATATTTTGCCGAAGATTTTTAACGCTGTGAAAGTTAGCATTAATTACCAACACTACATCTTAAGACAACCAAAGGTATTGAGAAAATCTTATATAAGATTACGACTTCCATATTAAATGTAACAAAATATAAAAAAGTTTTCTTGAAATAAAAATATATCGATACTTGAATTTTATATCATCAAAACCATCGGGTACATCGGGGTTGTACAATTGTTAAGAATATGGAAAATATCATTTTTAAAACTTGAAATAATCTTTTTTGAAATTTTAGAATTTTTGGTTATTTTAAAAAAAATATACTCTTAAAAATCATTGCACTGATATATATATATGAAATATAAATGTTAGGAAATATTCTATGTCAACGGAAATAAAATTCAATCAAATTAATAATATTCTCGATAAAAACTTAATGATTTAACGAGAAAAGGCGAACGCGATAAATTTTTATTGTATGTAACGAAGTGTAAAATAAAGAACATACGTATACGCCACAGCTTTATTAGGCACGAAACGATCAGTTTGAAAGCTTTTCGTACATATAAAACATGAAAGTGAATTTTTCGATCGAACTTTTGCCTCGCGACGTACATTTATTTGGCTTATACATCCGTCAATCCACCGCTCAAATGGTCTTTTTCACTCTGAAGCGATTTTCTTGTCTGCAAAAATCTCTATGAGACTTTTTTTATGAAAGTTTGATCGCGTGTAGCATTTTTTTTTTCTACGTCATGTTTCGTATCGCTAATATTTTTCTTCAAATATATAACTAGTAAAATAAAAGTTATCGTAAAATTTTTAATAAATGCTTTCGACTATACCATTTAAAATTTTAATCGTTAAACAAATTTTTCATTTTTATTTTATCTTTAACTTATAATCCAATTAAAGATGGAAATAATTCTTGTATCGATTTTCTAACGCGGTTTTTACAAATGATTTTTTAACGATATTCTTCGAATGGACTATACGCTAAATTTTTATGTATATCACGCATAAACATATAAACGAATAAAATTCTTTATAGGTTCTTTCATGCTGAACTCTCATTTTTCGATCGTGTAAAAAGAAATAAATGTCGTATATTCTCAGCTATACTTTGCAATGATTCAACGTTAAAATTCAACCATAAAAATAAATTTGTTTTAATTTAAGCACAACTTCGTCCAACGAGTATTTTAAATATAAACTTTTAAATAAAATATTTACTTTTTGTAAAATCCATATCGCAAAAAAATAAATCACGAAAAGTTGTATCAACGATAAATACATTTATAAGAAAAAAAATTCGACTATAAATAAAACGCCTCCTTCCTACGTTTTGTTCTATGCGGGTAGCTCAATACGCAAATTCCGATTCAAAAATATAAAAATGACCCAGACCGTTAATCAAGGGTTCGGACCGGCTGCGCCGTGCTTGGGAGCGCGATAGAAAACTGAGCGAGAGAGAGAGAGAGAGAGAGAGAGAGAGAGAGAGAGGCCAAAGCGAATATTGTCATTTTCGGGAACAGCAACCAACGCGCGATGAATAAAAAGAATAAAAAGAGAGAGAAAACGTAAAGGGAAGCACACAACGAACTCTCGTCGCGGTTTTTCATCGCGTGTCTCGCGCACAGCTAATTACCGATACGCCACGTGTTTATTATAAATAGCCAATGGTTATAGTGCGACAATGTTGGCATAATGGCATGTTATCGGATAAATAAAATAGATGGCCAACGATGGGGTGCGGACTCGATTACGCGTGTCGACATCCCTCGGTTCCCCGCCCTCTTGACCCCGGCTCTCGAGCATCGCTGTTATCGCCGTTATCGCGGATAACGCTCACAGCTCCGCGCATGCGCCAAGGATATCTTTGTCTTTCGATTCAACGGTCATAAACGCGAATCGGGAGAATCGCTCCCTCGGATTTAAATACGTGAAGCCGAACGAGCGACTTTCCTCCGTCCGAGCTCATCCGCGAGAACAGTGCGACGACCCGACCCTACCAAGAACTGTATTTAATTTTTGTAATAATTACAACTGACGCGGATGCGATGCTTATGTTTTACCGTTGCCGATAAATTACCAAAATTACCCTCTTACCAAAATTACTTTTATTATTTAAATCATCGAAGGCGACAAAAATCTCGCTCGACACACGTAGAGACATCTATCTTAAAAATATTAAACTTCATCCGCCCGCAATGAAATTTACTTGGGAAAGTTTACCAAGTTCTATTCTAACTTACGCAAGATAATACTAATGATAAAGGTTAAATACTTCGACCAATTATATCCGTAACACAGCAATATTTTCACACAAATAATATAATAGACTAATTTGGACTTACGGAATACCAGAGAAAGTTGAAAGAATGCGTTGTACATTGGAAAGTTCATACAATAACATGGAATAGTGTATTTATAATTACATAGCAGTAAATCAAAACAGGCAAAATAATATCGACTGACACGGGTTTCTCTCAAACCTTATAATAATTCAATCGACTGTTTCGGAAGATTTTAGTACTTCTGTGATAAATTTTTCAACGTCTGCTATAACTAATTTTACACCGTCGATATGCTTTTTTATTCCAAATATTTTATCCGCGCTTTTGGATAACTTACACAAATCTCTGCTAAGCTACTTTAATTAAATTACCCATTAGTAACGAATTATGTATACGCGTAATATTGTCTTAGAAAATGTTCTATAAGTCACCTTCGCGAGAGAAAGGTTTTATACTCGAAGAATATTAACTTTCTACGGAAAAAAGTTTCGATTTCTAATGGTTTTTCGATGAACTTATATCGATAAATTAGTAATCGATAGCGGTTTCTTAAAAAATTTCGCGAAACTTGAATCCAAAAATTAGATTGGATACAAAAAATTTAAGTAGTAGCAAATATATTTATCTCTTACTGTTACACAGTGATCAGATAAAAAATTCAGTGATGGATATTTTGTAATTAATTATTATTCTTCCAGCATTATTAAATATTAAAGTCGTTTTATTTATGTATATATATATATATATATATATATATATCGATACGAATATATTCTGAAATATATCAAATAAATAAGATAAAGCTTTATTGCTAAATAAAGCGACTTATATTAAAATACATTTAATATTCGATCAGGTATAAAAAAAAAGATAAAAAACGATTAAAATCTGATTGTAATCTTCCCTTCGAGCATATTTTCAGGAGCGACGAATACTACTCTCTCAAAATCGCTCCGTAAAATTTTTTTTATTACCTCCTCGAAAAAAAAGATTCGAGTCAACAAAAATATGAAGGCTGAAAAGTGAAAATGAATAGCGATCGAGAATCGCGAGTCAGCCATTATCAGTGCAGTGGAGTCGGTCTAATCGAACTCCGACCGAACGGTTCCATCAGCCGCGAAGCTTTTCATTTTTTTGCCGACGGTTCGCGACCGCCATGGGGACAACGTTTCTTTTTATGCGCGCCGCGACGCTAAGCGAGACAATGCGCGCATGCGCCCGACCAAGACTGCACCCTTTCGAAGGTTCAAGGCGCTCGGATATTCGGATATTACGCGACGCTTCTCCTTTCTCGTTACTTTTATGGGTTTATTACCACTGGGGATGTTGGAAAAGCTACAGCCGATAAAATTATCCCGTGCCTTCGCTGAATTTGTATGCGTGTGCTTTGGTCGACAAATATCGAGCTGAATTTATTTGAATAACGCGTATCGGTAGATGAGTCAGTTCATGAACAAAACCCACACGAGCATACGAACGACTGATTCAAAAAACGAATGTCGCTTCTTCGATACCTAGCCTTTCCTCTACGTATCTTTCCTTATATTTATCATATTTATCATATTTCATATTCATACAACCATGAAATATAATTGCCTTATCCAACGTGTAATTTGATATCTTTAAAATCTATAAAATAGCTTTAAATGAAAATTTTAAATGTTGCTGCTTATGCATTGAGTAAAAGGTATTGATTTTATACGTTTGTTGTCAGATTTTCAAGATTTATTTACAAACGTATTTCATCGGAAAATAAATGCGGGTTTAATATTGTTAGGAAATACAAATAATATATAATAGATAAAGAACCAATCAATATCTAATACAGATGTCGTGCATAATAAAAGTCAAGATTTTTACTATGACATACGAACAAAGTAAATACCTTTGATTATCGGAATATTTCATGCTTACGAATGAATAGTAATAAAAATCTTTTTTTCTCATTACGTAGATACTGCAAATATTATACCAAGTATTTTCTCGGATGAATTTTAGCATCGGTCGTGCAAAATATTAGAATTTTATGATAAAACTTATAGTCGTTTTATACGTTAAATATTAAAAAGAATTTATTATAAAAATGTATAAAGATTCGCGCTTTTCGATATTTTCAATTTTTTAAGATTGGATTATAAAAAATTGCATGTAAATTTACCCTAAACTTTAATAAAAGTATTTCTGAAAAACGATATGCTCTTCTACTAAGAAAAATATATAATCCAACAATCGGCAAAAGTCAGTTGCTTGCCTTTCTCTCAGTTGAAAAAATTGTATATAAACGTTTATGCTAATCCAAAGATAAAAATGTTAACGTGACAATAAATCAAGTTGAAATTACCCACTTTCTTATAGGTTGCATTTAGAGTTTCTCTCACCGCTTAAGGCAATATAAAAACTGCACTCTAATCACAAGAAAGTGTTTTTCTTTTAAACTGTCTGAACAAGCTGATATGAAAAATCGTTAAGGTTGGCTTTGTGAACGCGAAGACTAAATAAAATATGATAAATAATTAAAAAATGAATACAGAGAAACATTACTACCTTAACAAATTTTTATTATTATTTTAAATGTTATAAATATTTTACATTATGTATAAACTTAAAAAATTAATGATATTCATTTATAATTATTTATTAATTATATAATATTTTATGCATAAATATTAAATTTTCAACGTTTCTTTTCGAGTTATCGTTTTTAAATTCTTAATAATTAATGATAGAATAAAAATATTATATTTAATATAAAAAATATGAACCAGCTTTTATTATATTATATAATTTACTGTGTTTTCATAAATAAAAAAGTATTTTTATTTTAATTTGTACAAAATTGATTTGTACAATATTAAAATATAGACATTAACTATTCTATCGCTGACAGTAATTATAGCTAACCGAATATTACATAATGATTACCATATGTAATATTGTTATCATTGTCGATATCAAGACTCTGGTACAAACTAAAGAAATATTATACAAAATATTGTTTGTTAACCTTTCATATATTTGAAATATTTTAAATAAAATTGAAGTACGTTAAACTAAATAAATAAAATAATAATTCGCAGTATTTTCTTTAAACAAATATTTAAAATATATATTACAGATTTAATTAGAAACGTACATTTGAATGACTTGATTAAACAACTTAAACGTCAAGTCGGTCAATATCAAAAGAAATATTTAAAAATAAATATAATAAATAAGAAAGTATTAAAAGTTTATAAAACTTAATAATTTATTTACTATGGTATAAATTTTCAATACATTTTAAAAGTAAAGAGATTAAAAATTATTCTTTTTTCAATTCAATAAATAACTTAAAATACTATTTTAATTTCTAATTATATTTAAAAAAAAATAAATATTTTTATATTTTTAATATATATATATATTCAAATTATATCGTAAAAATAAATCTATAATACTTCTCTAATTACTATCTATAAATTTATGATTCTTAGTTAAACGTACTTAAATGTAAATTAAGTACACTAGAAATATAAACCAAATAATTAAAAAATTATGGATATTTACCTTTTAGGTAAATTTTATTTGTAGTTTAGCAACATGTACCATAGAATGGCAATTTTTATTCAATAACAAACATTTTAAATGTATTATAATACACTATCACTGTTCAAGATCTATATTGGAATAATATAAAATCTAAAAAGTAATAAATATAAAATACATTTCTTTTAGAATCACCGATAAGAATTTAAGTATGAAACTATACAATTCATTTAAATCATAGAATATTCCGTTTTTCATAATTTAAAATTAAATTATAACACGAAAAGAAGACTCTTAAAAATTGAATTAAGATCTAATAAATTATCAATTGTTTTAAGCGTATTAGAAAAGTATTAGGTAACCATTTAGAAATTATATACGTTAAATGCTTTTTTTCAAATTATTTATAGTACTAAATAAATATGTACACTTTCAACTCACTAATAAAAAGATTGTGAAATATATTATCAATATTAATATTCTGATATAAAAATAAATCTAAGATTTTAATCTAATGTGTATCGTAATTTTTAGCCATGTACTTATGTAAATACTAAATTTATTTAAGAAAAATAAAGTAGTATCGAATGATTAAAAATCATCTATAAATCATAAATCACTGTTCGCTATTATTTAACTTTCAAATATTTTATTTATATAATCATAAGAGCCGTATTTATTAAAAAACATAATTTAGTTTCTAAAATTTTCCGTATTCATCTATGAATTTTTATCGATACTTTTAAATTTTTTTACTTTTCAGCACTTATAAAATAATTAAGCGATCATCGAAATTAAATAAAAATAAAAATACATTTTCTATCTTTATATTGTTTAAACTGTTTAAATAAAGTGAAAATTAAAATAAAGAATATCTATTGTATCGTAAAAAACTTATTATCAACATTTTTACTTCGTGTAATTTTATATAAAAATATTCTTGAAAATTATAATGTAAATTATAATTTACGATCAATCAATGGTAGTAGAGTTACGTAAGTATTTTCAAATATTATGCAATTCTAGTATAATCAATTAAGTAATGCTATTCCTTATTTTTATGATACTATTTACCTGTGTCCAACCAGCGATAAGTCATGAAAATATATTTTTAAAGTTATAAATAATTAACGAATACTTAAATACTGGAAGACAAAATATCGGCCTTTGTAATAGTTTGCAAATTAAAATTTAAATATATTAAATTTATATATATTAAATACATGGAACTGAAAAAATAGAATAATGATATTTTATATAAATATCATTATTCTATTTTCTACTTGATCAAGTCGATTATTCATAATCAAATACATAGGCAAGTCACATTCGCAGCGCTGTTACCAGAGAAGAAGATGAAAAAATATCTAAAGATAAATCATGATTATAAAATCCATATCCTCGATTACGGGTTGTGGCTGTTCAACTTTTTTCTGCCTCAATGCAAACTGAATAAGAAAAAGCGGCAGAGCAGTAACAATGAGGGATGAGAAAAAAAAAATAGAGCCATATACTTTCTATGCAAATCTTTGTGCTAAAAAGAGAGAAATATATAGGAACCGATTAAAAAAACGAATATGAAAGAGAAAGCAATAGAAGACTGAAAGGATTACGGATGCGTCAACAGCGATGACGGAACGGCCAGTAATCGTCGAGCCACTATCTCTTCTCTCTTCCTCTCTCTCTCTCTCTCTCTCTCTCTCTCTCTCTCTCTCTCCTTCTCTCTAATATTTCGAATAGTTCACATTTACAATAGGCTTTATTGGTGGGAAACCGGGGGTGATTTTCAACGGGCTAAAGCACAGAGGCAACGCATCCATCACGCGATGTCAACGTGATTGTCTTCCGCCGGCTGCCACAGCTGCGCCGAAAAAGTATTGCTCCAACCGGGAAATCCGTCGCGCCTCCTACAGCCTCCGATTCTCGGCATCCACGAGATCCGCGGAGTCGCGCGCATGGACAAGAGATTCGCCGCTGGAAAAGCCACGCGCCATTCTACCCGTATTCGAACGGAGCTCCCGATATGCTTAGATCCTCGGACGTCACCTCGTTAAAGATGCCCCGAAAGCGGCAATTTAAGATTATCTAGGCGATTATCGAGCCTAGAGTCAATCGAACGGCCATTGCGATCCTCGTCTTGTATCCCTCGTTTTTAAGGCAATTTTTAATCGCATTGTGAAACGTAACCGTTGAAACTCTCGAGAAAACGTTCTTTGTTCTTCCAAAATTATTATCTGATAATTATTCGTATCAGAATTGTTATCGACTAAAATTTTTTTCGAAATAACCTACGTATTATATTTGCAGATGTTTCTTGCTTTAAGATGCTCTTTTTCACAACGCGATCAAAGTAAAGAATATACAGCGCGTTAATAAAACCATTCGTACGCTACTGTTCAAACAGTTTCTTTCGATTAACCTTTTTTCTTTGAAAATATCCACTCGACGAGAATTTTGAAAGTTACACGAATCGATGGTACGGCAAAACGATGTACGCTTAAACATTAAAGATATCTAATAATAATATAAGCGTTAATAAAGCGCTAATAAAATGTTAATATTAATTAGAAGTAATAAATGAACTGGAACTAATCGTTGATATTAAAAAACCAAGTTTCCGCTCGTTCGATGCTCCAAGTGCTGTACCGTTTCGATAAAAAGATATCGCAAGGATAATTGGAAACTAACGAGGAAGAACCGCACACCTGACGAAAAGACATCCTTTTCGTCGGCGGAGCTTTTCTCGAGGGCACGCGCTTTGGCGAGAGACACGCGTCACTGGGAAGCGTTGGTACCGATTCCGATCTTCTTCGACGAGAGCCGCGAGGATGATGGATCGAGTCTTTGTGTCGCAGATGCGCACCGGTCATTATCGATCGAGTGCGTCTTCGCTCCTCCGCGGCTCCCCTCGGTTCCTCGACACGGACCTCCACGTGGGAAACGCTGGGGCAAGCTCCCTTTTTTTCAGAGACGTAACGGACGGGATCCTCGTTCCAATCCTCGCTCCAATCCTCGCTCCAATCCTCGCTCCAATCCTCGCCGAGTTCGACGCCCGTTGGAAGAGTCGCGGGCAAAAGCGCGTACCTGGCTTCCCGAACGCTACGATGCACAGGTATCCAAATTTAACACGCGCATTCGGCTACATATTTTCCGTGAAATTTCGATGAAAATTCGTACTTGAATTTGCTGCTCCGCTTTTATACGTAAATTATACAAATATGTGTGTAATTTTAATCGCGTTATACGAGGTATGTCGTTTAAAAAATATTTCACACGATGTTTGCATTGCACACGCTACAACGAATGCCAAATTACAATCTTCGTACCTCGTATTTTTCTATAATATTATTTAATAGCTGTTATTATAGTATTTAAGAGACGTACAATATTACAAAAATTTGTTTAAGAATTTGTAACGTTTAGTGCACGCGATAACCATTCATACATTTAACATATTTATTCCGCAGAAGTAAAAATTCGATAAAATATAACGCGTACTCCGTGTATTATTCATTAACCCCAATAGAATGTTATACTAAGTCAGAGTAGAAAAATGATTTAGAAGCGAACCGATAATATTTCATTTTCTACAAAAATTCAAATTATTTTAACCTATGAATAATAATATTTAATTATTCGTAAAGTTTGTCATTGAACGTAAGCTGACTAATCCAAGTGGTATTGGACAAAAATCAATCTAAACCAATATCTTATATACAACTAGCTAAATAAAAAATATAAATATACGATATGAAAATCACGGAATTATATAACAGATGTTGGTACTCGAGATAAATCAACGTTTTTTATAGTTATCTAATCGATACAAAAAAATATCAATTCCATTTAAGAATCGATAGAAATATCTAAGTGTACAAAAAGTTTTACTTTATCAAAATCAATAATAGATAAAAAAATAATTCAGGAGCTAATTCGTTATTCGGATATAAACTTTGTATCGATAAGTACGGTATTAAAACAAATATCTTTCATGAAATAAAATATCAAGATAAGTACAAATATTATCAATATATAATCAAAATCATTATATTTATTATAGAATAAATATAAACAATTGTAATCATAAAATTATAGTGAAATGATTTGTATATTTAAATAATACGTTAATAATTTAAATAACCTGTGTAAAAATATTTTGAACATATTAACAAATTATATGTTTTTAAATATTAATCTTCGTTTGTATAAGTTTAAATTAAATTTAGATACTTTAAAAAACTATAAGCGAAATAAAAATTTTATTTTCTTTGATATAAAATCTATAAAAAATTATTCTCTATTTTATAAAAGTTCAAATTTTTAATAATATTTATTTATTACGATGAAAATATAACTTTCACGATAAATCTTAAACTTCATATTTTAAATAATATTTTTAAGAAATGAAAGACGATTGAAAAATGAACGAAATCGAATACACGTATAGAACGAATACGACGCAGAAAAAAAATTCCATTCTTTCCAAATAAAATTTTCTTCGTTATAATTATTGCAATTTTTCAAAATTATAAAAATAGAAGGAAGACATTGAAAACTCGCGTGAATATTGGAATGATATTTAAAATTTTTGGAAGATCGCGTATTTATATGAAATTTGATACGTAACGTTATAATGAAAATAAACACATCTTTATGGTGTAACGTAGTTACGTGGAAACGGTAAACCATGTAAAGAAAATATTGTAAAATATTGTGTTGTGTATAAAAAGAACAATAGGAAATTACATTATTAACGTATAAAAATACAGCAGCCGTAAAAGCGAGTCATTGTTTTTAATAAATCACAATTTTACAGTTCGCTAAAGAAAATGCATGTTTAAAGAGCGCGTAAATGGAAAAGAAAAAATCGATAGACAGAGTAAAATCCGACTTTTCTAGATAATATCGCGAGTGTGTCGAATGGAGCGGGTGGTAAAAAAAGGGAAGAAAAGGACCGTCGAGGTGGAGGGAGCTGAGAAGGAGAAAAGAGAGAAAAGAGGAACCCACGGAGGAAAACAAGCTCGTTCGACTTTATAA
Organism: Dolichoris vasculosae; assembly: GCA_018907195.1. Taxonomy (NCBI): domain Eukaryota; kingdom Metazoa; phylum Arthropoda; class Insecta; order Hymenoptera; family Agaonidae; genus Dolichoris; species Dolichoris vasculosae. The sequence continues at coordinate 1,099,286 of JACCHY010000005.1, read as the reverse complement.
ATAATAAATTCGTCCGCGCGCGGCTCGCGAGTGGGGAAAATGCGAAGATGGCTGGTAATAAAGAGGCAGCAGTGGAAGGCGAAGTGACGTCCTGTGTCGCAGAGTCATAAAACTGGGCTCTGGGACCTCCGGGCTTACACTCTTATTAAAGCCACGCGAGAAGCACTGCATATTGACGGTTATTGATCACCTTTCCCGGACCTTTTACGATCCGACCGAAGAATAGAACCTTACAAAACTTTTTTCCAATCTAGCTTGATTTTGAACGCTATAATTATTTCTCCCTGGACCAGCGAGTGTGCGCTCTTCATTTTTTTCACTGCTTCTGTTTTCGCCGGGAAACGGCCGTTACAAAAGAGATTTTCTCTGCAATTTGCATAAATTGCTTTTCATTGTTCTCCGTTCTCCCTCCCCGCCACCTCCTCCTCCTCCCCGTCCCTCCCTCCGTCCCACCCCCGCCACACTCTCTCTCTCTCTCATCTCTCTCTCATCTCTCTCTCATCTCTCTCTCATCCCTCTCTCATCCCTCTCTCATCCCTCTCTCATCCCGCTCATGACTTCGGCGAAAACACGCCAAATACTTTACCTCGTACTCGATCGAAATACCGGTCTTACCCAATGACACAACCGATTTTGGTCCAACCTTTCAAACTCCTGAATTTTATGAGATCGTTATTGAATTAAATCTCCCAAGACATTTTTTCAGACTTACATTCGTAATTTTGCTTGAGTATTCTTTAATGATTTTATTATTTATTAAACGAATTATGATAATGAAAATAAATATTGAAAAAAAGGTAAATCTTTAAACTCAGAATTGTAACTCTATAAATATTCTACAATTCAATTAAAATTGTGCAACTTTGTGAATATTAATACGAAATCATTTAATAACTACAAAAATTATCGTATTTTCAACTTTATCCACTTTTATTTTTATTCGAATGATTATGGAAATTAAAATAAAAATAGAAATTAATATAATTGAAAAAGTAAGTTCTTACTCTTATAAAATCGAATACCAAAAATTTAAATCAAATTCACTATGTTACAGTAATTTTTAATAAACGGAAAATTATCGTTAAAAAGAGATTTATACATGAATACACGAATTATATGGAATTGATTTTCAAATTTGTTATTATATGTATCTTATCTACGTTATGAATTTACTCACGTGTTTACTAAGTTATTTGTTTCTTAATTATCCATATCGAAACAACATTCTTTAAAATATAATAATTAAAATTCTTTAAAATATAATAAATTCAAAAACAGATTTTAAATATTTGTATTCACAATTTTTGAAAGATGATTCATCGTTTGTTGTTAGAAATAAAATATTTTGATGTTCTTATATATTTATTAGCAAAAATAATATGTAGAATGGAAATTTTAATAAACTATAAATAACTAACCAAAAAGTAAAAGATCAATGATTCACAAATACATACTGCTTTGCGCTATTATGGCTATACTTCATTAGAATTTTAGTTAATGAAACGGAGTTTTTATTGTTGAAAATTTTATTAACTAAAAAATATGTCAATAAAGAAATTATTTATATTATTAGCTTTGATATTAGTTATTTTACATTATTTGTATTTTTCTTGTTTAAAAAACATATGTTTCATTAATCAAAAACAAGGAATTTATATTTTTCTCTGAAAAGAAAAAAATATAATGAAAAATCACTTAATTTAAAAAAATATTTTAATAGTTAAAAATATAATGTATCGATTTTGCTGAGTGTATGAACCAAGATATCTATTAACATATAATTGAATTTTTCGTAAAATTCTACATTATTATAATAATATATTGTTATAAATCAAAAATTCAAAGAAAAAGAGTAAATTCGAATGAATTTTAACTTTTGTTACTTTTTGATGTATAACAAAGGATGGATGTGTAAAATATGTTTTCAAATGAACATTCTCGAAACTAATTTAGACTTTCAAGTTAAATTCAAGTTTTAATTTTATTCAGATATTCAAGTTGCGTTGAGACTTTTAACATAGATCTAAACTCTTTATCTAACTTACATTAACAAATCATGAAAAATTATTAACCATTTATAGTTATTTTACTTCTCGTAACTACGAAAAATGATAATTTTTATAATTTCAAAATAACTATGAAAAATGATTAAAAGTATTTATTAAGTAATATCTAATGCATATCATTCAATAATAATAATAAAAACTAGTTTAAATATTGTAACAATTATAAAAAAAATAATTTATTGGGTAAAATATTGAATTTTTTATCGATATAAGTTTAATTGCTATAATTTTAAATTAGCAACTTTTAAAAATAAAATTTTTAACTTATATCCATTGTATCGAATACCATAATTTTTATTTTCTCAAACTTATATGAAATTAAATTTATTTGTAATATTATGTAGATTATTTTAACTTAAAAAGGTATTTAATTGTTACCGTTTTTTTAATAATTTATTATGAAAGAATGAAATTGTATATTTAATAGATCAGATAAGATATGAAACATTGAAATTGAAAAGAAATATTATAATTAAAAAAATATTAACTTCTTTTTAAAAAATTATATATAATACAATTTGATACTAATTTGTTATTTTATATTCGTTTAAAATTTGGTAATCTGAAAATAATCAGCTTATATATTTTTTATTTAAAATAAAAATTGTAAATCTAATAAATAATGTTTTTTATACGTTGTATTTTATAAAATTTATAAGATAAGTTAACTTAATGGATAACTTATCAACAACGCATCGAAACTACTTTGACTAGTAACATTATCTTCTATCGAAAAATTACTGGGTGTCGATAAAAACAGTAGTTAATTTAATGTACGGACGGCAATAAATTACCCTTAGTCGATAAATCGGATGTCTTAGTTTGTCATATAAGAAAATTCAAATGTAACAAAGCAATGTAAAAACATTGTAAAACGCTTTACATATACATTTTATGACTAACTAATAATAATAACAAGTTGAATTTTTTATCTTAATTTTATTATTTGATTATAGCTGATCGTCACGGTTCGTAAATAAGATTAGTAGTAGAGGATCCCATTTACTTTAAATACACATAAGAGTAGCCATCTTTTAAAGGACAGTAAAAGCAAGAGCGAAAGTGTGAAAATTGGTAAGCAGGCGAATCAGCTGATATTTCGTGTCAATTCAAAACAACTCGGCTGGAAAGTGTATACATTTTTTTTCTATTGCCATCGACGCGTATTCCTTGCAGGAGTTGTTTCATCGTAAATGACTGTTCGTCAGTGAATTATAAACACGAAATAATCAAAGTAACTTTTATACTATAAATTATATATCTGATTCTTCCACATTCAAATTATTTATAGACTAATATTTTGCATAACAAATCTTTGAATTTTTGCAAAACGTCATCATTGTTGCTGACAGAAGCTGCTTCGCATGCTTAGAATAGAACGTGATAATGGGTAACGCAGGCAGTAATCAGGCCGTCAGTCATCACAGTAGCAACGTGCACCGTGAAGGACATCCTAGGCACAACAAAGAACATCCCCCGCAATCACCAGGCAAGGATGGACAAGCCTTCATGTTCGATAAGAAACTCAGTCACAAAATTGTCTTTCAATCTTCTCAGGATGAAGACGAGCCATTTTTTACAAAGGTATTTAATTAGAATTGAAAAGTTTTCTTTTAAATGTATTTTTGTTCTTTGATATATTTTTTTAATTAAAAATTATTTGTTTCGAACAGATTGTACTTCTGATTTTTTTCTTAGTGTTTAAAGATTTGCTTGTATCGATATAAAACATTCAAATTAATAAAAATTTAAAAATTCAGTTGGAAGAAATTAGCAAAGTGTATTTGAAATTTCGTTAAAAACGATAATTTTTTCAATTATCAAATTCAGTATACAATTATTAATATAAACGATGCTAAATGTTTTATATAAATTTTCCATTAGATTACTTTTGAGTATTTGAAAAACTAAATGACAAATAGTAAACCATGGTACAGGTTATGCTAGTAATAACAATATAATTAACAAAATATATAACGATATACAAAAAATTATCTTTTAATTATATTAAAATATTTTTTAAAATTTGTTAATTATATATTTCTAAAAAATATATCTTTTAAATAAATTATAAATTTAATATTTGTTTTAATTTTAATAAATCCTACTTATACGTGTCTAGTAGAAAATTTAATTTAAAACTTTTGTGTACGATGGACTTACGACATTTAAAAGAAAGAATCTAAGGAGGCTCATAATTTTCCTGGTACTCGACCTCGCTCTAATACAGTTTCCGAAGGAACAACCAAGATTGCGGATAGAAAAGTTTTACCTACTGTGTTTAAATGGGAAGGTGGCGGTAAACAAGTTTATATTAGTGGCACCTTCAACGACTGGAAAACACTGCCTATGGTAAAAAGTCATGGAGATTTTGTTACGATCATAGATTTACCGGAAGGCGAGCACCAGTACAAATTTTTCGTCGATGGAGAATGGAGACACGATCCTGGTCTTGTAAGTATAAAGTATAAATATAAACTTGACTATCGATGCACATTATACAATTGTATTTATCGACGATCGATTAACCGATGCAAAACAGTTTTTAAAAAATAACGTGGTTGCTTTTCATATTTTTTGATTTTATAATAGTTATAAATTGCTATTTACAGTATTTTAATAATTTAATTATTTAATATATATATACGATAAATTACTAATCAGCTTTGAATTCATTGCAGACAAAAATTATGAAAGTTTTAATTTACTTAAGAAAATTATATCATTAATATTTCAAATAAATAATTAAAAATATGATTTCATTTAACTATGAAATTTATTTAAAAATTACTTTTTATTTTAGAAAATTGTTGATAATGGAATGGGATCTAAGAATAACTGTGTATCTGTAAAAAAATCAGATTTTGAAGTCTTCCAAGCACTGGCAAAAGATAGCGAAGGTATTATTAGTAGTGCTCAAACAGAGTATGGTCAAGATATACCACAATACAAACCTTGGGAGAAAGTTCCCGGACCTCCGATTCTGCCACCGCATTTACTTCAAGTTATTCTTAATAAGGATACACCACTATCGGTAACATATTTAAAAAAAATTCAAAGTAATACAAATGTAACTTTATGTTGTTTTTTAATATTTTACTAAAATGTATTTCTTATTATAAATACTTATATTAAATCGATAAATTATTTTTATCTAATTTTAAAATATAATTAGTAATATAAATTTTACAGGACACTATGTTTTGTTAACAAAATATTGAAAATTTCAATTACTTATATTATTCATAGCTTTCGCTACCTTAATTCCTCGGTGTTACACTTAAACTGATGATATTTATATCAAACTAGATTTGCATAAAATTTACATAGGTGCGATCAAAATAAAATATTGATTTATTTTACATAATCATGTGATTTAAAAACAAATACGCATCTTTGATTTAAATCAATCGATATACGTGTTACTTATTTATGTCTAAATATATTTTTAAAAATTATTAATAATATGTTAAAGTTATATTCATATTACTGAAATAATATTAATTATCAAGTAATTATTTTTAATTATAATTAATTTTAAGTAATAAATATCAGTATTTATTAAAATTAATAATTATTTTTTTGACAGTGTGAACCAACGCTTTTACCGGAACCTAACCACGTAATGTTAAATCATCTCTATGCATTAAGTATTAAAGATAGCGTTATGGTACTCTCAGCGACTCATCGTTATCGCAAAAAATACGTGACAACACTACTGTACAAACCAATATAATTGTAAAAAATCTATCGTGTTCATGCCCACCACCGCCAGAAACTACTTAGCTAACGAAGAACAATAGGGATAAAACAGAAAAATGGAGCGAACAATTGAATTTGTTCTAAAGTTTCTTAAATGTACTTTTAATGAAGTGACATGAAATGCAATGGGTACGTTTTTTGGTACGTGAATTGTTTATTATACCTTGAACTGTAACATATGTAATTATTTATTGAAGCCATTGTTTTGAATCAATCGAAAAATTGTTTTTACTAGAGACTAGAATATAAAAAATTTATATAGTATATAAGGCTTAACTGTTTTTCTTTCTCTTTTATAATCGCTCAAACATTGTTGTCGTCAATTTCATTATTATAAGCATACGGAGGCTCAGACCTTGTTTTCAAATAATACGATCCTCTTGCTGACTTATCAACATGCTCTCCGAGCAACGTTGCTCGTAAATTATCACAATCACCTCGCAAGTATTTATCCCAATTTTCACATTCTCTCGCCCATAATCCTATTACGGAATTAACGCTTTCACTAAAATACTTATAAGATCTTCCGTGACTGCAAGCCTCTAAAAGAAAAATTAATATTTCAAATCAATGTAATAAGTAAATACATTAACAATACATACGATTAACAAACATTTTGAATTCATAATATATTTATTAAAACAAAGATTTTACCAATGTTAATAATGTTTGTCAATGGTCGTTAGTTTTTAAAATATTTATGAAAAAACAACTTTACTATATTATAAATCATTTCTTTTATTTTGTCGAGGCATTGCAAATTTTTGAAGTATTTATTTGCAATAGTATTGCAATGTAAAAAAAGGTAAATTTAAATACTGCCATTTAAAATAAAACATAAAATAACGGTTGTAAAATTTATAAAATTATTGAATTTATGAGCGTAAATTTATCAAAGAGTTAAATTTGAAACATAGTAAAATTTTGATCCTAAATCATTAACCATTTAATATAACAAATATTGTTTACGTTTAAAAGTGCTATTTTTGAAATAAATTAAAATGTTACTACGTTATTAATATCGAGCACGGTTCCATTCGGAAATAAAATTAAATGCTAAAACTGCTAAATCCTTGACTTGTTGTGCTTTAGCGCGTTATAAAAATAGAGCGATCTGAAAAAAATCTTATACCGATCAATTCGGGTACGCAACAACATCCAGGCTGCACCGCGACTCCTGCATTAGGATAGAAATCCACGTGTCCAAGTGGTTGCATGTACCCGAGAACTCCGCCGCACGAATGTACAATATCCACGAACAGTGCATCAGTGGAATCAAGCCGACCCTTGTCCGCGGTTAACAAATGAAAGCCGGGAAGTGCCGGATCCAAACCTGTTACTCTTCCGAGCTTACCGGAACTCACGTGCTCACCGGTGTTACCCGCAACGTGTGCTCCCAGCGAGTGACCTTTTTAAAAGATCGAAAACCTTTATCGGTAGGTTGCACTATTTTCCACATTACAAAGCTTATATTTTCACATTGTCAAGATCAAGCAAAATTAACAACAAATTTCATTTACAAACTGTTTAGATTTACAGTATCTAATGTAAGAGTTTATAAGAAACGATAATTAAACACCGCAACTTGTGATAGAAGCAGCGTAATATATAGGATTATAAGTTCACGAGGCTATATTATATACAGTCGACCATTAATTAAGATTAAACAAAGAAAAGACTGGTAAATTAGATAATTTTAATTAAGGAATAAATATATAAAGATACAGAAATAATACGTAGCAGTGCGTAATCGCTGATTCTGAACAAATAATCAAGATTTTTATACAATATTCACCGATTCACCGATATGTTTTTTAAAAATAATAAAAGAAAAATGTATATCAAAGACAAAAATGTGTAGAAAAATCGTTTGTGTTCATTTGAATTTTTCACCGATAAGTAACGAAATAATCCCCTCTACTATTTCTATGAAAAAAATGAAAAAAATGAAAAAAATGAAAAAAATGAAAAAAATGCTCAAACGTATTATCGAATAATCTATTTTCAAATATTATTTTATATTTTTACATATAATGAAAAAAGTAAAAGAATATATAAATCGCTAATTTATTGATTCTACGTTTTAATGACATACTATAATGTTATTTTTCCTATTCACATTTTTTCATTTTATTTATGTACCCGTTAAAATATTTAAAATATTTAAAATATTTAAAATATTTAAAATATTTAAAATATTTTAGTTAAAATAGACATGGCTCGCGCCTAAACTCGGTCGATTGTTAATTGAATTGTTACTAAATTTTTACTTTCTATATATTTTACTGACCGATAAAGTGAATGTTATCAGTCGTCAAACCAGTGTCGCGGACCAGAAAATCGATGAACTCTGCTGCCTTCATTCCGACTTTATAGGTGTTCCGCATCGGACCAAGGTAAAATGTACTCGCAGCCATGGGCTCCCAATTCACGAGCAACACGTTGTAATCGCCATATATCAAATATTCTAAAATGCGATCAAACTTTGCAGTAGACATTTTTTATTCGCCGCGAATCATCTTTATCTAATTATGCTTTACATTTTCAAAAATAAAAGTTTGCTGAATCGAGTTCGCGAAAATGTATTAACTTTTCTATACTTTTATATTCTTTTAAATATTTTAAAAGTAAGAATTATAAAACTAATAAAAATAATAAAGTGAAATACAAAACAATTTTTAATCGGTGTATGTTTCGTTTAAATTTATATTTTTAAATTTAAATATTCGCCTCGACAAAGTCGGTAAATTTTTCAGTTTGGTAAAATCATACGTTACAATCTAATAATTGACAGTTTATCGTTAATTTTTTTAAATATTTGCTTCTGTGCATTTTAATATTTAAATATGTATTAATTCTTAAATATTCGTTAATCCTAACTATTTACAAAAATAATACTCGAATAAAAACCTTTAATCGGTACTTTTATTTCTATTTTAAATATTGCGTTAAAAAAAGATTGATATTTGAATTTTTCTTCTCTTTTCTCTTTGTTATGAATATCTATTAAAAATCACATTTTTACACATAATTTTCTTTTATAAATAGGTAATTGATTTAAAGCTTTGTAAAACTTAACTTTTCATTTAATTCAAACATCAAGGAATTGTTATTTTTAAATAAACACTGTACAGATGCGGAAATCCATGTAGAAATCTGTATACAGATATAATTATATTTAATTAATATAAATTATAGCAAAAGACATAAAAACGTAAAAATATTTTATATTATATAATAATTTTATTGTTCGTTACATTAAAATAATTTTAAAGTAATTAATATAACTACTGTAATAAATGAAATTAAATTAATAAGAGGTTGTATTAATCATCTAATTTAAAATGTTTATTTTAATTTAGTAGTATTAAGTAAACTTAACTTTAGACTTAATTTTAGACGACCCAACGTGTGTACTATTTATTCTAAATAATCTTTTATGATTACACTCATCTGGCAATATTACATCAATTTCATAAACAATCAAAGTCTTAAGGATCATTAAAGTAAATAGTCAACTAAGAATTAAACAGAATTCAATTAATTCAGTGATTGTACCAATAATAATTTAGATCATAAAATTAAAAACTATGAAAATAATCTTATACTCGCCTTAGCAAACGATATATTAAATTTATAGATGGTCTGAAACAATGTTGGTAATAATATGGGTATTTATTATTTTTGGATAATCATGATGATTATAATTACTAAATAATATTCTTTCAATATTCATTAATATTCGTGTATACGTCGATAATTTTTAACAGTTTTTATAATTTAATTATAAATACATTTAAGAAGATTTAAAAACTCAACGTAACATGGATAAGAATTTAAACTTATAATTTTATTAAATTTTCAGTCAATGTAATTTACATGATTAATAGTCATAATCAATAATCATATAGATTCAATTTTCGATTGCAGTATTTATGAAAAGTTGTATCAAATATAGTATACAATTATCACGAATGGACAATCACAAACAAATTTCAATCAATATATAATTTATAATATTAATATATAATTAATATATAATTAATATATAATTTATAATATATAATACACTATATATTAAATACATAATATACAACCATTATTATAGCTATTTCGAATATCCAAGCATAATATTTAACTATTATCAACTATATAAATATTTGTTAAAATTTCTTTGGTAAGCCAAATAAATCTTACTATCATTGTTTTCGAGTTTTAAACAGTTTATACTAATTTATTGAATAATTAATTATATTATTATATTAATTTTTTCAACTATATAAAACCCCATATATATTAAAGTTTTTATATGTTTATAAGCATTTCAAAAAACAATATCAATAAGAAATTGAATCTTAATCATCAATACTGTAGTTTTTTACATTGAGCAAAACTGGATAATGGTATAATAAAAATATTCGATACAAAATAATGAATAATCATAAAATAAAACATTAAAAAATTAATAAAATTAGTTTAAAAACATTTTTTATATAAAAGAAATTAATTTCAATTTTTCAATTTTTTTGCCTATACTAAGTTTTCACTTATTATATATATGTGCATATAAACATTTTATATCATATATAATTCTAAAACAGATGATTAAATGAAGTATGAGCAGCTACACAAATAAAAAGATAAAATTTATCCGAAAAAAATAAAGAAGTAATACGTATGTATAATATTCTTTAATTTGCTGGTAAATAATCTTATTTGAAGTAAAGCGTAACGAAATGTTATAAACAACAATTAAAGATATTTTGATTTCTCTTCACATGTAAGTAACGTTACTATTTTGATTGTTTAATATTTGTTTTCTCTCCGAGTAAATGTGACTATTTTTAAATATTTTCAAATTCATTAAAATTTGTTATCATATTTCATTATTTTGGAATTAAGTGAATTATCTGATGTAATACAGATTGTATACAAACAAAATAAGAATAACACTTAATTTGTTCAATGTATAATATTCAAATCTATTGACTATAATACAATAATTCATAAAAACATACATACGAAAATAATTTTTCAAAATGTTTGAATGTTAGTATATTTTAAAAACAGTAAAATTTTTATACTTTCATTAGACATATTCCGTATGTACATAATTGTTCTTATTTCATTCATCCATTCTTCCTATTCTTAATTTTTATATTATGATTTATATTTTCAAAATATATAATTTTATTATAAATATAATGGAAACAATGATTTTTATGTAGTATCAAATTTAGCTATTCAACAAGTTAATGTGACGGATTTTTAGTTAATTCATTTAGAAGAATTTGTGCAAAGTAGTGATTTCTTTTTGCAAACAAAATGCTCATATATTTTTTTTTATAATATACTACTTACATTATTGTAAAGTTAATATATTATTTAAGATACCTAATTTCATAGCTTTGAGAGTGATAAAAAATAAATTTCATTCAAATAAAATTAGCGTGGATTTTCTAATTTACGTAATTTATGAATTAATATACTGTTAGAATTTTAAAATATTTTAAAAGGTTTTTATAAAGTTATCCTTTTTCTTTTTATACATATTTCAGTATTTTAATTGAAGTGAAAACACCGATATTATTTAAAATTATTAAATGTGTAAGTTTAAATATTAAATCTACTAAATATAAATTTACACGATTATTAATAATAAAAAATGTTAAATTCACGAATTATTAGAGAAAAGAGAATTAGAAAACTTGACTATAAATTTTTCACATTTGAATAGTTCATATATTTTAGTAAAATTGATATTGAAAAGTTAAAATATTTGTATTTATTAATTATTATTTAACAGTATTTATAACTAAAGTTTTATTTAAAAATATATTGTATTAAATAAAGAAATCAAAATGTAGTAAATATTTTAAAATATTATAAATATTATCAAACATTAAATTATTATCTTAATAAATCATAAATAAACTCTCTAGTACAAATTTACCTTCTTTTAATTTTATAACGCTTTCACTGAAAGCGTTAGATTTCCATCCATGAGTAATAAATTTTGTAGGCTTCGATGAAGAAAAATGTGACTCCTTTAATGCATTTGAATCATTAATATATAACTGCATGCCTTCAGTTGGGTTAGATCTATTTAAAAAATTAATAAAATGAAAAATTTGTTTGCATTATATATTTGTAAATACATTATTTTTCATCGAATTTACTTTATAATTTAAATAATGTATCGAGTTTTTAATTAGACTTATAGTAATATTTTTGATTAACAATAAATTTTTACATATAAATACTCATATGAAAATTAATCTATAAAAATTGTTAATGCATTTATAAAGCATGTATTACGATTACTTAATAATTACTTATCGCTAAATCTAAATTTTTACACGCGAAAATGTGTAATACGTTTTTAAGAAAATTAATATTTTTATTTAAATTATCATTTTATAAATAATGAATACCATTTACATAATTTTAAAAATTTTATTTTATAAAAATTTGTGATTAAAATATTAAAAATTAATTTATATTTTATGAACTTGTTTTAATATCTAATGTTTGCAATACAACTAATACATTAATTGTATTATATTAAAGTAAATAAAATCGTAAGAAATTACAATTTAAAATTATTTGCCTGAATTTTTTAAAATTTAAGAAAAGCAGGGAAAATATATATTAAGCGATGAAAAATTATATAAAATAAATTTTTTTGTGTATTCCATTTTCTTATAAAAAATTTAAAAATAAAACTTTTTATTTAGAAACTAAAAAAATTTATGATAAAATCTTAAAAATAATGGGGTTCTAAACAATAAAATCTTTTCGTATAAATTAACATTTAAGTTTTAATTTATTCATTTTAAGAAAGAATAATAAAAATATGTATAAGTATAAAAGATTGCATAATACGAAAAATATATATATATTTCGTTACATGCATCCAAATGTAAAGATTTAGAAAAGTTTACTTAATAAAGTTTAGTGTAGTTTAAATTATTTTAACTTCGTTTATTTCTATGAGTTTTTCATGGATAAATTTATATGTAATGAAGCACTGTATAAACATTCATTGTGATATAAATTCAAGATTTCGATATAAATATTATTGTTCTTCGTATTTTTTAGATATTTTCAAAATAACATTGAAAATAACATTATATGACGTTTTCAGCTTGTTGATTGCAAGTATGAATTTTAATGCCGAATATAAAAAATATTTCCTTTGAGAAAAAGTACTCTTTAAGCTTTGAAACAACGAACTTTGTTACACCTTTAATTCAATCGTAAGATTTCATCGTACCGCGTGTACAAAATGAAGCCTATGGTCTCATCGAGAATGACGCGTCCTTCCGGGTCAGGTACCTTAATTACCGCAACTTGAGGTTGTCCCTTTCCATCTGGCATAAATATCCAATCCTCGCCATAGCCATCGTACTTTTCCTTCAAACCACTATCCCAGGCTGCATTTACACCCCAAAATAGCCACAGAAGTCGAAACAATACACCGATGAATAAACCTAACATGTTTGTTTTATCCTTCTTTCGATCTAATTAGAACATTCCGTTGCAAAACGATTTAGATTGAATATTATACTAAAATTTCTTGCTTATTCAATTCTCAATTTTAGTGCATTTTATAGAAAATATTATTTGAAATTGCTTACAATTAAAATATTCATAATTTTTTTTTAAATTGTTATTAAAAAGGTACAACTTTTATTCGCCTATTATATCTAGATATTTTCCTTTAGTTATGTTTTAAAATTTAAATAATGCTCACAACGTTACTAATTTATATATTGTATAATTTATAATGATTACAATATCCATATAACATATTATATCTTATCTTATATTACATATTATATTTTTTTGCGATAAAATTGTATGTTAATAAAAATTATTCATTAGTATTCAAAGTATAAATTTACAAAATTATTATATATATATTAATTATTATAAAAGTATAATTATAAATATTTTTGACGTGTTGATTTTCAATTTATTTCTTTCGATTACAATAATGCATAGTATTATAGACACGATTAATACATAAGAATAAAAGCATTTTAATTTATTATAGTACGAAATATTTCATCGATATTTTAAAACTTTAAAAATATATTTAAAGTATTTGAAAAATCATTTCAAAATAATTGAAAATATTTTTAAAACTTTTAATCATTGTAAACGATTAAAAAAGTAATACAATAAAATATTTCTTTAATATTTTTAAAAAAATTCTTACTCATCAGAAATATTTTATTAATACGTTAAAGAAAATTTTTAAAGAATTATTTAAGAGTTACATAAAATTCTCTATAAAAATATTATATACTTTATAAAAATATTTTTCAAAAAGCTTTTAAATCTGTTTTATATCTAGTTATGTATATATATAGTATATAGTATATATATATACATGTTTAGAATAGCAATTAAATTTGTGGTATAATTATAATTTGATTTCGCGAAGAAAAAAGTAAAAATTAACCTGATTCGTTACTATTTTAAACGGAATTTTCGACAGAACGCTTAAACTTAGCGCAACAATAACAACCCCTTGCCATCGACTGCATTATCAAAACCCATCAGACTACTTATAAGGAGGTTCTTCAACAATCTCTAACCGAGTATTTCATGACCCAGTTCTCCTCTGTAGTATTTTATCAAAAACGTTGTCGCTATCTCGGACAACGCAAAAGTGTTGCTAAATGTAAGCAACGACCAAATGGTAATTATATATGCACGATGACGCTCATGTATAAATTCGCGCGCGTACTTTCCTCGCCTTTATAATAAGATATGGATAAATTGTTCCGGTGTTGATATTGAGTTGCACTGTTTCTTGTTTTCCGTTTTTTCCGCCCTTTTTATTATTTTCAACGTTACAAAAATCAATACCGAGCAACTTTTGATTGTATAGATAATAAATAGATAAAACAACTGTCCAAAATTTTTAAATATTTTAATAAAACAATTATAAGTCTTTCTTATTCATCACAAATATCGAGTCTTATAATCAATTTAATCGATTTTCTCAACTGCAAAGATTCATTCTTAACAAATAGGTTTTAAAAAAACAATATAAATGAATCTATAGATAAATTGTATAAATTATCACTAAAGGAGATTTCGGTATAATTACAACACATTTGCACATTTTTAATATAAATAAAAACCGGATTTAATTAATTATGTTGTAAAGGAGAATATTTCATATCCTTATTGCATCATTTATTTTATTTTCTGACAGTCTTAAAATTGTCTTAATACTCTTTCAAATTTATAATTAAAGCAATTTGAATATTTTTTCCCTATTGCGCTATGATAATACTCTCGTACCGATTATTTTAGACATTAATGTTCAAATTTCTGTTACAATCGTGATACGTAACAATAAATTCTCCTTAAATTTTTTTAATACTTATAATTTCCTCTGAAATTATATCACTTGAAATAATCAATTTTTAAATTAATTCTACTTAATTTTTCAATATAAAGTATTGCTTTATGTGAAATTAATTGAATATCAATTTTTTGTATTCTTCTATGTATACTAAGAAGTGTGCATATATGTACATATATTGTACGGAACAATTTAAATATACAAAATTCAATTGTTTTATTCATAGCAGTTATCAAATGTTATTTTACGTTACATTAATATTTTATATTATTTTTTTATCTTCGTGTCGTAGTTTACTTAAATTTAATTAAACCAAGTCATATGGTCTAGTGAGACCTAAGGTAAATAAATTGCGATCGATCGATCGATCGATCAGCTTCCTTCTAGTAATTAAAATTGCATTACATCTAATACATATTCGCAATGTAATTTGTATGTATGCTAAAAATGTTAGTCCTTGGCGGCGTCAGTCGACATTTAGCTCATATCACATCATATCACGAAAATTAGTTCATTACAATTATTAACTATGTTTTCCTGTATTTAAAATTTATTGATAAGTTAAAATCATAAATATCGTTGAATACGTGTGCAATAAATTTTCACGTTCTGAAAAAAAATAAAACAATGTTTAAATTCATATTAATTTTATGAAAACAAAATTTAAAAAACAACTTTAAAATAATTCATTTATTTATGAATTTATTTCATTTCTTTATAGTTGACTACTAATTGTTTATATTAGATAAATTTATTATCAAATTACATTAATTATTATGAAATTAAATAACAGCTTTTACTTTAATGTTTTTTATATAAAATCTGAAAAACATTTTTAATTTGTAATCAAAATTAACATTTGTGTACTTACTTTCGCTTAAAGTATTTAATCCATATTCTCCATCGCCGTGTAAACCAATCAAAGGTACATTTGGAAACACTTTTTTAAATACTGCAATTTCCATTTCTTTCCAATGCATACGCACACAGCAAGAAAACATAAGTCCCAAAGAGTGTTTTTGCAGCTGAATATTTTTCTTTAAATTTTCTAAATTTTCTTCTATTTGTGTTTCGCTACGACACGAATGAAGTAAGACGGTTGACCAACTATGCAATGATGGGCTGGACAGTGTAATCGCTGTCCAGTAAGTAGATTGGGAACAAACGCGTGATGCATTAGATGCCTCGCAAAGCTTCAAATCCACACATATGCCACCCCAAAGAGAAAGTGTTCCTGGTTTGTATCTTATAAAAAAAACCATTTTAAATTAAGTTTAATATTTATAAAAAAATTATATAATTATATTTAATAATGTAAAAATATTAACATTTTTCACACAGATACCTTTTTTGTAATTGTTTCATCATAAATTTAGTGTAGTGAATACCGTCTTGGTTTGTTAGTATTATAATACATTTAGATTTTTCATTTTTTGAAGGTAATAATTGTTTGAGCAATGTTTCAATACGAGAATTTACATTTCTTTTAGGAAGACATTTAAAGCTAGCCATATCCATGTTAAATATTTTATGACTTAATTTAGGTATTTCGGGTAAAAATGCACCTACACCCATTCCAAACTTATTTTCAATTTTCATATCATCTACAACAATATCGTATCCTCCAAGAATAAATGCACTACACTTCGATGGAAGATTTTCACAATAACAACCTACAAAAAAAAAGTTGTTTTATTTCATTTTTATAAAATTTAAATTTCCACAAAAGTTAAATAAATATATTAATTTTTACCAATATATTAATTTCTTTTTAATAATAAAAGACAAGATATATATAATCGAGTAATTTATTTATAATTTTTTAAAAAATATTTTTAAGTATTCATTAATATTATTTACACAAAAATAATTTAATATTTTAAACTTATCTCTTAACAGCTTTTATAAAAATTAAAACTTATTTTAAAACATTAATATTAGAGAATTATTTCTTAAAAATAGTATCATTTCAATTAAATTTTAATAATCTTATAAAATTAATTACATTTTTATCATGAATTTTCATAAATATTAATTATTTTAAAATATAAATAAATAAAATCATACATTATCCTTACAAAATATCCTTTGCAATTTTTATCTCATAAAATAAAAATATTCCAGTTTTTAGAAACTCATTAATAATATTATTTTCTTTAATAGAATCTGTATTTAATAGGAATATGGATATTCCAAAATTATAATTTTATGTACTATAAATAATAATTACAACATAATATAAATTTTTAAAATAGGAATATCAAATTTAATTATTTATATACATTTTTTCAATAATATCAAATCTACTATACATCGTTGAAATAATTTACAAATAAAATATATTACAACTCACGATAAATTACCTTTTGGTGCCCATTCATTTTCTTCTTTAACTTTTACGCATACTAATCCAAGACAAGGTTTAATCCTCAAATCTTTACCCAAAAGTGTTGCATTATAAGAATCTTCTGAATTTTCTTTATTTATCGTTTGAAAATTCTTTAAAATATACTCTGGAGCTCGTCTACTGGTTGCCTCGTTATTGGCAGCATCTCTCCAAGATCTGGAGCATCCAAGTTAAAGATTATTATTTCTAATTAAGGTATATGTTAAACTACATTTACCTGCATATATTGGCAACTTTAAAAAGATCCTTAGCACTTAAATGTTTAAAGATTATTCTTAATACATCGTAGGTTAGGACATTGGATGTTTGTTGTTTTGAAACTTTATGTAAATCAATTCCTTTTTCATTTGAAGAAGAATTGACATTTAATTTTTTTACAGGTTGTTCCATTTTTTAAACAGAAAAAGTGATGATTTTTTAGAAAACCTAAATTATAGTAAAATACAACATGAACATATGAAATATATTTATAAATACTTGCTTAAAGTAAAAATGATTTGAGAATTAAAAAAACAACTGAAGGGAATCAACTAACAGCTGTTGCTCTATAATGTATAGCTACATAATTTAGCACAAAACTCACAAGGTGGCGTGAATGCGAATAAATTTATAGAAAATCCCACCATATCAAAATTACGAATAAAATAAATGTACTATATATTATATGCGTTCATTTTTTGTTTTTGTTTTTGTTTTTCCTAAGAAAAATGTTGAACCGTTATACTTTAGAAATAAATATAAACTTTATAATAAAATATAAATAAATGTATAAATTTTAGTATTTCTTAAACTATAATTAAAATTGTATTGTACTCTTTTTTCTACATTATTTTTATCAATATCAGTTTTAAAACATTTCTTTCAAATTATTCTAACGTATATTATAAGATTTTACAAAGTTCTAATTTTTAAATTATATTTCCAATGTAATATTAAATTAAAAAGAATTAATTTAAAAAAAATTTAAAAAATTATTTTTAAATTTATATCTAGATTATTACAGAAAATTATACCATCAAATTTTAATCATATGATGTAGATCGCAAAAAAATATTATTTAACAATAGCAAATTTAATAATTTAATATTTCACAATGTATTTTAATACCAAAAGTAGTTTTCTTGATTTGTAATTATTTTTTTGCATTCATAATTCTAGAAAAAATTGAAACCGTCTCAAATATTATTGTGTATCTCAGAAAAATATGGTTACTAATTTACTATTTATATATTTTTTAATAACTTTCTTGTATTATTGGGTATTTTTTATGTATAAGAAAAAATGTTACCATTCAAACTCGTATAAATTGTAACTTGTTATTAAATTATAACTTATAGAATAAATTCTCACTTTTATGTGTCAATTAATGTATCGTGTTACTGTATATACACAACATTCTGTAAAATAATTCTCGTGGATAAGTTTGACTGAGCGGCGGCGCATAAAAAGCAAATTGTCCGAATTTTCTTTTAAAACACCTCATTTTCGATCGACTCAACGAAAATTCGTCAAACGTTATAGTTCAACCACTAATTGTATTTTATGTTTCGAGTTTTGAAATTAATTGTGCTCAAATCGACATGACCTATAAGAAACTATTTGTATTAAAATAACATTTATCGACGAATAATTATATTTTCAAACGAATAATATAAACCCCAGCATGAACCTACGCGCCGAGTATAAGTAACGCGTAGAAAATAAATGCTTTAGACTATCGGTCTCCTATTAAACACCATATTTTCTAAAAGGTAAAATTATATTCTATTTACTATCGATGAAATTTTTCCCACCCTCATTTTCGATTTGCTTTAAATTTAAATATTAACACGATCGAAGCCAATTAATAAAATATTATCGGTTGAGAAAAAAATTACTTTTAAAGGCAAAAGTTTATATTTTAGAATTACTTAATTATGATAAAAAAATATTTTCAATATTTGTAAATATATTACAAATACGCTTCTATAAATTTCATAGAAATATCTTTGAATGGAATTTATCAATGAACGGTAAGACAAAAATCTGTCGGTCCAATAAACTAATTAATCTGTTTTAGTCCTTACACTGGAAAAGAAAAATAACCAAGTTTGACAGAAGGTATTTCAAAATTCATGATTAAAAAACTGGTTTTGAAAAAAATTAAATCGTCGACGACTACCTTCCTTAGTATATTGAATTCCTGAACTTGGAGGGAGTGAAAATAATATGAATTCAAGAAAGATAAGAGCATCTTCTTTATCGATATCTGGTTTACGCAATAAATGTGTCAAATGTAGGACAACTTTTACCTGGTTCGGAGGGTGCAGAGAATATATTTTTTTTATAAATTTATAAATTCGCTGAATAGATAAATCTAACACAATTGATTTCAATTTGAATCCTTTAACGGCGTTTCCTCGATCAAAAATTCTTCGCTTCTCCAAGAGAGCTACTACTATTTGTTCATATATTGTATGTATTAACGTATGCGTATATGATCTTAAAAAGTATGTACATATTTTATATGTCAATTTGAATAAATTTATTTTCGCAGAAACTGGTATGGAAAAAGTAAATAAAATTTTGTTTAAGTCGGTCTTAAAATAAGTATATTATACAACCATATAACACAAATACTTTATTGTAATACAAATGTTATTTCTATTTCGGAGTAACGTATTGATACAATCATACCCCTTATATTTTCTAGTATTTATTCAACTTTACATCATACATAATATTTATGTTTTGTATGCGTAACATTAGTATATTTAACTACATTATTTTTTCCACTTAAATTTATAAATATTATTAAATTATATCGCTATTTTGAGATAATGTTTTAGATAATTTATACCTATTATATCTTGTAACAAAAAAATACCTACTTATCTGTTATTTTGAAAGACATTGTTTAATACTTATTCTTGGTACATTGACTTATCACAATTAAGTTTCCAATTTATATATTTTTAAATAAATTGTAAATCTAAGTTTTATGAAGAAAATTAATATTTTTATTAACAATGTATAATTTCTTAAATTGTAATTACTGTAAAATTAAATTAAAAGAATAATTTAAAAAATCTTATATTAAAATTATTTATGATATTCTATTAAAACTTAAGTATTTTACTCATTGCAGTTATTAAATGTTATTTTATATTGCAAATATTTTATATTATAATTGTACTCGTGTAAATTTCTATATTCAACATTATTATTTAGTCTAACTAAACCTATAGGCATAAATAAATCGATCTTTCTCTAATAATTTCAATTCCTTTTTATCTAATATATATTTGCAATATAATTTGCATGCCCGTTAAACACATTTATTTTAATACAATTTATCGCCGCTTTGGTTCATTATGTGTAATTTCCAACACAAGATTATATCACAGCTTATCACAAAAGTTAATTCAATATAGCTATATTAGCCATGATTTCACTATGCAAAATATTTATTGATATGTTAAAATCATAAATATCGTTGAATGCGTGTGTTGTAATTGACTTTCACGTTCTGAAATAAAAATAAATTATATAAAATTTATGCAAAAAAAACTTTAAAAATAATTATTCTGTAAGTTATTTATAATCAAATTTCTCGAATTATTATGCAATTTGAATTAATATAAAATTTTTAATACATTTATTTCTATAAAATTACAAACTTTATATTTTTCAACTTACTTTTATTTAAAGTATTTAATCCATATTCCCCGTCACCATGTATACCAATTAAAGGTACCTTGGCAAATACTTTTTTAAATACTGCAATTTCTATTTCTTTCCAACGCTTGCGTACGCAACATGAAAACATGAATCCCAAGGAGTGTTTTTGTAGTTTAATATTTTTTTTAAGATTTTCTAAATTTTCTTCTATTTGAGCTTCGCTACGACACGAATGGAGTAAAACAGTTGACCAGCTTTGTAACGATGGACTGGACAAAGTAATAGCCGTCCAACGAATAGTTTTAGAACACGTACGTGGAGATTTAGATTTATTACCATTACAAAGTTTTAAATCTACGCATACTCCACCCCAAAGGGAAAGGGTTCCTGGTTTGTACCTAAAAAATGAATATAAACTTTCGGTTCGAGTAAGCACGAATAATCATAGATGTAGCATTACTAATATCTCCGTTAACGTCAATATTATTAATACATTATTGAAATACCTTTCTTGTAAACCTTTCATCATAAATTTTGTGAAACAGTTGCCTTCTTCGTTCGTTAACATAATGATGCATTTAGATTTTTCACTTTTCGAAGGTAACAATTGCTTAAGTAATACTTCGGCATGAGCCTTTATATCTATTTTAGAAACTCCTTTAAATTTGTGCTTATCAACGTGAAATATTTTAAGATTTAATTTAGGTATAGCAGGTAAAAAAGTACCTACACCCATTCCATATTTATTTTCAATTTTTGTGTCATCTACAACAATATCGTAACCTCCTAGAATAAACGAACTACATTTGGATGGAAGATTTTCACAGTAACAACCTACAAATACAAATACATTAGTTTATTTTATATTATAAAATTAATACCAGATTAATTTTCTATAATTAGCTTATTTATTTAAACTAGTAACAAATCAATGAATTTTTTAAAAATTAAACAAAAAGCCAAAAGTTATTATAATAATTCTTGATTATAAACAATTACTTCAAGTCATACGTATAAACATACTTTTTATAAAATATAAACAAACGTGTTTTCTTATCTATGAAAATTCAATTCCTAACAATAAATTTTTAAATTTAATATACATAACATATAAGAGCTATTGCACGTTTAATATAAACGCATACAACTATTTACCTATTGGTGCCCATTCATTTTCTTCTTGAACTTTTACGCATATTAATCCAAGACAAGGTTTAATCCTCAACTCTTTACCCAAAAGTGTTGCATTATAAGAATCTTCTGAATTTTCTTTATTTATCGTTTGAAAACTCTTTAAAATATACTCTGGAGCTCGTCTACTAATTGCCTCGTTATTCGCAGCGTCTCTCCAAGATCTGTTGCATCAAATTTGAAGATAATCTTTTTGTGATTAAGGTATATATTAAATTATATTTACCTACAAATACCAGCTACTTTATAAAGATCCTTAGCACTTAAATATTTAAAGATTATTCTTAATACATCGTAGGTTAAAATATTGTATTCTATTACTTTTCGTGTTTCTATTAAATCAATTTGGTTTTCACGAGTTGTCTCAACATTTAACTTTTTGGCAGAATGTGCCATTTTAGAAACAATATGAAAACAAATTATACAAGCATTTTAATTTTTTGTAAACAATAACACATTTACGTAGAAGTGTCAACGAAAACGTAAACAATTTAAAGAATGTAACAAAGCGACTACAGCATTGAAACCTATTTTCCAACAAAGTAAAGCACAATGCGTTTATGACATAACAATCTTTGTTTTCAACTCCTACAATGGAATCTGCGCAGTAATAATTTGGCATTGACCCAAAGTAGTCGCGTCAGCGCGAATTTTTAAATATGAAAAGAAACCAACTTTTCTCGTAAACCATTCTAAAATCAATTCTACTGTTTTATCTATTACTTTAATTCAATCATTAGGTTAATCAAGTTTAAACAAAATATGCAATATCAATATAGTTAGGAGTATAATATTGAAAGAAATAAGAATATCACGGGAAGGTGTAATATAGGAGTAATTGAATTTATCCAAAACGTATCGATCATCTAAGGTATCGAGTCGTTGGCAATAGATCCATAAACGCACGATGCCGGGAAGCTCATAATCCGTGTAAAATCGTATAAACTCGCAGCTCTAAGTTGAGAGCTAAGACGCGAGTTTGAAACCGAAGGTCACTTGCGGGATTCCGCCGACGACGACGACGACACGCAATTCTACGAGCGAATCACCGTGGGGAGAATTTCTCAAGAAGAAGGTAGAGAGTAACAGTTATGGATAAAAAAAAGTTTAAGTGATGCGAGCAACTCGGTAATGTATGGACTGGGGTCCAGTGAGGCGGACTTAAACCGACAAGGAGGTAAAGTACCGCCGGACCTAGTGGACGACGTACGAGTTAGGTTACAACTGGCGTGGTCATAAATTAAAGTAGACGTATGAATGATTAGCGGAGGACTTATTCATTTGGGATAGGTGAGGCCGGGGGTTCGTTAAATCTATGGAGCGGACGAACGATCCTCCTGTCACGGGATAAAGGAGAGAAACGGTCAGCACGAAATCGTGGCGGACTCACCCGCTCAGGATGGGGAAGTAAAAGAAGTAAGTTTTGAAAGGAGTCGCGAGTAGACAATTGAACGAAGATTCGCGAGAATCGGCAAACGCGTAGACAAATGAACGAAGCGTATCCAACGAAGATCGAAGAAAAATGGAGAAAAATGGAGAAAAATGGAGAAAAATGGAGAAAAACAAAAGAAAAGGTCAAAACACGGGGAGAAAAACCGAGTACACAAATGTTTTTGGAGAGCGGAACCGAAGTAGATTTGACCGAGTAATTCTTCGAATGAGCTTACGAATAGATTTTTACAAGAAAAACTTCTCGAATATTGTACGCGATCGATACGTCGATAAAATAAATCAAATAACGTGGAAGAATTGTACGAAGCTAATATAAGTACATTTTATATTACAAAAAGGAAGTAAATAGTATTTGAAAACAACAAGAAGTATTTTCATTTTATCCCTAACGATTAATTTATATTAATAGTGAAGCGTGTAAAATATTGAAAAAAATTTTGGTTTAATTTGTTTAATTTTAAATTTAAATAAAATACAACTCTTTTTTGCAGCATGATTATATACAAGGATAATAATAATTTAAAATTACATTGATCTATGCAAATTACAGTTGTAATGTATTACCATTTTTCTTCTCCGACTTTGTTTTAAAGCGAATCATAATATTCCTATATTATTAATAATAGTTGGTGTGATTATACTAGTTTAAATCATTTTAATTTTAGAATATTTTAGATATATGCTATTGATAAAAAATCTTATTTATTATATTACTAAAAGTACAATGTGTAGATAAGTGTTATGTTATTCGTTAAAAAAATGTGTAGTGTAAAAAATTAAAATTTTTTTTTTTTAAAAATATTTTAATAATTTACACATCCGATAAATTTTAGAAACTTGTAGTAAGAAATGAACGTTTTACATATACTGTATTCCGACAAATTTAAAACCATATTTACAAATTTTTGTAGTTAAGTTAAAATTTATTTTCTTATATCTCGATAAAATCAAATTTTCATTATATATATTTTTAAAAACACACATTTTTATAGAAATATAAATATTTTATCAAAATTTTCGTTTTTAGATAAAAGAGACAAAAATTATATAATTAAAAGTTAGTATTTTTTAAAGATTTTTTTAATACTATTTCAATATTACTTGAATATTATTTCATTATTTCTTTTAAAATCTCAACCTTCTTTGAACGCTTATAAAATTTGATCCTTTACAAAAGTTCTGCTTAATTTTTTTTAAATATAAAAATTTCAACTATTAAATCAAAAGAATCTAAAATATTTATAATTATCATTACACATTTTATATTTCTATTAAATGAACAAATATTAATTTTAGGAATTTTATCAGCTAATAACTTATCATTTGATAATGTTGACTACGTAATTACGTTTTACAGTTTTTCAATATTATATATTTATTTAGATATCGATCTAATAATGATTTTTATAACTTTTATATATCAATTATATTACAAATAGTTTTTCCTTTTAATTAATTAATTTATGATATTTAAATAATATTGTATACACTTACGCTATAGAAATTACAATATTGCAATAAAATATTACTTTTGTCTTTCAAAATTTTTCTGCCGATAAATTTATAAATATACAAAACATACATTCAGTTTTTTAAAATTTTTTATAATAAAATAATAAAATATTATTATTTTATGGTAATAATTTTGTAATCAAAGTCCTGTGAGAATAATCGTTTTCAAGTATTAGTCGGTAGAATTATATTCGATAGAAAGAAAATGTCACGTTCAACTATAATATATTCATTTTTTGACATGTTGATTTTTTTGTAAGAATGTTTCAAATATTGTATTAAAAATAGTTCTATTGTATAAATTGAAGCACTTAAAGGTACATTTAATTTTGAGTATAATAATAATTTTTATTTAATAACCAAACTTTGTATCCTGCGGTAATAACTTAATAAAAATAATTTTATAAGTGTTTTTATCGGATTAATGTGAACCTTATGTATAACATTTTTTTAATTTTTTTTAAATCATATGTGCAAATGTACGTTTCTCTCTGGGTGAACTTGTTATTCATATTATTTATATAAGTTACTAACATAATTTATAGTAAAGTATTCATAAAACTCTTAAACTTTTAAAGGACTATTCAAATGCATTATTTAAGCAAGTTTGTAAAACTCTTATTTTGTAATAGGAAATACTTTTCAGGAGTGTAAATGTAAAATAAAATATAATAAAATATAATAAAATATTAAAATTATTCATTAAAATTATTCAATAAAATTATTTTGTAATGTTTATGGTCTTACATTCTTATCAAGTTCTTTTCATAAATGCAAGTTATTTAATAATTGATGAAAAATATATTTCATAAAAAAATCATGTTTAATAATAAAATAATTTATACTCGTTATGGGTTACGTTACGTTTATTAAGATAAATAGTCGAGGTATGCGTTGTACATTGACATAATGTGATGTTCAAAAATTTAAGGCTGTTATAACATTGATTTCATTGATCGAAATATATATCATCGTTTGCCTTTGATTTATTTACCTTAATTTAACTTTTCTGAAATCGTTTCGCCTCATCAAAAATACACAGTTCTGTTAGTTGGGCAACTAATAATTAGAGACAGAGAAGAAAGCGCACGTAAACCAGCTTGGAAAAAGGCAAAATTACGGTAGGATATTTGTCTCTCTTCGTTTGGAACATCTTTCCAATTTAACTTAGAAGTGTTTATGTAATTTATCTAATCAAGCACAGCTAACAATATACATATATTTCATCGTTAAAATATACATATATGTATATAAATAATAGGTACGTAAAATGTGTTTACAAATCTATCTTTAAATATAGAAACGCGAGTATATAAAACATTTTTTTAATTGATGTGTTTTAAAAAGAATTTATTAATATATAATATCGTTTTCTTTTTACAATGAATTTTTAAACGCATATCAACAAAAAGCAAAAAAAATTTATTTCGATTAGGTTACAAATAATTTTTCTGTATTTTAAGACGCGCAAACAACAATAAATCTATGATATATAGTAATCAATAAATATAACAATTGAAAATATCAAATGCACTGGTAAATATGTATGATAGTATAAAGAGGATTACTCAGATAGCTTATCTCCTTGCAAGGAGAATTCAATAAAATGAATGCATATAAATATCATAAAAAACCATAACAAACTCCTCCTTCATTTCTTAAAGATACTATATCTTTGGATTATTAACAAACATCAATCTCTTTCGGTTTTTTCGTTTATTTTTCTTTTAACCTCCTGAAATTACGGTCGTGAGAACACTTAGATAGGAACCACGCCAGCCATAACAAAGAAATATAAAAACGGGATAGAATCTCAATGAAAGAATTTCCCACTAAGAATATCATATACAAATATGATAGTTATTTTTATTTATTAATAACCTAATCAATATTACATTGTTTCAAGATTAATTTAATTTAATTTTTAGACTTATTTTTCTTTTAAAATTTATAAATATATAACTTTTTAAAGAAATTGCGCATTGTAACTTCAATCAAATTTTTCTGATGAAGAAATTCCTCCATTGAAACATAAATACGTTTATTTTTTCCTTTAAACGCTCGAAATTTGCTTACAATTGTCTAATATCTCATAACAATATTTTACATAAATCCATGAAAAATGTATTCAAATTATTTTTTTTATGGTGAATATCGATAGAATTACCGACATTAATCTTTCGATTTTTAATATTTTTAAACAAATTATTTTCATTTTTCAGTAACTACTAACAAAAAATACACAATAGCACGCATTGGACTAGAATTACGTATGTCTTCTTATACGCGTGTACATATGTGTATCATTAAAAACTACATACTTTCAAAAGGGTAAAAATAAAATATATTTATATACAAATCCAGCAGTCTTAGCAAATCAAAAAATCTACAATTAACCTAAATAGGGTTAGTCTTGTATGGCAAGGAGTCGTAGATTCTACCTATGTAATCCGGTAGAATATTTTCGTGTCGCGTTTTCTCTGTTAACATAATCATTTTTCAAGAGAAATACGTTTAAAAATAAAAAACTGATGAGAAAATTTCTCTTTTATTTCTTATTTAGTTAAAATTACTTTTCTAAAATATTAAAGGTAATTTCAAGATAATTATACCATTCTCCGTGTTCCTTTTTTATTTATAATTCATAAAACTCTTATACCAACTTACCAAATAACATTATTCACAAAAAATCTTAAAATTTATTTTTCAAGATATATTGATGATACATCAATATCATTATGAATAAAAAAAAGTATAAATTTAAATTAATTTAAAACAATGTCATAATAAATAAAGAGATAACCTTCGTCGTAGAAATTAGAGTTTCGTCAGCTTTAAGTTATACAAATCATAAAAATGTTTCGAATTCTGATAATTATGCTTTCTTTTTCAAATACTAAAAGCATCTACAATAGTCACTAATATTGATTACATCGTAATACTACACAATTCGTTATAAAAGGACTTGTCTTTTCATTTATTATAAATAGTTGGCTCTTCTACATACCGGTATATAAATACTTGTTCGTTTGTTTTTTTTGGGAACTTTTATGTTCAAAATAGCTTGATAATTAAAACTTCCATGCATTTTTACACAACATGTGATATTTGTTGAAAAATGTTAAGTTATCTTCATATTATTATAATTGCTCATAATATTCACAATATTTATTATATTTTTGCACAAAGAAGCAAGTTTTAAATTTAAAGCTAGTATTGGCTTTTAAAATGCAATTTAAAACATATCTAAGGTATTAAAAAATTTTTTAAGTTCGATAATTTTTCCCTTAACGTTAGTTTTAAAGTGCATTCAAAATTTTATTGTAAAATATTTAGTAGCCCACTAAGCATCAAAAGTATCGAAAACGTCTCTGAAATATCAAAGCTTTATAATATATAAAGCTTTTTACGAAATATCTGTTATTATTGTTTACATTATTTTGATCAATAATTTTTTAGTCTAAAAGTCATGTCTAAATTTAGGTGTTTAATTATATTTGGAAGACATTCGCGGAGAAACATAATTATATAATAAATTCATATTTCTACAACAGAGGCATAAAGTCATATTAAGATTATATTTCAAAAATTTTCTATCTCATAATCTGCGCTTTTATATACAATCGATACAATCAAAATCAGTACAACAAGGTTATATCGACATCTTACTTAATTAATAAAATTAAAGAATATTAAATAAGCATACGTAAAGAGATGCAAAGACCTTAATCCACATAATTTCGGGGGTGTTTTCGATATCCCAAGTGCTTTGAAATAGCATTACAATTTAATATATTATTATAATTATTGTATATGAAAACCCTCTAAAAGATAGCAAATAAATGATGTGTGACACACGATGACATTCGATTTCTTTGTTCATTGTTCTTCCTTATATTTGATCATTTATTAATTTGACTTTCTTTTTCTCTTTCTTTCTTTCTTTCTCCCTCTTTCTCCCTCTTTTTCGCTCTTTATATATATATATATATATATATATATCTCACTTTCTTTCTTTCACAGATAAAACTAGGAGGATTTGTTATATCTTTCGCATTATTTACAAGTTTCCCCGTCTATTCAGGAAGGTAACTCTCGGTTTTATATTACAATTTATCATTTGTCTTCCCTTCTTTCTCGACAATCGACATCAATTGTCACTGTCAGCGTAATCATCGCTATCACAGCTATCGTAGTGGGAGTTATTGGCGCGCTCGGCCTGAGACACCGAGTCAACGGACTCGCCGATAAGCACGTCTAGGTTTGGCGAGTATGTGTCCTCTGTGGCGGAATCGTAGAGCCTGAAAAATTGTAAAGACTTTAAATCCCTTTTCATCCAAGTCTTATTTATTGAATTTCAAGGACAGTTTAATAAAATGGACAATTTTCAGGCAATGTGCTACTATTGCTGCCAATGAAATTTTCATTACCAACATTTTTAATTGAGTTGTAAAACATTTAATAGTGCACGATATTATACTATATTTTCTAAAACTATTTACGTATAAATATATTAAAACAAAGTACTAATTACAGTTCCAGATATACATGATAATTTATAAATTAAAATGTGCATTTCTATTTACAAAAAAGTAAATGTATCTATTTGCCTCGTATTACTCGAAATAGACAGTAATATATTGATACATAATTTTATTTATTTATAACTAAACGTTTTTTAATTTTAAAAACTAAATATATAAAAATTTTTTTATATTGAATCCGTAATATAAATAATAATTTTTATTGTTATTGTTTAAAATAATTGAAGTAAACAATATTAAAAATAATATGTTTTTTAAATATTATTTTCAATATTTTAACACAAAAATAATTTACATAATCGTACATTTACAAGAACCTAGAGTTTTCTTATTATTTAATTACGTATTTACAAAAAAAAATTTTTTTCTTATAAATTTAATCTTTAAAATATGATTTTGATCAGTACAAAGTAAAACATGCAAATATTTCTAAACCACAAATTTAATAATAAAAAAATTGCTGCAAAAAGTAACAAAAACAATACTATATAATATAAAAAATAGTCATTAAAATTGGTAAAATTAACCGAATAATGCAAATTATAAATATTGCAATATGATTATAATATTTAATAATAACAATTTATATTTAAAAATTTTTTATAAAATCAAAAACATGCATAAAAACATTGTACAAAAAATAAATATATAATAAAGTATTCAAACTATAATTTTTTACAAATAACAAAGAGCTCGCATGCAATACTCTCGGATTTACTTACTGAGCTGTAGATGATGGTTACATTTCATCATCACACAGCCTGTAACAAATGCATAACGTATTATCATAAATTTTTTAAGTATAATTGATCAACGAAATTTACAGTGATGAAGATGTTATGATCTAATATCGTGAAAAAAATTCGATTCGAATTTATATTATAATGTCAACTAAATTATATAATAATTTGATAAAATTATAAAAAAAATGTGTATTGCGCATCCTTTTTATTTTATAATTTATTAGCCATTGTGAGCTTAAGTTTAAAAAAATTTAGTCTCTAAAATTAAAAATAAATTAAAATAACGTGCTAAGTTATGTAACCTCATAAAGCATGTTAGTGTTATCAAACATAAAAATTAAATATAATTTATCAATGCTAAAATCTCAACTACTTAAATTTAGCTATACAACAGCGTTAATTAAAATAAATTAAAAATTAATAATTAAAAATGAACTGTATGAAAACTTAATGCAATGTGCAGTATATCATATATGTTTAACATATAACATGGATGAGTGTATTTCTAAATGAAACAATGCGTTGAGTATTATGAACTTTTAATATTTCAATTGTAAAATACTCACGATTGATCATTTTGTTCATTTCCACTTTCTCCAGCTACCAGTAGTTCATACTCTTCAGCAGCAAAGCGATCCCAGTCCGAAAGCTATCAAAAACAAAATAGATTATAACTTTCCTTTTAAATGTTATCACGAATGAGTATAGTTTCCTTTTTTTTCTTATAAATAAAAGAATTAAAATAGCCACTAGTAGATTTATAGTACTATATTTTAATTATATGTACAAGGAATTTAACAATATTTACTCAACAATGTGTCTGCATTTTTTTTAAATTCTTTTTTCAATTATCATAATCTTTTTAATTATTTCTATCACAGGAATTTAGATTATAAAATATAATACTGCTTACTTCATGACCATCTGCATCGTGATCTCTGGTCGATGCAAATTGATCTCTTTGTTCGTGTTCCAAATACTTCTCCAAGTTGAAGAAGGTGTCAAAGAATATCGATGTCATTTTACATTTTTTCAAGTCACTCAAAGATATTTTTCCTGAAATTTCTGGATGAATCATATCTAACATCTGTAAAAGTTATTCGATATATTACGTATGCTATATTTATACAAACAATTATGTAAACTAAATTGCATAGACATTTATTAGAATAAAATAATAGTATAATTAGAATATTAGATTAAGAAGAAAAAAGAAGTCGGTAAGTTTACTTATAAATTATTGTAGTATTTCGTAGATATATTATATTATATATATATATATATATATATTATTTTAAAAAATATAAAATTTATAAAGCATATCAGAAGAAATATAATTGATTATAAGCTTTCGAAATATATAAAATTCAATGGTTTGTTCTTGATCAAATTATAGTACAATTTCTTATGTACCTATAGAATATATTTTTGAATAAAAAAATATAAAATATTTTATATCTACATTTACCTAAAAATAGATTCCAACGTTTGATATTTCTACATTAAAAGTATAAATCAACAAATTTTAAGATATGGGAATCATTAATTAAATGATTTTGAAATTACTCTCAGTAACCAAATACAATTATAAACTTTCATTAAAATAATTATACTTTAAGAAATTATTTTATGCTGATTTGACCAAGTATTTGTACAAAAATTTTTTAACATTAAAAATAATGTTTTTTAGGAGATAAATAATAAATTATATTGGCTTTTTATAATAAATAGTTATATAATATTAAAATAATAGATTTTAATACTTTTTGGTAGATAAAATATAAATACTTGAAATATCATGTTAAATATAATACAATATTAAATAATATCAAATATATCATATCGTAATTAAAGATTAATACCAAGTTTTTAATTTTAATACTTTAAAAATTGTTGTATCATTTTTTTAAATAACTGTGCAGTCATTTGCTCAATAGCCAAACATTAATGAAAATCAATTAATTCTCTTAATTGACTCATGCTCGTGTAATACTTAATAACTATACTCATTATTATAGTTATCGTAAAAGAATCGCTATAATAAATTTCTGTTTATAAATACTAAAATGTTCGCTAAATATAAAGTTATGACTTTACTTTTACATATTTAGATATTAATCTACATTGTTAATGCTCTATTAATTTTCAGTTTTATTGTTTTTATTACCTGACAGAGGCAATCTTCAAAGGGAAGAGTTTCAATGCCGATTGCTTCCATTCGATGTAGTTGTTCATCATAAAAATATTCTAATTCATACATGGACAAGTATCCATCTCCATCTAAATCCATACATCTATTTCAATGTAAAAAATATATACTATTAATCATCGTGAACATAAACGTGTAATATAATTAAGTGTAGTATAATATAATAAATAGGTCTTTTCTTTAATTGTATAGTCAAAAAGATGTAGTTAAGAATTAATATAACACATCTTTTCATAATAAAATAATATAATAGAAGTAAAAGTATTCAGTATTAAAAATTAGGAGCTAAAGTAAATACCGCGTTCATGATTTTTAAATTATAATCAATTCTGTGCTTTATGATAATCGAGAGAATATAAATTAATTTATATTATACCATAGGTAAAATTGATGTTTGTTAATGAATCATCTATTATTCTACCTGAACCAATACTCTACAGCCGTGGGATGATTTTTATCCACTTCACTAAGCAGAAACCATACGAACTCTGTATAACTCATTTTGTCTTCAGGGTGCTGCACACCGTTAGCACTCTTCACGCCTCTCGTAACCGCTCCACTGAAGATACGCTCAATCATACGAGTTGATAAAGCTAAAAATAAAGAGTATAGGAGAAATAGACTCTCTTTCTTTCTCAAGAAAAGAATCTACTATTAATTCACGTATATCACAGATTTTTTACAATATACTCCGTTACCCGTTCTTTAAGAAATTATAAAAAAAATTTCATTACTGAATAAAATTGAGATTGGTTTTTTTAACGCTTTATACATTTGGTGAATTTTATATATTTGAATTAAATTAAAGATAAAATTTTGAATTAAAATTAAATACAATTTACATAATTTTTCCTTACAATAAAATAGATCAAACACTTGGAAATTCAATATTAAAAAAAGAAAAAATTTGTTATTGATTTACTAAATTCAAACGAGTTGATATGCAAATATATTTTTCGCAATATAGGAACGCATTTAATAAAATGATAATAATTTATAGACAAATTTACCATGGTCGTTGTGTCTCGTGAGATCCATTTTATCGATGAAGAGATCGTGGTCTCGATCAAGCTCCCAGAATTTACAGTAAATCACGTAAAAGTGTTCATAGCTAAAATAAGCAGTTACTTGATTGATGTTCTCTTCGTGCTCCAAAATGCCAATTGTCGCGAGCAAATTGCTCCGCCTTAATTCTGCCGGTGAAATCTTGCCACTCCAGCTGCGATTAACGCAGTAAAATATCCTAGCGATTACCTGCACAGAACATTAAGTATAAACTTTTTGCTAGCTTCTTTATATCAATTGCCCTACCGAGTCGGTTTATTTCTATATTTGCTAATACCAGTTTCTCTCGGTACACTCTATTACCGAGCTAAACATTTTTACTCTTTTAGCTAGTCTCGTATTTATAATTAAACTATATCACTTACGAAAACTACTTATTGACACAATTTTTTTTACATTTCTACTTTTTTTAATTCAACGATAAACATAATACTCTAGTATTACTTACAATATAAAAGTCATAATCATAATAATCATTATATTCTATAATTTGTTTTACAAAGTAGCAAAGTATAAATTGCAATAATATATCCAATTATTTTCTAAAATTAATATATAAAAAATTTTGTCTTTTATCGATCGTTATAAATATTATATATTTAAACGACGCTTTTAATTTTTGGAATATAATTATAATAATGCAATTGATTCAAGCTAAAATTGATTTAGACTTTTTATTACTTTGGTAAGCCTTAAAAATATTATAAAACTTTTCGTATGTATTTATTGGGCTGAAATTTTTTTAAATGCTATTTTATTATATAGAATAAATAAGTCTATCTTTTTTTAAGATCTATCTTTTTTCTCAATTTTAAAACTAAACGATTTAAATAACTAAGTGAACCAATAATGTATATCACTGAAGTCGAAAAAAACTCAATTATTCAACTTTTCAATTTTTAAAGCTATTAAGTATTAATATATGATAAGTTGAGTTCATATCGTCAAATAAAATAAAATTAATTGTATTATTCATTATAAAATAAATAGAATTAAGCGTAAATATATTAAATAAATTTACATAATTTTTATTGTTAACATTCAAATATTTTCTAGAGATTTTATCAAATACAATAAATTAATTGCAATCCCATCTTCGTTAATTTAGAATTGTAGAGTTCTAGAACTAGAAATAAAAAATAAAAATAAATATATACCTATTTAATCCGTATTTGCGATGATAAAAGCAAATTGTGGTAATTTTTTTCTTACAAAATCGAGATACATATATATGCGTGTATGTGTCTTTGCGCATATATGGGTATGTCTATACGAGTAAATTAAATAAAAACTTATTGTACGGGAATAGTTAATTAATTAACTAAGAACAAAAAAATTGTATTAAACCTTGAATAGTTAAATATTTATACTCCACGTACGTCAAGGTAAACACAATCATATATTGACCAAGCCCAATGTAATTATGAACTTGCAAAAAATGGTATTTACAATAACAAAATTCAAGCTTGTCTTTATTAGAATATTAAATATTCGTCTATGCAATAATAAAAATGGAATCAAAGTACTCCATACAATTTATATTTTTAAATCAATGTCGTGCTTTTGAACATTATCACATCCATATTTAAAAGATTTAACAGACGTTGTCAATAAAAAATATATAATAGGTACTGATCGGCTAATAGATTATAGTTATGTCGATAAAAATAATAGGCACCATTGTGACAGTCTAAACACGAATGACCATTGTTTTTATTTTTCTTCTTGAATTTGTTCTGAATTTCAGGGTCTTCAAAATTTAAAATTCAAAGAATAAACACATGTTGGAAGGTTTTTCAAACCGATGTTACGGTACAACCATTCGTTAAAGGGAAAAAGAGAACAGATATAATATTTGCATCGATGTTAAGATATTTCCAAAGAGTACGTCATCGAGCTTCGATCGCTCGTTAGTATTTACGATCGATAATTACAGAGCATCCAAAGTCGCATTCTAACAGCTACAAGGACGAGTGTCGGGCCGCGAAACGCGCGAGAAGCCCGCGGATACTGAAGCAGATGAAATGCAGAGCGAAGCGCGGTAAATTCGCAAGGTAGCAAACAAAAACGCATCCGTAATCTGGAGAGGAGTACTCTTCGGGAAGGGAAAGGAAAAGTGACATCGGCGCGTGCACGAGAGATACGAGTGACACGAGAGGCACTCGGGCGTCCGGCCGAGGTATTGATTTTGAGGTATTGAGACGCCGTGGCCATGTAACTCTCGGCGGCCAGGAACCGATGGAAGCGGCTGTCGATGCTTTCCCACTTACCGTGTGAACGTAGCGCGAGTGGAATTCGGTCGCCTTTTTAAGGAATGTCAGCCCAGGATGCGTCTCGACCACGTCCTGCACCAGGGGGATCAGGTCCTCCGGGAGTAGGCTCGTCCTCAGGCCTCGGGTCACGATTCTCACGAATTTGCTCGCCGAGTCGTGATGGACATTCGACAACCTGCGGGCAAAAAGATAAAACGTGCGTTAGTCCTTGATAAATTAACGCGGCCTTACTTTGGGGGTTGCGCACGCGCCGACTCGTTTCATATTTTTTTCTTCGGTTTTCGATAAAAAACATTTACACGCGGATAAATAAGTTCTTGCAGAGCTTGTTTCAATCGCATAAAATTCTACAGCACTTGTACTATAATTTTACTTGTAATTTACTTGTTATCACGATTAATTTGCAATCTTGCTTTTGCTCGTTCCTTGTCTTGAACGATTTAATGTATTATTATTACACGTTCTTGAATATCATTTTAAACGAAATCACGAGAAATTTAACAAAAATAATAACAATCTTTACGTGAATCAAATTTATGCGATGTGAAATAATAATAATTAGTCGGAAATTT
Organism: Dolichoris vasculosae; assembly: GCA_018907195.1. Lineage (NCBI taxonomy): Eukaryota > Metazoa > Arthropoda > Insecta > Hymenoptera > Agaonidae > Dolichoris > Dolichoris vasculosae. The sequence goes on along the minus strand of JACCHY010000005.1, from coordinate 1,062,445 downwards.
TTGTCTCGAAATACATCCTTGATTGAAACAGTGCATAACATAAATTTCATTTTCGTTTATTCTATATATTTCCTATTGCGATCGTTAAAAATTATATTTTTAAAATAAATTTTATAGTAAAATATTTATCCAACTATCAAAATAAAATTAGTAAAATATTCTTGTTCATAATTTATCTATAAAAAAGGAATTTTTGTTTATGCCAAAAGATTTAAAAATCTTACTCTTTCCAGAAGTCAAGGAACTCGCTCATTTCGATGATTCCGTTTGTATCACCCCCAGAGGCTAAAAAAAGTGGAACCTTCCAGTATAGCGGTAAATCGCATGCCTGTAAGAAAAATTATTTCCAGATGGTTTTATACTATGTTACGATGTATATTTACATCCGAATAAAAATAGTTTTTAAAAATTAAAATGTAAAACCTATTATAATTATTTAAATAAAAGTCATGCCGTATGTGTTGGCATACCCGATAAAATAATAAGCGCTACTCGAATAACTTATATCGTGTTTCATTTTGTATAAACATTTTGTTATACGTAATACTCGTATCAACGCTTATACTTCATATTTAAATATTTAAAATATTAAAAAAATTTTGAAGTGAGATACTAAAAAAACTTTCTATTAAAAAATAAAAAAATATTGCTTACGTTGTCAGTTTAAATAATTTATCAACTACAATTAATAACATACAACTTTATCGGACGTTTTTTTTGTTAAATTTCCTTAATTCCTTTGTTAAATCAAACGTTTCCTTTCATTTTACATTTTCACAAGCGTACGCGTTCGTGTTACAGATTTGCGTTTTCTACGGACCAATGCGTATCGTATGTAAACGAAGAAAACGGGATGTCAATCTATGATTTTCCCTTTCCAAGGTAGTAAAGTGTTATTAGTATCACATACCTTTGTAATAGTATGGAATTGAGACCGAGAAGCTCGATGATCTGGAAGACTGTGGAAGGCGGCTGTGATCCGGGAGATTGTTGCTTCAACCTGCGATAGAGGAGTTGGTTTTCCCCCAGGAAAATAGAACCTTTGACAGAACAACGATTGGTTCATCCATTAAAGTTTATTTATTTATTTCTATTTATCACGCGCAATTAAAAGCTTACTAAAATTTATGTATAAATTTATAAAGAAAATGTTAAATAAAATAATCGTTCATTGCAAACTAATAATTTGCTACTTACCTTGGTATGTGAACATTTCGGTTGGCTTTAACGTGTCTTTGAAGCGTTGTGTGAGGCGGTAGACTCTTTGGCTGTACTTTGTCTCGCGTGTAAGACTGCAAAAAATTAATCATCGTAATAATTAAATAATAATGTTAACAAAGCCATAATTTTCATATTATAGGTTAAAGAATAAATAATGATATATAGAACTTAAAATAGAACTTGTTCATTTTAATAAGAATCGTAGCGTTAAAAGTTTCTTAAATTTATACAGAATTAAATGCAATTACTTTACAATAAAAAATACATTATATTTTTAATCATACATCAATTTCCTGAATTATTATACTTCTCTTATAAGTCTATTATAATTAAAATTACAAACAGGCTATTATCAAGCATGAAAAATTATAAGGATTAAAAAATATAATTCACGCCCTACATCATTCGATTGTATTTTGGTTAAAATTACTTCGAATAAAGGCTGTTTTAATAAAAATTTAAAACGTTCGGAATCAATCGTTGTTTTTTGAAAAAAAAAAAAGGCCATTATGTGTAGAATATTGAAAAATACGAAACCTTGTTAAGGCTAATAAAGGCTTTCACGGTGAAACAATTTTTTGTAACGATGCATATATAAGAATATATTAACATTCTTAATGTATTTTTATAAATAATTTGATTAATGTATCGATCTTTCATCTTAGTGTATGTAAGGAGCGAAAGTATTGTTTGAGAAAATGATCACGATCGTAGAATACAGCCTGGCAATTCATCCGAATATCGTTGCTTATTAATACCTAATAAAAGTAATGTATTATTTTATGAAAATTATAGGATCGGTAAATTAAGTTAGTTATTATAAAAAGTTTGTATACTTTTATCATCGGAACGAAATAAATAAAATTGAACGGTATTTAATAGTAAAAGTTAGAGCGAAACTTCTTTCTAGCGGGTTTGAAGAGGTAACCCGGAGGGAAATATAAAACCTCGACGGAAATTTAAAAAGCAAAAAGGAAAAGACGCGAGGCTCGTAATATATAATCTTGCTCGAGATGTCGAGATGCGGTAGAAGCAGCGGCAGAAGCAGCGGCAGAAGCAGCGGCAGAAGCAGCGGCGCGTACCAAACGCGCGTCTAGCAGTCGGTGTCCTACAAATCCTACAAATTGCGTCCTTCTAAATACGCGTGACCGTTAAAAAGGTACGTTGTACGTTCGCCGCGCACTCGCTTTAATTTATTCATAATAATACAAATGTCAGCTGGAGGCGCCTTTTTCGTTATATATACACGCGTTTCATTAACGAATCGCGGATTGCGGATTGCGCGCGCGACTCGATATCAAGGACACGGCATCCTGTTACGAAGGCGCTCAACTGCGCCGCGAGCAAAACTTGAGCTAAAGGCTGCTTTCCGTTTACAGATTTATACGTGATATCGATGAGCGAGACGTGTTATTAACGTTTTTCTTCGGGTACGCAAACAGCGACCCTCGTGCTTTTTTGTAAAAATATTATTGATAATGGCGGTGTGGCGAGTAGGTATTATTTACCATTGGATCACCCCGATAGAAAAATTTTTGGAACTCCTATTAGAATGCTGCTATTAAAGGTCCGTTTTTCTTTAAATATACCCATCGAATAGAAAAGTAGCAACGATATTACAATTTTCGACATGATTTAAAATCTATTCGCTTTTACGACTAAATAGCGTCTATTCGTTTTCGCACTTTAGTTCTTTTGTAAATACATTGCGTAAATCGCGTTTAAAATAAATACATAACGTAATCGTTCGAATCATCGAAGCGGTTCATCAAAATAAGTTAAAAGACTTTTTATAGACTAGACGCAAGCGTGAAGCAACCCGCACCTGCAACAGCTCCGTTCATTTATCGATAGTCTCGATATTATTTCGGGTCAATGCCATTTTAATTTTAATTTTTCGTTATTAAAACTATTATTATAGCTAATCGTTACCTTACTTCGCTTTATTATCTAATTAATTATACGATGAAACATTTGATATTTGTTTTTACTTTGTCATTTATTACTTTCGATCGAGAACTATTTTAATTTACAGTAGCATATCGATAATTTTCAAGCATATTTATGTTAAGTACAAAATATAAAAAGAAAAAAGAATAATGGAACGCGGAAAATATATACTTTCATTTATTTATTTTCGTAAAAATATTTTGTTGTATAAACGAATAAAATTTTGAAAGCTTTTAAACGATATTTTTTCACTTTGTTTATACGTAAAAATAGAATGTTTATTTTTAATAGAACTTACGGATAATTTATATTATAAAAATATACCATACGATAAAAGTTAAATTAAACGATCGAATAAAATTCTGATTTTCCCTTTACATTATTTATTTTTAACGGTGTCGATTTATCTTCCCTTTCGAACCAAAATTACCATCCGTTTTACGAAAAAGACATAAAATAATTTACCGTGCGAAACGAGGCGTAACGAAATGGACGTATTGAATTATTCTACCTTATATAACTCGAGTAAAGAAAGAAGAAACTAAATGATAAAATGAGGGGAAACAAAGAAAGTAAAAGGCCAAAACCTCGCGAAGAGTTAAAGCGACTAAATTTAAATACGAATTGTATAAGTAAATAATTGTCCCGTCTGTAAGTGCATAAACCCGAGACCCGGTGCAGCATTGCACGTTGCACGTGTTCCCAGTTTCGCTCGCGTGTTGGCGCGCGTATATTTAATACCCGGGTACCACTTGCGCGGGGCTGCGGTTACGTCAATTACACGTCGGTTGAGCGATTCCCGAGTCGGGCGACGTCGTGACTTGACACTCGTCTCCGCGCAAACTGTTAAAAGACAAGGAGAGCGGCAGATGTAATACGCCTTTGCGTTTTTTTTCTCGACTGCGCCAGCATCGCGAATCTGCCGTATTGCGCATAAAAAAGGGAAATAAATTGCACGCGGAGAGGGAGGAGGAGCTCGTTGACATTGCCGTACTCGTTATTGAAACTTCGTGGTACTTCGAGCCCGACATTGCCCACACATTTAACGACGCCTTATATAAGTTTAATCGTTGTATTATCACCATGCCCGCAGACTTGGCAAAGCTGCTTGTAATGCTGCTTGTAATGCTGCTGTATATAAATAAATATATATATATATATATATATATATATTTATTTCTTTATATGCTGTATATATAAATATATATATATATATATATATATTTAGTCGCGAGGAATTTTCGCGATCAGGTTGTTCCATTGTTATCGGTGAGGTTTGCTCCACCTTTTTATGAAAATAACTGTTCACGATAAATATATAATATCTATTCGTTTCATATGTATTTTAGTTACAACCGGTATTGTACATATTTTACGTTCGATTATGTGTTTCAACGCTGGGGATTAGTATTATTATGTTTTTAGAAAGTCAAACGCTAACTCTACAAGGTACTAAAACAATGGCTTATGAACACAAAATTCAAGTTTTCTCGTATCAATGTAATATTAAAAATAATTTACATAACACTTATAGGTTTTATATATTTAAAAATAAATACAATTTTTTATTTGATATGTAGCGCGTAATATCTTTGTTTTATATTCTATACTAAGTAATATTATTACTTATTATTTACGGATGCATAAATAGATTTTTCTTCCAAGGCAAAACTAGATTATTTCATAGTATAAAATTTTAAATATCTTACATAAATATTTAGATTTAATAAAAATCGTTATAAAAATATTACTTATAAAAATCATCGCTTACTATGATATTTTTTTTCGGTAACTTATGAATAACCGACGTGAGAAAAATTACCTCTGTACAGGTATTGAGTTGATTAAATGTATAGGATTGAGTTAGGTAATATATTCGGCTGTATTATATATATAGAGTGTAATTTAATTTAGTATATTTGCGGACGAGTATAAATAAATTGAATATTTAAAGAATGAGTGTCAATGAATAACATTGCAATAACCTGAGAAGGTCAATATGTATTTATGTATTCAATCGTACTTTTTATATTTTATTTATCGTTATCTCCGTATCGATACATACAAGAATTGGAATTAAAAAAAAATTTTTTAATGACACTTCCATTGACTTGTGTTAATAAAAATTACTATTTAGATATATCTTAAATCGGACAAAAATAATTCGTTAATATATATTCGTTATCTAGAAAAAATATGTTTGGTATTAAAATGAGGAAGTATAAAAAATTGTGCATAATATATTATTCATCGGTAACGCAAAAAAATGTTTCTCCGAGTTATTTTATAAAAACTTCTGTATTTGATTGTTTTTTTTTAAATAATAATAACAATAAAAAACAACGTCAACAACAATAATATTAATGATAACAATAATAATAACAACATTAATAGTTGTAGTAAAAGGAAAAATAATAATAACGATTCATCGGGTAAGATAAGTTTATCGAGACTTATTATCTTGTTGCACATAAGAAAAAAAGACATAAAAAGTGATTTCATGGCCAGTGAAATCTCCAGTTTGAAATCTAGGGACATAAGTATAGCGACGATATCTTTTTCGGAGTTCCGTATGGCAATTTGTTTCAATTGCATGTGATAGCTCGAACCATCGCCTCGGGTTTTCATCAAAAAGAATCCGTTATGGCACGTCCCTTCCCTTCCACCTAAACCGGATGACTTCACGACTACGACAACGCGGCGTAGATTTTAATCGTTTTTAAAACCACCGAGAGAAACAAGCTAGTAGAGGAAGGAAAAAGGGGAACAATTATAGCGATAAAAATTATTGGTAAAAGTGCCGTATCCCTGTATTTCGTTCTCTATACACATAGATTCAGCGCATTATCATAGAACTTTCTTCTCAAACTTTTACTCTTCCAAGGAAATACTTCTTGTGTTTCTTTCGACCGCTTTATTTTAATTTATTATTACTAATGTCCTATTTATTTTCTAGTTCTAACCTGTCATATGACATTTTAATTATTATTATAATCATTAGTTGGAATAATTAGAATTTTCGTATATATTCAATCAAAATTTCGTTAGGGAAATCCTTGCAAGAACATTTAGTAAACCAATAAAATCAAAATCAATGTAAAATATAATGTATAACTGATTGTCAAAACAGCAATAAATATTTCAACCTTTCTATTATTGAGAGATTATTTTATGTATTTACATTTGAGTTAGTAAAAATGATAAATTTATATTTATCGTTCAGTTGTTTTCAAATATGATTTATAAATAGTATAGATTTGCAAAGTCTTGTAATATTCATGAGAACGGCTATCTAAAATAGTTCCCATGTTTTATGGAATATAAAGAAATACTTATTTGTTAACAATATTAAAACATGTTTATCGTATAAAAAATTTATATAAAAAACAATAATAAAAAATATTAAATTTCTATTTATTAATAATAAAAAATAGCCGTAAACATAATTTATTTTAAATCTATGTAAATTTTTTTATATAAATCATTTTTTTCTTCGTATTATTTAGAAGCATCTACGAAATGAACTTTAAATTAAAAGTTAGTATTAAAAAAAAATAGAATTTCTAGAATTTAAAAATCGGTGTTAAATAAATTGATGACTTTAATATGACTTTCAAATTTAACATAAAAAATATCGTTTCTGCCGTTTCACAATTTTGAATTTCATTTAGTTATAGCAACTTTTTATAATATGTATTATCAATGAAATGATTTTTAATTCTTTAATTTAAAAGTTTATTAAATGTAATTAAAATGGAATATTAAATAATTTACATAATTAACAGAATAACTGTGGATCAACGTATCAAATTGATAATAAATAGTATTATGAGACTAAGAATTTTATACTTAAGTTACAAAAAAAATATTTAAATACTCAGTACTCGTACAATCTGTTGATTAATGTATTTAAAATATATCTTATTGTTTATCGTTGAAACAAATTTGTAACTTTCATAGCATGTTCGATATCTGTATTAGCAGATATTATTGTTTAATAGTTTATAATGAAATCATCAACTTAGAACTTTTATATTAGATGCTAAGTGTATTTATTACGTAAATATTTTGATATTCTTTTGTATACGTGTACGAAAAAAAGTAATTTATTCGAATGTATTTAACGGCATTAGAGAAATATTAAAACACAACATTATCAGTTTATCATTCGGTCGTATTTATTTATAGGTTTAATATTAAAAAGTAATTTATAAATAGAAATAAATAAAATACTAAAAATAATTTTTTAAAAATATTAGTACAGATATCGATTTGTTAAATCAAATTAAATCTAAATTAAAAATGAAAATAGAATAAAATAAAACCAGGAAGATTTATCGTTATTTTTAAAGCCGATTCGATCGTTGTCGAGACAGATATAATAGAATAGGAAATAAAAACAGCAATACCAGGAAAAGTTGTTGGGGTATCGAGCATAAAAATACAAAGCCACGAGTTATCGAACGCATAGTTTTAGAAGAATTTTCCCGAGGAGATACAAGCTAATGCGAGGGTACGCATTATAGGATACGGTTAAGTAGGAACAAATATTTTGAAACGGAGGCGCGCGCGCTTACAATCATACTAGCTTTCTAATAATGCACGTTACGAATGCAAACACCGGCTGCTCGAAACTCCAACTCCTACTTTCAAACGCGTGGACATTACCTTTCAAAATACGCGTCGCACCGAGGCATTCCGTAATTTCCGTAATTTCTACAAAAGCGCACCTTAAAAGCAAACGAAGAACGTTATAAATAGAAATACGAACGATTCGAGGTCACAAAATTTTTAAGAGAAAACGCAGATACGAAACGAGGGTATAAGGACAAAAGAAGCAGGCGATCGTCGTGTATCGCGCGCGATATTCATCGCGTGAGTCAGGCTTCGTCGCCAAACGCAAACAATTTGAGGCGGCTAGGGGTCCGTTTAAGTACCGGGGAGTCCGATTGATTTACAGTGCGCGCCAGACTCCGAGCTCCGAGTTACCAGCTCCGAGTTCCCAGCTCCGAGTTTCCAGCTTCCAGCTTCCAGCTCCGATCTCACTCCTGTACCACTCCGCGGTCATCCGCCAACGCGGGTTACGAAGGAGGAAAACGCGACGACGGCAACATTCCCGTTACGTATTATCCGGACTCTCCCAAATCGACAATCAACGAGTGCGCGACCATTTCTTCGCGTCCTTTGCGTTTTCATTCCTTCGGGATTCGGTCCTGCGTCCTCGCGTCCAACCCTAACTCGAATCTTTTCCCTCAGAGGGCGAAGCCTTCAATGATAATTGCTCGCACCTTGCAATAAGGAGTCGCAAATGTCGGAGAAATGTACAATATCGAATTATAAAATAATCGCTATTTAATTGGTTCGCTCGTTACTTTGTACCCCGACGTATCTTTTAATTAAAATTTTCTATTTTTTTCCCGTACTTTCGTATACTCCTTTACCAAGTTTCATCCCGCGTAACGGGTACTCTTTACAAATTAATTAGATACAAGGAGTTGCTGAATAACGACCGTTAATTATAAATTAAAAATTATAAATAAATACGAATGAAGCGATCCCGAAGGATCGAAAATTAATATTTCTCTACGCGCGTACGCGAAACGATAATAAATGATTCGCGATAATCGTTTGCAACGATAAACGTTAATTATTTATTCAACGAATACCGATGCTATTACTTTGAATAACACCGCTCGCTAAAAATATTCCTAGCAATGTTAAATACGTTTGCACATTCGTTTGCATTAAAACATACTCGACGGTCCGGGTGTTCGCGATTATATTATTTAAAAAATATGCTTAACGAGTAGATAACCGTACTTAATACGAAGTGCGATGATTCGGAAATGTACGAGTATATGATTTCTATCGATGTTCCAATAACGAAAGTACATATTACAATTACACGTTGATACGAAACACTTCGATCTCCTGTCCGTTCGTTTATAGGAACATACGCTACTCGCTCCTTATCGCTTATAAAGATATAATTAAACGTTGTAACGTAACGTAACGTAACATAATGTAACATAATGTAATATAACTTAAAAAACTGACGAATGCGCCAAAGTGCTTTAAGAGAGTGTCGAGCGTAGATCTCGAGCGTGAACATCGGCTTTTTACAAAATCAACGTAATTTATGTTCCCTAAAGACTATGAAAATATCTCGCGAGAGACTACCTTTAAAATTCTCGTTCGAGACACCGAACTTACTCTGCGCGAGAAAATCGACATCGTGTCAACGCCGTTTTAGTTGGATCATTCGCCGAAGAAAGATACTTGGTTCCGTCCTCATTCTTTTTCGTAGAGAAATTAGATAATTAGTCGCTTCGCCTCCTCCTTTCTCTCTCTCCCTCTCTTCCACGAGAAAAAAATTTAAAAAAGCGAACGTTACCGAGCAAAGTCGTAGATGCGAACTACGTTATCACCGACTCTTTCATCGCGCTCGTACATAAATTCGGTTGCTTTTCGAAATTCCGAAGGTGAAAATCCGAGAGTTCGATCGCTTCTTCGTGTTCTTTTTTCCGCTGCGTGAAAAATAAAGAGAGAGATAGATAGATAGATAGAAAGAGAGCGTGAGGGGAACAGGGACTCTAGCCTAAGAAAATTGTAAAAGAGAATAAAGGTCAGCGTGACCCTTGATCCTAACGAACCGACTTTCTTTGTGCATGGAAAAAGGCAGCCGATGCGTAGCCTGAAATTAGACACAAAATCTTTATAAGCGAGTGAACGTTTCACCCGTAAGTTCCGACCAATGCCTCTTCGATACAAAGAAAAATTCTTAAACTCAAAATTTTTCAAGGCTTTCCATATTATTATCCTTATTATTGCGGTACGACGATCGTGCTTTTATTTCATAGGTTTATTTCCAATAAACACTAATCGTCGTTCTTTTGGAAAATCAGTTCGTTAAATATCGATAAAATAGAATTTTGTTTTTACGGTAACGTCGTGACTAAACATCGATAAAATCAGCCAAGTGCAAGCAGAATTTTTATACTTTTTTCCATACGATTAAAAAATGATAAAGAGTAGTCAAACTTGGAATCGTTTTCCATTTCATCTCGCGGATCAACGCTGCAATAATGAAAATTCTCTACCTGCCTCGTTTTTCGAAATATCTCGTAAGCGGATTTATCCTAGGCGTACGACGGTCACTGCGTTTCCCCTCCCCTTCCGATGCCAATGAAATCGGTTCAAAACGCGAATTTCTAAGAAACGTCTACTACGCGTCCTAAAACTATTGTCGAGAATCTTGCGTCGAAAATCTTGCGTCGAAAATCTTGCGTCGAAAATCTTGCGTCGAAAATCTTGCGTAGCCAAAGGACGCGATCCCTTCCGCTGGAAATTATTTATTTATCTTCGCCAGTCCGAGGAATCGAATAACGCGCTAACGCTAATTTTACAAATATCCAAAATGCGAATCCGCGATTTGAGAAACGGAGTCTCGCTCGAAGGCCTTGTGTTCGTTATCGACTCGTCATCGCTGCCGAGCACCCGAAGCTAGCGAAGATTTTTCCGAGAGTCTAATAAACGTGTAGGAAGGAAAAGGATTCCCTTGGCGAGTAAGGAAATCGTGATTCGAGCGTTCGAGCGTTCGAGCGGTTCGCGGTTCCACCACGAGGAGAAAAACGAGGCGGCCGCGAAGAAAGTCACGATCGCATAGCCGTCCGTTATTTTTGTTTGCGCGCTCCCGTCGAGGGGAGGGAACAACGCAAGGTGCACCGGGTCATTAAGAGCCCGAGGAAGACGAACACCCGTTACGCGTGGAATACGGTGCGATGGAAAACGCCCGAAGGTCGGAAACGAGAAGAGGGCGTTGAGGGCGTAGCGACTTGGATGCATCTAACGGTAAAGACGAATTTGCAATCGGACGCGCGATGCGCAACTAAAGTCATCGACGATAAGGAAAATAAAGGAAACGTCACCCGTGGGGGAATCGTCGGCCGACCATTACTTATCCCCGGGTGCGCGCGAATCGCGAGGAGAGACTTTACTTTACTAGGAGGACTCGCGTTAACCGTGTCCGACAAATTTTCTAGCCCGTTCCCATTCATCACCCACCCCGTATTTAAAGTCAATTCCGAATGGTACTATTTTTTACGACTTCGAGTTCGAGCGAACCTTTTCGGATCGATTTTCGAATTCCTTTGTAACGTTTGTAACGGAGAAGAGGCTTGGGAAATTACGCGAGATCGAACTTTTTTAAACAATTAAACAATCGAAATTGCGTAAATAAATAAAATAACGATATACAATTTACATTAAGATAGAATTGTTTCGCAAAAAAAAATTCGAAGAAAAACTTTGTAAAAAATATTATAAAATTTTATAAATATATCGCGCGATTCGCTAAAATTCTTTTTCACGTTTAATGATAAATTTAATTGTTTTAAAATAATAACTTTTTCACAAAATTAAAAATAGATATTGTTTCGAATTGTGTATATTCGTATTCAAAATTGTATACTGTATGAAAAGAAAGTGGAAATATGAGTTATTACATACTGGTTTTACGTCGATAATTGTCTCGAGAAATCAGTAAAATAAATGTAATATAATTTTGAAATTTTTTGTTGATATTTCGAGGTAAATAGATATTTTGAAAGATGGAATATACTGCAAATTTGATATTAAAATTGTTATCGTAAAAGAAATTAATTAAGTAGGTTTTTTTTCTTGTAAAATATCTAGATTATATACGTATACATATTTTTGTTCGTTGATTATGCTTCGAGATTTTCAAAATTCTTGTACGTAATTGTATTTATAGATTGAATATGCTACCGTTCGATTATCTCAAGAAAAATGTTTCGATAAAAAATGTATAAATAATCCCGGTAATACATTTCAAATAAATGTGAATTTCTATTTTTACGAGATATAATTAAATTCCGATTATAAAAATGATAAAATTGAGTTTAACCACTCGATTCCGATCGAAAATTTCATGAATATATTAAAAATCGAATTAAGCTCGGATATCGTTTCCTCGCAATCTAATTAAAAGGAATTGATCGCTCGTTCCGCGAACGAAACGAAAGAATTATGACACAGGAGACCGATAATAAAACCAGGATTACACTCGTAACCCGAGTCATCCAAAGTTACGATTTCGGTTATAATAATTAAATTAAAGTGACTCAAAGCAGCAAGGGCAATTCTTAGCTCGGAAGTCCGCGAAATTAGAGAATCGAGTGGAGGTTGTTCGGCAGGAAGATTGTTCGGAAAGCGATGCGTATGTTACGGAAAGTCGAAACGATGCGTCCCAGAGGCGAGAGGGAAAAATATGGCTCACCCGTACAGGAAAGGCGGCTCCGAGCGTTTCGCTTCCTCGAGAAGCCACGCTCGCCTTTTTTCCCACGGCGAGAGCAAAAAGCGCGAATCGCGAATCGCGACGAGGACTGGCGTGTCAGGGCCGCTCTAATTAAGAAGAATCGGGAGGTGAGAAGCGGACACGATTTCAATTCTCGCAATGCAGGAGATGACTAATCTCGCCGTGGCCTACGAATTCAAATGTGTAAAACAAAGGGGCGCTGCTACGGATGCGGTCTTATATAACCAGCGCTTGCGAATTCACGTTGCGCTTTTTTTAAATTCATTTACATTTTCCGAATTTTCAAACTCATTTCGCAGTCTTTGTTTTCACACAATGTATAGTCTTATTAAAGAGAACGAACGATTCATTATAGGTGCTATATTTGAGCGTATAAATTTCACGTCAATGTATTGGTACAATTAAATACGCTATCTACGAAAGGTAAATTGAAATTGCCTTTTATTACGAGGCTAAAGTTATTAAATTACCAAATCATTTATGTTCTTTTTATAGATCTTCTTATAGATAATAAACACGATCGAGTATTAAAAATATTTAAATGATACGTATATCCTTCCGAACTGAAACTTATTTATCGTGTATCATAGATTACAATTACTTCAGACTATGTAAATGACAATGTAATGAAAACTTTGGCGTTCAAATAAAAAATGATTATAGTAGTCGTACCGTAAAATTTATAATTTCCAAATTTATTAATACATTATTTATCTATACAAATTATAAAATGTATTGATTAAAAGTATCTCCCTCGACCAACGATAACCGAGTTTCTTGAAAGAAGCCAATATTGTTTAAGAAAAAAGCTGAATCGTTGAAAAGTGAAGCATCGCTGGAAGCATCGCTCGAAGCATCCGTATCGAGCGTGAAATTTGAAAGAGAAGGATAAAAACATGAAAGTACAGGAGAGTAAAGAAGAATAAGAAAGAGAGAAAGCTGAATCGGTCGATATTCTCGCGAGGGCATTAGCGATCTGCTAAAATAAAGCAGCTTGGCTCAATGACGGACGGATCGAAAGGTGCGCTGCGTTCGATCCCGATCGTCGATCCGTGCCATTGAAAAGAACGAAGAAGGAAGAAAAAGAGCTCATACGACGACCATGGGCCCTTTATTCGATGGCGCTTCGTCTCTCGGGCCTTTCTTGTCTCAATTGGGCCAGCGTAACGCGCGCATCCGAGCAACGGAAGCCTTGGGATCTGTCTTCGCGTGTGCTGGACCTCAAGGTCGATTTGACTTTCACATTTTTTGTCGATCGATGCCACGGACTTGTTCTAGTAGTTTGGTACGTTTGCGCATCCCCCACGCGATATGACGTCTTATCGTCGTTTTATTTATTCTCTGCTTTTCATTCGATCGTTTTATTTCCCATTGCCTAATCGGATGTCGTCCAAACGATCGAGTGTCCCAATAAAAACTATATTATTTTTTAAACGCATTTTATTCCTAAGAAATATTTAATTTATGTTAGAGAAGAAAATGTGTGATGCAAGACATTCCTTGTATAATTCTTTTATTTAAGGAAAAATTATTTAATCTTAAAAGTACTTAAGGTTAAAACATTTTGAATAATTCATTTAATGATTCGACATCCTTCCTTATCTACGTTTCTTCGGTAATATATTTTATCGGATATTTGATAAGAGGAAACTAGCAAACTAATTTTAACAAATGTTTCGAGTTATGAATGAACAAATAATTAATTTTTATACTTTTAAAATACGCATTTGTCACATTTACATTTTGCCAGATGTAACTCGTATTTCATTTTTTTCTCAATACGCCAATACGTGTGTAAAGTGGGTATAAAAATAAATATGACCTAATTTGAGTGTTGCAAAATATTGTTACTTTGTAATTGAAATAAGTTCAAGTTTGTATCATTGTTTTAAGTACAATGATAAAAATTTCCTTAAAAGATTTGAAAGTTGTCATAAATGTAAAATTTTTCAACGAATCGGAAACATATCGGTTGATAAATGTCGTCAGTTATAAATAAAATGTCAAGGTCAAGACAAAAGCACCATTTGTATTCAGCATTCAGTTGTAGCCTCAAAAAATGGTGTCTTCTAATTAACATAGTTAGTGTTTCTTTATTTTACGAGTTTTGAAAGAAAAAAATTGTAAAAGACGAAATTTGGTTATTTTAAAGCTTTTAATTTGAAAACGATTTTTTTCTAAAATATAATCAAAATTCATGTGTGGATATTTTATGTTAACCGTAAAATAAATTTACCCATTTAAAATAATTTTCGAAATCCTAATATTGCGTTTCCCGATATTTATATGTTTGGAACAAACTATTATATTTATATTCGAGTCTGGACTGAATATTTGTTTCTAGGAGCAGATATAAAATACTCTTAATTTATAAATGTAACTTATAAAATTAATATTTCTATCGCGCCACAAAAAATATTCCGAAATAACAAATATTAATTAAAAAAAATTTATATTTATATATTATAGTTATGCATTTTAAAAATTATTAAAATTATAAGAAAAAAAATACACGTGTTCAGGAGAAGTTTCTTAAAAGTAATTAGAAATGGAATGCAGTACAATAGTATAATATAACCACCGTAAATCGAGAGCCAATCACTGTTATAACAAGATATTGTTCGTTAATTACTACTTATCATAAGTACAATCGTTAATTTTTCTGTAATTTGACCATAAAATCTTTATCTGTCAAATTATTATCCAACAAAACAAATCATGAATAACCGCAAAATTACAACACAAACTAGATTTATTTTTACCTACAATAATTAACTTATATTATTTAAAATAAAATACAGATTCTACTCCTTACTATAAAAAAACAAAAAAAACAACAAAAACAACAACAATATCCTATTATATAATAATAATTAATATAAATAAACCAATATAATTAACAAAAAACTTTTTGTAATTATATAATCAAAAAAGATATTAAAGAATTATTTTAACGTATCTATTGTATAAATAATATACATAAAAAAATAATGTTAATAAATAAAATCTGCTTAGTAATGATAAATATATGGCTCTTTATAGATTTTTAATTTTATTTTATTCACGCTTGTAATGTTTATTTCAAATTTTAAATTCACTTAGAGCAGGTAAAATATTTTTCGTGCTTCATTTGAAAAGTTTTAAACGTCGAACCAAGCAAACTTGATAACCCAGTCACGAACGTAAAACAATCGAGTACGAGATTTTTCTCATCAAAAATAACGAGCCGTCGGTACATTTCAGGACACTTACAAAGTATATTTATATTCGCATACATAAATTATTTATAATAACAACAAAAATAGATAATATATATTTTTACGCGAATCATCTATTTTCGATGAAAAATAAATTGAATATCGGTTTTTAAAAATTATGTCATCGGTACGATAAAAATTGTTACGAACGATCGATTTAGTTAAAATCGAATAAAAATTCTTTGATACTTATTTATGTAATTTCTATCGTATATTTTTAAAAATTTAGAACTGTACGGTACCGAAAATTTTATGCGTATGTCAATTTAAATATGATTAATAAAATATGATTAATATTATTTAGCCGGGTATTAAATAAAATATAAAATTTTTTTAAAATATCGTTCTTCAAAAATGTATTTAAAGATTTTTCAATTATTTCGACGATATAGAAAACTACACGCGATTATCATTAAAATGGTTAAATAATGAATTAATTCGAATTTTTACAAACGAGCGATAATTCAATAAAGTTTCTCAACGGGTTCTCTTAAACCTTATCCGTCGGTTTATTGAAATATTTTTCTAGTAATTGCATTAATTTGATAAGCAATCGTTTCTTCGTTTATTCCAATAGAGTGAACGGTTACCACGTACGATGCACTTCGTAATAAAATTTGTACGCGTTCGGTACGTTTGGAAAGTCATTCTCGTTCGCAGAAAAATTTTCCGTTACATACTCGAGTACTTTCATGGTGTGGAAGAGCTCGATTTAACGATAGGTTAAATTAACAACGAAAAAATTATTAATTGGGAAAATAGAAGAGAAAAAGTGCACGGAGCAAAGGAAAGAAATATTTAGAGATCGAGTCGAGGGCTCGGAAACGGCGTTAATTTTTCCGTCGCGGCTGCTTTATTGTATTATCGTTTGGACGGCTGCGCAAAAAGGCGACGGGAAGAATAGACCGACCAGCGCATAGACCGACGTCGTCGAGCGACAATAACGAGAGGACCAAGCCTTGTTGGGCATTGTTCACGATCGGCACGCCTTGCACAACGACCGGAGAACAGTCGCTCGCACATCGGCAACAGTACGTACGCGCGATACGCACGTAAGCGGCTATTATTGTGCGAGTCCAGGGACTGAATGCGCAAGCGCGCACGTGCGAGTCGATCGGAATAATCGGCGGACACGCGCCGATCGCCGATGAAGCGCGTATTTTTGGCGGACGGTCGACAGGACGGTCGACAGGACGGTCGACAGGACGGTCGACAGGACGATCGACAGTTTTTGCCCGCGAGCGCGCGTTTACGTCGGCCGGAAAGGAAAGCCACCGGGGCCTAGGATAGGAAACGCGATGCGAGCTGCTTTTACACGCGGAGGACACTCGGGAATGCGCAATCGCCTTATTAAGTAATAGTAATC
Source organism: Dolichoris vasculosae (assembly GCA_018907195.1). Taxonomy (NCBI): domain Eukaryota; kingdom Metazoa; phylum Arthropoda; class Insecta; order Hymenoptera; family Agaonidae; genus Dolichoris; species Dolichoris vasculosae. The sequence goes on along the minus strand of JACCHY010000005.1, from coordinate 1,045,314 downwards.
GGAGTCGCTGTTGCTGCTGTTGCCGCTGTTACCGCTGTTACCGCTGTTACCGCTGTTACCGCTGTTACCGCTGTTACCGCTGTTACCGCTGTTGCTGCCTACGTCGTAAATTAGCCTAATAGTTCGCGACAGATACGCACGCCGATGTTTCAGCCAATGTCATTAAGATCGTGACTGTTCGAACGCTCTTATCTACGAATGCATTACGCGTCTCGTTACTTCAATGGATATAAATTATACGGCAGTCGTTAGCTCGGATGTTGCCAATATGACGAGCCAGGTGTCTCGATAAAAACGTGATTCAATTATCGCTGATTCAACGTCCGCCTAAAGAGAATCAAAATATAACCAAGTATAAGTTAGGAGTAATAATGGATGTGTATCGCTCGTTATTTCTTCAACAATAATTACCGATGATTTCAACGTAACCCATTCGAGACAATTATTCGAACTCATCGATGTTTTTTTTTTCATCGCGCTATTTTAATACTAAATTTCTAGCTTGTAATATCGACGTAAATAAAATTTCTTCTCGGTAATGATTCTTTCGAACGCGTAAATTAAAAATATATATTATGGATTTATTTCAAAACACGAACAAATCCGCAAAACTACGTCCAGATAAATTAAACTCGTTGAAAAGTTGTCTCGATTAAGGGTGAACGAAGCAGCAACGAAGGGTCCAGCAAAGCATAACTAACTCATCCTTCTTCTCCGGCGGTATAGGCGTGAGAGTTCAACGATCGACGCGAAAAGAGAAAGTATCGACTCCTTGAAACCCTGCCTCGGATCGTTCGCAAGGTCGCCGATCGTGAAAACGAGCAGCTGATCGACGCTACGAGAGAGAAGGAGAAACAGGAGTTTTCGCGTCACGGGAATCCTTGGAGAAGGATTTCGGCGTGGGAACGTCGAAGGGAAAGCGATCGATCCACGAATACGTGCTTGCACTTTTTCTTTTATACGTACTTATAATTGTTCGAGATAACGAGAATATAAGAAAAGGCCATAATTATTGAAAGACTTGTTAATTACGATTGCTTTGGATCGAACATAAATATGATAAGCGTCTAATTTACGTATATTTTGAAAGATAAAATTCTTTTTTTAGAAAAGCTTTAGCGACGAGTTAATGTAAAATAGTAGAAGTTTCTAAAAACAGACTTTAAATAGAAAACTTCTCAGCTATGTATTGAATCTCGATTAGTACAAGTGTAATTAATGATAAATATAAATATTTCGATCTTTTTATTTCATTTTCATATTTTAGATCAAATAAAAAAAGAATTTTTTACTTTTAATTTATCATTTTCATTTATATTTAAATTTATATTGATTAGAAATATAAGTTTTGACCAAATCAATTAATTAAACAATCGTATCAAAAATTATTATAAATATTGATTCAACTAAAATATACTCGTTCGGGCGATTAAAATAAAATTGAATCATTTAAAAATATTAACGAATGTTTTTATCTTAAAATAATAAAGCATTGTTTTACAAACTGTTATACACGGAATTTCTTAAAAATAAAAACCGATTCGATGTTTTAACAAATCTATATTGTGAATGTTTCTTTATGTTTTAAAGTCCTACATGGATTGCTTCACATGGGATTAACTATTCTTTTAAAAATTCAAAATATAATTCGATACAACTCAAAAATGCAACGATAATGAATATTCATCAGGTTAAATTATATACATAATCACTCTTTCAAAAGAATAAAATATATATAAATTTCTTTTCGTTCCTCTTTTTTATAAATACACAATCTGCATGAAAAAATTTAATTGTCTATATGAAAAAATAAATTGAATGATCGATATAAACTCGTACGAGTGTTATTTCATACATAAATTAATCCATCTAGTTTTAATTTACAGATTTAAAAATGAATAGTTTTTTATTTGGAAAGATTGATCGAGTGCCTCATTTTTTATTGATAAGTATCGTATAAAAGTATAGTAATTTATATTTAATCTTACACAGTAAGTTTAAGTTCCTTCGATAATTTTAATAATAAAAAACAGAAAAAATGTATTGTTTATGTATTAAATTTATCGTAATTTTTCATAAATACGCGATCTTTTATCCCTCGAAAATTACAATTTTACGATTCTCGAGTAATTAGAGAATAAAACGCAGTCAAGGAAGCGTTAGAAACGAGAAAGTGAATGAGGTAAAAAACACTTGGCACTACTCACCTGTGCTTTGCTATGAACCTCCTGTCCTGTTCTCCATGTGTTAAAAACCGGTTGTCTGGGTCCACGCTTATCGAGCAGCAATTCACTGGGGCACTTCTCGAAGAACAAAACGCGTTCAGCTACCGAACCTCTCGTAAGAAAGGGTCTTACAGGATTGTTTCCCGTGCTTGTGGCCGCCGCAGCTCGTATGTGTTGTTTCTGCTGAGTAGTAAGCTCAGGATGGGGCACAGATTCCACCGGCCTTGGCCTCGGAGAGTTCAATCTAAGACCCCACCTCAAAGCTATGAAGTCCTTCGCATCTTTTAACGATTCCTTATCTTTTTCTTTATCTTTGTCCTTGTCCTTTTCCTTATCTTTGTCTTTATTCACATCGTGCTCGAACTTGGACTTGGTTTCAGAAACAATTGGCTTACTAGCATTCAAAGTAGCATTGGTGTTACTTTTTTTTTCGTCCAATCGCTGCTGTATCATCGGAGTCTGCTGAGCTGCTCGATAACGGACTTTGGCATAATCCACCACTGACATCGAAGATAAATCTTCTATACTGAGACCTTTGATTCCATTTGTAGGAGATGTAACGCTTTGCGTTGCCATTACATTATTCACCATCGCGGTTGAATTTAGACCACCTACTTGACTTGGTGAAATCAATATGGGTTTAACAGGCTCGACTTTTGGCTTCTCGCGAACTATCGCTGGTTTTTGTTTCGGTACCGGAGTTGTCGGTATTATCATTTCTGAGGGATCTTCACTTAAGACGACTCCTGTCTTTAAGGCATTGATCAGCCTTTCTTCTTCTCGCGCTACTTCCTCCAGGTAATTAGATTTTTCGTTCACTTTTGCCATCGCCTTAGGTCCATCTTTTGTCGTTGGACTCTTCAAAATTTGAATGCCTGCGGGCTTTCGTGAATCATTGACAATCTTGTTCTTTAGAGGCCACGTCGTCAAACCAGAAGAAAGGAGGTTACCATCGACTGGACTGGTTGTTGTGTTGGTTGGTGAAGTTATTTGCGTAGATGTCAAAAGTGTACTTACAGGGCGATTTTTTTGTTGAACGACGATCTTAGGGGGTACCAGATCAGTCGGAAACGTCGTTTCGATCGTCTCGAGGAAGATTTCGTTATGATGCGATCCAGGAGATTTCGCTGCTTGAGGCTTCAAGATTTGCGAGGGCCTATTAGGGAAACTCGTCGATTTCAACTGTGTTGGAGTTTTTGGTTGATTCAACGATTGCGTTAACGGCGTCGAGTTTTGTTCAAACTTCTGCAATGCAAACTGTATGGATGAGGGTAAATTTTTCGAGGGCGAACGCTGCCTCGATGCAGCTATTCTTGCCTTATCTTCCACCACGAAATTGTTGACGAGCTTTTCAAGATTATTGTTGTCCTGCGTAAGAATATCCACAGGACTGTTCTGTAATTTTTTACTGCTTACAAAATTGTTAGCCGACGTTGAATTGTTAGTGCAAGATGTAGGTGTTAACACAGTGCCGAATTTGTCAGCTGCCGTAGCATTACTATGACAGTTGAGGATTTCCGTTGGTGCTAAACCTTGACTTTTCCACGTTTGATAGATTGCCTCGGCGTGATCGCTAATCTGTTTAGCGATAGCAGCTATATCCTCGTCACCCGACGTCACATCAGCCGGGAACTTTTGTCTTAGTTCGTGTTTCGCCGTAGCAGCCATACTGCTTATCCTCTAGAAAGCAATGTAATCCTGTTTCTGTGCTTTGAATCCGTTTGGCAGTTTACCGAACAATCAACGCTAGATTCTGCTTCACCGTTCGAACAAACGTTGGAACCGTTGGAACAAACGTTGACAGGTACAGCGTAGTTTAACTTTTCAAGCTGAATATGGACGGTTGGGAGATCGGGCCAAGCCTTGTTTTCAATATGTCCGACCGACTTAAGGCAGTGTACAGGCCACGCAAGTCGCGAATCGACGATAGTCGGTAGCGTTTCAAAGTCGTCCGAGATGCTTTCCTTCCTATTCTTGGTCTGAAGTGATACAGTTGTCTCGAGAACACAGGACATAGCTTTTAAGCAACCCAGATCTTGAATCTCGACTGTGGCGAGATCGATCGGTGATGACTAATCGAATGATCTTGACTGGTTAAAGTACCGATGAGTATGTTTCAAAAAATATATTTGAATATCATCTTATTTCAAGTTATTTGTTAAAACGAATACTCGACAATACGTAGACGTTCCAGGGTGTTCGTTTATTTGATCGATGTAAGAAAATAAAAATTATCATTTAATATTAATCGATAAATGATTTATATTACAATAATCGATGTATTTAAGCGCTTTCATTTAATATTTTGTTGAGATTTTATTCTAAAACAACACATTTAGAATCACTTTTAAAATCCAAGTTACAAAATCTTTTATTACTATACATTACTGACAATCAGCGGACTGTGTTTTAAAAATATTCGTGTAACGATCTGAAACAAAAATCAATGATAATAGATTTTTATTTTATATTATTCACATGATTCATATGTTATTTGGTATACGATTATAGTCTAGAGTTTAAATCTTAATTAATTTACTAGTGGAGAAAATAACTAAATCTATTGTATTAAAGTGTATTAAGTAAAATATTTATTTTATTTTGTTAAAATTAAGTAACGTTTAAAAATATTATAATTACGATTCCATTTCAATTTAAATATATTTAAGTATATTTATAAAAATATACATTTTATAATTATTATTCAACAATTGCAATATACACTGTGTTATTTATTCAATAAAAATGTCGAAAGATATCAATAGCCAAATTGAAAATATTTCAATTAATAAGTTTTAACTACTTGAAAAATAGGAACGTTAACCTCATTTGCCCAAGTTAAGATTAACTATAAGAAGACTTTTGGTTGATTTTGTTTAAAATGTTGCCAAGTACTTGTTTACGTTGCTTTACGCGTTATCCGCGCGAGTTGTAGAATGTGTTAGTCTTGTTCAAATTATAATTCGAAACACATATATGCGATATTCACTGTATCGTTTCTATTTAAGCACCTTTAACAATAATTTATTTCAACCACTTTTGAAATCTTAATTATAAATTTAATGTTTTTATTTGGTAAAGTAAAAAATCAAGTAAATTATTAATACAAAATATAGAGGAAAAAACACATATGTGTTACAATTCATTTTTAAGACTAATAACACGTTAAGTGTAGACTAAGAAAGATAGACTAATGCTTTTGTTACGAATCCTAGAATATTAAAAATAAATCTTCGATCAACGGATACAATAAATTCTGTACGGCAAGGTTTAAAATGACCTTCGCTACATCGTTAATAATGTCCGTCGTTTAAAAATATTCTACAAAAAAATAATTACTAGCTAACATAAATAAAATGACTATTGCACGTATTTGCACGAACCAAATATTTTCTATAACTTTCTATAACTTTCAATATAACTTGCTATCGAAATTAGATTTGTATCGACATTTAAGCTAAGCGTGAATACAAAAGATAAAGGTCAACCGAAATGCTCTCGAGGTATTACGTGTCATGCCTTCTTTAGCTTCGTCGTGACATCATTATTGACATAGGATTATATGACAATATCTCTTCAAAAACTTACATGCGCAGATAAAAAACTTTCAAAAGGAAATTATAGTTACCACGTACGCGGATGTAGCATTAGCATAACGATTTAAAAAAACCATCGTGCAATAACTTTGTAACGAGCTACACTCGATAAACTAACGTGAGATCCATTTCATACTCTAAAGAATGAGAATGAATAGTTAAAATTAAATAAGAAGAAGATAAAGATAGAAATGAAAAGGATAATCCGTCCATAGAAAACTTGTCGAATAATACTTTAAGCATCCGTGCAATATTACAAACTTACTTTCACCCCACACGATGACGAAGCAACGCACATGTGTAAACGTATGAATAAAAATAAAGTAGAGAAAACTGTAGTATTTTATTACGTGTAAATAAATCCATAGACTCCTACAGTAAAGCGAATGTAAATTTATCGAACCTTTACCTTATACATATTTGTATTATAAAAAATGTTTTGCCAAGTTTGTCAAACCTAATTAAAGTATTTAAATGCAGAAATATTGTATTTTCAACGAGTTTCTACCGGGCTTTTAAATTTAGTCAGCTCATTGACTTTCATGATCTTGTACAACTATTTATTTTCTAATTTTTAACTTATAGAAGACATAGCGTACGTGGCGTTCGTAGTTTAAAAATTACACAACGATGTCGTCACGAGAATTAACCGTGCACAATGAAGTGATGTCACAATGAAGATATAATACTTAATAACTTGCACAAAGTTGAGACTTTTAAGAAGCAGGCTTATATCGCGTTCGGTAACTACCATTTTTTTTCAACGCGTATTTTTAAAATTCTTTAAATTTCCTGCCGTGCGATTAATATTCAAATAACTTGGAAAAGTTTTTTCCTCGTTTTCAATTTTCTCTTTTTTCTCTCTTTTCCAACCAGCGCTACTTTTTCATTTATATCGTTGATCACGAAGTGGATTAGGAAAAGCGCTTGTCAATTAACGAGATCGAATTCCCAATGGGTGAAAAGTTTGATCGAGTTGCGGTAATCGAGAGGATTACCTAAAAAAACGAAGGAGCAACAAAAATAAAGCTGAAAAAACGGAACGTCAGAGTCGCTCTCGCGTTTTCAGGTTTCCACGTTCTTGGTTGTTACTTCTCCTTCTATTACGGTTGTCACCGACCGAATGATCGTCCCTCTCGCTCCGGGGCCTACGTACCTACGTACCTACGTACCTACGTACCTACGTACCTACGTACCTACGTACGCGCGTGAGCGGGTCGTTTACATTTATGGCGAGCGCACGTCTCCTCCTGGAGCGAAAAGGTTGGGGCGCTGTTCCCGGGGCCGACGGAGATCGGGAAGCTCGTCCACGTCGCGTCGTCGTTGCGATTCTCACATTGTTTCGTCACGCGCCGTATCTTTTGTGGGAATTCCTTTCCTTTCGACGCTCCTCGGCGAATCTGGATGAGGGTTACGTAACAGCCCCGCGCCTCGAACGCCGTCGCGTCCCGACGCCAAACTTTCGAAATTCAATTTCGTTCTCTTTATTCTATCCGCGATGGTAAATGTACCTCGCGAGTGCACCACCGAGTCTGAGCGTTATCGCGGTTAAGAGTCGCTTCTTTTGGGTCGGTCGATCGATCCGATGATTCCTTTGACCAAACCGGAGCTTCGCGTCTAAGATCGATCGACTTATTACGAGTTACGTTCAAAATATAAATTTTAAGATTTCGTTCGAAGCCTCTCTGTGACTCTTTTCACAAAATTAGGACTGCGGTACAAATTACCGTATTTGTATTTTATTTCGTGTTGCATTCGCATTATACGATGTATTTCATCACTTTATAACATTTTATAGTTCGTGATTTTTAAAGCTAATCTAGTAAAACCATCGGAAATAAGCATACGGAAGATATGTAAATTCTCCTCCTACAATTATTACAATTTGAATAATTTTTCTTCCACAAAGGCGTTATAAAATGTTATTACGTTATAACTCTACACGCTGAGATAAAATCCAACGAGGTATTTAAGAAAAATGTTTAGTTTACGAATTGTCTTTAAAAAAGCAAAAATTCTCCATGCATCTTTGATACCGATGGAGGTACTCGTGTTACACCGAATACGAGAAAGTTTATCATCTTCAATCATGAAAATAACACAAACCTTATTTTAAACGAACGCACCCGATCGAACGGAACTGGCTCATAAGAACTTCAAACGGGAATGTTGGTTTATGTAATATCTTTCTGAGCAAGCGCGCGAGACCTAGAGAGAGAGAGAGAGAGAGAGAGAGAGAGAGAGAGAGAGAAAGGTAAAGAGAGAACGGTGGAGACAGATCGCGGTCTCGATGAATCAAAACCGAGTGCACGAGTCGCAGACGCTCGGCTCTCGGTTGTATTAGCTTCTAATTTTAGACGAAGCTGCGAGAACGCATGCGTTACTTGTTGTCTTAACGAAGTGGTGAGTTTTCGAAGATAAGGCTTTTGACTCGAGTTCACCGGGCATGCGACTAGAATATGTTTTGCCATGCACGCGCCACTTCTGCTCCACTCCTGCTCCGATGCTGTTATTTACCTTTTTTATGCCTTGTAGAATTTTTATTTGTAATAGGTACGGAGGTATACTTAACGCTTTGTTTACCGTTCTCTAAATTTTTTTTTAAACACTTGTTTCCTCGACTATTTTTACGAGTTTTGCGTTTGTTCGTGTTGGGAAATTTGTTTTGTACACCGAGACTGGATTACGCGAAACCTTTCATAATAAAATATTATTCAAGCGGGAATTAACGAAAATTTTACCAAATTGTAAGCGAGTTGTATTTTTTTAGCGTTGCCATTTATGCCATTACGTTAAGATTAGTTTGCGTTCGTTTTTATTTTTTAAAATAAACTCGCAAAATTATTAAGGTATACCTTTATCGATACGTAATATCGAATTTATGAGAAAAACGACATCTGCATCATAATACATAGGAATTTAATTTATGGTTGGACGAAAGTAAATTTTCACGGTGCAACCGCTAATGATAAATTTCCCGGTAAACGCGGAAGATCGGTTTTTCTTCGTAAACCGCACCACCGAACCTATCGCTTATCCGTTCCGAAACATAATACGTACTAGGAGTCTTGGGACAAAATGCCTTGATATTTTAATTCAAAGCGCTTAATTTTCGGGCCATTCGGACGATGTTTAGAGATCGGTGAAACGATTCGCAAGGCAGGACAAGGCAGGACAAGGCAGGACAAGGCAGGACAAGGCACGGCAAGGCAGGGCAAGGTAGGGCAAGGCAGGGCAAGGTAGGGCAAGGTAGGGTAAGGCAGGGCAAAGCAAGGAAAGGTAAGGCAAGGCAAGGCAAGGTAAGGCAAACGCCTTAAAAATAAGTGGCCCACCGCCACGAACCTTTATCAGGATAAACCAGCGCGCGACGATCGGCGCGAATCCACCGAGCCGCTCACCTTTGCAAAACTCCTCGTGCGCGCTCACCACTACCCGAAATAAACGCACCAAGTTCACTTTCGCGGGTGGAAGCACACGGGGAAGGAAAGACGCCGATCTGCGGTGCACCCACGGCGCGATACGCACGGTGCGAGCGAACGGAGTCGACTGAGCGCTGATCGAGTCGTAGACTCCGACGTCGCTTCTGAGCGCCGCCACCGAGCGTCGGGACGCCTCGCCGCCGCCGACGCCGCCGCCGCCGCCGCCGCCGCCGCTGCCACCGATTACGACGCCGATTCTACCACCGATTACGCCGCCGATTACGCCGCCGATTCCGATTCGCGACCCGTGGAATCTTCGTATCCAACTAACTATCCTTCACCGATGCGGGAAAACCCTGCTTGGTTTCCTTAAGCCGAAAGGAGGTTTTGCGCTCCTTTTAGAACCGAACCCTTTCAACGGGTAAAGCTATTGTGAACGATCGGTAAAAATGGTTGTCGGTGCCGATGTCAATTTTCATGCTCTGGAGTAAATCGTGCGCAGAGCCTGTCATTTACCCGCAACTATATCACCGGATCCAGCACGAGAAACAGTTTCGAATTTACGCTTCAACTAAATCAATGTAAGGTACTTCAAAAAAACTACTTTCTTTTCGTATTTCGCTACGCTACGCTTTTTTCATTGTATATATCAAGCAATATTTATAGTTAACATTTGTCTTAAAATTACAACAAGTTTTGGAAGTACTATAATATGCGTTAATGTTATACCATCCGTTAGATTTGAGAAAACGAAAAGAGCCAATAATAAAATAGAGAAAAATGAATTGATTTTAACACTAAAATCAACTTAGTATAATTTTTCGTAGCATCATTATTATTATTGAATAAAATTTATTCGAATAAGTAATAAAAATTATATTGATGCATATTTATCAAAGGTATAAGTATATTAAAGTTTACGCATAATTGAAAAAATTTTAATCTACTCCTAAGATGATTATAAATAACTATTTTTACATAAATCGGTATATTTTAAATATTTTTAAGGGTTACGTTAAATTTTTCTGAATTTATAGAATTAGGAATATGAACGTAAAAGTATTTTGTCTTTTGAAGTTTTTATATTGAAATCATTCGTAAGAAAATTTTACGAAAAATATTATTATAAACTAAGAATAAATAAGAAAAAATTCGTTAGCAAAAAACTCGAGTAATCCAGAAAAAAATATAAATTTAATAAAATCACTCTAAACTAAAAAAGTGTATAAATGATAAATTTTACTCGGTTCAAATAAATATTTTTTGATCCTTTAATAAATGATTAGTCCGTATTTTGTTGTATATTCACTTCTAACTTTATGTCTACATTAAAAAACATAAATTTGTGAAATATAAAACAATTTTTAATATTGCATATTTATTACATAAAATCTGTAACTACAAATCTGTTTTTGACATTTTGTATTATCAATAAAGAAATAAAAATTTTATATTGATTTAACAAATATATATTATAATTTAGTAATATTATTATTATACGAATACCATAATTAAAATATTTATCAGGCTTAGATACGATATCAACTATAGCTTAAATAAAGTAAAATGAACAATATTTAATGAAATTTTAGCAGATATCGAATAACATCGTATTCACAGTAGCTAAAAAAATCTCAATATAGTCGAACCATTTCCTAGAATTACTTATTACGATTAAAAAAAAATTATAATTTATCATACGAGAATAATAATTTTTATTGTTATGTAATTTAATTTTTTTAAGAATGTGTTATCGATCATATAATTTTCCATCGATTTGTTTTAAATTAAATTTTCTAATATAATACGTTGCTTAATTAAAAAACATAGTTTTATATTAATTTGAGTTTCACTACATTATTACGAATTCCTTTGTAAAAAAGCAGATATATATTTTTCACTTAAATTTCTTCGACATCATAAACTCATTATCTTCCAAATTTAAAGCATCAATTTTCTATGCCCAGTAAAATATATATAACATTAGTTAATATAATATGTTTAGAAATAAAATCCATGCATAATTTATACAAAGAATAATTTCGCTTAAAAATCGTTACATTTGAATAACCAAGACAATGTTTTGCCCTTGGCATTCATCTGCCAAGGACGAAAACAAAATCACTATTCACTTTATTTACATCGTTCGAAAACACTTAAGGTCACGTGGCTTAGAATAATATTGCAGCCATAAAAATTGCGCGCAAAAATTTTAATTCGTCCAGGCAAACGTCCAGGACATCGTAGCATGAAAGCACGTAGAAAAGCGAATTTTCCCTCTCTCTTTGGGCCAACGATACAACGTCACTCGTAGCTCGTACGCGTCAAACTCTATGATAACGACTGACAAGCGTACGTACGCGAACCAACGAATCGGGCGCAAAAAGCCGCTTGATCTTTGACCCGCACGCCGATGAAGCGGCGGGGAAGTAGGAGAATCGTCCTCGGGAACAGGTGTTTTCTCCGGCGAGGGCCTCGGTGTCTTGTACAAGTGGCTGGATGCTGGACAATATCCTTGTCGCGATGCGTATCGGGTGGGACGTTTTCGGGTGGGCGAACGATCGCGAGCAACGGAGAAACGAACACTCGTAAGCTGCGGACCGTCACTACAGATTCGCGACTTCGTCTATTTTCTTCCGCACTCTCTGGGTGGGAGTAACGGGTCGTTCCAATTTCGTGGAATCGCAATAAAAGCTTATTCGAAAAGTATGAAATTATTCTTACGCAAGGCGTTGAAATTGATAAGATTCGAACAAATTTATTGCCTCGGACTTTTCGTTAATCGATTCATCCTCTTTTACATAATTTATTTAATTACGGATGTACTCCTGTTGCAGTAAAAATATTTTTACTTAATTTCAAGCTCTCATTTGAATACGAGGAAGGAAATAATTTAGCATTTATGTTTTTTATTTAGGTTTCTATTGCGGTATTTCAATTGACGGTTAATAAATATTCCTTTTTATTATTTTTAATAGCATATTAATTTAATAAAAAATACTAATAAGCTTGAGAATATTCAATATTTACCAAGCAGTTATTGACTGGTTTTAACGACAAGCTTATAATTTATGCACACGACTACTTCTTGCATATTTTGCATTTTATAGGCAATATTTCTTCGCAGCGCTTATAAAGTAATATGAAATTATTTATATCAGCGATAAGCCATCACCGAAAATACAAAACTTGAACATTTCAAAGTGGTTTAAAATGTGAAAGTAAAATCCCAAGAATACCCCTTCGTAAGTATGTCAAAGTGATACATAAAATAGCTCAGCGCTTTATTATTTACACTTTTTACTACACAAATGTATTATTCATAAACCAACAACGTAAAAGTCACCCTTTCGGTTTTTTCATTCGTAATGTTAAACGTTTTAAAAACAAACCGATTGGCTTAAATCGATATCGAATAAACGATGAGCGGTAGTCGATCCAATTCGGTTCCATCAAGATTTGTCACGCATTCGCGTCGAGTCAGTGATCTTAAAGGAAATACTCGACTAGCCTCCGTTTTATGTACGGGTTTCGCTCGTAGGTGGAGATTCGCCCACGCATCGGTGAATTGTGCCTGGCAGGTCCTGGAAGACTCGATCTCGCTCGCGGATCTCGTCTCTCGTGCACCGCGGTTAAGCAGACGCGACTTCCCTTTTTCTTTCCACTCGGAACGAGTCTCCCTTCGTCTCGATGCTTCTTTCCGCGATAAGCGTTCGATTCGGGGGGGCGGAAATCTATTCGTTTATCGCCTCGTGCATCGCTTTTTATCCAACGCGTGAGTTCGACAAACGGAAAAGTTGTACAAAAAATTGTGGTTCCGTATGGAATGGAGCGAATTGATCTCGCGATAAGATATAAAAAGGTTTGGGATTAATTATAAATTATGAAAGGCATCGATTAGCGTTCAAATGAACGGCCAAGCCTAGATTTCAAGATTAGCGATTTAAAAAGATGCAATTAAGCGTAATCAAAAGATGCGCGAAGCTAATTAAATTTTAAAACTCGTATTAATTAAATATTGTTCTTTTTTACGTAGTTGAAAGATTTAATATTTCAAGCATATTTTTTTACAAATGTCTAAATTTACCAATAAAACGATAAGTCTGTATTCCATATTTCCACCTTATTATTTTTACACATTATTTTCTATTAATTAAATTTAATAAACATTATAATATTAATTAAAATTTGTTTTACAATATCGACGATTATCGAGGCGCTATACAAGTAGATAGTGTTCTATTTTTTAAATATTCGAAAAAGACTTTTTTAAAAAACCTTTAATTTAATTTTAATATTGGTAAATTCGAGGCATAGCACGAAACTCGCTTTGCATCGATTTCCCGAAGAGTAGATTTTTTATTCACAATGATGATATAAACGTACTAGATTAGAATATAAACACGAAGATATTCCAATTAAACCTGTTGGTGTTATCATTAGTGCTCCTCCCTGAAAAAAAGCATCGCAGTGTAAATATAGAAGTTGAGCTACATTTTTTAGCCAACTCATCTGCAGCCATTGAAATCGGCTTTTAAAAACTTGGCTAGAAAATAATAAAATGTTAACGAGCAGTTTGCCCGGTACCGAAGGAGAGCGCCGTGAAATGATCGATGTTTACTATTGACCCGATTCGAACGCCTCGTACAAAAGAGAACAAAAACTCGTGTATTACGGACGAGTGTACAGGAGATATCAGGACGAGAGACTCTCACGGGGGCCATTGTACTCAGTCAACGCTTACGTACTCTCATACGTACTCTCACACGCCATTTTGGTGCTTCGGCAAATTTTTGATTCTCTCCCTTTACCCCGTCCTCGTACATGCTTAACTCAAGTCGGACGCAAAGGAAGAACCGTGAAAACGTTAAGTGGGCGAGGTGCGAGAGAAGTAGAAACGAGAGTCATCGCGAACGAGCGTGGAATAAAAAGCAAAAAATAGGAAGGACACCAAAGGCATAGATAAAAAGTCATTGTAGTTTCGATACGTGGTGAGAGGATGCGAGGAAATTTCTACTTGCCAATTCAGCACTTTTAAATGTCGGCTGGATAACTGTCATTTTGCGTGCGAATCACTTTTAATGGTCTTTTTTGCGTATTCATAACGCGTTGAAAGATATGTAAATGATTTTCTTAGTGAGAATGTGAGATATAGTACAGATTCAACATTTATAAATAAGAATATTAGTAACTAAACTATTTTAAACCATAATTAATAATATTTATGTAAAGACTTATTGTTTAAATATATTTAAGTATCTCGTTTGTTACTGAAGAAAATGATTTAATAATTTAAGACTGGTAACGAAAATTACGTATTTATCCTCTTTAATATTAAGCTAACAAATCTGTAAAATCATCTTTTTTCGAACACATAGTACATTTCACAGATTATAAGTTCTTATGTAATTAAGTATAGCAATTACACGTTTTCATAATTAATTATTATTCTTTATTAAGGATTAAGGAAGTAATGATCGTTCGATTTTACACCAAAAATGATCGTAGGATTTTCTTTAGATAAAATGTTAAACAGTAAAGTTGTTCGTAAATTCAATAAATTTTAATCCTGATATCAATATTATATATAAATCTATGATTATTCGTAACCAAAATAGTTTATATCGATATACATAAATTAGCTTTCACTTAATAGAAAATCTATCAAGAGTAATTTAGTTAATCTATTCAAAATCGTTGCGAATATTGAGCAATTTTTTATAATTTTATATAATAAAATTATATCTATTGTCAAATAATAATTGTGAAAAAATTGCAATTTAAGTATTTTATAATATAATAAACTAATATTTATATTTCATTCATAAATAAAATATAAATTACAAATTTTATAATTTGTAAGTCTGAGAATTATTTATGATTTATTATGTATATTTGTGTGTGGAAAAATCTGTTTGATTTATTTTCATTTTATGAAACATTTATTCCTACAATTACACGACGCACTCTTAACATAAAACCAAATTACTTTAGTTAGCAGTCAACAATAAGATAAATAGGCAGAGAAAATATTGTGTACTCGAATGTTAACGCCAATTATTTAAAATATATGCGAAAATACGAAAAATTTCTTAAAAATATGAATTACAAATAGTTTTGTATTGAATATTCTATAAGTTACTTTTAATGATTTCATCACACATAAGTTAATAATCATTCAATATTTTCCAGTACTTGTACATGTACTTTACCATAAATATTTAAGAAATTAATATCTTATTATTTTATATTTTTATCTCTTAAATCTTTCCTCTTTTATATAAGAATTGGATGTATAAATTAGCCATTTTTAAAGTAGATATTAATTTATAGCTCATCATCGTAAAAAGTTCTAAAGTTATTACGAATAAGCATGTATTACGAATAAAATGATTATATAAATATACGGAGATAAAGAGGCAGAGAGAGAGAGAGAGAGAGAGAGAGAGAGAGAGAGATCGTCGTTGCACAACTATTCATAAATGGATAATGAATGATATTTATTTTTATTAGATAATTCGAGATATTCATAGAAAAAATATACAGAATAATGTGTCATAATGCAGCATCAATTGGGATTGATCAATATATCCGTACCAAAACATCGCAGCGTTGTCTAAATTTATATAGAACAGCGCGATAAGCAACCGTACGGCTGTAATTACAAAAGGAATGCGACTAATAACGAAAAAGAGAAGCAAAAGCGAAAGTCGGGTCTCATCAACCACCGCGCATTGTTACTTGAATACTTGATGAAGTATCTGGCAATCATCCACCCTTCCTTGTCGCCGAGGCGTCGGTGCACTCGCTCGCTCGCCTTCTAACAATAGAATACCGGTCCCGTACGTGTCTCCACACTCTTGCGAGTACGTACCGAGTGGCGGACTACAGTGATAGTCCACAGAGGGAAAGGGTAAAGGGAAGGGGAACGGGAAGACTACTGTCCTATTTTTTGGCTGAACTCGCTCGCGATGAAAAAGAAATCACCGAGAAATAGAATTACGTTTTAGAATTCTACGCTTCTACTTGCTTCGCGTTCTTTTTTGTGCATTACTTTCCTAATTATCTACTTACGTGCCGACAATAACTTTCCCGATAGTTCTCCCTTCCTCTTGACCCCTCCATTCGTGTACCAATGAAGTACACTCGCTAAAAAATGTACGATGATACGTTACTAAAGTTCGAGGAGAACCTTGACGTTTTCTTTGTTTAATTTTAGTTTAAGAAATTTACATATTTACCTAAACTTGTTATTGATAAGCAATAAAATATGAGTATATCTTATATTAAACGTAATTCATCAATTTTAGGCTTTTCTCTTTTCAGAGTCAAACTTTACAAGTAATTTTGAGTGTGCTACTTAAAAACAAATATATGTAAATATTTTTAGAAACTATTGAAAGGTTATATTCGTATCATAGAATTTTTGTTATACGTTGTTAGTACGATATTTGTAAATATGAATATTATAAAAATGTATATTTCAGATCACATAAATGTTTAATAATGATATATGCAATCATTTGCATTTACAGTTTTCTTTTTGAATAATCGTTTAACGTTGGTAACAAGAATTTTATATTTTAATCCAATCGTTTCGTTCATTTTACTTAATTAAAAACTTATTTTTTACAATCATTATTTCTTAAAACTAACTAAATTTATAAGAAAAAAAATAAGTAAAATAAATATCATAAAATATATATAATTAAAATTATATTATAAACAATAATATTTCAATTTAATTAAAAAAAAAGTTATATAGGTATACAAGTAGCTGTTTTTGCATTATACTCGAAAGAAAGAATATTAGAATAGTATTAAATTGAATATTCAAGAAAACACTAAAGTTGAAATAAAATTAACGTAAAATATAAGTTTTTCATAGATGAAAAATATATATTTTTATCAATTGTTTTTAATCTTTGATCAAAGTAAAAAAACCCCGTATGTTTCAATAATTATATAAACTAATATTCAATTTTTTTTTATTTAGTTATACTAATTATTTAAAAATATGTAAAATTAACGCTTATCTTGAAATTAATCAAGTTATATAGTATTAAAATTCAATAAATCTATTTACATATCAAGTAAATCTATTTTCTTTATTCGATATTATGTATTTTTGATTAATTGTTTAATCTTTCGATATTCGTTTATATTTCAATATACATTTTGTATGCTTTCATATTATTTTAAACTAAACATTGTAATTGAAAAGTTATGAAAACTAAATAAATGTAACTTAATCAACTCTTCTTTTCTAGACATCGAATATAAGCTAACGAAGACCTTTAAAATTTGTTCATTATATAAAAACAGTGCGATCAAACTATCGTCAAAATTGTTGATCACGACACAGATAAATTGTCAATTCGGACTTTTATAATAATAGGAATAGCATTTGAAAGTAAACAGATTGCCTTCATTCAACCGGGTACGAAAAATAAAATTAGAAGTGTTCGGTAGTAAAGCGTCTAAAGAATCACGGGAACGAAAAAAATTTCCATCGTAGGTCATCGTTCGTCCGCAGTTCGCAGTTCGCAATTTTTACATCGTAAATTTTGAAGTTGTCAAACAACTCGCGTGACTTTGGCTAACCGCAAATGGCAGCGAACGCGGCGTTAAGTTCTAGGCAAAAAATGCCTTGGCTCGCACACGCACGAGACGCTTGGCGTGCTTCGCTTAAATCCCATCGCCGTCGTTGTCGTCGTTGTCGTCGTTGTCGTCGTCGTCGTCGTCGTCGTCGTCGTCTACAAGCGTTCGATATCGAATCCCGATAGAAAATGACCGTCTCACCGCTCACCGCTTTATAATCTTATAATGCGATTATCTCGTCCGAGGCCGTGGCGTTTGAGAACGTGACACGAGGAAGGAAAATATACGCGCCGCGATGATCTTGCTGAATAAATCGCACGTGCACGTACCACGGGATTCTTTCCTTAGGCTTTTTTCCTTCCCCACTCTATTTTACCTGGTTAATGAGAAAACAGCTGTCACCGTAAGAGAAAACTTTCTTCTTAACTGAATATCTTTTTCGGGATTATTAGATAAATGCGTGTTAATATTGATAAGTTCGTCATTGAGAGATCATTGAGAATGATCGTCAATCGTCAAACAAGAAAATAAGTTACGTACTTTTTTAAAAGCAATGTAATATTTTACTTCAAACTTTTACTCGAGTTTCTTTAAATAACTTATCCATCATTTTTTATTTATGTATTTAATACTTTTTTAACAAATTTTATTCGTACGAGCTTTTAAACGAGCCGTTCAAATTATATATACTTTTTGCACGCTCGATGAACACACGCGAATAAACTTAGCAATCGATAGCAAGGAAATTTAAATTTGTTTAAAATTTCAACTTTATAAATAAAAATATACTAAGTTTAAAGAAATACTTCTCTCAATAATAACAAATAAATATTTTAATATAATTTTAATATGTTGATTTTAAATTTTGTCCGATACAATTTACAAATATTTAAGATTGTAAAATTTAAATACTTCCCGGTAATAAATTTCGGAAGAAAATGATCTACATCGCCGTTAAATGCATTTTTTAATAAATTATAAACTTGAAATTATTAAGTACAAAATTTATATAACCCAGCTTAGATATTTAGATAGCAGTTAAGAACAGACAAAAGTTCGAGGATAGGAAACGCGTGCATGTCTTACTCTTTGTCGTGACTATCTTCTGTCGTCACAGGCATTCATTTCTTTACATTCTCGTAGAAAATTAATAACTCGAACCAGAAGAGCTCCACGTAAATTTTCAGAAATGAGAACTAACGTAAATGCTATAGATTTCCTATCTACATATTTGTTATAAAATATGTTTTATACGTTTACAAAATAATATAGAATTATATTTCTCCGTGTTGTACCCGATAAAACAAAATTTTTAATCAAACGAGGGTTTATTCGAGAAAGTGCAGAGCTTTGATGAAAAACTACTCGGTCGATTTAACGTACAACCGTATTATCTAGATGTTTCGTAGCGGTCTAGCTGTAAGCTGAAAGTTTGTCATAAGCCAAAGTAGACCGCAAGATTTCCCGTATACGTAAAAAGATAAAGTTGTTGATTCTCCATCGACGAGAAGGTTTATAATCCATTGAGTACATTGCTCGCGAAAATAACTCTCGCGTGTGTAGAGAGCAACTCCTTATCGCCAGAAAAATACACCTATACTAACAATAATATGTGCGCGGCATTTACATACGTGCTCGCGAATACAGTGGAAGCGTCAAGCGAAATTCGCCAGAGGCACCGACATGACTGCCATTGTATTCGTCGGTCGGTCAAAGATTTTCTCACGTCACACGTCGAGTCCCAAGAGCAGCGGCTGCTGAATCGCTGCGGGCTAAAATTAGAGCTCGATATCGTCTGGTCTTGTTCTCCAGAATTCCTGACCCGCCATAAGGACTGGAGAAGAATTTTGCTAAAGAATATTGAACGATGGTCGAATGGACGTTCGATGATGGATCCATGAAAGCCAATTCATCATCGTCGGATTTCTCGTGCTGACAGACGAGTCCCATTCTTTCTGTAATCCATATTTTAATTTTTCTTTTTTTTTAAAGAAGATCGCGTTTCGAGTCCTAAGGTGTCGAGAGAAAAGAAAATTAATTTTATTTTTTCCTGAAACGATTATTTCTTACTTTTTGCAACGGCTTTGACTTTGACGATGATTTATTTAACGGTAAGAAATTTTTGAATATGGAAATACGTTTGGCCATCAAAATTTTTCATTTTTAACCAAGTGAAATAATTGATTTTCACTTTTAGTAAAAAAAGGACTGTTTATTGTTGTAATTTATTCTCTTAGGATAGAATTTCGTTAAATATTAGAACGCCGATCCCGGAATTGAAGAATAACGCAGGTTAACAGTCAACTTACAGTAAGAACTGGGAAACAAATTACTTTTCACGTGATTATGATCGTGACCGTAATATATTTAATAATCTCAATATTTAATAAAATATTATAGATGTATGAATGAATGCATGTGTAAGAGGACAGAAAATAACTTTCAGATTCACGTGCAATCTATCTCGTAAAGCAGTTACGTAATAAAAATAGCATGAAGAATTCTGGAGATCTATTATCGAGATATTTACATTAATACGATCAATTATTAAGATAACTTACAATTTCAAGATGAAAAATAGTAAACACACCTTTAAAATGAAAATTAAAGTCAACTAAAGGACGAAAATGCAAGGGTATAACCAAAATTTAATACTATACTAATGATGAACTTTAAAATAGATTGAAAAATACGAGAACTCAAAGGTGCCGGAAGTATTACAACATTATGCTCGACGTTGGTCCTTCATTGTCGCTCGAAAAAGTTTAGACTATGGCTGTACCGACAATTTGAGTTTGTGCATAAATATTCAAGTTTTCACCTTTGACGATTTGATGCAGAGGTCTTGAAGTCTATTTTTAATAGATTTTGCAACCAGTGTTCACTTATTAATATACTAAAGGTAATATTTTCAATGATAGTATTATAATTACAAGATGTATCGACCGATTATTGATGCTTTTAACTTTTTGAAAAATATATGATGTACAGTGTCATTTGACATATTTTAAATAATTAATCAATTGAGTAATAGATCCATGTAATTAATGCAATTATCTACCAATGTGAATATTTATTATAATCATTAAGAACTAAATATATGCCTAAATTGAAAAGTCATATAGGAAAATTATTTACGTTGTAATATTATGTAATTTATTTTTTATTCATAGTTTCTTATCTATCAATAATATAATATAATGCAAAGCCACATATTGAAGAAACTATTGATAAAGAATAATTTGTGAAAAGAAACTAATTCTATATTTTTTTACTAATTGATAGATTTTAAAGAAAAATTGTCTGGAATTTTTAAAATAATGAATGTCATTTTGACCAATTATATTTATTGTAACAATAATATTTTATAAATTAAAAATATTAAATATCCTATCTAAGGAATAATTTGAATCAAATTATAATTAGACTTTAATTTTTTTCAATGAAGAATCTTGACAGTAAATTAAATAACTTTTATAGTGTTATTTTTTTATATAGAATATAAAAAAAGTTTAAAGTTTAATTATTTTATACGGTACTTCAATTTCAACCAATTAATAAAATATAATAGTATGTAATACATCTTTTTATACCGTTTGTTTTAGATATTACATAATAATATTCACAAAAATAAATTTTGATATTTTTATAAATAGATTATAATAGAAACATATTATGTGAATTATTTTTCAAATTTGTTTGATTAAAAATTTCGAATTTTTCAATATATTAAAAAATATAAAATCCTGTCAAATTAAATGTAAAATAATATTATATATTATTATTTAATATCAATAATGCACAATTTAATAAAAAACATTCATGTATTTAAATATTCATATATTAGGAAAAGAAGTATAAAGTACTTACATGAAAGTATCTATGTAGAACGAGAAGCTTAATTTTAATAACAAATTCTTATATTTAATGTAATAACATGGTTATGAGAAAGTATTTTATATTAAATGGTCAGCGTAAATTTTCGCACATCATGTTAAGTGAAAGTTAATGTAATTGATGTTGTGGGCTGCCAGCGACATAATTTCATACCTTTTTTTGTAATATCATAAAACGTGACGGTTTTTAAAAACTATGAAAAAACTTTTGTCCGTTATTCACATCTATAATATTATCTTAATAATTAGCTTTATAATGGTATATAATAATTTATTCAAATTGATAATTTCATATTTTTTTAAGTCATAAAATTTTTATTTTATATGTTGTGAAATAAAACTTAGAGAATACCTGAGTATAAATATATTTTATACAAAAAAATAGAAAGAAAAATTTATGTATTTATAAAGTTATGAGCTTTCAATCACAATTACCAATTTCTTTAGATAATAATGATTATTTTTCGCTTATATATTTCGACTATATTAGTAAATTTTTAGTATATTTATTTTAGGTTGTTTACGATTTGTAGAAGATAATATTAATAGAAAATATATGGATTTTTTTAAATCGACCGAAACATATACAATACTATCTGTAGTATATTAAATCTAAGTATTTTTTAAATAATATATATATACACCTGAATTTAAATAAATTAATTTTGTTTCGGTGTTTTTGTACAAAATAAAATATGAAATTTATGATATTTTGGATAATGATATTAAGAATTATAAAAATTCTATAATTTTTTATTTTACCCATTTTAGACTAAATAATAAACCGAACAACAATTTTCTATTACGCAATATAAATTTATATAATAAATAATTTAATAAATCAGATTTAATTAATATTTTACAACTTGGAATAAAAATGCCAATTTATAATGAATTCACGCGATAGAGTGAACATGTACAAATTTAAAATACAATTTTTTATAATAAACTGAAAACATATAAATTACATAGCATTTATAAAATAGATGTAATTAAAAATAACTTAAATTTTCGATTATAAAACCCAATTGCTTTTATGTGAAAATTGTCCAAGAAAAAAAAAAGAACTAAAAATATAAAGCAGATTTACTTCGCTGACGAAAGCGTCGGTGTAAACTTGTTTTAAAATTGATATTTTTAAGTGCATCCTGTGCAAAAATGAAATCTTAACCCTTTTGCTGCGTGGTTCGCACCAAAAATGCTTGCACACGTCCAAGAAACATCCGATCCGAAAGCAAAGACGGCGAAAAACTTGTAAGTCGATCCTCTTCCGAGACGTGCCGCATTGTCCTGATAATACGTGATCATCTGTGAACTTAAGTCCAAACTGTCTTGAAGTGGCCACTTCGGAGGAG
Organism: Dolichoris vasculosae; assembly: GCA_018907195.1. Lineage (NCBI taxonomy): Eukaryota > Metazoa > Arthropoda > Insecta > Hymenoptera > Agaonidae > Dolichoris > Dolichoris vasculosae. Next base: position 1,022,222 of record JACCHY010000005.1, on the reverse strand, counting down.
AAATTCGCGAAGAGCACGAAAATAGGTAAGCGAGAAGAAAATTCCAACCAAGATAACGTCATGCCAGCGAGTTTGGTATTATCCTGCTGTGGCTTTGCCATGATCCAGACTATGTTCATTAACGTGTTTAAGTACGGACGTGCACGAATATCGTGGATTATTCGTGCTGATTATTCATCTTCACTCAAGTGTACGTCTGCTTTCGCTTTTATAAATATTAACAAAATGCAATAATAACTGTATATTTTTAAGTTTCTTCACCGAGGTATTAAAATTATTGGAGGTGAATTGGATTTTGAATTCGAAGGATAGTGAAAGGATGAACACGTGTACACTTTAAGATTGCTGATATTCGTTAATGTACAACGACTCGATACTCTTTTTTATTTAATACTATGCTGATCGAGTAATTATTAAGAGAATTTATAAGCAATTATCTTAAAATACAAATGTTAAATTATTATTCAATTATTAATTAGTACTGAACTTTAGTTACACATAAGTAGATGTAAAATAAATATTTGTTTGAATTTAACACATTAATTAAATATATAACTTTTGATAAATTAATAAATAAATAATTATGTTTTTATATAGTATATGTATTATTTTACTTAAAAACTGTGTACAATATATAATATATATATATATATTTTATTAATTAATTGTTTATTTGTTTTTGAAAATTTCGCGTTATGAAACTTATTATTTATCATCTTATTCTCAAGAAACTCGAAGTAATTTGGAACTTCATAAATTAACCGACAGTGTTTCGAACATAAATATTCGAACATAAATAAATTAATAAGGTTTTTTATTTTAATCGTTTAACCGAAGTGATTAATATTAATTTCGTAAAAATTATTAATTTATAAAAATATTTTAAACTTCTAATTATTTTTATTAACTTTTGTATTTTATAAAAATTAAATTATAATGAATATTAAAAAAATATTTTTCACGATATAATTTAGTAATATTAATGTAATACGTATATCGTATCCATTTTATTGATTCAAGTCTTTAAAAGTATTCGAGTATAAAAACGTGATTGTTTCAAGGTAAAACGACTTTTCCACCAAAAATTGATTATACTTTGTACATTTAGTATCGTAAAAAGGTACGTAAAGAGATTATTTTAATGAAATAAGGGAGCCGTCTATAATTGTAGTTAATAGCAGTAACGTTAATTTTCTATTAATGTTCATAAAGCATGGAGGAAAGTATTAATGGTCTCGAATATATTTGAAAAATTCATTACTCATTCATTCGATAAGCTTATACAGTTGCACCGAAAACGTTAAGAAACTTTCAAGAAGTATAATTTGTACTTGAAGAACCTTTAAGAGGGATTAAGTAAGTATAAAACATTGTAGATCCAATTTTAAGCGTTGCATCAGTGCTAAATTTTGCGTAAGTTCGCCCTTGAAAGAAAAAAAAAACCGAAAGCTGAACAGGTATAGTCGTTCAATTTGTCGGTCCGTCTTACATTCCGGATGTAACGGATGTAATCCAAGCCGGCAATTTGTCAGTGCGAGGGGAGAGAAAGCGATCGGGAGCGAAGCGAAAATAGCGAAACGACTGGGAGAGTGGATGGGAAGGTTCGGCGAGGGAAAAGGTCCGAAAGGAAAAAAGGAAAAGGTGACGTGGACGAGCTCTCGAACGAAATTGTGCTACGGCAAAGCGCGGCTGTAAAACGTCGCGGAGGGATTTGCCGGGGCATAAAATCGGTGAGTCGAGAGGAATTTTGTCTAAATTCGTTCGCGAGCCGTTCGAGCTGCCGTTCGAGCTGCCGTTCGAGCTGCCGAGAAACGCGGCCCGGCGCACTTTTGCAATAATAAACCATCGAGCCGAAAGTACAGGGGAGCAGATGAAACATCGATGGACATGTTAACCCACATTCCGCTTCGAGTACAATTATTACGCGATCGAGACGCGAGAAGGACAAACCTCCGTACGATCGAGTTGGGTCGGTGGATCCGTTGACTAACTTTGAAAATACGCGCCGTTATCGTATCCTAACTCTTTCGTGCTCTGAGTAGTGCGTTTTTCTTTTTTTCTTTTGGGATTATTCCCCTTTGGGAATAGCGCATCGATGCTCTTGTTTAAAAGTATTCTATGTTTACATCAGCAACGAAGGTTGGTAAAATTGTTGTAAAAAAGAGGCATCAAATTTTCATAATAAATTAATTATATTATCTATTATTAAATCTCGCAGGTTCAAAATTTGCGTTGGTTTTCTCTTTCTACTCTCATTCATCCTGGTTTATACATAAAGGAGATTTACATTTATCGAGACAATTAAAAACTGAATCAGAATTATAATTCAATTTTAATTCTTAATATATTTTATTATTTCTTCAATTTTTTCCACGTATCTTTTTTACAATGTATGAAGTTTTTCGTGCGTTAGTTTACATAATACGACGATAAATCAATTAGTTGTATAAAATAATACGAAAGGTTTTACAAATAAGCGTGAAACCTTCCTGCGAAATATGGTTAATAAAATAGAATTAACATTCTACTGTAATAGTTATTTATAGTTTTTCTATAATTTTATTTATAATAAAATTTAATAAAATTATGAAACATATGTTAGATTTCAACATTCTTTTATGAAAAACGCACATATGATTCGAACGTATAAACCAAAATTATATGAATTTTCATAATTAATTTCTCGAAAGGAAATTAATTTACTTAATTATCTGTGAAAGATGCAAATTAAATTTACAATTATCGTAATCGATTACAGCACAATTTTATTTCGTTTAATAGCTTGACAAATATTAAAATTATTAAAATGAAACTAAATATATGATTCTTATATTCTACGATTAAAAAATGTAATCATTAAGATTATTTTTAATTAAAAGAATTTTAACTTTCAGCTATTGAAAATATTGAAAAAGCTTTTTACTTTTAAATTATAGAAACTTTTTAATTATATATCAATGCTATAATATAAAAACATTATGAAGTAGATCTGTTGTTCCACTTTACTAAATTACTTTGTAATTTAAAAATCATGAATTTCTCAAAATTTGTATCCTGTACGATTGTTATGTAAGGCTCGTAGAAAAATTTTAACTTAACGATGCTGTCTAAACCTTACTTTACTTAATATATATATTGAACTTGATTTTATATTTTATATATGGTTATTTTTTAAAAGTTTACGAGAAAAATAGCGTATTATATTTAAAAGAATTTAATTCGAAGAAATTTTGGCAATTTCTCTCTGAAAGAAGCATTCAATATTTTGATAAATAAGCATTTTATATTCAAAAGCAAAAGAATGCTTGTAAGTTTGATGAGAGTTAACTACATAAAAATAAAACTACGTGCTTACTTTAACGGTAAGTATGTATCTCGGCACGTGAGAACTTCATTTTGTAAATAGGCCTACTGTTTATTAAATAGAGATAAGAAGCAGAACAATCAATCTTAACATTATTTCATAAAATTAACGTAGGTTCAAAGATGCGGCGAGTATATCGCGATGTTACGTTCTCCGCTGAAATCAACGTTTTTCTTCCGAGCACGAGCAAAAAATCTGTACAGAAAATCAAAACAAACTCTCGTAACACCTTGTATCTTCGGCTCTATGCCTAGGAAACGGACGACCGAGCAGAATTAATGACGTTGCCATTTTTAGATGGCGCTTTCCGAGCCAATAACATTTCGAGATAGGTGCGCGGAACGTGGGCATTTTAATTCATGCACGATACTCCTTCCCCAAATCTACCCACATGTTGAGCACCATCAGCGACGCTTCTACCAAGGTAAATGTCGAGAAATCAAATGAATGAAACGCGAATATCTTATATATATTATACAGAGTGGTCAAAAGTTCTCGAAGGACAAAATACGCTATTCCTTGTCTCGACTCAAACTTACAACAATGAATCTTCGAGAGTTGCAGCTTCAACGAGTTTTTCTCACGAGCAATTTCGATTAATCACTTAATCAAAATTAACTCTTTATATTAAGATAAAGTTTCTTTATTTCATTTTTATGATATTTATTACAATAGGCAAAGATACAATCACTTTTATGCTTTTAGCACTGTAAAATGAAAATTTCATTTCTTTAAAATCAATTATTTGATGGTTGAATAAAAAATATTTTTTAAAGATATCTTTAAAATATATTTTAATGCAATTTATTGGTTATTAATTACCATATTAATTAAAATTTATTCGAATAATTGACACAAAAATGTCGATGCAATGTTTAAATATATTCGTACTATTTTGCAAGATTTCATTTTTCTATCATGATAATATTTCTAATAAACTTTACTCGTTTACATTGAAAAATAAAAATTTTAAATGTATGTTTGATTAAAACTAGTAAAATTTATAATATAAAAAATTTGTAGTAATAATGTATTTATTAGTATTAGTGACCAAGCATTAATTTTTTGGTGTTAAAACTTATTGAATTATTCTAGATAGTTTATATAAAAAAAATTATATATATAAATTTTCACAAAAATTTATTAAAATTCAATGAATTTGTATTATAATAATAAAAGCGCGATTTAACGCGTTGTTTAAAGTAATAAGCGGAAAATTATTCTCTTTGTTACCATTAAAAATCTCTGCTCAATTATTATATATTGCATTATAAAATTAAAAATTTATAAATAATGAATAAAAATTTTTATGATCGATTTAAATAGATATTAAATCAATAGAAAATTAATAGAAAATAGAATGTTTCGAAAGCATCCTTTTCCTATGACTCACAGGAAGTTAAAGATATTTTTTGTTCTAGGATTTCCAAATATGCTAATAACTGTAATTAACATTCACATATAAATTTAGCCCACATTTTAAATTAAATTATAATAAATATTTTTAGTATAAATCATATTGAAAAAATAAAAATTATCGATGGGAAATATTTTTTAATAACATGTTAAATTTGGATGTATAAAATAAATTTTATTGACGAAAAAATTAAACTTTCTTAAATTTTCTCAAAATTATAATTATTTTTTTTGTATTAATAATTTTTTCTGTTATACAAAGAATGTATTTTATTTTAATAAGTGTATTATTTGCAAATAAATTAACGATATAAAATAAATTTTATTCTGAGATAAATATGAAAAAACTGTTTCTAATGGAATTAAAAGATTTTTATATCAGTTTTTTACTTGTACTATTAAAAAAACATATTTGTTCTATTAATATAAAAATAATTATACTTGCAATAAATTTCATGTAACGATATAAATGTATAGTCATTTTTGTAAATTAGATATAAATCTTGATAGAAAATTTAAAATACATATTTTAATTCTTTCTAATCACGTAAATTAAAAATTTTTTATATTAAACATGTATTTAATCTTTATATATCATGAAAGAAATTTAAGTATACAAAATAAATTTTATATACAAAATAAGTCGTAAATAATCCGATATTACGTTATTAAAATATTTTAAAAAAATATGTTAAATTTAATAATTCATACTTATATAAATATTGAAAATTGATACATATTGTTCAAACTTAAATTAAGTAAGTTTTTTAATGAGTTTATTCCATATTTCATAAATAAAAATAATATTTATTGGTTTTTCTTATAAATTTTTGTTGTACAAAAACAAAAAATATTTAAAATTTTTTATGTTTAATTTTTAGTATTTTTCAGAATTATTAAAAAATAATTTATTTTAGTAATATCCATTATGTCTATGAATTCTATTAGTTATAATAAGAAATTAATATTTACATAATCATAATATATATATTTTTTTTTTTCACGCGAATTAACCCTATATTTTAAGTTATTTTAAAAAATTAGCGTGTAATACAAGTTTTGTATAATTGTCGAGCATAAATGAAAAATTATTAGAAAAATGAAACGTATTTACTACTCGGAACAACATAGTCACGAACATCCCACGGTCAGGTGCGTGACTCGCGAGAAGTGCGTTCAATCTCACCTGAAATGCAACATAATATAATCGAATATTGCGTCAGTGCTTTATAACAACCGATATCACCGCTTAACCACCTACACATTCGATCATTGCGAAGAGAATAAAAATTAAAGATGCGTTACGAGTTGCAAAATGTGCTTGTATTTACATGGATAAATCGAAGAAAAATATTTTTTTTAAGTGAGCAGGGACAGAGAGACAGAGTGAGAGAGAGAGAGAGAAAGATAACGTAGTAAGGACTATTAGGTTTAAATTTTTAATTATTCGAGCAATCTAATAGCAATTGTATCAAAACACGTGAAATGAAAATTCAACGACTTAAATGTCCATTTATTAGTATTTATAGCGATCTTAAAACATAAAAATGTTAATTAAATAATATGTTTTTATTTACACCAATGTTTATTGAAATTTCTAACTCAATTATAAATTTATATAAGATGTATTTAAAAATTTTGATATAACCTACAATAAAAATGTATTATATATTTATTCAAATATTATTTGAAAAAATGTAAGAAAGAATTTTTGTGTAATTCTTTTGCTCTTTTGATTTCTGTAGTAGTATATCCGTGTTAAAGCTGATAAATTCCAAATAAATTTGAAAACGGAAATATGAAACTTATCGAATAAAATCATCCAATAACATTCAATTTCAGTTTGGTTGATTTGTTTACGTAAAATTCTCGGATCTCTATTTGTGACAATACTTGCGAATATTTGAACGAATCGACCCGCAGACACTTGCGGATGTAGTGCGGTTGACCTCTTCTGTCTCTCAACTATACTTAAACTACATGCGTCGCGCCTTGGCGACATCCTCCGCAGGGAATTTGAGCAATGTACTCCAAACTCAGGTGACCTTGTACTCCCCTCGTCGTGACTGATTTTTCGATCGCTCGAATACAGTTATAGATGCTAGAGCGTCTTTAAACTTTTGAATATTATCAAGTTCCTTTCAAATGTTAAAACAAATTGTCATTTAGTTGGTGTTCATTTAGAAGAATTTTGTTTTGAATAAATTTTATCATTATAATGATTTTAAATCTTGATAAACTTGTAATTATTTAAAATCTATAAATTCTTAATTTAATATTTAGTGGTAATAGAAGATCAATTATCTAATATAAATTAATTTTGAAGAAACGCGTAGATAAATTTTTTGTATAATTCTTAATTGAATATTGGTGATTTATTCTTTTTTAAATAGTCAATAACATCTATTTTTTTAAAAGTAGGTTATTCTATATCAAATTTAACGGTGTCAGTTTCATCATATTATGTTTTAGTTTAGCATTCCTAAACGTTTAATATTTCTTAAGGTATTTTTACGAATAACTAAGATATTTATCCTAATTCTTAAGAATTACTTTTCTCAGTTTTATGAACTTAGGTTTGTTCATTTTTCAATCCGATTCATATTCTTTTATTTATTTATTATTGTAAACTTGAACTTAATACTATTTTAAATAGTATAAACATTTTTATTCTACTTCTATTTATTACTTTACAAAATTAAACTATAAATCTTTTATTTTAACTATTCTTTGTTCTCTTATTATTTGTGTAATATTGTTTATGAAAACTACATAATGTGAGCGATTATTTTTATTTTTTAAAAAATCTTTTGTCGTATTAAGATCATTTTTTTAAGAATCGTAAAAATTATTTTTTATTTACCGTTATTTATATTTTCTTAAATTATCAAATGATCTAAAAGGGTTAGAAATTTTCATTCTCAACTCTATTTCTTGTTTTTTTAAGTTTATTGACCTTCAGTTTAATATGATATAATGATCAATGTTGTAGTTTTATTAATCAATATTCGAGTTTTAATTATAGAAATTATTAAAAAAAATTAATTTTATTCTTGTCATGTTTTTTACAACACGTGATTATAATAATTTATTTTTTCGACTCATCATGTTTGATTACTTTCATACAGTAATCATTGATGATGTTGCAAATTTCTTCTTGTTCCATTATATATCTGATAATGTGTTTCTTTCTAATTGCAGTATTAATTTTTTTCATCAATATATTTGGAAGCTATGAATATTATTTATTGAATGATTCAAAATTCAAAATTATATTTAATTTTTTTTATTTTTACTTATAAATAACAAGAAATATTTTTGAATATAATGTTACACTTTTGAAAATTAAATACCTATATTATAAAAATTAAATTATTTTTCCATAGTATCAGAAATAATAATTATGTAATTTATTCAATATTCATAATTTATTTTAAATTTATTTTATTTTAAACTAAACTATTCAATTAAATAGTTTTTTCGAAATTTGTTCTTATCATTAAATTGAAGTTTGTATTTAAATAAGTATATTAATTAATACTAAACTTATGTGCGAAAGATATTTAAAAATCTTACATTTCTTGAGTATTTCATTTTAAAGCAAGATATTATAAAATTATAAATTAAAAGTTTATAATTTTGGTACTAATTAAAGTATACTTTTCCAAGAAAAAATATTTTTGTCATGTTTTATAATTATAATAACTTATTTTAGATTATGGTTAAATAATTGATATAATAAATTATTTCTACTTATATAGATTAGGAAGGAATCAAATTGATAAATTAAAATTATATTTTACTATATATTGAAAAGAAAACGTTAATTAAAATATATATGTATTAGTCATAAATAAAAACTACATTTAATAATGGTATAAATTATGTAAGCACATTATTTAAAAAGAAAGTACTGTAAGTCACATATAATAATTTTCTTTTTGCGTTTTGAAAGGTCACATTTTGTTTGTTCATAAATTTTTTTATCTTTAAATTTGATTAAAATTTTTGTTTATTTTATTTTTTTAAGTAAATGAATTGTATAAAAAAATTAATGATTAAATAGGACAATAGTGTAATAATAATAAAAAAAAAGTGATTTAATATGTCATCGAAACATTAATTATAACATTTATAAGTTTTACTTATAACACTTTGTATAAGACATTTTTTATAAATATAGTATCAATAATATAACTATTTTTATTTTACAATATCAATATAAGTACTAAAATTTGTTTAGAACTGTTATATTCTTGAATTTATCTCTGTACAATTTTTGAAAATAATGAATAATTTAAATCTACGGAAAGTTAATAAATTCGATCTGTTGATAGTTATAATTTAAAAAAGAGGTTTTTATTTGGAATTTTTTGGTACGTTAAAGAATATTTTTTAAAAAAGCGTTTCAAGTTTATAATTCAATATTAGTAAATACTTATAATTTCGAATATTTATATTAAAGTAAAAAAAAATTATTCTTATATTCAGACACTATTAAAAATGTTTGAAAAATTAAAGTATTATTTTATATTATAATTTAGACTTAAAATATTCATGTATGCGTAAGCAGAATATTGAAAATAAATTATGAAGTATTTAAAATAATTTTAATTTTCATTGTACTATGCCATTAGGTAATTCTTCTTTGTGTGGAAGAATAGAATGAAGAATAAATCATGTAACCTTCTATCAATGTTCATAAGATGATATATTTTTAAGCATCTATTTACAACCACATAATCACGATGGTTACATATTTTATATCGATCATACGAGTGTAAAATTATTTCATGCATGACCGTTATTTTATGTTTATTACGTAATTATATAGTCATATGGCAATCTTTGTTTCTTCAGGATGAAATAAACTCAAAGCTAACTCAAAGAAAAAAAAACTAAATATCAAGATAATTGATTATAAGAGAACTCCCTCAATTTATGATAAAAATAAATACAAAAGAATTGATATACCAAAGAATTTTGTTACAAGAGTTAAAACATGCGCATTGCGTGCATATATTCCCGTCGATTTGCCGTCAGAATAAATCACGCACGAGCTGCTCTCGGAAGAGTGGCGTGTATATTTAAATATGTACAGCATTTCGCGCGGTGCGTAATTCCGCCTGCACATGAGAGAGCAGAATCATTTGCAGACCTCTTCATCTCTCTCTCTCTCTCGTCTCTCTCTCTCTCTCTCTCGCTGACCCTAATAACCTCGTTTGTAGTCTGGGGGATCAATTAATTATCACCTAATTGGTGTTAAAACTGACGTGCGCTCTATCTTTGCGCTATGGATTCCGAAGAAACGTCGCTTTCTTTGGTAGCACCCATTTGGTCCTCGAATCCAAGAGGATCAACCGTTACAATGATCTCTGTACAATCATTGACCCATTACATGTAAACTGAGCGTGAATAATTTTTACGAATTCATCCCCTAGTGCATACAACGTAAGATATTTATTATTATCGTAAAATAATATTTTTTTTACGATGAAGATTATTGATACGGTGGATGTTTCGATTAATAAATGTATGATATTTTTTACATTAATAGTTTAATGTTACATGGTACTCGTTATTTATCAGTTTTAAACACGTAATGTGAAGTATACATTTTTGTTCTCTTACGAAGCCTTGGCTCGTTATCGTAATGGAAACAATTAAGTTGAACATAATCGGAGTTAATTTCAAGGGAATTGCACACATGGAACCTGCGTTTGTAGAAATTTTGAATATTACAGTGAAATATTTTACCAACACTCGGCTTTTGCTTATATAGACAAAAGCAAGTTTAAATACACAGTTACTTTATTGATCTATAAATTAATCTAGACTATTATAATAAAGTAATTATAAAAAAAATATTTACAAAAAAACGTGTAAAAATATGTTTCAAAAGTTTAAAATTATTTTCATACGTAGAAATAAAGTTTCTAAGAACAAACAAAAGAAGAAAAAGTTATTGTAAGAAAAATACACTATTTAATAAACTTATCAAAAGATTATGATTACAATAGGAAAATTCTGACAATGGTACAATACATTATTATTTTGTGATATAAAATAATCAATTAAAAATGTAAGGAGAAAATTTTGTTAAAGGCGTGTAAATTATAGAAATATTTGATTTTAAAAATTTCATTAGTTAAATTAAATTGAGTTAAAGGTTACCGAGTTAACTATTGGATTTGATAAGTGGTACCAGTTTTTCACGATAACGATAACATGAATAATAAAAATATATACGAAAACAATGCCATTACTCGTAAATTGTGTACAAACTAATATTACTAATTATCAGTTAAAGATCTGAAACATTAAATAATCATTATGGTAACAGCGAACAACCGAGATTCATTTAAGCATTTAAAAAGTTTTTGAAATTCCATGGATTGTAAAATTAATGGAAATAATATCGATTCAAGAAGATCCGAAGGGTTGAAGCATCGTTTAGGAAAAATTTTGAATGGCTATAAGTTGAACGCGCGAACTTGGAAACGAATGTTCAAGTTCATTTGCTCGGACAATGATCGGTTATTTCGCGTCGGTCTCTTCGTTTGTCTACGTTTGTCCACGTTTGTCCACGTTATCGGGGCAACTGGAGTCATAAAGCAACGACGACGTCACTCGCGGCGAGTTCCTCTCCCGTCTCGGACAGTTCCGTCGTTCGTCGCTCGCACTCGGCCGGATCTAATAATACCGCGGGCGGCCATATTTGGCAATGGGGAGGCCACGCGCGCGCACCGGAGGAACCCGTCCCGAAGAGGAGCACCGGGCTTACTTCTCTTCCGAGGCCCCTGCTACAGAGGAGCTTCCTCTCGCTTCCGCGTTCCAGGGAGAGCCCCGGTTAATCGGCCCGGGCCGAAGTTAACCTGGAGGTAGGATCGATTCCTCCCCGGAAATCGATGCTTCTTCTTAAAGCGGTCGCCTATTCGAGTTCGCTTTAACAAATTCTTACTTTTAATTTTAAATTTGACAAAGTGAATCGATCCCTGCCAAGTTGTATACGTGTTTCGTGTGTTTCGTGCGTTTCGTGCGCTCCGTGCGTTCCGTGCGTTCCGTGCATTCCGTGCGCTCCGTGCGTTTCGTTCGGACAAACTCATCGGTAACGCGAAAAGACTATCGAGGCAAAGTTGGATCGTTAACCTTGATTTGGTCATCGCTAAAGACGTACAGACTCCACTTACCAATATCCATAAAGAGTTGACTAATTATCCATTATTATTATCTATTAGATAATTAGTTATTATCTATGGAATAGATCACAAAAGAACGTAGATGAATCGTAATGACTTTTTTTATTATGATACTAATTTTATAAGCGAATTATTGATATAACCTGTAAGTTTATTATTTTTATTTTTTTTTAAATTTCAAATTTATAAGTTATTATGAAACATTAAATATAAATTCTCTATAGGAATTTGAAAGATCCACAGATTTAATTCATTCTACAATAGTAAGTAAAATATGCCAATGATATAATGGTTTATATATATTTAATACGAACATTCTATTTGATACGACTATGAATATTTGCATTAACTTGAAATAGGTGATTAATATTTTGTATATTAAATTTAGACAATGAGGATACAAGAATTTTTAATGTAAGAATGTACTTAAACAAGTAAGTAGTTAAAGGTTCTTAAATCTATTTGATAACCTTCTTATTATTTGCAAGATTTTGCTTTATTCGCAATATATAAAACTACTCAAAACTAGTAAGTAATAAATTTTACAGAGGTATAATGTAAGAAGCGAAATGAATCCATATTTAAAATGTGGCATGTGAAAGAATACTAAGACTGAATTTAATTTTCTTAATGAGTACATAAAATATTAAAAAGCTCTTGAAATAATAGCTACTTTTAATAATTATAATTGTAAAAAATTCATAAAATCTGAAATGTTAAAATTTTTATATTATTGAGCTTAAATGCGTATAAAATAAAAAAACAAATTTACTTGAAATATTATAAATTATAATAAATTTTGTCAATGTAATGATAAACCGTCCGGATTTATTTACCGTAACTCAAGAATTTTCATGTTTTTTTTAGTATTAAATTTCATTACCACGTAAAATAAGATAAACACTTCATGGAAATTTGGTAAAATTAATTTTAGATTTAATAATTCCTCATTTTGCATTTCAATCTTGCGATAAATATATTTATAACCTGTGAAAATAAAAAAACTTTTGTATCTCAATATTTTTTAAACTATTGATAGTGATATTGATATTACTTAATTTTAAAACCATTGGAAGAAACTCAAAAAGTGATGATTACAATATGATAAAGAATATAACCTATACGATAATTTTTAACAAAGTACTATATATTATATATTTAGAGACTATTTTATTTATTTAAAAGAAAACCTTTTAAAGACAGATATATTAAACTATAGTTTAGTTATCTAAATGATTTTAATAATACATGTTAAATAAAACTGCGCATTTATTACGAAGAATGTATTAGATAATATTTGATTTCCTAATATAGTTAATTGTTTTTATATGCAGTTTTTTTTAAATTAAATAATAGCTTATTATCTCGTATAATTAAATAATATTTATTAAAAAATTAGAATTAAAAAAATATACTTAATGATAAGAAATATTGATTTAAAAAATATTAATTTTAAAATTATTTATTATTAAATAACATTATTCTCTAAACTCAAAATTATTGAGTATAATACGATGATATTGATTTTATATTTCAATATAAGTATTCTACGTTAAAACATAAATGTATATTTATAGTTAAAAATTTACACATATGAAATTTATTACTTTATAAATATACTGTATAAATATATTGAAATTTTATAATAAAATCGCTGAATATTTTGTATAAAATTAATGAATTTTTAATATATATACTTTATTCTCGTATACAAGTGTTTGATTTTACATTCAATTGGATTTACATTGTAGAGTTAAATTTATTATGGACCCATAGTTCAATCATTTATTATTTGGTTTTATCCGAATTCAAGACAATTTCATAATTTTATCTTAGGTACGAACCAAAAAGCTGTGATAATCGTAACTTAATTGATACTTTTATATTTTTTGTATTTATAACGCATTATATATTATTAATTAAATTCAAATATTTATTAATTACACTAGAATTGAATATTAGGATTTAATATTTTGGAATAATTATCTCAACTTTTGATACAAGGTCAACTTTTTAAATTGGATTGAAAAAAATATTTTCAAGGTTGATAAGTAAAAATTTAAAATTTATTTTTTAATTAAGTAATTAAGGTTAAATTTAAAAATAAGTATAATTTTGATAATAATAAAAAGAATGATTCATTATCACGTATAATTTTGAATGATACTCTATATAAAGATAAAATAAAAAATGGTTATAGTTAAAAAATGATTAATTTAAAAAAGAATAAAGCAAATAATTATTATTTTTAATGAAGTAAATTAACTAGAAAATTATTAAATAGCATAGACATAAAAATTTTTTAAGAATGTTTAAAAAATTGTTTTCATATAAACATTACTTCATATTTTAGATTTTTTATATATTTATTCATTTTACGTAAATTAATTTTAACTTGGTAAACATTCTTAGTATTATGATTCTTAGTTATGATATGTTTGATATAAAGTATTTTTTAATAAATTCTTTAATTATTATTATATATTTAGTTCTGTATTAATCTGTATGATTATGAAAAATTTGAAGAGTATAAAAATATTTATTACTGACGATAATCTATATTTACCATTTCATTTATAAAATTCAACTTAAAATAAATACTACCAAATTAAACAATGGATAAATCATGTTTGCGCTATTCTTTGTTTACCAACATCGATCACGATAAAAATTCTCTTGTGTAAATTTTTTCCTTTAATATTACTCATATTTAGTATTTTCATATTATTTCTTTGATCGATATAAAAGTTTCTATGATAAGCAGATTATTATTTATGATTACATAAAGATAAATTAAGATTTAGAGTTGATTTGTAAAATGTAAATTATCAAATACGCTAGAACTTGAATTATTTTTTTTCAACAACTCAATAACGACGACCTGTATTTTTGTACTCGACACATAGACGCCTACACGTGCACGTCTATACATCGATAATAACAACCGAAGAAGTTTATCCACAAGTTTGAAAATCCGACAGAAAATGACCGATATATTTTTGGAATCGCACTAACGAATGCATTTTCGGTCCACCTCTGGTCGTTACTCACCAGCAGTTTGTGGCCATATTTCTTGTCTTCGATCACAAAACAAGATTTGTAAATAACATTAATGATAACGTTATTGCAAAGTGTGATTTTATCCCGAGCAGTTTCTTGGAAATGAAATTATGTGGATGGATTGCAAGCTCTTGATTTTTATTAAATTGTTGAAACATAAAGCGATGGCGGTAAATTTAAGTGATATGATATTACTTGTTTTAAATTTTTTCCATTGGAAGATTTTACAATTAGTAGATTTGACACATAGAGACATTTATAAACACATATTTCAATCTAAACTGATTTATAATATTTTTTAGCTTATGATGATATGGATTAAAATTAAATTGTTATTTATTGATCAATAATTATTTTATTAGTATTGATTGTAAAATAATTTCAAAAAATATTATAGATATTTTTATACAACCAAATCAAAACCTTTAAACGTGAAGTAATAATTTTTATGAAATATATTTTCAACGTTTAAATTTATTTTATGAAAAGTTGATGAAATCACTGTATTCATAAAATATCATTTATTATTATAAAAGCTTTGAATGTAGATAAAGCACAATATCTTTATTCCTTTAATTATATGTAGTATAGATATAAATTTAAACGTATCTTATCAAGTAGTACTATTACCAGAATATTAAAATAGACACTTTTAAGAACAAACATGTAATACTAATTAGATATCTACTACTTTTTCTATTTTTGAATGTTATAATCAAAGTGATAATAATACATTTGTATTTATTAAAAGTAAATATTAAAATATAATACAAAAAATTTACTAATAAATGTAAATCTAATTTTCATTTCAACCATTACATCATTGTCGTGTAAATTACAAAATATTTTAAGATAAAATAAATTTCTTTGCACAATAGTATCAGTATTTTGAAAGATTATAAAATCTTATTTATATTTTTTTTCAATAAGTGAAATTTTTTATAGCTTATACTAAATTTCTGAATTTAGTTAACTATTTTTCCACAAATAAAAATGTTCATGTTGATAAAAAATAATACTTTTTAGAAGTATTATATTTATTCTGATAACTTATAGATTATATTTAGAATATACATACATGACAATGTTTTTAATAAAAATTTTCATAAATATAAATATTCATTAATGCAAAAGCTATTATGTACACGAGTACGAACTTGCATATGTTTTATAAGTTCTTTTTCTATTAAAAGTGTATATTTTTTAACAAATTACCATAAATTTAAATCATTTGATTGCCATAAATATATGTTTTAATAATTTCAATATTAAAATTTCCAAAATATTTATAATCATATATCATATGTTGCAAAAAACATATACTTTTGAAAGTATTAGCTTTAACTGTTAATGTTATGTACAATTAAAAAATATACAATTTAATTTAAAAATAAATGTCACTAGAAAATTTTTGTTTATAATTTCTTATTATTTCAATAAATTGGTAAGGTATGTTTTAATTTCATACACGTGTTTAGACATACATTTAAACAAAACTACGCGAGTATGTACATATTTACACTCTTTTACAGCTTTGCAGTTCTTTTAACCTCTTTAAAGTTTCGATTCAGGGTATTTTTCTTATTTTCTTCCCAGGTAGTATCAATAAGACAATAAATAATTTATTTATTAAAATTATATTTATTTATAAAAATACAATATATGACTACAGCACTCAATATAGTCAAATAATATTTTCAAAGCTCATAATTAAGATTATTACGTAGATAATTTTAACAAAAACAAGTATATTTTTTTCATGTAATATTCAATTACATTTTACCTTATCCTCGGATCGATTGAATTTTCAATCCACTATAAATGTTTTTTCTATACAAATGTTTCAACAAACGTATTCTCTGGAAAGCATTTGTATTACATCTATGGATTTTAGAATAATGTGCATTTGAATAACAGCATAGATCACAAGAGAAACTACCTATTTTGTTCATCTCCATCGTAAAAAATACACGTTGATGGAAAGGAAAAAAGAGGCTAACCGCGTATAAGTTGAAAATTGCCCTTCGCTTACTCTCTAATCGTCTTGATCCTTGACGCGGTAATCCGACAATATCTCAATGTGTATAATCGTGTCAAGAAGCGTAAATACAAGCAAAAATGATCCACCCGTAAAGTGGCTAACGGCGCACCCACATTTCGATTTCTAGGTCGAAGCACGTGCGCGCGACTCCGAGGGTGTGGTGAAGTTGGTTTCTCACTCCACCGTTGACGTAAATTAGCCGATCGCAACGAGCGAACATCGCGGTGCTCTGAATTTACGCGATTCGATTCGGGATAGAAATCGCTGGGTAAATCGTTATTTGTCAGGGACGCGCGACGCTCGAGTGTCTTTTTCAAAAGCGAATTCCCGCTCGTAGCCAACTTGCACTTTCTAACCGAGATCAAATCTTAACACATGAGTTGCAAGGAAGATTCAATAGAAAACGTAATCTAGAACGCTCGTATGACTTCATTCGGTGTAAGTGTGAAAGCTGTTTCACTGGAGAAGTCTAGTAAAAATAGACAAAGTATGATGTGAGTGGCGTCATTCTCAACTGCTCGGAATACGCGTAAATTTTATTTCGTCACGGTAGTATACCTATGTTTTACATTATTTCTTTAGATTTTTACATGGTTTACAAATTTAACGAATTTGCCAACGAAAACTTTCTTTTCACGAAAAAATGTATTATTATGTATCTAACATACGTAATTATCAGTACCAAAGTGTATTTTATTATAATGCAAAAATATAAAAGCACAATTAATTTATGATAAAGAGAGTTTAATGCATTTTAATCTTTCATTGGGAATTTTAAATTATAGAACTCGAAAGATGTATTTCGATATAACTACCTTATAACAACTCTATACACGATCTTGTACCTATATGAATTATTATGAAACAAATACTACAAATTACTCAAGTTAAAATATCGATAATCACTTTGACAATCATTTCCTTTTATTGATTCTTGGCAACGAATGATGTACATTAGTTTCGTATGTTTCATTTTTATAGTTATTATTTTGTAGTTATTATTATTGTACTTATTATTCTAGTACAAAGTTATTATTATTAGGTATTTTTCACCTCTTAATTTGTAGTTTAATTTGCATTATTATTTCATATGACATAAAATGTTTTATGTTTTATTCTTCATAATATAATTTTATTTTATAATACAGAAATTTTTAAAACAAAACTACAATTTTACGTTAATTATTAAACACATTTAGAAAAAATGCAATATCGAAAATAATTAACTAAATTTTTAAGGTTATTAGTGAATATATCGTATCATCGAATTACCTGACACGAATGAATAGACAAAAAAAATGAATTAACCCAGAATGTTATTGTAACAGTTCATCGTATATAAATGGCCAAATTTTAAGCTAGCCAAATCTTGTGATGTGTGAAAAAATATTTGTACTGCAAGTAGGCTTCTCCTATTTTATACACTAGTTATATCGGCAAGAAATCAAAGCCTTGCGCAGAAAATGGGTTAGGCATTTTAATAGAGCTTGTCTTTATTATAGCGATGAGATAGAATAAAATACAAAAATTGAATGCCATGGTCCGCTCGCTTTGCATGACAAACTTAATGATGATTTATGAAAGACTTATTTGGACAAGCCTTAAAATATTTGATTTTTACAATCTCCTGGTAAACATAAAATTTGATTTAAAAATTTCAGTACTGTGAAATTCATTGTGTAAGAAAAAATATAATACTTGTTTTTATTATATTGTTTATTACATAATAAAAGGAACTATACGTTAATAAGGTTTTCCAATTTTTTTTGTAACGAATATCTTGACAAATATTTATATATGTTATAAAAATTATTAAACGCATAAAGTTAAAAGTTAAAAGCATAAGTTGAAGAATATAATATGAGACAATTTTTTTTTCCTTATCTTATTCATGATAAATTACGTTGTTTTATAAAATAGGAATATATTATGAATAAATTTTAGAATAAAAGAAAAAATGTTGTGCCACAATTTATGTTGTCTTTTATAAGTAGAAAAATAATTTTCTAAGTAACATAGTAAGTTTTAGTTAAAATATTTTTAGTTAAAATATCAAAAGATTAAATGTTTTTAAAAATATAATTGTAAACTCGACAGGTAATAAGGCATGATTTTACATTTGTAATAACGAAATGAAGTAATAAATAAAAGTTGTACGAGTAAACCATAAAAGCAAGTAAGCCAGAATCGTAAGCAAGTTGGTGAAACACGACATCTTTCGTCATAATTACTCCTCGAGAAAAAGCAGTCCGAAAATAGTGCAGGAGACGGTAAAGAAGACATTTTACTCGATGGAGGTGCATAAAAGAAGCTTTCAGCGAGAATGAACCGATCGATGTTGGCGTCGCGACGGCTTTAAGCTCACTGCCGTAGGCGCGAAATATGTTGTACACGGTGACAACCTCGTTTGAAAATTAAAAGTTCATAAACCAAACTATTGTGAGAATAATTTAATTTAAATTTTCAATTACATAAACTTCTTTCAAAATTCTTCTATTTTTTTAATCGTGCTATTTAACTAAATTTATTTAAGCTAAAAGAACGTTTATTTATTCGATCGAATGTTGTTTAAGAGTAAAATTTTAATCAAAACACTATTTCTTTTATAATACTTTGTAATTGATTATATTCCATTTTCACCAATTTTTAATTACTATAATTTCAATAATTTCAATAACATAATATATACTGATAATTTAATATTCGTAATATATAATTGCAATTTTAATTATTTTTTATATTTTAATGTATGCAAATACGATACTTCAAAATATAACACATATACTCTCTTAATTTTCTATAAAATACATACTTTTTTCATATTTTAAACAAAAATTAAATATAACTATTATTTAAATAATGATTATTCAATATTAAATCATTTTTATTATTTACATAATAATTGAATAACATGTTGCAATTTAAATTTTATATTGCAAATATTTCTTGCGCGTTTTCATTTTAATTATTAATCCTTTATCTTATGGAATGAAGAGGAGATACATTTATCTAATGTAATAAGCGTTTTTAAAAAATCTGTTAGAAAATAAGTAATGCACTTGGTTTCATTAATTTTCTAAAAAGATTTATTAACCGAACGACACTTGACTGTAAAGTAGGTGACTTGACCTAAAAATAGTTAAGATTCAGTCTGTAAGTACTGGGAAACTTCGCTTTTCTCGTGAGACTCTGCTCGTTCCAAAATTAGTCCTTATTCAGAAATAAAACAAAAAAAAATAAAAAAAAAACAAAAATTTCTTGTCTAGTTTCAGTACTATTCAAAACCATATCTAGTTCAGTAAAGTCCATGGTATTGTATATATTTTATTTTTTATTTTAAAAAATAAAATAACATTTTAAAAATTATATGAATTTACCTATTCTACTTTCTATAATTGAGCCTTACTATTATTTTTGATATTATCTTATTTATTAAACATGAAATATTGATTATAATAAAAAATATTCGTTATATTATAATTTTTCTTCCTAATATATTTCAATACTGGAGTGATCCTTTAATACTAATAAGTTAATATTGTACTAAATTTTGTTTTTATCTTAGCAATTTTTTTTGTAAAATATATTGAAAATTAAAAAAATCTATTAGAAAGAAATATAATTTCAATGTCAACTTTCTTACACTTATTAAATAAAAAATAAATACAAACTAACTTTGAATCTATATCTAATATATAAAATAATTCAAATGTTATATATTTAAATTATTTATATTTAAATTGAATTATTATTTCCATTGAAAATTTTATTTTTATTATTCCATTAAAAAGACTATATAATGATAAAATAATATATTTTTTTTAATTTTTAAAACACAGAAATTATGCTTAAGAAAGTAATTCGACAGATTTATGTTAATATAAAATGAAATTATATAATAGAATACAGTTATCTAATTAGTAAAAGAAACTTTAAACAAAATTTAAAAAAATTTTTTTTAAAGATCGTATTATTTGTACTTACATTAAGCAAAGATTTTTTTAAACATTAATTAATATAATTTTGAAATATTCAAATAGATTAAATAGAAAATGTAATAAAAAAACTTGCATTGTTTTAAGGATTTTAGAATAAAATCCCATTCTAAAATTATATTTTGGTAGAAATTGGAAGAGTAGAGTTTTTATTACTAGTAAAATTATTTAAATGCGAAAATAATATTACTTAAAAAAAATAAATGATTGTTTTTTTATGAAATTAATCATTGGTGATTATTTTGAAATATCGATTAATCTTATGATAAATCTAATGTTATGGCTTATCAGAAATAATTTATCAACTATGATTTTAAATTTGAACAATTCTTTTATTATTAATTATCTTAAAAAATCAAATTGAATATTTCTTATACAAAGAAATTTCTACATAATTTTTCAACAACAATGTATATAATCAAATTAAACTCAGTAATTAGATTTATCTTAAAAATAAAAAATTTCTTCTCTTAAATGTTTACTAATATTTTGTAAAACTTATAAATGGAAGATCTAAAAGTTTGCTTAGTATTTGATAGAAAAAAGTAAATTGAATTTCTTTAATAACATAGTAATTTTACAGAGGATTTTGCTAAAATATATCAATGTTAACCGATACTTATTCTTTTAAGAAATTGATGAATTAATTAAATATTATAAAGTACTAAAGAGAATATAAATCATCAGAGCATCAAAGTTAAAAAACTTATAATTAAACTTATAACTAAAAACAAGTGATAAAGTAAAAAAACTAAGTTAAGCAATTCATTAGTAATTATACAAATATTATTTTTAAATGTGTTAAAAATATTGTATTTTATGATAAATATAATACACTATTATTTAATGTATTGAGTACAATAACAGTCAATATTATTTAAGATTATTAAGCTTACATAAAAATTCTGATTATACAATAGAAATTATAGTAGAAATTATAGTAGAAATTATATATAAATAATAGTGAATCAGACTATTCTAACATTAAAACTGCTAACGAATTAATAGTCTATTATTAAAATATTGTAATAAATGTCTAATCATCCTAATAAAAACTATCCAATATACTTTGATTAAATAAATAATTATAAATAATACAATAAAAATAAATTACATAAAATTTGAATAAACGTTAAGATGACTATTGTTTTATAAAATGTTCACAAAAAAAGGATAAGTATCGAAAGATTATTTAAGAAATTATATTTGTAAAATATTTTTATTCTCATATATCAAATTGTTTAAGTTTCTTAAATTGAAAATATCGTCATAGTATTGACGAACTTTGAATCAATTATCAATTTGATTATCGTTTATATTTTAAATAATCACAAAGGAAATTGAAAATTATACTACAATAAACTTTTTTAAAGGATTTAAAAACAAAAACATTATAATTTAAATTTGAATTATTATTTGATAAAATATTTATTATTTAATCAATACTTTAATACTAAATATAAAAAGATAGTAATATTATTAAGCGAATTAAATATTATATTAAAATTATGAAAATTACATAAACTTTTATATGGATTTTAAAAATATTTTAAAATATTGATTCATAATATATAATTTTTAATATATAATATATAAATATAAGTAAATATGTTGAAGCATAAATATACATAAATATATGCAAAATAAATTTAATTAATAAGTTAAATTTTATGTTATCAGATTTTATATTCATTCATAAAACTTTTTATAAAATAAATTTTGTAACATTTCATTCATAAAATAAAAGAAATTCTATTTTCATATAATAATTACTTATTCGTGTCTAAATTAGTTAAAAATCGATATAAATATAATGATATAAAATTTTAACTTAATTTAAGAAAAAATATAGCAATGAATAATCAAAGTGAAATAACTATATTTTAAGAAGATATCTAAATATTAATTAAATCAATCCAATCAAATTAAAAGTATATTAAAAAAATATTTTCGATTAATATATAAAATTAATAAAAATAAAGCACATGAAATTTCTATGAATTTTTAATTTGTATATCATAGCTTTGAATACCAAGTTAGAAGGTTTCATAAATTTTTTACATTAATATTATACAAAGAAGAAATATATGTAATTATAAATAATATATTAATTATTGTTTATGATAGTTTCTAAGATAATTTCTATAATAGATAAATATATAAATTTATTGATTTAATTAAGATTGGTTAATATTTGACTGTGAATAATTTATTTTAAAACAAAATGGACTTATATCACTTGACACTCCTACATTAAAAAATTATAAAATGGTTGAAAAAATAATTTGTATCAATATACAATCTAAAAAAAATTTGATCAGTCTGGAAAATAATACACACTTACTAAAATATTAAAATCTTGTTAATTAGAAACATATCATTATCTTTCATCAATATCTACTTTAGTTAAATTTAATCTATTAAAATACACAAGTAAATGAGAGTATAAAAAGAATTTTAAAAAATGTATACAAAAAGAAAAAGTAGTATTTCCTACTTCGGATTCCAGTACAGGTAACTCGCGACAAGAAAGAAACGAAAGAGGTTCTTCCGGCGTCTTGGAACTCTTCCAACTGTCTCGTCGATAGTACATAATGCGTGAAAGAACATGTCTAGCTTGGCAAAAAAAAATGTATATGTAAGAACGAATAAGATGCAGTCTCGTAGTCGAGTGTCAAAAATGGTGAAGAGAAAAGAATAGAGTAAATTATAGAACAAGAGAGATAGAGCGAGATAGTAGATGCACATTTCACGTACTCGTCTTTGGATTTATCAAATAGCATTAGCTCAAGAAATTTTATCTTAGCGACTATTGTATAATTCAAAGTTACACATACCCATGGATACTTATGCGTATTTCCTGAAAATAATAGAAATCATAATGAGACCATAGAAGCTGTTTTCTCAGGAGCTTTTGTTGTTTTATTTGAATAGAAGTACTAGTGTATTACTGTTACATATGCGAAATAAGATTTCATACTATATTAAATTAATATATAATAAAATATATTCATATATAATGCAAAGAAAGTTAATAATAACAAATATATATTACTGAACACAAAAACATATTAATGAATTATTTGCTTGTATATGCAAATAAATTTACGTAATTGAAAAACATGATTATTATAATATTTTATCATATAATACTTACTATGTGAATATGGTTATTTATGTAATAAAACTATAAATACTTGCTATAATAATGATCTAATTTTATTAAAAATTGTTTTAATAATATTAATTTATTCTTCTTTAAATATAAATTTTGAACTTTTTTATAAAACCATATTAACTAATTTGATATAAAACACTTTAATATTTACGTAAGTAATAATTTTGTATTTTTGAGTGATTTAAAGTAAA
Source organism: Dolichoris vasculosae (assembly GCA_018907195.1). Classification (NCBI taxonomy): domain Eukaryota; kingdom Metazoa; phylum Arthropoda; class Insecta; order Hymenoptera; family Agaonidae; genus Dolichoris; species Dolichoris vasculosae. Next base: position 997,778 of record JACCHY010000005.1, on the reverse strand, counting down.
TTATTTACACTATCAAATAATAGGTAAAATTCTTTACTTGTATAAATACTTTGCGTAAGTATTTAATATTATAAAAATTTATTATTATTTTTTCATTTCAAGAATTTAAATCACTTGTAACATTGTTATGTTTATTTGCTTATACAAAGATAATAAAAAATTAGCGTAAAAGACAGTGCAATATATATATACCTATACGTGGGATATATAAATATCGAGCGTTTCAAATAATTTATAAACAAATTATCGTTGTTTCAAATTTCGTTTAAAATGTTAATAAGATAGTCTCCGATCGATCGCATCCAACCTACTTAATGCATAGTAAACTTACACAGGTTTGAAATTAAATTTTAGATAATGACTTTGGTTTTTCATTGATCTGCCTTATACGATATTGGTGGTCTACAAAAAATAATTTTCTATATCAGTTAATCTTGTATAAATTTATAAAATAAAATGGAGCATCTAATTTTCTTTACTGTTTTTAATAATATGAAATTATAATGGTTTCATCAACATTGTACTTTCGAATTTTACATATAAACACTAACCAAAGATCATTTAATGCCTAATTTCACGATAAAGCATTTCGAAGCTCACGTATAATTAAATATATACGTTAACAATAGACAATAATTAATAGGTATAACGTCATATTTTTATATACATTAATTTACTGTAATATATTATATTATAAAGGCTGCGATGTAGTTTATTATTTTCTTATATATAATTTGTGATTTGCCATCTAATTATAATACGTATTATGTATATGACCGCATGGATAATAAAGCCATTAGCACGGTATTTTTACTTTTAAGGCAATTGTTATTAATGACTATCTTTAATAATTTTTTAATAACTTAATTGAAGCGTAATGTAGAAATATTTAATAAATCTTAAATTAGATATTATTTATATCGAATAATTTTTACGTCGTTTCTTTTATACCAATTATAAAATAATATATCTAATATGTTTGAAAAATAATTTATATTTTATGAATTGAGTTGCCAAATACAGTTAGACGTGTAAACTTTGTGTAATATTAAAAGTGATTGCGATTGCCGTTATACTAGTAACTCGCATCTTTTTACTCGACAAGCGGAAGCAACTACGCAAGAAAAAAAAATGGGGGAAAATAGCCTTCGCCCGGTGGCGTAGCTCACTTTCTTCAAAAATAACGAGTACAAATTACGTATAATAGTCCAACATTTTCAACGAGGTAAATAAATGTTAAATTATCAGTTGCATAAAAAGGTTCATCGTATGTATGTATACACCCAACAAAGAATGGTGTGAAAAATCCAACGATTCCAACATGTACCCGTAATACCGCGAAAATGCCGTGGCAATTTCTAATGCTGACCGGAGTAAGCGGTCAACAGCTGCGTAAATCGAATTCTAGAATTATCGCAAAAACAGGTTCTCTTCGCCCATTCGAATAGAACAAATTATCTTTAGCCTGTAGATGTAACTAATTCGAGCGACGCGAAGTTTCGATTCGCAGTTCTCGGACAGTACAGTCGATATCAACATATCATCGTGGTTTCTTGTATTTTGGAAATTTAATCTAGTTTTTATGGACTACATTTTTATATTCTCTAGTTTAGCATTACGACAGAATGCTTCGATAGCTACTGAATGATATTCTATAATTCTAAGCATTTAAGCATTCTACACGGTATCTATGTATATATGATCGGGTAATGTTTTATAATCGTAAATTCAGTCATACATAGACATGATCATCGGAATTGGATAAGCTTTTAACAATGATTTCCTTATTTTCTTATTTTCAAATAATAAGCAAACATATACACTCAAATATATTGTATTATTAAAAATATTTATAAAGTTGAAATCAATTATTTCTTACGTAAGAAATTTATAAATACGTAAGTAGTTATTAATAATTTAAAAAAAGTAAATAATCATAAAACAAAATATAAAGTAAATAACATTCTAAGTAAGTATTTTTTAATATTAATAGATATAAATTATATAATACGATTCATCATATTATTTAAATTTTGTGTTATGACCGTAAATATTGTATTTAAAATATATTAGAAAAACAATAAAAATCACTGTGATAAATTTATATTATTATTTTCTATAATTGTAAACCACACTGTAAGTAATAACATTTATTTTTATTCTCAATGTAATTGGTTACAAGTTATATATACATTAAATAAAAAACTTTATAATAAAATAATATCTGACGGAACCCATAAATACTTTATTTTAAAAGCTAAGATTAAAATATCAGAAAAAATTATTCTTATATAACTTCTGAAAACTGTTAAAAATATTTTCCATTTTTAAATTTATTATTTATACATAATATATTTAAATATAAATATTTAAAAATTTTTTATAAAATTCTTTATGTATTTGAGATATTAATTTTATTAAAAAAGATAACTTAAATGCTGAGTTAACGGCATTTTATATATATTTAATAAATATAATTGAATTCAATTTAAAAATATATATATTTTTAATATAAAAGATTCAGCTACTAAATTTATTATTTTTCTCTTATTACAGATATAAAATTTATAGATAAAAATATTAGTTAAATATTATAAAAAATGGAATCAATAAATGCAAAAGTATAATAAAATAAATAAAAAATAATAAAAAAAATCATGCAAATAAATGTTTTAATATTTTACATTGAATTAACTATTAACATTTAATTTTTATAACATATTAAAATGGATCTTGTCATATAATGTATTCTGATTATTAGTATCTAAATACATACACTTTTCCTAATATTGATACAATACGAAGTTGATCGTAGATTTCTTAAATAATCGATAGTGTTAATTAAGGGTTGAATATTCAAAGCAATGAGAATATCACGGAAGGAGTTTCAAACGGCAAGAAGGTGTAATATAGGAGTAATTGAATTTATCCAAAACGTATCGATCATCTAAGGTATCGAGTCGTTGGCAATAGATCCATAAACGCACGATGCCGGGAAGCTCATAATCCGTGTAAAATCGTATAAACTCGCAGCTCTAAGTTGAGAGCTAAGACGCGAGTTTGAAACCGAAGGTCACTTGCGGGATTCCGCCGACGACGACGACGACACGCAATTCTACGAGCGAATCACCGTGGGGAGAATTTCTCAAGAAGAAGGTAGAGAGTAACAGTTATGGATAAAAAAAAGTTTAAGTGATGCGAGCAACTCGGTAATGTATGGACTGGGGTCCAGTGAGGCGGACTTAAACCGACAAGGAGGTAAAGTACCGCCGGACCTAGTGGACGACGTACGAGTTAGGTTACAACTGGCGTGGTCATAAATTAAAGTAGACGTATGAATGATTAGCGGAGGACTTATTCATTTGGGATAGGTGAGGCCGGGGGTTCGTTAAATCTATGGAGCGGACGAACGATCCTCCTGTCACGGGATAAAGGAGAGAAACGGTCAGCACGAAATCGTGGCGGACTCACCCGCTCAGGATGGGGAAGTAAAAGAAGTAAGTTTTGAAAGGAGTCGCGAGTAGACAATTGAACGAAGATTCGCGAGAATCGGCAAACGCGTAGACAAATGAACGAAGCGTATCCAACGAAGATCGAAGAAAAATGGAGAAAAATGGAGAAAAATGGAGAAAAATGGAGAAAAACAAAAGAAAAGGTCAAAACACGGGGAGAAAAACCGAGTACACAAATGTTTTTGGAGAGCGGAACCGAAGTAGATTTGACCGAGTAATTCTTCGAATGAGCTTACGAATAGATTTTTACAAGAAAAACTTCTCGAATATTGTACGCGATCGATACGTCGATAAAATAAATCAAATAACGTGGAAGAATTGTACGAAGCTAATATAAGTACATTTTATATTACAAAAAGGAAGTAAATAGTATTTGAAAACAACAAGAAGTATTTTCATTTTATCCCTAACGATTAATTTATATTAATAGTGAAGCGTGTAAAATATTGAAAAAAATTTTGGTTTAATTTGTTTAATTTAAATTTAAATAAAATACAACTCTTTTTTGCAGCATGATTATATACAAGGATAATAATAATTTAAAATTACATTGATCTATGCAAATTACAGTTGTAATGTATTAATATAACACTATAATTTTTCAATCTTAGAATATTAGAAAATAAATAAATTAGGAAACAAATATTTAGTAGCACAATGGTTATGTATTAAAGAAAGTTATTTCACGAGATAGAAATTTACTTTCAGAATGTGGTAAAAATCAATACTTTTAATAATTGCTATCGATGCTACAGAGCTATTTTTGTTGTTAATTTTTTCATGCGGATTCATCGATGAGAATCGATGAAATGAATGAGATGAAATGTAACTGCTCTACTGGATGACTAATTTTTAGCTTTAGTACTCCGAATATAAATTTGTAAACAAAGATCCCCAAAGTACTTAGATCCTCTTCTTTATCCCCACCCACTAGAACTAGGGATTGATAGTCATAGTCGACGTCTATCTGCTTGTTCTATCTATTATTTTCTATCCATTTACGAGAGTTCTTTTAATTAAGCTCCACTTTAATGAAGTATACAAATTAGATTTTTTATATTTGTAAATTATTTCTATTCTTATTAAAATTATAATAATATATTTTTTTAATAATTTGAATGATATAGAGAAGAAAATTTACAACATGATTATTATATTCAATATTATTAAATTTTATTACAATAGAAACATATTAAAACTTGTAACATTTTTCTGCATTTTAGTAAAGGATTATTTTATGCGTCCGAATTAAATTTAAGCAGTAATAAATTTTAATTACAAATATTTACTTTACGTTCGTTACAATATTAAATTACGAGTGTATGTCGTAATCAGAGTAATTAGAATATTTTATAAAAATGAAATATATTTTCTTAATATAAGGTCTACTTCCGTACATAATGGTTTGTTAAATTTAACAAAGATAATATGCTATAACTTATGAAATTGTATACATGTCAAAAAAACTGGCGAGGCATTTTTTAGAAATGTTTTATAAAACAATGAAATTCCATAAAAAAATAATACAAGAGAATAAGATCATTCTCACTTTTACTGAAATCTAAAGAAATAATCCGTGAATTAAAGAAATAGTTCTTTATAGAGCATTTATCTTTAAATATTTGATAATAGAATACGTCGTAAAATAAATGTGAATTTAGATGAACGTCGAAGAAACGTGACAAATAAAAGCTAAGAACCATCAGTCAAGTCAATGTTTGCGCTTGTATAAATCGTCTTAATTTGCAAAAACGTCAATTTCATTCAGCAGTGTTTGCATTAATACTTAATATAACCTTACAACTGAATGATACATATATGAAAAAAATTAAATAGAAATAACACTTAACCGTTTATTAACCGAATTTTAAAGACATTAATAATACATAGAAACAGAATTGGATGTTTCGTGTTCGATGTTCATTTGTCATAGCATAATTTGCAAGGATTCTTCCTAATGTTTTTTACACTTGTTCATAAACAAGTAGTCTACATTCATAAACTTATACATATGTATCTTAGTTTTTTAGATGGATAAGTTATTAGAAAAATTATAATTGGTATGCTTATCATTCATATAATGTTTATAAAAATAAGGTTATTTAAATTAATTAATAATAATTATTATTAGAAAAAATTTTGTTATCAAAATTATTTTTTGTTGTTTAATTTAAAACAAGTTATTTTGGTTCGATAACTCTTGTAAAAAGTATAACTATTGGTTTTCTTGGTGTGAAGATACAGAGAAAATAATATTTTTTTTTATCGTCTTTTTAAATATCAATTATTAATTTTTAGACCGAATATTTCTGTAAAATTGTGTTCATAAATTTGGTTTCTCACTATTCGATAAATCTTACAGTTGTCTTTTTTTAAAAAATTGAAATTACACATTTTATTTCAAATATTTTGAAAAAGAAAACAAGAAATTTTACTTAAATATTTACCGCGATAAATTTGGCATTAATATTCTCATATATAGTGTTCATGGTATTAACGATGTGTATTGTTTTCTAAATTGGTTCATTCGTTCGATGAATAAAATTAGTTTCTTACGAAAAATATATTTGCTTACGAATGAAATAATAATACCTGAAAACCTTAAACCAAATTAATAATTTAATAAAAAAAAATCCACAATTAATTAAACTCGACATTTGCCTCAGTGGCCATTGCGTAAGACTACGACTACCCTTTGGAGAACCTTCCGATCGAGAAATACCATTTGTTCAAGGTTAAACTAATTTTCTTTTTATTAGTTTTCAGTAGCACCGCATGTTCACCCTATAACAACAGACGCAGATACGCACGCATAACTTCCACGATAACGCGACGAATTTCATCTCAGAGGACGTTTGGTCGATCGATACGCGCACACAACGAACCGAAAACGTTTCGTATGATTATTGTTGGGCGGGGAATCGAAGGGAGAGCCGTTAAGGCCTATATTGTCTACGTGGCATTTGGTTGTCTTCTTCAAAATTTTCTGCCCTGGTGACGTTCCTGTTTAGACGACTGACTAAAAATATTATTTTTAGTTGCCACAAATCTGGATATTTGTTCACAAATTTCAGGAGTTGGTTTTAAAGCCAACCTCGATAAATATCACTCTTCAGTTTTTGACAATTATTTGATATTGAGAATTTTGCATCTGTATTTCATTTAATTACATCATTGTATTGTTTAAAATGTACGTTGCAATAATTTGCAATAATGTCGAGAATAATTATTTCTTTCGTATAAATAGAATTAAATTATAATTTAATGTATAAAATAATTTTCATTTATTTACAATAAATATTTCTATAGTACATACTTTATTTATTTTATTAAATACATTATCATCTATGTTTTTTGTATTTTTGTTTTATTTTCATGGTGTCAATAAAATATTTACAATGTAATGGAATCGATGCGACGATATAGCAAAGAAATTGCATAGAATTTATATCGATGCTATGTCGCAACGAACAATTGATACATTAATAGTATACACATACGCGAACGCGTGAACAACATCTAGATTATACGATTAAAAAAAATAGGAACAGGGATTAGTATACGACATCGCGTTAGAATAAGCGACGGAAAATGGAAGAAAATATAGACTATTCGGGCGAAAGTTGGCGTATGCGTACGATAAGATACATAGGTACGGTATATGCAAGAAATTAGATATTTTCTCTTTCGACTAGTTAATCCTATGCAGCGTAAAAATAAATCTTTTCGTAAACAAAAGCTGTTGGTCACACTTCAATTTAAAAGTCAACTTGTTAAACATCTTTGAAGATTTAATTAATTGATTATTCGTTTAACGTTTCAATTATTTTTGTATATATAAAATATTGAATATATAAAATGTTACGAGAATGGAACAATTTTTCTTTGCTAAAGAAAAACAAAAGTTTGCTTTTCATTTTCTAAATTAGTTCAACGGTAAAATAGAATTTTTAAAATATAACAATTTATTCCTATTTTCAAATATTGCGGGTGAATAAATTCGTTTGAAACTGACTGGGAAGGTTCATTGGCATTAGAAAGGGAATTAACTAAATAAAGGAAACGTCGACGTTGTAGGTAAGAAGAAACGAATGTACCGGTGAGAGCAAGGATCTCCGTAAAGGTCGTGTTGTAAACATGGATCAGGTGGTTAAGCGTGTCGAAGGCTTACTCTAAGATTGCGCAATAAATGATCATGCACAGATTAGTTTTTGCCGAAGCTCAGTGCCGTACTCATCGATGCGACCCATTTCCTACTCCATTCCTAGTTGGAAAGAAACATACTTCTGGTTTATCCGAATTGGGATAAACGTCTCGATGGGAGACATAACTGATATCCCAAATTTAGAACAATGCATATTAAAAAAAATATGACATTAAACGAGTTCTTATTATTGAGAAGTTTTGATCGACGTAATCTATAATCTATAATCTTTGATAATTAAAAAAAAAGTTTCACGCGAACATTTTCCGTTTTCATCGATCGAAATAAATATTGGTAAATTTAACGAATTTAACGAAGAGCCATTGTGCCTTCATCAGGATATTGGTTATGCACTCTCAATATTTAAAATATAACGTTTGTCTAAACAAATAATAAAACGAGTCAACGTGACCCAGCGAAAAATATAAAACTAAACTCGTTTGCATTACGTAACTAATAAGTACGTATTTATGTACGCGAGGAAAAGAAGATAGTAGTTGACATCCATTCTTTCGTCAAAAGTCATTATTTAACGGCGTTGAAGCAAGTCAATATAAATAAATGGTGCGATGAAACGAAGATAAAAAAATGCATAAGCGAAAAATAAGAGTAACACAGTTGCGCGGGTACGAACGAGAGAGAGAGAGAGAGAGAGAGAGAGAGAGAGAGAGAGAGAGAGAGAGCTAAGAGGCAAAAATATCAGTCGTGCAAAGGGAAAGAAAGGAAAATTCAAGCAGGCGGGAGAAATAGTTTCTTAGAACGAATGCCAAACCGAGCAAATTTAGACGGTTGCATCTTTGTCGAAGTCTCGCGCGACCGTACATCGCGACAAAGTGCTCATGAAAGCGATTGCGCCGACAGCAATGGTCACTGACGCGAACCTGTTCGCCTAGAGTCGAGGAGTCGAGGAGTCGAGGAGTCGAGGAGTCGAGGAGTCGAGGAGTCGTGGAGTCGTGGAATCGCGGAGTCGAGCAGTAGAGAGGGAAGGAGAGAGAGAAGGAGAGAGAGAAGGAGAGAGAGAAGGAGAGAGAGAAGGAAAGAGAGAAGGAGATTACATTACTACAACTACAACTACAACTCGCGGGGACGACGAATGCACGAACTGCGTTCACACGGACTCTGGTGCACTCGTGTTCGATTGGCCGAGGCGAAAGTGACGGCGTGCTCGAGGTCCGAATGCGTTCACCGCTCTCTCGTTCTGCTGCCCTGATCGCGCGCTTCCACGCGTATACGTATTTTTTTGTTTTTGTTTTTCGTTTTTCTAGCTGCGAATGAAAAACTGGCTCGCGTCGATTGACTTCTAGCGCCGAGGATCCTTATCCAGGGGTTCCGACCTGCTTTTGTTGTTCTTCGTCCAGTTTTGCTTCTCAAATATCGTTCGACGCAAATTCATAGCTTAGAAATCGTATATTGTTCTCGATATATCAACGATAACAGCACTGGAAAAATATGCAATGTTTCATAGAAACTTTTTTGTATACATTTTTTTCAAAAATTTCATTGAATTATTTATGCGCGAAATCGTTTTGATCGCGATCAAAAAATCGATTTATATATCTTTCCTTACCTTTTTGTCCAAGGACTGAATCATTTTGCATTAATTGTTAATGTCGTTCGTTTTATTTATTCAAAAATTGTAACTGAGAATATAAAATTTATATTATTTTCAAAATTCCGTTTCCGATATAACTACTGCAACTCTAAAAAGAGATGATAAACTCTGTCTTTCAAAACGAATGGTTGGTAATACTTATAATCAATTCTTGCATATATGTTTAAAATTACATCAACCGTTTGATATTGGGACACGATATATTCCATTATTTTTCATTCAAATTTTCCTTTCCCATCTCAGCAAGATAATTATGAAAAGATGTATTGTTATAATTTCACGATTGATTATACGTGTTTTCTAAGCACAGTTGTTTGAAATTAAGGAGCGGTTTAATAGATAATATTGAACTCCAAGATGAAGTAGAGCGTAAAATTTTCATATGACGTCAAAATTCTAAAATAAATTGGAAAATTAAGGTAAAATATAAATATCTTAAAATAATAGCTTAAAAAAATAATACAGTCTAATTCGCCTTTAGCGCACAAAAATAGATAAAAAATATTCATCGTATTACAATACTTATGATGATTACATAGATTTTTATATAATTCATAGATTTCGAAATTTACTTATAAACATTTTTACGATTGTTTTCATAATATTTTTAAATAATTTCAAATGCTGATTTTTTTAAAGATTTTCTAATAAAGTTAGAGATTGTGAGAAAATGTATTTACATGTGCATGTGTAACTAAAAAATAATATTTCTTGGAGAAAAAATACCGAATATTTTGATTGATAAAGTATATTATATTTGCTACACATGTCGATAAGCTATAATTTAAAAATTTTATATAAATTCTTATTGTTCGAATATTGTTTTATATCTAGAAAGAGAAGTTGCTTGAAAAATCAAAAATTTTATTTAATATTAGGTATACGAAAAATACAGTAAAAATGAGTTCTAAAATATATAAAATATAATAAAATATGATAAAATATAAAACATTTATCTTGATTTTTTAATCGTTTAACAATATGTGAAATAAAAATTTCACTCAATGTTTAGTTTGAACAATTCTATATACATATAAATTGTACAAATCTTTTTTCATTTGTATAAATTCACGAAGTCTAAGAAATTGTATTATTTTGCAAAAATTATAATTATATTTAATATATATATATATAACTAAAATTAAAAACTAATATTATTTTAAAATACATTTTTTGTGTAGGAATATTTATTAAAAATTTTTTATTACATAATGTATAAATTCGTTTTCATTGTACGTTAAGGAATCTAACTTTATAATAGAAAAGTTATATGAAATATCTAAATATTTATATTTTAATTCTGAAATTTTAATAAAACAAAATTAATAACATTTTTATGGTTTAAAAGATTTTTTAAACAAATGTTTGATAGATCTTTAATTTATTTAAAATTATCATTGGTATATTTATAAATCAAAATCAATTATCCTGATGAATAAAAAAAAGATTTCAATGGTTATAATGATAAAGTAATACAAACAAAAACTATTTGTTTAATATAAATATTTTAATTTAATCACTAAAATTTTATCGAAGTAAATCAATAATCATTAATAAAATAAACGTTTTTCAGAAACTGTATGTAGATTTTTATTCAATAGATCTTAATTTCAATTTGAGATGCATTTTATACAATGCATCTTATATACTACGAGAATTTGTAATATGTTGATATTAGAATTTATTTTACAAAAAAGACAAAAACTATAAATTTTAATATTATTTAAAACCATTCCATTTTTAAGTTTTGATTTTTTATGCATATTATAATACAATTACATATTACAACGAATAAAAAAGATTTAGAAAAAGAAATATAATTCAATCAAATAAATAAACAATCAAATAAATTTGTATATATTTAGAAAGAATAAGTATAAAAAATATCCTCAAGGTAAAGAATAAAATGAAACATTACAAATATAATGATATTAATGTTACGTAACTTATTAAAATTATATATGTATATATATTAGATAAAGAATTAAATTTGATTTACAAAACATGAATTCTATTCAAAATTTATATTTATTTTATATTTAATAATGAAAGTTAATTAATAATATAGTTTACAGTAAAAATGTATTGAAATAATCGATATTTTACAACTTTTTTAGCGAAAAAATTGATTGTTTTATATTTTCAGGAGTCAAAGGTTTTATGTTCAATCCAATGTATAATACGTATAAATTTATGTGATTTATACTTATATTTTTATATTTTTAAACTTTATTAAACTTATTTCTCTTATGAAAAAAAAAGGAATAATTATATATTCATATTATTCATATGGTTGTAGGTGTCTTGTTTTAGAAGATTAATAAAACAAGTATTTTAATATTCAATTTAAGTCAATCCTTTTAAAAGTCATCCTACATATCAAGATGATATGTCATTTTATTATATTTTGCAAATACATCATACAACCAAATTTTTTAAAAAAACAAAAATATAATTAAATAAATCTAAATAACAAATGTGAATTCATTACTACCTAATTCTAATATAAAAATTAGTTACCGCGTATTTATTAATTTGTAAATGACATCTCCCTGTCTGCATAATTTTTCATTCATGTAAAAGATTCAAATAAGTCGATAACAGAATTTATATTCCTTTAGGCACGAGTATAGATTTTCATAAATAAGTAAAATAAGTGTAGATTATGCAATTTCAACGTACTTTTAAAATAAAATTAATTTACACTTGGATTATGATCTTATTTATTTTCGGCAGAAGTATTTATTCCTACGAGAAAAATACATTCACCTATTTAAAAATTTACCGATATAATTCATTAGAGATATTCATTAGATATCACACCAAAGTGATACAAAAAAAGAGTAATGCTGCAAAAGGCTGATACGAAAAAATTCACGATCTTTACGAAAGTAAACGAACGGCAAAAAGGCACTCGAACCCCATTATCGTTCGACATACCCTCAAATCCACGAAGCGAACGCAATCTTCGATAGATGGTCGCATGAAAATATCCGCACACAGGCACACACAATCATTAGAAAACTCGTGTTTATCCGACGTTTAAAGCCAATCTCCTTCGTTTCTTCTCGGCTCGTGTTATAGCCGCAACGGCGATACCGCATTTTTCTTTTTTTTCCTCGAGTCCCTCGACTCGCAAACACTACACACCGTCGGCTCTGTGTATAATAATGGCTTTAGCTCTCCTCGTCTTGTACATCGCGCGCACGACGCATTTCACGAGGAGAGAGGGAGGAAGAGAGACAGGGCGAAGAAAAGGAAGAAAAGGAAGAAAAAGAAGAAAAAGGGCTTCGACTCGCCGATACAAGTGTAATGGCGTTAAGGCCAGAATTAAGCGAGCCCGCGCCAAGAATCCTCCGGAGTGCCCTTCCGGGTCTTCCTCGTGCGTCCGTCTTCGTCTTTTGTTTTTCTTTCTTGCATCTCGACGGCACGGCTGCAAGACTCCGCGATCGAGATCGCGAGACGCTCTTCGCGCACGAGGAAGCATCGGTTAAATACGCGAAGCCGTAGTCGTTTTTGCCGATTCCGCGGCGTCGAGGCATCGAGGCATCGAGGCATCGAGGCATCGAGAAATAATAATACGCGCGCTCGTCTCTAAGACCGCAGATCGAAATTACCGAGCGTTACGCGAACGTTGTTGTGCTCACCGCGGACTTCTTATTCTTATTCTTTCCACCCCTCCTCCTTCGATATCCCCTTTACGGAGTCCATCCAAGAAAATAATCGCCCGTTGATGTCGAATTTGTTATTGGAATTTTATATTTTACACGTCGGTAGGGAAATTGTTCTGCTTTTCGCTTGCGCTTGTAAAGACTTTCGATTTTTATCTTGGTTAGCCAACTTTACTCCGACCGCTAACATTCTCTAATAATTATCGTAAGAATGATTATTGTTTTACTTTATCAATAGCGCGCATAGAAACAAGTTTTCCGCTTTGATACCAACCGAAAGGATACGATCGTAGCAAAGGATCATTCTACAAATAAAAATATTTTAAATGTTTCGCAAAATATTTCTCCTGGGTATTGTTACTACGTAACCATAAATAAAATTTTTTATTTTAAGGTGTTATTTATTATATTATTTATTATAGAGTAACAGTTAAGTAATACTATCGACACGAGTCATTGCGATTACTTTTTCTTCGCTTCGCTGAAAAAGAAAAATTTACATATTATAATAAAATAATCGAAAATATCAATATTTTAATTAAAGGGCAAATTAATTTAGTGGAACATCCGTAAACGTAACGATATCGCTGTTTTCGCGTTTTCTTTCGAGTATATAAATACTATAGGCTTACAATTATTCGATTTTCTCAAAGATTCTTCTTTTGGACGTTGCAATTTGTTACTCGTGTATTTACGATGGCTCAGAGTCAGAATGACAAAACCAGTACTAGTTTTTGGAACTATCTCTAAAACGGTAAATTAGAATTTTTGTTCTAGATCGCTGATGGTAACACGTGCCTTTACTGATCCAAGAAAATGAAGAAAGACACGGTTAACTAGAGTTGATAAGTTAACAACGAATAAAGTAAAGTCGCAAATCACGCGTGCGTATCATTGGAAAACGTTGCTTTTAAGTTTTAACGTTGCGAAAGTTTTATTAGAAGTGCCTCCTTGGTGAAGGTAATTAAGTAATGCACAAAAGACAAATAAAAGAAATATACTTAGATTAGTGGAGATAAGGCAGCGCGGTTTCCGTTGGTAGGCGGAATGAATCTTACGATAGCTTGGTAACGGTAGCATCTAGCAAGGACCTAATTAAGATAGTCGGAGAAGGAGGATGGCAAGGGCAACTTCGAAACCGACGGTCGTAATCCTCGCGCCCGAAGCTCGCGCACGCACCGGACGCGCTCGACTTCCGCCGTCCTCGTGAATTCGCCGTAGCTCGACGGATCTTACAAAAGCGAACGGCAGCTGGCCGAGGATCGCGGATCGAAGGGACGGACGAACGCTCGGTGATGAACCTCGATTAATAGAAGAATCAATGGTCAATCGATCAAATTATTATCGCCGCCTGCCTCTATTATCATCGGCGCGTATTCCGCCGCTTTTACAATAATTATAATAAATTGCGCCGCGCAGTATTTTAATGCCGAGGCTTTTTATGCGGGGAACGTTTTCGCGAGATCGTATTCGCCTGTTTCTATACAATCAACGCGTGTGTTGGGATCGGCCGCGATGTCTCGTGTTCCCAACCGAGTACACGAGTACGCGCGAGATCTTCGTCGCTTCGTCTGTCAGAATTTTGAGCAATCGTATACCGTATACCCGCCTATTTTATAAAATGTGTGTAATCCCTGGGAGAAAAACTTCTGTTGTACGATTTACACGAACAACGCCTACTAATGAACTTTGTATCTTCGAAGCAAAATGCTTTGTTTCAAACCTATGTTCTCCCCTGTGAAATTTCTATTATTCTACGTTCGCTTATTTCTAACTTACACCTCATACTTATTCATACGATTTACGTTGATGGATACAAAAGAATACTTACAACCTACATACAAATATACGTTATATATTGCGTTGTCCGATATCTCGTTTTATCGTTTGATTTTTCATTCTTAACGGCTTAATTAAAAGTTCGATCGACTGAGATTTATTATAGAAACAAAAATATTATCAACCAATAAAATTACGGCGACAAATCACTATTATTTTTTTATAAATATACAGCCAGATAAATCAATTTTTATTATGAATATGAAATATAATATTCTTCTATTATATTTACAATAAATATTTATAAAATTTAAAAAAAAGTACTTTTAAAAATAGGTGATAATTATATGAGATTTCAGATCAAAAGGCGAGTTTAAAAATTTGAAGGTAATGTCAAATAGTATCTTTGAAAGTAATTACAATGCAAATGTCGAAAAATATTAAAAAATTTTTGTTTTTCTTTTCTTAAATAAATTTATAAAATATCTTAAAAATACTACAATTAATTGAAACTATAGTGATAAAAATATACTTTCGGTAATGGATAATAGTTGAAACTAAATTTCTTTTATCTATGAATTTTGTTTAATTTTTCATGATCATTATAATTTGTTTTATTTATTTTCATACAATTATACTAAAATCAAGTAACTTAATTTTTTTTAAATAATATACGTAATTCGTTTAATCTAAACATTTAACGTTTTGTTTGGTGTAAAATTTCAAAAGACTTCATTTTTTATGATGCAATATATTATTATTGCATCTCTTTCAAGTTTTATATGTTAGATTCTACTGCAAAAGATATCCAATTTCACAGAAGTTAATTAATCAATTTTTCGAAGATTTATTGCTTAAAAAAAGAATGGTAATTTTTAAATATTGGATCAACAATTAACGTAATAGAATGTAAATTAAAATTAATTTATTATTGTAATTCACGAAATATTCTGTATAATATAATTAATGTATTTATATCGAGCATATTATATATAATACGGTATGAAATTATAATATAATTAAGAATAGCAGAATAAAATAGAATAAAAATATAAATTGAAAAAATTCAAGTACATAAATATAAACATATTTCTAATATTTTTAGATTACAAATTTTAAATATAGTAAATTTTAAAGTTTGAAATTAGTATCTATAATAATTAGCATAACAGTATTTGAAGTATTTTTAATTTTTAATTTAATAAAATCGATATTTTAAGTAAATTAAATGTTTCATTATTTCTAATAAATTTTCATTAAAAATTTTTAATGGCACCAAAACTGATTCAAAAGTAATTTAAAAGATTGGATTCATTATTTATTCTGAAATAATTTGTAGAATTGATATTTTATTAAGAAAAAATCTAAAGAAATTTGAACTTTTTAATAAATATAAAATTATACGATTTTTTAAAAAAATGATTAAAATTAATATGAATATAACATTAAAACCGATTAAATAATAAGATTATAGTGATATAAGTCTACAGTAGTTCATTGTAAGATGTTTTTTAACCTGATAGTTTTATATAGTTCTTGAAAAAGTTTATTTATACGTTTAACATTAGGTTAAAAAATTCCATTTAAAGTTTACCTATCCCAAAAATTGAAATTCTTGATAAAATATTTTGCTAGAACATATCGTATAAGATATACATCTGTATATATATATATATATATATATAAGACGTATTAAATTCGCGAATAAGAATGATATTCATTTAATTGTTTGTATACCGTTAAATATTTTACGCGCTTAAATTTAATAAAAGAAAGAGAGATACAATATTCTTCAAACATTGCTCTGGATAACTAAAAAATAAGAAACACCATAAATAAGACAGTAAGAGTACTTATCGCCTGGAGTAACTAAATGACTTTTTCTCTGATAAAATATCTGCCAAACAGGCATGATGTAACCGGATAATTGAATAAAATGATAAAGGCATGAACCGGTATAAAATAGCCTCTTTAATGTGCGTATTTCGTATAAGAAGTAAAGAAACTAAAAAAAAGAAATACATTGAAGAAATATTTTGAAATCACTGATTTTTAAAAGCAGTTATTTGACTCGACAAGATTACTCTCCAGTATATGAAACATTTCAGTGAGATCGTGAAAGTTATATTCGGATACATAAATATGAAGCTGTTACTTAAGACTGTAATTTTTTTCTCCGACGTGAAAATCGCACTTACATCAGCGATACAATAGGCCAAATGGACATCGGCTTTTATTTTTTATCACAAGTTCAACTGAATTGTAAACATGTTTTTACTTTCTTATTTAATAATTGATATATAATAATATTTTTATGTATATTTATAATAACTATATTGTGTATTATACATTATTATTGGAATAAGATAAATAAATATAAATAAATATAACAGATATTGTTCCATTTTATGTTTTAAAGGTTTAGAATCAAAATAAAGATTTAAGTAAAGATCTTTAAATAAATTATATTATTTACAATTGTAAACGCAGTTCTGGAAATATTTAAAAATTTTAAGCTATTATGGCTTTTGTATATCATAACCTGACTTCATAATATCAGGTTCCACAAAAAATTTTTAATTTTAAGTTTGGAATATGAATCGAAACATAATTTAAGAGATTATTTACAAATATAAATTTGCAAAACATGTACGTTAAATTGTGATTGAATATATAAATTAATCAACGTTTTCGATACAAATTTTTTTTTAAATTTGCAAAACAATTTCATAATATTACGTTTATAATTTGAAATAACTTAGTTAACATTTATTCTTACTTCATTCAATAGTATAATTTCAATGGACAACGTTAAAGCATTTAAATAAAGTAAATTATTATAACGTTATAGCGAATACAAATGTAAATTTTATTTTTGATTATAATTTACGACAAAGCCATTATCATTTAGACAATAATAAAATTAAATTGTCCATTAAGAGAATATCAAAATAAAAAATATCATATCATTACAAGGCCAATGATTTTAGTTGTTTGTTTACAATACTCGATATAGAATGCGTTAATATCTAATTAAACGATGAACATATAAAAAATATACAATTAGTAGCATCAATCGCAAAGATAATTTATCGCAATTGTATTTTTCGATAAATGCTTGGTAACGCATGAATTATTTCTCGTGTAGAAATTTTAATATTATTAAATGATTTATCTTATTTTATAGTAGTACACGTTTAAAAAAAAATGTAGTTTTAAACATAGAAATATCGTAACGAGGTTACATAAAGAAGCGAGGAAACTCGCAGTTTATATAAGAAATATTACTTGGATAAAAATAAAAATAGCGGACGAAAATTTATCGTTTAATTTCGATGCAGTGAATCGATCGTGTTTCTCCTTTGTATTTTATTTGACTCTGAACTGCCAAAGTAGCACCGATAAAGCAGGAATTCATCTATCGATCGCATTTGACTTTACGTTTTTTCGCATCGTTTGAAAATAATAAAAATTTGCAAAAACTACTTTGGAGCGAGTCGGAGAATATACGTATACATATACATATATATAATATTTTACCGGGCGAATAAAAAAAGTCGTGATTAAATTCGAAGATGAGAACATAAACGAGTAGAGGGAAAAGTAATTTCGTCGCAAGTTTGGATAAAGCTTAAGAATATTTTCGGAATGGAAAACGCGATAGGCGAACAGTAAAAGAGGAAAGAAATTTATTCGAGAACGAGAAAGCGATGGAGTTATCGGTTCTCGTTCTCGAAAACCGAAAGCATCAAACGGTATTCGACCATGCGTATTGCCTACCCAGTATTGCCAGCATTTGTCAGCATTAGCCATCGTCTCGAGTAATCGGCAATCGGAAAAAAAGTTTCGCAACAGCATCGCGGAATAAATTTAGAAATAGCGAGTGTTTCCGACCACTTATAACCCACTCGAATAACACTATGAACATCGACTTCGATTACAAATAGAATATGAAATGGAAGATTAAGTAATAGCGTAGCGCGTGCGCGACTCGGCCATCCAACTTGGTCAGCTCGCGAGGAGGAATCTGTAAATAAAGCAAGCATCGAGGATGTAAAACAAGGACTCACTAGAGAAGTCGAGGAAACCCTCCGGCCGTCCTCCTTCGGCGAAAAGGAGCCATCGAAGCCATCGAAACCATCGATCGGACGCAGGCGAAAGCTCCTCCTTGGATTTTCCGGGCGCGCACAAACGCACACAGAACCACGACGCGCCGAGAACGAGCTCCGGGTCTCTCGAGAATGGCGAACACTCGTCGTGGACGCGACGACTGGCGCGAGCTTGCGCCGGAGACTGTCACCGTGGAGGATGGCTTTTCCGCTGTTTTCCCGTGGCGCGCTGCCGCAGTCGCGAGAGACGAACCGAGAGATGAACAGAGGGACGAACAGAGGGACGAACAGAGGGACGAACAGAGGGACGAACAGAGGGACGAACAGAGGGACGAATAGAGGGACGAATAGAGGGACGAACCGAGAGACGAACCGAGAGACGAACCGAGAGAGAGAGGGAGAGAGGAGCTTGCGAATCTTGAGAACGAGGCGCAGCCCGCGATTGGCCGAACCATCCATCAACGCGCGATGTCCGTTGAACCCTCCCTCTTACCTTCTCTCACGCTCTCTCTCTCTTTCCCTCTGTCCGTCTCTCTGTTAGACGAGAAATAGGAAGAGTTGATTTTTGGCGTTTTGCAGGCTGCAATCGCGGTCGTCTCGTTGCCGTTACACATTCGCTAACCGATACTTACATCTGGATGCTTTTCCTACTTTTACTTCGTTTTCTCCGATATCGCTTATCATCCCTCCGATTCTTCGATCGTACACCTCTTCATCGCAAATTTTTAACGGCTCTTGTTTCATCTTATTCAATTTATATCCAATTCAAACATTGTACGCACTTCTCGCGATTTCTAATAATTTTATTTCGAATAAATCGATGTTAAATGAAACAAATTTTTAATTTTTATATTGTTCCAAGCGATTAAATTTTCCGTTTTCTTAAATCGAATAGTCATTTTACTATCTTATTTCACTTTAACGCAACGAATGAGTAAAATAAATAAAAATTAAATATTTTTATCTTAGCTTGCTTTCTTAATTCAATGATATTCTGGAAATAATATTCTTGAATATTTTTTAAGTAAGGATTTTGTAGAAACTAGTTTTCATATTTAATAAACGTAAAATTAATTCGATTTAGTAATAATTTTATTTATTACATAATATTGAGCCGTACTTTTTATTTATTTTACTTGACTTTGATATTTAAAAAAATTTCATGAAATATTAACAATTTAAAGCTAAATTTGAATGCATGGACGATTTTTCAAAAAAAAAAGGTAATAAATTTATATATTCTTAATTGAAAAACTATTAAATTTTTAATTTACGTATCTCGAAAATACAATGAATTATCGTGTTTTATTAAAATTTACCAATTTGTAAAACTTTTGATTATAAACTTTATTTTCCAAACCAAAAAATACATTAAATAAAACATGGATTAAATAGAATTTAATAATATAAATTTTAAAGAATATCGTAAGATACTTTTGAATCTTTTAAAATGAAAATACATATAAAAATATTTTAATTTATACGTGTGTATTTATTATATAACTAAGTTATAAAACTGTTTTTAATCAGTTAAATTCTCATAAAATATATTTTGTTTTATTTTTTACTTCTGGTAACAGCCTTGTTGAGCAAAAATAAACTGTCGAAGGAATTTCTATACGGAATACGAAGGAAGCTTTTGAAGCTCGGAATAGATATAGAAATATAAAGGAAATAATAAGTTTGTAAGTTATTTTGTCGACATAATGCGTGTGCATTGAAATTTATACGTTACACATATCTATGCTGAAAAATATTATATTATAATATATATTTTGTTCTAACTATATGATATTAACGAGTAAATAATCACTAAATATTAGATTTAATATAATTAAAATTATAAAAAGTAATGTAATTTTTAGATTCATTAATATTAATTACTTTGTTGCTTAACAAAAACAAAAACGGTTCTTACTCATTTCTATATTATATGTATTTATTATTAATTACGCGTAATTATTGATGTACGAGTTAAACTTAAATTTAAATACTTTTATATAAGTACTCAATATTACGAGATTTTTTTAATAATCTACAATTTTCATAAAAAAATCTCTTTAAATTAACGATAAACAATGTTTTACTTTAAAATCAAAATCTAGTTACGGTAATTTATATGAAATAAAAATGTGAATTTTTATTAAGACCAATTATTTTTCAAAAACAATATGCTACTTTAAATTTAATATTGATTTACAAAAAAAAAAGTATTTATCAAAAATTAATATTGAGTAAAAAATAATTCTGAAAATAATTATAATTCATAAATATAAATATGGTTATTATAGAAAATGAAAGCTTTGAATGCGTGAAGTAATATTTATATAATTAACTATACATGTTAGATTTTCAATAATTCAAACAAGGATAAACTAAATAATTGTATTTCTATTTATTTTCTTTTTAAAGTCAGTTAATTAAATTAATATACAGTAAAAAATCGAGCTCGCTGCAAAGAGAATCATGTAACTTTTAAAACTTATCGATTAATTGAAGAATATGTTGTTGCTGAGCTTCCTTCCACTCGATATCTCCATCATCTCCTATATTTCCTGCATATTCTGCAATAAAAAATTATGCATACGATATATGGTATTGCTATTAAATTTATAAGTTGAAATTGAATGAAACATAATACAATTGAATATATTATATTAAAATATTAAAACGTAATTA
The DNA here is from genome assembly GCA_018907195.1 of Dolichoris vasculosae. Lineage (NCBI taxonomy): Eukaryota > Metazoa > Arthropoda > Insecta > Hymenoptera > Agaonidae > Dolichoris > Dolichoris vasculosae. The sequence goes on along the minus strand of JACCHY010000005.1, from coordinate 976,212 downwards.
TTATTTACCTCTTACTATATTTCTAATAGTTTTGAGCGAGGCTCTTCTCTGAGTCAAGATTCTTGTAACTCTTTGTTTTACTGCTGATGGACAACCTATACATGCCTCGAGTAATATATAATCTACTAGTTGTAAAGTAAATAACCCTCCATTCAGTCTTTTCATTAACGTCTCTTCTTCATCTTCATCTTCCTATTAAAGTAAAATTTATAGCTTTAAAATATATAAAGTTACAAAATATGATTGTGGTAACAATCATTATAAAGATAAGTAACCTTTGCATTTCTTTCTACTTCTTCAACTTTTTCAAGGTATTTAAAGTGAAGTTCCATTAACCTATCAACTTTTTCATAATCATTTTCTGTAAATTTACTGAGTAACCTTTGTCTTTGCTGACCCTTACAATTTCTTAACATACTGGCTATAATTGATACAACGTGTTCTAAAATAAGATAATTTTTTTGTTACGAACTTGTAGATTTCTCTTTAGTAAAATTATAAAAGAAATTTGCACGTCTACCTTCGTGTTCTTCGGCTGTAACAATTTTTTTTCGATTTTTAGTTGGTGTTTTCATAAATAAGGGGAATATTGTTCTAAGACCAAGAATATCTACAAATTTACTGCAATTATCTTTACCGTCGGGTCCATTCATTGCATAATCAAGAACCTAATAAATAATTAAATAAAATGAAAATTTATTGATATTATAGAAAGCGTTTAATTATATCAATTGTTTTAAGAATCACCTTAAGCGAACCATTTCGAGACATTTTTTTTTCACGTAACATAAGATTCATAAGTTGAAGACCTTCACCACGCAAAAATCTTTCTCGATTAACCGTTTCCATTAAACTAGAGCACAAAGTATCAAACAAATTTTCCATCAGCTCTTGTTCTTCGGCTGTTTGAGGATCGTGTCTTTTATAATACTTAAATAATAAAAGTTATTAATAAAACTAAAATTTTAAATTACAATATTTGAAATACATTTAATTCAAATTCATACAGCTAATTGTTGAAGAAGAACATCGATTCCATCAAAATCTCCTAATAAAAGCCTATTTTCTTTTGTATTTTGTAGAAGAATAGATAAAATTTCACTAGCATATAACTTATTTGTATCAAAAGGAGTTTTTACTTTTATTCTCTTTAATAACCATGTTATTAAGCCTTGTTTACCAGCCTCCAAACACAGTTCTAATCGTGTTTCCAATAAGTTTTCAAAAATAGCTAAAAATAAGATATAAGGTTAATAGAAATTTAAAAAAATGAAATTTTACCGATAATTTACCTAAAGTATTAAAAACACCATCACTCTCCTCGCTTATAGATTCGTCAAGTCTTTCTAAGTTTTGTACAAGAAGAGCAAATACTTGCTGTCCTAACAACGCATCTATTAGTGAATCAGCTTCTTCCGGCGCTTCATTATAAACATCTGATTCGGTTAGCTCTTGCAATAAATCTACTATGCCCACTGCTATATCAGTATTTTCATGAGCTAATAATTCTAATAAAGATGGTACTACACCCAAATCAACCATTAATGGATATAATTCAGGGTTAGTTGCAATAGCATGCAGTTCTTGTAAGACATCGTGAAGTTCTACTTCAGATTCCATAAATCTGTCTGGTTGATCAGGAAATTTTACTCGCATTTCTTGATTTCTTAGTGCTCTTTTTTCAAATAATAAAATCATTCGCTTTAAATTAGTTTCATCCAAAGGTTCTACTTCGGCAGCTTCAGTTTCAACATATTTTAAAATATCTTCTTTTTGTTCTTTAGTTAGTTGAGGTTCAACGACATCGTTCTCTGGAGCTGGAAGTGCTGCTCGAATAGGTGTTGGTGGTTCGCTTATCCTTATTGGAGTAGAATCAAGTACTTTTGAAGCAGTATGTCTTTGACGTGCATGGTACGGTGTTTTGATAAGTTTTTTAGATCTTTTAGAATCCCAATCATCTTCATCGTCATCTTCACCTGGAGCTGATCGTTTTGGTGTATTTGGAGGCTAAAGTATTAAAATTATAATTATCATAAAAGTAAAGGATATTAATCCGATTTACATTGTTATTAATTTTTAAACGACTGTTTGTTTAGTTATTTTTTTATTTTAAATTAGGAAAAACAAAATTTTTAATTAATATGAATTCACCTTATACGATAATAACTCTCCAATATCCATTTTTTCTTAAAAGAAAAATAATTTTTTCGCTTTATTTGTCTCTGTACGGCATATTATAATTAGAATGTAACCTTAATATATAGTTTCTCAAATAAAAGTTTATGATACACATCCGTCCATTATTGATATATATAATGGCAGACGACTTAAATTACAAGTGAAAAAATAAATACGTAAGGAATGTATTTTTAAAAATTTATTTCTTTCTTTTTAAAATGGTAATAAAAGAGGTTTGTAATTCTTCTAATAAATGATTTAAAAATTTTGAAATGATGTTAATAAGAAGATTATTTATGATTATTACTCATAAAATAATAAAAAATTCAGATTATTACTTGTTAATGTATCCTAGAAATTTTATAAAAGCATATAATATAAATTTTCAACATTCAATTTTCGATTCGATTCAAGATTTGCTTGATTATTTAATATAAAATTAATAATTTGCAAAATAATAATGAATATCTTTTCACATTAAAAATATGTAGATTGGTTTTTAAAATTTGTATTTTTTTTAAGATTATTATAAGAGTAAAGTAGAAAAATTAAATAATACTAATTTACCTATATTATTATAAAAATGTAATGGAACGCGGAAGAGCCAAACAAAGAATCACTTCAATGAAGACGATTAGTTTTAATAAAAATTTTTTATATTTTATAATTAAATTATTAATATATATATATATAATACTTAATAAATTACAAACGTTATTCATTCACCAGTGTACATATGAACTGCAATTTTTTTAATTGTTATTCCTATTTTTACAGAATTTATAATATTACCTAAAATCATAAATAGTAATCACTTATGAAAATATAGCAATTTCTAAAACTTGTATTTTAAATTTTTCTTTACTTGTAACGTATATCCATTATTCTATTATAAACGTATATCCATTCATTTTATAAGATTTTTTTACAATTCTTCATAAATTGATAAAATAAATCCTTTATATTAATTAAAAGTAGAATATTTATATTTCATATTTAGATTTTATAGTTTATATTTTGTCTTTGCATTTTGTTACATGCACTAATCTTTCTGAGTAAAAATTGTATAATGAATTATAATTGTTAAGCATTTATAAGTTGTAGCTGTTATGATAATTTTAATTTTATTTATATTATTATTATTGAGAATTACATTATCATAGTATTTATTTTAATCATAAAATAAGTAATTAATTAATTTTAAATTAACGATTGAAATTAAGAAATTATAACATACATTTTCTTTTAAAATTGAAATAATACTTCTTTCATTGTAAAATTCTTAATTCTTTACAAATGCATAATTTGTTGAAAATTTAAATTTATGAATATAATAATGCAAAACGTAAATAAATATATTAGTTTTCATTTTAATATAAATTATTTTATTTAATAATAATTTTCACTCAACACATTGTGCTTATTACCAAGCAAAAAAGTCGTAGCGCAATTTTATATTTTTGGCTGTATTATCGATCATATTAAAAATTTTAGCATAAATTTAAAAAATTTTTTTTAAAATAATGTAAAACAAATAAATTTTTAAATGTTTAATTCGATTAATCGAACATAAGAAATATAATTAATATCGATCAATCTTCGTAGATTTTTCTGAAATGTATCATTTATAGATGATAATCATTTAGTGTAGGTAAATATTATAAATGACATAAAAAATTGAAGGTCGAAATTATTAAAGCATTAAAAAAAATTATTATTTTACTAAAGCTAGAACATTTTGAAAGTTATAAAATCACCGATGAAACTTTCAATTATAAGATGTAAATTTTAAATATTTGTTTTAGATATAATTTGATTTTACAATTTAGTTAATATGAAATGACACATACTTGTATATACTATAATGATACATACTATATGATAGATACTAAATGATATATACTATAATTAGTTTATATATGATTTACAGATTTGTAAATACAATGTATCATAAGCTTCAGTTTTAAGATTAATTAGCAATTACATCAGACAATAAAGAAAAGAAATACAAAGTAAAAGGAGATAGGAATCCATGATTAAGATACAAATTGTGGAGATAAATTAATTTTTACCATAATGTGTACATGCAACTAATAAAGCGGTTAAATTGGTGAGTGTTATAGCAAAATCAAATTGAACAAATATACCCAATCTTATCTAAAGCATATAAGGTTTCGGATTTTGTTTTTGGATACAGAATCAATCGCGCCAGGTTCCTTAAGATTAACGACTATCGGTGATAAATACGTTATATTAATGTTTTGTTTTTTTCTTTATTATCTACGTTTTTGATTAATATACTAAACAGTTTTCAATAATTATTTGATATTTTGTTATGAAATAGCCTCTATTATATTTATACCTAATTAATGTTACAATTGTTCGTTAGTCTCTTAAGGCTATTTTATAATAGAATTAAGATATCTCATCAATATTTGCTTACACTATATATTGCCGTATTACATTTATCCGATATCTACTAATAATTTGATTTTATTCATATCAATATTAATACTAATTATTTAATAATAAGATATTTGATTTTTGAAATCATGAACAGCGAATATTATAATAATTTATATCGTTGATTTTTTCTTAAATATCGAATAAATTTGTAGGTCTCTAATATTTATAAATATTTATAAAGCTCTTATATCATTTTCTTCTAAATATAATTGTTATATTATATCATATAAAAGTGAATATTTTTCATTTGAATATTAATTTCACAACGTTTAAATTTCTAACGATAGATATCGATAAATTATATTATTAAAATTATATTATATTTTGTTTGTTTACTAAGAATTTTCAATTTAAAAAATGCATACAGTCGTAATTATCGATGAAATAAATAATTATCTTTTGTAACGTAATACCTAGTAAATTAATTGAAACGATGTTTTCATCATTTCATAATTATTCGCAAAAAAATGCATCTTGATATTAAATTATAAAATATTGGTTTGCTCCCGATCCCAATAAATCACTGGACGCATATGCGCCGTATACTTGGTCGTGGCTATGTCTAATTCTTTTACGGCTGTTCGACCTAGCGTTATCTTCACAAACGGAATGACTGTGTCCAGTGTCAAAGGTCCGATATCGTCGATCTTTTTATGGCGTTCGTCCGCTCTTTTACGAGGCATTAACGACTTGGCCTCCCTGCGTATTCTCGTCTCACTTCTCTATCTATTTGGCAGTGCACTTGTCTATTGTAAGTATTTTTGTACCACTCCACGACACTCTTCACTTTCTTTTACATAGATAAAACTTTTTTATTTATTTCGCTTTATTTATTAGTTGTTAATTTCCACGATTTCGTTACCTATCATTTGTATTTTATATTTTAACTACTTACAAGTATTTTACAATGTATGAATTTTAACAAAATTTAATATTTATATCGAATAAATAATCTGTTCCTTTTAATTGACGTTACCGTAATTTGAATTTACATGAACATTTACGCATTGATAAACATATTCATGATTTATGATAATTAATTAATATGAAATCATAATCTTAATCATTATTATTCAATATTAAAATAAAATATAAAATATAAAAATCATGATTAATACTTCTTTATAAAAGATACAAAATCTAATTTTAAATTTCAAACTTAATTAATTTGTTTATTTTTACCTATATTTATCCATCTTTATAATAAATTTAATTGTAATATATTTGTAGTATCCATTATTATGTTAAATTACTTATTAAAATTAGAATTAATAAAACAATAAGGTTCCATTATTATTTGCCTAATTATTGACAAGTTGATGATTTTTATATTTCAATCAATTTGTTTAACAAAGTATTTTATAAAATTTTCTGTGATATTTTAAAAATAAATTAATAATTCAAATAACTCTTTAAAATTTTTGTCATAAGAGTAGAGATATTCTCCATAACTTTAATTTTCTTTTAATTACTATATAAATTTTCTTTCTTAAAAATATATTCAAAATGACCAAAATTTTAAAAATTATATCAATGAAAGTTAAAGTTTTGATAATTTTATCTTTAAGTAATTTAGCTATCGTTTTATTTATTTAATTCCTAAGAGTTAGAGGCTGATGAAATTCCTTATGCGTATCGGTATCTTGCTCGTGACATAAATTTATTACTTTAGTACCTTTGCAGATTTATCTTCATTTAATAAATAAGTTCAATTTACTCCATAAAATCTTTATTGAAGTTCTAATATTCTTGTGCTTATGATGTCTCGCTATTAAAAAATTCAATAAATTGCAATTGACTTCAATTGTTGATGAAATTAATTTTGTTATTGCGATTTCTAATTTTTATAATTAGAAATTACTTACTAATATTACTTTTAAATTCATCCTTTATTTTATTTATTTTTTAATGATGTAAAATAAAGTTTTATTATATTTGTGAAAAAACGCGTTTTCATTTCGTTCATTTAAATAATAAATAGTTGAATATTTTTTAATTAAAAGTATATCGTTTATGAAAAAATTTATTTGCGAACTAATATATTTTGGAATCAAATAAATCGTAATAACTATTAAAGTTAAACTTAGTGATTAATTTGTGATGTTGATTAAATGATAAACTAATATTATGTTGAAGAAATGCTTAAATAAACGCTTGATTTGAAATATAAATCGATCACGTTATTTAAATTTATCAATTGATTTATCATTATTTTGAACTTTATGGTCATAAAACTATTACTTTTTAATTTATTTTTCGAAATTTTTCTTGAAAAATTTTATTTTTTCTTGTTTTCATTAAAATTTATATTAATTCTTAAACATTTTTTAATTACATCTGGATTTGTAAATAATTTAATCAAAATATTTTCGAGTGATTCATTTGTCATCTTACATTTGTTTTTTTTTTAATTGACTTGAAAAAAAGCCTATAACTATAATAATAAGTATTTTTTAATTTAAAAAATTGAATTGTACTCTGTTTATATTTAAAATATATTTTATGTAAGATTCAAGCTTTAATACAGTTTAAAAAGTGTATGTAAATATAATGAAATTCGATTAAAAAGATAATGTATAGTTTAGAATTACGAAGGTTTTGAAAAAAAATCAGTTTATTCCGATCTTCTTCTTATAATTTCTAACTAATAAATACTAATTTTCAATATATCCAAATTACTGAAATATAATAATAATTATTAAGAAAATAAAATATTTAAAAATTTTTTTAAATTATGTTTTATTTACCTTTATTTTTTTAAAGAAATGAAATTTGAAAAAAAAAAAACTTTTATTTATTATTATACAAATTTAAATATATATTAAATATATATTTGTAATTAATCTACTACGACAGATATGTATAAGAATTGTGTAATTTTTTAGTTTATTTTCTTGAATAAACTATTGGCATATCATAATAATATTTGTATGATACATGGGAGCATTGAACTCGATGAGTTAGCTATTTGAACGATTAATCATTTGTAAAACAATATTCGTCTTTGATTACTTCATTGAAATTAATAATTAAATAAATATATAGTTTAAATTTTCTACAAGAAAAAGCAATATTTTTATGAAAGTTGTAATAATTAACTACAATCGATACTATTTACATTTTATTTAAATAACTTATTTATATAGTTAATAATTTATAATCTTATAAGTTTGAATATATTTAGTTATTTCAACCTTCATCCACAAAAATCTTATTGAATTCTACTATTATTTTTAATATTCTCTAAAAACACCGAATCTTATTTTCAATTTAATTTTTATAATACATATTTATATATAAGTTTCTTAAATAAATTTTAAATATTTTATTTAAACACATATAAATTATATATAATTACAATAAACATAAGAATTCCTATAGAACATCTTTTAGATTTATATATCCAAATTTGATAGGATTTTTAAACAACTTACCAATTTTTGAGATAAATCTTTTCGAGTTATGGTATATTAATATAAATATTTCACTGATTTCTTGAATTATAAATATATATATTTTTAAATTTTATTTTATTAGTTTCTTTATTTGTTATCATGGACATATTTATAAAACATTTTTAAAAATTATAAAAAATTGTTATCGTATCATTATGAATATGTTTTAGTTTTTTGAAGGTAAGTATAAATTATTATAATGAACGAGTATCGATAATATAAATATGGCTTAACGGACCATTCGTCGGAAAAATGGAATTCAACTTTTGTCGATGTCTAATAACCATATAAATATATTGCAGCTGCTAAACTTTGATCGATTGATAATGATGAATTTTTACTCTTAGTACAATTAAGTCATTCTAATAAAATATATTTTAATTTATTTAATTACAAAAATATTTTATAACTTATAAATCTTAGATTATATTTTAAAAATACTTAACAGAGATCAAAATGTTCAATTTAAGTTTCGAATTTTTACTGTACAATTTATATTGTTAGGTTGTGATTTATAAATCGTGATTATTTAAATTTTATACTAATTTGCGAAAAACATTATGTAAATAAAAGATAGTGATATAAATTATTATTCTTTAATTATAAGCAGAAATATTGTCTTTATAAAACAAATATATTACTGATTCAATTTTTTAGAATTTAATTTAATTTCATTACTATATCCGTAAAATCGCATAGATTTTAAAGGTATGATACATAGTTAGCAATTTTTTAGTACGTAATTAAATGGTTTTCTTTATCATGTCTATAATCGTTCTTTTGTTCTTTCAATACAATTTTATGATCGAGTTGTTTTATTCGCATTTCAATAATATTCAATATTAATATTAATCCTTAATATGAACAAAATCTTACACAATTCACTTTAATATTTAAATAATTAATTTTAAAATATTTAAATAGCGGTTAGCATTTAAAAGTATAAAGTAGTCTATAACATTCAGATGATTTTTTCATTTTTATTAATTATATTATTAGATGCGAATCAGAAATATTTATAGATATTATATTGTAATGTATATTTTGAATTTTGTAGCAATAAGAATATTTTTTGTCAACTATATGCACTAATGTCGAATACTGCGTCAGAGACTGACAACCTGTCATAATATTCTATGAATAGAACAATATTCATACATTTGAATCTAGTATACATATCAGATGCGTAATATATTAAAATGTAAGGATTATAATGCAGTGAAACGTACTTCTTAAGATTATAGAAAAACCTTTACATTCCAATGTACCACTATCCACTTTTGATTTTAGGGAAACCCTTTTTCATATTTTCACAGTATTAACTTGTATTATTCAAAGAATTTGTCTTCATATTTCTTATTTTCCATAGTGACCTATATATTATTTAGAGCGTCATTTAAGAAAAATTTTTTACATATTTAGTAAAAAAGTGATGTTAATGATATACGTAATTAGTACTTGTTACTTAAATTAATTATTAAATTGGATTCAAATACTTACTAATGGAAATAAAATAGGGAAAATTTGTGTAAGAAGAATATTATTCGAAAAGTGTACGTAACCAAATTTTGGCTTTCATGGAATAATTTACAGCCGTTTTAGTATAATAAATCTACCTAAGGGTTAAAAGTTAATTTAGGTGAAGTGGAATTATATAAATTAAAATTTTATTTATTATTACCACATTATTAATATTTCAAGTATTTCGTACGTTTTCATTAATTTTTGGTTTCTCAAGTCCTGATCTTTTCACGTATTATGCAATATTACCTACCCAAGAAGCGTATTATAAAAAGGTATTTTTATTTATTCTTAGGATATACAGTATTTTTCACATTTAAAAAAAAATTTTCTAAATTGTGCCGTGCATGTTATTAAAACATTAAAAATGTAACATAAATTAAAAATGAATTTATAAAGTGTAATAACATTATTTATACTTTTTATTCACATAAATGGTTATTTGAAAAATTCTTGTTTATATTAAAAAAAAATAAGTATTTAAAATTTAAATAAAATGTGATCTTTATTATTGTAATAAAGAAAATTCTTTTGATTCATATTATCAAATAGTTTACATTCATTATTATATTGAGTAAAGTAAAGTTGCTGTATCATTGGCTTTCGTCTTAAAAATAAATTAGTATTGACAGCTTGGTATTTCCATAAATATTCCAAAAGTATTATTTCAGTTTGATTTTTCACAAATTTCTCAATGGCCTATAAGTTAGTTGAACAAGAAAAAATAAAGTTAACAAGATATGACGGTGTTGCATTTCTGTGACTTATTTTTTTTTTTTTATATTAGGTATAGTTTTTGGTTACATATTATATAATGTTATCGAAAGTTTATTTTGTAATCCCAAAAAATAATAATTTTGTACTAATAGTTTAATAAATCACTTCTTGATTGTTAGTCTTTTTACTAATACAATAAAAGTAATAAAATAATTGATTATAAAAAATAAAAGAAGCATAAAAACTTAAAAATAAACAATGTAAATATCATTTAAAATCAATAATATATATTTTATTTTATTATTAATTAAGTTGTACTTATTTCAATAATTGATTTTTTAGGTTTTTAATGTATTTATTTGTCAAGGCAACTGATAAAAAAATCAATATCTTCATATTTATATTTATACATAAACAATTAATTATTTTAAAACACAAAATAAAACATTTAATTTATAATATTAAAATAATTATTTTTAGAAGTAAATATTATATTAATTAAAATTATGTATTTATAAATATATTGTAATATTTAATTTATGTATACACTTTATAGATTTAATAAAATATTTTTTTACTAGAATATATTTAAAGTTTTATCAGTAGTTATATAATAATTAAAATAATGATATAATTAAGTTATTAAAAATATATTTCAATTAAAGAAATTAAAATATTTTGTATTTTAATATTGAAGTTTTTTTTTCATTTAACATTTATACTAATTAAGAATTAATATATATATATAATTATTTCTACTTATATAGATATATCTATATATATATAGATTTAAAAGATTTAAGAGATATGTATGTATATATATATATATATATATTTAGAAATAACTAATATAGATATGTTTAATTTTTACATACTTTAGCTTAGTCGTATATCAAGTATATCGGTAAACTTGATATACTTCAGCCTTTGCATTAATCTTATAAATGACTCATTTTTGAATGTGTATGATAAAATGTAACCATATTAGTCAAGAATCAGTTATTATTTAGTGATTGCTTTGTATGCTTAGGTATAAAATTTTCACAGTAAAGTATGGTCTTTAAAAACTAAAAGGAATAAAATATTATATAAATAAAATATGATATATAAATAAATTGCTACTAAAAATCACAAATAGAATATCAGCCTTGCAAAACAAAAGTAATACTAAGTAATAACTAATAAATATGCAAGCAAGTTACCTGTTCTTAGCTACAATGGTACCTGTCATCATTGCAGATTTATGGTATTATGGAGTGTAAGTTTATAGTTTAAAGTGCTTTCGTGACTTTTTATTTATGTATGAAACATCGACTTTCTTATAATCAAATTATCACTAATTGATAATATCAATCAAATTAAACGTAGTCTGTGAAGTTGTTTTATAATCAAAGTCGATGGCTGTTATTATTTGACTTGTTTATCGACTTGACATTTGCAACTCCCATCTATTCTTCCTTTGTACGTTATCGTCAATTCTTTGATAATTATCAGTGTTGTTTAGTATATTAATAATTAATAAATGTTAATATATACATTTTTTAATTTTTGAAACGTAATTTAATTTAAATTTTTAATTATATCTATTACTAGTATAAAATATTTACATTTAAAAAAGATAATTCATTTCATATAAAAGATAACACTGTTTATACTATAACTTACTTCCAAAATATACTTGATTACTACAAATTTTTAAAATATTACAATTTTTTTGTTCATCTAAGAAATTTTTCTTAGTTATATTTAGTTTAAAGTTTTGCAAAGCTGTAAAAGCTTATTAAAAAAGCTATAAAATATTCACAATATAAATTTTAAAAAATTATTTTTATTACAGTACAAAATTGCTAATTTTAGTTCTGTTGTAATAAAAGTAGGAGATAAAAACATCGATACTAAATTAGTTGTATAGTTATAGTAAAATTATAAATTTTATTTTACTCGACAAATTATAGAATAGTATAATAATTGAATAATATTTGAGGAGATAATTAATAAATAAAATAGCAATTAGGAAATATTTTAGTAGATTTAGAATACGTAAAAATATTGCATAAATATTCTAATTACATAATTATCTATTTATTAATAAACATTTTAATATTTGTTTCTATGGTGGTATACAAAATACTAAAATTGATTTTTTTGCAACATTTTGTTTATCAAGAATTTAAAATATATAAATCAAAATATCAATTCTTTTGAAATTTTTTTATTTTCTTTATTTCAGAATCTGGCATTTTTCATACAAGCATGATACAACATATTTATATTTTATGAATCCCAAATATTTAAATATGCAATTTATGTTGTTTTTGTATAAAATTTTGTATTAATTGTTGTCATGTTTATATGGTTTTTATATTTTTTGACACATATATGAAATTATATTTCATTATTTTATTTTACAGATTTTTGCTATGGATCATGAAAGTATCAATTTGCATCTACATTTTCTTGTTTGGATTGCTTCCTCTTGTGTTTCGATACTCGTATCAAGTACAAAAAAAAATACTGTTTTTAAACTTTGGTAAGTCGGTTTAATATTCATTTACATTTATATATATTTTATTAAATAAATGTATCTTATATATAACTACATATTTATTTAATATTCAATAGTGTTTATTAAATTGATATTTTAGTACATTGGCCACTTAGCTTAGATATTTCTAAACCTGAAACAGTTGGAGTAAAGGGCGCAAGAAATTTTTATTTAACTACGAATGAGAATGTTAAAATTGGAGCATGGTAAGTTGTATTAAAAAAAATGTTTTATTTTATAATTTCTTTTTATAATAATGTATTAAAAATTAATATATACGCTTTATTGTAAGAAATTTAACGTTATATTTTTCAAACAAATAAAAATTATAATAAAAATTTATGATTGACAGTTTTTTTCAAATTTTTTTTTATATATATAAACTATTTAATCTTTTAAGTTAAATAAGTTCCTAAAATATTGATACAATTGTAATAATACGGTAATTTGTTATATGTTTACAGGCAAATATTACCACAATCTGTATTGAATGAAAGCATTACTAAAAGTGAAGAATATTATGAAGCAATACTGAAAAATGCTACCAGACCAGTTTTCTTATACATGCATGGAAATAGTGGTAACAGAGCAAGTAGTCACAGAGTCGAACTTTATCAATTATTTCAAAGACTTGACTTTCATGTGATATGTTTTGATTATAGAAGTAAATCCTTAGCATATATTTATACTTATACATCAACTTCCTCTTTGCAAATACAAAATAAAAAATATAAATATTTTTTAAATTGTAGGCTACGGAGATAGCGATAATGTTGACCTATCTGAAATGGGAGTCATTAACGATAGTAAATTTGTACTCGAATGGCTCATAAAAACTGTAAATAATTCAGCACCAATTTTTGTTTGGGGTCATTCCCTTGGTACTGGGTAAGCGAATTATAATAAATTTATACTTAATAATTTATTCCAGTAAATGACATTTTTCTTTTATGTTGTATAAAATAATTTAAAAAATTTTATAAAATTTAAATTTAAATTTAAATAACGTTACGAATTTATATATTTTCACAATAAATATATCCTATATGTAAATTGCAAATGATGTCATTTGCGTGTTTAATGTGAAACACAACTTAATTTTTAAAAAATTAAATAAAAACTTAAAACTAAATATTTAAGGATCGATATTTTCATATATAAATTTTCTTTGTATTATATATATATATATATATGTATTAAGAGCTAGTATAAAAAGAAATGTGGATATAAATTTTTCTATATTCTAAAAATCTCTCCTTATTATTCAGAGTTTCAGCTCATGTACTTGCAATACTTGCAAGTAATGGTATAAATCCAGCAGGGCTATTTTTGGAATCTCCGTTTAATAATCTTGCTGATGAAATAACAGAACATCCATTGGCTCAAGTACGTTAAGTGGCTTAAAATTATTCTTCAATTAAAATTTTTATTCACAAAATAAATAAACATGGTGTAATTTTAGATATTTAAGCATTTACCTTGGTTCCATTGGGTCATTGTCCAGCCACTCTATGATAATAAACTGAGATTTGAATCAGACAAGCACATTGGTAAAATTCAATGTCCAATTATGATTTTGCATGCAGAAGATGATAATATTGTTCCATTTTCTTTAGGAGAAAAGGTATTATTCGTTTTATTTTATGTAGTAAAAGCAAAAAGCTATTTCAAAATCGACTTTTTTTTAAATAAAATAATTTTTTATTCTTTAGCTTTTCATTGCTGCAAAATCATTACATGTGGATAATATGCAACAAATTCAAATGACAAGAATAAATTCTTCTTATGGACTTGGACATAAATATATATGTCGATATAAAGACTTACCGAGAATAATTGAGTATGTACAAACTTGGAAATTAATTAAATAATTAAGATTTTGAATAACACAATAATACTAAATAATAATAAAATAACAAAAAAATTTTAATTATAGGAATTTTGTAACTCAATCGTCTTTAGAAACAACGATATGAAAGAATTAGTATAATTTTAATAAAAATTCTGTACCTTATTAATTCTCGCTGTTTAGTGAGACTTTTCTCTATAATTAGAGAATCCGATAATCAAAATGAAATAACATCATGACTTTATTCATATGGGAATGTGTTGTACACATTGTTTACCGTTGAAGTACATTTGACTAATGTTAAAAAACTGAATTTTATCAATGGACGAAGTTTTATATTTTAATTTATAATACGTATTCGTGATTCATATACATATATAACAAACATATTTTATAGCTATCGAGTATTTATGTAAAAATCCAAAGAATTAGAATTAAAATTTATATTTACAAATTTATTTCTTTTAAAGTTAATTTTTAATTCAGATAAAAAGAAATTATGTATTGCCAAAAAACAAATATAAAAAAAAGTAATAAGGTAAGCATTAAAATAATATCGCTTAATAGTAATTTTTTATTTAACATAAATCAAATTTAACTGAATTTGTATTTTTAATTTAATTTTCTTTATATGATCATTATTTATTACCATTCTAATTTAATTAATGAATCATATATAAATATATTTACTATGAAAAATTATTTTAAATACTAAGATTATATAGCAATTAACTTATTAATAAAATTTTGTACTCTCAATAATGGATAACGAACAGAAAAATAAATGTTCCGAATACCAATGTTGTACTTGTATTAAATAAAAATTCTATAGTAATTTTTATAATCAAATTTATTAATTGCTATATTAAAGAAAAAAAATTCTTAAATCTTTATTAAGAATATAAAAAAATTTTAAATGCTTATGACAATTTTTATTTAACTAAGATAAACAGATAATAAGTTTCTTAATTAATTGAATAAAAAAAAATGGAATGATTAATCCAAAAATAAAATAATAAATCTACAAACTTTTTAAATATACTATGTGTTAAGTATTTCATGTGTCAATCATTTAAAAATTATGAAAATATAAATTTTAAATTAAGTGTATTATTCAATATATGTTATATATTTTCATTACTGTAGTTGTAGTAGAAAAAATTATAAGGTGCATACGTGTCATTGACCAGGCTATACAGTATTGAACAGAAAGTATCTTGGAGAAAATTAAAGGTTCAAGAAAAACATTTGAACTAATTTTGCTATTACCAATGATATTTTACGTTTAAGCGTTGAAAAATATCTCATGGATTTTAAGTTTTACAATAACTAGCAATTTTTAAAGTCTGTATTTCTTTATCAGACTCGCATCTATCTACTTATATAATAATTATATAATATAATATTTTATTTTGTAAATGTCTAATAAAAACGATAAAGAAAAACTTACCTTTTGTAATTATTTCAAATAAAAAACAAATTTTTTTCAAACCATGAATTTCATTTATGTCAATGATTAATAAAATTATGTATAATATATGTTTTTATAGTTATTTAATTCTATAATTTATTTTATAATATTGTATTGTTTCAATAGTTCAGTAAAATTATGTCTTGAAATAATTTTTATAAATATTAAATTCAAAACGTTAGCTTATTTATTTTTATTTTTTCAAAAGAAGTATAGAAACATGTAAATATATGTTATTTACGGAGCTATATTTAGTCGTAGAAATAATTTTTCATCTATAAAAACAAATTTCAATGATTATCAAAATCGTGTGTATTATATAAATAAAAAATTAATTATATTTTTCATAAAATTTACTCAAAAATGCATAGTTTTTATTTTACATAATGATTAATCTCGGTATATTATTTTATATATCGCTCCTCATAATTATTATTTAGAAATAAGTCGTTTCATCGTTTAATGATTTAAAATATTAAAAAATAAGTGAGATACAAAATAACATTTATTGAATCAACGAGTAAATAATTATGCCTTCCGTCAGGCATAAAATAAGATATTAATCAAATTTAAAAGATCATTTGTTCTTTAGTTCTTATAAAATAATTTTATGTATTTGTATTTATAAAATGTCTATATATATATATAATTGCATTTATAAAATTTATGATTGTAGAAGTTGATTAATTATAATTATCACTGTAGTAATTTCTTAATAATAAAAACGATTAAAGAGCAGAAAACTATTATTTTCTTGCATCAGAAATATTTTTAAACATTTTATTTAAATTATTGAATGAACTAATATATTATAATCTAATAATATCGATTACGAAATATTTAACGAATATAATTTATTTAATTTATATTGATTCGTTAAAATTTTTATATTTGATACTTTTTACGAATGTAAAAAGACCATATTAAATATCGCGGGGTTTTTCGAAACGGAGAGAATAAATTTCCGCTGTAACTGTGAATTTGTCCAAACAAAAGTCTCGGACGGTGTAGGGAACGTCATCTAGGAAATGTGAATCGTTCGTGTATTGTCGCGGTGCTAATTCTTTTCCATCTTTTGCACCATGGGTAAGTGTACAAATAATTCTTTACGCGTGCTTTTAGAAATCCTAAAACATCCGCGTTCTTATCGCTCGTTGTAGAAAAAATTTGGTTTACTGCGATTTTGCAAATACCGTTTCGTTACTTTTAATTTGTATATTTTGGTTTTTTCGTTAAATTTATACGAATGTATTGGTTAACCGTAACGCTCTTTCTGTTATGACAAATAATATACCAATGTTGTATTTGAATTACCGTTAAATTAATTTTAATAATTTCCTTTTATCGAGGTTTAGTATCGTTGAACGATTATTAATTCTGTTTTTTCTTTTTGTAATGTATGTTGTCATACTACAAAACGAGGGTGTTTCGACTCAAAGTTGATTACCATTGATCGTTGGGAGTTATTCAACGTTAACGTTTTCCTACAGGTATTTCTCGCGATCATTGGCATAAAAGGCGAGCGACTGGTGGCAAAAGGAAACCAATCCGTAAGAAGAGGAAGTTCGAGTTAGGACGTCCTGCAGCAAATACAAAGCTTGGACCTCGACGTATTCATACGGTAAAGTCTTTGCAAATTTAGTGTTTAATTTCATTTCAACTTTTGCTCACTTTTGTAACCAGTTTTTCTTTATATTTGACTTGTCAAATTAATATAAACACAAATGATGACTCCTTACCTACTCTGAGTGCCGTGCTGACAATTTCCCACAGCGTGCTGAAGCATTATATAGACAAATGTTCCTTTGTACGTGGTTTTTTTTTAAATTCTTAAACCTTTAATCTTTTTGTTTAATAGGTACGCACGAGAGGAGGAAATAAAAAATACAGAGCTTTGCGACTCGATACTGGAAATTTTGCTTGGGGATCCGAAG
Organism: Dolichoris vasculosae; assembly: GCA_018907195.1. Classification (NCBI taxonomy): domain Eukaryota; kingdom Metazoa; phylum Arthropoda; class Insecta; order Hymenoptera; family Agaonidae; genus Dolichoris; species Dolichoris vasculosae. The sequence goes on along the minus strand of JACCHY010000005.1, from coordinate 958,076 downwards.
GTAGAGCACGCAAAACGCGTATTATCGACGTTGTTTACAATGCATCGAACAACGAATTGGTAAGAACCAAAACTTTGGTTAAGAATGCCATCGTTACTATCGATGCAACACCGTTTAGACAATGGTACGAGGCACATTATGCGGTTCCTTTGGGACGTAAGCGTGGAGCTAAGTTGGTTAGTATTTTAGAACTTTCGTTTCGTATTAAAATTGTAAGAAAATCTAAACGTAGAAATATTAAAAATACCGGCTTAGGATATTAATTTTATTTAACTAAATTTTTGAACATACATTTGAATATTTTATTTTTGCAGACTGAAGCAGAGGAGGCAGTTTTAAATAAAAAGAGATCGAAAAAGATCGAAGCCAAGTACAAGATAAGGCAAAAATTCGATAAAGTGGAACAAGCCCTCGAAGATCAATTTGCAACCGGCAGAGTACTCGGTAAATACTTATTTGAAAAATTATTTATTTTATAGATGTTTCTGTATTCGCATAAATTATAATTTCACTTGAATTTTGCAAATATTAATTTTACGAATTACTTTAAATATATTTCTTTGAGCAATTAAGTTATTAATATTTAAAAAGTGATAAGATATCTAAGATAAGAAAAATTATTTTCAGCTTGCATAGCTAGCAGGCCTGGCCAGTGTGGAAGATCGGATGGTTATATTCTCGAAGGCAAGGAACTTGAATTTTATTTGAGAAAAATAAAGAGCAAGAAGTCTAAATAAATTTGTAACATGAAAATGAATAAAACGCGTACATAAAAAAAGTTTATTGTTTCTTTACAAATACAATCATATTTCAGAGAAGGTTTATGTACTAAAAGACTATATTTTAACAAAAGATTACGAATAAATTGTTACAAAACAGTATACATTTTTTAATACAAAATTTAGTGCTATAATTATAAGCTATTTTGTACATTAAAAAAACTGACTAACAGTGACACGATATTTATAACGAAAAAAATGGCTTCGGTCAGCTCTTACATGAAGTCTGTTGTTTACGTTTGAATTTCGTTGCAGATGTTACCATTCTGAAAAATATTTAATTTAATAACAAATTACACGCAATACTAAATTAATACAAAAATACATAGAATTGCAAGGAACGTTTATGGACCACTTAAAGTGCTTATAAAATTATAATAAAATGTACAATTATATCGATATACCTGTTAGTCCAGGAATATTTCTTGCAATCTCAAGCTCAACTTAAATCGTTCATTGTTAATAAATTTATCGATCAAAGGGTCCAGAGCTTTATAAAAATCTAAGTAAATCGCTTAAGTCCCTAAGAATTCAATAGTAAAATAGAAAAATTCTTAAATTTATGGAATAAGGTTAATAGATAATTTAATGCAAATCAGGATAATAAATCTTTATTTTTATAAAAAAATTATTAGTTTTAAATGCATTTTCTATGCAATAAACTTCCTAAGAATTAAACCTAAATATGTACTTCACATATCGACGAAACATTCGTTGGTTAAATACGTTCTTAAGGTAAGCGTATAGTGAAATTTTAGAAATCTATTATTTTTGACATAACCTTTATGATGATATTTTTATAGCTTTCTAATGATCATAGTATATAATACTTAGTACTATTTTAATCAAATTTGTTTAAGCTCACATAAAATACTGGGTAACTTTTACATAATTTTGAAAATAGAAAAAAATGTTTACAATATTACAATGTATAGTTATATAGTGTTTTTATTCGAGATTTACAGAAAGTTTATTGTACTTCACTTAAAACTAATTGAAAGTTTATTTCGCGCTGCTAATATTAAATGTTACATATATGCTAAGAATTACTACTATTAACGGTTTACAATGACATATTTTTTACAAAGAATGTAATGACGTATGTGGTTTACTCTTATAATAGCCAATATGTCTTTTAAAATAAAAAATTACGCATACTCAAGCGACGTAAGCGACAAAAGAAAGTACAACACTGGGACTGAAAACAAAAGACTTCTCGCGATAAATTAAAAAGCTACAAAATAATCAGAAAAATGGATCGTAAAAAAATCGCAGAACCGATGGATAGTTGACAAAAAGGAAAATGAAGATATGGAACATCTATAGGCCCACCTTAACGCTCGTGTAGAACGCAAGAGAAAAAAACAGAAGGAAACGACATTTACATAGAGAACCGGCTTCAACTTAGACTTACACGGACAAAAACCGCTTTAGGCCCTCCTCAAAACAGACATCTGTTGCGGTCTATTTAGCACAAGCTTGGGCATCAGCTGCTGGCCCTTGGACGCGGAGCCGCTCATGAGCGACTGGGAGGATCCCCTCTGGTGCTGCTGTTGCTGTTGCTGTTGCTGTTGTTGCTGCTGTTGTTGCTGCTGTTGCTGTTGCTGTTGCTGATGCTGTTGCTGATGCTGTTGGTGCTGTTGGTGCTGGTGCTGTTGCTGCTGCTGCTGCTGCTGTTGCTGTTGCTGTTGCTGTTGCTGTTGCTGCTGCTGCTGCTGGGACTGGGACTGGGATTTCTGGGCGCAGGTCGCCATGTGCAAGATCCAGTGCTTCTGCTGACAGGGGTAGTCGCAGTAGGCGGTGTTCCAGCAGCAGTAGAACATGGCCTCGCAGCCGCACACGACGCACCATTGCTTGCGTTTCGTCTCCTTGATGCAGCGCAGCTTGTCGATCTCGGCCTCCCGACGCGCATCCTGGAGCGCCCGGTACCGCTCGACTTCCATGCTTGCCTTCAGCTCGCTCACCACCAGTTCTGCGCACAAATCCCCAGCTTTACTTATTTTTTCTACCTCCGACGACCTCACCTAAATAACTTATAGCTTTTGCCTCCTTCTTACTTCCATCGACTTTTCGTTACTCCAATTATAAACGATCGATAGATTCTTGCAACTCTTACTTTCGCGCGGTCGAATTGGAATGCTTCGGAAGTCGGTAAAAAGAATAAAAACGATACCAAATGTTTCGTTACGTTTATTATTTGTGGCTCTGGCACTAGTGCACCGTTTCGTTTTTCATAATTCAACGCGCTTTGAACGAGAAACAACGAACAAATTATTCTACAAAAAATATAAAATTTTTATTCCGATTTAATATTTGTGTAATATAATAATTGGAACTACGATTGTAATTTTATACAAAAACCTCATTTAATAATAGTATGTAAAATTTAATTTTCCTGTCGACAATTTAAACACAGTTTCATAATTCTTACATAAAATATAAGATAATCAATTTTGTACGGTTGATATTGTATTGTTTAAATGATACGGATGAGGAGACAAATTTTATTAAAACGATAAATCATCATTTGCATCATTGGTATGATTATTAGAAAATAAGAGAAAATTTTCAAAAATGGTTAACGAATAAATAATTTAAAAAAATGGGTAATTTCGGATAACGTCATGAAAAAATTTAAAAAATTAGAGCATTATTCATTTACACGTTTTTGCTATTAAAAATGATGCAAAAATAGTATATTTTCAATTCGAATAGTAAACACGAAAATCAAACATCTTGTAGGACTATTTAAAACTAACGCATTCTTATTACACATAAAAAATTAGTATTTGATATAATAAAGAAAATAAGTAAAATACCGCCAATAGTATTCAAATTTTTTATAAAACAAAAATTAGTGCATTGCTTATTATTTTTGTAGTACTTTAAAATCGTTATTTTAAAAGAAATTATTTGATAAATATCCTATTTAGGTAATTGGTATTTAAAAAGTATACGTATAAAAATTATAAAAACTATGTTAATATTATTAATAATTCGTCGCGGTCATTTACTTCTTTGATTTCGTAATGCATTATTACTGGAAATAAAAATATCTCGATTAATTCAATATCAAATTTAGTACTGATTTAAATCTAAATAAGCCACAAGTTTTAATTATTCACCGTAGTTGTACGATTTTTTAAATTCTAGCAAGATGATTTATTTTTTCAAATAAAAATAATTATTTACAAAACCTATTGGATAAGATTTTTACATTAAAATCGTTACAAAGAGGAAAATTAATAGAATTGCGTAAAAGAAAGATTTAAAATGTTTAAAATTAATATCCAATCTTTTTAGAAAATACTGGATGCATGAAAAAACTACTTTAAATACGAATACGATATTTTTTAAACGATATCGTATAAACCATCCGATTAAATTTAAATCTATTAATTTACGTATTTTCTATAACTGTTTTTAATTTAAACTATTATTATTATTATTATTATTACTGTTAAAATTATCCAATTAACAGAAAACCGTAACAAAAATAATTGCTTTTACTTAATTATAAGTATTTATTTTTTCAATATATGTTTTTACTTACGAAGCTAAATGTTTTCTATCGACGATCGATAAAAGAAGTTTTTATTTTAATGAAAGTAAACGAATTAAGGTTGTCGTAACAGGCGTCTTAGAAATGTAAAAGGCGTATATATTTAGATAGAAAGGGAGAGAACAATAATTCGACAACAATAGAAAATTGGGAAAATAAAAAAAATTGCTCAAAATAAAATGTACAAGAAAGAAATTTGCGTTAGAATAAGTAGGTTGTCGTTTCAAACGAAGAAATTTTTTTTTCAAAAAATACACATCGCAAAAGGAAGCGATCAAAATTTTATAATTTGAAGACCAGATTACAAATGAAAATTGACGGAGACACGGGGAGACACGGGGAGACACGGGGAGACACGGGAAGACTGGAATAAATTTACAAGAGCTCTCTTACTTTTCTTCTCTCACTTGGGTAAGTTTCCTCGGCGCTTATCAACGAACCGCAGTTGCCACTCACCGTTATTTTGCTTGAGCTCTGCAATTTCTTGCTGATGCTCCCACTTCATCCTCTCCATTCTAAGCTTGAGATGGTGAATCAAGGCCTCGTGATGGTTGAGAACGTTGCCGGTGCCGTGACCGTTGCTCTCCGCCGCGTCCTTGATCGTGTCGGCGATGAGTTGCGCCATGCGGTTCGCCAGGTCCTTGGAGTTCTGGTAGATCTGGGCGGTCGCGGGTCCGGCCTCCGGGGGTGGTAATTCGTACTGGCAAGACGGGCGCAGTTCGCCACTCTGGGGTGGTATGTAAACCATGGCGTCGCTCGCGCTCGAACTGCGAGGATACGATGTACTCGGGGTCATCACCTGAGGAAAGCTGGGCGGCTTGTTCGGGAAGGATTTCCTTGCTTTGCTTGGTTTCCTCGCGATCGTCAACTGATGCCAAACAAATTACACGCCTCTCGTTAATAAAATTAAGGACAAAGTTCAAACTTTATTCCTACATTTATCTGATCGAGCTACGGATGCCGATACGTTACTTTATCAACGCAATTTCAAAATAACGCACAATTCTCTATATTAATAATGTGATTTATATCCGATTCATTCGATAAAAACGCTCTTACTTTTTACAGAGTTCAAATTTTAATACGATTTATTATGATATTGCAAATAATTTTACGATATCTTATCTGTACAAAAAATTTATTTTTCTGCCGATGTTGTTTATAAATACTCGTACTCTACTTTTATGTTATCGTATTCGGAAAGTGTACAATAAAATTTATTACAATTTTGACGAAAATTTAATATTGATTTACAGAAAGGATCATAATTATATTTTTATCGATTGATAAAAATATATCTGGTTACTTCTTCTTTGAAAGGATTTATATTTATCTGTTTATGGATGTTATTAAATACTTAAGAAAAAAAAGAAAATCTTATCGTTTTTACCAATATCCTAATTTCACCAAATATACTAAATTCTTTGAAAACAAAGAATATATTATAAATTCTATTTATTATAGATACGTTGTAAAAATTAATGTATCTTAATTATTTGGATCTTGGTTTACTTGGTTTAAATTAACTTTGTGATAATTAAAAACTTATACGGTTCGATTCTACATATGAAACGTGTTTGTTTCAATAGTTCATAATTTAAATTTTATTTTTTATAAGAAATTCATACGTTCATTATGTAACTTTCGGAAAGTTCAATTAAATTGTGTTATTTCTTTGTTTAAAAAAATGTCTGTATAATCTAACGCTACAAAAAAAATTTTTTTTTCTTGGTACGCTTAATATTGTTTTTTTTTATTTTCTTCGCAATCATTTAATTAAAAGAAATATATATATTAAGACCTTGCATTAAATTTTTAAATAATATTGACCATTACATTATTATTTTATACCATGTCATACTATTCAGCGAATAATAAATATCATACTACTTTTAATTAACGAAGTTGTGTTTATATTTCAATTTAATGTCATTAATAATTAATAATACGAGTAGTTAGTTTTCTTACGATCTTTTATAATCAATGTTATAAAACATCATTTCAATAATTATTTAAAACGAATAAAAGTTTTTTGATTGCTAATTGTAAGAATCGTTCGCAATAATAATTATTATTTACTGATTTTAGTTTTCTTATATGTATGTACATGATTTATAACAGTAATTTAATAAAATTTTCTACTATTTATCCAAATATTAATTTTAATTATATAATTTACTAACAAGCTCCAAAGTGTAAATAAACTTTTATTTTATATTACAATTAATTATATATTACTAGGATATAATTTTTTTAACTAAAGATGGATATCTTTAGTTCCGTATAAAGATAATAAATTTGCAAATATAAAGAACATATATACGTGTTACCTTAGGTTGTACATCGTCCTTTGGCTCCTGTTTGATTATCGTCACAGCAGAATTTAATTTCGTTTCCTTGTCATTAAAGTGCTTCGCGGATTCTGACGTATTAGAGTTCATTGCAAGGAACAAAGCCTTCGATTGATCCTTTTTAGCCGACACAGGTATAGCCGTCATCGGTCTACTGGTCAATGAATCGTCTTTACTGTTTTTATGAACGTTATTATGAGAAGATTTCATCGACTCTTTGTTCACTTTATGAAATGTTTTATTCACTGTTTTATTTTCTAAATGAGAAGATTTCGAATTCATTTTTTGATTGATGGGAATTACATTCGATCCTTTTTTCACATTAGATTGTATATAAATTGCCTGTGGCTTTTGTCCTGGAGTGTGACTCTTGATACTTTCTGTATTATGTTGCAAACTATTTAAAGCAGACAACGAATGTACCGAATTGATAGATTTACCTTCTACATTCTTTATATTAATATTAGTCTTTTTTAACTCTTCTTTATCGAGATCCTTCGCTAACTTTATCTTTTTCATACTATCGCTCTTAATTTTTCTTATAGGTGCAATGGTTTTTTTAGAACTACTGTTGTTAGATACTTCCTGTATAGAAGTTATTTCAGGTGACTTATTCTTTTTTACTGGTTCATTATTAATAACGAGAGGGGTATTAACGGTATTAGCGGTGTTAGCAGTTTTGGTGGTTTTAGAAGTGTTTGCAGTATTAGTAGTATTGGTGGTATTGGTGGTATTGGTGGTATTAGTGGTATTAGTGATATTAGTGGTATTAGTGGAATTAGTAGCACTGGTGGTATTAGTAGTATTAGTGATATTACTGGTACTGGTAGTATTAGTGGTACTAGTGGTACTAGTGGTACTAGTAGAACTAGTGGTACTACTAGTGGTACCAGTAGTATTAGTGGTATTAGCGGTATTAGCGGTATTAGCGGTATTAGCGGTATTAGTAGGAGTTGTGATATTAGTGGCATTAGTAGTATTAGTTGTAATATTAGTGGTATTAATACTATCGGTACTACTTGTACTATTAGTATTATTATCGTTGTTACTATTAACAACCGTTGGTGTTACATCAGGACTTTTACTTTTGCTCTTTGCAGCGATGGCAGCAGATTCAACCACAGAACTCGTTTTATTTACAGATTGTTGTTGAGACTCTGGAGATTTCTTTTTTCGCACTATCTTACGCTTTTCGATAGGACTATCGACGACGCCATTTGTACTAGCTGCAACAATATTCTTGGGATTCGACAGTTTCTTCTCCATTTTGGGTAGCATCACTTTATTATTTACGGGGGATTGTACTTCTACTTTTGAAGTATCGGTTCTTGTAGTCTGAGGTGGATTATAATTAGGCAGTAACAGCTTTATCTGCATGGGATCGTGCGGATCATACTGTACTTTAGGTTGTGCATACCTAAAGTTAAGACAATAAGACAAAAAAATTAATTTTTTATAGATTTGGGAACTTCTTATCTTATAAGATAAGAAATTAATTATTTCATGGCATTGTAAAAATTCTTGATACAAGATAACAAAGATATAGTAATTTTGTAATAACACAATTAAACTTAGGGAAGTAATTTCATGTAATTGTACAATTGAAACCAGAAGCGAATTAATCGTTATCTTCTCATGTTCATTATTAATTACTAAAATCCTTCTTATATTTAAAATAAAATGTATCGAGTAAAATGAATGTATTATAATAATTGATTAACATGTTTTAATTATGTAATATAACATACCGCTGATTAATGTGAATCGTTAATCTTATATCTATTTTTTTTCATTGAATTTAATTTTAAAATCTAATATTAGACCAACGATTAATTCATTAAATCGTTCCATATAAAGATGTAGCTTATATAGTCATAGTCATAAACTATAATGAATATTTTTTTAAATATCTGAATTATAATAATTTGTTAAAATAGAATTGTTAAATAGCTCGTACAATAATTTAGTATTTTATTTTTGATAGTATATTTGTATATAAATTTTACTAATGCCTAATTTAAATAAAATATATAAATAAAAATATCTTAAAATAGAGTATATAGATTCAAATTTCAAATGTATACCTATTAGAAATAAAAATTGGTTAAGGTATTATTTATTTTTTAAAATTAGAACACCCTTTTTATTTTTTTTATAAAATATATAATCTACTACAATATTTCTAAATACTGAATTTTTAAATAAAGAAAAACAATATAATGCATGATACGAATAAAGTATTTTGCATTTATCAACTCATATTTCAATAAAATCACAAATAAAAATGCCATGAAATTTATAAAAAAATAAAATTAAAAAATTCATACTTAAATTCTCCAAAGACTTCTTCGAGCTTCTTAGAGTGGTCTTCGACCTCTTTGACACATTGCTCCATTTCTAATTTTTTCTTTCTTGGTAGCACTGCGGGTGGCTCTTGCGAATACAAATAGATATCCTTTGGTGAAACCCAAGCTCTGTCGTGTTCACCAAAGAAGCGCACGTCCACCAGGCCTTGCGTATTTAGTCTCGGCATCGCTTTAGCTGGCCAGAATGGAAAACCTTTGAGCTTGGCCCAAACGATAGGGTGTGGCCTACTGCAGGGCTCGATAAACCAGGAAGGCAGAGGTCGAGGTAAGTTCCGCCCATGGGCAAAACAGTCCGGACATGCCTCTATTTCCGAAACTTCCTGACGCGCCACCTTTAGCATCTGCTTCGCTGTATTTGTCAGCTTCGACGTATCTGCATAAACACCATCACCTAAATATGTTTTTGCGAGAAAAGGAGTCATTGATATTTACGAAAACTAAGATTATGTTTGAAAAAACATAATACGCGTCGATGATCATTTCTACTGATATTCGTTGCTGCTCCGATTAGTGATAATTCAGATTTGACACACTGACAACAGACGAGAAGAAATTAGTCTATGCAGTTTTTTGGTAGGTTTCCAAAAAAACGTTTAAGATGTTTCATTTGCTTCTTACTGGATATAACGAATAAAATTATATTATTCGATTACGTAGTCTTAGTTACTACTACACAAGCATATAAGTCGTATAAATTTTGTTCGATCTCAATCTGCTTTTGATACATTGTACGAAATTCACTTTCATTATTCGTGTTTTAGAAATTTTCCTGCATTTAAAAATAAACTTTACAATTTTTATTTTTAAATCGATATGCAATTTTTTTTTATATTAAATTCATCAAATTCTAATTAGATATAAAAATATTTTTAAGTAAGTAAAATAATAATAAAAAGAATATTTTACACTCGTATAAATATATTATTAGTAAATTTTTTATAAAATCAATATAGTTTATGCACTCTACTAATATAGAATATTAATATCGACAAAGTAGTTTCTTTTTCACGTTCGTAACCTAAACATTACCTGATGATCATTTAAATCGAACATAATAATAAATACAAAGTAATGGAACGTAGATTTTAAAGATGTAGAATAATCTATTTACAAAATAAAAGTAATTAGCAAGTAAAAATTAAGTTCATAAACTTACATGTATTGAAAACTATGCAGTTGTGTTGAATCCATCTTGCATCGGCCATAAATGCATTCGTACTACCGTACAGTTTGGCACGAACATTAGATTCGAGTAAGCTTAAATCCATTGGCTTAACAACGTACTCCAGATAATTAGGAACTTCGTTTAAATCAACTGCTTTCCAAAAGGGCGCGGACTAAAAATTTTTAATTAAAATATTTACGGTTCATCGCATTTGTCAGTTTAAAATATAACAGAGAAAGTAAACGACGATAAAATTGGTAAAATTGTTTTATTATAAAAGGTTGATTTTTAATTTTTTAAGATTTGTTTTTTTTAATTTTTATAAATACATTTTTCTTTGAGAATTGAGCAAGGAGATAATGATATTGGAAAAATATTTGAGAAACCGAAGAAACGAAGTTTAAGAAAGTAAAGTTTAAGAAAAAAAAAGCGTTTCGACAAAAGGAAGAAGGCGTGGAGAAAAGCGTCGAGGTCGGATAATCCTTACCCCGTGCTGATCTCTCATCCTTTCAACAATGTGTTTAAACATCATGCACAGCTGGTCGACCGTCAGCTGAGCCATCGCTTGGGAGCGGGTCTCGGCGTTTTCCGCCTGGAGTATACCCGCGCACTCGCCACATATCCAGTTGCTGACGGATAGCGGAGGCGCGCCTCCCATACAGCGTCTGTGCCACGACCTTGGACAAGCGCTGCACTGAGCCTCCACCGACTCCTTGTGGCAGCGCCAGCAGAACTTGTCGCTCTTGATGTCCATTTTTTTCCGTTTGCTCGAGCTGCTGCCATTTTGTTCGACAGGCGAGCCCCTCGCCGGCGGTGTGCTGTATCGGAAAAATCGTCTCGTTAATTACCATTCGGCGTGATTTTGGCGTTTATTCCGAGTATTTTCCGAGTATTTTCAGAATATTTTCGGCGTGTTTTCGACGTGTTTTCGGCCTCTTTTCGGCCTCTTTTCGGCGCGACGGCACATTTTTTGCTTCATCGCGATGCAAAACACGTGTTGTGCTGACTTTTTTTCAAATTTTTTCTCGCGTTTTACGAATGTAGCGGTTCTTTCGAGCAGCAAAATGGTGTTTTTAACGCCCGAATAAGCTCAATAAAACTATGCGCTATCGTGTATTACATAGAAAGCAAATGACAAATTTTCTTACTCTCGACTTTATACACCTTCTGGTCTTCCTATCTTACTTTTATACATACACTTATTTACAAATTATCGTAACTAAGAAATTATTTCGTTAAGCTACAATTTTCTCAGACTCTTATGTAATATATATTCTGTAACAGACTTTTCCAATAATTATGGATTACTTGTATCTTGGATTACTCGAGATGTCTTAAAAATATATCAAAGTAGACAATCGTTCGATGTTTCTCTATTACGGGACAAATATCTTAAAACAATGAAAAATATTTAACAAACTTACTTTGTGCTTTTCCGTTTTCTCTTTGTATCCTTAACTCCTACCGATGTAACCGACGAAGTTGATGTATCCATTTCGGAATTTTCTATATCTTTCGTCGAATTAGAAGCTTTAGCTGCTGTATCGTTGTCTTTTTTCTTTTCTACTTTTGATTCTTCTATCGTCTTAGAATTAATTTGTGTACCGCTTTTCACACTGTCTGTATTTTGGGAGTCCATAATCTCGTTATCGATTTCTTTTACCTTTTCACACGTGCTGTCCACATTTTCACTTTTATTATTTTCTTTCGACACCATTTTTTCTGAGTTTACCGTATCTTCTTGTTTCTCGCTCTTCTTATCTTGTACACCCGAATCAGAAACTTCCATTTCACTAGAAGTATCCAAAATTTTATCCTCGGTATTTTCATTCGAATCCATTGTTTAAAAGCAGTTATATCTGAAAAATAAGAAATATATTACATTGTTTATATTTAATTGATATTCTGTTGCCATTTGATATTATACTGCAAGTATCTATAGTATATACATTAACCTGATGCTAATCCAACCACACATATAAACGTAATTACAAAGTTTTAGAAGATACATTTACAATATATCCCATTTATTTGCTTACACTAGATATGAAAATAAAATAAAATTCAGTAAAAGTTAATTTTTCTTAATTAATGTTAGCTGTGAGGATGCCAGAACAGCTTCTGTGTACTTCTACAATGAATCTATAGTTGAACTACTTCAACACAGAGGGCAATACTTTCCTTCCCTTGTGGCTACCAATATAACTGTATATTATGTTATATGGGTATTAATTTAACAATATTAGCTTTACTTATAATTTTAATAGATAAATATTTATTTTAATAAATCAACTGAACAACTTACAAATATACCATAAAAACTACTACGAAAAATTTTATTTTATTTTGTGATTTTAAACTCTAAATTAATCAAATTTAATTGAAGCATTTTTTTCAGATCACTAGAAATGCTTATTTTTTAATACACATTTATATTTATAAATGTATTTTTTATAAGTAAAAACTAACGCTGTGTTACTTGTTGAAGTCCCTCGTATGAAAGATATTTCTCATCTATGTTGGAATTTCTATATCTATCTGTAAATTAATAGTGTACATTGTTGCACTATTAATTTCATAAATTTATATTCGTGCACGCATATATGTTATAAATACACACATGCCCAAAAAGGAGCTATATTATTAATAAGGGTTAAAATAATTTTAAAAACAATTATTTTAGATATTTTTTAAAAATTTATACAATTATAATAATCTTCCAATAATATTTAAAAGTTTTACTTTCAAGGTTAAAAATAATATATATGTGCATATATATATGCACACAACTTATATATACATGGATGTATATATACATTGATATATATATATATATGCACCCATATATATATGCATACATACATATACAAACATATATAATAAAAATGATTTTTAACGATTTTCTTTTTGTATAATTATTTTCTTTCTATACTTAACTAGACGAGAAAAATATAAAAAGAAACTGAAATTAATTATTTTTGTAAATATTAAAAAATATCTTAAAATTAGTCTATAATCAAAAATCATCTATTACTTTTATAAAAATATTAAAAGTATAATTTAATTCTAATCAATATAATATACTTATAATATTGTTTTTTTTTTATTTTGATTTTTTCTTCCTATATAATGCACAATAAATCAATGTATTATTCTTGTCTGAAATAGAAAAAACAACTTTAAAAATAATTTATCTCTAAAACTCAGAATAATGATATTTAAGATAAAAACTAATTAGTTTTGTTAAATAAGATTATAAAAATACTAATGTATATATATATATATTTTACAATAACACAAAAATTAGCCAAAGATATTAGAAGACTCCAAGTATTTACGAATAAAAAATAAAAGATGCCCAACCAGCCAGTTTTGTTCAAAGGGTCAATATCAGCATTTTTACCTTTCACCAGGCTCAAAGTTGCAACACCATCAACAGACACAAGTAAGCCCGAGGACTCTTTAGTTGAAAATCGTTCATTTCTAGGTTGATTATTCTTCGAGTACGTTTTCCAATCTCTTGAGTCCCAGTTTTATTATTTTTACTTATTAGACTCTTCTCTCGCTTATATGATGTATTTTCTTCCCTTGCCTGCGGTACAGTTGTGTTCTTACTCTATCTCTTTCCTGTAGTTGCTCGGCCAGTTGTCGAACGCGGTTGGTGCCTCCATCTCGCGAAGTCACTATCGAACTTCGCCGGCAAGGTAATCACGTGGGAGTCGAAGGAACTTTTTTTCGCCGATCGTCGATGTTCGAGCTCGCATTTTCTGAAAATTGATAATATTCTATTATTCGCGATTTGTTTTTGTTCTCTAGCTATTTTTATAAAACTCTTGGAATTGTTTTCTGTATTTGTTTTACTAATACATTGAAAACTGTTATAGGAATTTTGTATACATTATTTTAAGTTATTGTTTACGATTTTACTACAAACGGATATGAGTGCAATGCTCTTCTAATCGTATAATTTACATAATTATTCCATTTTGAGTTATATTCCAACACGAAATTTTTAACGTTTTTGTAATTCATAATTAAACGGAAATGTGTATATTTAACGTAAGCATTTTAATTTAGTCATTACTCGCTTTAGTTAGTGATGTGTACTTAAGTCAATCGTAAACAACATTAAAGACATCTACATACGTAACCTCTAATGTAACAATAAGATGATTTAGAAAATGATTTTAAGTAATAAATAGAAATAAAATTACATTACTTTCTTGAACATGAAAAACTATATGAAATTTAATATTTAATATATAAATATTCGTAAAAAGAATTCAATTTTATTTGTTTTTATATATACAAAAAACATAAATACGCATTTATAAAATTTTATAAATACATTACATTTACAATTATATTTTAACCACGATTATCGATAATTTTCTATGTTTTTAATAACCAACATTATTAAATATAAATAAATACAAAAAGTACATTTTTTATTAAGAACTTGTTCGATCATTTTTTTCTGATGTAAATGAAAAAAGTTTACTTTTTAATAGTTTTTTTAGCGAATTTATCATTCGGTATAGAAATAAAATATTATACAATATTTTTCTCTATTAAAGTATTTTTACAGTAGTTATTATTATTTAAAGATGTACGAAAAAATGAATGAAAAATTTGCAATTTCATAATTATTTCATAGTTTTCTAATTAAAATTTTATATTTTTTAAGAAAGAAATAATACGAAATAAATTTTAATATAACAGATTTATATAGATGTAAGGAAAATTGATTTGAAAACATATTTTTAGGTTAGTTATTATGTACAAGTAAAACAATTATTTTAATACAAGATATGTTTAAATTGTAAAAATGTAATTATAAAGTCCTTACCTCAAAATAGATAAAAATTGAAAAAATATAATTTTTTTAAACGAAACAATTGGATAGATTCTTTTTTTTAATTGTATCTAATTTTTTAATTTAGGTTAGATTTATATATTCTGTATAAATATAATAAAACTCTAGAAAGGTTCATCGTTTGTAGTTATTATTGATCGATCGAAATTTACAGAGTGAATTACAGTTACGTTTAAAATATATATAGAATACGCCTGCGCGTTCGATAGAAATCAAGAGAAAAACCTATTTTATATATCAAACACTACGAAGAGGGAATCATATAAGATGTGATAGTAATGAATAAATGTTTACATATTCTTAAATTCATGAAGAAAATTCAAGTCAACAAAGGTATTAACGGAATTACGGTTACATTTACTTCAATATAAAGTACATGAATTTTTTGAATTCAGTTTATACAAATAATGGTTATCACATTTTCCCTTTCCGCCATTCGTGTCTATAATTCTGCTGTAATCAAAACAATTTTGCTAGTTTCTCAAGATTTTGAGATCACACGTATTGCGTATTAAAAGATGAAATTTTGAAAAATTTATATTATTTATTTTTTTATTAATAATTTGATACATTTTATAATTTTCTTAATTATAAAAGTATAAAACATTATCGGATTATATTGTACTTTGTACTGTATTATACCTTGCGAGGATTAATTAAAATTGTTGTAACACTTAAAATATTTATATCTATTAATATTTATTTAATAAAAAAAAGTTTTATACTTATAAATTATACGTTGATTTATGAGTGTTATGCAGATATACTATTCAATGCAAAAAACTTTTATAATTTACAAATAAGAATAATAATGATAAATTAACTAAAAAGTTAATGGTATGTCACTCACATAATTAAATAAAATCAATATATTGAATATTTCGTAAGAATTATTATTATTAAAATTTATTCTTATTTTTTAAATTATAAAAATAGTTAGTTACTTGTAAATAAAAAAAATAATCATTAACTACACCGTTAAAAATAATTTTTTGTGAACCAAGCATGTACTTTCTTTTAGAGATGACTTTTGCAATAAATTTTTAAAGGTTACACTTTTTACCGCGATTCGGAGCAGACCACAGTAAAGTTTATTGGTTATGAAGATCTGTCAAAGTGTTGTAAATTTTCGACATTATTATCGACAATTCGCGTCAATCGCTAGTCGGTTGTCGAACGAATAATGGAATTTGTCGATTTTATTTCAATACCCAGAGTCGACAATGTGATATTAACAGAAAAAACAAAAGAAAAAGTAAAAAACTGCAGAATAGAAGGAACATTGTGTATTAGTGGGCACCACCTCATTCTTTCGGACAGACAAAAAAACAATCAACAGGAACTATGGGTAATAGTAATTCATTTTTGTATACATTTCTATTTTTATTTTGTTAAATTAATAAATAAGAAAACATTTATAAAAACTATTTATGAAAAAATTGATATTTTTCTTTTTGCATTTAACTTAGTTTTCACTTATTTTACCGAATATTTATTTTTTAAAAAATGTATCTAATATTCGTTATAAAATATTTAAATATTTTATACTTTTATTATTACAAATTATCGATAAAAGTTTAAGTTGGTTAATTTTTTATTTTAATTCCTTTTATCGATTGGTTTTTTTTAGCTTCTTTACCGCAATATCGATATTATGGAAAGAAAAACAAACAACCAATGTCCTGGAGGTAGCATCGTACTAAAATGTAAAGATTTTCATATTTATCAGCTGGACTTTGGATCAATGAATGACTTAGCTAAAGTCGCACAAACCATAGAGAAATTATCGTGTTTAGGTATAGTACAGTGTTTTGTAAGAAATTTTTTTTATAAGTATATGAGATAATAAATTTATTTATTTCCAGATCGGACGTTACAATATCCTTTCTTCTATAGACCGCAGTCGCTAATCAATTCCAAAGTACAAATAGAAGATGGATGGACTGCATTTCAACCACTTTCCGAGTGGTCTCGATTGTTAGCGACGCACGGAGATGAATGGCGCATTAGTCATTTAAATAGAGACTATAAAGTTTGTAGTTCTTATTCTTCAGAAGTAATAGTACCTAAACATATAGAAGATGAAATAATAGTTTCTTCGGCTAACTTTAGAGATAATGGGAGATTTCCTGTTTTATGTTATAGACACGATGCAGGGGTAATTTGAATTCTTATAAATAAAACTATGTTTCATTTTATTAAATTCAATTTATAAATAATAATTTTTAGGGTATTCTAATTAGAAGTAGTCAACCAATGTGCGGCCCTACCGAAAAACGATGTAAAGGCGATGAAATGCTTTTGAATTCTTATTTAAGACCGGGAATACGAGGGTAAAATTTTTGAAGTTACCTATAACATTTGTTTTCCAAGAATTTAAAATTTTTCCTTTGCGTTACGTTTAACTTACACGAAAACTTTCTAAATTTTTTTCTATTTCTTTATTCCATGTACAATAAACATTTATTTTTAGACTGATAGTCGATACACGAAGTCGAACACAAGTGCAAAATGCAAAAACCAAAGGTGGTGGTACAGAAGTGGATGCTGCGTACCCTCAATGGCTCAAGACAAATAAAGCAATTTTACGCGCTACCGATTTATCGGAGAGCTTATCTAAACTGATAGAAGCATGTAATGATTTGAGTTCGTCTACCTCGCAATGGTTATCCAGAATAGATGGTTGTAAATGGTTATCGGCTGTTCAAGATGCTATGAACGCAGCTTGCCTCACAGCTCAGTGTATCGAACGAGAAAAGACTGCTGTTTTGGTACACGGTAAGATAATTATTTTAAGTTTAGAAATTTAAAAACTAAAAATTTTTTTATAATTTATTAAAATAAAAAAAATCTACAATGTAACTTATTTTCTTAATATTTTTGTATTTTATCATTTTTAAGCTTAAGATTATTATATCGTGTATATTTTAGGTGGTAGTGGACGCGACACAACTCTTGTGGTAACTAGTCTAGTGCAAGTAATTTTAAATCCAGACTGCCGCACAGTCAGGGGTTTACAAGCATTAATTGAACGTGAATGGCTACAGGCTGGTCATCCATTCTACACTAGAACTCGTCATGGAGCCTATTATACTTACGATCAAAACTCACAAGATGCTCCAACGTTTCTCCTATTTTTAGACTGTCTTTATCAATTACATTATCAATTTCAATTAAGCTTTGAATACACGACTGAGTTACTCGTAGAAATTTTCAAGCACGTTTACTCTTCAAATTATGGAACTTTTTTAGGTAGATACTTATTACTTCTAAAATTTATTAATTATTAATCTAAAAAAAAACTAAATTAATCTTGAAATAAGATTTATTTTATTTTTAATATTTTAGAATTTCTTCGGTTATACATAACACATAAATGCACAACACAGGCATAGAACTTACATCGATTCAACATTAATTTACAAATTTTTAAATTTTTATTTTATAATTAAATGACAAATCAAACTCGCTTCTTATATTGTTATATTAATATAATTAATTGTGTCGCTAAGCTTTTAAATATTTTTAGAAATTGCAGATAATTTTGAAAAGATTTTGAAGTTTTTCAATTTTGTTAAATAATCCAATTTTTTTAAATGTACTGCAAAGCTGAATAAAGCTGACTAAAAATATTTCGAATTAGCTGATTAAAGCTCAGAAAAGGTAAAAAAATATCGATAAAAGTTGCGGTAAAACTACATCTTTTAAATTTAATTGGAAAAACAAGTAAATTTTTTTTTGCCATCCAAAAGTAACAGCCAACCAATCGTAAAATTAAACTTTTGAATTGGAATACTATATTACAAGTATCTATAGAAAAAGTATATAAGAGAAAGAAATACATATGTTTTGCTGTGTGTTTGTAATTCAGGTGACTCGGAATCCGAAAGAAGTCGCCTCAAATTGTCAGAGCGAACCTGTAGTCTCTGGTCGCACGTGAACCAGTCGGAGGTCCTCGAGAAATACATGAACCCTCTTTACGAGCCGAACCCTTGCGTAATTTGGCCGAGCGTCGCTCCGGTGAGTATCGAGCTCTGGCGAGAACTCTACCTCGGTCACAACGATGCCGTCCCCTGGGACGGGATGCTGCGATGCGCTCAGGAAATCAAGCACAGCCACCAGACGATCAAACGGGCGACCGCCGAGCTTCACGAGCAAATTCGCCAAGTCCTCGAGGAAGCGGACTTTCTCTCGGACAATGACTCGCCCTCCTCGGCCACCACCAGCTACGCTTACAATAATTTGGAGCTCGACGAGGTAGCGATGCATCGCAAGCTATCGCAGTTCAGCCTCGAGCAAGTCCAAAACACCTGATATTTGTGACACGTCGCTCATCGTCCGATCGTGAGCTGGACCATGTATTTATTTGGCCAGTAAATGGCCTGAGAATTCTTAATAATTGGATTATACAAATCAATCACTTTCGTACGTGCTTCCTCGGTTCTTCGATTTATTTTCAATTTATTTTTACAAAATTGCAAATCTAACTATTTTTCCTATTCTTACATTCGCTATTCAACTTGTTCACTCGCTATATCAACGATTATTCTTTACAGTTCTCTCAATTAATTAAAATAATGCATTTCGATAAAAATTTCTTTAGATTTTCTGCATTATAAAATAAATTTTAAAACTTTTTTATAAGACTAAAGTTTTTTAAATTATTTACAACGTATTTAAATGTTTTCTTCAACGTTACAACATTTTGTAGAATAATGTATATACATTTTTTTTTATTAAATTTACATAATAAATTTTATACAAGATATATTTAACGATAATTAGAATTATTTATTTTGCATAAATAATTTACGCATTTATTTTTAATTCCAATTATTTGTTATTCTAGTCATTTACTGGAAAATCATTAAATACGTCTAGTTCTTAAAAAGAAAACTTCGCCTTCACCCGGTAGTTATATTTTATAAATACACTGCGTATTTTCTCGATCAATGATTACACGTAATTGCATATATGTGTATTATTTTTGTTAAATGAATTTAAAAACAGTACAATTTTGATTTAGTAAAATTTAATAATAAAAATACCGTAAAAAATATAAAACAATAATCGATGATATTTTTACTTTAATCGGTAACTAATTCTTTACTCGAATCGGTCGTGATCATCGAACAATTTGGAAATCATTCGTTATTTTTGTTAAAAAAATAAGTGAAAAGTAATTTCTTTTATAAATATTTCAATGAAACGACGTTCGTTTATCGAAATAAAGAATCAGCGATGGCAATTAATAACGATAAGACGAAACTAATCTTGATTAGTCGATAATCGCAGGTAGTAATAAAGGTTTAAAATGACATAAAAGTAAGTATAAAGTATTCGATAACTTTTAATTTTAATATCATTACAATTGATCGATACGTAATAGGAGAACGATTTCACCGGTTGAAAGAATTAGAAAAAAAATAGTAACTTTCGACCTTTAATAGTAATAAAAATATCCTTGATTCGTTAGAACATTTTACTAACTCGAATGCATAAAATATATTGTAAAAGACTTTGCGCGCGCTCTCGTGATTATCAGAGGATGGGGATTTTTACCGTTATTCGGGAACGTTGAAGAAAGGACGCTCCGTGAGTTGAACACAAGAAGAGAAGAGTGGAGGAGAACAAGCGGAGAAGATATAAGGGCGAGAGATGCGAAGAGAGAAGCAAAGTAATCCATGGAAAAGGTAGAGAGCGAGAGAGAGAGAGAGTCCAGAGAGAGAGAGAGAGAGAGAGAGACGAGAGACGAGAGAGACGAGAGATTGGAGGGAGGAACGCGGCAGGTGTTCTAACACAAAGAAACCTAAAGGAATCCCGAAGCCATTAGCTTGGATCCAAACTTTCGTTGCTTCCCAAGCTTATTACAAATCCAATCGTTTTATGAATTTCTCTCTTACTCTTGTTTTCTCCTTCGTCCGAACGTACAAAGTTCAGACCGTTCGCCGTTAAATTATATTACGTTACAATAAAAAGTTTCAGGGATATCGCGTACAAAAGACGACGATCGCTTACGAACGGTTGAAATTAGCGATTAATAAAAAAAAGAACGTGTTTTATCGAACTCGTGACTTGATCTTTCTTCTGGTTTCTCCTCGCATTTTCTTGAATTCACAACCGACTATAGTTTGAAGTTCAGCGTCCAACATCCTTGGATGAGTGTGGATCTAGTCACGAATAGCTGATTAAAAACGTGGACTGAATTCAAACCCATCCAGGGCCACCGGACTCGCGAGTTACTCTCCGCCTGTCCCGATGAATCCGCGGATCCAAACGCGGACCCAGACGCGGACCCAGACGCGGATCCAGACGCGGATCCAGACGCGAATCCAGCGCTCGCCGATGTACCTCGATTGCGCCGAGACAAAGACCAAACGTCAAATAAAAAGGTGCGAGAATCGGCGAATGCTATTACGCACTGTACTCTCTTCTCTTTTTAGCCGCAACATCGATCAGCTCTCGCTCGCTCCAAGTCCTTCGAATGTAGCAGGTATACTGAAGGAGAGAGGGGAGCCCCGCAGGAGAGTAAGCGTAGGATACGTTATACGTACCCCTCCTACCTTCTCGCTCGCTGGCGCTCACCTTTCTTCGGGGAATTTCTGCCGAGGTGGGAACGATTCTTTCAGGAGGCTAACGCGTATACGTGCTCCGTGACCAAAGGCACTCAAAAAACTTGCCCGAGAGAGGGAGAGATCGGTCTCGAGGCCCGAACGACTGACCCATTCGGTCTCGACACCGAACGCCTGCGATTCACTCGAAACGCACCCGTTTTTTAGTGTGGTAAAACCTTGCCCGAGATATGCACAGTAACTATTTCACCCAGCGAAATATATTTTAATATATATATATATATATATATATATATTTATTTTCGATCCTTTGATCCTTCGATCGTGAAACTCGCGTTCTAACGTCATTTTTCAAATGTATCCTCAAACGCATCCTCAAACGCATCCTCAAACGCATCCTCAAACGCATCCTCGATACTCCGCGACCAAACTTTTTCAAGGCGCTTTTCTTCACTACAAACTATAATTAAAAGCAAGAAAAATTTATATTAAGACTTAATTTATTTTTTTCTTTGTACACTTTCTTTATATATTTGTATTAAAATATTTAATACAACAAAGTTCACATATATTTACACTTTTTGTTTTAATTTTTATATAAACATTTTAAATAAATTATTATTCTATTAAATTCATATTGCACTCGTTACATCCTAATTAATTTTTCAATTTCTCAAGCTTTAATCAAATATTCGTGTCTTGTATGGCTTCTACAAACGTTTATCGTAATTGCAAAAATTGTTTGCATTAAATTAAAATATTAAAATATATCGTACATTGCTAAGTCGTTAAATTAATCGAATAGTAAAAGGTGTAAAACAATTTGAAATAAAAGTATATATAATTTATTCATTTCTTAAATTAATCCTGTTAAATTTATAATAGAAATTTATAGTTGTAGATAATATATTTAATATTAAAATTATTTTACTCTGATTCGAAGAAATATTTTAATAAACCATCTTTGTATTAGTTACTTTGTCCAAAATTGAAACTATTTTATAATTCGTATCTTTGGATAAATTATCGATAAAATCTTTGCCGACTGCTTTCTTGATTCCTACTATTTACAAATTGATTTATTTTAGGAATGATTATAAAAGATACATTACTATTAAAGTTAAAATAAGACACGTAAAAAGCATGCCACCGATAAGAATAAATCCATCGGTACGACCTCGTTGTTCTATTAGTCTCATCATTGTATTAGACAGACCTAACGTATTACCGACATCTATTAAACGTTTGTGTGCTCCTTTGAGCGTATACCTTTGCGATCGCAAACTCTCTAAGATACCAGAACCGTGCTGAAGCATATCGTCCACGCCTCGAACCGCGTTTCTAACGCTGCTATTATGTTGTAAGCTATGATCGATTAAAATATCTACGTGATCGTTGGTGGTAAATTTGCGAGACAATAATGCTTCTCTTTCGGCTTCTTCTTTTTGTTTAGATAAAGTCATATGCCTCCAGGAGTTTAGCGCCGCCGTGAGGTGTCGACTATCGTATTTTAATTGATCGACTCTCATTTTTGCATTTTGACGTTGCGATATTCGTCCTTTCGAACACAAGATATCCAGTCGATCACAGTTGCTAAAATGTTAAGTAATTCTTTATTTTTTTAACGTTTTTAATTTTTTTATTATACGATCGACGAGTACCGCTTATCATCTATTTACTAGTTGCCCTGCATTAGAATACATTAAAAAAAATTTAAATAAATTATTAAATAAACTCTACTTAATTCTTTTAATAAAGACTTATACATCACTAATATAGCGTAAGAAATCCAATTTGAATACAATTTAAAGATTTTTGTATTAATAAATAATGTTTCTTTTCATAATTAAAGCAAAAGATACGGTAAAATAATATAAAATAATTTTTTTACCTATTAATATTCTGTATTTTTACTTGTATTTCATTTTCTACCGCTGGAATATCAAGGTTAGGCTGTCTTCTTTCTAAATGACTAAACAAGTGTTGCGTTTCCAGTACTAATTTATTCGTTTGGTGATATAGCGTTTCCATTTTTATTTTTTAACGGTAAATTTAAAATTAATTTTTAAAGTAAACATCGATTAAAAGTAACATATGAAACTTATGACGTGTACAATTTTGTATTTCCTACAGTCTGTTTGTCGTAGATATGACTATGACCGATGACGCCGTCACGTACGATCACAGATAGGCAATAATCGAAGAACGGATCTGCGGTGCTTTCCTTTTATTATTCGATAACTAGAGCGCCTCTAGCGTCGACACGCAAAACCTATTTTAGAAAGGACACTGAGAACGAATGAACTTTTTTATCACCTACGACTTAGTTGTCAAAAATTTGAATCGTATAGAATATTTATTAATTAATATTTTTAAATACAAAAATAAGTGCCTTCATCCAAATATCAAAGTAATATATTTTTATAATTATATATTTTTAAATAGTTTACGATATTTAAATTAATTATTTTAATTTTTTCCTTTATAAAATAATGATATTTATTACAAGTTATTTTATTACAATTAAAAAACTGTACTCTAAGAACACGACTATTGCATAATAAAAATATAGCGTTCGTTTTGTAAATGCTAAAATAATTAGATTGCTTTGTTTTTTAATCTTACATTTGTCACATAAGTGATTGAAATATCAAACTACTAAATGTAAGCAGTTTTTAGAAAAAAGAATAAGAATATATATCTGTTATGTTGGTACTTTAATTCAACGGTCGCTTTAATTCGTTACATTCTTGGAATTATTGAAGAAGTATTATATTTTTCCCTCTGTTTAAAGTATATTCTCATAATATTAATAATAATAGAAATATTTAACACAATTGATACATTTGAAAGTATAGATAATTAAATCTACTGTGTGTAATTATTAATAATGATATGAATCGCAAATATATCAAAATTTTGTTGCAATATTTTGTTATTTGTTGTAAAATTTTGTTATAACATTTAAAATTCAAGCAAATTTGCAAATTAAATTAGATTTAAAAATCGGTGTTTGATGAACCATTAATTTTTAAACGCACTTAAATTTTTATATTTTATATATAAATAGCAATCGTCTTTTATATTTGATCTAATACACAGTTTTGTATTAATAAATTATGTTTAATAAATGTGTATACGAAAATAATAAAAATGACTGTTTATAAATTTAATTAAACTATATTTAATAGAAATGCTTATTATTAGATTATAAATAATTCTTATAGAAATTTGTAAAAATATCTATTTAAAGTTTCATGAATAGTTTAATGAATAACAAATTTTCTTAAAAATTAAAAATATTTCTGTTTGAAAATTGAAAAAAATATTTAACTTTTTTTAAATTTATATACATGTATACAACATTAATTTTAGCAGTTTTTTATACAGTTTCTATCAGTCATATTAAATATTAATTATATTAAATAAAATTATAGATAAACAATTTTAAACTTGATCTATGAAAAAACCGAGTTTTAAATTTATATTTTCATATATAATTAATCATATTAATGAATTAATTAAGTCCTAAAAATTTCGGTTTCAAATATAAATCTAAATTTCTTAATTAATTTTTGTTTGTTTATAATTTAAAGTATCAACAAATAAAGTTTTCCCAAACTTCGGTACTTAAAATGTAATCTTGTAGGAATTTCTAGTAATGCAAAATTTTTATTAATATATGTTTACTCATACTTAAGGAAAAAATTCAATTTTAATATTGAAATTAATTCATTATTTCATTCATAATGCTAATATTTAAAAAATGCAAATAACGACATTAGAAAAAAATGAAAAAAATATTTTTTAGAATACGGATTTAATTAAATATAAATAATCTTATCAATTATAGAATATTATACTAGTAAATGACTTACTATTTGTGTAAAATTAGTGTTTTTCAAAATAATAAATTAAAAAATCAAATTTAATTGAAACAAGGAATAGAAGCAAATGCTTTCATTTCAATGATTCTTAAATTATAAATAATCGAACTTTTTAAGAATTTATTAATTTTATTTTTTATAATATATAGCACTTTTAAAAAGTTGATGTCGTATTATTTTTAATTCTATCTCGTATCGACAGATACAAAAATAACAAGCAGTTTGTTTTCAAAAGAAAATTTGCAAGAGAACTTACATCTTCTGAATACGATATAATGTATACAATAAATATAAACTAAACATTAAATAAACTATTGTAGCTAATAGTGAAATACTATAATTAAATAATTTTATACTTATAAACTACGCATAATAATGCAATACAATGGGGGGAATAGTATTATATTTTAGTAATGTAACTAATACTAATTATTACCCGTAAATTTGCGAAAGTAAAGAAATGTACGAAGATAAAGAACAACAAGAAATTAAACCTGTTCAAAGGCGTAATTTCAATGTAAAAAAAATGAACTACTTTTGTACATAAATACATAGTTTATATAGTTTATATAGTTTATATAGTTTATATAGTCGAAATGCATATATCAAAATACTGCAGTCGACCATAGTAATTAATTCTCTACTGTGGAGAACACATCTTTACATACCCTTTAGCATTGAAACTTAAAAATGCGCGCTTTACACTGTAAGTTTGTGTAACAATAAGTTTTTTTTAAAACCGCTATTAATGTATCACTGTATACAGTTTTCTTTTTTGTGTAAGATATTTCAGATACCTTGAGATTGTTTGGTGTGTCCCAATTGTTTTCTATGTGCTCAGTATGTTTCAATTGCTTCCTAAATAATTTTTGTGATAGTTTAAGTTTATACTCTATAATTCGAAAAAACCATTATTGTTTACAAAAGGTACTGATATAATATATACATAAATATTAAACCTGTATTCGTATTGTATAAGAATATAGCGTAGTTTTCTTACACAGTGATAAAGACATAGTGTATGATCTATAAAATATTAATTTCACTTTTTTTAATATATATTTTAAAAAATAAATTTTAAATTATAATTAATTTCTTGAATGTAATTGATTTAATGTTTTATTTAGTTGGAAAATATTTGATCATATCAAATTAATACTTTTTTATAGTTTTTAAATCAATAATTACATATTTCTATTCTATGAAACTGTTTATAAATATATTTTAGAATATCTTTTAGGCCTTCTTTTTTAAAATTACCCTATATATATTTTTTATAATTAAAATATTTTATTTTAATTAAGTTCAATTTATAAAATTTATATAAATTTGGAAATTTCAATAACATTTATTTATATCAATACAACATTTAAATTATTAATATTTAATAATAAATTCAATTTAATATAATTTTATTACAATTTTATATACTGATTTGAAATCATGTTTTATTTTTATAGCAAAACCATGAATACATAAATAATTTTGTAGATTTGAAAGAGGACTTTTAATTATATTTTATATTTTTTATATTTTTTATATTTTGGTTATTTACATATTTAAAAAAAAAAAATATCAAATTTGTTGTTAAATATAATTAGATTGTTAAAAATAATAAATATAATTAGAAACTGGAAAAAATTTTTTTCTATTTTGTTAAATAATTATTCTTAAAAATATTGTATATTAAATCAAATATTTATAGTTTATTTTTTTATTATTACACGTTTCAATAACAAAAATATAAAAAATCTATTAAAAATATATTCATAATTTTTATGTGTTCTATATTTTTATCTATATTTACTATAAAAAGAAGTGTTTTTCAAAATGATTAAATATCAAATTAATAATTTTAAATACTTTGAATTGAGCTTATAATAATAGTATTATTGATTAAAAATAATGAAGTTTTCAATTTTTTTTAATTTAATTATCTTTGTTTGTTCTATATCGGTAGTCTTTAGCGCTTTTGATTTACAAGATTGTATTAAAAAATGTAAAGGTAAGATGATCAGTTATTCGTTCAAAAATATTATTAAATTTCTTATATGAACTTTTTTGATAAATATGTGAGACTTTTTTAATTTGTTTTAATTTTTTAAGTAAGACAATAATGTTGTAAATTGTCTAATAAATCTAAATTTTAAAGAAAAATTAACAGTATAAATTATATTTATAAGAGTTTATTATTATTTGACAAAATAATTAATTTTTTTATTATTTATATGTTTATTAATCTCAAAAAAAGTAATAAACGCATAATATTTTTATGAAAATTAATAACCATAAACAACTGAAAGATTGACACTAAAAAATTTGTAAATCATATTTTTAAAAAACTTTTCTATTTTATTAAATAAATATAAATAATTTTTGAAATAAAACAACTTGTATATTTTTTAATATAATAATAACAATTTTTTCAAGTTATTTATAATTCGGAGTTACAAAGCTAAAATTTTATATTAAAAAATTATTTAAATGTCTAGTTTACATATTAATTTTAGTTTCTAAAAATTATATTAGTAAGTGTAAAAATACTGCAAACCTTTTTTATATAATTTTAGTACAAAATAATTATATTAGTTGTAATTTCAAAATTCAACGGGCTAAATTTTAAAATGATATAATCTAGAATATTTAAAAAATTTTAATATTCATCATTCCATATTAATGAAATTATAATTATTTTTGTGACACTTCCATTCTCAATTGATTTTGTACCAAATATTTTATTCGATTGAAATAATTGATAAGGTTGTTATAATTAATAATTGATTTTCAAAAAAAAATTTCCATATATCCGATCATATTTGAATAATAATAACTTGTTTATATTATAAGAGTTGAAAAGTTCTATAGTTTTAAAATGAATTATTTGAAATAATATTTATCATATTAACAACATACTGAAAATTGAGTTTATTGAAATTCTTTATTAATTTATATTTAGCTTTATCATCAGCCGCTGAAAAAAGTTCGTGCCTTAGAAAATGTGGCGATGAATACGCAAAACGTAAGCATTTATTCTAAGCATTTTACTTATTATATTATATTATACAATTTAATTTATTCATATCAATGTGGTATGTGTATATACATTAAATATATTTTTTATTATTTCTGATTATCAGCTCAAGGTACAAGTTTTGGATTAAATGAATGCCTTTCAATGTGTAATTGTAAGTCATATTATAAATTATTACTTATTTTTGAATAATAACTAATTATCCTTCTATAAAAAAATGTTTCATTGTTTACAAAATATTTAATTTATCAAACCATATTTTATTTTGTAAGAATTTATATAAAAATCAAATTTTTATTAAATAAGAACTTTGAATGTTGAATATTTTACTATTGTTCTTTATTCTATTTTAGTATTCCCTGAAGAAGATCGAGAGCAATGTAAATCAAACTGCAAATATAAATACTGGGATGGGTAAACTTAATTATCTGTTTTCATTAATTTTATATGCATAAATTATGGTTGCAATTAAAATAAAAATGAATTTTTTTAGGCAAAATGATCCAAATAAAGTAGGTAAGTGATTATAAATTAAATAAATAAATACATATCTCTATATATGATATATATAGTATGTATATGTACACCTAAAGTAAAACAAAGCATAGTAATTCAATTATCATTTATGTTTTAAAAATTATAAAATTAATTACAATTAATTTTTTTTTTTTTTTTCAAGGTCAAAGTTCAGGACAGATTAGATCAGGTTAAGTAAATTTAAAAATAAAAATATGTATAAAAAACTTTAAGATGCACATTCACAAAATTTTATATGAAGTCAATTTTAATATTTTCATTTGATTAATAAATTTGTAAGAAATAATTATATATGCTGTTTGTTGTTTTCTTATTTGATATCCAATAGTCTACTGAAGAATCAAAATTCAATTCAAGAAAAATTTTAAATAAACAATAAATTGAAAGAGTATTCTAATAAAGTAATTAAAATAATAAAATAATGTATTTTTTGTATATTTAAAGATTGATTATGTATGTAATAAGTATGCTAAACAATTTCTTCGCCTCAGATAAAATTGTTTTGTTTTGAAAGCTGACATGTGAATATTATGAAATGTAACTCAATTTTTCAGTACATGCTTCACTTATTCTATTCAATAGTATTATTCTATCAAGTAAAATTATTATTTAATAAGAATGTACAATCTTACAATTGAAAGTCGTTTATTGAAATTCAATTTTGATTAAATAAATAATAATTAGATACTTTAATATAAGTTAAAATAGATTTTTACTTTACTGATGAATCTGATGTTTTATTGTTATACTTAACGTAGTATAGTATTCACTTCTAGTAAAAACAAAATTAGAAACAGTATTATAAATAATAATACAACTATAGAAACTTACTGTAAATAATATCAACATTTGTTATTTTTTGTAAATATAAATAATAACTGATCATTTTATATTTGCATTCAACTTATAACAAAAAATAGAAAAATTAAATAATGTGGCTGATTAGATATATATCAAACATAGTTGTGGTTCCAATCAAGCAAAACAAATTATATTAATAAAGATCTCAGTAAATTATATAAGTTAATAAATACAAAACATTAAGCATAAGTATTATATTTTTACAACGATTAATAAAACAACGATTAGAAAGAAACTCAAGTCTCCTCTGAGTATAATTTAATCTACAACATTTACTGTGATAAGTTTATATATAAGTTACTGTATTTTTAACAAAATTATATTTTTCACTATCTTAATCATAAAACAAAAAATACAAGTAAACTTCTTTAGTAAAATTATAATAAATTTAAAAGATAATTCCTTACTAAAAATCAAACCAACTGCATCGAAATAGATCATCTAAAAAGGAAATCTTTATATATATATATATTGTATTTATTAAATAAGGAAATAAAAAAATATAAAGATTTGCTGTTTTAATATGCATTATAAATTTAGAATTAAACATTTCTCATTTGTAAATAGTTTTTTATATTCTTTTATATAATTGTTACAACTCTTTATTAATAAATCAAGAATATTATATTTTTTCTAAATTACTTAATGTAATTTTCTTATCCTTTTGAATTTATTCTTTTTCTTTTATGGAAAAAAATTCTGAAATCTAATGATATAAGAGATCACCTACTATAAATTTTTAAAATATAAACATAAATATTTTGTTTTTTTATACTATTAAAAGTGTGCCTTAAAGCAAACCACAATATTTATTTAATATTTTATTTTATTATTTATCCTTAAATAATCGTAGTTAATGATTCAATTTATTAAACTGAATTACCGTAAAAAATAAAAAATTTTATACTTCTTTTTATCGTTTCTTCTATTTATAACAAATGATTACTCGTGTGTGTATCGTTTAATAACAGTAATTTATTTATTGATAAAAGTTATAATAAAGATATACTGACTTAATATTAAAATAGTTCGTGATAGAGTATAATATGAGCTTAATAATAATTCCGCTCTGTGTCTGGTTCTAAACTAAACTGAGTTCTTCTCGCAGTGAATCAGTATTCACAACTCGTTAATAAACAATGGATTTTGGGAAAATGAGATTTACTGTTTTGGAATTAAAGAAATTATTCATAGATTAAAGTCTGACGTAAAAGAAAATCATAAAGTAAAGGAAAACAAGAAAACCGTGTGTATGGAGTACATGGAAGTTGTAAAGATAAAAATGGGAAAGTCACGTATATATTACATCTTCCCGCTAAGATTAAAGATAGAATTAAAGACAAACAATGTTTTAGATATTTTTATCTTTAAGTATATGATCTAATTTGGCTTCTGATCTTGCTTATCTTATAAGTACTTCTTCTTCCGGGCTTGTTGCGTAGATCACTTGTACAGCTGTTAGATTAGATTTACGAATGTATTCTACAGGAACACTTTCTGATCGTTTTTCTTTGATAGAAATATTTAGTATCAGACAATGGATAATCTTATCACATTCTAATTGTTTTACAAACTATAAATAATATGTGCTATATAATAAAAAATAGAATAAAATGTACAGTATAAGAATTATACGCGTTTGTTCTTTCTCGTTGTTTAATATTTGGTAATATTTGTTTCATATTTGGATAAGTCTTTGAGTTTATGCCTTGTAACTTCTAAATTTTTGAAATTAAGATTTGATATTTTTATTAGTTTTAGTACTAGCAAGTAAGTAAAATTTATAGTGTTTTTTTGTATAACATAAGTGTTCTAATATATGAAATTTCGGTATATGCAATGTATAATTACAGATATGTATAATAATATCAGAGCTTTGTAAATTAATTTCGTTTACCGATACAGGGTTTCGACAACTAACAGTTATATCTGTAATTTAGGGAAAAGTGTATAACCATTTATTTTTATTAGTTAATTTATTTCAAATATCTACTTCTAATTTTACAATTCGAATATCATAATCTTCGGGGATACAAGATTTAGAAAATAATAATTGAATTTCACAAGACTGAGATGTGTATATATGTTTTGACAATTTGCAAACATAGGATTTGGATGTAATTATTTTGTGATCATGGAGATTATCAAGTGTCGAATATTGAGGTTTTGTTACTTGTGACTTTCTCAAGTTTTGTTTTATAACAATGTTTAGAGGTGATATTATGTTAATTATTTCATATAGATCATTATAATGGGAAGTTAATTTCTTAGATTTGAAAATTGTTGAAATTTTGAATAAACTTTATCTCAGATATTGTACATTATAGATTTTGCTTATTTATCGTAATATGCTTAATTTGTTTTTAGATTATATGATACTTTCTTTTGATAATTCTCTACTTTTTCTTCATTTCTATACTTAATTTATTAACTCATCATTATATGTATAATATAATTCAGAGAATTTTGTAATAGCAGATGGGAGAGTTGGTTTTACACTAAAAATTAATTCGTAAGGAGTATAGATTGTTGAGCTATGTGGTGTAGTATTAAATACAAATGAGAAGTAGTCTAAATATAACACAATCGCTTTGTTTTTTGTTGACATAATGTTTCAGATAATCAGTTAGAGATTGATGAGTTCTTTTTAAAGCTCCGTTAGTTTGAGGGAGATATGGAGTATTTTACATATGTTGAATTTTAAATAATTCAGCTACATCTTTGAATAGATTAGAGGTAAATATTTTTGCTTGATTAGTTAATATACTACAAGGTATACCGAATAAACAAATAAATTTCGTAAAGAAAACCTCAGTAACAATTTTTGATTCGTGGTTTGGTATAATGTAAGCTAAAGTGAATTTAGAAAGATTGTTTTGCAAAGTTGAAGCGTATTTATTACCCGAATCAGATAGAATAAATAAACCGATTATATCCAAGGCAGTCCTTTCAAAAGGTTTGTTTGAAGTAGTAGTAATTTTCATCGGTTTCTTATTTTTATTTCTAATCAATTTAATAATATTTTTAAAGAGAAATCAATTCTCTTGTTAAATATTTATATTTTAATGAACATAAATAATTTATAATGAAATTGTAATCATTCTCGTGTAGTACTAAAATCATGTTTATCAATTTCAAAAGAGGAAAAAACAATTTTAAATGGAATGTAAAGTATAAAATTTAAAAATAATTTTTTCTACATAAATATCCTTTCGGTTTAGAAGATTAAAATTTGTATCCGAAAGTAACCTTTTTTTATCCTATTCAATTTTAAATGTTGCATATTAAAAAGAAAATTTTTATATTTGTGGGTTTGTTACTAAAAAAATATATTACTCAACAACTGCGATTATTCTTTCAAGTAGAATCTTATTTATTTTTTATTTAAATTAATTTTATCTTTCAATAAAAATATTGGAAACCAAATCTTATGAATTGATATTTCAAATGATAATATTGATTAATAAATAAAAATGAATATTTTTATACTAAAAACCGATTGTTATTCTACTTCACTATTTAATATTGAAATAAATATTAAAAAATAAATAAATAAAACGTTATAAATAGTATTTGACATTTACGTAATAGTTGTTGTAGTAAATTTTTTTACGATCATCTTGAACGTCATAATTCGATAAAATTTAGTTTTTTTTGCAAATTTTAGTCTTTTGAATTTATAAGCACACTATGAGAAAATTTATATAACCCGTTTCTTTAAGTGTTACAGTCCATACGGTTATTATATATAAAAATGATATTTTATTTAGGATAATAAAAATATATGAAAATTTTCATTTATATTTATGATAAATATAGTTTCTTTCCGTTAGAGAAAAAGATATTTTTTATCAAGATATTTTTATAAAAAATAAATACAACGTTTAGTACAAAAATTATCATTATGTAAATTAAATTTGAAGTAAAGTATGAAATAAAAATATATTAAGTTTATTATAAAAATTTGTATATAGTTTTAATTTCTATATACTATTTATTTTCATTGCTTTAATTCACCGAGTTTAGCAATATTATTAAAAATTTTGTTCCTGTTAATTTAAAAGAATTGTTGTAACGTCATGTAAATATAAATATAGTAGGGGTATACGGTCAAACTTGAATTAGTAATTACATAGATTTTGAATTTATTAAATAATTATTAAATAAAAATAAATAATTTTAATATTATAAATTATTATAAACTCCATACTAAATTATAGATTATAAGAACATTACTTTTTTAATTCTTTAATTAGCATTATATTTCTCGAAATAAATAAAAATAAAAATAAAAACCTGGATATTTAATTATGATTCATTTTGATTGTTACAAAAAGGTTTAATCGGTTTTTTAATCCATCGAATAGTTTTTTTTTCTGATAAATTAACTGCATTTATTTCATACCACATCAAACTAACTATATCACAAAAATATGAAGAAAAATAATAACCAATTTTATATGAAAATACAAAGACAAAACTTAATAAATTCATTTTATGATGATCAAATAATAAATCTACAAGATTAAATTTGGACAATAAATAATATTATAAAAATTTTCTTAGGTGATCATTAGGTTAGTTATATTTTAGGTATATATTAGATATTTAAGGAAAGTTTGTTGATATGCAGTATGAAAATGAATGACATTTTTTAAAATGCTCGTTAACTTATTCTTAGTTTTAAATTTTTAAGCTTGTTCCGATAAATAGATATAACCGTTCACGTACTTTGTTCTGTAATAGAATTAAATAATTTTATTTCGTTTTTGAGTATTCTTCACGGAAGAAATGATCTTATCATACTTTCTCGTTAATTAATACAATTAATATTTTATAATAATTTATAATCACGTGTAAAAAATTTTTTAAATTTCGATAAATAAGCAATATTAATGTTTTTTTAAGTTTAACAATTTTAGAAATAAGATATTAGTTAAATTTAATATAGAATATGTTTATACTTCATAACAAAAGTATTATTTTTTGTTTACAATAGCATATAATTATTATTTAGAAGTTTGAAAAAACTTTTAAAGCAATTGTTAATCAACGCTCATATCGATAAAATTCGAATATTAATATTTGGACTGCATTTAAAAATTATTTTATTTTTTTTATAAAATATCATATTATGTATAAATTTTATTTGTCAATAAATTATTATTATTTTTTAAAACAGATATTAAATAATAATACTGGAAAGAATTTTGATGCAATGTAAAAAATAATGTAATCACAGATTTTAAAAAATTATCGATTACCAGAACAATAACCAATATCTTATACATATTTTTTAATATTTTTCTATTGTACAATCTATTAGTTTTATTAATTTATTAAATAAAAAAGTATAAGAAACTATTATACTTTTTTACCGATTTTACTAGAAATAAATTCTTTTTATTATGTTTAAATGCATCGAATTATATACCTATAATCATCAAAGTTGCGAATGTACGGATACGTATTTAGAAAAGTTTAGGTGCACCGAACGAAGAATTCTTTGTATTTAATATATTGCCTTTATTACAACCTTTTTGTAAATTGAAAAATATTAGTCATTAAATATCCTCGACTGGAGGTGAAATAAAACTATCTTATCGTTTATTTTAATATTATACAAAACATTTACATGTAGTTATTAATATAATATACAAAATATATTATTATATATGTTAGCGCAAACTCATATTTAACTTAGGCATAAGTTGCTGGGTACAAGAGGACTAGGAACACCTTATCGTTGCCTTCGAACGAAAGGATGATGGTAATTGTATGGACAAGTTAACGGGAGATTATTTAATGTGCAAATTATACTTCGTAAGTTAGTGCGTGATCATTGAGCGAATTTTATTTTTATCAATACATAGCGAGTGTAAATAATTCTGTCATTTTTGTAATTAACTTTAAACAATTTTTGCCTTACGTCTTTTGTAATTATAGAAGTTTTATAAATAATACAAATCGCACATTATTTTTTGCAACGAGCTTATATTAAATGAAATTATTTTGAATTTCAAATTTTTTATTAATTTAACTGGTTATCTATCCCAGTGCTAAATGAACAAAACTAGAAAATGCTTAACGAACAACAAGGCTAATAATAATCATAAAAACCTAATGGCTGTTTACCATTTACCAAACTCTTTTCTGACAATAAATTTTGTTGTTATAGATTTATGAATATAGTCACTATCCGAAGTCTTATTTAGTAGGTGTATTGTAAAATGAAAAGTAATATCGAAAAACTATTGTATCAATATTATACGGTTAATGAATTATTATTAATATTCATTTATTATGTAGATGTATAAAAGCACTAATATATTTGTATCTTAATAAATAAAATTCTAACATATATTAGTAATATAAATTTTATTGTAAACATTTTTTTACTTATCTTTAAAAAACAAATTTTTGCTTATTTATAAAGGTACATATATTTATATATAAATTTATTAACTATTATTTTTTTCAATAAAACTTTATTATTTTTTATGTAATAGAAACCACGAAACAGCATTAAGTAAACTTGCAGGACTTTGAACTTCTTCGGAATTAACGTAACTTTTTACTTCATCGATACTCATTTCAACAACTTCGTTAAATTGGTTTTCAGAGATTTTTTCTCCTCCTGAAATCAATTTTTTATTCTTAGTGGAAATTTTTATATAACACATATTTTTAAATCACTTAAGTGTAATTATATTTAGTTAAATAAAATTTTTTAAATTGTATAATTATATCAAACTTACCGCAATGAGTATTCATTTCATCTGTAACTTCAACATAGAATAGCGTTTCTTTACTTGTCAAGGATCCTATAAATCTATAATAACAATTATATCAGTTTTTTCAAATATCTTATGAAATAACTAATATTTTATTTTTGATTATCAATTATATTTAAAAATTTATCAATATTAGTAAATATTAAAAATTAATATCATTATTTATAATTAATATTTAAAAACATATATTTTGTACAGTATTATTTATTTTATAATATTATATTTGATATATTAGTAAAATATTTTAAATTCTTTATTAAAATATCAATGGAATCTTTCATCATACTTTTAAGCAAAATATAAGGCTTTAAAGACTTATCAAATTATTAAAATTATTATTCACTATATCGTCGTGTACTAGGTAATAATAATAATAATATGTTAATTAAACAAAAATGAATATGATTTAATATTATCAAAATGAATATAAATAACTGATTATTTTACACATTTTATAATGGATCCATAAGATCAATAATTAGATAACAAGATTCATTCATTATCTAATCAGTTAATTAATTATAAATAACTTTTTCCTAAAAATTTACCAGAACTAATAATCAAGTATATCAATTGTGGTAAATTATATAAATTAAATAATTAACATAAGTTAGTTATGATAAAGCATTAGCTCTACAATAGTTAAATAATTGATTTAATTGAGAAATAATATTAAATACTTATTTTCAACAGAGAATTCATTTTAAACAATAATATTAATTGTCAATGCATTAATTTGAAAATAACTGTACGATAATGCTGAAAAATTATAAATAATGTTCAAATATATAATAATAAATAAGTAATTTATAAATTAATTAATTAAAAATTTAATATATACAATGTTTTATATCATAAGTTTATCTTTTCCAAGTTTTCAAAATCTTATCAACTAGAATGACAAAGATGTTAATGATAGAATCGACGAATAATAAATATATAAATATCTTAGAAATGCCAAAACTATCAAACTTCTAAAGTTATAATTCCATTTTGAATCATTATTCAATATACTACATAAACATCGATAAGACCGTTGATTCATAAAAGAACTTATAAATTTAAAGATCATAACGAATATTATTATTATACAATTAGTACTTTGACTAAATAATGATAACTAAACAAGGTAAGAAACGAAGAAGAGGTTATTCTTTTGGGGAATTTAAAGTCAATACAATCAATTAATAATTTTTGGCCTGAAAAAATTATTTGAATCATAAGAATTTATATTAAAATATGTCAACAGACTAATTCTTATTTACCATTTTTACTTCATGCCTTGTATTATATGAGTATTCCACATGAAATAAAGTAAATCATTACATAATTTTACTTGAAATTTGTTTTAGGTGACACGTATAAAGATTAAAGGTACATTTGAGATATTTTTTTATGCGAAGGGTTTTGTGATTTGATTTCAGCTAGCAGAAGTTAACACAGGTATGTAACATGTCAAAGACCTAACCCTACCCGATTGTATAAAAATAACATAACGATAGATCCATGCGATGAAAAAAGATTAATTTTATAAAAGTTCGTTGACATCGAAAGATAAAAGTTTGTAGGAATAAATTATTGACCGATAAAAAAAATGATTATGAAAACGAAGTATACTTTGTATTAACGGGCACTAACGAAAAAATGTTTCAAATACTTTTTGTACGGCGTCTACGAGTTTGTTACGCGTATTTACATAAAAAACGATATTTGATTCGCAATGCGCAACATAAGTACTACATCAATAAATTCAACCCACTTATAACTTGTAATTTTTTGAAAAGCAGTTATTGGTGCCTCGTATCCACATTTTTCTATTAATTTATCTTGAGCGATTTCTACCGGAGATTTATCTTTATCGATTTCAGCATAACAAAGTTCAATAGTAAAACCAAGCGCCGGTGGATATTTTTGAAGATCGATAAGTTCCTGTCTTTCATCATTTGGCAAACAAGCGCAGTAGGAAGCAGGTCGAAACTGCTTAACAAAGACAAGTTTTTCACGATTCCGATTATATACGAGTACAACAACACTGTCGTACACTTTCATAAAATCCCAAATCTTTTCTTTACCGTCTTGGATATAATTCATTCGAAGCGGTCGTATATTCGAGGAATCATTGGTTAAATTAACCAAACGTATTTCGGTTACATTCATCATGCGTTTGCGAATACTTTGATTTTTTTCTTCGAGCAACGCATTTGTCATTTTGTGCACCTTTTCGACAGATAGGACTTTTAAATCGTTTGAATCTTGTTCCATTGCTCTAATTATTTCTGCTGAGAAATCACCGATCACCGACGACGACTTAGTAATAATCCGATAAAAAGGAGTCGAAACAACGAAGCTACGATTACAAAATAAGTGAACGCGTTCGCGTACATCCACTACGAGATTCGCAAGAAGACTGCATTGATTACGGAAAGTCAAACGCTTGTGGTGCGAACTCGAGAAACTCGGTCCGTGTTTGGCGAACTTTGTCCGCGTTACTTTTTATCGAGGCATCGGTACTTGTTAAATAGAAAAAATTATGCAGATGAATGTTTTTAAATTGTACGAATCTAAATCGCACGAATCTGCAGTCGTTATAAACATTTAAATTATAAATATATAAATTATAATATGTAGTAACGAGTAAACGTCGATTGAATGCGTGTTACGGAAAATTTTCCACTAAGTGAATCGATAGCAAGTTTCGTTTCTCTTTATCATTGGCTTCTAGATCATTGGCTTCCTCGGTGTAAAGTCTGTAAAATCATTATAGTCTTCATTTATTCGTAAACGCGTAACGTCTATAAACTTATCTCCATACATTCTTATTTAGATTTACGAGAAAACAATTTGACAAGAAATTTCAACTTCAAATTTGTTCTGCACGCGCAATTATTTTATCTATTTTTTAACAATTTTTAATTATTTTTTTTATAGATTTAAAATTATGGTATTTCTTATCCCAATGCTTCGTAACTATAATTATCATGTTTTTTAAATTAATATTGTTGATTTTCAAAAATTCTGCACTGCCGTATATTGATAATAAATTTAAGATATAAATTTTTAAATTGGTTTTATATTTAAGAATATAAAAGTTAGGATAGCATATAAAAAATCGTTTAGTTCTAAAACTATAAATACCATTATTCAGATTTTATAATTTCATGGGTAGTTAGAGCTTTTATTTTACAAATCATAATTAATTAAAATTATTTTTTAATTAAATTCATAAAGTAATAATTATGAACGTTACGCTAAGATTATTAAAAATTTAAACATTTTTAATATTTATAAAAAAAAGTTACAAAATAAAAATTATGTAAAAAATTTTAGTTTTTAAATTTTGAGTTGTAAATTTTTATTTAAGATAAATTTAACTCAGATGCTCGATTTCTAAGGTTACAAATGTTTTTATCGAATAAAATATTTCATTAAAAAATATAATTTTTGTGTGTAGAATTTTAATCTTTAATGTAACATGTATGGATCTAAATTTAATTATATATAATACTTACTATAAAAATTCAATACAAACGTGAAGAAATTATGGATGCAATTTAATTATTACTATTATAATTGTTCATAAAAGTAAATTAAAATATGTCCTAATTTTAAAATTTTCAATTTCTTACTTAAAATTTTCTATTCAGAAAAATCAACAATTTCAATTTATTTATTTCAAGATATTTCACAAAAAATTA
The DNA here is from genome assembly GCA_018907195.1 of Dolichoris vasculosae. Taxonomy (NCBI): domain Eukaryota; kingdom Metazoa; phylum Arthropoda; class Insecta; order Hymenoptera; family Agaonidae; genus Dolichoris; species Dolichoris vasculosae. The sequence continues at coordinate 917,600 of JACCHY010000005.1, read as the reverse complement.
CGATAAAAGTCTAAAATAAATTTCTTAAAGATTATAATTGAATTAAATTTTCTTTTTTATTAAATATTTTTCACATACGATAGAATTTCATTTTATTTCAAGGAAATCAATTAAATTCAAATTCAATAGTATAAAAGGTGTTTTTAGGATTTTATTGAAATTGTATAGACAAACAAGTAGATCATTGTACTTTTGCTCTTTTGAGACTTTGAAAAAAGGAATTGCATCGAACAATTAAAATATATAAATTGGGTTTTAACTTCTACAGATTTGCTTAATTATGATAAATAAAAAGTCTAAAAATTATTACACAATGAATGATTAGATAAGTTTAATAAAAACTATTGCAGTGGTTTATAAAAAAACCTTGGTAAAGAAATTTATATATAACAAATCTTTGAAAAAAAATATATATCAATTTTTATTAAAGATTTAGTTTTGATAATACAGTATATATAAATAAAATAATACTCTTTTATTATAGTCTTCTTTTAATACTTAAAATTTCTTATCTAAATAATAAGAAATTGGTTTATAAAATTTAGTTTAATATTCAGAATAGTTGAATAAGGTGCTACATACAAATAGAAAAATATTTCAATTTAAAAAATGTTCTACTAATTTTAAAAACTGTTATCTATTTATAGTACATACATTGTTTACATATGTTAAAATACTTATTAAACTATACAGATTAATGTAATGTATTTTGTCATTTACGCGGATAAATATAGATTTATATCAATTAATAAATATTTATACTTATAATATTAAAATTACTAATAAATAAAAATTATTTGAAATTTTTTTAAATAAATTCATACTAACTCGAACTATTTATATTTAAATAAAAATGAAAAAGTATATAAATCATTTATGGATGATTAAATCTTTAGTTATATATTTTACGTGCATATAAACTATTTAAATATGTGAATATAACTTAAAATTTTATATTTTTTAATGTTAACATTATTTTTTTATATAATTATAAACATATTTATTAGAAATAAAATCTCAATATTTTTATATAAATTAAAATTTATAAATTATTAATTATTTAAAAAATATTTTGATTTAGAAAATTATATTACAGCAGTTTTCAACTTTTTCATTAAGCATAAATATTTTACACTTAGTAGTTAATATAAAAAAAATTATATTTTACACTAGTTTATTTATAATATAATACATTAGAATTTGACTATTGAAACTTTTTAATATTTAAAATGTTTTAATTTTAAGTCTAAAGAAATTCAAATAATTATACTCAACCAATAATAAATATTAATATTAATATATAATATAAATTTTACTAATTTTACGAGAGGTTTAACGTATTTAAATGATTTTTTTACAGATAATTTGGATGTAAGAAGAAAATATATATTTAATCATATATATTTAATCACATATATTTATATCACGATTTTCATTGGTATGTATAATTAATATAGAATATTTTTTATTATACCATGAGTATAATAATTAAATATATATATAAAAACATTCTTTTTTTTAATTTACTATATATTTTACTGTTGATTTATAGTTGATTTATATAATGAAAATATTTATGAAAATTAAAATATAATTTATAATCTACATACTATTTACTAAATTTATCATTTAATTATTAACAAATAAAATATTATTTAAATTTGATATATATCATTTTTAATGTTGTTTAATAATTTATGACATAAAATCATACACAACCACATATCCAGCCATACAATAAAAACATTAAATTTACTTGCATATGAAATGTAATTACGTATCCACGATTAATTTTGTTTGCTATGGAGTAAAAGCGGGATAAGTTTGTCAGAATTAATAGGTTTGATGAATCTTTGAAGTCGCTTCATTCAATGCTTAACGATTATACAGCAAAATAAGTAAAAATGGCGGCTGCCGTAGATACTGTAAGAGAAAAAACTCTTCAAGATTATAGAAAAAAGCTCTTTGAGCATAAAGAGATCGAGTCTCGCCTAAAAGAGAGTGAGTGTTTGTTAATAATACATTTTTATATACTTTTATAAGTTTGTTCTATAATTCTTTTACACTTTTATCTATTTTAGAGGTTATATTGATTAACTTATTTACCTTATTTTTTAAAATATTAATACTATTATAATTTATAAAACAGTTGTGTCGTTGTTATTATTAATAAATTGAAATTTACTTTTCAATTAAAATTATTTTTCGTATTTTAGTGCGAGATCATTTAAAAGATTTAACCAAACAATATGACAAGTCAGAAAATGATTTAAAAGCTTTACAAAGTGTTGGTCAGGTACACGCTTGTATTATAAAAGTATTATTTGTATTTTAATTTTTAATATTTCCTAAATTATATTATAAATTTTAGATCGTTGGCGAAGTTTTAAAACAACTCACGGAAGAAAAGTGTATGTATTTTAAATTCAATACATAAATCTTGTTTCACTTGTAAATGCGAATACACTTATAACGATCAATTGTATTACAGTTATAGTCAAAGCAACGAACGGTCCACGATATGTTGTTGGTTGTAGACGTCAACTGGATAAAAATAAACTCAAATCAGGAACAAGAGTAGCTCTAGATATGACCACCCTTACTATTATGCGTTACCTACCTCGTGAAGTGAGTATTATTTATTATGAATAATGTTTTTATTAATTTGTTATTTTACAAATAATCTCTAATAAAGTGTTTATTATTGAACGATCGTTTATTTTAAATACTTTTGTCATTATTTTTTATAATTTAAAGATTTATAATATCCAGTTAAAAATTGATTATTAAGACTGATTATAAATTATTTTTGAAATCTTTTATATAACTATTTGGATATTACTTTTGTATTATAATTGTAATGAAACTAATGTATATTTTATTTTATTTTGTTAAATATTAAGTTATGCTTAGAAATACATGCTTCTGTATTGTATGTGCAAGTTTCAAGATTACATTGTATAATATCGATTCTCTCTGTTTATTAATTCAAGTAACGTAAATATATCTAATTTTTTGGTATTGCTTTCTATAGGTTGACCCATTAGTTTATAATATGTCTCACGAAGATCCTGGTGATGTTACTTATTCAGAAATTGGTGGCTTAAGCGAACAAATACGTGAATTGAGAGAAGTTATTGAATTACCATTGTTAAATCCTGAACTCTTCCAGAGGGTAGGAATTACACCACCTAAGGGATGTTTATTGTACGGACCACCAGGAACTGGTAAAACATTACTCGCTAGAGCTGTAGCGAGTCAATTGGATGCAAATTTTTTGAAAGTAGTATCCAGTGCAATTGTAGATAAATATATAGGTGAATCTGCTAGATTAATCAGAGAGATGTTTAATTATGCCCGTGATCATCAACCTTGTATAATATTTATGGATGAGATTGATGCTATTGGTAAGCCAATTTTTATTTAATATTACTATTTTCTTAAGTTTCATGCTTATAAGTGTAGTTGAATATTCCAAATATAATTCCATTCGATAATTTTTTTATTTGAATTGATTTATTTCTCAAATGAAATACTTTTTATTTTCAATTTCGATATAGGTGGTAGAAGATTTTCCGAAGGAACCAGTGCTGATCGTGAAATTCAAAGAACTTTAATGGAATTATTAAATCAGATGGATGGTTTTGATTCATTAGGGCAAGTGAAAATGATAATGGCTACAAATAGGCCAGATACATTAGATCCAGCTTTATTACGACCTGGAAGATTAGATAGAAAAATTGAAATACCGTTACCCAATGAACAGGCTAGATTGGAAATTTTAAAAATTCATGCTAATCCTATTGCCAAACATGGAGAAATAGGTGTGTTATTATTCAGTTATATAAACTTCTTTTATCGATCGGTATTCAAATTATTTTATTTGATTTATAATTTTGTAATAATTGTCTTAAAACTTATTTTTTATAAGATCGTATGAATTTATTTTAATTTTAATTTAATTTAAATAGTAAAATAAAAGCGAATAAGTAGCGATACATTTTTACTAATGTTTTATCGTTCAATTTGATAGTTATAAATTATTATTTAAATAATTGATTTAACGTTTTTATGTAGATAGTTTGTAATAAGAAATTGATTTCTTTGATGACTTATTAAACTTAATAATTTAATTCTTTTATAGATTATGAAGCTGTAGTGAAACTTTCTGATGGCTTCAATGGTGCTGATTTAAGAAATGTATGTACAGAAGCAGGATTATTTGCTATTCGCTTAGAACGAGAATATGTTATACAGGAAGATTTCATGAAGGCTGTTAGAAAAGTATCAGATAATAAAAAACTGGAATCAAAATTGGATTATAAGCCAGTATAAAATCGATTGTTTCATTGTACTTTTATTATTAAAATTCACGCGGATAACATGATTTATATTAATAAATATTTGTATTCAGAAATAAAAAACATTAACGTCTTATTAATTTTATTCATTTTATTAATCTTGATTTTTTCCTCTCTTGGTACTCTTGTACATTATCAAATTTTCTTTTATATAATATTGGTAGTAAAGTTTGAGTAGACGCAGTGTGATATTTTCTCCAAAATTCATTTAACGATTGAATTTGAGTATTTAAATTATTATCGATAACGAAAGTATTTTTATTATATTTATAAATTTCAATTTTGGTATCCGTTAAAATCCAAAGTCTATTTTTATAATATTGACACTCTAAAGGTTCCTTTTCTAATGTAAGCGATTCTAAATATTTTACCCTAAAATTCTTTTTCTCTGTTGAAACATTATAAATTAATATTACATTACTACAATAAAAGGTAATTGAAACAATAGAATTTTCTTTATCAAGTTGTAATAATTTTAAATGTTTTACTGGTGAGACCGTAACATTTTCTTCTAAATCGTATTCTTTTAAAGTTTGATTTATTCTAAGTAAATCATTTTGTGATAAATTTTCATGGAAATAAACTGTTAATAATTCTTTTCCATTTTTAAAATCCCAAAATATTAATGTTCCATCTCCTCCACTAGATACCAAAATATTTTTATCGTGAGGTACGATAGCTACATTTGTAACAAAATATTTATGTCCTAAACAATATGATAATATATTATAACAATTAGGAAACATAGAAACTCTAATTTTTTCATCTCTATCTGCTGTGACGACATATTTTAGATCATCGGTTACTAAAATATCTAACAACATAGATAAATGACCAAGAAGTAACTGTCCATTTTCATTGGGTTTAGTAGTTGAAAATAAATAAGCATCTCCAGATTTGTCTGATATGATAATATCATTATTTGAAAGAAATTTGGCTTTACTTGCTGCCCTGCACATTGTTCGACTTGAAACAAGTTCGAAATCTTCTCGTTTAAACAAACATAATTGTTTACGGTTTGTACAAACTAAAAAGTAGTATCCATCGTTTGAAAATTCTACACTTGTCAATGTGTGAATTGATTCGATATCTTCTTTATTGTGACCTTGAATATCATTTTTGCTTTCTAGTTTCGGTAGAGTAATAACATTTGTAAATTTATTTTCTAGGTTATAAAGTAAAACACTGTCATTGCTGCATAAAACAACAAGAGAATTGTAAATCGAAAAACTCATATTTAATATTTTGCATTGAACATTTTTATTTTATTTTCGTCAATATATTTTTAATTATGTAATTTATAAATAAAATTTATAAAATATAAATCGATGAAATGTTTTCTTAATTTAAACCACGTGTAGTTATAATTTATAAGTTGTATTTACATTCTGTATTTGCGTTGGTTACAGGTTAGTTTCATTGTGTACACGATTCATTGCGCGCCATCTCAATGAGATTTTATAAATATTTTATCTAACGAATCAACCGATGACAGTTGTCTATTATTTATATTTGTAAACGAAATTTTTAAATTAATCTACAAAGTATGGATTCTATAAAAAGGGTAATATAAAATATACTTTCGTATTTATATTTGTATATACAATTTATTGATGTATGTACATCGGTTTAAAATAGATTATGAAAGTAAAATTAAATATTTATTAAATTGTAATCAGTGAATTTAACGCTTATTAAATTTAACATTTTAATATATTTTAATTATTATTTTTATATTTTATCATATAATTTTGATTTTAAAATATAACCTTAAATGTATAATTAGGTTTTCTATTTCTCTTAACAAATTAAAACGTATATATTTGATTTAAATTTATATAAATGTATAAAAAATTCTAGTACAAACATTATTATGATTATTATCTCGTTATGAAATTATTATTTTTTTAAACAGGCTGATAGTAATCTTAGTATTTCTTCAATTGTCTCTGACTCTAGTCCAAACGATGATTCAGAAATAACAACTAAAGTAAATTCCATGCAAAAAATCTTATTAGAAACAGTTTCTAATACAAATGCCGAGAATGCAACTCTTGGAAATGAAATTTTAGAATTATTAAATATACTTAAATTTGATATAAAATCTCTTCCAAGCGATATTAAGGAAGAAATTCAAATAGTCGCAGCAATTCTAAAATCAGAGGGATTGCCTTCGATCGATGAGACAGCTTTAAAATTATGTTTAGAAAAAAGAAAAATTGAGAGTAAAATGAAGGAGAGAGAAGAAAGATTATTTAAAGCAAGATATAATATGGCCTTTGCGAAATACAATACTTTGCAAGAAAAACTTACTCAAATAAGAGCAGAAATAGAACATATTGACGATACATTAAGATTGAAAATATCTAAAGATGAAAATGCAGAATCGGACAGGATACTTTGGACGAATAGACTTCACGATTATAAAGGTGCTATTGAAAAATTAGAACAAGAATTAGATACTTTACACAGTCAAGAAATTGGTTTAGATAAAACTTTACAAAAATCATCGCTTTTAATGGACAAGTTAAATGAACTGAGTCAATTAGATAATACCTTAGAACGATATAGTGATTTACCACCCAATTTAGTACAAGCAAAAAATATGTTGGAATGTAAAGCTCAAGAACTCGAAGAAATTAAAACTTTATTACATAATAAAATGAATAATTAAGTATAAGTACATATTTTTAATTATTTTTTAATAAAATATCTTGATAATTAAGGCTTTATTTATAATCATATTATTGAAATTTATAGATTAAGAATTTGTTTATTATTTAAAAAAATAATGCTCAGTATTTTTTTTAATATTGTGAAAAAAGAGAAATGTATTTTGAAAGCAATTGGGTAATACTAATAAGTTGTGTAATGTTAAACTATGAATAATTGTTTAGTGATACAAAAAAAATAATTACATAATTCTTTTAATATCTCGTATGTAATTTTTAGATTTTGTAAATTTAAATATTAATTTGATATATATATATAGTTCGTATTATACAATTTTATATGTTTTAATAAGATTTCTTATAATTATTTAAATAACAATAGATTATTTTAAGATTCTAGGAATTATAATTGATTGAAATTACTGAAAAAACTAACACTAAAGTATTACAAAATATAAATTATTAAAATTATAAATATTATACTAAATAAAATAAAATGAGAGTACATAAGATTATAAAGTGCTTTGATATTTTAAACAAGTAAAGAGTTCGATAAATATGTTTGTTGTAGATTTTAACAATCTTATCAATTACAGAAAAATATATTTGAAATAAAAAGAAGTAATTGAAATACAGTTGTTTTTTATTTTAAAATAATTTTTTTTCAATTTTTTTATATATAATATTCAACTTATTGTAATAATTTGGAAAAAATTACAAAAAATTGTAATTAATTTAATAAGTATTATATGTTACATATATAATTTCATTCCAAAATATTTATTAAAAATGTTAACTATATTTTTTATCATATATTAATGCAGTATTTTTAAACTTTGATTCCGATTAATATTATATTTTTTACATATTTGAAAATATATTCAAATCACTACATTTTTAGTTTTTATTTATAATTATATACACAAAGTTATAAAATATTTTTAATAAAAGAAAAAACTTATAACACTAAATTAAAATAAATTATTTCTTAATTATATAAATAATTAATATTATTATCAATTAGTATAATAATACAATACAATTTAATATATAACTTAGAAACATTAAATACTTATATTTTAAAGTTTTTTTCACTTTTCATATAATTTTTTTACAAAATGGTGTTTAAACTATACAACTTTTCACGTATTCATAAAACATAATTATGACTACAATACCACAAGTATTAAAAACCATATTTTGATCGAGTTTGTTGTCGACTTGCTTTATTTTGTGCCCACTGATTTTTTAATTCAAGTTCCATGGCCTTAGCTTGATGCGCTAAATATGTAATTTGATGTTTCTTTTTTGATTGACCACTAGGACCTGCACCAACAGACACAGGTCTATGAACACTTTCATCCGTAAGAGCTTTAATCATCCATTCTCTTTCGTCTGGTTTTATGTCTTCACCACTAATTTCAATAATATCAACATTATTAAAATCATTTTTTCGTTTAACTCCTCTTTTACCACATAAATATTCTATTGCTTTTTCATCAAAAGCTACATTTCCTTCCGAATCAATATTGTATTCCTGTTCAGGAATTGGTAATTTGGGGCCAACTTCAGCCTTATTTTTTAATAGGATTTCTTCTTTCGGAAGATTAATAACATTACTCGTTAGCATTTTATTAGTTTTGTTTTCTTCTTTAAGTACAGTTTCTTCATCGTTGGATTCTCTTAAAGGAGATAACGCTGTTATATCATTGATTTCATCAGTAGTCATAGGTTGTAAAACTTCATCGGAAACATTTGTAGCTGATAAAGAAAAAAAATCTATTTCAGACGATCCTTGGTCATCTTCATCATCCGAATCTGATTTGTATGTTGGTAAAGATTTAAGCGTTGATGTTGCAGCTTTCTTTTGAGTAATGGAATCTTCTATTATTTTTTTATTTGGGATAACTGTATCGTTTGATACAATTGATTTTTTTATTTCAACCGGTTTCTTTGTTAATACATGAGGAATCAATGTATTCTTTTTTTTAATTACCGGTGAAGTTTTTGGTGGTGGTAATATATTGATAAGACCCGACTTTCTCTAAAACAATTTAAACATTAATATGTGAAAATTTGATAACAGTTTTTATTTAAAGTTTTAAAATTACCTGCAACGGTTGTCTTTTCGATTGATTTTGTTCATTTTCCACATCTATGTCCTTAAACTAAATAAAATATTAAATATTAGATATAGTCGTCAATTCTAATTTTTATTTTAAATCTTTATTCTTTTCAAGTATTAAAGCAATTATTTTGTCTTACATCTGTTAGAGAAGGAATCGATATTTTGATTGGCCCTTTTTTCCTATTAGGTGGTTTTTCTATTTTGCCATAATTAATTTTATTGGGTACGGGCAAATTATCAGCATCTTTAATATTATTTTTGTTGAATACTTCGATTAATTTTGGTTTTGGTATTGTATCAAAATTAAGTGTCTGTTCATTTTGTTCACATATTTTATCACTATTTACACTGTTAGTTTGTTCTATTTTTGGAATAGGTAATTGTAATTTAATATTTTTATTTACATTCTGAAAAGAGATTTTTCGAGTTTTTATTTCTATTGTTGATTCATTAATTTCTTCTTCAATTTCACTTTCATCGCTACTACCATAAGCTACTAGGCTCATTTTATATGTTAAAATTTACTAAAAGAAGTGTAATCTAAAAAATATTAGTTTTATTATTTTAAATATGTTTATATTACAATGTTTTCAGGTTATGTTTATTTTGTTCAAGTATTTATCACATACTTAATCGATAAAAAGGATTTCGTACTATACTGTAAAAGGTACAATGTATATACTTAAATTTCAAAAGGTTTAGTTAGATGGTGACAATAGTTTTTGTTTCTCGGAAAGCATTTTTACATTTAGTAAAACGGATTGTAGAGTACCGGGACTTTTGATATTATAAAATCAATGTTAACATTATATCTTCGCTTTCGATAAAAATATTTATTTATTTAAATTGGTTTCCTAAAAATTACTTTACAAAATACACTTTTCCCAAGTATATTTTTGGTACGTTTGTACATAAGATATGTATTATCTCTAGATAAAAGACTTAATGTTTAGAATAATATTTATACTTAGCTTTGATGAAGTTTGATCGTTAGAACGCTCAAAAGTTTTATATTACAATAAATCAATCCATAGCAACTTAACATATCAAATCAGAAAATAATTTATTAATAACTGAATAAACTGGTAATTAAATATAAAAATAAATGTAAAATAACAGATTAATACAAAATAATTCATATTTTATTTGGGTAAAAATGAATCAATCAATTTAAAATTAATATTAAATAAGATTAAATTACGGTAACCATTTAGTAATTTGTTAATTTTTGCAAAAATAATTACATTAGGTGGTTTAGGTTAATTATTTCAAGTGATCTTATACTTTCTAATCTTTATGCTTAATATTTATAAAGAAAATTTCCGCTATTATTTTTCTTTAATTTGAAGTTATCAATAAAGGTTTAATATATTAATTCTATAAAATAGATACTTTTTTATATTATAAATATAAGATACATTAGTTCTTAATTAATTTTATTTGTAAAAAATGTACTTTAATCCTTATTAAAATTAAATACACATTTAAAACTTATTATTACGTATGAGAAGTTCAACTTATCAAAAATTGCGAAAAAAAGTACATTTTTGATAAAAAAAATTGTAGACTTGAATAGTATAAGTATCGATAAACTAGATAGTTTGATCTAAGATCTAGATATTTTATTTTAACTTATTTGTTTATTATATTTTTAAAAAATACTATAAATAATCCGCAAATATCCGCTGGAATATATTTTTCAAAATACAAATTAATTATGATTTCTGAAGATAATTTAACAAATACAGCATTATAATATACATTGAAATTAAATTTATAATTATAATATAATTTATAAAAAATAAAACAAATGCATAAAAAAGTTTAAAAAAAATTGTTTTAATAACAATTAATTTAATTCCAATAAATTTTTGTATAAAAAATGAAAATAGATGCATGTGTATAAAAGAAGATAAAGTTAAAAAAATTATCTAAATAAATTTTAGGAAACTAATTAGATAAAAAGGTATGTATCGATAATTTCAATTCTTAAATGTAATGAGAAAAGAATTGAGATATGATTATTTATTAAAAATAAAAATTCTGATTTATACAAGGAGTTTATTTTATTGAATATTGCTTGTAATAAAAAAAATTATATTTGAAGAAGGGATCATTAAACACTGTGTCAAAGTTTAACGGAGTATTATTATTAAACTCCTTTATACAGGAAGCAATTAAAAATAAAGTTTAAAAATGTGTACGGACCAAAAATAAGGAGTCTCTTGGCATGGGATATTTCAATGGACATCCATTCGGAAAACCATGTATTAAAAGGAACCGAGACTGGTAAGCGATTAAATTCACATCACGGAGAATTAAATCAGACGGAATTGAAAATACTCACAACGGAGTCGCGAGCGTCTAATGTGCCGCTAAGTACCTCGATTATGTGTGTATGTATGTGTCTAAGTTTGGTAGAGGCCTCCGCTATACACAAGCAAAGTAGAATTATCGATCCCATGATTTAAAAAATCTCGCTTCCGATATCCGATCCTTTGACAGCGAATTTCTGCATGTGGGCATTCAAAATTCCCAATCGTGCATCACCTTACAAATATATCGAGTATTATTGAAAATATTGAAAAACACGTTATTTTGTGAAAGAGATATTTTTCGAAGGAAAATCTGCTCGTTCATAGATAATTTTTTTTATCGTAATAACAAAAGCGGATGTACATTTTTTTGTACGACTCTTCCACTGTTCATTTCTCATATAAATATATAAATCACAATATTTGTTGAGTTAATCCTAATAAATATAAAAAATTCTTTTTTACCGATTCATCGCTGTATATCTTGTTAAAAAAGAATTAATTAAATAATATATAGTATTTACGAATTAAAAAAAGATTATATTTATACAAATTTTAAAGTATATACATATATATTGTATATTATTAAATATATTTTGAAAGCATTACAAATTCCTCGTTTATTTTAAGTAATTGAAAATTCATATTTTCTTTTGAGAGTTTTACTTCGATTATAAAAGCAATAAATTCATCAAATAAAAAATATATGAAAATTATAAGGTTGACATTTTTGAATAAATAAAATTTAATGAAAAATTTAATTTGAGAATACAAAAAGTTAATATAAATAAAAGATAAAAATTACTAAAAATCTTTCTTGGTTTATGTATTTTTTTTATTAATTTTTACATTTCTTTTTTATAATTTTGTAGCTTTTCAAAGAATTCAAAATTATTTTTATGGATTATAATTCATTTTCTTCTTCAAATTTTATACTATTTTTTTAAATAGATATTATTAAATATTTTTTCTACTATAAAATGTAATTTTTTAAAAATTTTATTTAATATCATTTAAATTTTTAATGAAACATCAAATAGAAGAAAATATTTTAATATTAACTGAAAAAAAAATTCAGTAATTATTTGCGTATAATATCGCTTTTAACGATGATAATTTTTGAAATTATCAAAATATTTATTACTTAAATTTGAATCTTAATTAATATCTTGTCAAAACTATTAGAAATGAACTTTTTTAAATTACTTAAAAAAGCTTAAGCTTTATTTTATTCTTTTTAATGTAAAAAAATTCAATTTCATTTTTATTATTTAAAAATTATTTATTTGTATAACCATATATATTTTAAAAATTAGTTCACTAATTTTCTGTACGAGCTACTTACACTATTTTTAATCATGCATAGTATCAATAAATATTGCTTTAATTTTAAAGTATACGTTTCCTTTTCTTATTTATTACTGTTATTATTTTTATGGTGATTATGATGATGATTATGATTATGATTATCATTATTATTATTATTGTTGTCGTTATCATCATTTTTATTATTACGTATTTATAACATATTTAATTTAAATTTGTGTATATTTTCAAACTTATCTTCTGATTCTTTATTTTAACTATATTATTTAATTATATTTATCTATAAATTTTATATTCATTCGATCGTTTCTTTTACGGTTATTTAAATTCATGGTCATCGTAAAATTTTCTGGTTTAATATTTGTTCAAATTTATTATTCAGTAATATTATTCTTAATCGAGTAAATAGTTAAATTTGATAACTTAAATTAGATTTTTAATTATTTCTCGAGTATCCTACAAGATTTAAAAATTAGCGACGTGCGTCATTTTCTATTTCCATCGGTCGATGAAAAATAATATCATAGTTTGAAAGTCTTTGCAAGTTGTACAGATTAGTGCGGTGCTCAATTCGGTCCAAAATATGCCTCGCACAGGTAGATTATCGTGTCTCGAGTTGTATCGAGCATCGATCACGTCCCAGTAGTTCCAATATTCGCATACCCAATTTTTTAAAGAAGCTTCGATCGCTCGCACAACATATTTATAAGAACGCGAAACCCGCGAAAAACTTAGATACCTCTCGTCTCGGATTGCTTTGACTCGCGATTCGACAGTTTTCCGAGGATTCGTAACGCGATCGTACCTCGAACAAAAAAAGAAAAGATTTTTGTCGATAGGGTTCGATGGGCTGGACGGCGAAAAAGATACAAAAGTCGTTGGGAGCGTCGGTACCGAAAGGCTGTAGAGGTACGCGACGAGGCCCTTCCAGTGTTTCCGTCGTATCGGGAACACCCTCGGGAGCCATGTATATTTAACATATATTTAAAGATCAGGGCCCTTGGACGACGTCGGGTGCGATTGTATGGGTCGACATTGGCGCTGCTAATTTGATAGTTTAATCAATTTCCGCACGCCGACAGGAGTTTAATAGCGATGTCATCATTTTCAACGGTGCACAATGCAGTTAATCTCGCTCGACGAGCTAATATTCGAAGAGTTAACGGAGTTTCAAATGCGGTCGCGACCGCTGCACGTCCCCCCTTCCACTCTTGTGCCCGCACTCGCGAGTACGCGACATGTACACGTAAATAGCATCGGCCCAACTAATTACACCGCAATCGCTCGTCTCCTCTGCACATTGCCAAATCCGCTTCTTTCCCTCGCGTGATCTCTCAAAATTATTACGGACTCTTAACCAGTTTCCACTTCCCAATTGTGCAATTTTTTTCCTTACGACTTTAAAGCTTATTGCCTTCAACGATTGAACGGATTGTCGATTCATCGACTTTCCGTTTCGACCGTTTCAACAATAATTTAATTACAATCTTCAATCGTATCGATTATTCTCTATTATTAAATACACGTTGCTCGAGTTTCGTCGTTTTCAAAATGTTAACGTATATACTTGGTGTTTTCATAATTTGAGCAAGAGAACGATACAATTCGGGGTTAACTTTTTTTAAATCTTCAGATAATTTGTTAAAGAAAATCAAATTGTTTTCAATAATTCATCGATTTAAGTTGATTCATTTTATTTTTAATTTTACAAGGAATTTTATTTTAGAGGAACATTTTAATTTTATCAAGGAATTCTAGAATTCTTACGAGTAAAACAAATCATTAATTTTCTTTTCTTGTGCTGGTAGTATAATTAATAAAATGAAAAGTAACAAAAAATAATTCTATATCTGAATAAAGACCAAACAAAGTAATCGTGTAACTTACATTTTATATAACTGCTGTATAAAAAATAGTATTTCAAATTGAATTTTAAATTTAAAAATACTTGTATAGAAATATTTACTCCTCTACTTGATATTAAATAAAATATTAAAAGAAAAACTTCAATATTCAAACAATTATGAATATTATAAGAATACATAATCTTTATACAATTGAAATATATTTCAAGCAGTTTTAATAACTATGAAAGTACATTTCAATACAAATAATCCGTATACTTATTATATTATAGAATTAAATAATTAATAAATTTAGACGATAAAATTATTAATTTATATAAAATATCGATAATCAAATACTAGATATAACGAGTTTACTATTTGTATAACTATTTTATTATAAAAATTAAAATAATCTTGCAAGTTTAATAATTTATATATTCTTAAAAACTTTCTTATAATATAAGTAAATATTTATAATAGTTCACAGTTAATTTTTGAGCAGTTTCAATTATATTTTGCAAAAAACAAGTTTAATAATAAGTTTCCATAAATAATTTAATTAAAATATAAAGAATGTAAATAATCAATGAAAGTCTCGTATTAAATAGCGTAAGAACAATTATAAATTTATATTTGAACGAAATTTAACGAGTTTTAAAGTAACGTTTAAAAATAATTAACGATTATATCATTTTAATTTAAGAACAAAAATTTAAAATAAAATAAAAAAATTTTAAAACTAACTTTAAGAATAGAATAAACAAAAAATAATTATTTGTTCATTTATAGTTATAAATAGAAAAATATAAATATCTTTATGCTTTAATTATTCGTTAGACGTATATAATCTTAGCAAAAACATTAAAATAATTTTCATATTATAATATGGTATTCGTTCAAATTAATCGTCAATTTTTATTTTATTGTATTTATGAATAAAATAAGTTGTATAAAAATTTATAAATACGAGAAATCGAGTATTATATTAAAAATTAAAATGTATTAAATTGTTCGATGAATGATAAATGCGTTAATAATTCTTAATTCACGATATATATTTTGTCGAATGAGAACGGCAACAATCTCGGTATTTCGGCAAATACCAAAATACAAACGTTTTTATGGAAATCGAGTCGCGGACAAAAAATCCGAGAGCAAACAGTTGTTTAAAAAAGCGAAAATGCGATCGTTGCTTTTCTTTCTCGAAGGGAGTTTTAAGTATAATAAGATCGAAAAAAAATTGTGGTATTATATAGAATATCGAAACAACAATCGAAACAAAGTCGATTAACGATATTAACGATAATACGAAGGAATACATCTCATCTCGATGGTTTCGCGTTCGCGTAATCTTAAGTATGGACGAATATTCGAGGAGTGGAGCCAATCGTAGTACACGTCGCGAATAAACAAAGTATAAACGAGAAAGAAAAGAAGAACGCATCTGGTTCGAAGCGTAAAGAGAAAAAAAAAGGACAAAGTAGAATCGGGTAGAACGGAGTATGCATCCGGAAAAAATAAAAAAAAGTGCCCGAGCGAGCGTTTAACCTGTAACGAGTAAAAAATGGGGAAGGAGTCAGAATCGGGGAACGAAATAAAGCGAAAACGAGGAGCTAAAGGGGTAGCAGGCGCGGATTAAAGATTCGCGAGTCTATTTGCCGGCTCCGGTCGCGTTGGCCTGGGCCGCGCTATGCGGAAATCCTGGGGTTACGGGCGCATATTAGGTGGAAGGCGCACGCAGTTAGGCAATAACCGCTGTCAATAGAGCGGTGGTGCCTCCTTGGCTTTCCCTCTCTCTTCCTCTCTCTCTTCCTCTCGAGTGGGCGAAGCGCGGAGGAGCGCAGTCAGCCTCCACTCGAAAACGCTACTCGCTAAATTAGGTAGGTTATATGGGCTTCGTTTCATTTGCGAGCAAACTTTAATAAGCGCGCAGAATTGCGTAAAAGAGCAAAGCTTTTCGAGACGATCGGAATCGACGCCGATTTCCCGCCAAGTTCGTGCGCGCGCATCGGCTTTCGGTCGTACCTACGTGTACTTTCGCTCCACCCATCCGAGTCGAGATATCCCCCGTCCCTCGCCCTCACCACTCCTTCATTCGCTCCTTCCTCCGCTCCTTCCTCCGCTCCTTCCTCCAATCCTTCCTCCAATCCTTCCTCCAATCCTTCCTCCAATCCTTCCTTCGCTCCTTTTCGAGCCCTCGACAATACTTCGGTCCCCGTCGGACTAACTGTGTCTTTTTTTTCAAGGGTCAGCCACAAATGAAAATCCCTAATTGGAAAGTAATTATCTCGACATTATTAGTGAACGATGAGAGGGTGAATCGAGTACTAAAAAACGAAAGAATTTTTCGAGGGTTATACGAGTTCGAAAATTGCACGGGGTCAATTTTTTATTGCAAAATTACCCATATGGAATTTCAGAGTCGGTCGATGTGGAGCATAATTTCGTTCCGTGTCCGATGGTATTCTTACGCATTTCCCCCCAACTTATTACGAGTTCTTATAATTATAAATTGTACGCGGTAACGAGCTTATAAACCGGTCGAATTATATTTCCAATATTTTTATCGAATCAGAATGTAATCAGAGTGTAGTTGTATTATAGGAAGTCGATGAATCTTTAATACGTTAATATCGTGGATAAATATAAGCGAAATATATAATTAATTTTTAAATAAGCTTCCGTAATATTTAAACCATATTCTTTCCACGAAAATCACTGGTCGCGCGGGAAATAACTATTTTACTTTTACGTTAAAACTAACGCTTCGTCGAAAAATCATACGTAAGATAATTTAATTTCTTTGAATAGCGCGAATAGAGCGTAAAAAGTGTACACTTGATAAATTTTTTAATAATTATTTTTTATAAAAATATAACGAGGCCAAATTGGCAGAGATTTAGTATTGTACGCTTGATTTACATTTTTTAATATACGTTCGTGAATAATATATCGTTTTACGAAACATTTTTATATCATGAATTTTTAACCGAATTTGAACGATAGGCAGTTCGAAAGTTTCATTCGAATACGAATTCGTATGTTTCAACGTTACGAAAATTGACGCGTGCGTATTACGGTTGCTTTGGAAAATAGCAATCGAATCTTTGATTAAAAAGACGGTTATAATTACTGTTTCAGTATTTTTAAAACAATTTTCATGATTTTTTCGTCTATTTTCCTTTTTTTGGTACTCTTTTGTCGATCGATTATTTTGATCGCTCACTCGAAATTAGTACAATGCAAATAAGTTTATTTCGTTAATTTTATTAAGTTTATTTATAATATTTTTTAAATATATTATTCGTGAATCTTTAACGATCGTAATACCAGTTTCATCCATAACTTTATTACTTGAAAATTTTTTTTCTATAAAATGTTGCACGTTTGTTTTTCTGCTCTTATTTACATTTTTGAGATTTTACGAAACATATATTTTTATAATCTCGATTAACTAACTGTAGCATATTTTATTTCGAATATATATTAATTTCAAACGTCGATAGTTTTTAACAATAGCAAATAACCCTACAAAGTAAATTTAGCTCGACTTTGATTAAATAACTATATTCGAATGTCGAAAAAAAATTATTTTTTTGCGTTAATAATATTTGTTTCATATATTTGTCGAGCATAAAATATGGAGCTCCATATTGAAACTAAACGTATAGCTCGAAGAATGACGTTAATCCACTTACAAGGTCTCTTACATAATTTTATAGAAATAGGTTATTCTTATAAAAGGACCAAAAAACGTTAATTCAAATAATAATTATCTTATAAATTAACATCTAGTTATTGAAAAAATAATTTTTTCCATTAATGGCAACTTTACTTGGTAAAATACAAACGGTATAAAAAGATTCGTTATCCGAGTTTTATTCGAAAGGCTTTCTTTCTCGCAATCGTAACAACGTACAACAACCTTATTATCGAGTTAATATAACTTAAGAGTTAACAACATAATTTTATAATAAAATTGAATTCTTCCTAAATCATAAAAGTTTGAGTATGTGATTTACCGTATAACAATTTTAACAAGCATCAAAATTTAAAATAAATGCGATTAATCGGCTAGAAAAATTTTAATATTTAAAAATTAATATAACGTAAATGCCTTGGAACTTTAATATAAATTAAACGTAATTTTGAATAAAAGTAAATGTTTTAACTACAGTTACAACTCCGGTCATCAAAATAATGACTAAGGGAATTAAGCAGTAAAAATACTATCGGCAATGTTCAAAGAGACGCTAACTATCGGATGTACGTAGAAGCAAGTGGCAAGTGGGCGAGCTCGCATCACCTCGGCTTATGCATATACATGCATATGTATACATTCATGTATACATTCATGTATACATTCAGGTATACATTCAGGTATATATATATATATATATACCTGACACTGGAAACGAAGAGAAGACTGCCAAAGGAAGTGTGAACAATTTCGAGCATTGTTAAGACTATAAATGTGGATGGCAGCTGGCAGGATAATTATCGAAGGCCGTTTGAATCTGTTTCCTTCATTAGCAGTTTCAGTTCATTCGACTATGTATCTCTTATTCGCCTCTCACCTATCTTTCTTGCTTTCGCGCATTTTGTACACTAGCTCCGTCCCACCCATCTAGCTCTCTCACTTTCTACATTTCTCACTCATCCCGGCGCTCGCACTGAATTTTGCGCGGCATTACCCGCCATTATCATAATTGCGCTATTACTGATAATATCTGCGACTTTGCGATGGAAGGGGTGGAGGGCAGAGGGCGGAGGGCGGAGGGCGGAGGGCGGAATGAGAATCCATCCTCTCCCTTGTACACTGCGATGCGCTTAATCCATTTTCTATTTATAGTGCTTTCGGACTGCGACCTCCCCCGATGTATAGGTGTAAACCATTTTCCCATCGTCTCTTGTGCGTTCGCTTCGCGGCGCGAAATAGGCGCGAATCTTCAGCTCCAGATCTCCGACGAGCGATTTATTTTCCTTCTATATAAACCTTTCGGCTATCCAGCACTTCACTTACCTTTTAATACATCAGTCAGTGTGCAAGGAATTTCTTTTTTCACCTCTAGTAGAACACCCGTTTGTTCTTTCTTTTTTAATCTATTGTTTGTTGATTTTAATGCGTTTGGCTAAATAATAAAATCCGACTAATAAAAGCAAGTTTCACGCTGTTTTAATCGTTACACAATTATCAAATTTCGTCATTTTTTCTTATAATAATATTTACAATTTACCAGTATTTTTTGGAAAATTAACGATTACTATATACGTATGAATACATTTTCGAGAAATTCATAAATTTTAAATTTATTCTAGAAATGATTATAGGTTTATTATCAAGCTTCGATTAAAAAGAAGAAACGCGATAAGTTAATTTACCCGAATAAAATAAGACCCAAAAATTTTAATTTTTCGTTTCATGTTCAAAATCTTTGTACGCATTTAACAAATGCGTTACGTTCACTTATTTTTTACTTTTATTAATTTAACTTAAAAATAAAGTCTTAATTGAAAATTAAAACTACCAATATTTACTATATAAAATCTAAACAATAAATATATTATTGTGATTCATTCGACAATTTCAGACACAAATAATAATTTTTGTAATTAAAAATTATATACTTATATTTTTAAACGATACTCTACGAAGTATTCATTATATGCTGGTGTTTAAATAATTTTTTACGAAATTGGGCGAAAACTAGAAACTACCGATATATTTTATACGATTTTCACTTATCATTGTTGATATATTTTATTTAATTTAGATTTTCTCTCTCGTATAATTCTCTTATATTCAATTTGCAATTTTATTAATTTATAATTAAATTTTGCGCGATAAAATAATTTAATTGTACGAAGCTTTTATATTAAATATTATTGTATTCGCATATTTAATAGTATTATACACATTTATATATAATTAAATTTAGTTGATTTATTAAGCATTTATTCATAATAGATTAATGTATTAAATATCGAATTTTCATTTTATTAAAACAGGTAATATTAATAATTGATAAATATTGAAATTCATTGTAATACATAAATATTAATTGAAATATTGGCAGTATTATTATGTATCTAAATTTATCGAAGTAAAATCATATCTCGTTATCTTTTAATTGTAAACAGCTTTGTGGGCTATTCGCGTTTGATCACAATTTCCAAAGAAGCGAACCATATTCTGGTAATATAAGTTGGGTTCGTAAGCGCATCACAACGTTGCCATCGATATACTAAACGTTCTACATTAGTAATTTGAATACACCGCGGGGTGTCAACCTGGACTTGACAGTTTCCCTGAAAGGGTAAAGAATAGAGGGCTACCTCAAGTTTTGCTAATAAATTCAAAACCTGTTATGGTTTATTATACAACCGAGATCCACGGGTGCCAATTATTAGTCGAGTATATTACAAACTGAATTTTATTTCTATCGCTTACCATATGTATCAAATAATTTATCGATGCTTAACTTATACTTTTTTGCTACTTATTTTCTTAAAATCGATAAATATTATTTAGTCAACTTTATTTCATAAAAATTTTCAAATTACGAATAGATCAATAATATTATTTAATTTATCATGTTTAAAATCACGTGTATATGTAAATAATCTGAGACGAACATTGATGTTAATTTAATAGTGATTTAGTTTACGTAATTCTAACATCATTGCTGAAAATTTTGCTCGTATTACAATTTTATAAATATATTAATAATTATCGTACCAAGTAAATATACGATATGATTAATGGATTGATTAATGATTAAAAATATTGTAATTTAGCACAAATTAAATATTTGTATTTTTAAAATATTTAAAATATATAATTTTCGAAGATCAACTTGAAACTTAAATTTTTGAAATTTATATTTTTTTTTGTAAATATTATCAACGACTAAAATTCATTAAAAGCGATAAATTCACAGATCTGATTAATTTATAAATATATAAAAATGATATATAAAGTATTAATAGAAAATACTATTTTAATATTGGTTCACGTTATTAACTAAATGTACATTTCAATTATAATACGAAGTTATACGTATTTAATAGGCATTCGATTTGCAGGTGGATAATTAACCAGATCTCTGTTCTCTCCTTCTCTCTCGCTCCATCTCCCTCATACTCCTTCTCGTTTATGCTTGATATAAATTTGTAGCTCATGCAGCTCTTGTTAGAATTACGAATATTAATTGCGTTTCCAGAAAGAGATGGAGATGGAGAAAAAGAGTGAAAGCAAGAGGGAGATTGAGGGACAGAAAGCGAGATATCTGCTGCGGTAGATTGGGGATGCTGAGTGCAAATGTCAACCTATTATCATCCCGTAACTACAATGTAACCCTGCGCGAAATTTCTCTTGAACCCCTCCCTTCGTCCTTAGCTTTCCACTCTTCTACGATTTCCCCGACTCTCTTCCTTTTGCTCACTGTCTCCATCCGGACTCCCGTCTCTTTCGATTTATTCTAAAGTTAACATTATTATCTTGCCTCGGCATTGAATGTTATAGTCGCAAAGTATCATTGTCGACATGTCGTCTGCAGAACGCACGTTTCCCACGCCGGAGATCTTTTAATCGCGACGAAGTAAGCGAATATTGCGAACTCGCGCCCTTCATTTGTCCTTTGCTACAATGTGATTAGAGTCGAACACGAGCGCACGCGCATATCGCGCATATCACCGTGATTTTTGAACTTGGTTAATTTACATCAACAGTAGTGATCTGTAGACGGTGCCTAGTGTATGTAACTAGTACCACGAGAACAGCATAAAATATATATGAACAACCTAAGAGAACAATGCTTGGAGTATCTAAATACTATTATTTGTTACCCTACCCATAGCTACAAATTTTCTGATTTGATACTCCTAAATATCCTGTCGAAATTGTTACTTCGATATAGAAGACGATTGGTGTTTTGCATGATTATTTTTAAGCCAAGATCCCGTATTTGACATTAGTTGAATAATTCTTCAGTGCTTGTTCTTTAAACGGTATTATTATTTAGTACTACTTCTTAATATATTATATTAAAATAAATTGTAACAAAAAATAAATGTATAAATAATTCTAATAATTTATTTATCATTTAATTCAACTAAATTACCGTACTGACAAAAATTTTTAGAAGATTGAATCGTTACTTTTTCGAAAATAAATGGATTTAAAAATAAAAAAAGAGAGCATTACAATATTTTTCATTATACTATTCTTACGGATACGAAACGTAAGAAAATGTTAAAAATATATATAATTATGTACCCGAATTTAAAATTGTATGAATTAAAAGAAATATAAAATGGAATTATTCTTAATAGGGCTGTTTTATAAAATTACGTATTTGTAATTTAGTATATTTGTCATTTTTCAAATTATTGAACTCTTAATTTCTGCAATATTTATGCACTCGATAAAATAAAATAAATTCAATACCTCGAATAGATAAAAATCAAATCATAAGCAGTAAATAGATAAATTTATCGGTAATTTTGAAAGTTAATATGAAATCATTTTTTTTGTGCAGAGTAATAATTTATAATATTCAACACCGCTTCAATAGTTCATTATACAGTCATAATATAAAAACGTAATATTTCATAGTAAATATCTAATATTTAGCATTCCATTTATGCTTTGTCAAACAAAATAAATTTTAATTGGAATTTTTTTTAATCAAATATTATCAACCAACATTCGTATCAATAAATTTAAAATTATTTATATTCATATTTAAAAATTATCTGTGAAAATTTTTTAAAAAATATTTAACTCTTTACACTTATTCAAAATTTATATTTATTTTAAATATATTTAAGCATAAGAATAGTTTTAGATCAATTCGTAATATAAAGAGGTAGTTTTATTAAACAGTCGATTATAAATAGAAAATAAATAATTGAAAACAGATCAATTCTTAGAATATTTAAGTCCAGAAAAAATATGATTTTTATGTAAATACAAATTATAATATTTAAATCATGGTAAATTGTTTTTGAATTCCTGTATATGTATATAATGAATCAATGCATTTTAAGGAATCGAAAGTTATATAGTAAGTATTTATGATGAACTGTAATTTATAAGTAGTGTGTACACTTTTTGTATACCGAATAGTGTATTCGATATAAGTTGCAAAAATTAAACTGTATGAAAGATTGTATAAATAAATAATTGTGAATCAAAAATAAAAATTATTTTGATGGATTTTTATTTTATGAAGATTTATAAAGTCATATTAAGAGATATACGTTTTATTAAAAAAAAATTTAATAGGTAGTAAAGCACTAAGAATTTAAATTTCATATTCAAATTATATAATAATATAGTTAATTTTTACAAGCATTAAGTCAATAAAAGAGAAATAGATTGTATTATGAAGAAATATTACATTATTTTAAGTGATTAAAGACAAGTTTTTATTAATAATCAATTAAAAATTCAGATCTAAAAAAACAAGGTTTAAAGTGATATTCAGTTTTATAATTTAGAATTGATATTTATATTAGTTTACTTTGAAATTATTTAAAAAATGATGTATTTATGAAAATGTTAATAATGTGAACGAAGTAATAAAAATATTCACAATATAAACAAAATTAGAAAAAGTAAAGAAATAAAAAATATGAATATTTTTAAGTTCGAATATCTTACATTATTTATAATATATCCAACGTGAATACATAGAGTAAGTCTTAAATAATTTGATTTTGTATTATGGCATAAAAAGAAGAAAAGAAAATTATAGTTTTGTAGATTCTTTAGTTGTACGAATAAAATAAGTATGTTTCAATTATATAATCAATGAAATTATATGTACAATTTTTGGTATTCAATTACAAGTTAGTTAAAACTAAAAGCATAATCTATATTTTATTTCCTATAATATTATATTATTATAAATGATTATTAAATTTGAAGAATATTTTATATTTTACAGTGGTAATATATTAGACCACGCTAAAAGTACAAAAAAAATTTTTATAAAATTATTTTATTCTATTTTAAAAAATATCTATCAAAAAATAAAAAAATATCTAATAAGTAGAATTAATATATTAAATCATAGTCGACAAGAGAATCGAGTGCATAATGAATGCGATCTATATATATATATATATACATATATATATATATTGCACGAGATAGAGATTAAGATTATATTAAGTCGGATAAGATTAAATTATAAATTCAAATTAAATTTTTTTGAAAATGAATTTCAATTTAATTTATCTGTAATAAAGATATTTTTTACCTTAAGTGATAGTTCGCTCTTTTCTTGAGAAAGATGTAAGTAAGTAGGTTACGAAAATGAATAAAGGTAAGCAAATATAAATTATACTATATCAATTTAAATAATTACGTATTTTTAAATTTTAATTAGAAAAGTTCAGTTTTATAATATAATTTATCTTAAAAATGTTTGTCGGTTACTATAGTTCGTGGTTAAGTTTTCCGACGTCGGACTATAGTCCTTGTACTGATAGTAGGACATTATAGGCTAGGGTAATAAAAAATAAATCATAATATTAAAATACCATTTAAATATTAATTCATTTTATATCTAGTAAAAACTTGAAAGATATTTTATGATTAGTTATATTTATTTATATAAACATGTAATCATAGCAGATAAAAAATATGTTTATATTTATTTAATTGTATTAATGTCAATAAAGATTTCAATTTTAAAAATATCGATTGATTTTTTAGAGTTTTAATACATTTATATTAAAATCAAATAATATTATTAAAAAATAAATCTTTGTAAATACCTATTTAGAAAATACTTTATATATATTATGTTTATAAATGATCCACGTATTCAATTTTTTTTTAAAATTAATTATAATAATATATAAGAATATTTTTGTTTACAATTATATATAAATTATTATTAATTTATTATTATTAATGATCAACTTTCAATTTTCATATCATATTAAAATTACATTTTAAATACGATAAAGTATTTTTATCGATGTTTCACAACTTAGATAAGTTTAATTATTTAATTTTCTTAGGATAAAATTATAATAAAAGAAATTTTATTAATTTGAAATATTTTATTATCAGTAATTTGTAAATATAGTAATTAAAAATTTTCAAAATATACATAGAAATAATAAAAAATTTCAATTCATATCTTTGTTTTAAGATCGTACGAAAATTTAAAATTAAAAACATGTATATTATTTTCTAAAAGAACTGCCTGATTTTTTCATGATTTTTAAATTAATTATATAAAACAGGAATCAGGAATCAATATTCGGATAAAAATATATATAGAATACATATTCCTTAATTTTGTTGAAAAAAAACATCAAATATTTATAAAGAAATCAGTATTGTTTATAATCGAAACATTCTTATATAAAGCATACTTTTTAAAATATTTATTTATTTGAAATTATATACTAATTATTTCAATGTAAAGCCGCGGTTCTTTTTTAAAATAATATGAAATAAAAAATTACAAATGTATTTTAGTATGCATAAGTAGCATAAAAAAAGAAGATTAGGACTATCAAGATATTTTGATTATTATTATATATTTGATACATATATAAAAAATTTGTATGATGAATCGAGAAAGGGTTTCCGTTAAGAGTAGGTACAATACAGACTTGGTAGAGAGAAGAGAATGAGAACAGGAAAGATACTGAATTACTCTCACTCCCCTTCAGTCATTTAATAAAAGTATGAATATCGCCGATAAAACTCGCCGTTCGTTCTCGAATAATTTCCACTCTATCGAAAAATAATTATACTTTATCACGGAGTTCTGCAGCTTAATTCCCTCCCCCTTTTCTTTCTTTCTTTCATTCTCTCTCTTCATCAATCACAAACTCCTCATCTCGAATCGCTCAATTATATTTTCCTCTGCTCTTTTTCTTCTCTTTTTACTTTCCCGGTTTCACCTTTTTCCTCTGCCGATTCCGCTACCTTCCTTCTTTTCCGAACTCCCTTCCCCTCTTTTATTCGACGTTCTTGCACCTCGTTTTCTTTTTCTTTTTTACTTGTTATAGTATGCATACTCGTGGAGTTTCCTATTATTCTGTTCCTCGATCGAATTTCTATAATTCACCCGTAATATTTTTTAAAATGAACGATGCGCTAAGTGCTATTTATAAAATATAACTTAGTATTATTAATTTTCTATCGATAATTTTTTTTTATTGTAAATTATTCTTCGATGATAGTCTAATGATATAATATTTAAACAGAAGATTTTTTATAATCGAGCTACTACTCGTTGCTTCTTAAATGTAGACTTTAATTCAAATTTTTTTATTTACGCTTTGTTTATTTTATATTATAAAATTATAATTATAATATTAAATATGTAATATAATTTTTAAAGATCTCGACAACGCTTACAGATATAATTATAATTGTAGTACTTCCTAAATCAGAATGTTTCTTAAACAAAGAGATTAATAAATGAAATATTTATCTTATATTACATAAATTAAATAATTTATACATTCAATAAACTAGAAAAATACCGAAATTTATTATATATTTGAAAAAATATAAAATAATGAACCAATAAAAGAATTAATTATGTAAAAAATATTATGCGTTGATAAAATGCAAAGAATTTGAGTATTATACAAGTATCATAAATTTCCTAGTTTAGCCAATATTTCATAAGGTATTTAATTAGGCGAATCTTCAAAGGTTGGTTTTACAACTAAAAAAGAAATATTTACAATTGTAGTTAGAAAAGATGACAAGTAAAAACCTTTAAGAAAAGATATAGATGAATAGATGAAATTAATTATAATTATATTCTTAGAAAAAAAAAGCGCGTTCAAATATCCTGCATGAATTGAAACAATGACGTTTCTATATCGATGATATATACAGTTTTAAGCCAGATTATAACTCAGATGATATTAATAATAACAAAAATACTAACAACAGTAATAACAACAACAATAATAATAATAATAATAATAGAAATCGCAATGTGAACACCGAGAATAATAATCTACGGTACATAAAAAGAATTTTATTTTAAAAGTTATAATATCATAGTTTATAAAGAGAGAAAGAGAGAAAAGTTAAAAGAGCTGCAAAGAGAACAAAGAAGAGGAAGGAGAAGCAGAAAAAGAGAGCATATATAAGAGTAAACGAGAGAGGCAATCGCGTACGAGGGGCTTTAGTGGGCGCTTGGGATTTAGCAACGGCATCAGCATCAGCATCAGCATCAGCATCAGCATCAGCGTCGTCACCATCACCACGCGTGAATGCGCCATTATAAAGGAGCGCTTCCCAGTGAATTGATATAAGTGAGCGGTTATTTCGCGATCATTTGAGATTCCCTTGTCGCCCGCTGAATTGGGGTTGTAAGAGGGGATCGCATCGATGCCATTTAGAGGCGCGCGCGATCCTTTCGCTCGACTCCTCGTACGCAATACACGCGGATCAAAGTCGAAAGCGCCTCTTAGAGTCTTCCTATTCTTTCGAAACCTGCTTCTTTTTCTCGCTACGTTTCTTCTTTTTTTCAAGCGATGACCCCGGGCACAGTATCGTCGGATGTACGGATACTTTCGGATACTTTGCGTTCTATTATTATTTCCAAGATATTCCTTCCGTTTCTCTTTATTTCCTTTATCCCACCTCGGTTGGACGTCTAGATTTTGTGAAGAAACCAGCGAACGGGAGGATATTCGTGGGTTCGATTATTAGGAGAAGAAAATCGAAGCGAGAGAATTTTGAATAATTGTTTCCTCATTTTCTATAGCAAGACTATAGAGATATCTGATATTGACAAAATTTATAAAATAAATATTAAATTTGAAAGCGAATCTTCCAAGTGAATCGATGCAAAGTAATATTAATTCAATTTAATATTATTTAGCATTTATTAATATACGTATTATCTTTCGTTACACTTACTTTTTAACGTCCAAATCAATAAATCAGTCTTTCCCTATATTTATTCATTTAATGCTTAATCAAATAAGTGGATATCCTTAACGATGGCAGTTAGAGTATAAAGAAAAATGTGACGGTATTAATTGCAAATTATTAGATATTTTTTCGTTGATAAAACAGAATAAATAAATTGGGTAGCCGAATAATTAGAAGTGATAGTCTTCGTTAAAAGTCTCTAAACGAACTTCCTCGTGTAATACGTTGCTTCGGGCTTCCATGACTCGTGCGAAGATTACCACTGGGGAGGTAGAAGAAAAATAGCCTCAGGGTGAAAAACGCTTCTTAGTTGAAGATGGCGAATCTAGTCGATGATTTTGTAGATTTTGGCATGTTGTGATGTTTTCAGGGATATAGAAGGTAATTGGCAGTTTTTTGTGTAGACAAAATAAACAAACTATGAAATGGATGAATTTTATGAAACGAAAAACAATGATAAATAACAAATTAATAGATTTATTCAAAAAATTTAAAAGAATTTTATACATTTGCTAGTATCATTATTTTACAGCGTATACAAAATTTTTAAAGTCAATATAATTTGGAATCTTTTTTATTATATATCAAGTTTTCTTATTAATAAATTGTATTCATAAAAAATATATATATTTAAAGTATTTATCGATAATTAAAAAAAAATTTCTGAATTTTAAATAATAATAAATTAATTTATATTTATTATAATCAATAAATATAACTTAATGAATTTTAATTTTTAATATTACACTAAAAGAAGTCTTATAATAAGATTATATAATAATTTAAAAATTTTTATCAAATTATGTACGAAAGAATATATTTTAGCTTGGATAATGAATTTTAATTAATTTGCAAGTAATATCTTTGTTAAATTTCAAAATTATATATTCTATTTATAGAAATTGTAAGTAATTGCGTATTTAGCAATAATTTTTCTTCTACTTTCTTATTAGATTCTAAGTTTAATAGTTTAAAATCATATTTAGATTTATTTTTTTAATTTTTATTCAACGTATACATAATGAAAATACGAAATAATAATCATATAATTATAAATATAAAAATATTTTATATAATAAATCTTTTACTAAGAACATATATATAGTGTAATATTAACTTTTTAAGTAGTGCTTCCTAAAATAACATATTTTACTACAATCCTCTTTAAATAAATGTAAGCTACCTTTAATATTAGAAAGAGACTCTTATTTCTTATTGCTTCAGTAATTCAACGAGATGGATTGCATTACTAAAAAGGATTTAATTAGTTCTGTATAAATATATGCTAGAAATGTTATAAAAAAAAATAAATTTAGCTTTTAAATTGCTATGCGTATCAAAATACTTGACTATTTTATTTTACTGATACTTCTAATTAATTGACATTGATTTTTTAATATTTTAATTTATAAAATGGAATTTACTACTTTATTTTTATTAAATTTTTATTTAAATTTCTTTTCTTTATCAACAATATTTATATTTAATAATTTCGATTAACAAATTTTAACAATGTTTTAAAATAATATCAATAATATTTAAGATAAACGATTATAAACTTCAATACTAATACTTTATCTTTTTGTTTTTATAAATTACCGATACTACGATACTATTTATTTTTAATTCGAAAATTTTTTTCAGAATATAAATTTTTTAACATCGAATATAAGTTTATAAAAATTAAAATTATAATTAGACTACTAATTTGTTAATAGTAATAATAAAAGTAATTCATAATTTGAATTTATAAATGTCGGGAAGATCATTTATTGGTTTATTCTACTTAAATTTAAAGTAGACTTTTAAATAATAATGAAATTTGTCATATATAATTAATAAACCTTAAAACGATAAAGTTATTTATTACAAAAGACTTTTATATTCTTTTATACAAAATTATTTATTTGTAAAATAAGTTAATAAACCGACAGTGTAGATGTCTTATATATAATGAGATAAATTTACATCGTGCAATTATTACTATTATAAAGTTCTATTATTTTTGTTATAATGCTTATCGATAAAAAAAATTATTAATTACTACACCAATGATCACAATAGTCAAGTAATATATACCACTGCGGTTTTGAATAATTTTTAATAGATATACGAAGTAAGATTTTATAATGTTTTAATAAATTTCAGCTAAATAAGCTAAATTTAAATACATAAGATTTAAAAATTTGTATAACCTCGGTAAATGTTTATAACCGTTAAAATATTTATAACATTAGAAAAGAAATGAAAGAAAAGTGAAAATGGTGGAGTAAAATATAAAGTGAGGGGGTGCGAGTATCCCCTTCCGTACAGTATACAATCCATCCGAAGAAATAAACTGTGGGCACAAACACAATAATTACTATCTCTTTATTTGGCTGTTTGTCGGGTCTGGATAGCGAACGAAGTGCACCGTCACCAGCGGCACCGACATGTGTAGCCTCGGGTGTTCGCAGTCAGTGGATCCTGGCAACGCTGAAAGCGTGACGAAGAGAGATAAACAGTAGTAAAGAGCGGTAAAGAGAAAGGGGGAGAAAGAGAGATGGAGCGAGAGGGAGAGGAAAGAGAAGACAGTTTCGTACAGAAGTTAATAAAATCCTGCAGCAGCGTGGCGTGTCGCCTTGGGCCGGTTTATTTAACAGAGGCGTAGCCGCAATTCACTTTGCTTTTCTTCTTTTTTCTTTTTATATTTTTATCTTCTTATCTTCTTATCTTCTTATCTTACCACTCTATCTCTCTTCCTCTCGTTCTTCGTAAGTTGATCTTTAAACTTCCATATATTCAAGAAACTCGGAGTTTAGAAAAAACTCATTCGTATAATTTAACCATTTGTGAAATGGTTACGATTATTTTTGTCGGAATTTCAAATCCATCAACATCGACAGAAATTTAATAATATATTAAAATTCTATACCGTGTATTTCAATGGAAGAGTAATTTTTTTATCAAATACGTTTATGAATGTGCACAAATTTATCCATACTTTGATCGGTTTGGATAATCTAATGCGCTGAGTTTTAGAATGCGCGATGTATTGTTGATGTGTATTTAACGTAAGCTCCAATCATCGTTATTCTATCATCTTCATCATCGTCATCATCGTCATCATCATCATTATTATTATAAATACCATTATTTTATTATTGTTCAAGAATTAAAATTTTTTAGATTAATGATTCAGTCGCGATAAATTCTTTTAGCAGGTGATAAATAAATTAGCAAACTTGAATCGTTGTTTTCTTTTTAAAAATCGTTTTTAAAACAAAGCTTTTGTGTAGAAAACGATTAAACTACAACGAGAAGTGAAAAAATGGTAGAGAAATTTTTGGAATTTAGTGCGATATCTCAATTATAGATACAGTTATAGCTAAAGAATTTAGCAGGACATAGAGTCTAGTGGAGAATGAAGAAAGAATGAAAAAACCAGGAACCACAATAATGGCGTCATCGGCCTCAGGGGCCAATAACAGACTCCTAACACAGCATGACTGCCGTTTGTTACTTTTTCTTTTTCGAATACATCGACACCCCTGCCTCATTCTTCAATCAGTTTTATCATTTTTATTTGCTTTTTTTAACTATTACATTTTATCAGATTAATGTATGATTAGACAAAGTCTCAGCATTTTATGAATGAGATATTATTGCTCTTTCTTCCTTTATCTGTGTGAAAAGAAAATACGAGTAGTTCAAAGTAGCGTACATTGTACAAAAAGAGGGTTGAGTTTGTATCGATATATATTTGCTTAAGAAAAATATTTATGAACTTTATTGTACTCCTTGATTAATGTATGATTTTGATAGATCATCGATCTAAATATTTATGGTGATATTATATAAAAAATTATTTAAATAATAATTTTATTTTTAAAATTTCAATATTTCGTACTTTTTGTTTTTGCACATTTTCATATTATTTGTATCGTTATTTTTTTGTAAATAATGTTTTCAATGTTATTTAAATTAAATTGTAAAAATAATTATTGAAATTAAAAATATTTAATATAGAACAATGATGATTTCGAAACGAATTCAGAACATAATAAATAATTATGATATTTTACATTGTTTATTACAACATTTTATTAAAATAAAAATATACAAATTTAATACTTTTTATTTAAATATTTTTCTTCGTTTCACTATTTTTGTTATTGTTAATATTATATAATATGATATTGTACGAATATTAATATTGCACTTTACGTTTATAATTTTATATAATGACTTTTTAATATAAGTAAAATAAATTAAATGATCATTTGGCACAATTGTACCTAAAATTATATTGATAAAGAAAAACATTTTTTTCCGGATATGGTTCTATTTATTTCTGTTTACACGTGTATCGTACAAAAGAAACAAAATTTTAATAAATTATACATGGTAATTTGTATAAAAATTTTTTTACAGCTAGCATCGTTTAAAAAAAATATTTGTCATATTAAAAAAATGTTCATTCTAATTTAGACTTTATACCAAGTTAATAACAATATTATTTATTTAATTAATAATCTATGTACATTTTTTATTATTATCTAAAGTGGAAGAAACCATAAAATCTTGATCTAAGCAAATCGGATACTATAGATAATGTCTTTTTTTAAAACAAAAAAGCACATAACGTGTAACGAAGGAGTCGGAAAAAGAATTGAAGTTAAAAGGCTCGAGCGAATGAACTCCGTACCCGCGTCGAGTCAGCTAAGTCAAACGCGTTGTTCTTTTTCAATATATTCGTATAAGAGACTCAGCGGATAAAGAGGACGATAGGGTAATTTCCCCGAGCGCTTGCGATTCCGATCAAATTATTCCATAGATTTGACTCCCGACGCTCCCGAAGCATAGGCGCGCACGACTTCTCCACCTGCTCCCTTCTTCCTTGGCACTCAAAATAAAAGGAGGAAATTCAAGAGAACAAGAGAACCAAAGAAGAATCGAGAGAGAGAGAGAGAGAGAGAGAGAGAGAGACGTTATGGGCGTTGAATGCTCTCGCCCTCAAAAGTCGCACGTCGTTTGATCTTAAAATCGGTTCGCTGGCTCCATTGTAAATCCGCGCGCTGTCTTTCCTTTTGCCAGCCCTATCCCCTCTCTCATCAATGGTGGGAGGAGGAAGCGATTCGCGTATCACATATATACACGTCTTTCTCTCGTTTTGCAGATTTAATGCGGTCCCATTGTGAAGCCGCGTACATGCGCGACGACGAGCCTCGAATCTCTTACTTAGTCGCCGTAGAAGCGACGAGAAGCGACGGGAAGCGACGAGAAGCGACGAAAAATCCCCTTTCTATCCGATATGACAATTATCCGCCTCGCGTTCTTCTCCCCTTCGCAGCCCTTCCCCACTTTTTTCTCTTTTTTCTCTTTTCTCTTTCTTACTCGTTGCGACCGATTCATTTACCGCCTTCTTGGGTTTGAGTATCCCATACGTAAAATGTGCTTAAGGTCTGCGGCTCATTTAATAACCCTCGTATCAAAGAGTAAAGCGCAGCCTTTGTTACTAATTAAAATTCATTGTTGACGCGAAAGCGTTTCTTGTGCGCGTAGTCGCATTATGAGTTTCCGATAACGTGAATCTACGCACGAGCGTTCGGTAAAGAAGCATAACTACTGGCTTCTGGAAATAATTCCTCTAGTCAACGAAGACTTTACGTCGAAGTGCGTAAAGCTAATATTGAAAAATCGAGGACAAACGTTGGAGGAAATTACTTTCGGACCACGTATACGGACGGAATGTCTGATTTCTACGTCGCTTCGCGTCTAAAATTCGTTATGGCGTTGATGTAGAATAAATTTTAAATTGAATTGAAAGCTGGAATTGTTAAAAAACAAATTCATAAAGTAGAATAAAATTCAGTACTGCTAGTTCGTTAGTTTTCAGAAATATTAAAATTTATTCTTTATTCGTATTCTTTCAAAATATTTTACAACTATTTTACCAGACTTTATACATGTTTAAATATATGAGTAACAATATATATATATATATATATATATATAAGAGTCGTGAAAATTGCGCACTGGAATTTTATTTGTAGTTTATATTTTCAAACGTTTTACTCGAGTTTACCGTTATAACAATTATTTTAATATATTTTACATAATTTCAATACTTTGAAAAGGTGATCGTAGTATAAAAGTTCAATTTTTTACATTATATATATTTTTTAAGTTTAAACTTTATTTTATCGTGCAAATTCAATCGATATTTAAACTTTTTAAATTATTTTTACGAAGCGTTTTTTTTAAACTGCATTTTTCAAAAAGATGAATACAAATTAAAATAAATTCTACTATAATTGTACATCGATGCTAAAGTTGCTAAAAGAAACTAAGAATACTAACAATAGTTAGATGCGAAGATATTAATAATAGGATTAATTTTAAACGTTTACAAAAAAGTACGCGAAAAAATATCGATCGTTACTAAATATTATGAAACATAAAATGTTTTAAAATTAGTCTTGATAAATAGTACACTTTAAATTTATTACTATTCATAGTATAATTTTTTAAATATCTCCAAAAACGTTAAATATTGAAACGATTCGAATATTTAAATTACAAAGTACGAGCATTAATTTTCAAGCTTCTTTATTTAAACGATTTATTTATGAACTTAAATATGAATTATAATTAGTTTACAAACGTCCTCGTATTTATTAATATTACAGAAATTTTTAGGACTCGTTTAAACAAGTATAATCATAACGAAGAAACCGAAGCTCTATTTTTAAATCTTTAATAAACCTTGGAAGAGATCATTCGTTAGATATTATAAAGTATACAATTTCGGATTTAAAATAAAATGTTAATTGATCTTTTAAGGAAGACATTAGTTACTTAAATACGATTAAAGATTAACCGTATTCCCCTAATAGGGGAGGATACCTTTTGATATAAACGATGAAATAAACGTCGGTGTAAGGAAGATCCGGGCGATGCAATCGATGTAATTTTGTTCGGATAATAACGAAATACCATATGCAGGGAAAAGAGTAATAAGGAAAGCAAAGATCATAAATATGAAAAAGTGGGCTGAGCGACACCTGTATAATCAGTTTTCATCCAAACTATTTGTTTTCCCGTTAGCCCCGGGAAAACGTCATAAATAGCCCATTATTTAGAATGCTGTTAGTAATCCCTTCTTTTCGTAGCCAGGATTCCGGGCTGCGTTCGCGTACGGGCTGACAAGGAGTCGCACTAGCGCATACAAGCGTAAACCGAAGTGCGAAGGGCCAACAGCAGGTTTCCCACCGGCAGCCGCCGGCCGGCCGCCGACGCAACGCGCCGAGTCCTCGTTACGCAGGTCTAATGATGGGAAAGTCCCCAAGTCCTCGGACGCGGATTACGCGTTCGCAGATGCCCCGAGATGTAGATAAGCACCGTTGGGGTCTCGGACGTAGGCGCTGACGTAGGCACTGGCGGCCGCGCAGACAGCGCGGGGAATCCCATCTCGTCGCGCCATTTTCCCGCTTCGCACGCGTCTCTCTCTCTCTCTCTCTCTCTCTCTCTCTCTCTCTCTCTCTCGTTACAATAAAATCGCATTATCCGTACGGGCCCACGGCGCACCAGACTCTTGACGCAGCCCTACGCAGCCCTACGCAGTCCTGTGGACGGGGGAGGACCGACCGAAAATTAAGCTCGTTACGAGGTATCCTCGCGCGCGCCTGTCCGAGACAGAGAGATACGAGATACGAGAAACGAGAGAGACCGAGAGAAAGAGAAGAAAACACAGCTGTAATGACGGACCCTCTAACCCCCCTCCAATTACTTTACGATGCTTGCCTGATTTTTCCTCGGTCGCCGCTCCTTTTAGCGCGTTTCTTTTTATTTGCGGTATTTGCGTAGCCTCCGTATAACCTCCGAAATTACCTGCTCCAGGTCACAAATATTTTTACCGAGCAATTACGACTATCGCTAACGCGGTTACTCGAGTGCTGGTGAATTGGTGAATCCTTGACTTGCTTCTCGCATTTCACATTTCAACATTTCAACCTCAACTTCCTGCTATTTTCTCATTCTGTTAACCGCAAATATTTCAATCTGTAATTCCATTCGATGTTTCAGTTACATTTATTATTATAGAGGAAGTCGAGCGATCGTTAAAAATACACTTGCAACTTATACATTATAATAAATACAATCGAAAGAGATTTTCAAATCGAAGCTATCCCGTTTCGTTCGACGGAACATAGAAAGCTTCCAATACTTTTGTTTTCCCAAATCGATAGTATCAAAGAGAAATTATATTTCATTGCGAGTTTGTAATTAAAAGTAATATATCAAAGATATCAAAGTAAATTTGAGATCTCTTTGAATAACTGGATCGCAAAGAAATTTATTTCCCGATACTTGCTTCAAAATTACTAGGAATATTCATTTTCTCCTACCATCGTTCCTTTGAGAAAATTAAATAAATCGTTTGAATAATTGAACGCGCTTTTCGATATAAGCGATGGAATGGAACAAATTTATCTTTCTTTTATCAAAGAAGGTATCTTTTTGTCTAAAAGATCAGGTTCTAAACAAATAAGCTACGTAAGATGGAATTTTCTTTCATTCTCGAGGAGTTTTAGTTAATAGGACGACGCGATGATCCGCACATTTTTCAAGGTCAAAAATAAAAATGTGTGTGACAAGGAGGAACATCTCGGAAAGCCACGAACGGACCCTTGTCATCTTTCGAATACTTCGTTTGAAATACTTCACGGGGTCCATTAGAATAAAAAAAAAAAAAAAAAAAAAAATTGAAAAAACGAAAGAAAGAAAGAAAGAAAGAATAGGAGAAAGAATGAAGTAGAAAAATCAAATTTTGTATTGGACATTGGCATACTCAGGCTCAGGGGAAGTTATCTCGACGGAATTACGCTCAATTACGGTTGATTCGCAAGGTAAAATAGTAAAATAGTCGAGGTAAAATCGACGAGGTTAAGATTTATCGCCCCTCTCGGAAATGGGTAATTCACGCGGTACGGATGATTAAAATGCAATTAGGGCGGTACCGAAAGAAAGAAGAAGCCGGATCGCAGGAGGAACGAGGGAAAAAAGGTGCCTCTATGGCGACTTAAGCCCGAGCCAGAATTGTGCAAGCATTACGGGGTACGAGCGCGAGAGAAGAGAGTTTTTCCCTCGGGGCGGATTAGGCGCTGAGTCGGGAGCATGTACGGCCGCTCAGCGGAGGTGTTGTCTTAGAATAAGAGAGGATAATCATAAGCAAATTTCATTTCGGGGGAAAAACCTACGTGACACGGTCCCGTTTTTCGCAATTACCTCGAAAGCGACGGGGCGCACGCCGCTCCGGGCAAAGACGTTTTTGTAGCCGCTAACGCGAAGCGCGCGCGTCTCCATCCCCGTATACCTGGGTACGGGGGACGCGGTACTTACGCGGCTTTGTATCTCGCTCGGCCAGGGAACCACGACCAGAGAACCACGACCAGAGAACCACGACCAGAGAATCACGACCAGAGAAACACGACCAGGGAAACACGGCCACCTGGTCTACGCAATTTCGCTCTGGCCTCGGCCACGAGGAATCATTCCAAAACAACGGCGATTATCCATTTTCTCCGTTCATGAGCATAATATAAATACCAAACATGTAAATAAACGTAATCGCTTCCGAAAGCGATTATTTTTGTTGCAAAAGGATCCACGTTCTCCCTGGCGATCCCCTTTCAATTCGCTCTTCCCAAGTATTGAAAGCATTAACAAACGTTAATCTCGTAAACAAAAAATTACTAGCGCCCTGGTAATGTTTATCTGCTCGTAAGTACCCGAGTGCGTGCGTTTGTGGTAATGGTAACGGTGAT
Organism: Dolichoris vasculosae; assembly: GCA_018907195.1. NCBI lineage: Eukaryota > Metazoa > Arthropoda > Insecta > Hymenoptera > Agaonidae > Dolichoris > Dolichoris vasculosae. The sequence goes on along the minus strand of JACCHY010000005.1, from coordinate 879,206 downwards.
AAAAATAATAAAGAGCGGAAGGACAACGATTTTTAAGTCCGAGCATCGACTCGAACGACTCGAACTTTGAAACTTTGGACTATCGTAGAAAAACAATTTTTACAAATTACTCTTAATGCCATTCTTATACACTTGGAGCCTGAGACACGTTTCATAAGGATTGTCGTGGTAAGTCCTTTCGTGTCCGCTTCATTAGTTCAAATTGACGGCGCTTGTCGAGGCTATTATTTTCTGCATTAGAAGCGATTGGTCCTTTATTCCACGCCATTGCCTCAAATTCAATTGTACTTTGAGCTTCTCATCGATAGTACGAAACTGCAAGAAGGCAATTTCATTCCTACGTGTTTCAGTTTAAATGTTTGTTAAATTTCAATTTATTAATACCAATTTATGTGTAAATATAATCCTGTTAGAAAAATTATGTTAATTATTGAAAATATAATAACTTAAATATCGAATTAAAATGTCAGTCTGTAAATTTATCTATTAATTATCTACAAAATATGATTAAATATGCCCGTTACGTAAGATTTATCGTGACGCATTAACATTATTCTAAGCTTATTATTTTTTTTTATATATCAAAAAATAATTTTAATGATTTTTCATGAAATTCAATATCATTGATCATTTTTTTTTACGGAACATTGAAAAATATCCACGAAATAAAATGTCTTGTATCAAAGAAAATTCGAATCGGTAACATTTAAAGATTATTTTAATGATTCTTGTATAATATTTTTATCAATTTTATTAAATGACGCGGTAAATTTAAGCAATTAATTTGGATAAAGTACAATTTAAAATTTTGAAAAGTATTTAAAACTTTTTTAATTTTTTATCTTTATGCAAATATAAAATATACGTTTATATTATTTTCGGAGTAAATTTTTTGAAATTACGCAAGGGACAAAGCAAAAGTTATATCATCGGAATTTTCGAACCAATAATTTTAATATTGCGAAGAAACGGATTACGATCTTCTTTAATTTGTATAAAAAATAGTTTCATTATGCAAATAAAGCATAAAAACCATACGAATTTAAATATTTCTACCGTATTATATTAAAATGTTATTGTATTATATCGATTATACAGAAGAACTATGTTGCTTTATATTTTATAAAATGAGATGTTATTTTATTATTTATTACATTGCATCGGTAATTATATGGTCGCGAAGCACACATTTTTTAATTACGAATGCGCAAAATATTTTATGTCTATAAATAATATTATAAATAAAAAAGACTATTAATAATCTTCATTTTTGGATATAAGAACAAATAACTACCTTCGTACGAAATTAGAAAAATGTTATCCAGCAAATTTAAAGTATCAGCGCAAATTGTAACCATATTTGGTAGCTTTTATCTAATTCCATTTGGAATTTAAATACGTATTTAGATAAATGTTTAGTGTATATTTAGATAAAAGTTTCGTATACGCAAGATACTTTTTTCAAACCGAAGCTTTCGCGTAAACAGCTTGATCGGTAAACAAACGAAAAATAAGAGGCAAGCAAAGAAAATAAATAAAAGGAACTAGTCCATTCCTTCTCCTTTGTCCTTGTAAAATCTTTAATATCTCTCGTTTGTAAAAAAACATAAGCTCGGCAGGAGAGACGAAGCGTCCCGTAACGTCCGTAACGTCCGTAACGTCCGTACCGCAAACGAGAGAAAACGTCAAAAAGGGAAGAAGACAAGCGGATGAGAGAGAGAGAGAGAGAGAGAGAGAGAGAGAGAGAGAGAGAGAGAGAGCGAGGTGGAAACAGTCGGCGACACGAGCTAATCGACGAAACCTCACTCGCTAGGCGCTCGCGCACAGGGTTAAAACGAGGCTGCGGGGAAAGCGAGCCGCGCAAGACAGGACTTACACCCACACGCGTAAGCGGCGTCGGGGGTGCGAGGGAAAAGACTCGTAAAAGGCTCGGATTTACGCGGAAGGGCGAAGCGTACTCCCCGCCCAGGTCTCCATTCAAGCCCGCGAGGATGGCCCGGGTGGGGTAACTGCGGGGGCAGGGGGTAGAACGAGCGCGCCCCCATTGGCCGGTCGGCAAACATGGCGGTGTCGGCCCGTTGCTCCCTCGTTCGGGGCGCGCGGCAAGAGGACGCCGACGGGGTAGAGAGAGGGCAGCCCCCGAGCCGTAGCGGGGGATGCGAGGGGTGTCGAACCACCGACGATTTTAAGGGCTGCGCGCCGAGAAGCGCGAGCTTAGTTCGCGTCCCGACGTCGCCCGCACCGTTTGCTGGTTTGCTGGTTATCCGCTGGTTGGTTATCCGCTGGTTGGTTATCCACTGGTTATCCAACGATCGTGTTCGCAGCGTTCCCGAGCGAACCATCGCCGAGGAGGAGAGACTCTCCGCGCTTGATGGGCCTCGCGTGGCTTTTTCGAACGTTGCTAAGAGGCTTCGACGGTACCGATTCGCTCGCTCGTCCACATTTGCACTGCGTTCTTGTTTCTCTTCGTACGCTGGCGGCTGTTGTTGTTTTTGTTACCAACGGATTCGACGAACTCGCCCCGGAGCCGTGCTTCTAAGTTCGCGGAGAACGATTTCCCGTCCGAGATGGCGCAGACATACAATCAGAAGAGGACCGTTTACAGTATCGATCAGATTTTGGGACATGCCAAGAGCGACGGTGAGTTTTTCACGTTTCTACGCTTTATTAAATTACAAGTGCTTTATTAAATTAAGAGTCGGGAACCGACCTTCCGACTTTTGGCTCGGGTTCCCTTCCCTGCCTCGTCCGTAATTAATAAATTTAAATTCTTCAAACTCGTGCGCTTGGAGGAAAAGGCAAGGAGCATTCGCTGCTCGACGGCTCCAACTCTTGGCGCGTGGACACGACGTCCGGGTATATATATATATATATATAGTGCGAGCAGAGGGCCTTACCGGGAGGAGAGAAAAAGCCGAGGGTAAAAATGCACCCGTCGAGGAAAAATGCCTCGCGCCTCGGCGAGTATCGCGAGTGATATCGGGACGGATCGATAAGCTGTGCTCCTGGTAATTGGGTTCTAATTTGTTTGCACGGGTGAATTGCACTCCGCAGTTGCAGCACGTGGTCGAATGCGCGCGCACGATTTATTTTCTCGGGCGCGTCGAGCGGCGTCGCAACGTCGGGTTGTAACGTCGTTGTGGGATTAATTCGATCGCGGTGTCCACGGACGTAGGCAGTGACGTTGATCACCCTCGAGCCGGACGAACGCGTCCCCGCTCTAGGACTCGGTGGTATTCCGATGGCGCCGACTCCTTCCTCCAATTCTCTTCAAGGATAGAGTTCGTTATATTTGCTGTTCCGTCACAATCATATTTATTTCGTTTTTCTTTTCTCAAAAAATACAAACACGTTTTCATTTTTACTTAGACTTTGAACGCGTATATTCAAATTTTAATTTTATACATATCGTTTATGTTTATATTTATACCTTTCGTTATTTATTAATTTTCATAAATATTAAAGTAAAAAGTACGAGTACGTATTTTAAAGTAATGAAATCGAAGTAAAGAAACAATCTTATATTTTTCATTATGTTTACCAAAACACGAACGAACGTACGACGAATCTTAATCAAACTTTTAACATCATTTATCGATAATACAAACTTGGAGTATAATTTTATTAACGTATGTAAAACTACAATTAGTGTTCCGATATATCTTATTAATTTTATACTCGAAGTCAACATTGTAAACAAAATTATAACTGATTAAGAGAACGATGAATTAAATATAAAATACCAGGTCTATTTTATTTTTAAAACCGTGTTAAAATTTTTTAATTCGTGATATATTTTTTTAAATGTACTCGTATAAAAGAAAAACATTCCAATCTTAGAATTTTTAGTAATTTTCTTTTGAATACAATATTATATTACAAAAATCAGATTTTCTAAATTCATTATTATAAAACCGTTCGCATTCTTTCACATGTCGATAAATTAACGACCGGGTAAAATTATCCTATGTACAGATAAACTTACAAAATAACAATAGATATATCTTGATAAAGGTATCGGGTAAATCTTAAAATCTGGTCAGACGCTCTAATTATCTTAATCCGTCGTAAGCGGAGCGTAGAAAATCATGGGGTGCGAGATTTGAAAATTTCAGAGCTTCTTAATACTTATTCCTACACCTACAATACTCATAATTCTGTTGCCTTGTTACATAATTTCAAATCTCATTCCAGAGATATTTTTTCATTTGGTTTAATATTTGGAAACGCTACCTCAATATTAAGTACGAAATTTCTTTAATACATAATACGAATGTATATATAATACATATATAATTCGCTCAACATTTTAGATATAAAAATTAATTTGAATTCATTATACTCGAATCAACTTATACTCGAATAATAAAATCTGAAAAAAAATTAATTTCATTCGAATTTTGAAGTAGATATTTTATATTCCAGAAATAACGTGAAATGGCATAATGAAATAACTAAGAATAAAAATGTGAAAAAAATGATGCGATCCAGTTGAAAAAGAATGCACATCTTAACGAATGTATCGCATTTAAATATGAACGTTCCACCTGGTTCGATTTGAAATCTCTATGGTGGAAGTCCGGCTAACGTATTGCACCCGTCCCTCTTCGTCAAAGCATAATTGTTTATTTATAAGTGCTCGGGACGGTAATCCCTCGTTAATTTCGCGTGCTCGGGTCGGCGCGGAAAAAATTCCTAATCTCCATTAGGGGTGGATGGGTGTACGTGGCGCCGCGCAAATTGAACGACGCTCGCGAGGAAGGCTGCGGTGCATTACGAGGGTACGCGCCTCGTCCCACTCTTCGACCACCAACAGGTGTAAACAACCGGAGCACGAGCGTCCTTCCCGACTTTCCGTGCTCGTTTGTTTTGCATCTCTCGATCTCCACTCGGTTCGCTTGCTTCGCGTGCGAAACTGTATTTTCCTGATCGCGGGGTAAGCGGCGTCAGCGGCGTCAGCGGCGTCAACGGCGTCAACGGCGTCAACGGCGTCAACGGCGTCAGCAGCGTCCATCCGCAGCTTCCACGGGGGTCAATTCTCGAATTCTCGAATTCTCGAATTTTCGAACGTTGCCAAGGACGGAACGTTGACGGAATTTTTTTCCCTTTTCCCCCGAAGACGAGGGGCCCTCTCGGAGGCGTGCCACTAGCTCCATTGGCTCATCCTCCACCGCGGTAAATGAATTTTTAATTTCCCGTCCGGGACGTCGGCGAAGCCACTCGTAAAAGACCAGACTCGATAAAAAGCCAGGGCGCTCGCTCGGAGATTAGCATCGAGTGGGCAAGCCATTGTGCACCGGCATAAAAACATTAAAATTTCTCTATTCACGTCGGATTAGCGTTAGCTCTCTCGATCGTACGCTCCCTTTCGACGTTTGTCTGTGTGCGTATGCGTTTCACCGAGCGACGAGATGATGCCTGCGTGTATCGGAAGCAAACTCTCCTGTCTCGGTTCGAACGTCACTTTTTGAGGGAACATGGATTTGTGCCCAACGATCGACAAATATGATTTTATTCATTTTCAAAGTTGTCCAGATATTACGCGTTGAACTCGCTCGTTTTCTACAACGAAACATCGGCAATCCTTTTTTTTGCTTCCAATTTGCATTTATCGCTTATTTTAACGGGAATAGATGATAGCAGGAACAAGAAATTTTATCTTTTGGGTATTTACGATATTAATCTTTAAAAAGTAAACGATTTAATTTTCCTTTTCATATTCACGTACGCGTGCAAGTTGAAAAAGCGTAAAATAATATTTAAAGCAAAAAATTGTCGAACAGGACGAATTCAATCTTTAATTTGAAAATTATTTGAATCTTTTCAGCGCGAATGTTAAATTTTAATTATTTCCATTTTACGATAATTTCTTTTATTTGCCGCCATATTTATTGATTTTGTGCGTTCTATTATTCTAATAAAAAAATTATAAAAATTTTTTATTTAGAAGATTATAATTTGATGATGCATACATCGATACAATCTTACTTTTTGGGTGTTATTGAACGGAAAATTCCTTATATTATTATATATTAATATTACAACAAGTTACAAATTAATTAATGACGTCCAGTACGTAGAATTCATCAAAACACAATTAATTTTAATGTACATATTGCGTTTAAAGTTAAATAAAACACGTTAATTTTATATTATTTTTATCTTATTTTTGAAATTATATTTTCATAGAAATTTCACTTTATTTATAAACAATACTGATAACAATTTTGTGATAAAATAGCGATTAAATCGAAAATATTTATTATTATGTATTTATCATTATATATATATATATATATATATATATATATATATATATATATTGTAAAGATTAACAGAAATATACATAATATATTTTTTTATACTACAAATTTATCGATAATAGATTTTTCAAATTTTTAAGTATAATTAAATTCGAATAATATTTTTTGAAAATTATACATATTGTAAAAGAAGTATTAATTTTATATTCACTGTAATATTATCATTGATATAAATGATTACTTTAAAATGTACATACATATTAAAAACCTTGGGTAAATTCTCATCTCATCTATACATACAAGTTTAATAAATCATAAATTTTATGCAAAAGTACAGAGCTTGAATAGATGTAAATATTACGAACGTAAATTAAATCTTTTATATGCAAATAGCATGTAATTGTATTTCTAATAAATTTTATTGTAAACTAAACATAAATTTAGTAATATTATATTAAATTTGAAGTATAACTAAAATAATTCTATATTTTACCAAATAACAAATTTCATGTATATAAAAAAATATAAATTTAAAAAGTGCATAAATTTAATGATTTGCTTAAACGAAAATTATTTAAAGATATTTTAATAATTATGGTTTTTCTTTCTCTGCCTCTGACTACCAAAGCATACTCAGATATTATTAAGTTTTATATTCAAAACTTTTTTCGTTTTGAATCCTCTATTATCCTTTATGTAGACAAATGATCCTATTATTAAAAATAATAATTTAGAAATACTTTAAAAATTATCCTTTTCATAGCATACCATATTTTAATTTAGTTTATTTAGAATTGATTTATAATGTTCGTTATTTTGATGATTGCATTGATTGAACTGTAATATTTTATAATTAAATTCATGGGAAATTTGAGTGACAGATATAATAACGATAATTATTCATTTATTTATTAAAATAAAAATTGAAGAATGTTTTCGTATCATAGGCACTATCGGATAGTTTAAATTAGAAGCTTATGCAGAAAATTTTAATAATATCAAGGGACTTGATAAACCTTTAAATTTAATCTCCATTTTTCGTTTCAGTTTATAATGTTTTAGGTAAGTTTTTTAATATGAAAGAATGGAGAATATTTTCAAATTGATATATTATGACTGAAAATTAGTTATGTGATAGTGACAAAATTGCGATGGTGAATACTTTTCATATATGCAGACACGTATCTTTGTAAGTTTTAAGCGGATTTGTTAGATGCACTAGATGGGATATGCCAGTTATATAGAACGTAATTAGTCAAAAGTCCTGTTAAGCTTTTATCTCTCTAAATTTTCTGCTTGCTTCATATATTATTATTACCTCTTTTAATTCTATATCTGATATTTAAATTAAGCAAAATAAAGTGATTTAAAAACATTTTAACTAGAAACAAAATAAAATATTATGAGTTTAATATTGTTTTTTAAAAAAATTCAAATATAAATATATTTTTTATTAATGTTGTAATATAAATGCAAAATATCCAATGACGTATTTTCTGTATAATACTTCTTTTAATTTAGCCTTCGTTTAAAACGAATTAAATGTAATGCGTAATAAAAATGTATCGACTAAAAAATATCTTTAAAAAAAATACTTTTTTTTTCTAAAATTCATAATACTATGTAATATAAAAAGTTGATATTAACTTTTACAGGCACCAACAAATATATAAATACAGTTATTTATTTTGTTGTGAAGTCATTCTGAAAATATAATTTTATCGAAGATAATAAATTGATAGTTGTTAATTAAAATTTGTTTTTAAACATTTGAAAATATTGCTTAATTATATAATATATTATATAATAACATAAAAAATAAGTATATTGATTATATATAAAGATATATTAATAATTTTCGAAATGTTAAATCGATTGCTTATATCTAATATAATTATAAATATTATTTTTAATAAAACTATAAAATATTGTTCAGGCATAAGCAAACACGTATAAAATATTTATTTTTGAAAATATAATTTTAATATACTAATTCAAACGAAAAAAAATCTTTTTTTATACACGATTATTTAAATTATAAAATTGTACTTCTAAACTTTTATTAATAAGTTATCATTTTTAAGTCACCATCGATTAGAAATTAATTATCAAGAAAGAAAAAAATTTATACTTTGAAAGATTAAGTTTTATTAGGTATAAACAAGTGATCGATAGTTAATACAAAATATGTGAAAAGAGAATTCTTTGATAGACAAAAAGAAACATTTTCGATTATTATAGCTTATTGCGATTAAGTAAATCTGTTGTTATAATTGGTTTACTTGTTTTTTATTCTTTACGCGTTTTATCTCTTGGTTTCTGTTTCAGTTGTTTGCAAAAGAAATATTTTTCATTTCCCAATATCAAAAAATGAAGGATTATATGGCAGATCGTAATATATCTTATTATAAAATATTTAAAATATTGCTTTTTCATAAAACATTTAAAGAAATGATTACTCATAGATTCATACAAAAACCAAGAATAAAAAAATTGGAGATTATAAAAGAAGTAAAAAATTTATCTGTTATTAAAAAATTAATTTTATAATATTTTTTAAATTTAAGTTTTATTTGAAATTAGAAAGTTTTTATTTAAGCTTTTAATTGATTAATGATTTATTTTTGATTGCTTATTATAATATATTTTAAGAAGAAAAGTTTCAATTTTATTTAGAAGTATATTTATTAAATAAGCAAAAAATAAAAGTATTGTTAAATTAAAATGCAGATTATTACTATTAAAGATTGAATTAAAAAAATTAATTATATAAAATATATATAAGATATGTATTCAATTTATATAATAGTTATTTTATTAAAAAATAATCCTAATTTCAAAAACAAATTAATATTTCTAGAACAAAATAATTTAATATCAAATTGAAATATTTAATGCTTAAATTTAATTTCTTTTAATGGTTAACGAAATTATGTGCTATTATCGAATAAAGACATAAGTATAACCGGATTGATACAGGAAGTCTAGCAAGTATTAAACCTTTTTACTTATTACCTTTTCTCGATAAACTTGTCGCACTCGAGACGAACAGCGGTTCAACTTCTTGAAGTTGTGTGTTTCCCGAGTCTTTCTCTCTCTTTTAAAGAAAAAGATTTACAAAGATAAATGTACGAACGGTCGTAATTGAATGTTCTTTATTTGTCTGGACATGCATTCGACACGCCGAAAAAATTCGCGTGTGCATAGATATAGTTTATTTCATATAAAAGTCGTTTACCGATATTTTGTTACTTTATTTTATTTATTTTTATTCGTTCATTTTTTTTAGTATTTTGGACATATGTCGAATAGTACGATAAATTTTTGTTTCCATCAGTTCTGAGTTTATATTATAAAGTAGATAAAGAATATCGGCAAAAAAGTAGAACGGCAGCAAAATCATGGAAGTTTAGAGACATTGATTTCTTTTATTTTTATTGATTCGTTTTATGTTGAATATGTTCCGATTTTCTATGTATTTGCAGTTTTATTGATTTGAATATACAAATTTGTCCAAGATTTAAATTTAGAAACGATAATTTTTAACCTTATAATTGAAAATTAGTTTTAAATCTGAAATAAAATATAATATTTTTTACAATTAAAATTATACAAGAAAAAGATTATCGCAGATTAGAATTTTTAAATAATATTAATAAATAAGTAATTTATAACGATTTATCAATGAATAAAAAAAAATTTACAAATTGAAATAAGGAAAAATAAACTGAGAGTATCGGAAAAATCAAGGGACTAAAAGATGTGTGTATCATTAATAAATATTAACGCTTTATATTATCGAATTATCTAAGCAGATAACTCACTTGCAATTTCAGCTTCTTTGCACCTAAATATTCAAATTACCGAGACGAACCGTTCACGATGCTTTGGACAGTCATTTATCGATTTTAAAAATAATCAAATATTCATTTACCAGAATAAAATGGAGCGCGAAACTTACTCTACGTTCGTATGTACTTACGTCACTGTCACAAATGACGACATACAGTCTGGCGTGGGTTGAGTATTCATAGTGAACAGAGGAATTCACGCAAAAAAAGTAGTGCACACGAGGCTTAAAATATAGCAAATCTGACGATCAGTCGTTATCAACTAGGTAGTACAAATCGAGAGTACGCATGTAAATATCGTAGGGAGACGCACGTAAGGCTTAAAACATGCAAAATTCCCTATGCGAAAATGCAGCATTTTATCTTTTTATCGTAGGTGATTGTATAAATAAATTTTTTTCTACAGAAAACGACTTTAGCTTTTCTGTTTAATGTATTGTTTTTTTTTGAGTAGTGAATAGAAAATTTATTTTTATCGATTTTTTTATGCAATCGTGTAGTTTTCAATAAGAATATAAAATGTTACGGTATAAAACGTGAATTATTTCTACGTATTTTGTTTATAACAATTACAAAATATTATATTTCTTTATTTTTGAACACCATTACAAAGTATTGTCAATAAAATAAAAGATTAGCTATTTATGCCTAGAAGCGATACAAGCTTACGATAATCGTTTCTAAATTATAATTTTCAAGTAACGGTCGTAAAATGTAAAATCCGAACGTGCAAATTTGCACAAGTATTTAAGCAAAAGTCTGTTATCGCGAAGCGAGACAATAATTCGTGAATATCAACGAAGATCGCTAAATTATTATTTTCGTGCAAAAGTCATTGCCCTGGTCAACACCTTGAAACAGATATAACCAAATTAACGTTTTATCGAGGTTTTAGCGGGTTATCGAATACTCGGATGGTATAATAGACGAATGTCTGTGCTGATTATAGATCACGCGAGTCGTACCGACGCCAGCGGTGAACCTGGCGACACGGAGATCGGACTTAGCGAGCAGCAACTCGGGGACTCCCTCAACGATCCCCTCGATCTCGGTGAGTCCGACAGGCCGAGGAAGGTGCGCCGCTCCAGGACGACCTTCACCACTTACCAGCTGCACCAGCTCGAGCGCGCCTTCGAGAAGACCCAGTACCCGGATGTCTTCACGAGGGAGGAGCTGGCGATGAGACTCGACTTGTCCGAGGCCAGAGTTCAGGTTCGTTCGCTTTATTCGCTTTATTCGCTTTCTGTTTTGCTTCTTCAATTTGATTATTGGAAACGCGAGGAGGTTATCGCAAACCGACACGATCGAAAGGTAAGATTCACTCACGATTGCGTTTTACGTTCGTTTTCGTCAGACACGGAAGCAAGGTATTTCCATTACCTCATAAAAGTGCTTTAAAGTATGGAGGCTTCAATTTTGTTCAAGATTATAATTTGAGAAAAAACGACCCGAAAAACATGCTATGATCACGTTACACGGTTACTCAATCGGTAAATCAAGTTCTAACGGACATAAGCGATCCAATAAATTTTATCGAAAGTGCTTTATTAAACTTTTGGAATATAAATTAAATTCTGGAATTTTTTTTCCTGGAACGCGTATAGTTGACATCTAATTAAAGTTAAGTTTTACTTTCTACAAAAACAATCGTTACCTGAAATTTGATTGGTAATCCGGAAACGAGGTGCCGTTTTGGTTTGCCGCGAGTCTGGAAAAAGTTAAAGAACGAAACTCCGCAACTAAAGAAGCAAAGGATCGGGTCGATAATTTTGGGAAAGCCATGGAATCCGGCGCTTCGACCAAAGACGTCAACGCAGCGACTTGGCTACTCGACTAATTACGGCCTATTGTTCCGCGATTCGTTTTTTCCCTCGCGGCTGTAATTTCTCAAGAAGCGAGCGCTCGAGCGGATTAATCATTGCTCGGCTACTCTTCTCTACTCTCTCTGCCGCTCTCTATCAAACATTTTGTTATTATCACAGGGAGATGTTGGAGGGCTATGCGACGGTACTACGATTTCTTCGTTTTCCTCCTCGGAGGCGCATACGTGGGGGTCCGTGGGGGTCCGTGGGTATAGGTAGGAAGTAGAACACGGCTTACCGTCGGGAAATTAAGTTTATAAAGAAGTGAGTGGTGTCGCGACCATTGATTTCCCTCTTCCTCCCTCGCTTTCTTCTCGGGTGTATCGTACGTTTCGTCGTTTGCGAATCATTTGAGAAGTATCAAAAAACTGTTCTATCATAACTGTTTCCGTTTGCATAAAATGAATTTCTTAACGCTTCTTAAACGCTTCGAGGGTGTTTTTTCGTTTTATATGCTAAACAAATTATGTAGCTAGTAACGACAAAACTTGTATAACTTAGACAAATTTCCATATTCGATTGCAATGTTTTTTAAATTGTAGTCCATAAAATCTATCGTATGTTGAGAATCGGAAATTATCGGAAACTATGTTTTATAGAATTATTTAATCGATTCAAGATGTTTTTTACTTTTTACTTTCATTAAAAAAGTATCTTAAATTTAACGTTATTTGCATAATTCATGAAAATGAAAGTAATTAATAATTATTAGGTACATTCGTGGAGATATTGTTGATATTCGTGAATTATTGCTGATTAATCGTAAAATCAAATGAATGATTTTTCAAAGTTTGCGATTTACACGATTTATTTCAATTTTCCTTGATTTTATAACGAAAAATAGATTTATCCGATGAATTATATAAAAATGGACTATTTTTTAATACTATCGTTCGGAAAAAAAGTACAAATAATTAAATAGCGAGATAAAAGGGAAAAATGGGAAGGGTGAAGTAAAATTTCCTTGCATTTCACTCCTGATTTATAACACTTTGTAAAAGTTTCACGCATAGCTTTCATCATTCCCGACGTTGTTTGCAATTTAATCTTTTCACTCGTTACGTAAACGCAGGAATATGAAAAATGTCGACGAATCGCTGTTCGCTCTCCCGCGAATAGAGAAAGACTTAGAGAAAGACTGAAGAATAATATACGATTTGTTTTTCTAATCAACGGCACCACCAGCGCAATTCTCGGCACGTAGATTCGATCGGATATCGCGTGTTGGGTTAACGTAGCTCGTCAAAACTTGTTTAGCGGCACGAGAAAAAACTGCATAAATAAATCGAGCGAGAGAAGAAGTGGGGCTCCGGGCGCAAGTCGAGATAGAAAATTTTGAAAAAAGAAACTTTGCCCGTCGATCTTATCGGCATCCGACCTACGCGTACGCGAATACCTCGACGACTCGATGCGCATAACGGGGGAGTCGGTTAATCTCGGGTAGGAAATAGGCCCGACAATGGCCGAATAGCCTTTTCCGTACTTTTCTATATCGCTGGAAAATTGGTTACTCGATTAGCTTCGGCCGACTCGATATCCGTCCTCGCTGTAAAACAAAGAGGACCACGGAACGAGTGAGAAGGAGAGACAGCGGCGACGGTGCGCTCGAATTGCGGATCCGTTAGATTCAGCTCGGTTTGGGGTAGCGAAAGGGGCGATGTACAAGGATCTCTCTCCGTCTCTCTCGGGCACGGCCGTGAACACAAAAACGCGACTCGACTACGTTCCCGCGAGCGCGCGCGCGTCTTCTGGAAGAGCACGAGAGGTACGACGGAGGTAAGAGAAAAGTCGATAAGGAGCGCCCGAAAAAGAGACAGAAACGGATAAGGATAGCGGAACGACGGAGGCAAAGAAATCGAAGAGATATCGGGAGAAATTTAGAATGAGCGTGAATAAGCGTGAATAAGCGCGAATAAGCGTGTACGTGTGTAGGTGGGTGGGTGTAAGGAAAAAGAGACGGCAAGCATTCCGATTGGGGCCATTGTGGTACAACGAAGCGACAATGCCGGCAATTGGACGTCGCTCGACAACACCGCTAAATGATCCAGCGACCGTCGCCGCTGCCCGGCCACTTTATTTCAATCTAGGAAATCCCGGCTACCAATTTCAGATACGAAATTACTCCATTTTTCGACATTAACGGCTCGCAGAAATCGATTGTCGCATAGCTCTCTCGGTGCAAATGGACGGCTTTCCGGTCCGCGACTCTCTTCTCTCTCTCTCTCTCTCTCTCTCTCTCTCTCTCGCGCTTCATCGCTCCATCCATTCGCTACATTCACACACGTGCATATGTATCTTTGACTAGCGGGCCAATATATTCATTGGCTACTGGCACGAGCACAGAGTAGCGCCGAATTATTGGCTTCTGCTTTTGTTTTACCGACTGGTTTTTCGTCGCTTCGATGCCACGTTTTTTTAAGATGCTCGCACGAGTCGGAAATTCTATGATTGCGGCTAATTCCGCGATTTTCGGAATTGTAGTAATTGCAAATCGACGATTCTCTATTCGTGACATCTACTGTAACTTTGCTTAATGTCAAGATCCAATTAATCAATTAGAGAAAAACAAAGTTATAAATGAAAGTAACGAATAAATACGTAAAGTATATACAAAAATAACATATAAGTAAAGTAATATTATAAATAAATACAATTAATAATGTAATATAATTCATAATTAATATGTCAATTAGACAGATATTTTTTTTCATATTAAACAATTTAATATTCATGATTTTTGAACCGTATTTTCTTTTACTTACTGCTTTTGTTCATTAAAAATGTTATATTTATTTTTAAACAAGCTTTCATTTTTAAGTAACGATATTTCTATTTTAATAGTTTTGATTGCGATCGCATAGTTTTTAATTACATCGGTAAATTGATTCGTGTATAAATAGCCGAGTTAAGAAATTTTTCAAATTTTTTTTGAATTGTTCGAAACGAACATGTTTCGTTTGCTTAATCATCACATTCGATGATATTAAATTGGCAATCAGTTATATTTCTTTAGCAGGAAACGGGCCATCGTTGGGTAAAACACGATCCCTGAGCGATAATAAAATTAGTCGTTTAACGATCGATTGTATATCCAATAGTCGGATAGATGCCGTCTTAAACTCTTCTGTGAAATATATCTGATTTGAAAACAAACACCCCTTTCAATGTCGGATGAAAATGTGCCGGAACAGTGAATAGCCATAATGGTATTTACTAGTCATGGTAAATAGTTACCAACTGCAAATCCACGAGCGGTTAAAAAACTCAATCTCCCAAATTGACATGTTCTCTTATACGTTAAGTGAGTTTAAAAATCGGCTCTTAACGAAATTCTGTCTCGCTTCCACTCGTCTATAGCTTACACCCGAGAAGAAACTTTCGCAATTTAATAATCATTCTGGGGAATGAGCGTATACACTTTTGTACGCGCGTACGATGTACTTCAAAGAGCACAAAGCAATCGACTTATATACGAGACACACACATCATAACAGTATGCGCAGTTGCTTTGCAATACCCCAGTAGCACCCCAGGCTTGGTCAATAGGCAAAAAAAGAACTTATCGTATCTCTCTCTCGGGCAGGCACGCACGCACGCACGCACGCACGCACGCACACACACCAACTGCTTCCATCTCTTTCTTCTCTTTCAATGGCTCGTTTTCGCTCCTCTTTCCTCGTCATCTAATAGCACACGCATAAAGCGACGACCCAAAGGGACGAGCACAGATCGAGTGGCTCAATTAATCGGGCGTTTAATCGATCGACACTAGTCTGGCAACAGACTATATAAAGAGATAAAGGTAGAGCTAAATAAGGGGTAAGAGAAATAGAGAAAGAAATAGGGGAGATTAAACGGTGCTATTTTTTTAATGTTCTTTTTTTCAATCATCGAGTAAATATGCAGGTTCTTTTACAAATATTGTTGTATTTAGTTCATTGAATCAATAAAATTATTTTTCTTGTAGAGAATTGATATTCCTCTCGATTAATATGCGAACGAGTAATCACGATGATTTATAGACATTAAGTAGAGTTTAAGATATAAAATTAAGACTAAAATTGAAAATTGATTAATAAAACTAGATATATTGAGTATAATAAAACTACATCAATGTGTATCGATAAATTATCTCTGCGCGTACAACCGAATAATACCGGCCGAGCTCTAACCTTCCAGATTAAGCGTCGCACATGCCAAAAACGGCGTAATACGCTCTTAAAGGCTTGGTAGGGAACAGTGGAGTTGGAAAGGTACCGGTGCCGACGCTCTCGCGAACACAATGGGATTGCGCTCGTCGAGTCCGAACTAGATGGAGAGCGGACGAGAGAACGCGTGGAGGAAATCAGGATAATTGTTAACAATTAGTTTAATCAGCTTCGAGGGTGAGAAAGAGACGGAGAACTTTTGTCGGGCGGAAGCTGGGAGGGATGCAACCCGCTCACGGGATTCAAGGCATTATCCGCAAGGGTGGCCCTTGGAATACCTGGTTCGCGATTTCGAGGAAGCGCGACGCGACCAAAGAGGAATAGACGCGATCCTTTAAATGTACTCTGCACCGGCGATCGAGGTTTGCTTATTCACTCTAGACTGAATTACGCTATGACAACTCATAAGTTGTCATTCACATTTTATAAATATATAAATAGAGTGACATCATTGTAAATAGAGTTTAATATCGAGATTTAATACGGACATTTTTTATTTTTATAACGAGTTATTAAATATTAAATAAAAAAAGGCTTGGAGTATTAAAGAAAATACGTAATCTCTATTCGTTATCAATGATCATCGAAAACTTGTAAAATCAATTGTATCGCGTATATATTTTGTAGATTAAAGCTTTTTTGGGGATACGGCAATTTATACTCTACACGTTTGATAAATTTAGCAAAAAGACTTCTACATGCAAACAACTTCCTACATGTATGAAAATTGGTCGGGTTACGGATATAAAAAGTATATAAAAAAATGCTTGAAACCAATTTTTCAGTATTTTGTAAAAAAAAAGTCAGCCGGAAAAGTTGCATCCGCGCAACAATCGAAAGATCATCGAATAATTCGCTGAATGGAAGTATAAAAATTTGCTCGAAGAATTGCCAGCCAAATATAGATAGAGATCCATAGAGAGCCAAAGAGCCAAAGCTCCACCGAAGCGAATAATAACTCGGGCTTGAGTCTCCTAGAGTAAAATTGCGAACGGAGCTCGGGAAGTTCGCCCCGGAGACGAATTAATCGGTACGCCGCGAGTGGGAGAAGAGGAGCTCTGCTGCGGTCGCGGGCTGACTATTCAGAAGCGCTTAAATAATTAACAGCAATTACGCAATTGAGCGCGGCTCTTCCCTCTTACGGGAGCCGGCCAATGCCGAGATTCGCCACCATCCGATCCAATCGATTCGATTGCGCGCGCGAGTGTCCCGAGTTCCGCCTTGCGGTCTCTCCGCTTATGCATAGAGTTCGACTGGGAGCTTCCTCCGAGCTTCCTCCGAGCTTCCTCCGAGTCTGCCCGACGATTACCTCGGGATTTCCTCTACTTTATATTCGTAATTTGACAAGTACTTCTTATTTAAGTCGCTGCTAGAGCTCGGTTCTACGGTGAGGCAAATTCTCAAATTCAAACGCTCTAGCAAATTCACGAGTTAGTTTAACGTTCCTTTTTTCCAAATCTGACTAAACTTATCCGACTAAACGTATCCGACTAAATGAACTAATGAACGAGGACTTGTGCCACGCAAATAACGTATTTGTAAAGTTTATAAAGTTTCTTTTAAATATCCACTCTATGTATCTACGTAGGCTTCGTTACAAGGATTTATATGTTGTTACATATATTAATAACACTGATTTAATATTGAAATAAATATTAATCGCTGTACATGGTAATAGTTAAATGAATTTACGTTTCATGCGGATATAATATATACCTATCGCTGCCTTTATGATTAATAATATTATTAAACACAACATTCTAAAACATTTATTATAAATATCTTAGGAAGTATTGAGTGAAAAGGAATGAACCGGCAATCGGTAACGATGTATTGAAATAAGAACGGATACAGCAATTTTGTTCTGTCACTTTTTTGTTACGTTCTGAGATTTCATTTTCTTTCGACAAAGCCTCTCGTATTCCAAATGAGATTATAACTAAATAGATGTATACGCGTTTGTGTTCCAGGTGTGGTTTCAAAACCGCCGTGCCAAGTGGCGTAAGAAGGAAAAAGCCTTAGGCAGGGACACAAGCTTTATGCACGTCGAACAAGGCGGTAAGTAGTTAAAACCTTTTTTAATCTAACTCGACATACATTTTTTACTCCTGGGTACTTTGGAAACTTTCTTACAAGATCGATACTTTACTTACATCGACTATTTATTTTTTGGGATACGCATTGAAATATTACGAATGTATATACGTTTTAAAAAATCCATTACGACATTTAAATTAAATATATATTTCAGTATAATATTTTGAACATTCAAATCAATAATTAAACGTATATCGAGGAAAATTGATACATAAAGATTTATTTTCCGTGGTAAAAAATTAGTGATAAGAAGGTATTTTTTCTTTACAAAACAACCACGTTTAAATGGTTTGATCCGACAACAGATTATTTCTATTTGTGTACATCGATTCAAGACCTATTCTTATTTATTCTTTCGCCTAATCTATGGACAAATTTATACATATATCATTAAATTAATTCGTAATATTTTCCATTCTTTTTTAATAATTATATAATAATTATAAGTTAATTCTCTAAGTAATTTTCATTTTTAAATTTCAAAATTTTACGTACAATTAATTTTTTGAATACAATAAATACCTTTTTAAATTCATGGACGTATCATTTATTATAATTTTCATATTTAAAATTTATGAAAGTAATAATTTTAACCGATAGAAATAATGTAACAAATAGATTCCAATTGAAATATTAATTTTTTATAAATCTATTATTTTATAATATTGTAATATTTGTAAAGAATATAAACATGTTAACGTATTAACTATTCGATTAATTTTTGTATATAATATTTATAAATTATTTACAATGTATAGCTTATAATAATTTAAAATGATATATTACGAAATATACGAATATTAAAACATGGAAAGAAAATAATATAATTTGAAAAAAATGTTACAAAATAAAATTCTTAACTTAAAAAAAAATGAAAATAGGTTTTCAAGCATATTATTCACGTTATTCATCAT
The DNA here is from genome assembly GCA_018907195.1 of Dolichoris vasculosae. Classification (NCBI taxonomy): domain Eukaryota; kingdom Metazoa; phylum Arthropoda; class Insecta; order Hymenoptera; family Agaonidae; genus Dolichoris; species Dolichoris vasculosae. Next base: position 860,011 of record JACCHY010000005.1, on the reverse strand, counting down.
TTCATACTATTTTTATTAAAATATTTTCATGAGAAATTATGATAAAGAAAAAATTGATTCTTTTAAAATAGTAGCTCTCCCCTGTTCTTAATTTGATTTCACGTTCACAAGCCAACGTAAGATGCGAGATCTTGATAAGCGATGTGAGCGACGCGTGTGCGCACGAATAAACATAAAAATGGCTGTATATCGACGAGCCTAATTCCGGATGCTAAATTGAAAAATTTATCAAAAAAGGATATTACACAGGTACGCGCCGATAAAGAGACAATCGCGTACGATAGAATATAAATGAAAGTAAAAGAAGCATGTACGAGGTGACACGCACTTGCTTCCACTAGGGGATGATCGTATCGCGGGGAAAGATAAAATCGGTCACAATTATACCTAATTTCAAAGTGGCAATCCGCGTTGCGTCTATTCGCTTTCCCTTGGAGAAAGAATAAAAGGTTTGCGGTTATACTGCGGTTGTACATGTTTCGTTCGTTCGCGTATTAAATATCCACTTGCTTTTCTTATATTTTCAGTTTCACGCGAGGCTTTTTATTTTCATGTATCTAGATTTGTATATACGCATATTTGTATATGCGGCTGGCTTATACGATGGCTTATATATATTTTACTGGGACGAGTTCGTTATTAGGACATCAATGAATATCTCGTTTTATTAATTTCTGAATTTTCAACTAGTAATGCCATTCTGATTTTCCATCGCGTATGTTATATAAGAGACTGATTGTTTGATTGTAAAACGTGTCAATGTTAAATTTTACGATTACGCTTGGGTAGCAATTTATATTAATTGTAGTCATTTATATTTTATTTTATTTTGCAGCTCGTAATTTAAATTTTTTATTTAGAATCAATATTATATTTAAATTATCGTTGTTTTCTGCATTAAAAGAATAAAAGAATATCGATAAAAAAATTTTATCTATAAAATTTAACGTAGTTATTCGTTTATTTCATTCGGTATATAAATAAAAATTTAAATTGAACATGTTATCTTAGTCATTATACACATTGTTTTCTGTAATTTATCGCATGCTAATTTGTTAAAATTACTCCTAGTTGCTAATCAAGTGTAATCAATGCCAAATTGTGTTGGGTTTCTTTTAGTCGCCTATTTTTGAAGTGAATAAAAGCAAAAGTGATAACACATTTAGAAGCCTAAGACTGAAAATCTAAAATTATTCGTTAGTCACGCAGCGCTACAATTAACGCACACATGTCCATCCTTATCATTTCACGACATCGTATTCTTTGTTCCTAATACAATGTACATCGTGTAATCAAGTAAATGAAAAATACACGTCAAGAGTACGTTGGGCAATAATTTTTATGAATATTTGATTTGTTGGCTGAATAAGAATATCAAAATTTTCAGTTCTATATATTTTTTAAATAAAACCAGGTCATATACATATTAAATTGATTAATCTTTTGTAACTATTTGTCATAGAAGCGCTTTATAATATTTCAAATTACTTTAGATTATACTATTTTCTTTCAAAAAAGTATGAAGTATAAACTCTGAAGAATTTAAATTTCTTATACTATAATATTTTTAATTAATTAAAATTTAAATATTGTTGATTTTTCAAAATTATGGAAAATTAAAACATAATTTATCGATACATCTTATTTTGACTTACAAGAGGTGTTACATATACATTATTCATTTATTTAAGTATATTAATTATCTATTATAATTTTATATGTACGAATTTTTATCAAAAAAACTAACTTTAAAAGATTAAAGATTAACGTGTAAAGTATTATTATCCGACAATTTTAAAACTATTTGTTTTAGTCTTTTAATTTTAAACGTGTAGTTACAACTTTACTAAACAAATTTACATAAAATATTTTAAATATTTTTTATTTTCTTGTAATTGCTACGTAAGTAAAAGCATTTCAAAGTACGAAGTAGTTAATATTTACACATAATAAATGATTAAACACGAAAACATCGTGGATATACGGTCGGAAAAATCTAAAAGATTAAGGTTCAAGCTAACGGTGATCGATGTAGCAACATTGTCTACCGATTCAGGCGAGAGACTTGGTAAAGCCTCGATCCCGATCCTGAGAAAACGCTTATCAGGGTGAATCAGACCTTAAGCTTTCTTGTAAACGCATCGGCCCCCGCGGGCCTTTTCTGACCGCAGGTGTGAACGAACTGTCGCTGCACGCGCACCTGCTCCAGAGCGCCGGTGGTCTACCGGGCGGCGGAGACTCCGGTCACGCCACGGGCGCCTTCCCCTGGTTCATGCCTCCGGTGTTCCCGCCCCCGTGGCCGGGTAGCGCTCCGAAGCTTCCACCACTCCACGCGATTCTCTCGCAATATATCGGACTGCCGCTGCCGCAGAACCTGGCGAGTCTCGGACTACCGCTCGTCGCCCCTCTGAACCAGCAGCACGCGGCAGCGGTCGCCGCGGCCTTGGACCGTCAGCATCAGCAACAGCAGCAGCAGCAGCAGCAGCAGCAGCAACAGCAACAGCAACAGCAGCAAACTGGACCGCTCCAGAGCTCCGGGCTGGGAATGCCCCAGAGTCTGCCCCAGAATCTCAGCAGCAAGAAACGGGAGAGGGCCGACGACGACTCCAACTCGGACGAGGACGAGCTCAGGCGGCACAGCGCGGAGCTCCTGAGGGTCAAGGCCGAGGAGCTCATGCGTAAGAACGACAACTAATGCCTTCGACCGAAGGACTTACCGTTCTCTCGTCTCCGAATCGTTGTCGATAATTCTTTAATTCTCGTTCTTGGGCCAACGTCGCTTCGGTTGCTCTACCTTTTTTCCCCGCTTGTTTTTCAGGAGTCTGTGACAATAATCGCCGTTGTATTGCAAACACCTCGATTTTCCCTGCATTGCATTTTTATGAGAATGTAAGATTCGTTGCGACGAGAGATAAAGGGAATAATACTATAGTAATTTTGTAACTAACGCAAGCGTTATTAGTTCGTATTAAAAACGCGTGTCGATAGAATACGACAATATGATTCTGTAAAATCGCCTCGTCAAATTAAAGTTTAAATTTATCAAATCTGCATGTATATTCTTCTAATGTATCTTTCGAACCATAGATGAAGATTTTCTTAATGCTTACTTAAAAAATTCAAATATTTTTTTGGTAGTAAGCAAAGACGAATAATATTAGCGTTTTTTAACATCAATGACTAGTACGCAAACAGAATCAGAGAACAATTATTTATAAAATGATTTCAATTTCCATTTTCATCAGATATGCATACAGCGATAAATATAAGATCTTTGTTATAATAAAAAATGTTTATATACTTGTAAATCAGTTATTATGATATATAATTAAAAAATATATATTAGTAAACGCTAATTATTTGGTATACTTAAGGTCAAAAACAATATTTTATTCGGTTAAATGTTGCATATATATATATTTTTTTTTTGTACAAATTTGAATAATACATTAATTTATAAATATATATATATATACATATATACATATTACTAAAAAAAATAATTCGAAGATCCCTTTGTTATTTACAATTAACTTGAAAAACAAACTATAATTAAATAATTTTTTGTTATTTGTAAAGCATAATTTTCACGTTGTAAATGATAATCTCAGAAGACTTTAACAATAATAATTATGAATTTAAATATTTTTTACATTTCGATCACAAATTTTAATGTACTTGTTCAAGTACTTAAAACACCTAAATTATTTGATTTATTCAAAATTTTTTTCATTTATTCAAATTATTTGCCTTATATAAACTTGAAATTTCGTTAAACTAATTGAAGTATTGTTATTTTGTTGATATTTTGTTACGTTAAAATTGTACGCTGTTGATTTTCTAACCGCTTGATTTCGATTTTAGTCAAATAAATTAACATAATAATATCGATTACTTATGATTAATATATAATCTGGTATTTCATAAAATTTTGTTACTGTTAATAGTATAATTTATAATAAAAACTATTATTATGTAAAAAGTTTTTGTAAACATTATACGAAATTTAATAATTAAGTATATTTATTTAAGCTTTTGTAATTATTTTGAATTTGGTGTAACAATTGTACAATCGTTAAAGCCATTTGTTGAAAGGTACATTCTTTACATAAAATAAAACAAATCTATTTATATGAATCTTGTAAAAAGTTCTTAGCTTTTAAGTAAAAAAACTGAATCGTCAGTTATTAGTGATGATAATTATAAAGACGCTCAACGCAATAAATGCGCTTGATTTTGTAAGATAATACGTTGTACGATATTATCATGTCATTTATGTGTATGTAAATATGTAGGTAATTCTTTCTGCCGCGTTAATCGAAAAATATACCAACAAATATTATCAATATAAAAAGTGTATTTTTTCTATTATTTTAAACCCTAAATTAAACCCTAATTGATTATAATTTTTCTAAGTATCTTGTTTTTACATGTATATATTTATTTGGTTAACAATTAATTTGGTTAATAATTAATCTATTAAACATTCACCTAAATTAGGTTGATATAATTTTTTCGTATGATAAATGCTTTGTAAAAAAAAAGTATATTTTATCTCACATTTTATATAAAGAACAATCATTTATTTCGACAATCGATTATCAAAACATCTTTAATTCTTAAATTAAGTAATTATTCTATTACTGAGAATTTAATAAATAATTACTAAGTAGGTAAAAACTTTTAAAAAAAAGTTACAATATTATATTTACTTTTTCAAGCGTAAATACACATAAAGATATATATATATATTATGAGTTTATAATATGTTAGTAATAATTATTTATACTTAGATGCCAATACTATATATAAATTAAAAATATTTTCTTCTTGAAAAAAAGTCTAATGTAAACGACATTTATTAATTGCAAGCTAATATTAAGTTGAAATAGATTTTTCACAACTATTATTCAACGTTTTATTTAGCCTCTCATATTTATTCCAGCGTTGAGCATAGTTAATTATTTTTTCTCACGAACGTTCATTGATTTTATAATAACATACATTTTTAGTTAAATTACATTTTACTTCTGAATTACATAGAAATATAAATATTAAGAGAAGGTAAAATGCAGTGATAAGCTCATTTTCACGTTTTAGTATTTATTTTTATTTAAAACAGTAAAAACATTCTCTTAATGTCGCTTATATTTTTTATAGACCTGCACAGTTGCACTAAATACAATACAACTTCTCTTTAATTAAACCACACGACTTCTACCATTACTAGTTTTCACGAATACGGCTTCAAAGCAAGATCTTTGTAATCGTCGCGATCGAATGATAAATCAAGCAAGATTTCCGTGTTATTAGAGTGACTATTTTCTGATTTCCACGATTTCCGAAAGCTTAATCGTAACCATTCCGACGAGCTGTACATACACGTATTTACCGTTGGAATAAAAATGTGTGCTTCGTCAGCGCCCTTTTTCATCAATTCTTCTGTCTGTTGTTTCTCCGCCTTTCTTTTATTGCGACTCTTCTTTTTTTCTGTATTTTAATGTTCCGTTAAATTATTTTTCTGTGTTCCTTTCTACTATCACTTTCGAAAACCATCTACAATTTCAAGTTTCTTAATTAAGGTAAACATTGTGTTTATACAATTCAATGCTTTAGTATTTTGATTAGTATTTTGATTCGTCGATAGACAAATTATATTTTTTATTTAATTTTTTTTAATATGTGTAATTAATTTCATCGATTTAAAATATAATATAGGAACATGCCTTTAAAGTAAAATTAACTTTAAGATTACTTAGATGGATGAATTTTATAAGTTATAAAATATAATAAACAATTTTAAAATATATGTTTTTATCCAATATATGTTAAGAAAATAAAACAAATTTTATTTTAATATTTATTTGGATCTTTATTAAATTCAAAGTTGTATAAAACATCAAAATAATATTTAAAATTATATAGACTTTTATTTACATTAAAAATGATTATTAAAAAACTTATGTATAGAAGAATTTATTAGTACTACATTTTAGAATATAAATTAAATTTTTAGAATAATTAATATTTTAATAATGCATAATTTTGATTGAATTATTCTTCTCTGATAGTTTATGATAATTTTCTTCAAAACACCATTAAATCGATGTAAAATGAAAAAGAGATATAATCCAAATGTAAATTCATAAATTGACAAATAAATTGTTAATATTCATTAATAATTTTTTTTACATCGACATACTTACATTAACATGTTATAAATAATGTTTATTATTGAATATAAGAAATTATTTTTAAAGTTTCAATATTTTTCATTTTAAAATGACAATACATAATTTTTAATTTGATTTTGATCAAAATATTATTTTATAAAATCAATGTTTATTAAATATGTATTTATGGAACAATAAATTATATCAAAGAATTTTGATATATTATTAAAATATTTTATACGTTATTACATGGGTAAAATAATATTAGTTTTCATTCTATTTTTAAATATTTCTTCCGTAAAAATGACTGGGTTTACGAATTTTTACAAAAACATAATTTGTTACGTATGATATGAAATAACGCGGGAAATTAATTCTTTTATATCTCTACAGTGAGTAATATTCAAAAATTATTGTGTAACTTTTTTATTATATTCTTCGCACCTTTAACTTTATTACCTGTTCAACACAAGCATTTATAATTTTTGCTCCATATAAATTAGTATATATTACAAGTATAAGTTTAGGTATTATTAAAAGAAATTTATCGATATAAAATGAATTTAATGCATCTTACGTTTTAAAATGAAAGATTACGTCAAATTTGTCTTATTCCACTTGTAACGAAGCTAAAAGAGGATTTTTATTGAAAGCCGACTGATGTATTTTGTACAAAGTACGTAGCATTTCCCCCATCACTCTTCTATTCTCAATATTAGTGCGTTTGATCGTTATAGTTAGGGGAGTTATTGTGCGAATATTCATTTGTGTCATCGTTTCGTCGGCGGAGTCAGCTTAGTATATAAGTCGTGCTTCCGGTGGATGGCTACGACGACACGCACAACGGCAATTACAAGGTGCTGGGCTGTTTATCAGAAATTTATTCGATTCGAAGCCGCATGCAAACAGCGATGGTCGTAGAAAAGGGGAAGAAACGAGTTATTATATTTGTCATTGATGCGTGATTATTATTGTTACTCATTGTTCACAATAGCATCTGTTGTTTTATTTCGTGATACTTGTTTCTTTCCAATTATTCAAGTGGTAACAATTTACTGAAAATTTCATAAATTTTTTTTTAATTATATTTACGCATATCTTTATTTATATTTTTTGTTACTATATTTAGTAGAACATTTCAATGCATTAAGTTACAATACGTTACAAGTTATTACTTATAATTAGTGCACATAAAACAAGGATACGTGATTATTTTATCGATCGAGTCAATCATTGAACGGTAATACATTACGCACACAAATAATACTGCAATATATCTTACTCAATTATCGATATCATGTCGCTTCTGCTTACATGAAAATATAAGGGCAGTAGACGCGGTATTTATAGTAAATATACTATAAATATTATAAATATGAAATTGATACTTTAGTAGGCATTAAGTAAATAGTGTCCTCGTTATTAAAGATTAGATATTTATAATTATTATTTGCATCGATGACTCCTGTTTTTATGTTTAACGTTTTAATTTTGTAATATAAAAAAATAAAATACAGTATTCTGAAACGATGATCGAATTGGAAATAGTATTCGTACTCGGAGCAAGATGATTTTCACTTACGTAAATAACAAAATACGAAGTTCTGTATATTCTCTATAAAGTACGAAGTTTTATATCAAGACAGTTTGTACGTGAATCATTGATTGTAAATTTACATAGTAAAGAATTATTAAATTTAAAAAATGTTTTAAAATTTTAAAATTGCGACGCGTAAAATAAAAAAACGTATATTATGTTAATAAATATGCATTTAAAAAATAATCATATTGAAGGAATTCGAGTAGATTTAATACTTTTAATTCGATTTTTTTCTGTTTTAAATTATGCAAAGGTTTTAGCTTAAAAAATAGTGTCATTATATATAATTCTTTTTTATTTGAATAAATTTAGGCCAAGCTTAATTTAAAAAGTTTTTCATCAGAGTAATAAGGACTTTATCGTCAGCGATATATTAACGTGAAGATTATTTAACAAAACTCATAAGCATATAACGTTTGAATTAAATGCATATTTAAATAAATCATAGTGAATTTATGATAAATGAACCATTTAAATGTAAAACAATGCAACGGCTACTGCTAAATGAAGTAATTATAATAGAGTAATTGAAAAGGTCTAATCGTCTTTATAAAAAAAATCATATTCGAACCTTCTATTCGAAAATTAACTTTCGTTTTAGTCTTTAAATGTTACATAAAAAAGCAGGAACGGCAATTGCGGGATTAAATATTTTTTCAGGCAAATTTGGGAAATCTTCGTGGTGGCGGGAAGTCGAGTGACTTAGGCGATCCCGGGAGCCGAGGGGTTTGGAGGGACCAAGTTCCGGAAGGAAGGTGGAGAACGACGCGTGCGCACATTGGATGGCCGTGCACCGGCTACGAAGGACAATTAGATTAAAAGCAGCGCCTCTCGCGACGGCTCGAGATCCATTAGTGCCCATTGTACCACCCCATTTGCGCCTGTTACCACCAGCATCGCCCTCGTCTCTCTCTTTCTCTCATTCCCTCTCTCTTCCTCCCTCAATTTCGAAGCCAGGTACTTATTCTCAATAGTAATATGCTCACTTCATACTCCCTCTCATCGCTCTCTGTCCCGCACTTCCTTTGCTCTCCTCACCGATTTTTAGAAGCGCGAGTGCTGGCGCGACCAAGCACTTTGGTCTTTTTTTTTTTAATCTTTTGTTCCCTTTTATATTATTTTGTCTACAAGAGACTAGCTGTATCGCCTTTTTTTCGCCACCCTCGATTTATATTGGTCTGATTGAGAGTAATTTTCCAATGCAGCGAAGAATTATTGACAGGAACCACTCGAGCACTGTCAATTCGAAATACAATAATTGATGGATATTAATTTTTACGGTTATTTATCGCTCCGCCGAACCAAATGCTAATCTGCGTTCAGACGGTTTATCGATAACGAGAAGACAACCAATACTTTCACAATCTTAAAGTATAAGTGAACCGTATTATTTACAAAATTGATTTTATTTAACAAGTACTTGATAAAACAATGTAACGTCAATTTTTAAAGGTTAATAGCTTTTTAAATTGTAAAAAAATTAATTAAAAACTTACCAAGATTTTTAGATGGGAAGATGAATTATTTTCACGAATATAATTTACAAAAAATATTATCGAATACAGGCATTTTATTATTGAGTATATAGATTATATACGTATGTAAATATTTAAAATGTTATACTTACGATTTTCATTCTTCGATTCGTTATTAAAATTTACTTAAAATAAATCGTGTAACAATAATTTTTTGAAAATAAAATGTTAGAACATGATTAATCGATCAACGAAGCTAATTTTGTCTGACGATGTTTTTTTTTTAAATGCAATTATATGTATGAAAATTATAGATAAGATTTTTATAAATCGTAATATGAACCAACTAAATATATCGTTACTAGTTATTTCGCGACATCGCCGTGTTTAACCGTTTAGAGCACTATTTACTCCTTTACACGAATATTCGTCGAGTTTTTCATGCGTTCGTACTTACCTTTTTATTTTTTATCTGCTATCTACAGGTATGCGTATAGATGATACTTAAGCACGTGCATATACAAGTAAAATTTAGTTCTTATTTCGTGACTTTTATGTAGATATAAGCATTACGAGACAAGTGGCATATGCCGCCTGAAAAGATTTCCATCGCCTTAGGAATCAGAACTGCGCACACACATAATAGCACTCTGAATGACACCAATTAGTGCATCCGCATGACTGCATCAGACACGTACAGACTCCCGGCCAATGTGCGCAAACATAGCTGTGCGCGTAATTTCGACGTCTTTTCATTCCTTGCCTACTAATCACCTTTTTTCTTTCTCGGTCCCCTTTTGCCCCTTTCTAACTCGCTGTCTTATTTTCTTTCTTCTTTTTTGTTTCTCTTCGTTTTCTATGCGCGAATCCTTTTTTCTCGTATGCAAAAGTTCCATGTAATGATGGTTTCGCTCAAAACATGTATAATCGTAGAAATAATCGTGATAATAGTAACATTTCAGTTCATCTTTATTTCTTCTTCTTTTTTGGCTAATCCTTACTTTTCCATTTCCTTCTTTCTTTTCTTTTATTTTTTCTTCTTTTAGTTATTATTTAGTAAGTTACAAAAATGATCCGTAGTGTCTCGTTTACGTCAATGCAAAATTTTCACATAAAAATTTTGGTACGATTCGATAACAATAAATAACTAAATCGCAAATTAGTTTAAAATTAGTTGTTGAAAAAATATGAATTTAGTTTAATGTTTCTAATAACAGAATAAGATAAATACGGATTGGATGATGCATTCAAGCTTAGGCAAAAAAGTTATTTTAAATATAATTTTATCGGGTGTCGAATCAATTGTCAATATTTTTCATTGTATTACAGATAAATATTTTTGTACGTAGGGTCATTTTATTGTGAGATTAAATTAATAACATGGTTAAAGTGTAATTCTGAACGTATTAGCAATGCGTTTTATAATACAAACATATGCTCTCACTAATAATATTCAATCCATATTATAATTTATTAAAATTTATTATTAAAGAAAAAATAAATCATCGTTAATATATTTTCCAACATTTCTAACTATTATTGCCTTATTTTTCTATTAATTTACATCATTTTAACTATTATTGTATTACTAAAATTTTAAATATATTTATACATAAAGAATAAGATAAAATATAAAAAAAATAAAATTTATAAATAGAAAAATAATTTCTAATTTTTTATCGATAATTTACATTTTTTCCATTTAAAAATAATCAACGTATCAAAATAATAACAGTATTTTCTAATTTCTATTTAGCGTTTTAAATATTTATATCAAATGTTATTTAAATAAAAGAATGAATCACAGATGAATTTTTGGAAAAATTGTATCATGACTAATATTTAAAGATTTTATTTTGTTAGGTGCTTAATCAACATTGCATTTATGAAAAAGGTACCGATTTTGCTACATTTGCATAAAGCGAATATTGCAATTATAGAGATATTGTAATATTGAGATTCGAATAAGTTTAGGATTCGAGGGAAAATCTTCAAAATAGACATGTGCAATCGCGTAGACGAAAATCCGAATCTTTCGTAATTGAAGGATCGGGCAACGCAGATGAGAAGAAAAGGCTCGATAATTAAAAGGAATCACCATGAACACGAACGAATGTCGAAAAGGAAAAAATATAAAGGAATTGGTTTACAGGCAAGGAGGAAGTCTCCATCGGAAGTCATAAATAAAAAAGTACGCACGGTGGATCGGCTTCGACTTCTCAGCATCGACTTCTCAGCATCGACTTCTCAGCATCAGCGTCTTTGAGAACCCGTCGATTCACACGTTGTTAATCTGAGTGTACGGTTATGCTTAAAAATTAGTGTTATTATGATCCGGCGCGCCTAATTCAATACGGTCTGTGTACACACTTGATTAAGACCATTAGAAAGCAACTGGGCATTCAGGCAAGTTTGGCCCGGTGCGTAACCCCCTCGAACGCCTAGCAATCGTCTCTTCCACCTTCCGCGTCTCGATCATCGACAATGCCGCGAATATGCGACCGATCCCCCTTAATCTCTCGCTCCCATTTTTCGATCTTTTTCAACGCGACCTAACCGATAGCCGACCTCCACACGGCTTTATTGCTGCCTACCTTCCTTTTATTCAATTTATATCGATTTTTTTACCGCCTGCGATTCTTCCCTTCTGTTTTCAAATATTCAATTGAACGAGAATCTTTATATTTCTTATGTGACTTTGAACTAATTAGAAATTAGCTTGTTACATTTATTCGGTGATTTAATTTAGTTCTTTAATTCGTCTTACGCCGATATTCTTATTTAAGAGTTTTTCTTTCACTCGTATTTCTATCGTTATTTATCCATAGTAAATATATACCGTTAGAACCAATAAATTAATTTTATTATATTTATAAAAGCTAAGTAGAGAAATTGTGAATTTATCAAATAATTTAATATAACTTAATTTATTTTACTACGTATTTACAATAATTTTTTGTTTTTATAACAGTAAAATATTTTAGTCGACGTATTAGATGCTATAAATTATATATTAAAATTTTTTAGCGCATTTGAAGTTTTCGACTTGTATTAAATTATTCGAATAAAAAAAATTATTTTGCGAAAGATTAGCGAATGAATAACTAAAAAAGTTAAAACCATACGATATAATATTATATTACTGTTAAAATACTATTATATATACTGTTTGGTAGTCGAGTTATAAATAATATGTACAAAAACTTATGTGGGATTTGATAAAATGAAACTCTAAAATTGCGTTGGATGAAATATTAAAAAAAAATGTAATTAAAAGTCTCGTCACGCGTCGTATGAGTCGTTATATATGTATATATTTTTTTACACTTTTTCGTATTAAAAATATATACAAACGTTATAACTTATATATTTGTGTACCAAGTATTAATAGCATTGCTAAAATGTTAGAATCAATTTTATATTATACAAATTTTTAATATTATCCGACCAAAACGACTTTAAAATAACTGATAAAAAATATTAATTTTTATTATCTTTAATTTTGAAAGTATTTATCAAAAAGTAAATAATGTATTTAAAAATGTTATAAAGTTAAAAATGGTTTTCTTATATTTTTGAACGATTATCCATATCTATCTTATACTCTATCTTATACTCTATCTTATACTTCGTAATACTGTTTATAATCTTATCAATCTGTAAGATTTAAAATTTTGCTGATCAATTTTAAATATGTTTTACAGACTCATATGTTAAATAGGATAATTAACGTACGGTTTCACTCCGGTGTAACCGAATTCGATGTAAAGGACGATTTTTTCTCTCTTTATCGAATGCATAATTGTAATCGATGAAAAGAACAATTTTTCTAGAAAATGCTATATTTTATACTAAAAAAGGAAAAGATTTAAGATTGTCGCGGAGCTGAATAAAGTTCGCGTCTATAATCTCGGGGCGAGCCATCGGTATTATAGAAGCGAACGTAGGAGATTTTCACACGCGGAGGTACTTGGAAATAGGTAAGCTATCGTCGCAGTCATAAGCCTCGGGCTTCCGGTTTCAAAAATCGCGGTGATCGTGGTCTTTTCCGCTCAATCTACCCTCGGGTAAGGCACAATGCGCGTACGAACTGAATTTCCCGGCAAATAAAAGGTGCACGAATGCATGGCCGCAAACTCTCCTGTAGAGCACCGTGAGAGTCATCCGACTGTGCATTCGGTTGTTCAGGCCCCGAACAGTTATCACTCGCTGCAGGAGTTTATTAATTGCTTCCTGCTCTGCAAAAGTTCTGTTTTTCCCTCTTCTAATCATCTTAATTTATTTTTCTATCGATGTCTTCGAGAAGCTTTACGTAAACTTCTATTCTTGTTTTTCTAATTTAGAATTTTATTTTATAAAAAAGAATGCGTACGTTGACGATTGTACATGATTTGCTATCATTTTACTATCTCAATTTTATCGTAATCTAACTTAATAAAATAATAGTACCTTTAAAGTTATTACAAATTTATTAAAAATCATTCTCGTCTGTATTACATAAACAAAATTCAATATTTCTTTTAGTGATATTTTTTTCTGTAAACATGACTTATCTATGATAACTTTGAGATTTTTAACAAATTATAAATAATTCTTATTATATATATGATTGAAAATACAATGATACCCGATAAAATTTCAATTTCTCGAGTATTTGGTATTTGACAACTCGTTATACTGGATTTAATTTAAAAAAATGAAATAGTAAATTATAACATTTTATTTTATTACGTAATTATGCTTATAATTTTATTTGCGATTATTCGAATGAAAAAACCCAATGAATATACCCATAAATTTTATTTTGCATTTTTTTAAATTTACCAATATTCGTAAATTTTAGTATTTACAAATTATTATAAACATTCTTCAAAATTAAAGATTCGACAAAACTTACCTTAAAGAAATCTGAAAATTTAAAAATCATTATATATTTTTTTTACAGTAATTTAATAATTTATAAAGATTTAATCGAATTTATAAAGATGATTCGTAATTAACAAATAAAATGTCTTGTAAATATATGTTAGATTCATATTCTCAATTAAGTCCAAATACCGAAGAATAAATAAAGTATTTTAATAGATTGTGTTTACTTTCTAAATATTTTCCTTTAAATAATGAAATAAAGTTTATTTTTTTTTAAATTTTTTGCTTTTTTTCCTAACAAATTTTACGAATTATAAAATAATAGTTTTGCTGTGATTAGTTAAAATTTGTCGTTTTTAATTCTAATCACGTAAATCTAGCAATTACAATATATATTCCTAGTTTCGATCAAATCGCATAATAACATTTATTACATAATACAATATTAATAATAATAACAACGTAGTTTATAATTTTTCGAATTATTTACAAAATAAAAATAAATTTTTTTCGTAAATATTAAAAAGTCCTCAGGATAAAAATAAATGATTGTAAAATTGTATACATGATTCACTTTGATGTACGGATTAAACGGATTACATATAGTGAAAATTTGTGAAAGTTTATAAATATAAATTCTTGTTATAAAAAATTGAAAAAGACAAGTACTTCGCTTTAATTATTGATGTAAAAATAGGTGCAGCTTCGTTTTTGTTTTTCAAACTAAAATTTAAAATAAATTACTTTAGTAATATTTCTCTTCAGTTTTGTACTTATTCTAAAGTGCTATGAGCTTTTAGAAAATTTACTGTTTATATATAAATTTTGTTAAATATCATTATTTAAAAGTTGTATATTTTTATTTGACTTAAATTTCTATTTTAATTGTATAATAAAGAAAAAGAATTAAATGTCACTATTATATTTGCAATAGTAAATTTCAATTTCTTATTAATTGTTATCAATAATCCGATGAGAAATATTTAGTACTTTTAATCAATTAAAAATAAATATAGTTCTAGAAATTTATAAATTAACATTTAACCTTAATTAGATAGAAGTTAGTGTTTTGACTTTAGGAATATTTTACGTTATTTACGTTAAGTTTAAGAAAGAAATAAGTATACCAATAAAAAGGATGAATAAATATGTTATTTTTAAAAATTGAGTTAAATAAATCGTTACAATAAAAGACAGATACACTACTTTTTATATGTTAAAAAGTTCTACTTTACGTTTTATAAACAAGACTATCCTCTATAATTAATCTAGTTTAAAATTAGCGTTGCAAATTTCAATATAAGAGGTCAATTAATAATTAAATATTTGTTTTTAGAAAAATACTAGAGAATAAATAAGTACTTTTCTCAATAATTCTAGATTTATACATTTGAAAAGTTAGTGATTTGAAATTATTTAAAATATGCGAATCAAAGAAAATAACTTTTATTTGTACAAGTATACATTTGTGACAGTGTTTAAATTAAAAATAATATAAAATGTTATTATTTGATTGTCGATTAATGGTAGAAAATGAATGGAAAAAATAATCAATTATTTTTATTATTCCATTTGAGATTAAATAAGAATATAATATATATAAAAATGAAATATTTCTATAAAAATACATCGTTTTTTAAATTTGATTTACTTACTACCATACACAGACCGTTTGTAATAAACAGTATCCTTTTATGTATACCGCAATAAATAGAAATATTGTTAACAGTTTTAGATTCTATGCATTATATGCTTATAGGTATATGAATAGCATTAGTGATACTTTCAAGTCGAAGACCACTTGACATTAGCCTCTGTACTAAATGCTTTTTCCATATCGTACATATTAACTGCTATTTCTTCTTTTTTTGTTCTATGCGTGGGCGAATATTCTTTAATATTCGAGAGCTCGTATGGGAAACAAAGAGGCAGATCTAACATATCTTGGTTATGATGGATATTTCGTTGAGGAGGTAAAAGTAGAAAAGTTCTTAAAAGCCGTTTGTTTCAGGTTCAAATGAATTCGAACAAAGAAAATTCAATCGTTTGTAAGAGTCTTTAATGGTTAAGATCTTAATAGGAGAAATATACAATTTAAAATTCTAAAATGTAGACCAGCTTTCAAAAAAATGTAACGTAGAAAGAGAATTAAAGTGAGTTTGTAAAATTTTGAAAATCTGAACTGTGATAGACGCGCATAATTTTTTTATAAACAAAAGTTCGTGAATCTTAATATCATCTTGAACATGTATATTTTTATCTTATTAAATGTTAATTTAAAACTCTTTGATGAAACAACTATACGTTTTAAGCATATAAAATACTTATCATAAATGAAAATTTTAAGTAAAACGTTTATTTCAACTTATGAGAATATAACATGATAAAGTCATATCATACATTACATTATATTCTATAAAATCTAGACTACTATGATAAGACGTTCAAATACTATTATACGTATAAAATATGTCAATTAAAATGATATTTATAAATAATAGCATTTTATGTAGCGGAATATATTTAAAAAGTTAAATATTGGTATTAGGAACAGTTAATGCTTCTACAAATGCCTTTATAAATTAAATTTATTTCAATATTTTTTCAATACTCCATCATTACCGTTAAAAATAGCAATTAGAAAACAATCACGGATAAATTAATAATAATATTTTACAAAATTATATATCGAGGTCTCTTTTTCCATCGGATTTTATTAGAGTTTTATATATACCTTCGAAAGGTGAAATAGACTTTTTAAATAGAAATAAAATATATATATCTCTTGCGTTATAAAAAGGTCTTGGATTACATTTGGACGAATTTTTTTTTGTGGAATTTCCTTTTCGGTTGAACATACCCTACTTAAAAGCCCGTCCCTAAAAACCTTTACGCCTCGTATAATTTAAGAAAGCTTCACTTAAACGCAGATTTTATAACGATCGGTTCTCGGGATCATTCGCTGCACAAAGTTTGATGCTCGATGTATAGCAAATTGTTGGTTTCATTGAAAATCGAGTCATCCGCGAACTTTAAGTATTTTGTTTCGCCAAGTGTACAGCGGTGTTTGCTTTTATCACCGATTTTCCTTCTCACCTTGGTGATACTCTAAGCCAGTTTAGGCACTCGTAGTTTTCCTAGTCAACGTTTTTCTCCCTCCCTCCCTCTCTTGCACACGTACACGCGCTCTCTCTGGCTCTCTCTCTCTCTCTCAGAAAAGAAAGAGAAGGAGGGAAAAAGAGCGAGAGATCTATGAAAGAGCGAGCCCGAGGTAAAGCTGCGAAGCGCGAATAATCGCGTAAGTGAATCCCTTTTGTCGCTCGAGCCGGACCGTGCGTACTTTTTTCTTGGCGTACCGCGCACTAATTATCCGTAGTGCGCCCCCTCCCGTTACCTTTACCCCAAAAATCCCCTTAAACGGCCATTATAAGCACCCTTAACCGGCTGCGCGAACGTATTTAGGTGCGACCAAGTAAATGGATATCTTATATATTCGAGACAACGAGAGCAGAGAGACGTTTTGGAAAAAAGGGTATATAATACAGTGGATCGGGTAGTGGGGAAAATTTTTAGCGTTGATTAAATAGGGAGGATGAGGAATGAGGAGAATAAAGATGGAGAATAACGGGTAGAGAGAGATACGGATAGAGACGAATAGAGACGGAGAGTGACAGAGAGAAACGGAGAGAGAGAGAGAGAGGGAGAACACGAAGGAGAATATCGTGCGAGCTGAACACTGAATTATTCATGATCCTTTCATTGTTGATATAGGGTTAAATAGAGGATAAGTAATGAGAATAATCATTTACTTTCGTCATTCGACTTTAGTTTTGATAATATTCCCAGAGAAAATGTGACAAGTTTATATAAAATATTTTTATAATTTTATTACTAATAACAATTTCATTAAATTAAGGAAATCAAGAATTTAAAGTCAATGTTTATTCTCATAAATATTGATTTTGATTACAAAATATTTAATTAAAAATATTAAATAAATATGAAAATTGAAATATTATTCAGCGTTTTTTAAAAGTTAAAAAATTTGAAAAATTATAATATATAATTATCTTAATATTTTACACAACGCTAAACATATTTTAACTTGTTCTTAATTAATGTAGTTACGTGTTTGAAAATAGAAAAACAAGAACAATTTAAATAATTGAAAATATAAAAGATTTTTGCCGTGGTCGATACTATTTATTTAATTCGATATATCTGTTTTTGCATAATTCACATTGTAATATTTCAGAAAAGTAGTTTTTAAATTACTAATGTAATAATACTCGATTAAAATCGATAAATTTTGATACGGATATAATCTTACTTTTTTTTAATATAAATTTTATAAAAAAGGGTCAAGTTATATATATTATCTTTATCAAATACTATTTGTATTTGAATTCAATTCAATAAATAATATTACCAATATCACTTGATTCTTACTGCGAAGAATTAGATAACTATGTTATACATTGTACGTCAGTTTCTGTTTTCTATAATAATTATTGTTTTAGAAATAAAATACTTTATTTAATTCTAAACATAATGCACAATAAAATATTTCGTTTATTATATTTTTAATACTTGCGGAATTTTTTTTGTATATTGAGTTCGCTATGCTAAAATAGATGAAAATAATTTTATAATTTTTATGCTTAAATATCATATACATAATTTCAAAAGAGTCAAAATAATAACGAAAGATTAACTTGAATGTCAAAATAAAAGGGGCTTCAAACTTTTTTATTTAAATTTCAAAAAGTTTCAAGAACTTTAAGCATTTCGATTTTAGCTAATAAAATTTATAATTAAACTTAGACTTTTATATTATAAAAAGAATCATATAATTAAAACTAATGCAATAAATTTATAAAAGGATCTTTTTTAATTGTATATTATTTGTATAGAATTATTATTTTTTATATACTTTTATTCAATTATAGTCATACATATATTTCATATAGTTATATTGATAATTTAGGAGTAAATTTATAAATTTTTTTTATCCCAGTATTTTATAAAAAAGATTATACGAAATTTTTTAAGTTTTGTTTATGTATAATTTCTTTTACAAACGAAAAACTTAACGAACAAACTTATCGATTCTTTATTAACATACTTATCATCCTCACTTAAGTAAATATACGAAGATGTAGAATCTGCTAATATGCGTTGCGTAAGTTTTATTGGATTTATTAATAAAAAAACTCTTTTTTAATATATCACATCGTATTGAAATATTTTTTAATATAGATTTAGTAAATAATATTTTTTTCGATTTGTTATTGATTTTTAACATAATAAAAAAATAATATTTTAATTTTTTAAAAGAATTTTGTGAAATAAAAATATCAATAATATAATTTAAAATTTTTTGATGTTTTGAAATTTTGAAAAACACTAAATAAATTAAAAAATGAAACTGAAAAATCAGTTTTGTCATAATTATTTTATTTTTTTATGAAGCATTTACGTGTTTCTAGTTTTAATTTATTCTTTATGATGTTAATTAAATCCGGATTAACTTTGAAATATTATATATATATATATATATTTGTACATCGAATATTAAAGATTTTTATAGACTAGTAAAGCTATTAGTGAGTAATCCGTTTGATGTTTCCGTGAAACAATCCTTATATTCATTAAGAACTTATCAATAGAAAATGAAAAAATTAATATTTATATCAAATAACAATTATTTAGATTATATATAAATATTAGTAATAACAACAATAATAATATATAATATCGAAAAAGTTTTACGTAGAATTTGACATCATATAAAAATAGTATAAATTAATAATAAAATAATTAAAAATTAATATACCTGTATAATTAAATACCTGTATAATATATCAATAATATTTTTAATAAAGTTAAATAATATCTATACAACGTTGTAGGCGTAACAATTAAAATTAGTTTATTTGAACAATGATGCATATGAACATGGTAATTGTATGAAAAGAAGTATATAGGAAAAAAATTTTACAGAGCAAAATCCGAATTAAAAAGTATAATATTGTCATCGATAACGGGAAAATTATTCGTTTAGAAATTAAGCAGGTACATTATCAATCCATCTTACCGGTATGTCTCTGTAACGAAAAAAGAAGTCAGTGGCGAATTCGCGTAGTCATCGCATTATTCGAGGCGATAATATTACATATTCGATGTGTAGTCGAAAAAACATATTGCGACGGGAGTAGAGAAAAAATTATTCGGGAAAAATAGGAACGAACGCCAACCGTGGAGCAAAAATGGGAGGTCTTTATCGGCTCGATGGAACGAGTGAAAGGGAAAAGAGAACGTAAATAAAAGTGCCGACCAAGGGAAAAAGGAGTGCACCGATAGGGGGAGGAAAAGAGAGCGGGAAATTCCGCGGAGGGCTGCGCGACGCCTCCCGATTGGTCGACTCGTCGGCTTTAATGGTATGACCTAACTCGGTTAACGAGCCTATCCGCGCTGACCACGAGAAAGGGAAAAATGGATTTGTACGAATGCGAGGGTTGGCGATAGCTCCTATCGGGTTAACGCCGACAGGCTAAATCGACAAAACTACAATGTAAAAGCATTTAAGGAGCGTGTGAATGATCGAGTGAACGATCCAGTGAACCAGCGATTGCTTTCGTTTCTACTGCTTACTATGGGGCGTGTATTGGCCCCGAGGATTCATGTTTTTCTTTTATTGTGTAACCACTAATAAGACCGAAGATATTTGAGAGTTTTCATCTAATCGTTAACACAGGATGTAAGGAATAACTTATTGGGTTAAGCACTGCTGCATCGTACATTGTACATTGGGAATTACGATTTTTAATATTTATTCTTTTAATATTTATTCTTGCTCACCGGTAAATAAGTCGACCGATGTATGTTTAAAAATTATTAATTATCGGATAAAATAACTTTCTAATACTAATATTCAATAATTAAGTACTTTTAAGATTTCTAATATTACATTAACTATAATTAAATTCGATGATATGAAAATATAAATCTCGACATTAGTTATTTATTTTAAAATTCGATAGCACAATTAAAAGAAGTATTATGTATGTATTTATTATTATTCTATCTTCTATTTTACTTATATTTAAAATTTTTGTCAGATTATAAGCGTAATTATTAAAGTCATTCCATTTTTTAAGTTGTGAAACACTATTTTTATGTATATAATTAAGCAAACTATGTTTACGATAAAACATGGAAGTAAGTAAAATAACGGAACCAGTAAAATAATTTTTGTAAAATGAAATTATTTTCAAAAATTTATTATTTTATTATTATTAATATAGTACAGTTTTTTTTATAAAAATATATAAAAATATTAAGGTATATTCTACAATTACTCTTATTTTCTCTGTAATTAAGAAAAGAAAATTTATTATATATTTATTTAGCTACGTAAAATATTATTTCATCCATTTATTTCTTTTTTTAAATTTTACTAAAACGATTTTAGATATTATCGAATCTAATTCTATTTAATTTATTTCTTTGTTACGATTGGCTTCGGCAAATCAATTCTAACTGTAAGCAAACCATAGATTCATCATTGAATTTTTGACTTTAACAATCAAACGTATAATTTAATATAAAAGAGGAATAAACTTTTTTAAAACTGTACACAATATTATTATGTAATGTGTAATAAAGTATAAGGTTATTCTTAATTGACTAGCAAATACGGAAATTTTCGAATACTATAAAAGATTATTTGAAAAATGATATAACTGGACAAATACGACCCGTGCAATAAAAGATAATACGTAATATAGATTACAAACTACATTCTAACTGGGTAAGTAGGATCGAATGAAAAGTTTAACGATTTAAAAATTGGAACTAAGTTTCAATTTTCTTACGAGTTACCTACGGTACCTTACGGGAGCGTAAGTACGCGACAAAGGATCAGCCATCCTCTTTAGAAATAAGCAGTAGCCGTAAACGAAGCATCGATCATGCATCGAGTATCGAGCGTAAAAGCGAAACGAATACAAAGTCCGAGGCGGGAAAGCTCTGGTACAGTTCCGTAGCAGGAAGACGTCGGAAAAAGAAACTCGGGTTACCTACAATACGAACCGAAGGAGACGCACGCGAGACGCAAAAGAGCGAGAGCGGGAGAGAGCGGGAGAGAGCGGGAGAGAGCGAGAGATCAAGGAACAGATTTAAGAGTATTCGCACGGAAATTTAGAGGGAGAGGGGAATCGAGGATGCAAGAGCGAGCTTTTTAGGCAGAGCGTTTGCGGCCCCGATATTTTTTTTGTGAATGCGCGAAAGCGATCTCCCGGGGCGCCAGCAGATGCGGGGACGGCCCCGATCCTGCGACGGGTACACGCGCGTACCTCGGGCGTGTGTGCGTTAGAAGCACCAGTTCGCGCACTCCGGATCGGTTCGCTCGTCATTGTGTCGCGGCCGTGTTTGGCCACAGAAGTGTATCCTTTGTAAGGAGACACGCGGTAGCGTTACGGTTTTGCTTTCATCTCCCAACAATCTCCCCCCGCGCCGTTCGCGTTTCTCTTGACCGCGTCTCGAATGTCTTGGCGGGGAGATTGTTGGGGCAGCCGGGAGGCTTCACGGAGGCAGTGAAAGTGAAATCACCTCTACGGAGTAATAATGGAGCACTCGTGCAGGCTCGGGAGCTCGGCTAAGGACCGGCTTAGCAGCGGCGTGCCAGCGACACTTTGCTCGAGTTTTTCAACGCGGAGATCGAAGCCGAACGAGAGGCGGTTCATTGGGCGGCTAATTTGCATGCATCGGCGCTAACGTTGGGTTCTCGAGTGCCGAAATTCTCGAGTGAACGCGAAAGATGCGTCCCGTTGTCGAGTTTTTCAACGCGGATTTCGCTCCGCGCTCGTTCGCTTTGTCCTCGATGCGAGACACCGGATTTGGAAATCAAGCGGATGCTCGTCGATGAACGCCGAGTGTCGACGTTCAACGGACCGTGATACACGTAGATGATCGCGGAAGCACAATATTTTTTTTGAGTTCGTTAGATAAATGTCGTGCTGAGCACTGGCTCCTGAGTAGGCTTTGGGGCAAGGGTTCGATATTAGATTTTTCGAGTGGCTGTGTTTATTTGGAGAAGAAGAATAGTTTTGGCAACGCATCTCTTTATCGGAAGTTTAATAGGCACGAACCAATTCGAGGTTCTTGGTACATGTTACAATTTTTTAAACATTCGCGCGTTCTTCGTGCGCTTATTCGGTTACCATTATTGTCGTTCTTGTAAACAATAAAATATTACGTATTCGCAGCGATGACTTACGTTAAATAACGCGTAATGATCTAAACCGACTATTCGATCGAAACTCACCGAAACCTGAACAAACTCTTGCTCTGTAAATAGAAATAAACGATATTCGTTAACTTTATATTATTTTTATTTCCGAATCATTCTACATTTTTTATAAAAATATGAATTTTTTTTTATCAAAATAGTTAATCGAACCTACAAGCTGAAATTAACGAATTTTATTTAGCGAATAGAGAAGATTCGAGGTCTATTTGATAATTGTTAAAAAATGTATATACGTATAAAATTTCCAAAATATTGCGGTATTCTTAAGAAATATTTCTATGCATAAACTCTACATTTTTTAATCAGAGACAATACCAAACTTTTAAGTATCGTATACTGAATAAACTGTAGTATATTAATGTGTATATCAATGTATATCCTATTAACAAAAGTTTTTTTTAGTTGGTAGATTAACGATTAGTTTTTTTTTAGTTAATAAAAATAGAATTAGTTCGTTATTTTATATTTCTTTACTTTAAATAAAAAGAAATTGAAAGTATTTATACGAGAATAAAAATTTATTCCCGATATTATCAGGACAAATTATTTTAACATGTATTAAAAATACGCTTTCTGTAACTGTTCATTGGTATATCTTAATTAGAGCTTTGTGTAAAGTGTATACAATAAATGTTATAATGTAACCTAATAATGGAACTGCTATAGTAATTTATTAACTTTTAATCGATTTTTTAATTTTAGCTACCACTATATAATTAAAAAAAAATTAATCGATATATATTGAATAACGAGTTAATATTTCCTACAAAATTATTATTCTAAACATTTGGGTGTAATTAACATAGCCATTAAAAAGCATATTAAATAATAATAATTAAATATATTAAATTGAAAGAATTTCTATATCGAATTTTAATAGATTTCTTTTTTATAAGTTAGTTTTTTAGATAGCAATAGAGTTATAACTAGCACAATCGAATATCGACCCATAAAATAAACAATTTTGTCTCGAAGTGCTTCCCTTAATACTCTATTTTATCACAAAATCCATGCGATATAGCACATAACTCTTTTGTAATAAGAATCGAATTTAAAAAAATGATATTACCACGGAAACCAATATCTGTAATGCCCGTGTACTTGTCAATTGAAAAGAGAGTAGTAGTAGTAAATCGGTAGCATAAGTGTTCAAAACTGTATTTCTTCGTACAATGAAAAAGCCAAGTAATATTATCCAACCAGAGACCAGAGCTTTCCTCGGTAAGTGGGACGACGTAAGATGCATCCGATAAATGTTCTCTCACTCTCTTTTTGTCAATCTTTTTCATATAATCCTCATTTGTATTGTCCGTATTCATGTTATTGATTTCATCTTAATCAGATCTCAATATCTCAATTACGGTTTCATCCTGTCTCCGTCTCTCACTCGCTACCATTTTGTTTGCAGAAGAGATTTTAAAGGCAGTCTAATCTATTGTCTGGTCGTGTTACCCCTGCTAGGCTTCGACTCGGACTTAACTTCTCATTCTCCTGTAAATTACAGTTTCTCTCTTTCTTCCCTCTCCTCCATTTTATTGTTTTTCTCTTACTCTTGCGCATAATTTTTCCTCGGTTTCTTTCTTTCTCTTTCTCTCTATATTTTTCGCCCTGTCTTTGTATTTTCTCACTATTCTTTTTAACTTAGTTGCTTATATACTTTTTACACTCGCTTACTTACGTTTAATCTTACAAATTTTTTAATTTACTCGTTCTTCCCCGCTTACAACTATTTTGCCGAGTCAGTTTTCATCCGAAATCGATTTTGTCACTTTCCATTATTTACATTGAAATAAGTTCTTGGAAATATTATTTTTTAACGACAATTTCAGTCACTTAGAATAAAAATTTTTCACTCGATCATCATATCATATTTTGTATCTGCAAGTATTTTGAAATTATATAATATTGTGGGAACAAATTTTAATACGGATAATTATACGACTTTTGATACACTACCTTAATAAAGCCTAAGTTACAATTAATTTCTTATTTGTTTCCGAAGTCACGATAAAATACATCAATTAATACTCATTCATAGCCTCTAATCTTCTCTCGTTTGCCTCTTCATCTCGATTCCTCCGAGACTAATTCTTACCCCTTCTGTTTATTATCCCTTTGCTACCTCTTTCTAATTCTCTCGTTTATATCTCCAACCAATGCCTGTAAATCGAATGAAACAATGGAGACGTTCATCTCGTCTTGTGCTCTTCTTCTTACAATTTTTTCCCTCTTTTCTCATTTTTTGCGTTGCCCTCCTCTTTTTTTATGTGCATTTACCATACCTACGGATATAAACACACATATACAGTAACCTTACGAAGATTCGTCATCGCGGGCTCATCAGACGTGTCTGACACGTTATTACGAGCGGATTAAGTTGAGTCGAGTCTTTAATTGCTCGCGGTTCCAGTTAAGCGGTGTACACATACCCACCCACCTATGTACATATAAACATACACATTCGCCGACTGCACATTCGTCCTCGACTCATCGCTGTACTCGACATCCAGCAACGTTGATTACGATCCTTGAATCCTTATGCGGAAAAGAGGGGAAAGCTTTTTTTGCAGCTCTGCACTAAGTTGAAGAGTGAAATATACACGTATATTCGCAGTGCAATTAGGATGATTACTTTTCCGTTTCATTGTAGGCGTCGACCGTAATCTAGTGATTATTTTTTTCTTCTCTTGTCCTTAATGTATATATAACTTAATCAGTCAAGTTGAATAGTATTAACATTTTTTTAAGTAATTTTTAATTTTTCATCTGCTTTCACAATTATTATTACTTTTAATAATTTATTTTTCATCAAATTAATTCAGAATTCTGAGGAAACAATGAATCTAGTTTTTTATAATTAAACTTAAATATTTTTATTTTTTAAATTTAATTTATATCACATCTAAACAAAATTGTCTAAATAGTATTTTTTAACGATAATATTGAACACATAAAATATTTTTTTATTCCATTAGGTCTAACAATTTTTAAATAATAATAATTATAATCTAATTAATAATGATTATCTAATAAAGACTAGTTTAAAATATTTATGTTAAATTTTAACCATAAAAAATTTTATTTACCGTTATAATTATTAAGTATCGTTGATAAATTATTTACTAAGTAAATTCTTGGAGTTCGATATGTAATACAGTTATGGTATATGGAAGCAATGTATAAAATATCTATAAATGTTAAAATTATAAAAGTTTATCTTCGTGCAATCAAGATACGACGATTTTTTTTTAAGTAATGGAATAATTTAATAAATATGAAATAAATGATAACTCTAATTTATTTTGTTAAGATAATAATAAGTTGTTAAAATAAATTATAGTTATATTATATATAAAACTAGAATATTATAATTTAAATTTTTTTATTGTATTTACTTCGTTTATAATTAAAATTATTCGAACGTTTAAAAGAATTTATTATTTTTAATTTATTCTACGAATTATTTTTTATCATAAAGTTATTAAGTCTAACTTTGGATATCATTTATTTAATATACATGTATATTTTAATATATTAAAAATAATATGAATTTGCGATGAATATATTTTTATAATTGTTAAAAGAATATTATTTATAAAAATATTGCAATATAAAAATGTAGAAAACACGGTGATATTAAAAGCATATATTTTTTTTTATATTTGACTAATTAAAGTAATCGATTTAAAATTATTTGTAAGTAGTAATCTATATGAAGAACTCACAATCACGGATATAACACATTTTCTGTATTCTCCGAAGTTACGCTATGATAAAATTGTAAAACTCGTGCAGTATACAGATAAATTAAACGGTATTAAGTAAAACAAATACTCAGACTGGAAACTGAGTTGACTAAGATAATTAATATAAACGTAATGTATAATATATTTACATTTAAAAATGTTGATGTATAGGTCAATTGAGAATTATATAAAGATATATTTAAATTTATTCTAAATATTATACTAATTATCCTTTAATTTAATTATTCTTATTTCTATATATAAATGAAATTAATTAAAATCTTAAATTTAAATTATTAATGTGTTCTTACTAATTAATTACTTCTTATGAAAAATATTTTTTTTTCAAAAGAGATTTTATTTACATTTATTAAGCATTGTCTTGTTTATGATATATTTTCAAATAATAGCTAATAAAAAAGAATCGATCGTCAACGAATTAAATAGAAATTTATTTTTAAGTACTTTAGTTACTTAAAATTTCATCTTTTTGAAATTTACAAGACGAATGAAAAAATTTTTAACGAACACGCGACCAACCAAGAATTTTTACATTGTATTTCTTGAACTTTTCAAATTTTGTAATCCGCATAAACGAAGAGTTTACAATTGTTATTTAAATTGATGTATGATATCGCTATTCAGTGGGTATTTCCATGGACATGCCTAATTTAGAAATTAGCGTTAAATTACGCGAGAATAAAGATAAATGAATAAAGATGCGGGTGAAATCGAGGACTCTGACACTGAAATCTCGGAATTGAAGCAATCGAGATTTTGAAATGAAATCCCTGGGAACATAAATGGACAAAACTGTCCGGGACTAGCGCAAGTACACGATTTCCAATGAATACGTGCTAACTTTTCCAAGTTAATTTATACTCCGGATGGCTACTCGTCGTTACGAATATCCAGCCGCATCCGCATACGATTCTCACTTATGGAAAAGGGAAGACGAAGGGACGATATTAACGAGGCGCATTGTTATTCAATTGATTTCGATACACGTTTCCTCTCTTTCTCGCATTCTTGGCGCATCCGATACGTCGAATACTCCGTCGAATACTACGTCGAATACTCCGTCGAATACTCCATCGCACACCCCGGCGAACACCCCGTCGAACACCCCGTCGAACACCCCGTCGAATGCCCTGTCGAACACTCCGTCGAACACCCCGTCGAATTAATAATATGCCGTATTAGGCTAGATCGCCGCAAAAGGCACGTGCTGTCACGTGCCGACCGTTCGCTCCGCTAATTTCTTTCCTTTTATTTAATTAGCTTTTCCGAGTTCTGAATCTTCCCGGTGCCGCCGGTCCGAAGCGGTGCTTCATTTTGCTATTACAGTTCGACATCCATACACGTTTCTTACTTAATGGAGCTAATTGCCGTGAATATTGTCAAAGCCTTTTCTAATTATCACTGTCGATTTAACCCAATCATTTAGTTCGTGTATGAATAAAATTAAAGCGAAATCGGTCCAAAGTATTTCCTCGTCGTTCAACCGATCGATATCGTTTTTGAATACGCGAAGAATTTGAATATGGCGATTATGATTATGCTTTCACGCTCGATCGTAAGGAATCGATATATGGTTGCCAATTTGCTCGAAATCAAAATTTTTATTCTTTATAGCTTTTATTCTTCGTTTTTACGGATCAAAACTTTTGCTCCGGTTATAAGTATTCACGTAAATTTTTGTGTTTAATATGTGGAAATTAATTTTGATATTTATACAGTAATCAAATCGAACTTATTACTGGTTAAATTGTTTTTATAACATCGTTAATAATTCATTTGTTTAAGAATTATGTACCTCCGAAATTACAAATAAAGAATATTTTTCAAAGTATATATTTAAATTCAATTAATTTGATAAGCATTTTTATATTTAGCTTTATGTGATAATAATATTAATAACGAGTGTATCGCGTATAAACTTGTGTTTATAAATCTTTTACATCCACCTATCATTTATTTTATACGCAATATTAAAACTACTATTTAAAATTCCTCGCGCGAATGTTACAAATCTTTCACTCTTTACCTTTTCTAAGATCTTTTAGGTTTTATGCCAATTATTAACTACATATTAATGTAATAAAATTAAATTTTTACAATATTGTTGGAAATGTATAAGATCTTTGGGTCATTCGAAGGAATATTTTTAATTTTTACTTTATTTTCTATTTTTTTAAAGACAGACGATAGTTTTTCAATTTAATTTTAATCTAAATCTTAGAGTTTAAATTTTGATTTGCTTATATTATTATCGTATATACAGCGAATGATACCTATATGAATCTTGAACGTTAATTAAAAACCATCATAGTTATTATTATTATTTTTGCCATAAATTAAAAATATGTAGAACTATTAAAAAAATATAAAAATATTGCATCTATTATATGTAAAATATTCGTAATGCGAAGAAGAGCATTGGGTGAACATCGGTCGTAATCGGATCCTTGAGCATAACCTACGCCAATGATGTTCCGTTGGCCAAAGATGTTCGCGCGGTACCATAATTTTTTTGCAAAAAAGATCGTGTCGAGCCAAAGCTACTTATTTCACAGTTGTAGGCTCTTGTTGGATGCACATTATAGATAATATTTAAAAAAGGACGCGTGCGTTCCGCGGGTAGACCGGCGGCTTCGTATACCCCACCAGGAAGATAAATACACTTTGACGAGGTTCGCGTCAGTTACCTCTTGTTCTCCGTACCTCTACCTTCCTCGGCAGCAGCAGTAACAGCAGCAGTAACAGCAGCAGTAACAGCAGCAGTAACAGCAGTAGCAGTACCATCCCAGAAAGATATATTCCCCCTTCCTTCCTTCCTTCCTTGTACCCCTTCTGCCACCTCCTTCCTCTTCTCCGCGAAGCGCCAAGTTCCATTCACGCATACACTAGCTCGCAAACAGATTTCCTAGGTTCAGTCGAATATATTGAAATAATCTCGGTAAATACGACAAGTTCGGTTATGAAATTTGCCGAAGGGCTTGTGCGAGCCTCTCTTTCCCTTTCTCTCTTTCTCCCTCTTCCCACCCTCAAATTTTCGCTTCCTCTCTCCCTCTCCCTGTATCTTTCTCTCTTTGAACATGCAGTAATGGTACAGTTTCTCCTCTCGCTCTCGTATCTCTTGCCAAGACCTGCTTCAAGTTATATTTGCTCAAAATCGGTTCAATAGCAACTTGGGTATTCCGTCTGTTCCTCCCTCTTATACGTTTCTGTATGCCGCTCACAACCGACCGCCATCGTCGTCGAGCTTTCTTTTCTCTGTCTCTCTCTCTCTCTCTCTCTCTCTCTCTCATATGCAGAATCAGCAATTGGGAGAGAAGCCGAAGACGCGAGAGAGATATAGATGAAATCACGGGGGGAGCTGGTACTTATTCCCCAATAATTGTTCAGCATTCGTCAAACATCACGGGGTTATAACGTCGAGTGAGAGGGAGGTGAAAGTTATAGAAGCATATCTGAATTTGAATATGTCGACGCTTTACCAAGCATATACGTCCTACACCCCATCCGCATTTTTATTTCTACTTACGTTCATCTTTTGCCTTATGTTGCTCTACAGCTCTGCCAATCAACGTGTGTGTGAACGGATGCATTATCGGACTCCCTTCTTTACGCGCCGTTACAAAGATTAATCGTTCTCTTGTTTTACCCCATTATCGAGTGTTTTTATACTTTTGCACGATTTATTTTTTCGCTTCTTTTTATTTTCCATTTTTCCATTTTCTTTTCAAAGTTTTTTTATTTTAACTGCTTTCCGGATAAATTTACAACTCGATTAGTCTGACTCTATTCGAGAGTTATTATCTCCAAAATATATATATATATATATATATTAAAGAGCAATGTAAAAACTGGCCTCTGGAAGGTTTGAAGTGCGCTTTTGTTGCTCGGTGAAGAGAGGGAGAGAAACTCAAAGTAGATTTGACGTTTTGACACGCGAATAGTTGGTTAGAGGGGAGGAGAAGCAGTTATATTTGTACAGTGAATATATTGCCTTGAGCGGGAAACACTAATCCTTCAGAAGTGATCCGGAAAAAGATGAATTCGCGCGGCTGTTTCATTTTAGATGCTGGTAAACGTGGTTGACCAATCTCGCTTTTAGTCGGATTTCGGATTTCGGATTTTGGATTTCCTCGTGATTCTTCTAGAGGTTAGAATTCATTTTGGTTAGGCTACATTCGATTTCTACTTCTCTCCTTTCGAACGTTCCATGTTTTTTTTTGTACTAAATAGAATAACCGTCTGTTATAAGTATTCGGTTTATGATCCGCTTTTTCTGGAATTAAATTATAATTCATATTTAATGCATTAATTTATTAAAATTTCAGGCCATTGCACCTTATAAAAAATATTTTTTTATCATTTCATTCATAATCTATTTGAATGACTTCCTTCGTTACATTATGTACTATACTAGTTGGGCAACAGTTCTTTTGGCTAGAAGTTACTAAAGAAAATAAGAAAGTATACATCAGTTATAAATATGATATTACAGTAAATTATTGAAAACATTTTGTTAAAAGTTTTCTGTCAAAATAATGTTTATCTAATGAAGTTTCGATCTTCTATTAAATATAAGAAGTAAAATTTAAATTTAATCATCTTTAATACTACGTAAGTTATCAAATGCATTCAATATCGTTCGTGTTATAAACTAAAATTTTCAAGTATTCTGCTTTATTATATAAAATTTTTAACCTTGATCGTTTTTGGATATAAATTGTATATTATATATTTTATGAATAAGTGTAAATAAATATGAAAAAACGATTGTACGTAAGTAAATTTATAGAAAAAAAATTTATTTTACAGACCGATAACGTAGATAAATTATACAATGAATGTAATAAAAAATTATATATCGCAAAACCAAATTAAATTTGCCATAAAGAACACGTTATAAACTATTTAAATAAAAATCACCTGGGATGTTTTATAAAGACTGTCATTTTATATAGTTTTTAGTTTATATAATTTAGTTTTTACTAAAAAGTAAATAAATATGAAAAATTATTTTTTAAATGAATTGTATACATAATATTATTATATAATTTTTATTTAAATATCTGAAAAATTCAATACAATCATTGTGTTTAATTTCTAAAGGTGGCTTTCAATGTCCAAATCTTTAAAGATTATTTTGAATAGAAATTATGGTAGAAAACTGGCGATTCAACTTGAAAGCTATTTATTCAAAACATAATATTTTTTTTGTAATAGTTCTTAATCTATAAAAATAATTTATTTTTATTAAAGTGATTATGTATATTATTTAATTATGTAATCATATAATTGTTCGGATTATTTTCGAGATTTAATTTTCGAGAAAATATCAATTTATGAGAAATTAAATTTTGAAAATGAAAATCAATGTTTATAATTAATATAAAAATATTTTTATATTTTTATTTTATTCCTCTGTATCGTTACATTCTTTATAATTAATTATTAACTCAAAATAGTACATCTATTAAATTCAGATAACGTGGAATATTTGAAATATCGTCTTTCAAAAGGTTTCATGCATCAATTATATATTTTAAACATTTTTTAAATTATTTAATTTACTCGAATAAATATTTTAAGTTTTAAATAACGATCCATAACTTTTTAGTTTAGTTAAAAACAAACTGATAAAATTTTTCGATACCCGAAAGTGCATTTTTGCATTTCTAAATTAAGATTGAAACGTTATTTGGTAAACCTAACCGAAAAGATAATTCTAAAATTAAAATTACTTTTACGAAAGTAAATTAGTCGGAAACATTATTTTAGCTCGGTGGTGATTTCGCAATTTCCAAAGCAATCTTTTGGAGCAATAAACTGATGTAAAGTAAAAAGCAAGGAGGTACAAGGTGGCTACAAGTTAAGCAAGCGATTATAAAAAACTTGGAACCTATGGTAATTTGGGCGTTAAGGATCGCTCGTCGAGCGTTTTTTACAGCAACGTCGCCCATAGGAAAAGAAGGAAAGAAGGAATGAGAATAAAGAAGGTCTCGTTAGGGTAAGCATCGACTGTAGCAACCTGTTTAGGAACGCCTTTGACAATACTCGTTTTCGGATGAGTTTTTCCGTTGGACGGTAACGCGTCTCGGTCCAGGCAGCATCCAGGCAGCATCCAGGCAGCATACAGTCAGGACCCAGCCATGGTCCAGCCAGTCGTCCACCCGGACCGCCTTCGGGATACTCGCGCGCTCGCTCGCGCAATCCAGACAGGTAATAAAGCTTGAGCGAAAAGGGAGGGGAGGAGGAGGGCGCACGTGCGCGTAGCCCTTACGCCTGACCGAGGAAAACGTAGTCGGGTAGAAATCGAAACCTTTAATGCGCACGACTAGGACAATTAAACGCTAAACTACCCCTCGAGGGCAGAACGGTGCGAGCGAGTCTCGTGACCCCTCTTAATACGCTCTTTATGGCGGCTTAATGCCCCTAATATTGCAAGCGCGACCCTTGTTTATATCAGTATTCCGCGCGCGGCCTTTCCCATTTTCCACGGCGGCCTGACTCTCGGCTCGCCGTAGACGGTGGGGTCGTTCGTAAATGAGCCGTGGACGCGTTTATTGTCGATGAATTAATAAAATTTTGCAGCGGAGATAACACGGACGGCAAAATGAGGTTTGCGAGCTTTGTAAGGTGTGAACCGCTCGATTCACGCTCGATTCGCGAGATCCAGGACCTGCGAGACCTAATTTTTTTATAGGGGATGAACGAGACTCTCGCGAGATCCGTCGATCAAAAAATTTTTATCCCCCTACGATTCTTGTCACGTTATAACGAACGACTCCTTTAATACCAAATTAATCTTTTTCATCTTCCTTTACAAAACACTATTTGACTCTTTTTATACACGTTTCTATTCGGACTTTCGGATTTACAATATGAAATGCCGAATGCCAAATCATTTAAATGTATTATAATATTTAAAAAAACGTTCGATTCGTTTTAAGCTATTCGAAGAAAATTATTTAAAAGATTTATTTTATTTAGCGAATTTTTTTATTTCGTGTACGTTCTCTCTGTATCCGTGTTTGCAATCGCGGTAAATATTTTTACGGCGTCGAATAAAAAGAAAAAGTTATAATCGTGAAATTTAATAATATTTGTCGTAGTAAAAATGTTTCAAGTTAAATTATATAATATTAAAGCATAATCGATCGTGATAATAAAAAAATAACGTTATATTATGACGAATATCTATCGATCAGGAAGAAATTTAATTTTAAGATTTATTTAAAATATTTAAAATCATTAGTTATTTTTTGGTTAAGTAATTTAACTTCGAATACTCGTTAGGTTATGCTAATATTGAAACGCAAATTTTGATCGTTGTAATCGGTAGGTTCAATTTTATAAATTTTGATTAAAAAAAGAGTAAGAACGAACAAACGAATAAATTAGAACGTCTTGTCGAAAGTCGGTATTGGTTATAACCGATATAAAACACTATCGTAACGAAAGCACGAGTAGCTATAAAAATGTATTCAAATATGTTTAAAACAAAGAAATGAGTTTTCGCATCATGAAATTGAATATTTCTTACGCAATATTTCTTAGGCTCGTTTTATCGTACGCGAATAGAATATCGTACAGAAATAAGAACGCGGTCGATTTCTTTATTATTAAAAGCGACTTCCTTCGTGGCAAATGGATCGAGGTTGATCGTTGAATTGAGGTTGATGATCGAAACGACAGATGTAAGGGAATTCGATTAGTCATAAAGACAATCGTCCTGGTGACAAACTCGTCATATCCCGAGCGAAGGACGCCTCTAATTACGTTGGAATAACGTGAAAAGGACGAGCGCACGCTCTGGAAAAGCGCCACGAAGTCGAGGTCGCGTGCCCGTCTTCGGAGCGAGATCCAGCGCAAACAAAATCCGCGTGAGCGAGTATCGTGACAATGCGGAAAATGCACCCCCGGCTAATGGTTGAAATGAGCAA
The DNA here is from genome assembly GCA_018907195.1 of Dolichoris vasculosae. Taxonomy (NCBI): domain Eukaryota; kingdom Metazoa; phylum Arthropoda; class Insecta; order Hymenoptera; family Agaonidae; genus Dolichoris; species Dolichoris vasculosae. The sequence goes on along the minus strand of JACCHY010000005.1, from coordinate 824,877 downwards.
TTTGTTTGTATTGAGAAAGAGAGCGAAGGTGGGGAGGAGACACGTGGATGCGATAATCGGGGATGGCGCCGCTCCAGCCTGTGAGAACCCCTGTCATCGAGGCATGGGAAAAGTTGATGTTCGTGTTTGCAATAGAGATCCGCCGCTCGAATAATGTAACGACGGACAACTCTATTGAATCGCGCCTAATATGTCGTAGGACACAGCCACCGACGAATGTCCCCGCGTTTTCTCTGCCACCGTTTCATGCGTCGCCCCCGTCGAGTTGCTCCCGTCCTTCCACTTGGGCTTCTCGGTCGTAGAATTTGATTTAATTATTGGCCGCTGCACGTCGGGACCTCCACCATTTATTAACTCCGCGGGCGAAATCCTGGATCGGTACTCCGAAATTTCACGAGACGCGTTTCGAAAGGATCCGTTTCGCGTATCGTCCATGGACAGTTTGGCCTGCGGATATTTCTTTTTCGGATCTCCCCTTTCTCGCACGCTTTGTTTTTTTGTTTTTTGCATTTTACGGAGCCAACGCACGCGTCGAATATCTTTCTCGTTGTCTCGGGATTCGTAATAAATACAATTACTTTATTTTCTTTAGCTCGCGTCTTTATTTATTTTCACATCGATACGCGCTTCATTGCGGGAATTTTAGATCGGAACTTTTCGATTTCTTTTTTAGCATTTACGAAATCGATAATCGATCGAGAATAGAAAAAAAATAGAATATAAAAAGAGATAGTAGAAAGTAGCTAAGCAATCGGACGTTCCGCGTGAAATTTAAAAACCGACACAGATTATTATACACAACTTATCTTTTATTTAATTACTTTTAATTTTTCAACGATTTCAATGGACGTGTTGCTGTATCCTAAAAGGATAAAATATTAGAATTTAATTAAAAACTGGAAAACTTTTTTTATCGATTTCTACAAACAATGTAGTTACTTATAATTTCAATTAACGGAGTTTCCATTTGGAGTATAGGATACTCTTCGCTCTTCGACTCGATCGAGACTCGATGGCTGTACACTTATATTTTTAATTATATTAAATGTAAATTTAATATTTTTTATACTTATACATAATTGAACCGAATACTCGAAACGATATAAAATTTATTTTTTGCAATTTACGAATTTTATCGTAAGTTTCTTGCTTTTCTCTGGATATAAAATATATTATTTTTATATTAAAAAAATTTACCATTCGAATCGATCGAGCGACTCTTCGCTACGATATCGCGAAAGCTTTTCGTGCTGGTAATTAAGTTATATTTCATAGGCATTTCTTAATAATATCCTGGATTTTTAAATAGTTACTTAATTTGAAACACGTTAACGATAAAATATGCGATAGAATGCGTTGTTGAAAAAAGGTATGGACTCGCTCGAAGCTATTTTGAAATACAAATAAACGAGAAAAAATTGTCGTTAAAAAAGGAATCGATACGCGTTTAAGAGACAAACATAGTTATACAGGAACAACGAATATTTTGTAAAGTTTTAAAATAACCGAGGCGATGTATGAAAAAAAACTCCAAACGCATTGTTTTGAGCGAGCCCTTAAACATCGAAAAGTTGGCGGTGACGGTCGCAAATCGGAGAGAGAAACATGTTAACTTTGCGAAAAGCGTAAAAAAATATGACAAGACGTTAAAATATAAAGTAAAATTACTTGTACGCTTGGAAAATACAAGGGCGATTACAAGGGTGATTACAAGGGTGATTACAAGGGTGATTAAATAGTGAAAAATAGCGAGGGCGAGTTAAGCTGGAGGAATTAAAAAATATAAAAAGCGCGAGTTTCCGGGAAAACTCGGATGAAAAAATATAGGAGATGTAAAAGCCTCGAAGCAGGAAAATCGAGTATCTTCGCGCACATTAGCCTGAATGAGGAGACGCGCTAGGAGGCATTCGATGCGACACTTGTGCCGGTAAACTTCAAGCGTCTTTGGCACACTGATTTCTCCTTCTCTGAAGAGGCTTCTCTCTCGGTCCCTCACCCCCTCGCCCCCACAGCCCCCAACCCGCCCCGGTCGGCCGCTCGCTCCTCGGCGGTAAGCCGCGGACAATGCGACAAATGAACCGAATTTGCGAAACGCAGTGGCGCGCGGTATCCCCCACCTCCGGTTCCCTCTCCTCCGCGGTGCTCTCAATGAAGGCGGCGACGCTTTCTGGATCTTCGCTCTATAGGCGTCAGAACTAACACCGTTCAAGGTGTCAACGGGAAAAGAGGTTTGGCCGCGCAGGTACTTGAGAAAAAATCCGCAGACTCGGCTCGAGCATTTTTTCGACGCAGGATAATAAAGCAGTACCTGCCAAGAATTTTCCGCTCTTTAGCGAACGTCGCGATGCCGCCGTCACCGCCGTCACCGCCGTCACCGCCGTCACCGCCGTCACCACCTCCCAGGTTTTCCATAAACACACAATGACGCTTCGAGTTTCTACTTGCATTACGAATAATGGAGCCAAGTACATCCTTAAGACATCTTTATTATGTGCTACTTTTCCTGCTTTCACCACTGCCCCTCTTTCTCTCTGACCTGCGATTGTGTCATTTATGTTTACTTACTCCTCGCGTAATCCCCTGTCAATACTCGGCATTTTTACTGCAGGAATTTACGAGTTTTCGGATATCGTGTTAACTCAACTGTTTTCTCTTAATTCGCGTTATAAAGAAGCTCGTTTTATATTTTCAAATAAATTTTGAATACCATTAATTTGTTTTTTGCTTTACCGCCTTATCGAAATGTTTAAATTAGATGATAATTCACTTTCTACGGTACGTTTAATAATTTTTTTCGATTTTTACAATTTTTCAACGATGCCCACTGTTATCGACTATTATATAAATTTTTATTTACCAAAGCTCTCCCGATGGATATACGATTGCGGAAAAAGTCTCTTTCAGGATTAACTTCCTACATTTTATATTTAGCCTTAGTAAAAAAGTATTAAATTTTCCTGTTTTTATAATTAAAATTATAGAAGTACAATATTGAACTTTAGTGAATTTTTTTATAACAATATAAAATGTATCCCGTAAGAAAAATATTACTCCGTTCGTAGATCCGAGGTTCTTTTTAATAATATTCATTTTTATAGTATAACTAGTTAAAAAGTCAACGTTTAGGTACGATTTTCAACAAATGCCCTACAAATGTTAACGATAGGTACACTATGGATATAATTTTGTATTTATAGAATTGAAAACTTGAGTTCGCGATATAAAATTATCATACATGGATTTGGCGTTTCTTTTGATTCGCCTATTTTTTAGAAAAATAACGGAGATAATGTAATTTTCTAGTTACGGCAGATTATAGGAATGCGCGGTAGATTGAATGCAAGAATTAATGAGTTTTATAAAGTTACGCTAGCATAACGCGTTAAACAAGTTACGTTAGGGCATTATGAAACTTGTTAATTCTCGCATTCATATACAGAAAACTTGTATAATGTGTCGAAACTGCGAGGATATGCGATTATCATTATTTAAAAAAATAATAATTAAACCAAATTAATCGACGAAAATCAATTGAGCGTTAAACAAAAATTTACGAAAACAGCCCTTAAAGTATTAATTAATTAAAAAAAACGATAATATATGATGCTTTCATTATTTGTCAAATATATTTCAATTTTATTATATTAATTTTATTTTATAAAATTCATATTTAATTACAATTAAAATTATGCAATACAAGATTTAAAATTAATCTTTATGATTCTGAAAAATAATTTCAAAAATTATAATATATATAAATGTTAATTATTGTAAATGAATAAAATTAATTTCAAATTTAAGATAAAGCACAACTGCACTGGAAAATACAAGCGAATTACAGCGCCGTTTGTTTTTAAGCGCTATACATTCCTTTAAAATTACGCCAGACAATTGTGTTTCATGATTAAGGGCTTACTTCTTAAGTATGTACATATGAATAGAAAATTCATGAAACGAAGTTTATTATTTATTTATTTATTTCATATTCAAAATATATGTACCCTAACTTTTAAAAGTAATTATACCAAAATTACTTTTATTTATATCTTTTATTTTAGTTTTTTACGTTATTTTGAATCTATTTATTGATTAATCGGATAATAATACTTTATTAACATAATCAAAATAATACAAACTTTTTTTAATGAAAAAAAGCGTAATTTAATGTATTCGATATAATCTACATCTTATATTGTTATAATTTACATTTAATCAGGATAAAAATTTATTATTACATTATTCGAACGAAAAATAGAAAAAATTTTAATTCATTGTTTATACATATAAATATATACTTATACATATTATTATTATACTTATTATTCATCGATTCGCCTAGTAAACATAAATTATTAATTTAAGATGTTCTTTGTTTCGTTTAAAATATGTTACCAATGACTCGAAAATATAATATTAAAATAAATAACCGACTAGTTGTTTTTAAAATATTTACCAAGAATTTAAATAATTATATAAAACACATTGTTTTCAGATATTGAAGAGTCTATAAAATATAATTAGGATATTATAATATTTTATTCAAATAACGTAATACATTCTTTTAAACGAGTAGTGCTTACAATAGAAAGAAATAAATTATCAATTTGATTAAAAATGAATATAGTTAGGCATCGAAGTTAAAATTTTTATGAAGGAATATTCGAAACCAACAAAAACGTTGAAAAATTGTCTTTTAACGAGATTATTGGTAAAAACAAGTGACCGTTATAATAAATTCATATACATCAAAAAAAATTGAAATGAACATCGAAGTTAACGGATCGATACGAAGGGTGACGCACGTAAAATACATACACAACACGCGTAAGTTTAATAAATTTGCATGTAAAATAAGTACGGACGGACGATACGTGAATTCGTCTAGAGAAAGAGTTTGCGTGAAATTGCGAGAGAAATTGAGAGAGAAATTGCGAATGACGAGCTGAGCCGAATTTTGTTGGCGACGATGTCAGTTGATGAGGCGGTCATTTAGGTCATTTAGGTCATTTAGGTCATTTTGGTCATTTTGGTCATTTAGGTCATTGTGGTCATTGTGGTCATTGTGGTCATTGTGGTCATTGTTGCTGTATATTACCGATGGGAATCGAGTGAAAATCAGCACTTTCAATTGCTCGGTAACGATTTAAATCGTTTGTTCACGAACCACCCACATGGCCACCACAAAGCTACAAGCAAATGCGTTACTTTAGCGGAATGGGCAACAGCGATCGCGAATATACAACGTGGAGTTTCGGTGAGATTCAACTTGCGTTTTCGAGCGTCATTCGCAATTGCAAGGTTTTGTTTTATTCTAATTTTATTCGACGACCATCACGGGACAATATTTTTATCGTTATGATATTTTTCAGGACATCGCTGTTACATTTTTCCAACTTCGAATCAAGTCGCTATTTATATTAATGAATAACGCGAAACGGTAACAGCAATATACTTTTTAAGAATGGTAAATGTTTTATCGACTAAACTATAGGAACCTAAACAATCTACAAATTATTTTATTTGAATATAGCTCTCGTTTAATTTGGTTACGCAAAATTATAGTATTTTTACTACTGAATTAATAATACTTCGTTCCAATCAATGTTATTTTTTTTATTTATAAATGTTAATTTTATTTTATAACATGCTTTTTCTCTAAAAATTCTTATAGTTTACAGTAGTGTAATATTGATTTCACCAATTTTATCTCGAAAAATCGATAATCGATCAAAAATTTATATTAAACGTACGATTAGATATAAATTTTAAACGAAATTAAATATAAAATTTATAATATAATAAATCATTTTAAAAAAATCAGTTGATCGATTGATTTTGAAACAAGATTGATTAGTATTGCGGATATTTTATCAATTATAAAAAAAAAACAATTTTCAAAAATTGAAGAAATAAATTTTAATATTGACTAACAACGATAAACTTTATAGAATCAAGGGGATTATTAATGAAGTTGAAAGACCAAAGCTTAGATGTTGATTGTCAACAGAAGTATTTGATATTGAAGAGTCTGGGGTTTCAGTTGCGGCTCGATATCAAGTTCGATTCAGCTAAAGTTCCCAGCTCAGTGGTTACGTGAAAATACCTCAAGAAGGATTCGCTTAAACGTTCCAAGTGCCATTTCGACAAATTGTATTCCATTACCTTCCGATGTTCACCTCAGTTTAACTCATACATAACAAATACATATACATTCGTTTACGATTTGCTTATATTTAATTGAATTTAATTATTTTTGTAACATTAAATATTGTTCCATCTGTTTCAAGGTAAGTAAGCATAATAAATTTTATAGTTTTTAAATATATAGCATTGTATTATTTTCTAATGAAATTATAAACTTACGTTTCTATAAACATAATATAACGATACAGGTATGTATTATTTTATTTATGCATGTATTTAGTAAAAATATTACGTACACAATTTTTATAAAAATATTGCTAAAAACGTAAATAATACGTAATAAAATAAAAATAAATAGTTTATTTATTCTTTATACATATTTTACGTAAACCTATAAAAATATTTCAGTCGCATTATATATTTTTAGTAATTTGTTACAAATCAAACAAGTAGAATTAAAAACAATTTTCAATTTATGTGAAATTTATATTCAGCATTAAAACAAAATAATTTTGACTATTGTAGTACGTATGTTTAAACAAAGTTAAAAAAATTATTCCAATGATAAATTTAAAGTTAATTTGAAAACTCAGTAATTTATCGAAATATTGTAATAATTATTCTCTAATAACCTTTAACATTTATGAATTGAAGCATTCAATTCATTAAATACATTTAATTGTATAGCGGTATTTTATATTATCGTATGTATTTTCATGCAATTTTATATAAAAATATTTCATTTTGAGTATGTGCATACTCGGATATCATATAACAAGATTGAAATTTATTCATAAAAAATATAGTCGCTGAAAGTATGACTAACTTATAAAATTAAAAAATTATAAGAATATTTTATATCAAAATGTCTATTCATAATGATATTTTTGAATATGAAATATTCAAAAATATTTTATAATTTTATTTTTATAACCAAATTTATAAATATTTAAATAGCTTGAACGTATATTTTAAACGATGTACGTTTTTACGAAGCCAATAGAAATTAAAAGTTTAAGTTAAATTAGTTTAAGATTCAAATTTTAATTTAAATTCTCTGTGATATTGATATTATAATTATTATTTTTATTATTTCAACAGTTATTATACTAATATTACAATTCCAACAAAATCCAAAAATCATTAGAAAATAAATAGAAAATGATGAGTATTTAATTTTTTATCAATTCAACTAAATTTTTAATTTTATATAAACGATATTTGAATGATTCATCAATTGGGTAGAAACATATATTATATATTATTTATTTTTATTGATTATAATTATCGTTTATTATAGTCGTACGTTAAAGACATTATTTAACTCGTTCGATGTATTCCGTACAGCATTTTTAATTACGAATTTGAAATTAGCATTTATCAAGAAAGGTAGCGATAAACTCAGTGAAATCAATCGATTCGATAATAAAGAGCTAAATGAAAAAATGTCCGAAAGCAAAATAAGTAAAATCTGTGAATATTTTCTGTGTAATAAGGTTAGATGAAAAAATTTTCCCAGGTGTTACGAATTAGCAAAAATTCATCGTTCGTGATTGTGACGTATTTATAGTTACGAATCAACAGATGCGCAAGATTTTCTATATTTTACTTTGTATTTTCGTAGCCATACATCGTTTCTATCGATATCTAAAATTTCCATTTATATAACGCACCTGGAATTTCCGCTCGCGCTGGAGGTCTATTAAAATCTATCCGTTGTCGCTTACGTTAACGGCCGTGACGCTGGCATAAATGGAAAAATCTCCGCTCTCATCTCCCTTGGAACGATGGCACTCCTACGAACATAACTACGTTCCCGACGCGAAAATCCCTTCTTCGCAACGCTTTCGTCGACGTCGTTGTCGCGATGCTCGTTTAACGTTCACGCCAGGTCCGTTCGTTTGAAAGTCCGGTCGCGAGCTTCGCCCGACGAATCGCGAGAACGAAACAAAAGGACGTTCGAGAGTGCGAACCGCGCAAAGCCAAGCCGCGAAAAATTTTTCCCCGGTTAATCGAATCTATCGGCAATTTGTACGGACGGAAAACCCGTCCCTGACATTTTGCCCCGTCCGTGGCTCTCGGGCGCCACTTACATACACGAGCGCATATACGAGCACATATACGAGCGCCTCTTCGTAGCCTGTCGGCAGCTCCTCGTATAAAGCTATTAAAATTCATAACCTCGGACATGGACCGAAGGGGTTAAAACGCGTGTCCCAAGCCATGGGCAGAGACGCGTCCGAAAGAGACGACGGAGGAGGGGAGAGGACCAAACGAAACGAGTCCAGGCATTAGACACAAATTTCCGTGTGCTTGTGTGAGTGGATGGGTTGCCAGAGGATGATTTCGGTTCGCGCGAAACGTCAAAGGGAAAGAATAAACGTCCTCGTCCCGAGTAATTAAATTATTATTTTGTCATTAAGGGGGAAGGCTGCCTTTTATTTCGGATGGTTCGGGCTCAGATTTACTAAACTGTTTACTATTTACGTCTCGTGAAAAAACGAATAATACCAGCTATTATTCGGAATCAAATTCAAAGATCAAATTCGAGATCGAACGTCGTATTTATTTCGCGATGGGATTATTTTGGGAATGTATTGAAATAAAAACCGCGGTAATCGTGATTTACATTCCAACGTATTTGCGAGTATAATTTGAATAATAATTCACGAAATAATTAAAGTGAACGATACTTTAGAATGATCGTTAGTTTATGGAATTGTACTGCAGGTTACCAAAAAACAATAAGGGTATCGAGATTCAAAAATATCGGTATTTGTATATATTTGTAAATTTTATAAAACTATATTGTAAACGTTATTAAATTAAATTTAATCTTTTGTCTAAATTAAAAAATACAAAAAATTTATACGTACGATAATTTATATAATTTATCGCTCAACGAGATTTAGTTTAAAAAATTTATTAAAATAAATCTATTTATTTTATTTTATTTGCTAATAATTTTTATCAATTTCCATCTATAAATAGCTTTTTACGTAAATATTAATTTATCAATTATACGATACAGAATAAGCATACTTATAATTTTACTCGTTTAATTTTAATTTTAATCGATTTGGTTTTTCCTCGAGTTAATTTAAGTTCGTTGTAAAAGCTTCAAAATTTTTATCGCGATATATAATTATTTTAATTATAATTTGAATTAATAAATAATTAAACGACAAAATACTTACCGTAAAATCTTTTTTCGAAACGTTATTTACAATTTTATCGAAGCTGCATAATATTATTTTTCAGAACGAGTAAAAGAAACGTTAAGTATTCTCTGGAAAATATCAACTTTTAAAGCTATAATTATTTTAAATAAAAATAGTAATTTGAAATTAATGCAAAATAACGCAATTACTATTTCATGTATGCTATTACGTATTTTTAATATACTGCATACGTTGACGTACAATATAAGAAAAAATCAATTTATCCTCGCGACGCGCATTGTAAAAACTCATCGACGTTAATTTCTTTTATTTATGACGAAAAAAAGATAATAAAAATTGTTAGCGTCTCTTACACCTCGATATATTCGCATTACTATGATAATATAATAGTGATACAAAAGCAGCGACGTTGATTACTTTTTCTCTATAAGATGAGCTATATTATTACGGTAATATTTTCCTAAAAGTTAGTTCGACGGGATAAATTTGAAAACTAACGTCGTAAAAAGTAAGTAAAGAATCCGTAGCATTGTTGTTAAGGATAAGAGGAAAAAGAAAGGAAAGGAGAAAATGAATTTGGGACTATAAATAAATATTGCGCGCGTTAGCGAAGCTAACAAAAGTCCCAGGATGCGAAAGATAGGGAAAGGGAGAGGCGAAACAGAGAGGCGAAACAGAGAGGCGAAACAGAGAGCCGAAACAGAGAGCGAGATTAAGTAAACGAAAATGAGGATACGCGTGTGTGGGCAAAATATGAGAGACGAAAGAGAAAAGAAGGACGAGGCGTAATCCGCGTGGGTCGTGGCTGGCTGGCTGGCTGGCTGGGAGGGAGGGGGGTGTGTGGTCCTGGCCGGAGGGATGGACGGTGGAGGACGGGGGGAGGACGGGGGGAGGACGGGGGGAGGACGGGGGGGCGGGGGGGGGAGGTCAGGGTTGGGGGAGGAGGACAGGATAGCTCGCGGGTACATTTTGAATATGCATCGCTTCCCTATGATGGCGCAATAGACAAGAGAGTGGACCGGATTGGATTATACGGGGCTCTTTGCTCTGGCAAAACCATGTAATCTTCCATTAAAAAGTTCGAGCGCTGGATTTTCCGGTCGCGTATACGCCGAAGAAAATCGTACGCAACGTGTATATGCAAATACACTGGATAAATTCGAATTACACTTTGATTTACAGATTGTGCGACATTCAATTTTCGACCCTTCTAAAGGGATGCATTTTACGCTTGACCTTTTCCTGCTAGCATTTTTCGGTACCCGTGATTTTCCAAGGACCTTCGAGATCGTGCGAATGAATGTGGGCGAGTCACAAGTCAAAATTACTTGAATCACGTACAAATGTCTACCGAAACTCCAACGGTTTCTCGCGAATTTACCTCAAATGTTCAACCATTCGATCTCTTTTGCGATTTTTGATAAATGTGATACTCTAAGAATCGATAGCTTTCCTTTCATATTTCTGCGTTAAAATGTTATTTTATTTTTAGAACGTACACATTTTTGCCAAAATGTAATTTTTAAAATTTGATGGTATATCGAAAGGTTAATTTAATATGGTATTTGCATAATTTGTAAATTAATAATAATTTAATATTTAAAGTTTTATTATCCATAATTAGTAAACGGAGATCTGGATTTTTGTAATGTACCATCTGTAGATTTTAAAAAATAATTATTTTTCTTTATAATTATTGTTTTTTTTTAATTAATTTATTAACTGATTTTTAATTTCCGACTAAAAATTAGATATTTATTTTTAATTTAAGGGTAATAAACGAAATTTGAAACGAATAGTAAATTAATAGTTTTATTTTGTTACCTAACGCGTACTCTATTTAATAAATCCGAATTACTTTTAAATACTCTATTTTCTAAATCCGAAATCAATTTATCGATTTTAACGATCTCGTAATTTACAGTTTTATCGGATAGGAAGCTATTTTACTTTTACATTAGATGGTAACAAAATTACGAGAGTTACCGATAGAATATTTATGCAACCATCAGCTTACCAAATTCTCCGCGGTACGTCAGCACTGATCTTCATGGCACGTAAACTTACCTTCCTATTTTATATATTACACGTGTACTCTTGAATTAACCGAATACATTTTAGTATAAAATACAATCATCAGAAATAAATAAATTTTTTATACATTTAATATTATTTAAATATTAAACAATATTTTATGCATCTTTGTTAACCTATTTAATATTTTTATTTATTTATTCGTGATACTTATTAATATTATTCAGGTTCTTTGACAAAACTAATAATTACGAATTTTTACTTTATTCAATTTTCAATTTATTCAGCCTTATGAATTCAGCCTATTATTACTTATATTATTATAATTTAGTTGAATATGTGAATTACCGAACACTGACGTTAAAAAAAATGCTAACTTATTTTTTAATTATTTAGTCAAACTATATTTCGCTATATTCCATGATATTATATATGCAACTGCTAAAATATTTTTCCAACGTCTTTAATAAATGTCGGTAATTTAAAAGTTTTCTTATCTAATAATAAACTGTAATATTAAATTTTTGCATCGAAAGAGTCAATGTTAATTATAGTATATATATATATATATATATATATATAATGTAGCTTTTCAATTCAGCTGCTTATTAGCTTTCAATTCTAGAATATTTTTTAAATATTATCTTATTGTAATAGGAAGAAATTTAAATTTGGACAAAGTTTATATCTATATTTTTAATTATATATTTTTATTATGCGATAAAATTAGTTACTTGTTATTGTAAAAACTGAAAAAATTTTTGGTATTTCATATATTAATATTTGATTATTTAGACAGATTTATCTTTTATTATAATTAAGCGTTTTATACGTAATGTTTGTTTAAGCCAACATATTTTATATATTAACATTTGACTTATGATATAGTGTAAAAGAAATAAATAGAAAAAAAAAAAGCAACAAAATTTCAAAGTTATGTATCATATTTTGTTCCAATGTAAATTCAATATATATAATATTTACTAGTTATATTTTTATGAAATATTTATATAGTGAAATAAAATATTTATCTATAATTTATAAAGTATTGCATAAATATATCTTATTTATTAGAATTTTCATCAAATTATATGTTGATAGTACAGCTCGTAATAAAATAATTTTATAAACATTTGCATAAAAAACATTGAATAAAATGTGTTAATATAGTGAATAACATGCGTTTTTAAAAGAAGACTTATTTCTATTTTATTCTTGTTTATATAAATATTTTATAAGGCATTGTTGAATATTTCTATATAGAACACACCATTTCAATAAAGCACGAATATTTAAATTAGTAGAATTATGAAAATTATAATAGTATGAAACGTTATATAATAATATATAATTAATTTCAATGAAAATTAATTAAAAACTTTAATTTAAAATTGAATCTTAAATATTATTAAAGGACGATCTTATATATTATAAAATAAAAGGATGATTTTTAAAAAACAAAGAATAATAACAGAAAAATGCTTATCAATAGGACATAAATATTAAATAAATTTCCGAGACGCGTAAAATATGAAATAATTAATAGAAGAATATAAGAAAATATTAATAAATAGAAGGAAACGCAAGAAACAAGAGCATATTAAAAAAATATTTTTACAACTTGATATTTTATTAGAAAATGAAAATTTTGTCATTTATTACTTTAAAATTATGTTAACAAAATATATTTCGATTCATTCGCTTTTATAAGATCTAAATTAGGTAATTTGAATTACGTATGTAATTGGAAATTATTTGTATAAATTATTATTTTAGATTAGAATAGTATCCCGATTCAAATAATTTACCATATCAGAATTTTGGTATAATAGGTTTCTATTTATTTATAAAAAGATAATCAAAGCTACGGAAATCTCAACGAGATTGACTAATATTATTATTTTTATTATAACATCGATTAAAAGGATTTATGGTTTTGAACAAATAAAATATTTTTCCACTATTTTTCTTGGATTTGAAATGCAATATAGGTTGTTAAGAAAAAATTTCAATCGAAATCGTAGTTTACAAATTAATTTTTGGTGTAAAAATGGAACATCGTATCGATATTAGTTATAATACTACATATTTTATAGATGGTAGTTACGCGCAAAATGGAAACGTGGAAAGGAAATCAGCTCAACAAATGGAAATTTCACCTTACCTAGATTTTCCAATAGCCGACGTGTAGAACAAGAGAACGCATACGCTGTGAAAGACGGAAGATCGGAGCTGCCGAGGAGAGGAGAGGAGAGGAGAGGAGAGGAGAGGAGAGGAGAGGAGAGGAGAGGAGAGGAGAGGAGAGGAGAGGAGAGGAGAGGAACGCGCGATATCGGTCTACAGAGCAGTGCACTGTTATAATTACGGCAGTAGCAATCAATTAGCGCACCAATCGTGCGTTGATTAAGGGCTCGATTGGAATGTAATGGGGACGTGGGTGGTCAGCGATAATTAACGTTCGCGGAACACCGTTCCCAGCCTATCCGTGATGCGTACTGCATGAAATCAAATAGCGCGTCGGCGTCCGGGCCAGATGATGCAGGAAACGAAATATTGGACGAGCGGTTGATGGTTGATGGCGGCGGGCCACGCGCCCCGACTCCCAATAATTCCGACCGAGCCCTTTCGATTTTACAGCTCGGTATGATTTCGCCACTTGTGCACCTCCAAATTCTATCTTCCTATACGTAGACGTTATTAATGCGTTAGAAAGAGACTCTCGCGATCCTTTCCATCGGTTTCTCGCCTTAATCGTCCATTCGATCAAATCCATCCATCCATGCTACCACGATTCCTCGATGCGCGATTCCTCTAACTGCCGATTATATCCATTATATTATTCTTTTTACCAATTTTACAACCGTCTTAACTATTTCCTACTCGTGTCCCCGTCCGAACTCTCCGTGGACTTTAACTACGTCCACGTATTCGATAACTCGTAATGCTCGGACTTAGATCGCATTTAATCAAATTCGTATATTTCAATAATTTTACGAACAATATTTACAATTTTACAATATTTAAGATCCATTTAAGATGTAAGCTGAGACATCATCAATTTCGTACTTAAAGTCAAAATTTAGCGTTATTTCGTTAATCGATAAATGGTAATTTAAAAATGCTAAATTTAACCGTTTATACATTTTTAATTTTTTACTCGATGAATAATCGTATCTTCTTATTATCTAATTTCTTTAGTTTCTCTAATTTCTTGATATATCGCACTGGTTTATCTCCGACCAGATCCATTTCGTAAAATTCCCAACTACTCGAACGCGCGTATCCTCGTACGTACAAAAATGAATTACGAAAGCAACGTACTTCCGCCTCGAAAAAAGCAACAAAAGCAACAAAAGCAACAAAAGCAACTTTCTTTTCCATAAACGGCGCTGCTACTCTTTCTCGACGGATAATAAAAATTCATTTAATAAATGTCAATTATTGGAAGTAAAACTTCAATTACGGAGGTAAGGCATAATCCGCGGACGCATAGACGTCCAGCTTCGCTTACTACGGAATATTCGATTTTCACAGGAAACGGATGAGCTTTGAAGTGCAAATGCGCGTGGATGAAATGCGGTCGTGGTTCGTTCGAGCTTTTCCGCGCAATCGAATTCGACGGCGATCAAAAATAAAAAAAAAAGAGGAAAAGAAAAAAACAGAGGTCGAGATCTCGCGAGCAATCAGTAGCAAAAACAATACCAGCGCGTATTTGTTCGGCGCTCATTTCGGAACATTTTCGCGTCTCTTTTGTCTCGTTTGCGACGACTGTTCGGTAACGATTTTAATTTGGCGGTCCTTCTCCGTCTCGTTCTCCTCTTTATCCTCCTGCACCGCCTCGATTCTCCCTTTCGCTCCACCTCTTCTCGTCGCGGTCCGCTCTCTCCCTTCCTCTCCCTTCCTCTCCCTTCCTCTCCCTTCCTCTCCCTTCCTCTCCCTTCCTCGCCCATCCTCCTCCCTTCCTCCCGCCCCTTCCTCTCCCCTCCCCGCCACTCTCATCCACTCCCTCCCTCACCCTTCCTCACCCTTCCTCACCCTTCCTCACCCTTCCTCACCCTTCCTCACCCTTACTCTCCCTTACTCTCCCCTAACCACATTTTCCCACCGAACCTCCCTCAACGCTCGTCTCCACCCTCCGACGGTGAAACCCTTTTCCGTGATTTCGTTGGCTAGCGTAATCTCTTGGACTCCGCTTGGACTGTAAAAATTCATTATAAATAGTCCTGCACACATTTTAAACGAGACGTTTGCTCACTCGTATGCTCACTTTAACGCATCTTAACTAAACGCATTCCGTTATCGAAACCATACTGTCTATAATAATCGACATCCGATAATTATAATTCCTAAAGAGTTTCACTTTAATCGTATCTCTTTTTTTTATTATTTATAAAAATTAGCTGTAAATTTAGTGTAAATACTATATTAAATATTGGTCGTTAGTTGACGGATTATTTATACGGGCGTGCAATGAAAAAAAATAGAAAACAAATTTTCATTTCTTTTAATGATTTATCGGTCGATAGAAATTTCTTCGCTTTATTACACATCTTATATTTCAAAGCGTATTACAATCCTTTAATTATAACGACATTAAATAAATTAAAATTTGTTTAAAGATGTTCAATTTACTCCGTAAAAGGCAATATATTTAGCTCTTTGATTTAAAAAATAATATTAAACTGTATTATTAATTACATACTTTAAGATATAGAAACTTTACTCTTGGTCGATTTTTATAGTTAATTTATATACATAAGTCTAGAATCATATATATAAAAAAGCTTATAAAATGAATGCTTATATTTAATAACTAAATGATATAACTATCCGATAATTTTTTCAAATGTAAGAGTAATTTAAGTAATAAACTAATTGTTGATCGTTGGTATATTAATTGCAATTTTTGTACTTTATTTCGTGTAAAAAATATTTTTCGAAAAATTACACAATCAACTCTTTTTATTAAAAGTTTTAATAATTATAAAATTGGTAATACTTAATAGAGGCAATAAATTTAAAAAAATGTTAAGGACGTGATTTTTCAAAAATATCTTTTTTGATATGTAGAAAACATTACTATCGCATACAGAGAATAACAAATTAACGTACTTAAAAATATCGTACGCAAGATAATTTTAAAAATTATAAAAATATTACAATTTAAAAATAGATGTATATTCGAAAGCTTAGTAATAATTTGTCGAACGCGTATCGGATTAATTTTTTCGAACCATCGTTCGATAACGGAATAGAAATGAAATTTCGAAAAAGATGTCTTTTGCGACGAATTAAATTTGTCGACGAAAAAATAGCTTTCCAAAACCAATCATAACGATACACTTTGCAGTCTTTATTAGCTGCCAACGGTTCGCAGGCGTATGCTTAAAGGTGTTACCGAGCACGACGACGAAGCCGCGGGCTGTTTCTGGCAAACCGTTGGAGACGAAGAGAGAGCGAGTGAGGGAGGGAGAGAAACAAGCCTGCTTATTATTAATTAAAGCCAAAGTCGTACTTAGTTGGCAAGTACATAAACGAAAATAATATTTACTTAAGCGTTCATTAGACGAGTCAGTATAGAAGGAGTGATGATGAAACAGGAGAAACAGACGTATAACGGACAGATGGAGAAGGAAATAGAGAGACAATCGAGTGAGAGAGAGAGAGAGAGAGAGAGAGAGAGAGAGAGATAGAGAGCATTAGAATATAAATCGGATTATAAAATGAGATAGACAGAAAAAGAGAGAAGTGTACAAGAAAATTGAGCGAAAGCAGTGGAAAACGGATGTACCATAAGAAAGAACGATGGAATAGACCATAGCGAGATAAATCATAGTAGTCGTGCACGATTAGACCACAAACGAGCTGAAGTTTCATTAAAATAACCATGTCGTTCCCATTTTAAAGCCATTGCAAATATCACAGACTAAGGAAATAGACGGTGAAACAAAGGGGAGATAGAAAGATTCACAGGGAGAAAGAGCTCGAGGAGAAAATAAGGATACGAAGAGGAAAGTAGTAGTACCACTGGTAATGCCAAAATGCCAGGGGAAATTGTTCGCGCGTGCTGCAAGTTAAAGGGGCTGCGACGGGTGGCGAAGGTGAGAGAAGGAGAAGGAAAGGAAGCTAGTTGAGCCGCCACTAGGCAACTTAAATAAAAACCTCCCATAATGCTCGGCACCCTTGGGGAGACTCTAACGCGAAAATACGCTCGACGAGAAAAACTCGTTTCTCTTTTAATTAATGTAATACATCCCGCATCCCTGTTTTTCTTTCTCGAGGTCGCGCGCCGGTGCTTCGCTTAGATTGTCTTGTCTCTCTCTACTTCAATTCCGACGCGCTTCTCTCGGCTGCCACAGGACTCACCTTGTCTTCGCTCTAATGAGAAAATGGCTAGTTTATAAATACTTCGCTAATAGTCTAACTTTCGCAGCGCCATCCGTAACCTTGGATCGAAGAACGCATCGTTTCTCCTGTGGTCTTTCCTCGTATTTCGATAATTCCTAATATAACATTACGCTACTTTTCTAAACGTGTAATTAACTTTTTCGCTTTTTCGGTACACGTTTATCGATTAACCGTATACCTTACTTATTTCAGTTTTTTCTAATAGTAAATTCAAATTATTAGTACATTCGAATCGTATAATATTTTACTTATAGTTAAATTGTAATTAATTATTATTAATTCTAGTTACAAGTTCACATTCCTTCCTTTTTTAATAAAAATTATTGTCGCTATATTAATTTAACTGCAGTGCGTTTGTGGCATATTATCTGTGATATTGGTAATGAGTAATTATCGTACCATTATCTTCGAATCTTATATTCTAGCAATTATATTCTCGTCTATTCTTAAAAATGTCTATATCGATACGAACGATATATTATAATACTCTATAAACTTGAAAAAAATCTAATTTATATAAAATACAAAATACTAAACGATTTGATTTATTACTATACGCAAATAATTTTTATACTAATTAATTTATATGACATGAGTAATTACATTTGTTCCGTATAAACAAATTCATTATTGACTTACTTTGTAATAAAAAAATGATTAATTTGTCTATTATTGATAACATGTTTGATTTTTCAAATCAACGTTTGAAATTCTACGTAATAATTTGAAAGATAAATAATATACGTGAATGCATTGATATAGCATTAAACGCTACTTATGAGTATTACCGCTAAATAATGTCTTGTACATTTACAATTATTTACTATTTTTAAAAGATGTTTAATAAAAAATATAAATTATATAGATATTGCATATATCAAAGCAAATATCGTTAGCAATTAACAATTAATATTCAAACAATTAATAATAATATCTATGGATAAGATTTGTTTGAAATTGAAAAGTTAAATAACAATAAAAGTATAATAATTTTCATATTTACTTTATTCATTATTTTATTTTCTCTTCGATAAAGTATTTGTTATTTTTAAATTTAAGATAATATTTTTATATACTTAAATATATTACTTTGAATTAAAATGTATTATGCATAAATGTAATATTATAATTATTTTAAAAACTGAATTTTTATAAATATATGATCGAATTCTCATCTTAGGAGTTCAATAGTGTTGTCCAAATTGAAAAAAATAATCAATGATTTATATTGTATTTAAATTTATATTTTATAGATATTTAAAACAATGGTAGGAAACGTTAATTTTTTTATTTTTCATTTGTTAAGATTAATTTAAAAATATGTTTTATTTGTAAAATATACATCGACTATCAAATAAATTTTATAAAATTAATATTTTGATGCTTTTAATCAATTAGTATAAGATGAAACGTTATTCCTCTTATAATCAATAAGAGCGTATTCAATCCAATATTAGCTTTTAATAAAATTTCCACGACAAAAGTTTATATCAAAAATATAAATGAAAAACAATAAATAAAAAAAATATAAATATCTAGATACGTATTTTATGAAATATATTTAAAAATAAACTTGTTCATAATGTAACATATTACATGTCGCGGGAAAATAAGTCGTAAAAGATTAAACTTGAAATCGAAAAGAAGAGGAAGCGAAAATATGATCAGAGCATTACAACGAATATCGCACAGTGTTCGATAAAAAAATTCAGCGATGCAATAAAATCGCTCTTTGTTTTCGGTAGTGAAACGAGCCGATGTTATTTATAGACAAGAAACACGCTTCGCGAATTCGTCTTGTGTAATTCTCCAACAATCGGTGTGTTCCATTGATCTCGTTTATACGAACCGAATAAGGGAGTGGGAGTCAGGCAATGTAACCGTGTCATTTCATTCGTACCACTATTCTCTCTTTTTATTCTATCCAGGCAATAACATTAGATAATACAAGTATCGAACAATATCGGATGAGTCGTTTTATCCGATTTTCAGTTTTTATTACAGGACTAAATATTCTCATTTATTTATTCGAATTATTATCGTTCTTTTTTTCGATCACGGTTAATTTTATTATTTCTTACATTCCTTTTTCGTTAAAGATTTTTATAAATACGATAAATTGTAAATTGAATTATAATAAGAAATTAAAATGTTGCAATTTCAGATGCGAGTATTTATTCTACATTTATATCAATTTTGCTTCGAGTATGATTTTTTTAGCAGGCCTAATATAAAACAATAAAATTAATTTATCGGTAAGCGTAAACTGATACATTAATATAAAATACAATGATACGAGAAATTTTACGAAAAAATGTATCATTTAATTAAACGATGAAAAGTTTTTTCGCGTTAAATTATGGACATTATATTGAACTGGATAGAATATCGGTAAACAAATAAAATTATAATTAGTTCGTGTACGCGTTTGGATTTTAGTCGCAAATAGAAAAAGACTGGGAGTTTCGGTTAATATTCGAAACCACTATATCGAGTTGTTTTACGAGTAATGAGGTAACACACACTCGCAGATATATGTGTAATTAATATAAAGCAATTCTCGTATCCTGATTTTACGTTATTGCTTGATAATTCGATTGGCTGTCGTAGATGTCCATTAATAAAGCGAGCGCTCCTTCCATCGTTATCAACGGCAATTGCAATCTCGTTTTTAATCTGCATTTCTTCTTCCGAGCTTAAATATCCCTCGACTTAACCTTCGTTGGATTTTCCTTTACCGCTTTACTCTTTTCCGGTTCTTAGGAATGGAAAAAGATAACAATTCCCCGCGGGCAATGGGTGGGTGGGTGGCCGCGTATGCACCACATTCCTCCTTCCTCTAGGCTCCCTCAGGAACCTCTGTCCCTAAACAAATTTAATAAATCCGCGATTTCCTTGCCGACTGTTCGCTCGCCCTTAGGGTAAAGGACATCGGCAGATAGAAGAAGACGGATAGCGCGAGATCTGTGTATAACTGTCTCTCTTGCACGCGAACACACGCACACACAAATTTTCTCCCTCTCTCTCTCTCTCTCTCTTGTGCACACAAGCTCGCGCCCTCCCGCACGCCCGCACGCACGCACGCACGCACGCACGCACGCACGCACGCACAGAGGCTCCTTTCAATCTCTGTACGCGTATTTAATCGACCCTTGGCTAATATAGCTGAGACTCGCGCGGGTCGTCGTCGGTGGGGTGGATCCGTCGATTTAATGGACGCTTCGGTGACTCTGGCGGGTAAATTTGGGTACTGAGACTTGGCTTGCACGCGTCTACGCGTGGCCCGGGGAAAAGGACTCCCGGTGTTTGCGCACTCATTTTCATTACTTCTTGCCTCGGCTTTCCGAGAACGGTTAGCTTCGATTGCGCCGCCGATACAGAAATTAATTTACTTGCGGAATTTTGACGGATTCGCGAACCGCTCCTTTATCGAGATCATCTTCAAGTCGGTGTCCTTCCTCCCTAAACGAGATTACGATCACTCTTAGCGACGCGAATTCATTTGTACGGTGTTTTTCTTAGGTAACTTTACTTTGATCGTCGATATATAATAAATCGATGTAATTCGCTTAATCTGGAATATTTATTTATTTTATACAGTCAAATGCAATGTACAATATTTAGTGTATTTATTAAATTAATAGATCGATAGAATCTAAAATAATTATGTAGAAACTAAAAATTAGTTTTAGAGACTAAACTTGTATAATAATTTGATAATTGTTAAAAAAATCTTTCGAATTACATTTAATAGAATTAAAAAAATTCTTTTTTTAAATACGAGAGCGCAATTGCAAAACCGCGCATATAAGTTTTATGTATTACTTTAAAGTTTTAATAATTCTGTAACCATTCATTTATCGATATTATTTTTTATAGTAACAGCGCTGTGCTATTATTTACATATTAATTTAAATTCATTTAATCTTTTTTAAATACTTTGAATATTTTACTTGCTTTACCCTCTTAATTATAATTATATAATTTGTATAAATTATTTTACTAAACTAAACTATGTTACGTATTGTAGATATGTTAACTTGATCTTATTTTCTTATAAAGAGTTTAAGTACTGTGATGTGACCATTCAAATATTTATACTTATTATTTTATTCATATATATTTTTATTCAAAGTTCAGTTTTGGTATATTTTTGTAAAGATTATAAGATTTTATATTAAACTATTATATAAAATTTTGTACTGATAATAAATCAAACGATTATAAAATCGTTTTAGACTATTTTAAAATTAATCGATAAGATTGAAATACAAATGTTTCTTTCAAATTTTTTATTGATCAATAAAGATAAAATTTTAAATCAATAACTAATTTTTTTTACAATAATTAATTACATATACTTACACGATCTGTTTACCAATACTTGATGTTTCATAATTTTTTAATTTTCTAATAATACTATTCGAATTGATTTTTGAATATTAATATTTATGATCAAAAAAGCTTTTTATATTTGTTACCCGTAAAATTATTATTTACTATCAAGATACTGCTTTTATTTTATATTTAGTTGAATTATTATTTTCTCGTATGTTTATTATTAATATCTGAATATTTGTGTTGAATTTTTTCTCATCTATTGATACTTTTATAATACTGTTTTATTTTCAATATTAAAACTTCCTGTTTGAAATATATAAAGTTCGGAGTTTCATTTGTAATATTATTCATTAAATAGAGATCAATTATTATTCTAAATATGTATGAAGTCTTTTGGATAATTCTATTAATTTTATTTAAAATAGATTAATTTATCATTTATTCTATTCCCTTATAAATTATTTTGTTCTTATAATAGTTAAAAATATAATTATCTAATTATTTTTTGCCAATAAAATATTAAACGTTTCGTATCGGTGTTATATTAAACGTATTTGTAATGTTGATCGTTTATAATAATACAAGATATATATATATATATATATATATATATATATATATATATAGCTCCAAAGATTGTAATATAAGAATGATTACGAACACCTAATTGAACGTAAAAATTATAACGAAGATAATACTTGTGAAAAACCTTAAGCTTAATTATAAAAGGAGAAATAATGTAAAATATCTCGTCTGGTTTGGTCTCGCGTCTCTGTCTGTCTGTCTGTCTCTCTCTCTCTCTTCTCACGCCTTATATAGAAATGACGCGGATGGAAGAAACTTTGTCCAACTCCACGATCCAAGTGGCAAGCGAGATAAGCTCCGATATCTCCGATAAGCTTCGTATCTCGGCGGCAGCTCTAAAAACAGTAGTTTTCGCGGCGGTTAGATCTTGCGCAGCCGAATAAAAATCGGTATCAGTGTCGAGGGGCGGCGCAGTCACGGCCTCTCGGAGCATATTGGTCTTTGGAGTTAGAGAGTACGCATGGACTCGAATTTCGAGGCTCGCTCGCATGGTTAACTTGGCCAAACAGAAATTACCATTTTATTGGTCGAGTCGAGCCGTCTCGCTCCCTATCTCCCCGAACTCGCAGACGCGATCGCCACCTTCTCTCTTTCTCGCTCCGATCGGTCCTCGCTCGATCCGGTCGACCACTTGGAATCGTCGAGCCGGTGGATTCATCCCCTCGTGAGCGAACGCGCGCCCGACGATTGGAATACGTAATCGTAGCTTCGGTTTTCCCCTTTCGATCCCACCACTCTTTTCCCCATATTCTTGCCTTTCCTGTTGTTTCAAAGATCTCGATATCCTGATATTCCGAACGTGGAACATGTCGACTCTCCTCCGTGACTATCCGAGACGATTTCTTTCGTAGGCCCATCCTTTTTTAATTTTCCAGTTCCATAAGTTTCGTGGGAAGATGAAATTATCCTCATTTTATTTCGATTGTTTGTATGGAACTCAAAAAATAACGAACTACTCGATCGTAATATTGAATTTTTTAATTTAAAATTACTTCTGACAAATAAGGTATGGTTATATATAATATAAAAGTTAATTGTTTTCATGTAACATTAAAAGTGTTAATGATTTTGAAAAAATAGATGAGAATATTCTAAGAGTAAAAAATATTAAAAAATTGCAATACTAGGTTTTTTTAAAGAATAAATTAAAAACATGTATTACACAGTAAGACTTTACATTTTGATGAACTTGGCAGCTTCAATTGTTTGCGAATTCAATATATTTGTTTTTTGTATCGTGAATTACTACTCATCTAATTAACGGAATAAAATCAATGGAATGCGATACGATTCCCGTTATTTTCAAATTTTTAAATAATCATTATTTTTCTCATTTTTGTACTTTTATAATGTATAAACTTTTTAATTGTAGAAATCAATAATATTTTCTAATACTTATCTTAATGTAAATCTAAATGTAAATACATACGTACTTTTTCGTTATAATTATTTTATAATATACTTTATAAATATTTTTAAATTTTACTATATTTACATCAACGTTATACAAATACCGATATCTTTGGCTATTTTAACGTACAACACAAGATAAGAAATTCTTTTGTATAAATAGTAAAATAATAATATTAAACAAAATTTAATTAATAATATCTGTTGTTTAAATTATATTGAATTCTTATTGTATAAATTATTTCTATTTTTTTAAAATAATACAAAACTTTGAATATTAATATTCTATATTAAAAACTTCTATATTATTCTATTTTTAAAACTCGATTGTTTTATTTTTATACGAATAAATAAAAATTGAAGAGAAACGGTTTACATTAAGATTTAGTAAAATATAATAACTCTTTAGTCAATAAATAACAAATTTTTTCCAGATATTTTATATATTATTTTATAAGAAATAATTATTATTTATAAGAATTAAAATAAGTAATTTCATCGGATGATAAAAGAATTATATTTAAAATACTTTATTCGATATAGAAATTTAAATTAAAATATTTAATTAAAAATGTTTAAAAATGTAAACTAAATCGATCTATTTTTTTTTATTTTTATTAATTAATATTCGATAAAAAGTATAAGTGCGTATGAAAATATATACTACTTTATACATATTTTATGATATTATATTTTTTTTTAATAGATACATTGTTTTTAAACGATTGAATTATAAAATGTTAATACTTAAATATTTGATATAAAATTATTCGATTCGATATTGATATTTAATAAAATTTGTATTCTAAAATTTTCAACTTTTTATTAAATTACTAATATTCTTATACTAATATACCGCGTAATTTAATAATGCACAAAAAATTGACTGTTAAGGCATAAATTGATATTTTTTACATTTATAGATATAAAAAAAAAATAAAAAAATATTAATCTTTTTTTATGTATAAAAATAAAAATTAAACTATTTAAAAAATTTCATTGCAACAATATTGTGAAGTATAATTACATAAAAGTCATTAATTTTTTCTGAACTGTCCACTCAAGTTTCAACAGAGAAACTTTTAAAAGACGATGATAGTATAAAAGGGCTTGGGTGAAATTTAAAGAGCGGAAGTTAATTTTTGAGATTCACGGAGTCTCTTTTCTCTTTTCCAACCATCAAAAGAGTTAATATTCCCGGCTTATTTTGGCTGTAACCCCAGTCTTTTAATTAAGTCGAAAGAAAACCGAATAATCGACGGCGCATTGCTCTTCGTTGCTCTCCCCCCCCTCCCCCTGCCCGCCCCCTCTCCACCCCAGCCCCCTCACCGTCCCATCCACCCCCTCTTCGACCCCCCTCCCCCTCCTTGAGCCGCGCGATACCACCTCTCCACCCGCAAGTCAGTCGAGTCGTTCGCTGCTTCACGAAATTAATTAAAGCTTAATTGAAGCTCTTCTTTGAAATGCTAATACGTCGGCAAACACGCGCGGCGTTACCATCCGCGAAAGAATTTAAAATTCCGTTTGAAACTTTGGAAAGACTGGTCGATCGGAGAACTGGTGATAACGAGTTTAACCGAATTTAGCTAAGCTTTTACCCATTATGTAATGGTAATAAAATATAAGTAATAACGTATTTTTAATCGGTAAAAAATAAATATATCGCGTTATTTGAAATATTTGCAATATTTGCAAATATTTGCTTAGTTTCAAATTTTCTCTGATATTTAGTTGATATCATTGAATTGGAAATTTTTTAAAATAAAAAATAAAATATAATTTTTATTTCAGTGAAATTTAAGTAAATGAATTTAGTAAGCATTTTAATCATTAATGTTACTTATTCTTGTTTGTAAATATACAAGTGAAGAAGATAAATATGATATAAACTTAAGTTCGCGTAAGAATATAACATTTTTATGAACTTCGATTTAACGATTAATTATAATTAATTATAAAAATGTGTTAAATGTAGGGAAAGGTATTGGTAAAAGTACTCGTTTTACAAATTAAATATGTACATCAAATTTATTTCATCACGAGCTGCTATATACAAATGAATGCCTAGTGTGTCGCTAACATTTTCCTTACACTTACTTGCATTTTTGCGTCTTTTTGATTTTTGAACATGAATTGCGGTATATCGTACCTAACCGTTTCGATCGGATATCTTGATTGTTTTTCTTAAGAACTACAAAAATTTGCTCAAAAATTTTCAAACGAGCTCTTCGCGATATTTACTTAGGGTGTTTTATCGTTGACACCGAAAGTTTAATATTTATCATTCGGTTTCGGAAAGTTCTACCAAGAGTCATTGAAATTTTTGTGTAAATTTTTGGAAATGATTATTCGATCAGTCAAATTCTAATGCTTCGATAATTTTGGTAAAGTTATCGCGCTATTTATGGGCACACATACGTTTCGGTCATCTTATAACTTATTAATACTGTAGAACATTATCTTTCTTTTATTAGTTTAACGAAATATCTTCCACGCAAATTTATGCCTTATCATTTCTTTCTTACGTTCATGTTTAGTTCACACTATACACTATACTACTTAATTATGCTAACAAATTACATTTTCTGATTTACAGATCCGCTCTGTATCTTCAGATTTAGTTACATTCTCACTTTCCTCATCTTTTTATCTTCGGCTTTATGTTCCAATATATTTCATGAATGCTTTCTTCGAGTTCCATATTATAGCAATTAAAATCGCGTATTGTCCTACTCGTTTTTAATCACTATGCGTACTTTTAATGGGATATACATCGCTAAATAGTATTCATATTTATTATTTTTTTTATTTAATAATACGCCACGCATATTTACATTATTTATCGATGATAGTCTCGGACACTCAAGATATTTTGCGCTAAATTCCATTGGATGACGAGATCAATTTTTCATAAAATAATTCCGTTCTAATGACGAAATCTGCGATTAACTTAGCGAAAAATGAATGATCTTTGACAACTCAAAAAGTTTGACAATGCAAAATAAAAAGTATGCATTGAAAAATTACACGATCTCAAAATATTTTTCAAAATTATAATTAAATTTTTACTTTAACTATCTGTGAAAAGTGTGAAAACTCATATATCGTTATATCATATACGTGAATCTGACATAATTTA
Source organism: Dolichoris vasculosae (assembly GCA_018907195.1). Lineage (NCBI taxonomy): Eukaryota > Metazoa > Arthropoda > Insecta > Hymenoptera > Agaonidae > Dolichoris > Dolichoris vasculosae. The sequence goes on along the minus strand of JACCHY010000005.1, from coordinate 797,634 downwards.
TTTTTCGAAAAATCGCCTTTTTGTTTTGGAACACATTTTCTTACAATATGGTGGCGTACGGGTGCAGTTATTACTTTTTTTGTACACAATATTGCACCTTAAAAACCGGTTTTAGAATTTTATTATCGTACCAGCCATTTTTAACTATGCGATGTTACAAGTAAAATAATAAGAATTCGATAAAATATTTAGTAATTTTTTTTTATACTAAGCAAAAATAGAAAATTAAAAATTGTCCAATCATAAATTTTGTTAATAATCGAAATAAAAAATTTAAACAGTTTATATCGTCGTATACATGAATTTTTCGGTACATAAAGTATGTAGTTTTTACGTAAAATATTACGTAATACATTTAATTTACTAGAGTACATACGTGGACGTTACCAGCATCCGTAGAAATAAATTTCAATTAAAAGTTCGGTAAATAAAACGAAACTCATAACGACCACGTGCATCTCGTAATTGGAACACAGGAAATATAGTTCATCGGGGCTTTCGCGTATTCTCATTGCATTTCTCACTCATTCCGAGTCTCTGACAACCACAAGTGCATATTCACTCATATAGGTTTTATGAATCATTTTCATCGTGTATTCCGATCAATTATTTATCATCTTTCTGTTATTTAAACACATTAGTAGTATTTTCGAAGCAAACTCTGATTACATCGTATTACTGTTCCGATAAATGCGGCATTTTTATTTTGATATCTGGACATAAATGAACAAGATTTCATAAATTACATTTAAATTATTTATTTTATGTAAGTCGATTTAAATAAATGAAATAACTAAGAAAATTTTTTTTATAATATAAGCTAACCTAAAGATTAAAAAATGAGTTATATTTCCACAGTCACTGGATCATAATTCAAGCAAAAGACGAATCATCGAATACAACTAGAGTGTTTCAAGATTATTTAAAAAAAATTAAGTCAATTAATAAAAGATTAATTTTGAAACGTTAAAAATCAATATCAAGCTTTGCATTCGATTAAGTAAAACGTACTAATGATAAATAACCTACACGCACACATATTGCATTTTAAACGAATACTTTTTCTATTCTAATACATATTTAAGTTAATCAAGTTTGCTTTCGGATACGTAATTAATATCGAATAAAAATGATTATATTTGATTAAAACTTGAATTGATTTTAACATTCTAAATAAAACAATTCTAAACGATTACTCGAAATGTTTATCGGTAAATATTGAAATCGATTTAAATCCGTATTAATGTAACGATCGAAGATTGAGAGCCGAAGAGATTTTAAAGAACACTCGATCTTATCTACTTTCTAATATTTATTTCTCATCGTGAAATTAAATAATGGAAATCTCTAATTCGAACGTACTTAACGAAACCATACTTAGCGAATAATTGAACGTAATCGATAATTTTGTATCGAAAAGGTTAGAATCAATCGAAGTAAATATTTCAAGGGCAGAAAATAAATATTGAGTCGAACGAAGCTTATTAGCGAAAGCGAATATTAAGTTAATCGGTAACGGTTGGCATCGGAGTCCAGCAATCGAATCGACAAGTTTAGCCACTCGTTTAGTCGTTTAGCACGTAAAGACCGATCTTTGGCCGGCCGCCGCAGCTGATCGCGATCGAGTGTCTCGCATCTCGACGAGGCAGATCCCGTGCCAATGGAAGAAGGAGGAATCGGCTCTGGGCGTCCGGGAACTCGGCGTCCGGGAACTCGGCGTCCGGAAACTCGGCGTCCGGAAACTCGGCGTCGCGGCCTCAGCCTCGCGTTCACGAGACGGACACGAAGGCCTCGTCGCGGCCCGGTTGCGTCGGACTGCCGCGCACCACGTGTTGCAGACCCTTGCTCAGACTCTCCACGTGCTCCTTGGCCCGCATCCTCAGCGCCTGGATGCTGGAGGTGCGCGGGTCCTGGACACCGGGAGGACTCGCCGGTGGCTGGACGCCGTGGCCTCCGCTTGCTATGCTCGCCATGCCGCCGCTCAGTGCGCCTGCGAACAGGCAAACGTACGATAACGGACTAAGCCTTACTCCGATTTCTCCGGAGCCTGGCCCCTTCGACTGCACGGAGAAAAATCCCGGGTACTTTTTTAGGGGAGCTAACTCCTGCTTCTCGAGCTTCGAGCTAGCTCCGCTCCTGGCTTTTTAAAAGCGAGGTACTCTTTTTGCTCTTCGGGTCTTCCGACGAATCCAATTTCATGACCGAGCAAAACCTTAGAATTCTCGCTTAATTATGCGCCATCGGATTTTATACGCTCATCGGTGTAACTCGTTTACGTTCCAAATAATAATTCGATACTATCGTAATGAAAATCCGTTTTCTCTGGTTCGACTACCTTCTTTACAAAAACTTTCAACGCGAATAACTTTTGTATTTCCAATATTTATAATTATAAAATCGAGTACGTTTCTTTCAAAGTACCTCGCTCTATTTAGAAAACCTGGAAATCTGATGGAAATCCAAGATTAAATAATGGTAGTTGCTACCTTTTGATTAAGCATATTTTCGTTATCATCCGTCACCTGAAAATCATAATCCAATACCGTAACTGGAAAATACATTGAATTTTTAATTTTTAAGATATCGACGAGATCGAATAAAAGAAATTTAAAAGCTTACCAATGGTTATAAATAAATTTTATATTTTTCAATTATAAAGTGAACCGAATGATATCATTAATATTTTTTCTCCGTGCAAAGTAATGTTTTACGATTGATTCGATGAGCTAATTTAGAATTATTATCTGTCGTTCGTACAACTTGATATGAATCTATATTTCTAATGTTTAACTCATAAAATCAATTGGTAAATTATAATTTAAATTGTTTTATTCGTATTTATGCTACGTAATGTTTTACGAGTGCACCAAAAATCTTACTGTAAAAATTCAAGAAATCTAAAAAATTTTAATCTAGTCTATTCGATTTTTTTCATTAATATAATATTTTTTTATTTTAGTGTATCGGTATCAAATGAAGATTTTCTACTAATTCTTTGATATAATTTAATATCATAGGTAAAAATCATATTAAATTTAAAGACATATTTTTAAATAATTTTTTCCACTTATTTTACCTTATTATAATTTATTCAAATATTTGTACGATAATTCAGAAATTAAGATACCAAATTTATTGATACAGGAAATATCAAATTATTTAAATAAATTTTTTGTAATTGGTTTTGACAAAATTATTTTTTGCCTTACACGACTAAAAATTTATAAATTTGAAAAATATTTTAAAACTTTTTCGCATTTAAATTAATTTGACATATTTATTAGATATTACATTAACAATTAAAAAAAAATCTATGTAAAATTAAAGTTGAATATTGTTACGAAAATAAAAAATATTAATGATTAATTTATAATACTTTAATCAATAAATTCTTGAATTTTTATCAAGGAATAAAATTGTGCCGTGTGACGTTACATTTTATTCTATATAGCGTATAAAATAATATTTTTATTAATATATTATTCATTATTTATTTATTTATAGTGTGTATGCTTAATAATTGTACGTAATATATTACAAAATTTTTCAAGTTTTCTTACAATTAAGTTAGATTACTAAAATATATTTAAGAAATATTTTATTATTAAAATTTTTAGACAGAAATTCAGCGTATTAAATAAATTTATATTTCCCGTAAATTTAAAAATGAAGTCAACATGTTTATTAAAAAAATGAAATGAATTCTATGATAGAATATTTACACTTATAAAGTTATTATCATTATCATTCGATAATGAAAAAATTACGTGTTTACGTATAAAAATTATATAAAAAATTGTCCAAAGTCTCGTTTTCAGGTAACGCATTACCTGCTTTAAAAAGTAAATCACGGAAACTCGATTGATATACAGATGAATGTACCGAATCATGTATTTTCGGTAGGTTTGTTTTTAAGTGCTCAATCGCGCGCTTTTGTTCGATTATAATAACAAGAAAGAGTAAGAGAACCTTTTGTTCCGGATGAATATCGATTATAACATTCTGGTATAATCGTCTGAGTACATCGGTCAGTTGTTTTTCTCGAACGAGTGGTGTAGCTAAACATTTCAACAAACACACGGTTCATTAATTTGAATAAATTTCAATATGGTACATATGTAAATTTTCCAATTTCTTTTTTCGCCTTTCACAATTCAATAATTTTACATCAAGATCATTAAAGCGACAATAATATTAATATATAAGCATAAAATAAAAGTAAAATGTAAAAGTAAAATTAATCTTTCTTTAAATGAAAAAAGTCAGAAAGACATGGAAATCGACGATCGATTGGATGAACAGAGTCGATCGTTCTAATCGATATATAAGTATCTATCGATACTTCTCCGTTCGATTCGAGAGTCTAAAAGAACTGGATTCCTTCCCACCGAGCAGTAACGCACTCCCTTCGACAAATCATGCATCATCGCATAATCCGGAAGCGAGAGCAAGCAAAGAAGGCCGCGATAAAATACCGGTGAGGGGCTCCATGTCAGATTGAGATCCAAGGAAGCACGTCTTACCGGAGAGCGAGTTGCCGACGGCTGCGACTGTCGGCGGCGAGGGCAATCGCCTGGGAGACGTCAAGTAACTCGCGTAGCCGGCGTGAGGACCCGGTAGGAACCCGGGTAGGGCGTTCAGCAGCCCCGACGGATGGAGCCAGGGATCCCCGGGCAGACCGAGAGCTGGAATCGCCACGTTCCTGAAACATTCGACAAAGGTGTGTCCTCCGTTTATTAATAATGCAACCTTCCTTACTTTTCTTTTTACAATGCGCTTCCGAACAGCCGGAATTCGATTATTCGATTACGAATGTAGAGCCAGCGAAACTCTCGATCGAACCTTTCATTAAAATATTATAATGCTTGTTTTCCATGCAAACAACATAAAGGCTTTTATTCAAAACTTCAACGTGAATCTGGCACCTTAAAAATTATTCTTTTGAGACAGTTCTCAACTGGTGACTTATATTTTATCGTCATTCGATATTCTTGGATGAGGATTCGATATTTTGAAAGAATATTTGAACTTTGCAAAATTATTCGACTAAAAATCGAATATAAATTTTTACTTATATGAAATTAGGCTGATGAAAAAGATGTAAAGTTTTTTTTTTTAATAAGAATGTCTATTAAATTTAAATAACTTAAATGCGCAGTTTTTGTCTTTTTAGTTAAATAACGTTTACGAACAGCTCCTAATATTCTAAGGATTTGTACGTTAAATAAGTACGTTTACTACTTGAACGTCACGCGCATATTTACCGTACTCCTCTATTTAAAGCTAGATATTTTTAAATTTTATAAAAGAAGTTTTATACTTTAAAAAAGCTATTACTTTTTCTTTGCCGTTAGTTATTTAACAAAAAATTAATTAAAACGTTCAAATGAATTATTTTTTATTTTTATTTTATGAATATTTTCAAAATAGTTAGAAACTTATTAATATATTAATAATTTGGATAATTTTAACCTAATAAAATTTAACGCGCTGAAGTAAAATTAACGTTAAAACTTGTAATTTAACTCTATTATTTAATAAAGTTTATTATTAATAAGATGGTTATTTTAACTTTATAATTATTTGTAATTTCTCATAACTTAGGATAATGAATATATGTGTAGCATATATTTGATAAATGTTGATACTATTTATAGATAGTACGTAGTTAAAGGTTATTTATGTAAAGATATACGTTATCTTAATTTAATAAAATTACCTCATGTTAGCCGCATGACGGTATTCGCTGAGTCCAAGTTTCGCAGCATCCATTTTCTCTTGCCTCCGCCATTTGGCCCTTCGATTTTGAAACCATACCTAAATACAGAAATCAACATCTTTTGTTATAAATTTTGTACGATGACCATTAAAAATATGTTAAATATGACAAAAGACAGTTATTTTGTTAATTTAATTTATATTTCATTATGGGAATGGCTTTGAAAAAAGCAAAGAATTTATTTAAAATTATCTATATTATATTGAGTAAATTAGGACTTCTTTTTAAAAATTGTTTTTAAAAATTGTTTTTAAAAAGCTTTAGGTTTTACGCTAAATATAATTAGCATTGGTAGTACTAATTACGCCATGAGTAAGATTAAAATCGAAGTTAAAAAAAGACTCGAGTAGTAAACGGAAGAAAATGGAAGCGCTAAGCGCCAAGATTACATAGCCAGGTGTAATCGTCGCATTGCTTTCGCCGATGCACTTCGGGCTCTAATTGCAGGGTAGTAAAAATTTGCCGTTGCTCTTCGAGAATAGAGCCGCGATCACACTTATACTAATGCGTCGGTATTATCTCAATCTCCCGGTAGTCATTGGCTACCGAGGAAGTGTCGTTTTTTCATTCGACCGACCCGTACACATGTATCTGGTAAGATCTAGCTACCGAACGATTCCTTCTTTGTAATTACAGGTTTCCAAACCTATTTTAAAATTGTATACGGACGTGGCCGTGCGGTTAAAAGCGGCAATTTGTAAACACCCACGTTCGAGGCTAAAGTGCTCCCCCAGACTAATTAACAATGATAAAAACGGATTTTATTTTCTTCTTCGTCATTCGATGATTCTTACAATGGCTTAATTTGTAAAAGCATAGCACAGGTAAATAATGAATTTTATCTTAAATCTAACTCTTTGTTCGGTATTAAATTTTTTGTGCGCACTAGTTTATTTGTTTTAATACTTGTAAATTATATCGATATTTTTACTTTGAAATCTTTTAGCGTTATCATTTTTATATTTTGCCAAATATTTATTTTATAATAAATTTACAATACTTTTTATTTATTAAAATTTCATAATTTAAATATTTGGTAGTAGCAACGTGTAGGATTACTTTTATTAATTTATAACTGAAAGAAAAAAATATTAGTGTTATTCATCTTATAAGCTTTTAACTAATTATTTATATAGAATGAAAATAAATTAAAGTTTATTTTTAAGCAATTATGTATATATAAATATATATGAAATATTAATTTAGATTTTTATAAAGTATTTTAAGAAATAATATATTTAAATTTAATACTTTTAAATGTTAATTACCGATTATTCGCATCCTTTATTTATATTTTACAAATTTCTCTTCCGCACTTATAAATATTATTCATTCGGTATCGGTAATACGTTTACAAAATGAATTAATAAAAACATCGGTATATTTACTAATAGTTTGTAGATTATATTAAATTATAGTTAAATTAGTTAAATTATATTAAAATACATTTGGTTTGGATTAAATTCTTGTCGAATCATTTGTCTCTTATAATAAAATTGATTAAAATACAATGGGTAATACTTCGAGCTATTAAATTAAATTTCTCTATGAAATGTTCGTATCGTTTGAATAATAATAAACCGTTATTAAATCTAAGAAAATGCACATTTATAAAATACAATATTGTTCCAAGTAATAATTGAAAATTAGAAGGAATATTCAATACTTTACTTATAACGCTGCCTTAAAATAACGCGAAAGAATAAAAGAAGATCTATTAACTTTGATTTTAAAAGTTCTGAAAAGAAATTAATAAGTAAATTAAATCTGTGAAAAGTAAATCAGGAGATAAAGGACAATGGGTGGGTAAAGAAAAGAAGTCAAAAATAATTTGCGTCTCAATGGCGATCGCGTAATTCGAAAACTTTCTTCCGGAGAAATAAAAAACGCGAGGAGAAGAGGAAAAAAGAAACAACAAAGAACACGCAGAGTTCTCCTTTCTCAGACTGTCCGTAATGCTCTTAGGAAGGGAGGTTGGCTTCGTCTCCGGATGAATTATTCATAAGTAGCCTACCCTCTCGGTATCTTTTGGGTTTGACGCGTCGCGAAACTATAGATTAAAGACGGCGCAACCTGCCAACGGCAGCAACGGCAGCAACGGCAGCAACGGCAGCAACGACAGCAACGGCAGCAACGACAGCAGCCATGCTACAGGCACTGAAATCAACATGGCCGACCATTGCTCCCTCTCTCTCTCTCTCTCTATCTTTCTTCTACAACTCTTGCGCTCATTTCTCCCTAACTCGACGTTTAAAGTCCGTGTGCCTGGTTCTTGCCTCACTTTCGATTTTGCCTTCGAATTCGTTACCCTCTTGATGCTCGCTACAAGGGTGTGGACCTCTTCTCTCTCTCTCCATCTCCTTTTCTCTTTCTTCACTCTTTTTCCCTTCGTTCTTATTTTTCATTTTCTCTTTCGTTCGTATTTTCTCTCTTTCTTTTCTTCAGCCTCACCATACAGCGCGTGTACCCTCCTGGCTTTTCTTACTTTAGCTTGTTTAGGGGTGGACCACCCTGCTCCGCCCAGATATTTCACCCTCAGCCACTTTCTCTTTCCCTCTCACTTACTCTTTCTTTTACTTCTTGGCTGCGCAAGTTTTGGATCGAAAAGAAATTTCTTTCGTTCGTGCTTTTTTTCTCAGTCTTTATCATACTTAACATAAATCTATCGGTACTCGTGATGCTATTTTTCAGATAAACAGGATAAGATTTTCTTTTCTTTTAAGATAATCTTTATTTTTTGTTTTTATCTTTAACACGATTCGAAAATTGTATCTCAGAAATTATTAATTATTCCAGATCGAAACGCTTATTCAAATAATAATAATAATATTTAATAATTTCTTGTAGCAGAAATTGAATTTCATGCATAAAAAAGCTTTTAAGATACTTTAAGAAACAATTTTATTTTATAATCCGAACTTGTTATATCGTAACACATTTTCAATTGTAACTATAAATAGGAAAAACAGTCGAAAATAAACGGATTTTAGTGTAATTTAGAGTAAAATGCCTGTTTCTAGCGAAGTATAAAAATAAAAGCTGGCGTCGAATTCATCTCGTTCCGTCGTCTTTTTTATTTTACTTCCTGGTACTCAGATATTTGAATTTAATATCCAGACAAATCATACGATAAATTAGATTTCTCTCTCTCTCTCTCTATTTTCCTCCCTCTATTTTCCTCCATCTATTTCCTTATACTCGATTCGTTAAATCTACATTGGATTTAAGTTTACACAATGACATTTACTATTCTTAGCAATTTAAAATGAGCTTACTCGTATAATTTTATAGTACTCTCTACATTATTTATAATTTCGTAGTAATTTATGCAGTTTCGTAAGAACCGTGCTCGGATCAATCCTCGCCACTTACAGCAATATTTTTCCAAGATCACTTTCTTCTTGTAAAAGGTAAAATAAATATTTTCTAAATAGCCTCTCTCGCACTCTCTCTTTTACCGCATGAAATTCGTAAACCATAAAGAAGAAGAACGAACAATGGCATTGGCGAGTTCGCAAACGAGAACAACATTCCCGGCTCATCAGGATGATATTCCGCTTACGACGAGAAACAATTTTCTTTCGCGCTTCGTCTCGCCGACAATGAGATGAAACTCGTGCGCGACAGGACAAGATGCCTGAGCGCCGTCGGAACGATGGGAAAATAAACGAATTTCCTTTGTTTTATATACAAAGGTGCATCTTCAATTTTCTCGTTCTATGCCGCCACGTCTTACGCTTGTGTCGCACTTTTAAAATCCGGACGCGACTGGCCAAGCGCGAGATGCGCGGTGATCGAGGGATGCCTTAACGACGCCTTCGTCTGTGGAACGAAAATTGCGCTTTGGGAATTAATTTTCGAATCTCCTGGAAGGCGAGGACGATCCTCGAGACTAAATGCTTGACTGCGCGATGAAATGTTTTCTGATTAACGGTATAACGGTAGACGAGACTACCGTCACGATAATTAAGACAATTACCGTCGAGCTTCCCATAAATAAGCTGTATCTTATACAAAACGATGCTCCATCTTTATTTCGTTATTTCATAAGTAGCTAAGACAAATTTTAACGAAAAGCATTAAACGTATTTCACTTTAATGGAAGTACTATTTTGTAAATATTTACCAAGGAGTCACATTAAGTATTTTGAATTATTTAAAAGATTATTTATAACGCTGTTTCGCATTAAAATTAACAAGTGTTACAATTATCAAAACTTAAAAAATAAATATCGAAATATTTAACATGATTTTTCAGTACAATATTAATAGTCTGAACGAAACGAAATTTTAATTTTAATTCGTTGTTCAAGTTACTTAAAAAAATATTTTACATAAATATTTCGTTACCTTCGTTTTTTGCCAATTTCGGATACCGATAAAAAAATTTGTCTAGGAATATTCGAACAAGGTAGTACGTTGCACTTTTATGACAAATATTTTATTAACCAATGGTTAATATAATATCTCGCGTTTTTATTGCAACTTATACTCTTTACTCTTCTACTCGAATTAATTTATAATTTATAAGATTAATTAGTTGTTTTTGTTTTTCAAAAGCCATTTTTGATTGGTTAAAATAACAGTGTGAACAGTACATCTCTCTCTAAAAGAAAATATAAAAAATAACGAGCCGAGAAAATAGAAAGGGAGCAATGTCGCAAGTTGGTTCATTCTGCCGAGGAAATATAAAGAACAGAGCTAACGCGGTTTAACCTCCTTAGGGCGTAAATTTATTACGGTACTATCGCGTCACGTCGCTTCGTCGCTCCTCGGCAAATGATATCGTCGGATAAATTCGTTTCGAAGGCGTGCGCGAGCGAGCCAAGAGAGTGAGAGAGTGAGTGAGTGAGAGAGAGAGAGAGGGAATGAAAGAAATAGAAAGGAGGAGAGAGAACGTTGGGGAAAAATCGAGATAAAATGGAAGCTTGGCGTCCCGATTCGCCTTGCATTTCAATTGTCGAGCACCATTCCTCCCTCTTCTTACGTAAATTGCACGAATGCAAGATGGCGAGAGGGGAAAGGTGATGCTTTTTACTTCGAGCACTTGTACTTTATTATCTCGTCTTTATTGGGTTCCTCTTTTTCTTCGCGGCGAGATTGAATAAGTTTTTAGACTTGCGATTTTTTTGCATTTTCGTAATTCTCATTTTTCCTCTGGAGGAGTCGGAGCATTTCAGAGATTGTTTACTAATTGGAATCACATCCATCATAAAGCGTGAATTTAAACTTTTAATGCTATTTCAAATTTTTACGGATAGTTCAAAGTGTACTCTTTCCGTTTCGTTTATTTTCATTTTATTTATCGTTGAATATTAGTTTGAATTATTTAATAAAAAGGAAATGAAATTCTGTTTTTACTAAGAAAATCGCTTGTTGATATCGAAAGTATATTGTAATAATAACATGTGTTATCGTATACATCGTTCATATATGAAATTAGTAGATTGTAACTTTATTCGTTTAATAAAAATATTATTATTAAAAGAATTTCGCGTTTGTTTTTTAACAAATTAAGTATTTTCTTACTTGAAAAATTATAAAAACTTTACGATGAAAACTACGATACTTCTATAAAATAAAAGTATGTATCAAACCATTGATCTTTGTTTTTACTAAAAAAAAAAAAAAGAATAATTATTCCATAATTTTGATCAATGTTGTACATAAAAATTACATTACACGTTTATTTTAATACGTATACCTGTTTTACGTTAAATTTTTATAAATATCGAAATTAAGAAGCATTCACCGCGTTTACATTCGTATCGTAAAATTTGAATTTACGACGAAACCCAACTTTCATCGATCCAAATTTTGGAAATTTTAAAGATGAAGATAAAAGAAATCGATCGTTCTAATATGGTTAAAAGTGAATAAGAAAAAATAATCGAACGTAAAATGAAAAATGGAAGTAAAGCGTTATTATCGGTGAGTAACAAAGGTATAAAAGTGTACCTAATCGAGATAAAAACGAAGCCCGACGATCGTGAACAAGGGAAAATGGAGAATGCGCGAAAGTGAGAAGAGAAGAATAATACGATCGGTGTCCCGTAACGATAATCGCCGAAGCTCTCGTACGCGCGAGACCGAGTTCCAGAGAAAAGGCGAGCTTGCGAGTGTCGGGAGTGTTGCGATTCGCAAACACGATATCCGCAGCCATTGTTGCGTCGAGTGGCGGAGGCCGTCTGTCGCTGAAGAGGCGCGACGGGGCCACCGATGTTACGATGACGGCCTACTGTCGTACCTCTCCACCAGTTGCTTGGACAATTTTGATCTCGCGATTACGGGGAAAGGTAGATTACGGACGATTCCCTCGGTGTCCGCTTTATGGACGTCATGGAAATTCGGTTGCATCTAATTGTTCTGGGCTAAGATGTTTGCCGATGAGGACGACCTTCGACGAAAATCAGTATCGTGGATTAAAAGCAGTTCGATACTTCGTGACCTTATATTATCTTCGTAGGGCTCTTTTTCTTTTCCTCGATTTTCATCGGATGATCTTATTTAACACTTAATTTTAATTCGATCGATTCGAATAATAAACATTATTTACGTTATTTTAATTTTAAGTAGATTTAAAATTTTTTTTGCTTTCTAGTACCAACGTTCAACGTAAATTAATTTATCGGAATCGTAATATTAATTTTAATTATTATTTTCTATAGCTATTGTGCGAATTAATCGTTAATCGCGTGTCTCGTTACTTATTATGCATGCCTTAATATTTCCCGTTTGATTTCAAATCTATTTATTTTATCTAGATAATAATGCACAAAAGATATTTTTATTTTAGATATATATATATATATCTAAAATTTTTAATTAGTAAACTATTTGTATAATAGACCGATAAAAACGTAATGGTTCGTTTTTTATTTGATTCTTAATATTTATTTAATCGTTTCGTAAGTTTATTGAAAAATTTAATGCGGATTCTGAACGATTTAAATTGCGTAATTAAATTGTTGTAATATATTATGTAACGATAATTATATTTATAACAAAATTTAGCTTCGTATAATTTTTAATATATTATATCACATAAAATAATTCATGGAACTATATGTATTTAAATTAATAAATAAATACTTGTTTCTTTCTATATCACTTTTTGTATAAATTGATGCCTTTTATTTTAGTTGCATATTTATATTAATTTAAATACGAATAAAGAAAAAGAATATCAAAAAAGTTTAAACGAAGAGAAATTAATTGAGAATAGGAGTTAATTTATGAAGATAACATCTCTTTAAAAGCATTTTTAATTTTCGCTTTTTATACGCAAACAGTGACATTCGTGTAACAGGAAATTACACTTTTTCAATCTTTTAATCGCTATCTTATGTTCAAACGAGTTCAGTGCTTGTATATCTTCAACCTCGATACATTTCTTATTAAATATTTTTTCGTTCAACTCAACGTTTACCCGCGTTAAGCTCGTATTCTTTTTTCACAATTCATCTTCACAAATTTAAAAGGGCTTCGTTCGCGTGCGATTCGTTCGCTCATGCTTCGTTTAACGCCGACCTCCATTACTCCCATCGAGTGTCGCTTGTATCCATTGTCTTGCGTTACGTATCCAACCCTAAAGCTCGATAGAAGCTTCGAGGAAGTAGTATCCCTGGCATTAAGTAAGAAAAGACTCATCTCGTCTGGCGAATCGGCGACGGTTTTCGGCCATTGTTCTTCACGATAAACACCCAACCACTTCGTCGGCGACTCGAAACTACGACGGCTAAACGTCGCGACGAATCTCACGCTTCCCTATCATTCTTTAGTCGGCGCAAGCCTTTTTTATTTTTTTTATGGTATTATCCCCCCCTTACTCTCGAACTCTCGCGGTGCGTGTGTCTTGCTCCATTTCGAGCCTCATCACGGAGCGGTCGCTTTTGTAAAGCGCGTTTTAGAGCCACCGAATAACAATGAGCTCTTTTTAACGGGACTTTGCTCAACCAGACGAGGTGCTCTAAACGTGATAAATAGTTTTGGCGTTGTTGAAGTTAACGTTTTTGTTGGTCTCGTACGAACGCGTTCGTAAGAACTATTTTGATAGCCGAACCAAAGGCAAGAATTATTTTTAATAATATGTAACGATATTTCGTTACATTGATCAGTTCGAACAATTTTTTCCTTATTTTTTTCAGCACGATAAAAAGCAACACGTTAAAAAATTTAATAATAACGGTTCTTTTTTCTGTATATATCAAGAGTACAGTTGTACACATTAATCAATCAAGACAAATTATTAAAAATAATTTTTTTTTAATATCTATAGGTAAAATGTTACGTATAATTTATCGAAACGTATACCAATTTTAGATTACATTTATTTAATTATTAATTAATCGAGTATGTTTAAAAACAGGTATTTTATTACAAGTATAATTCAAAATTGCTATATATATATATATATATATATATATATATATATTGAATTTGGAAGATAATCTGATAAAACCAAAAATATATAATACAAGTTTTATTAGTTGATCCAACGATAGAAAAAGTTTTAAAAGAACTTTTCTCGTAGATTTGAAAGTAAAATAAAGAAGGTGCCAAAAGCCAAATATAAACATTAAAATAGAAGACCGCGAAGAGATTTTCAATTATGAGACCTAATCTCGAAAGTCAAGAGAGTCCGCGCGTACGCGTAAGTGAACGCACACAGAGACGAGTTAAAGAGTATAGAGACCCCGTAAACACAATACGAGGGTGCAAGGGGTTTCGAAAAAAGGAGCAGAGCACATTAAGCAGTCTCGCACCGAACCGTTTACCCGGCGTTTATGATGGAGCTTCGTGCATAATGGCCATGCATATGCATTGGTAAAGGAGGAGGGTGTTTTTCAGCGCTCGGACCGAATCCGAATGCGCCGCGCCGATCTTTGGAGAGGGTCGCGCAGTCTATTATTCGGGACGGTTTTTATACACAAGGGTAGACAGAGCGAATATCCAGCCCTTCGTATCAAACTTCTAGTTAAATTCAATCCCCTCTTTTTCTGCCGCGGCAGTCGTTCTCATTTTTCCAAACGTTCCTCGGATCTTCTTTCTCCCCCCCCCCATCTTCCGTCACACCGCAACCTCGACTCATTGCGCGTGTAGTATCTTTTTCCTTATTTTGGATGCGCGGAGACTTCAACCAAGGTTTCTCAAAATGACATTTCTGTACTTTTCGAACTTTACGATTATCGTATAATTGAATCGTTATTTGTTATTGGGTTGGTATTCCAGTGGTTTCCCGTTGGTAAACTAAGCAAATCTATTTAACAACGACGTTGATACAATCGTACCAATACATTGCTCGCGTAATTTTTAGGGAAACGTTGCAATTTCGAAAATATAATGATTTCGTTTTGGCAATTAAGTAAATCAATGTATCCGTACACGAATAAACTTTTTCGTATAAGTTTATTATTAAATAATAAATTATAATTTATATGTGCATTGTGGTTAGAAATTTATTCTTTAATAATGTTTATATCCTTGTAGCATCAAAAATACATTTATAAAAAAGGAACCGCTTCGATGGAATTATTATTTAAAATAAACGATTATATTTAAAGTTAAATTATGTATTAAAAAATTACTTTACACGTTAAATTATACGTCAATCAAAACATTATTACGAAAACTTATTTGATGAATTGTTTGTACTTTTGGCTCATTATTTGACCATATTTTTTTCTTTGGCACAAATTTAGATTTTCTTTATTTTTTAATTTTTTAACGTATATAAATGTATTTGAGAAATATTCCCAAAAAATTTCTAAATGATTTATCTAATGAATTATCTTATAAATATAATTAAAAATTTTTGTTAAATAACAAATATTGTTACCGTTATCGAAATTCTCACTAAAATTTATATCGTACACTAAAGGAATATACAATTATTTAAAATTTTATTAAAAATTATCACTATAAATAATGTAACAAAATTTTCAAAACCTTACCAATTATCATTCAATAGATCAAATTTTTTTAAATGCATAATTAATATTTAGATATTAATTATATATATTATTAAATTTTTTAAATATTTCATAAATTATTTTTTATTTAGAAATTTTTATGTAACGAATTTGTAAAAATATCTTTAATTAATTTTTACGACGTTACAAATGATTGATCTTAATATTTCCTATGTATTATGTTTTAAAAAGTTGTTTGAAAGCAACTTAATTATTCAATTATTACGTTAAGCATAGAAGCGAAATATTTATAAAAATATAAAAGATCGATCAAATTTTTAAACGTTCTATAATAAAAAAAACTTAAGTCTTTTTTGAAAAGTTGAGACCTTAGATGATATTATCGATGGAAGTGTAATTTTAATACTTATATAATATCTTAAAACTAAACGATATAATTTCTAAAAGGACAACGGGACTTGGATAAAAAGAAAAAAAAAGGAAAATTAATCGTTGGATTCTGTCATTCGATATAATATAATTCTGTCATAAAATATATTACGAATAAAAATGATTATCCTACGTCGCGTATTCGACCCGATTAAGATTATGATGTTACGCGCCTAGAAAGGAAAAAAATTTGGTTACTCGGCGAGCATCTAGAATAACGCTCGAATAGGTATTAAAGATTCGTCTCCATTCCGTGGTCTAAATTAAACAAACTTTAGCCATAACTCGGGGAAACTCGTCTGCTCGGTATTTTCGGGAAAGCCCGGGAAGCATCTCGGGAGAAAAAACATCGTGGAGAAAATTTGGGTATTTGAGCATCACTGCCATACCGGGGTGCTTCCAATAAAGTCACCCCTGTGTCGTTGCGTGTAATCACCCTTAAACACTCCAACGCCCCATTCGAAGTTGGGCGCTACGCGACGCGCGGTCACACCACCGATACAATACTAATGTGCTACAAATAACATCTCAAACACGAAGCGATTTCACTTCTACAATACACGGCACGCGTGCCTGCTTCATTTCACTCTTTCCTTTTTTCGCTTCTGCCTTCGCACGTACGCACACAATAGAAGAAAAGAGAGAACGAGAACGGGAATTTGCCCACGTTTACGGAGATATATCCTCGATGAAACTCGTCCTTTCTTTGCGTCCACTTCTTTCGCTCGGTCTCCACTCAACTTTCTTTATTCCTGATTCTTTATTCCTAGTGGCGTATACGTATTATGCGAATGGGCCACGATAGGGATACAACGACGATGAAAACAGAAAAAAGAAAAAAAGAAGAGAAAGCCTGTGAGAGACAAGCAGTGAAACCACGTAATTTTGGCTAAATTAGCCTTATGGCTAACGTATTTTGACACCCGTGTAGCCCGACTGCAGTCATTCTACTACAAGGGTATAAGCATATATTCAATTTGTATACAAACTTACGTATACACGTGTATATCTACTTATTAATTCACTCGGAGCGCTTTTATACGCGGCGATCCTTTAGAATCTCGTGATAAAATTCTTTTATGCACGTATCGATTGTTGCTATTGTTCCAAGTTATACGCCATAGTTATTTATACTATGAATAGAAATAAATATTTAATATCGAGTTATAAAAATCGAGTATCAGAAGACTGATTTTTTTAATACTTTTCTTCTTACTGATACTTATTAACATTTTATCATCCAACGTTACTTTTTAATACGATACCATTATTTCATATCTTAATAACTCCTTAAATTTTTTAATTACATTACATAAGTAAGTTTATATCTTTAACGCAGTAATACGTAATATACATATTATCAAATTAATAATCGTACATAAATATTAGTAAATAATTAACGCAAAAAGAAATTTGATTTAATAAAATTAAAACTATCGCGATCGAACTATTAAATAAACATTAATATTTTCTTGAAGATTGATTCGTTTAGCGCAACGTTGAAAAACATGAAAAAATAACTTAATATCGATGCGTCTCTCTCTCTACGATGAATCGCAGATAATCTACCTCGTAGAATGCAAGAAAAAAAAAGATTATCCAGGAAATCCAGGATCCACACATTCCAAGCAAGTACGTAAGTGCATTTGGTTAAGGTTGCACCGGTGCTAACGAAACTCGTGATAATTATTCCTCTGGGCGAAGATCAAGGGAGGGACGTGCATTTGTTCACTGTACACACGTGTACTCGCGTATCACGACGAGCGTCTCTAATAACTCATCATAAATCCCGGCAAAGTCATATTAGCGTCAAGAGCACGCATAAAAGCACAAAGACTAGCGCGTATGGGTCCGCCCTCGACAAACATCGTGACTTTCGACGATTATTAACTTCGCAGGGTCGTCGTCTCTCCCTCTTTGTCTCGCCGACCAGGAGGTTAATTCGCTGCCCTCGAGGCTTTCCGTCCCCTCTTTCTTGCTTTCTTTGCGTGCTACAATTTACCATCCCAGCGTTTCCGCGCTTTCTGCGCGCGTTCCTGTGTCTCCGAGTTCCCGAGTCTCCCGGCAAAATATTTTTTTTTTCTTTTCGGTTCTACCCTACGCACCGTTTTAATATTGGTTTTTTCCTCCTTTGTGGTGCTAATGTCCTTCAATAAAGTCATTTGTCCAATCTAATGTGTTTAGTGCGTAATTCTGGCTTTCCGTTGCACGTTTCTCTGCACATAATTATTAAACATTTATAAAGTTACCGTAGAATTTCTTATAAAGTTACGGTTACAATTTTTTATTATTCGTTATTTTTTAACGAATAAAATATTTTCAAATACGATAAATAATATAAATATCCATATATAAAATCATGTGTAATACAAGTTTTACTGGATTTTTATATATAATATAAATAAAGTTATATTTTTTTTAAATATAGGTATGCAAGTTAAATTTATTAATGCATTGTTTTATAATTTTTTTTGTTAATATTTGTAAGTTGCGAAATTCTATTGTAAAACATTTTTTTATATAATATTTGATAAAATATTATATAATTTTTATCTTTGCAAAATAACAAAGTTAGTTATGAATATTTAATCATCGGCTTCATCTCTATTTATAATTGTAGATCGTTAAATTTTTTTCTCAGCATATATATATATACATAATATGTAAGTTTAATTTATATATGCTATTACAATTATTGTTTATTTATTAAGCGATAATCAATCGTGTTTTAGGAATGATTTATACTTTTTTATTTTGAATGTATAGAAATTTAGAAATATTATTAAATATGTTTAAATGATACAAAAACTGAAATTTAAAAAATATATAATTGTATTTTCTGTTTTTATTATTTAGTTAATTAATATTTATTAATATATTTAATAAATTTATCCTGATATTTTAAAAATAATTTTTAGAATAACAAAAAACCTATACGCAAAATTTACCATCGATCAAAATACCTAAAACCGATTTTTTTATTAAAATTTTTAATAAGATTTAAAAAAAAGAAAATTATCTATTATTAAATTATTATCAGTTCTAATTATGCTTAAAATAATTATTTCTAATTATGCAAATGGTCATAGTGAAAAAGTTATTGAAAAAATTAGTTTAAATTTCTGTCGATAAAAGTTATTTCACATTCACATTTTGTAACGCTTTAATTTGTCAACGCTTTAATAGTTTTTTAATTTCAAAATGCGTAATACCGAATTTATTAACAGATCTCGCAAACACGAGAGTATTTATCGCGAAGGTAGTCAATATTCACACGCGAAGGTCTTAGTTCCCCTACAATTAAAACAGAATATCCGAAAAACAAACAAATCTAACACATATTACCTTATTATTCCGTCACAGTTATTTCTACCACTGTTCTCGTCTCCCTCTTTTTCCCCCTCATTACGCCGGAACGTCGCGTTCTATCTCTCTCTCTCTCTCTCTCTCTCTCTCTCTCTCTCTCTCTCTCTCTGTTTATTGGACACGGGCCTCGCGTTCGTGGATTTCTATATCTTCGCAGTATACGTTGTCGGCAACGAGAAGAGTTGCCGCCTGGGAACCGAATTAATAGCTGGCTTTCTGCCAAAAGTGTACCTCGCACACAACTAAACTCGGTATTCCCCGCGTGTAATTGGGCGGTGCCCTGCGTCTGACGGAGCTTCGGCTACTCGTTAAACGGCGGGCGCTTGGCTGTTGCACTGCCCCTGTTTATTTGTCGATCCCCTTGTGGCCTGCCGAGCGACCCATTCTCCTTCAAACGTCTTCTTCGAGTAACAATTAAGATCGTTCCTATCGGAAGTTTATGCGAAAGACGGATCGAAAGAGGGTCAACGAGGATCACTCCGGTCGTCTTCGATCAAGGCCTTGATTATTGGTCCACCACCGTTATCGAAACAGTTTGTATTTTCCTTTGTGATTCGAGGGTTTTGATTGCACCAGTTGTGCTTCTCGTTCGCTACAGTAAGATAAGTATGGTTAGCGTTCGTTTTTATTTCGAACAACATTTTGTTGATCAACTAATAAGCCTTGCGTTTCCCTTTTCATACTTTTCATGCGGATCTTTTCTCGTATTTATTATTCCATGAAACCTCTTTGAATTTCAACAGCTGCTCACCACTAATGCGCGTTTTTTCGATTCTAGATTTTATTTTCAATTTATAAAATATTATTTTATCGAGATATAAATTTTAAGATACGGTGTAAATAGAAGTTTTTTGAAATTGTAATACTTCTAATATTTTGTTGCAATAAATATATTTAAGGTAAACGAATACTCGAATATCGCGAATACTCATCAAAATTTTAAATATCTTTACAGCCAATCGATAATCGTCTAATTTTACGAGTTACTCTATATTTCACTCAAAAAATACTGTAAAAAAAAGGAACGCAACGAATAAAATGACCACCGTAAAATCAGATCGGTAAGCGTCAAAATTCTATTGAGAACTGCAAGTTTAGAATCGAGGATTGGTCGATTAGCTTTGAAAAGCCGCCAAGATGAACACGGTGCATTTGTAAATCGCATTTACTTATGGTACATCAAATGCATATATATGTATATATATATATATATACAAAATAAAGGCAAGAAAGAAAGAAAAATAGAGAAAAAGAAAGGAAGGTTGATCATCGGCACAGACGTGGAAAATATCCTCGTGGGATTCTCGACATCCTTCGCGCCTCCCGCGATTATGTTCTCGTTGACGCTTATACGCCACACGCATACGCATCCTAGAGAATAAAAAAATAGACGACGAAGAAGAAAACAACGTAAAAGTAAAGAAAGATAAAGAATAAAGGAGGCGCTGTTACCGATGCGAAATAGATGTGCGTATATATCGGTTAGCGGAATCTCAACAAGAGTAAACTGGGCGGTTCTCCGAGTTTAGTATTACTAATCCGGCCGACGACTGCGAGACATCATCTTATACAAAGGGCACGAAAGCTGTGCATACTTGGCGAGTTGCTGCTCTCGTCTTCTCGATGGGCTTAATAATGCCAAAGTGAAAATTTATCGTCGTTGCGAACAAAGCGTGTGCGAGAAACACAAGCTGAAGGTTTAATCGATGCTCGTGGCTCTTGTCAAAAATCCAAAAATCATACGCACTTTTATACTCTCTATTCCGGAGAAATAAGCTTGCAATCTATCGAAATTATAAGTATATTTTCGCACGTGTAATCGTTGCAATGTCTATTTTAAGACATATTTATATAGCGACTATAGGAGTATACGAGCCATCGTCGGTGGTAACGTTTTTAAATCGATACCATATTTAAGTTGAATATTAAGGTGAAATAGTTGATTTAATAAAATGAAAAATAATTTATTTATCGTAAGCGGTGTAAAATAACTCGTCCTTGTAATTGTTTGTATCTAGGTATTCGAGTGGTTCGTTACAATTTATCGATGTCTTTGAAAATATTTGTATTTATAGACGTTGATAACATATATATTTGTATCGGTGTTTTGCTGCAAATGTCAATGTTTATTTCTAAAACAGTGTAACTCTAATTTATTGGTTTTAACTATGTTTGAGGATATACCGAATAATATATATTTGATTATAAACACCGAAAGTTTACTTCTTATTAATATTTCGTTTATTTTTACTAGAAGTAAAAATAGTAAGGATAGCATATTTACATAAATGGAAAATGATCGAAATAAAGTAGAAGGAAATGCAATTTTCTCGGATTAAAAGAGCCCGACGTGTAAATATCGGAGAAGCGACAGATAAGACTTCTCGGACACACGCGTGCTCGAAGTACGGGGGTTCTGGGAAGGGTGAAGGCGAGCGCAGAAAAAGAGCATAGGAGAACAGAAGAGGACGAAAATGAAAGCGGTGAAACGTGGAACTTTGAAACGGATATATTTTCACGTAGTGACATTCGTTCTCGTAAAGGGACAGGATGGAACTTCCTTAGCGCTCTTTGTAAAGGATCCCTCTACCCTCGTCGAGCTGCAGTGGCACCTTTGCATCGTGTCCTACTCGTCGATGTCGTCGCAAGCAGCGGCCCCGTAACCGCGGTACGACTCAGCGACGGTAGGCCTTAGCGAAGGTAACCGGGGATCGCCGCCGCGAAATTCGATCTCGTGCAGCGACCGAGCGAGCGAGTGAGAAATAGAGCCGGTAGCTATTTAATACGCGGCGAGAGAGAAAAAGAGCGGAGAAAACCGGAGCGGCATAGAAGAGGGACATCGAGACAGCGAAAGAGAGCGAGTGAGAGAAGGATCGTGGCGGGGGGGGGGGGGGGGACTTTGCGACGGAGCCTCTTCCCTCTTTTTGACTCTCTCTCTCTCTCTCTCTCCCTCTTTATTTCGTGTAAGGGCGCCGATGGAATCCAATACGTTTGTACCTGGGCCCGACACAATGGACTTAGTAATTCGATTACAAGGACCGCCAGCTAATTGTTAATTGCCGGCCTCGAGGATGGTTGCATACCTACGTACGAGGAACTTTTATCTAGTTCCTTGCGAGGCCTCGCCGACAAAGCGCGGAGCTCTCTGACGTTACACCGGCGGAATATTAAATCGAGGAATAGCGAAAGCGAGCCTCGATTCGTTTCTTTCTCTCTTTGCATCTCTTTTTCTTTATTAATTATTTTTTTGTCCTCGTATCGCAGTCGCGCGTACATACGCGTATCCGAGCGAAGACTTCCTTCGTGGTTCTTAATAAACCGGCTCGTTCGAATTGCCGGCCTTAAGACGGTCGTCCAAGTTATCGAAAATCCGCGCATCCGATGCACCCACGCTCGAATTCTACGTCTCGTGGGAATTCCACGGAGGGAGATTTATAAATTGTAAGTTGTTCGAAAGCAGGTTGTGGGAGACTATTGTAGATACTATAGGGTCTATACGATCAATTTAATTTTCCAATTTATTATAACGGTTCCATTCATAAGATCGAACGTTCGTGAAGTTTTTCTATTAACGTCTTTTTTAAATGAAACGAAATAAGAGACGTTGATTTATAATCAAAGAAACGATTCCGGCTACTAATAAAATCAAAGCGATTGACTTAAAAAATTGCAGTTTTTAAATATACCAATCGTTACTATATAATTTTCCTTCGTATCGCGCGAGTAATGTATCCATGATATAAGCGCGATAACAATGAGTTTTAATACGTCATTTTATTTCGTTATTTCGTGATATATTTCCAACCGCGTATTTTTTATATAATAAAACTTTCAAGATAAGCTTAAATTATAAATGTTTTAAAACAAGTCGATTTATCCATATGCATACGCAATAAATACATATAAATTTTTTCGATTAAGTATAAAATTCATATTTTAAAAACGTTTTATTCGTACACCTGCTAACTTTAATTTTAATGGGTACGCTAAATTAATTATTTGTTATATCAAGTCTAAGATAAAAGTAATTATTTTTTGTTTATGTAGTAATCTTTTCCTTTTTCATAAAATTTATTTACATACCAATTTGAGCTGTTTTCCATAACAATGATAATTCAGACTAACGATTGGTTAAAAAAAGTTACCGGTATGATAATTATGTGAAAGTATATAATTTAACCAACGTACTTTATAAAATCTGCAACAATCAATTTCAAAATATACTATTATTCTTGGTATATACGAAATATCAATAAAAACCGAAAAAATAATTGTTCGAATCGGATAATTGAAAATAGATAAATTGAAAAAAAAGTTAATAAGAAACCAATGTACACACTAGCTTTTGTTTCTTGCAAAGACTAGCGATATGGTTTGCAAAAAATTTATGGATTACATGCTATTGTCTGTCGTGTGACACATGTTTTTTAGGCTTTTGTCAAAAATACCGCGGCGCAATTACATAGTTGTTTGCGTATAAAATCGTGTCCAACAAAGTTTCATTAGTTGTCTCTTTCTGTTTCTATTCCTCTCCTCGCCACCCCCAGTGTTTAACAGCTAATCTGCCAAATGAAGTGTTTTTGTGTTTGAGCACAACACTTCGTTTCAATAGAAGGAGAGGGAGAGTAAAACCGCCCTCGAGAAAAGGGTTGCCGTCGACATGATTGATGCTCGAGGGGGAGAAGAGAGAAAGAGACGGACATAGCGAGCGAGCGAATGAGAGAGAAAGGAACTCCAGCAGCAGAAGTAGCAGCAGCAGTAACCCTTTTTAGTCAAGCGCCTAAACGAAGAGTGCTTAATTGAGCCGCAGACCTCAGAACAGACGGACAGCCAATCTTCTTCAGAATTCATTGTATTTGTGTAATGGTTGATGTAACCTTAACCCCATCCATCCTTTTTACTTCGACTCGTCTTTCTCTCGTCCATCGATAGTCTTCGACATCCCTTCTTCCTCGCGATTCTTCTATCCGCGATGAGAAAATCACTTTCTAAATGATCGAGGCTGTCGGTTTGCCCATGGTTCGGTATGGGTTCGGTATGCCCTCGTTCCTGCGTGCAATACTCCTACACACGTGCGTATTTCCGTTGGCGGCCTTTGAGCGTGAATTAGCCTTCGTCACGCTTTGCCGCTATAAATGTTAGGGTTGTGAGCTATGCCACTAGTATTCTTTACCTATTTATCTGACTGGCGGTGACTGGCGGGGTATTTTGTAATCCCGGAAACACTTTCCGACTCTATTGTTCGATGCAGTTGACCTTTTGTTTTATAGACGCAGCATAAATGATTCGTGTGTAAGAATGACAACTAGATTATTCAATACGTAGATTATAGTCATTTATTCCCTAATTATTCTCCTCTTTGAGGCTATTAAATTTCAGTAAAGAACTTTATTTTTAAATTAATCTGTGAACAATAAGAATTTTCAATTTCTAAAATATGAAACATTATATTATTGAGTTTTTTAAAATAATGCCTGTTATTATAATTTATTTACAATTTAAATCAAATAAGATGTTTAATTTATATTAATTTATAGTTTATTCATTTTTATTATACATGAGTCTAGTAATTATAAAAATATTTACGTTTATTATTTTCTATAATTAATTTAATAAATACGAGAGTGAAACACGGCTTCGTGAAATTTTCGTTGAATTGATTAATTTTCGTTTGAATTGGTATGAATAATTCTAGTTCTCGTAACGTTTCTTAAAATTATTATTTAAATGAAGATACTTCTCTATTACTAATATTATTAGTTATGTTATTAATTTAAAATGAAATAACAGGTTGTACATACATTCTTGAATGCATTTGAAAAATATTGTCCAGTAATAAATTTTATTATTATGTTCAATAACTTCAAAATTCCTGAAAACATAGTAAACGTAAAAACATTCTTTATATTTCAAAAAATCATCGTAATGCAAATATGTTTTTACATTATTTTATAAAATATTAATCTAAATATTTCAAATACATTTGAGGCTGTAAACTGATTTTATTATAACAAGGATATTAAAGTTAATTCAAATTTACCATTATCTATCTTCATGTTAGAACGATATAAAAATAAATAGTTCCACCTACCGCTATTCGATAAAATTCTATTTGAAAATCAATACAATAAAAGTTCGCATGGCTAAGAAGGTTTTACATAAAAGCATAGATTTTTAAACGACATAAAGAACTATTAGATGAGAATATGGAACAAAACAAAAGAAATTATATTCAAACTGAAATTTTTAGAATTCTATTCTGAAAAAGGTTCTTATCATACTTTGAATTAGATCATAAAATTTAAAAATATAAATTATGTTATTTTCCTTATAATTCTTAAGTTTTAAAATTTTAATTCTTTTCTTATTTTAATATTGAATATTTAATTAATCATTTTAAATCTATAATAGTGCACAGTGGCTTCCAATGATATTTGAAATTGAATTTTATCCTTGTTAGTCACGTAATTAAAAAAAATGAATGCCATTAGCAGAACTATAACGTTCATTTCAAAAGTTATAATATCTTTAAACAATTTAGTTATAGTTGAAAAATACGATACAAGTGTTTTCACTTGGTGGATACACCTCTTATATTAATAAATGAAATCCTAATAAACTGATCAAACAGCTTACTTTCGCTGATCTATTTGACTGATAATAGCTCTATCGATTTATCTGAAATAATAAGATAAACTTTATATTTAGTTCGAATTCAATATTACAGATAGTCATTGTATCGAATCGCAATAATGAAGTTAAAAAAAATAACCAAGAAACTCTACTCTATCTCCGTAAAAGGAAATCTGTTCCGTCATCGAAAGAAAAGTCAATCTACTTATCGAATTTCCCACTATAATTTTATCAACGACGAAGGAAAGCTACTCTCGTCCTTATGAAATTATACCGAAGAAACGTCAAGGCCGAAGGATCAGGAAAAAGCGGGATACTCGGAGTATTGGTATAGGAGGACCGGGAGGGCAAAATGAAGGGATAAAGGAGCCGCGTTCCGCTTAGTAAATTCTCCCCGTGTTATAAATGTCGGGGTTCCTCTCGAACCACCCACGTACGCTTCGTCTCTCCGTCGAAGCGCCGACGGACCGAGGAGCGAGGAAGAAAGGTAGAGTATCTCTCTAGATAAGAGGCCAAAAGGACCTGGCCTTTAGCACTCGAGCTCTCCGCGCTCCTCGTAATGGAGTTTCTAAATATTCGGGAGGAGCCCTCGCTCAGTTTCGAACAATTTGCATTTAGGGTGAAGTGCAATTAATAGAAGCGGGATGTTGTCCCTCGCGCCCCAGCCATTCCATGCCTATCAACGCTATATTCCGTGGAGCTTAGCATATCGGCACTGCTGATAGGAGAAGGATGACCGATACATCCTGGAATTTTCGGAGTTGCGCTCGCCATGGCGTTCGCTTAGTCGACGCTGACTGTAATAACTGCTCGTTAAGAGTTGCTGTTTCGCAAGACTTCTCCCTCGAACCTCGCCCCTTGCGCAATCTCGCGCAATCTCGCGCAATCTCGCGCAATCTCACGCGTCCTCTGTCTTATCACAGGTCGAACCTCCGATCGCTGTACCAATCCTATCCAAGAGTCATCCGTGATTTTATAATTTATAATTCGATTTCACTAGCTGGATTTTTTTCAAACGCGTCTGTCAATTATCGATACGTTTATATCGATTTTATATTTTTTAACTATAAAGGGTTCGCCAAAATAAGTCGAATCTTTGGCGTGCGGAAACTCGCGGACTCAACTAACGAATATACGAATACTCGTCAAAGTGACATCAAGGTTTTTATTACTCGTTTAAATCGTATATTATATTTCATGGATAACGGTTAGTTGAACCTTATAAAAGGAACATTAATTTACGAAGAATTAAAATATATTTCAGAGAAAATAAAGTACCGAACAAATTAACACGGATGTAACGAAAAATGCGGAGAGGCGTACGAATAAAAAAATGTCGCGATGCAAACATTGGTCTCCATTTTAAGAAAAATATTAAGAGGAAGGCAGAATCGTCCGCAAAACTATGTTCCACATGTGGTTATAAGTAAGTTTTCAACGAACGAAGCGTGGAAGTAAGCGTCTCAAGTGGAAAAAGCGACATCAGTCAGGCCCACCCGTTTAAGCGCCGTTTCCGCGTGAGAAATTCTTCCTCTTGCCCATCTTTGAGATCAACATCGGACTACAGCGAGGGACTCGCTAAAAGACAACCCTATAAGCGTTCCACTGGGCTATTTTTCTTATTTTTTTCCATCCTGGCAAAAACTTGCAGGTGTTCCATCTCCCACGATCTTCGTCGCGAGCTTGGGGCGCTATTATCTTATTTTACGCCTGGCAAGGTTCCGATGCGGCACCCAGTCAGAAAAACGAGCAGTCGATCGAAAACCCTCTTCCACTTCTCTCCCTTTTTATTTCACTCTTACGCTCGTTCTCTCTACGTCTCTCTCTCTCTCACTCTCCCTCTTTCGTACGGCTCTTGGAGTTACGTACTCATATACACCTACGTACTGTCGCTTAGGTTGTTTAACTTGTTATTCGTGCATTTGAATTTCACGCACGATCTTCCCGACATTTTTGACGCGCTTATCGGCTCACCGTCGACATCCTCTTATTCGTGATAAACGAACTTTTGAACAGATAGTATCATCATTGATAACTTCTCGCGATTAATTTATAAAAATGAAAGAGAAAAAGGTAAACGATATATTTAAAAATGAAGCGAACGAAAGTTTTCAAGAGCCGCGATTATTTAATTCCGTAACTGATTAATCGTTGATAAGACAAAAAAGTAGTTTTTATGTTATTTGGTAAATAAATAATTAAAAAATACGATTGCTGGCAAATTTTTTATTACCAATTATTTCGTTACTGTTTTTGATAACAGCATTTATATTAAATTTAATATAACGCAACGATAAAAACAATATTGGATATTTAAACGTGTTAAAATATTTTTTGAACGAGCAATAAATTTAAATAACTATTTTATAATGCACGCTAAATTATAGATAAATAAATGTATACATTTTACGAGATTATAAAACTAAAAATGACGGCGATATCTATAGAAAAAGTATAAAATATACGAATAAAATTTAAGTGTAAGGAAAGCAACAATATGTCTATATAAAAAGGTATATTTTAAGTAGATAAAAAATTATTTTAATCTTTCGTGTTTATCCTCGCGATACGTATGGCATAAGTAGACGAGCAAACGCCACAGACCGTTAACTCTTGAAGAAGAAAACATCAAAGCCGCACTGAAAACAAGTTTCTTATCCTAGTAAGAGTCATAATAAAATATGGCCAAACTCCGCACATCTATCGAAGATGGTAGATAATAAAAAAAGAAAAAGCCGGATCATAAAACGATAGGATGTTAATCGAATGATCGCGATTGTTCACGATCGCTTAAGCCCGTCCTCGCCGATCTCTCGCCGATGTCTCTTCTCCCTCGATTTTGGATGACTCCGCGCTACCGAAAATTACGATGAAATATCATCGATTTGATTTATAGGGTGCGAAGCTCCCGACAATTTAGTTCGACGCGCGCATAATATACGCGGCTGCATTACAGCAGTTATTACCGCTGTCGGCATTATTAGTGGCGGTATTACCATTACGGCACGTGGATGAACGCGCTTATGGTCCACGCTCGAGCGAACGGGAGGCTGCGAACGGGATGCTGCGAACGGGAGGCTGCGAACGGACGCAAGCGTCGAGAGACCGGAACTAAGGGGATTACCTAAGCCAGGCAACCTTCTTTTCTTACCCAACCACTTGCCCTATCCGATTTTTCTCTTTTCCTCGCTCCCTCCGGCTAGCCTTTTTATCGCTTGAGTTTCCAAAACCATTTGTCAGGTTTTCCCGTCGGCGATAATTGCGACGCTTAGCTCCGAGGTGACAAACGTTGCGGCCGCTGATACACAGCTGCGTTGAATACGACGTTGATCGACCCGAGTAACGTTATGATTATTATTTATATTAAGAGTTAATATTTAAGTATTTTTATGGGGTATGTAACAGAAGAATCGAAGATGTCGCTTTCAAAATTCTTCCAACATAATTCGTCTGATTTATCATTTTGAATAATTATATTACGTACGTAACTAAACTTCCTCCTTATTTTCTAAAACTCTAATACTTGCATTAGCGTTATCGAGTACTAAGGCTCGTCGGTAATACCATTTTTTTTATACGAGCATTATTTTGTCATATTTTTTGTAGAATTCTGACAAAGCAAATAACGTTTTATACGAAGCAAAAATTGAAATTCAACAGTATGGACGTGTAAGTTTAGGCGTAATTTTATACATCGGTAAGTAATGTTATGCGAGAGATCGTTCGAAGGTTATCGATCAAAGTTCGCGTTCGAGTAAAAGTAAGAGAGCATCAAGTTCCACGCTTCCACTAATTCAAAATAATTGTGCTGACCCCGAGTGCTGACCGACGGTGAAGGCGTCCTGGAGCGCGTAAATTTCGGAGAGGGTTGATACGTTAGGCAATTAAGCGTACGAAGGAAGTAGGAGAAAAAACGTTTTCCGGTTCGACGGCGTTGTTGCTTTTAACGTCGGTCGTCATTGGCAACGGCGTCGCAAATAATATCCAGACACGGAAGGACACCATGAGTCGCGCGATGCGTGCGCATCCGAAGGAACCTTCTTTTTGGGTTTCTGGTTGGGTTTCTTCGCGGTACGACTCGTCGAAGACGCGTGCCAGCAAAATAAATCAAGGCAAGGCGAACGTATCCGTAACTTATCGAAGAATTACAAAGCCAAGGGAGATTCGGCTCATTTCGAAACGACTGTCCTTTATTTATTTGGGCTGTTCAAAGAAGTTCCAAGCTGATTGCCGCGAATACATTATAATCCTTTGATAAA
This sequence comes from Dolichoris vasculosae, assembly GCA_018907195.1. NCBI lineage: Eukaryota > Metazoa > Arthropoda > Insecta > Hymenoptera > Agaonidae > Dolichoris > Dolichoris vasculosae. The sequence continues at coordinate 767,236 of JACCHY010000005.1, read as the reverse complement.
AAGTCGTATACATATAGAAATTGATTTACCGTTGTTTTTTTTTGTCAATTGTTTTCAATTTTTAAAGAAACACATTCGTACCGATCGCGTACAAAAAATGAAACAGACACTCGCAAAAGTTTTTCACTTTCCTATTATTTTTTATGGATCTTCCGAATCATGAATAATTCAATTTCTCGAAATCGAATCAATGAAAAACCATAGCACGTTTCAAAATACAAAAATAACTCCAGTCACGGACGTATAAAGCGCGTAATTAAAAATTTTCTGGAAGCCCAGTAATTGAAAGTAATGACAAACGGTAAAAGAGAAAGAGAGGGGAGAGAGAAAGATAACCGAAACGAAAAAATTTGCAACTTGAGTGCAATATCCGTGCGATATTTTGCCGAGGGGCAGTAGTTTCGGTTGCTCCACTGTTTTTCGTGATTTGAATTACAGAATCGGTCCACGTGCGATTGCCTCTATGGTCTCGAATTATTCAGTTCACCGCGAAAAATCAATCTGCTCTTTTATGCAATAAATTGCACTACCGTACGCGCGTTCGTGTGTATGTGTTCAAATTCGTGCGCAATACTGGTTCTGCCTCGTCGGTGGTCAAGGTAGAAATGGCCTTTGCGGTTTTGTAGATGGAAACTTTTAATCATCGTTCAAATTAAATAAACATGGCATCTCTGTATCTATTTTATTTTCCCTTGTGCAATGGAGAGTGGAGCGAAAAATATTTTCAATATTAGTAGTTTGTTTAAAAAATATGTATGTATGCATTTGTGCATGTATGTTTGTATGTATGCATGTATGGATGATCTGTCGTATATATATGATATATACATATACGTTATGAAGCGTATCGTTATCGGACAGTTTTAAACGTCAATTTTCTCAGTTTGAAAATAACTATCAAGATTTGTACAACCACTAACCGAATGGACTCTCAGTTTTTTAATTTATTTCAATTCATCAATTTGATTTAAAAATCAGTTATGGTTCATTTTTTTCGTTAAATAGGAATAATTTTGTTATTATATACAGATTTTTCTAACAACGGAGATCAAATTATTTATAACTTTTTTTTAATAACAATACTGTTTTAATCGAACTAGGTTTTAAAATAAAATTCCCTTAAATATAAATATTTTGCATTTGAGGATTACTTTAATCCATCATTTTTTGTAGAAAGATCATAAATATATTATTAAAAGGAAAAATCGCAATGAAATTTAAGATATTATAATTATAAATTGAAAAATCATCTATCAATTAAGTTTATTAATTGTCGAGTATATTTGAACGCTAAGTTTCTAAAGTAAAAGTACAATATTTTAGTTGATACAGTTGTGCGTATAAAAGATTTATTTAGTTTATTTTTAAATTTCAACTAATTAAATATATGTAACAAAGATGAAAGAATGCGTGATCCATTTAAATGTTTTACCTATTTATGGAATTCAAAAATACTGTTTTTATACTTTTTATATATTTTCAGTTTGAATCAATTTAAATTTACCGTATAACTACTTAATTATTTTGATTACATAATCAAATGATGTAATATTTGATTGTTCTACCATTTATTTCGTTAACATTTTTTTCAAAATATTTTTTAACGACAAATCTCTATCTTAGTTTATTTGATTAGACGAGTCATTAATTTTTAAAAAGTAAAATTTTCGACAATGATATCGTTAACTGTGATTAATACCAAGAACCGATGTGACACTATAAAAAAATTTCAGCCAGAAACGCGTTTATGCGCAAAATTTTTATAAAAGAAATAATATGGAATACAATGTTTCATCGAAAGTATTAAAGAAATATTTTTCTTCTAAAATATAAAATTTACGCTTACGGAATCAATTCGCAGATGTCAAGAAAAAATTGGCGCGTGTTTTTATGTGATATCGATTAGAGAGTCAAACAACCGTGTCGAATTAACTCGCACACACTTCTATGTGTACGCTCCTACTATTTTTTATCATACGTATACATGTATCCAATTTTCGTTTCTCCTTCTTTTTTGATATATACTCCGGTGCTCATTGGAAGTCGTAGTTCCGGCTCGCGTGACAACACGCGCAGTCATTTCTCTTTTTTTTTCTATCTCTATCTGCTACTATACCTCTCTTTCTTCTTTCTCGATCTTTCTCCCTTTCTCTTGTCTCTTTTTCTCCCCTTCGGTCCTCGCGTCAATGGGCCCGTATAATGTAATATAATGGCGCGCGGTTGGCTTTTACGCCCACGAAATAAGGGACCGGGAGAAACGGTAAATACGCGAGCGTATGCATGAAGCAGCACTTTGCCTTTAATTTGAAGTTAAATAATCGCCTTTAATCTACCTCGGAATTATACACCCTATATGACTATAATAATATACGACTTTGTGGGCAGAATATGTCTAAAAAATTCAGATGGATCAATTGAGATAAAATTAAATGCGATCAAACAGATTTGATGAAACTGTTTGTAAATTCAATTTATCCGAAGCTCTACTTAGTTGAAATTATTTAATTAGTTACAATTAAATATCTAACTGTATTTTACAAGTAATTTCTTTTATCATATTTGCAAATATTACTATCCAAATTACTTTTAAGAGGAAACAATTTTCTTTAACTCGTGAAGCTATGACATTCTATTCGATCTATTATTAGAAATTAAGTTTTATAATAATTTCAATGTCAAAACATACTTTATATACATAACAAAATTCTTAAAATATAATCGCAATATTCATACTTTTTATATTTATCAAAAATTTGCTTTTATAAAATTAATATAGACTAAAAGTTTTCATAAATTAATAGCTATAAATTTGACGATAATATGACACTATCTAAAATATGATAAAAAAACTTTAAATATTTCCATAAAAATTATTGTCAAATAAATACTTACAGCGAATAAATTTTTAGATTAGATTACGTTAAATTGCTCTATGATTTTCATGAGATTTACGATAATAATTCACTTTATTATTATGCGTATATTATAATAAAATAACAAATAATATTAAATAATAACTTATAAATTTGCATTACAAATTTCAAATCCCGTAAATTCTGTAAATTTCTTATATAGTTAGTATAAAATTAATTGAGCAACTAATTTTATTTAAAATAAATTTAACCTTTATTTATTACGTCAAAGCTAGTTAAGCATTAATAATTGAATATTAATTAGATTTATGTCGGTAAGGAACCGAAAATGAAACTAAAATTCTATGGATATTCATTGTTGAAACATTAGTATAATCAAGGTATTCGTACTCCGATAATTAATTGTCATGTTATATTTAAACGATCGAGTGTAGTGCCCATATACGGTAAATGTATGTGTTTAGTCCGAATAGTCACATCCATGGATTGCGAATATTAGGCGATAGAAATTCTAATGTGAGTGGTATGAAAGATGCTTGTCGAGATCTATGAGAAAATTTCACTCATCCTGTAACAATGCGGAAAACCTCGTGTGAACCTCGAATGCTAACTTTACTTTTCTAGAAATTAGAGATTTTAAATTGTCGACAAAATTTACGTTATTTTAATCGGCTATTATTTTTACATTATGAAAGTTATCATGGATAATATAAATAATTTATAAATAAAGATAAAATGATTTGTAAAATATTTATCGGTGAGTGTTTTAATACGATTTTAATAAAGTATACGGTTATTACTGGAAAAATTATTTTAAAGTTATAATAACTTTAATATTTCATAACTGCAAGTTCACTATCATTATGATATGTACGTGTGTGTGTGTGTGTGTGTATTCTTATGTATTAAAATGATTTAGTATTTTTATCATAAATATATAATATATCTAATATAATATATTTATTTTTTAATATGTACATATATATAATTAAGCTACTTTTATTTATATTAGCATAAAAAATAGACTTTGCTATTTTCCGAAAAACGTATTATATTTAAACCCAAGTGTACATTAAAATTTGAAATTCCCTTTGCTTTAAGTTTATAAAATAATTAAATGTAATGGAAAATTTACTTTTTTCATCTTTAAAATTGAACATGTAACTACTTTTTTAATGTACTATATTAGCAAATATGTATTTACACAAATTTATTTTTATCAACTGAAGTACACGTTATACGATATATAAAAAATTACAAAATTTTAATAATTGTATCTAATTAAATATTCTATTTAAATTTAATTTGATATTAATTTTTATGTCGTACTCCATAATTTCTGCTAAGCATAGACTGTATATAATATAATGTTAAGTTGGAATTTAAAAGTATACTCAATAAATAAATAAATAATTAAATATGTACATATTAAAATAATATCAAAGTACTTTTAATCATTTATAATATAAAATTTAGCATAAAGCTATAAATGCTACTTCATAATAGTTATAATAAATATAAATTATGAAATTTGTAATATTTTATTGGTATTTATTAAAAAAGTATTATGTTTAGTTGGTAAAACGCGTGTATAAATGATTTAAGCAGCGCGACAGTAGCAAATAAATTATTTGCACAAATAAAATCCTGCTTAATAAAGGCTCCCGACTGATAGAAAAATACGATTCATTACGTGGAAAGGAGATTGATTAGCGCTCGTGTTTCAATAATCTGATCAATTAAAAAATGACAAAGCCTCTCCCTCAAACTAACAAGTACGTGAGCGCTCCCGAGGATTTGTGCCGACTTCGCTTCTCCCAGAGGAATTCTCCCTTTTTTTATTTCCTTGACTCTAATAAGCTTAAGGGATTAGATTTACGGTGGTGTGTGCACTGTGTCTCTTTCTCTCAGTCTCGCTCGTGGAATAGGTCTTCCAAAGATTGCGCTGCAGTTCGTTACGGTTGCGCGCGGAAACAAGTTCAGGAAAATTGGAAAGAGTCGCGGCACCAGCGTTAAAACTGAGGTATTCGGAGCCGATCGAGCATTTTAATTGCAATTTTCACGCGAGTCGATGCATACCCGTACGATTGGATATACGTTTGGATGAAATATGCGGAATGGGGCGAGGAAAGAACGTTTACGACCTCTTAAAGAACTTCCGTTCTTTTCGAGGTCGACGACGCGCGAGTACCTTATATATTATTCGAATGCCCGGATGAGCATTTTAAATATCGATTTTCAGAAAAATTGCAAAATAGCAACGTGCACGCTTTGTATCGGTAAAGCGAATAATTAAATCGGTTGGGCAGTTGTGGATCTAATTTAGTTTTTGAATAAAAACCATTTTTAATCGACAAAGTTGCACGCAGTATTTGTAATCTCGTAAGTTGTAACGTACATGTGTTTTTATTTGCATAATTAAGCAAAATTACTTAAGAGGCAATTTCATTTACATATAAATTATATACGGTATTGGTAAAAATGGAGCACTGATTAAAAGCGGAATAGTTATGAATCAAAGCAAAAGCCTTTAAATAATAATGTTCCACATATTTTAACATTTTATATTACGAGGCTTAAACCTAAAATTATTTTGTAATTAGAAAAATATGCTACGGGTATAGATCGATACGAAGTTAAATTTAACGCGTATAATATTTAAAAATTGAATTTTATCGAATATTTCGTAGGCATCACTTGTATTTCACGTCGTTTTTAAATAAATTTACATTTAACGATAATGTTGACTACGTGATCGAGCACATCGATCAATCAACTAAATGCACGTATTCCTTTTTATTATTTAAAATTTTTATGCTCGTGATTAATTACGAGGATTTTTTAATTTTTCTAGCGCAGAGATAAATATCATCCGGGCATCGATTTCGAGAGTTCGATAAGGAAAACTCGAAGAAAAATGCGAAAGTACATTGTTAACGGTAATCATTCGCTTACTATCTATAACAGGCTTAAGTTTAATAAAAAGTTCGATCATAACAGAGACTGGAAGTAGTTGGGTTAGAGAATTACAAGTTTGGATCTCGAGGCGCGGTTTTGGAATGAAAATTAGCCGGAAGGCAGTTTTGGAGAGGCACTGCTGGAGAAACGCGAACGCGTCGGACACTAATGACGTAACGAGAGTAAAACGGTCGCGTACGCGATCCAGGAACCCGAAGATTCAACGATCCGAGCTCTGGACGGTTGCAGACGCGCGCGTGCAATCGAACCGAGGCGCCCCGAAAACGCGGCGCGAGTAAGTTAATTTGACGTTCGAGTCCCGTGGCGGTGCCGACGCCTCCAGCACCAACGAGGGTTACCTTTTGTACGGGCGTGCGGCTGCGAGCGAGTCGGTCTAATCGATGCGTCGTCGCATGCGAGTCGGTAGCGGCGGTGGTTTTATCGCTGTCACGCACATAATTAATTTAATTTAGTTTAATACGTCGTCCCGGCGTCGGACGGCGATTGCCGCGTCGATTGTTTGCACGGAAACGACGCCATTAGCCGACGTCGGGTAGTTCCCGCACGCCTCGCTATACTTTGTGCTAGGCATCCCGCGATTTCCTTTCGGAGGCGCTTTTTCTTCCTCTTCGCGTGCTTTTACTTTCGCAGCTGCTCTGCTTCCGACTACTTGCTATTGACTTTGGCTGCTTTAATCGCCAAGCCCGTATCGTATGGCGAACTCGCTCTCGAAACTCGTCCGCGTTTGCGAAAATCGACGGTTGGGATCGTTTAGATCGTTTACTTAAATTCGTTTGACTCAAATTACCTCACCTTCGATTCGGATGTATTTCAAAATTGTTATTAACTAATAATTATACACGTAATTTATACGTGTTACGATTTTTTTATCGAACCATTTTCTCTTTACGCTATTTCTTTCTTACTATCGGTACTACTTTATCGATCATAATAACGCAATTTACCGTTATACGTATTTTTTAATTTTTTTAAATATCTAATATCTAATACTTATTTTGAATCAACGAATTCTTTAACGATACCTTCCCTGAAACGCAGGATCGGATCGAGTACCTTTTTTTAACGCGTAAATATTTATTACCGTTTATTACTTGCATCCATCCGTATTTGTCGCTTCAACGAGTATTAACCAAATTTCAATTGGTCCGAGACGACATTTATCCAATCTTTTGATTCGTGATTACGTTCCGCGTCATATTCGAGAAACTCATTTAATTTGAAATAAATTCATTGGATTGTTAGTCCATAATCCTGTCGTATAAAACTTTTTATAACCTTTATATATATTAAATAAATTCTAAAGAGCCCATTAAATGTCGAGCGTTCCGTATTTAAGAGCATAATACATTTACACTTTCTCGGACAACGTCGACGCGGTGTTCGGTAATACCTCGTTATTTCCTCGTAGGATAATTCTCCGCGAAAGTAGTGTCATCGTCGCACGAGTGGGACGTGCGAACGCCCCACTTTTCCTTCGGTCGCTAGCAACCGGTAAACAAAGGCACGCGCGATTAGCTCTTGATAAATCTCTACTTTTCGGAAGCGTCACCTTTTTCATCGCGCGAGCGGAACGTATTCATGCTCGGCTTCTGCGCCGGAATACGTCTCTCGTAATTATCAATCATTTTTAACTGGCTTTCCTTCGTAACTCAAGTAGATCGCCACATTATTAATCTTTCACAAAGCTGAATTTCAGCTCAGCAATTTATGCTCTTGTCCAACTTGTTTTTCTTCGGTATTACTTGGAGCTAGCTCGACCTGTATATTTTTAATACAGGTCGTAAAACTCACTCGCCACAAATGCTGTGTTGCGTATAAAATACGATTTAAAAAAATCGTCTTGAATTTCATGCGGTAAAAAAATGTCTTATCGTAATTATCGATTATTTGAAACTTTAAACGGGAAATGTGAATTGCGATATTATTCTCCGCGGCACATTACTTCTTTAATTTTATTATTTGCTTGTTCGTTATAATTCATTAATTATTAGAGAATCCATAATTCATGAATAAATTATTCATAGAATTAAACTTTTCAAAGTACGTTCGACTGTTTTTTGTTTAAATATGTTATTATCTTAGCGTACCCGATTATTTTTCACGTGAAATATAAAAAATAATTTTTCAACGAAAGCGGTGTCGTTTATTTTTCAATCGTCGACGAAAGTGTTTTTAGTTTTCTAATAAATATAAAAGAAGAGAGAAAAAGTGAGTGTGTCAGTGGTCGAAAGTTGTTCGCGTTCCGTCGGGAACGAAAAATTGCAAATTCTCAACTGACCTGCACGCGAACTTCTGGTAAGTTGACCTTCATCGCGAGCTCCTCCCGTGAGTACACATCCGGATAGTGCGACTTCTCGAAGGCCAACTCGAGCTCGTGCAGCTGGTAAGTGGTGAAGGTCGTCCTGTTGCGGCGGTGCTTCTTTTTACTAGGGCCGTTGCTTTCGTCGTCGCTGCCGCCGCCCGTCGAGTTGTAACTGCTCTCACCTGTAACCGGTACGATTTCCGTTTAAATTTTCTTGTTACATTTAGTATTTTTCTTATTGTAATATGAATTTGAGACGTTTCAAGGTGACTTAGAGAAACAACGCGCAATGGAATAAAACACGTTTACCGTATCTTTCGGCTCTTTTTACAACGGATCGATGCTCGATTTTTGTAGCAAACGGTAACGAATCGTCTAACTGGATAATTTCGACTTTATTAAGAATATTCAAATTAAGAATATTCAAGATGATCGATAAACTCTATCGAATCGATTTCGATTGTTTCTGCATTTTAACTCCATACATCAAAATTCACAATGTCGAATGAATACTGTTTAGATGCAGTTTTGCTTTATGGTAAATCTCATCGATGGATGTAAACTAAACGATATTATATAACTAAAGCAATATTGATATTAACATAGACATTTAAAATTAGTAACTTGATCGATAAACAAACAATTATTTATATTTGAGTAGATAATAAATTTTAAAAGTTATCGCTATAGAATTGATCGAAATAGATAAATAAAATTTGCAAAAACTTTATGAATAATAATAATAATAATAGGAATATTATTTTCAGCTAAGCTACTGCCGTTATCATTGAACCAATATCGCTACCATTAGACTAAATTTACCATGATAATTACTGGAAATTAGAATGTGCTCCGTAACATTCGCTCGCTAACCAGCCCATTTCGATAAGGCGTACCCAACGTTCGAATTTCGGCTCCGCAAAGATTCCCATGGCATCTTAAGCTTGCTTTTCGCATTATATCGAGTTACCGGAACTTTAAGGTTAATAAAGCGCCGAGAGTTAGAATTAACACGGTGCCAAGCATCGGCCGGCTTTAACAAATTGTATCGAGCGGAGGTGATGCGATATAATCGCGAAGGATACTTCGCGAAGGTACAGAACGGGGTTGCTTCGAAGAATCTGCGCTAGGTGATGTCGTCGTCAGGGTTGACGCCGTGCTCTGGATCATCCGGAAGCCTCTGGGTATATTCGGAGTCTCATTAGCTGCGTAATTAACCTTCTCGCGTCGCAGCTCTCACTGCATTAGATCAAATTGTGGGGAGGTAATCGGGCAGCTCAATAGCGCGACCGAGCGAGGATCAAATAGTGGAGAGGGAGAGCTGTGCACGAAGTTTCAATAGGCGCAGACTAACCAACAGCCTAATAACCCCACCTTCCTATGGTGATTGACGCGTCTGTACTAGCTAATTATCAACAACAATCAATAATGGCTCGAGTAACGCCTTTGTGTAATTCTCCTGCGCTAGAATTGCGCAAGAAAGGGTGAGACGAGAGGGTAAACTAGGGAAGAGAGGAAGATAGCGAGAAGTGAGAAACTAGAGAGAAGGAAATAGAAGAATAACTCTTTATAATATAAATTTCAGTTTTGTTCACGACTATGTTCAGAAATATATAGGAAGGGAACTATTTAGAAATTAATATTACATAATGTGTAATATTTTAATTCCATAAAATTATCGTTATCGTGTTTACATATTACACGTCACATCGAATCAAGTTCTAAATTAATTTTGAAAGTAATTTATTACGCAAATCAAAATAAAAGAAATACAAGAATTTTAATACGATTTTAACGATTTCGAATGATAAACTTTTATTAATACATGTTGTATCATTTTTATATTAACCTACTCAATTTATATCTTCAACAGATCTAATCGTATCTAGATAAATTTCACATTTAAATCGCATATTTTTAATTATTAATTCATAAAGTGCCCGATACACATACATTTATCGTTACAAATAATTCTTAAAAATCTTCTGACTTGTTGAGTAATTAATAAATGTAACGTAACATCGATCGAAACTAACTCAATGGTTTATCAACCTTTTATCGATATTTGCGCAATATTCGAATAAACTGCAAAAAAACGTTTCTATAAAAGCTTGGTTGAATCTAGCCGGTGTCCGACATTTCTCTACATTTCCTTAGCATTATAAGCAATCCTCTTACCTAGACCTCGTGTATACGCATGGCTATTCTTACATAGCTTCCGCTTTATTACTTTTTATAGACCAAACATTATTCTTTCATATTTCAATACCTATTTTGCTCGCGTATTCTCTATAACTTTATTGTTCCCATAGTAAAAAATATATTCATGATTAATCTTTGGTTTAGCGTTCGATGTTCGCGTTAAACGGTAGTATAAATTATATGCTACTTTTTTCATTTTAAAAACTTATCGATTCGTAACGTAATTATTTTTTGAAAAATTAAAAGCATTTTTTCTAAATATCTCTTCTTATGAAAAAAAAGATGTGATATTTTCTGAATTTTAGAAATAAAAATATAGTTTCATTTAATTATAGATAAAAATAATATTTTTATCGAATATAAATTAATCAATTAATCGTAAATAAAATTTTTTGCGATATTCGTATAAACCTATCCATTATTTCTTTACGCGTAACTTCATGCAAATAAATCAATATTAATTTATGGACTTAAAAAAAATTAATATCCTTGCCCGAATAATATACCAAAGTAACCTATAAGTAAAATATTTTACTTCGATTATTTCATTATTGAAATTATTTTAAAAATATTATTTCTGTTAGTTAAGGAAATATTTAAGAAATTTTCCACTTCGTAAAAATCATTTATTTCTTTTGTATTCAAATTATTTGTAATTATGCTGCATTTATTCAATATAATCGTGACAAGAATTTCAAATTACAGGTCATACTATATCATGTGGTACATATTTTTTACTTCTAAATTAATTTAATTTTCGTACTATTCAAACTTTTAATAACCACTTTCTTTTAACTATGTAATTGTGAAATAGCTACATACGTTCGTATATAATTTAAGGGCTGGCGTGATAAATGTTTATAAAAAAATTTAAAACGCAATAATATAAAATTTATTTCCTGTTTCATTGTTTAAAAAATGATACATATTTCACAACAGAATAATGTACATCGTTTTAAGATTATTAAAGTTATTTAATGTTATTAAATATAGAAAAGGTTATTAAAGATAAAAACACAATAAGAAAACTTGATATTTAAGCATATTGTTATCTAATAATAATATCAATCATTTTTATATAATAATCGTTCATTGTAACGAAAATAAACAAGAAAGTATCTGAAATAAAAAGATCATTGATTTTATATCGTGTCTAGCATCGGATCAGGAACGAGAAGTACGATGAGATCCGATCGGTCTTTACGAACAGTAGCGAAATACAAGGCCAGAAACGCTAATCACAGGTACAGAGAAGTTCGCTCGAGCCTACCTTTCGTATAATTGATTCTCAAGTTTTTTCTACCCTAGCACTTACTGGTAGGGGTGAGTACCACGGAAAGCCATTATCGCTGTGAATAATGGGTGTGGGGTCGGTGCCTGCAGGTACCACCAACTATTGCGCGCACCTCCTGCGTTTCACCTACGCGTTTTCCTTGTATTAATCAGCTTCGGTCGCACCGATGTATATCTGTATAGAGATAGTCGAGAACGCTCGCGATGAAATTCTCACTTTATAAAGCGTCGTTGACGTTGCGCACTTTTACTCCGTTCACCCTCTCCCTCTCTCTCTCTCTCTCTCTCTCTGTTTCTAAGGGCGAGAGGGAATCGTGGGTGGACGAAGGGTGTTGTTGTGCGTCGCCCCTCGTTGTTTGCGAGACGTCCCGTTTCACGCAAGTGCACGAATTGTGTATAAGTTGTAATTTTTTTTTGTCCAAATTCCAATTGCTCGTTATATACTGAAAATTTATTAATGAAATATCGCGATTAAAGTGTTTCGTACATGATAGGATTTGTCGTATAATATTTTCTTCTTGTTCCTTGTTACGATACAATCTTTCAGTATTTTTTGTGCAAAGTGGAATATATAACTGTCTTTTTTAACACAATGTTTTTTGAAACACGGGCTTATTTTGAATAATAAATTATATCTCGAAGATTAAGAGCTACAATATTTTTCGTTGCGATTGTACGTAGTTGTTTAAAATATATATTCGAATAAAAGTTTTTTCAACGATTTAAATTCCATTTTATATTCGTAAAATAATTTTTAATTTATTTCATTCGTAAAATTAGAGATATATATATATATATTAAATTAAAATTAAAATGATTAAAAAATAAATACAGTTTAATCACGTATTAATATTATCTTTATTTTATATAAAACTTGAAGAAGTTTGGAAAGATTTATCGTTTAAATCTTAAATAAGGCCTAAATAAAGTTCTCGTAAACGCTTAAAATCGTATATATTATGTCTGAACTAAGTTTACCTAGTATTAGCTTATCTTCAATGTTGAAATTTTCATTTTAAAATATGTAGAGAATATTATTAAGAAAGTTATCAACGAAATCGCAAGTTCCGATGCCAATATTTGAATCTCGTATAGTATTGAGTAGGTAGCAGCGCGAACGTCTAAAATATTGTCCGTTGCACATCAATTTCCTGACAAGAAATCTTAATGTGTATACAAAAATTGACAAGCAATCGAATCGAAAGGAAAAGAAAAAGCATCATCCTCGATAAATCGAAGGAAAAAAAGGCCTCCGAGTCGAAAACAGAAAAGGAAACAGGAACTGGCTTAAATCCATAAATCCATGTACGATTTTTTCTCGCCTAACCTGTCACCTTCTCTTCGACTACACGCGACATTTTTCCATTTCGATTCGCGAGCTCGTACGACTCGAGAATTGCACGTATGTCCGCGGAGGGAAAATAGTAGGAGCTTGCCGGTGTTAGTTACGAGGAAACACACGGCAGTAATGGAAGCGGTTCTCGAGCGCCAGAAAATCGAAAGCAAAGATGCCTTTCTAGCTGACGTCACGTCTCGCGTCCGGGATGGTATATCGCGGGCGTGTATCGTCGACTCGTAAGGAAGTTCTCTTTTGTAGCTACTTAGGAGATTGACACGCCGAGATAGGATAATGGACAGAAGCGAGCGAGATTGGGGGAGAAATTGCCCCGCCACCGCTGTGCACTAAAACATGTAGATTTCGTGCGCTCTAATACCAAACGAACTTCTTAATGGGCCTGCGTCGATTGCCGATAATGAAATCTCAAGTAAGTAAGCGCGCCTTCCGTCCGCTCGACTTTTGATTTTTCTTTTTTCTGCTTGATGGGTATTTCACGCGCGTGCATCTCCACGAGTGTGCGTGAATACGTTTTTCGTCCGCCTTTTAAAGCTTTTCTACCAATCGTTCCGCCTCTAAAAGTAGTTATTTAAATAAGAGATAGGTCGTTCTTATCGCATATCTTGCAATTATTTATTAGAAATTAAATTAAGGATGAAATGGAATAAATTCCATTGAGCGTAGTAACCATATACGGCGAGAAATATAATCGTGTATATAAATATTTAATATTGCCATTTTATAAAGAATATACTCGCTACATTTATTGAATTTCAATTTAAATAATTATGCCTTTAAATTATTCGTTAAAATAATATTATTAAACTAATTTACTTCGATAAAGTAATCTTAGTAGTATACATATTATACATACGCGGTAAAGGAATAATCGCGATAAAAAGGAAATAAAAATGTATAACTGAAAAGCAACTAGTTTACAGTACTTTAGATAAATATGTATTTAGTATTCGTTTTGTTCGAAGAAAGCGATAGCAACTAAAGTTGTAGCGAAAGAATAATATATTGAAAGAAAATTCATTGCATTTCAGATATACAATGATATTCAAAGATATTTACCATAAACAACTAAGGAGTAATTTGATAATGATAATTATTGATAAATATGAAACAACGTGAAAGATGATACTTGTTGGTAGTGCAGTTGTCGATACTATATATAAATTAACCAAATTATACTAAATTCATCAAAATGCAAACATATATACATATGTTTATTTATATATGAATTATATATATATATGAAAAAAATGAAACGATGATAATCGTCACTGTACACACTTTGTACAATCAAGACAATCCAAGATTTGGTAATTATGATTTAAAGAAAGAAGAAAAGACTTTGTATAAAGGATGAGGAAAAATTCGAATGGTAAGGATAATTATTACCGATGTATTAAGATAACATACCGAGAATTTACTATTCGATTAAGTCTTCTTATTTGCTTCCGTACGATGCTTAATCGTTACCATGGTATTTGTATAATAACACAGAAAAATTTAAAAAAAGTAAATTCTAATTAAACCTTATTTTCTTTATATATTCTTTACATATAGGTTTATTTTACGTAAAGACCACTAGAATAAGATAGAAGTAGATATATTAGTTTTGTGTATTGATTCGATAGTAGTTCATATTAAACACGAAGAAATGCTAATTTTATATGACTACATTTATTTACGAGTTTAGTCGATTATTTTTCGAACTAATTAAGGATTGTATCTTGCACCGACTAAATAATAAGGTTTATTGATTCGTGTAAGTTTTGCGTGACTAATACAAGCATGAATCAATGATCGTTTAAAAATACTTATTTTAAATTCCATTATAATTTTTACCGACTAATTTAATATTTTAAAGCTAACATTTTTGTTAATAATCATATGTTATCGCGAGAAACATTTATCGAAGTTTATTAAAAAATAATGTACATTCAAGTATTTATATTTTTTCAACTTGTTTTCATTTAAATACCGATAGGTGATTCGTTTTTAAAATATAATTTTTGAAAGCTTTTTAAGCTCGTTTGCTCGTTTGACATTTATAAAAAATTAATTTTTCGAACGGCTGTGAAGACCGAAAATAATGTTTTCTTAAAATAAAAAATTTCTATCTTTAATTTTTGTTTTTTCTTCGAACAAACTCCACCGAAGAAGAATAATTAAAAGCAAAAAATTGTCTAATTCGCAACCTAATAAAAATAATTGATAATAATAATATTGAATTAATAATAATATTAAGATGAATTGGAAAAAATATGGGTTAAAAAAGTTAAGCAGAGTCTATGCTTCTTCGCGAGATTATAACAGATGAAGCAAGACTGACAGCTCATTAATCGTCGGTTCGTTCGTTGATCGACTAAAATTTCCACGCCGCCTTCCGCGTATACTTTGCTAAGCGAGTTGGTAACGGATGGCTAAGCAAATCGGCTGCAAAGTAATTTTTCCCTTCGGAGTACCTGGGATTGTCATTAAATTAATTCCACGCCGTAAAAGTACCATTACCCATTGATTATAGAAGCCAGTAATTATAAAATTTACATACAAAAACGATTCTAATTTGCTATTATGAAGCGAAAATTAATTTAATTTCATATTTTCATTTGCTTTTAATGTGAACTTGTCAATACATCTTTCGTGTTCAAATACTATTAGTAAATTATTTATGTTTCAATATGAATGCGGATACTGTTAATTACTTATAATACGTAAATACTAAATTTGATATAATTTGTTCTTTTTTTAATCTTCTATTATCAACATTTTTTTTAATTTTCGCTCTCGTACATTTATTTGATTCTTGATTTAGATGAATAAATTAAAATTATATTTATATATTGAAAAAAAATTCAATGATATACAATGATATTCAAAGATATTTACCTATTAATTATACCTTTAAATGTAAGACAAGAATATTAAATATTATTATTATTGATACGAGGTTGTTTAAATATATCTCGAATGATTTAATCTTAAGTATCGCTTAATCCAATTAACAAAACCATCGTACTTGTTTTACGCGTAAAGAACAAAATAGTACGTAAATAGATAAAAGAACGCGCATGCCTTAAATTTATATCTAGTTTGTACCGAACTTTCGAAATCGAAAAAACGAAAACAAATCTTAAAAATTTTCAAGAAGATGTCTATTCCATCCAAATTTATCATCCAACTTTATCATCCAACTTTATCATCCAAATTTATTAACCCTTTTTAACATCGATTTTCCACGTGCACAAACGAACCAAAAGTGCGAGCAACTGTCGTTTTGAAATCTAATTTGCCTAAAGCGTAAAACGAAATGACGGAGGATCGAAGTGGACGCACCGAAAAAAAACGAAAGAGCGCTTTCTGGCTGAGAAAAAAGGTAAAACGTATAGTGGGGAGAACTAGTACGTGTGAGAGAAACAAGACTGTGTACGTGCATTTGTGTATTTGTGTGCTCTCGCGGGTGTCGTCACACAGAGAGCTTAGCTCTGACCAAAGAGGATTACAGGATTCGTCTTCTCTTCGCTTACGGACCGACGCAAGACCTTCGAGGCTTTCTCCTTGTTTTTCTCTTCTTAGCATCTACTTTTTCCACCTTTTTCTTTTCTCTAGCCGATTCATAGCCGTTATTGTATATTTGTAATCTCGAATAAAGATTAATCGTATATAATATAATTCATAAACGCAAAATTTTTGTCTTAGTCTTAACTATGTTTCTTTTTTAACATGAGAATATTTGTATTAAAATATACCGGACAAAACAAATACGTAAAAAATGTTACTTTCGTTATTACGATCGCATTGAAAAATATTTTAATCTGTTTATTAATCGTAATTGAAAATGAAATGAAATTATCCATGCTAAAAAATAAACAAGCGATAATTTTATTCGTTTAATTAGCTTAATATCGAATTTTAAATTATAAATATAAAATGTATAAGTTACCATACATAACTATAACAGGTTTTCTGTTTTCAACATTTTTATTTTCAGTTTAAAACTTATATCAGTTTGAATAAAACTAATCTTCCATCTACCTTATAAGGATTATAAATCAAATCGTGTTTCCTAATATTTACGAGTAACTCGAGACCTCAAAGATGGACGAGATTAAAATAATGCAGTGCTCAAAACCAATGTTCATCATATTTCCGTACTACCTAAACCAACATAATAATGAGTGATCACGTAAAACTAAATAAATAGACGAAGAAAAAATTTCGTCGTTCGTTTCGAAGGTGACAAAGAATGACACTAGTATTAAAAAATTAATTAACACCATAAAAAACTATTTATCCAGCCCATTAAAATGCACGCTAGGAAGGAGTAGTAATTTTCGAGTCATGAGTAGATGGTCGGTTTACATGGCGGAGATATAAAGCCGCGTGTATCGTGTTCCTGCCGATTATTCGCATACAGGGAGTGAAATTATTAAATTGTCAAAGTGGCACGAGTAAAAAATTATCCTCTTAAGAGCTCGCGCGAAGGCTCTTAAGCTGTCATCGACTTTTCGCTCGGATATAAAGTTTCGTTCACGCGCGTGCATCGAGGTCGCTGCACTCGTGACACTTTATTCTGGATTTTATTATTTTCCCTTTCAACCGAATTTCTAATTATTCTGGACTTTTTTCAAAATATTAATGCGTAAGGGTGTAAAAGTTCCCGCATCTCAGATTAATTAATTAGAGATTGGTTAGACTTCGAAAAAAGGAGAATTAAATTATTATTATTATTAATGAAAATTATTGCCTGCGTTTCGAGTCGCGTCGCCACGTAAATATATAGTTCGTAAAAAATTAATTATAGTAAATCAATTTATTACAAAAACAGAAAAAGAACGATAGTGTTAAATTTACAAATTCATACTAAATAATTAACAGAGAAGCGTGTTTCTCACTGTACCTTAAATTATCAAAATGAAATATTCGCAAATGAGATCGTGAAAAACAGTTTTTCTAATATAAAAAGAATGTGCTAACGAGCGTTTACTTAAATTATAAGAGGGTTCGTTCCAGCGATTCTTATATGCATAAATATTTTTAAATTATATTATTAAAAGTCGGTAATTATTTATGAGGTTTTTAAGATTGAAAGTTATCGAAAGGCTTTTTATTCCACACGTTTATTCTAGTTAAAAGTTAAAATTTAATCAATCGACCGACTGACTACTCGATAAGATAATCGAACAGAGTATATTGTAAAAAATTAAAAAGAAAAAAAGATCTACTACTAACCGCCCTATTTTTATTTTAAAAGTTTAAATTCGAAAAAATGAATTAAACTAAATGTTATATAATGTACACGTATAATTTATACCTTGCGCGACGTAAATTTCCTTTGGAGAACCGTTAAAAAGCACCTTTGAGAAAACATTGGATCGCATGGAACGGAGCGAGAATAAAAATTGGCGAATTAAACGAGAATTTGCATAATAAATTAACGGAGTATTAATTTGTGTACAGAAATTATTATTTAAATGCAAGAAGAATTATAATGCAAACGCGGGACTGTAATTTGCATTACAGCTCGCTAGAGAAAAACTATAAGTCACCGCTTCTCGCTTATCCACGAGCGCACTACGCACGACAAGTACAAGTTTCGCACACCTCGTCTCTCTTATCAAATCAATTTAACGGGCATTTTAGCCGGTTCCTTTGTAAAACTCATTAGGCCCGCGACTCTCGTTACGCGTACTCGTTCACGCTCGCACACAAGCGCACTCCTTCTCTCGGAAGCTCCACGAGCCGCGATCGCCTGGAGTTGTACCTAATTCGCCCGGAGTTGTACGGATCGACTTCCCCTCGCTCGCATTTTTTCTTCCCACCACCCTTTCGCTCTCTGCCTCGCAGGTACACGCGCGGCTCTTCGAGGTTCATTATAATAGTAATCGGTCGGCGGTCGGCGGCCGTGGCTCGTTATCGTCGCTCGTTAATAATTTAATTGTTCGCTGGCGTGTGCGCTTTATTGGCGTATCTTTGGTCGGCGTCGACTAACTTCCACCCGCGGGAGCGACGCGCCGATTTTGACGGATCGGACTTTATTCTTTTACTTCTATCGATACTTCTATCCATACTCCATATTTACTTTACCCTTGCCTTTGCTCTTCCCTTCCGTACGCGGCGATTTTACTTTTTTTATATTTCTTTATCGCGAGAAGGCTCCGAACGCGAATTGATTATTCGGTGGTAACTCGTGCCGCTCGAAACGACAGCTGCTCGATGGCTTTAGATCTCGTGATTAAGAGCAACGTCCGAAAGGAAAGTCTCTTCGTTACGAGAAATAGAAATCGAACGACGCGTTTGTGCGCGTAACATTTAAGAGATTTACTTAGAATCGAATTAGTCGATGATTAATTCGTCGCTCGATGTTTATTCGTATGATTAATTTTTGATGCATCGTTATAGATTACCAGGATAAAAAACCATACTTTACTTAAACGTTCTATTTATTTTATTTCCTCGTTTCTATTGCTATCAACTTTCGATCTTTTTGATATTTCAAACCAATTGCTTTTCAATGTCGTACTATTATATTATTAAAATTTAACTTCAAATACCGATAAATTAAATATTATTTGTTATATATTATACGTAACCATCCGTATATCTTGAGTTTTTTAATTTATTAATTTAAATATAATTTTATTTTATCGAAGCTTTTATTATAATTTCGTGCCGTAATTTTTTTATAAATCGAATCGTGTGCACTCTTAACAATGACCTACATAAGTAAGTTCTTCCATTAGAAACTAATTTCTGATACTAATTTTAAATAAAAACTTAATAAATTTTCCTTACTCGTAAAATTAATTGAAAACAATAAGTACTTTTATACAAAGGCATAATAAATCATCTAAAATCCTAAATCTGATTTCATTACTAAGCATAATTTAACCTTAATTCGACTTTAAAATAAAACGCGTTTAAAATACTTGATTACAAAACATCACGAAACTAGTATAGCTATTTTATTAAAAATTAATGAAACAAGCTTTTAAATCATATTTGACCTTTTTCTTATTTATAGCGCACAAATGTTTAAATATTACATATAAACGGGTTATTACCAATATTATAAATTCATAAAAAGAATCATTTAATAATTTTTGTACGTGTTTATATTTAAAATTAAGGAATAGAATTCTATTTAATTGAAAATGATATAAATTTAAATTGATTTGCATCAGCGATCACTTTAAAAGTTTTGAAAATTTTCAATTTATATTATTAATATAAATTGAAAAATAATTCGACGTGCTTCAATTATCTTCGATTATATACCATAATTACTGTGCCTTCTTTATTTTTTATTCCTGAAGTTTCTCGTATACATCGATATTTTATTCTCTATTTGAAATTGTAATTTTAATTTATTTATACGCATAGATTTAAAATTTATTGATATTTATCAACAATGATAAATTTAAAACTATTATATTAATAAAAACTAATATTCCTAATTTCTTTTACCCGAACACAAAATATATACAATTTTTTATAATTTTTAATAATTCTTTAATAGTAGAAATTGTTATTATATCTGAAGCATTTACCAATAGGAGAATATTTTTAAATAAAAATTATTGAATACTCGTATAATGAACATTTGCCTTGATGCTTTTAATATACTGTAACAAAATTTCATTTAATGGGAGAATTTATAAAATGATATTTGATATCAATCATACTTTGGCAAAAGTAAATAATCTAAATACAACAAAAAATAAAATTATTTAAATAGACTTATGTTATCTTTATATGTATACATTAATGTAAAGAAGATAAATCAATAAACGGAAGGCTAGAATGAGGTTTACACGTACGCGGACGCGTCGATATTAATCTGTCTAATCGTCCTCCGCGAAACTGTGCGCATTCGCTAATTCGCGCCCACAAATTGCACAGAAGCATCACTTCGATTAATACTGACTCTGTTTCTCTCTCTCTCTCTCTCTCTCTCTCTCTCTCTCTCTTTCGCTGTGAGTCGGCTTCTTCCGTTTCCGTTACTAGTTACCGGAACATCCGAAATTAGTTTCAACTCGTGTATTGGAATGTCGCTCGTACTTCGTCTTTGTTTGATGTTGATTTTCCATTCAATTGGATTTTCAATTGGAATAAGAATAATATGATAACACTTCTATTACATATTAGTAATTTTTTTAAAATATCTTACCTTCCGTATTTTTAAAATTCGTAAGAACGTTTGAAACAATATTTAAACCACACAAACAATGTAAAAGTTTAAAACAATTTTTTAAAAAATAAATGCTTGTAATACTATAAACTGTATTTTATTTGTCGTATGTTTTCATTAATTGTATGATTTAAGAGAATCGTAAAATCTATCATGCTCAAATCGTTCAAGAATCAAAATGAAAATTTTATTCGTCGATTGCTATTTATTTATATTCAATTACGCATTAAGTACACCACCATTAATCAGTACCGTAAATGTTGAGATAAAGGAATTTTTTTTATTTAATTATTTTGATAAAAATTAAATTTGCCAATATTTTTAGCTCGCTAATAAATTATATTTTGGAATGTACAATGTACCGGTGAAATTGTAGGAAACAATACCGTTGTTTGACGTATCTTAATTATTCAAATCGCCCAATTCAACAAGTTTGTAAATTATTCTTTACTATGAAAAATAATGAGAAATTTAGTTGTATAGAAAGACTCTTATTATGTAATAGTAATAATTACCCTCGGAAAACAAATGAGCTGGCTAATTTGGCCTCAAAACTATACACTCGCTTACAACCGAGTATCTTCTCCTGTGGGTCTCCTCCATTATACCCAGCTCTTTCTCCCTCATACATTCAATAAACCCTTTCCTTTGTCGTGTGCTTTGGGCTGGCGTGTTTTCCGGTACAACCTTTTCTCCCTCGTATCTCTGTCGTTCTTTCGTTCACTTTCTCTCTCAATTACTCTCTCTCTCTCTCTCTCTCTCTCTCTCTCTCTCTCTCTCACGCAATCTATCTCATTTTCACCCTCGGCCACACGCGCGCACTTTCTTTCGTGTTCTCTTTATTAGGGTTTTATTTGAAGTGCCATGAAAATTGTAATAAACGCGTAATACTAGATATTACTTTTTATGAAGCCATATAATTAACATAATAATTAGCGACTTTAATAACAAATTTATGAAAGCAAATGATACATTAATTTTATAAATCTAATTCTGTTGGTAAGAAACAATTAGAATTTTCGTTTTTACGATATTTCGAAAGTTTTTTGATAGTAAAGGTCGTGTAAATTAGTCCAATTAGGAATCAATGTTTTAAATATAAATTAGTTTCTTTGATAAAAATCGCTAAAAAATAGTTTTGTTGTTTAAGTAAAAATCCTTTCGATAAACGATCATTGTTTTATTTCATTAGTTTTACGAAATAAATTTTAAATAAACAAGTACTTCGATTATTCAATCATTCTATCATTGAATTATACTAAATACTATTTTTTATATTTTCATCCTTCTTCGTAAATACTCGCTATAATATATTTTGTTATTTATAAATTTTTATTCGGAAAAAAATTTACGCACGTATAAGAAAATTGCAACCTTGATAAATCTATAGCATTCTAAAAGTATGAAATTTTTAAATTCGGTACGTTAAAGCAGAGTTTATTCAAATAAATTGAAATATTACGTTAATTGAATATACGAATATTATTTTAATTAAAAATATATTTCATCGATAAAAAATTATGTAATATATATTTTGATCAATTTAAAAAACGTATACAAGGAATCAGATATAAAAATTTCTAATAACATAAATACAAGGACGATGATATATTTGTTTAATTGTAAAATGAAGGAAAATACGAAAAAAAGCATTTTGTAAGCGCGAGTATCTTGAAATGTTAATGCTACCAAGGATACGGATACATTGTATAAATATGAATAGAAACGAATGAAAATGTTTGTTAGATTCTCGAATTTATTAGACGTAAACATGCAGGCAACCGAAGTAAAACTATCGATCGAAAGTGTTAAACTCAATTTTCGGTATTTTGGGACTAACTCGAGTTTGAAAGTAAAACGCCTCGACTACTTTACTTATGCGTTACGATAATATCTAAGCGAATCGAATAAATCCTTAAGATAAAAAGCAATGTCAGATACGCTTCCACCGTTCCACCGTTGTTCGTCATCCCTCTCTCGCTCTCTCTCGCTCTCTCTCTCGCTCTCTCTCCGTTTGTCTGTCGGGCTGTGTTCGTTTCAACGGCGTGCACGTCCTCGGGCCGCGACGGGTTTTATCGATCGGCGTATATCCGCGTGCAAGCGCGCGGCATCGGCGATACACACTCGTATAAGGGGGCTCGGGGCTATATCGCGCTCGAGACCTGGGCGAAATGGGTTTCCCGGTACACCCGAGCACGATCAATCCGACACCTGTACGTACAATTAGCAATCGCGAGCTAGAGCGAGAGAGCCTTAATTCGTCGCCCCTACTCCCGTAATTTGCTCGAATCGTTCTCGATTACCGACACGAAGAATTGCTCGGGATTCGATTAACCTCCGACTCCGGCGCCGACCTCCGCGCTCGATTTTTCGACTCACGGCAACCCGCCTGTGCAAGCTCGAGACTCTCTACCTCCCTCCACCCTCCACCCTCAACCCTCCCTCACCTCCACCCCTCCCTCTCTCTCACTGTTTGTTATTGGGTGACGTTTCATCGTTCACTCTGCGACTCACTGCACGGAAATCTTTTTTGTTCTTTTACGCTCAACTAGAAAAACCTCCCAAGGTCCCATTGTAGTTGTCCTTATAAAGTTCCTATGTTTTTTCTAAACTCAATCTTTTTCCATACCTTATTCGATATACTTTTTCCTACTACTATAATCATTTTCTTTTAAAGGCGATTTTTCATCCAATCGCTGATAAATATTGTCATTTTTTTCTATAGATTTCCGTTTAAAATACAAGTGTAATCCGATTAGTGAGTACTTGATACATTTTTAGCAAGAATTGAAATTGCTTTTTTATTAAATACCTTCTCTCGATCAATTTTTAGTCAAATTCTTCATTGTTATTAAAACATTTTCGAGTTTTATTCTGAGATAAATATCGAGAGATGTTGTTGACGAATTTTACGTTAATTAATTGTTTAAATTATTTTAATATAATTACATTGAAAATTTCAATAAATTTAATAAATAATAAACACATCGAAGTCTACATATATTATTTTTTAAGAATTAATAATTATAATCGTATATGTTAATTCATATTTTATTACTTATCGCTTAAAAAAATAATTACAATTTACAAATGTTTTCAAATACAAAATTATTTGAAATTTTCATCGATAAATCAACTAATTATTTCATAAAATATCACGATACTCGTTAACGATTATAACATTTTTGTTTGTAAAACCTTACTTATAAGATATTGTACTTGTCACAGTTTCGCAAATAATATTCATAATCTCCAAAGTATAATTTACTTTAAAACCTTCCCGCTATGACTGAACAGATGTGCCATCAATTCAATAACGCTTTCATTAAAAGGACTATAGACACAATCACAGAGTTATAAAGTTAAATAGGCGCGAAGCTTTTGAAATTCGTTCCATAACTAAATCAAACCACTCTAATAGTGATTCAAAGAGGAGAATAAAGTGTCATCGTAAAAAAGACTACGTAATTTGATTCGAAAATACTCTAATCGTACGAATATTCGCATGGAAAAACACTCGATGAAATTTATATTTGTATCAAAATGTGCGATTATACGCTTTTAAATTATTGGATATATTTTGAAATTAATAAAAGTTTTAATTAATAATAATTAAATAAACTTTCTTTCAATTATAATAAAATAATTTGTACTTAAAAAGAATTTAATTATTTTATACAACTTCTTTACATTTAGACGTAAAATAAAATTGATTGTAGATTAACGAGGACGGGAAAAATTATAAGTTATAAATTTGCACGAAGCACGAAGAGGGTAATTTAAGTACCTCTAAAGTTAACAGTCTTTTTACTTCGTAGCTAGTTTACATTTTTTGGTATTATGAAAATGTGTTTAGTTAATATTTAAATAAATATTAACACATTGTAAATAAGTAACATGTGCAGAATATAATTAGCTTTGCTACTATAACGATATTAATACGATTAAGAAATTGAATTTCATTTATATTATAAGGTAATAAAATTTATCGGTAAAATGCAGTATTTTAACCGAAAGCTACCACTTTGAAGATAAAAATAATTTCTGAGATTGTAAAAGCTACGTTTAAATTATGGTTGGGAAGTGTAAAGTCGAAAGGAAATCGGAACTCGGATCGACGGATCGAGGCGTCCACGAATTTTATGAAAAATGAAGTAACTAAGACTGCTCGAGGATTAAATTGAAGGGAGCGAATTTGGTTGGAAAAAACCAAAAAAAAAACCAAAAACAAAAGAAAACAAAAAAAGCAAGGAGAAAAAATACAAGGTATCTGCGATGAATGGGCATGGAATTACTGGGCAATTGGTCGTGCAGTGCGGCGGGACGCGAGTCGTCACGCGATCGGAATTACCCTATAACAAAGACCCCTTTGCGAGAGTAAACGCGAGTAACGCCGACACCGCGTTACTAGTTACTAGTCCAAGTTCGGCTGCCTCTTTATAAGCCTCAGAATATAAGTAGCGAGTCCAGGAGTCGACCGCTTCGGCAGCTTACCTCTGCAGTTTTAACGTCGAGTTGGTCGACTCTCGAGTCTCTTTTCCGCCCTCCCGTCCGAATTGTTCCTTCGCCTAACGCGAGACTCGATTCCTCCCGAGGGTCGTTTCCACGTTCTCAGTGTAACGTTCGACTCTTTATTTGTCCCTTTCCTTCTCTCCCTCGCTCTCTCTCTCTCTCTCTCTCTCTCTCTCTCTCTCTTTCCTTTGGTTCCTTACAGAAAATTGAATAATTCTGTGCTCGTGTTCAACGGCTTTGATTGCCGTGACTGATAACGGACTCACCGAGAAACTTATTAGTATAATTTTTAAGTCCTGTTGATTGGTATTGTACATTTTAAAGACTTTTATGAAAATTATCATTACTTTTTGTTTGCATAAAATCTGTGACTAGTATTCAAATAATTGATTTGGTTAACTTTACTCGAATCGATATTTATTTTGATATACAGTTTAAGCATAGGAACACAATTTACTAGTTCATTCATAATCTACAATTAACCATTCAACTCGAATTATGCTTTAATATATGCTTTTCCATGTTTCGTAATGTTTATATATTTACTTAAGTCCTTTACTTCGATAATTTCTTCCTTTATTATCTAATATTATTAATTTATTCGTGTTTTGGCTAAATTAATATTTAGCTGATATGTTAATGAAGTTCGTATATCGTGTCATTTATGAAGCACGATTTAAGCTCTTAATCGTTTTTTTTTTACCAATTTCTGTTTAGTTCCTTAGAAAAGAATGAATAATTTAGAGGTTTCTTCGTAGCCTTTGATGTCGTGACTGATAACAGATTTAAAAACGTACGTGGCTTATTAGAGTAATTTTAAGTGTATAATTAATGGTGACCAATTAAAATTTGTTATTATGATAAGAAAATTTTAAATCTTATTAAAAAAATATATTCGTGTTGAAATCACGTTATTTTATGAATATAATATTCTACATTTAAATTAAAAAATTATGTTTGTGTTAAGTAATCTGATTAAAAATGAAACTTTACTAAATATTACGTTGTACAATGTATATTAAAAAAAATTATAGTAAAAACAATTTATTTCACTTTTTATTAACTCGGAATTCTTATATAATACTTTATTATTTCCAGAAGAATAGCAATTACTCCTAATTATTAACAAAAAATTTTTAAAAGAACAATGAATGAGATTTTATGAAAAGAATAAAAATAATTATTACAAATCATAATTTAAAATATTTAAATTATTAATAATAATATTAAAACAAGATTCTACGTTAATCATTAAAATAAATTGCAAATAACGGAATTTATTAAATAACATGAACGGTGAAAATATTAATATTCGTTATTATTATTTTATTGACATTAAAATATGCTTTTTTAAAAAAATATATATAATATTTATATTATATTTGTACTAATAAGTTAAATTGTACTAGTATTAATAAGTTAAGCATTTTTTTATTAGTAATTTCTTAAAAAACATAAAATACTGGATAATTATTAATAATTAAATAATTATATTTATGTGAATTTAAATGATTTCAGAATAACACCATTTATTGTAACATATATTATAAAATCTAAATAATTATGTAATTTTAAAAAATAGAATAATTTTATATTATGGATAATTATAACGTATTACACTGAACAACCAGCATATGTTATGAATAAAAATTAAAAACAAAATTATTGTTATATATTACAATAAATTTATAAGGCTATAATTAAATCGTTTAATGAAATTTATAATCTTATTTGTGAAAACTCTATCGATCTTAGTAATGATACGCCATTTTTATTTTCATCTTCACTTCATCGTCTAAATGTTTGATTCCATAAACACATTGGTACAAAGTTAAAAGCAAAGTATTTTCAATTATAATATGTCAACAAAATGTTTAAAGATCCCAATTAAAATAATGGAATTGGTTAACTATATTTTCAGAATTATATTTATTAAATTTTATAGTATATTGCCACTTTTACTACATTCTCTATTTCTAACATAATTTATTAAGTACCACATTTATATCTTTAAATGTATTTGTTCACAAAAAGTAAGCAATCAGAATTACTTTGTTCGAGAGTAGATATGATATCATCAATATAAAAATAACAATTAATAATTTTTAAAAATATGATCAATGAATATATTTATAAAAGATAATGTTTTATAAAAAACAGTAAGTTTTCATAAATTGGAAGTCAATTTAAACACAAGCAAATGTAAAGAAGAGCATTTTCGAATCTTATTATGCGGTATGTTTTAATATAAAAACATTACTATAGAAATACGTAAATTTAACATCTAAAAGAAAATAATTGATATAAATTTGACGAAATTATATACATCAAAATAATATTAAATTTATAAGAGACTTTTTTCTTCGTATACATTTTTTAAACAGATTACATAAAACTTAAGTATAAAAAGGAAAGCAAAATTACTATATTTTAAATAACAAACACTTTAAATAAATCATAGATATTTATAAAAAAATATTATTAAAGTCTTGAATCCACAATCTTATCTTATTAAAATTAATAAAGGTTTTAAAATTTTTGTTTTATTAAGAAATAATCATCGTTTACATTCGAGTAAATTTTGTATGAAAGAGGCGATCAAGTATGAATCAATTGGATTAGCTGTTAAAGTCACCCAATGCAAATCCTTTCAAAAATGTTAGAGCATATATTAAATTAAAATTATTTTTCATGGTCAAGAAATTTTTATTTTAAAGAAGTTATTTCAAAGATTCATCAGATATTGAGATTCTTACTGCATGAATATTCTGTCGACATAATACGAAACATGTTTCAGAGATGTCACTTAATTATCGATGGGTCTGATGACTAAGCATATATATTAAAATTATTACGTTTTAAGTCTTATAAAAGAAACGCAACCAATATTTAAAGTATTAAATAAATTTCAGTATAAATGAAACAAATATAACCTGATTATGTAAATTAAATGGTTAAATTAAAATGAAAATTATAATTATAAATATCTATAAAAATTTATTAATTGCTATGTTAATCGGAAGTAATCTATATATCCTAACTATAAGTTGTAAGAATTTTGAAAAACTTTTCTTGCAAATAAATAAATTTCAGTAATATTTAATTAAACAAAAAATTGCTTGTTAATAAAGGTGATATATACTTTCCACTAAAGATATTTGTATTATGTTAGTTATAACTAATAATGTTATTTAGATATAGATATAATAATATAAAGATATAATTACTTATATCTATAAAAATACTTAATAAAAATATTTTTAAACTATAAGATATAATAATATTTACATTTCTTAAATTCAAAATGATTACAATTTCAACATTATTATTGCACAATTAAATTATCGTATAAGTAATAGATTTTCTAAAAATTAATATATAAATAAAAATTATTAAAGAAATGTATTTTTTGTAAAAATTTAGATATTTATACGTAATATGAATTATAGAGAAATGAATTCCTGAGTTTTCAATCTCTCGAATAGATGAAATTCTTTTTATAATAATAAAACAAACAGTTTAGGATACGGTAAGGAATAAATCATAATTTTTTCAAAAATTTACGTTACTACCATCTTTTGATCGATATAATTACTTCCTTACTACTATTTTTCTTATTACTATCTTAATTTAATCTGTTTTATTTTAAGTTGAAAAGTAACCGTTAGAGCATGAAAAATTTTAGAATGTTCGAGGTTTTGTATTCAAATTAATTCGTCTTTCTTGAATTAATTTTTTGTGTTAAAACGTTATTTCTTCTTAAATTGATCTCATAATTATTATAATGTATATATTAAGATTTTATTGATTAAGACAGTTGTAATTATAATGAAAATTTGGCATTAAATTTAGCGATATCGTATATAAAAAATAAAAGTAGTGGAACGAACAAATTAATAAGTACACGCAATATTATATATATCGTTTTTTTAAAGAGTTTTTCGATGAGTACTGATTTTCTTTTTTATTTTTAATTGTGATTTATTCAGTATGACTCGTGTAGAGTAATAAAAGAGGAGGAGGGTTAAGAAAGCTGTGAGGGTAGGATCCAACATGGATAACAGGTCTACCGGGTGCGTTTTATATAAGATCGCGGATGTAGCGGCGGATAAAGGGAAAATGAGGATGAGGTGTGAGAGCTGAAAAAAGAAGAAGTTGATGAAAGAGAAAGAGAGGGAGAGAGAGAAAGAGAAGAAAGAGGGACAGCTTGATCCATTAGTAGACACGTCAATTCAGCTTTTAAGATGCGACTGACTTAAAGCCGCTCTTCGATATTTTTTTTCCATGCCTCTTTTACCTTTCCTTTTATTCTTCACTCTCAGGGATCTTCTACTCTCGGCTTAATTTTTTTCTCTTCTTTTTTTTTCTTTTCTTATAATGGTCACTTATTAGAGCAGATTCCACGTTTACCTGTATGCGTATACGTTATACCTTCTTATTATGCATTTTTCGAGCTCTTAAGAGTTATATATGTCCGCGTGTGGGCAGTTGTCCCTTTATTCTCTATTTCTCTGTATGTCCTTCGTGCATGTCGCATTGACGTCTCTTTCCCTCAAGTTCCGATCAAGCCGTCGAAGTCTCTCTTTTTCACTCTCTCTCTCTCTCTCTCTTTATCGTCTTTTTCACTCTTATTCTGGACTCGCGGTATCGTAATTGATGATAATTCGATTAGCACGACAAGATTGAACTGATTTTGTAAGCTTCGTGAGGTTTTATCTGAATTATTTTTGATATTATTTATGCGCCGGTTAAAAGGTATCGAATGTATACCTTCTTTTACGATAGAATTTGTAATTCCCTTTTTTCTCGATGTACATCACAAAGAATTTTAAGATTTATTCATATTTACTAGTATTCTATGATGAAACATGTAGTTAAATTATATACGATAAATATATTGATTTTTTTCTTCCATTATTTTATATAGTTATGTAAACCTTAAACAATTATCAAAATTGTAACTAGTCAATCAAATTGAATTATCGAAAACACATTTTTTTATAATTTTATTAAGCATTTACAAATTAAACATTCTTAATTGGTATTTTAACGTATAACTATTCGCTGATAACGTAAACTAGATATTTTACAGTCTGTTAACTTAATAAATATAATTTGCTTTGTTATTTTCTGCAAAAATTTGAATTATGTATGTCATAGTAACCTCGTATGAAAAAGAATTTTAAACGATATTTAAATCTAATTTTTTTTAAATTCTCGGTTTTCGTGTCAAATTTTTTTTCTTAAACTATTAGCGTTAAATAATATCGACAGATTATTTAAATTAAAAGCAATTACAATCTCTTATAATAATGATTTACCGTGTAGAAATTAAATTATATTACCGAACCAGTATACGCTTAAATCAAGTTTTAGAAATTTATTACGTTTAATATACAAGTTCTAATATTCGAAATAAGAAATCTTTTCGCAAGACGCGTATAAATATTGTTTTAATTATTTCTATTTCTTTATAATTAGAATGAATATATAAATTTATTTATGAATATATAAAGTTCATTTATCAATCAGGTATAATTATTCGCAAAAGCTCTTATAATTAGACGTAAAAAATAAAAAATTGTTATTCAATTTAAAAAAATGAACAAACAGCACGCATGATTTATTCCGAATTATAAGAAATTTACATAATTTTTTATAAATTGAAAAGTTAAAAAAAACTTTGACATTTTTGTATAAATAAGGTAAACCTACATTGAAAATAAATTATTTAATCGTTAATTAAATCAGCAGATATAACTTAATTCTCAAAAGGTGGACGTGAAAACGCGGAAAATTGTTGGTATCTCGAGAAGCCTTTCAGAACCTATAAAACACGCGCTACATAAAAGCGCGACTTTTCCAGACAGGTAAAAATTGAAAGTACTTAATTATTGTAGCTTATCGAGCAACAATCTTAATTGATCCGACGTTTATTGCATCCGCCCCGAAGCGGTGAAAATGCATGCGCCTCGGATTGCATACGTAGGTGGCGTATGCGCGCGCCCCGATCCGTTTTGCGCGGGAGAAACGCACATCGTGGCCTATGCCCGGCTTTATATATATATATATATATAGTTTATATATACATAGTCGTATGTGTTACGTACGCCCGATACAAATTAGTTGCCGACTACACGTGAGATCCACAACCGATACCAACGATTTTCCAATTACACGCCATGCTACCACCGACAGGATACCAACCAACTGGGTCGCACTAGGTCACCGCGATCACCTCCGCGAATCAAACTACTCCGCAACTCTTTCATTTCTTTCATTTCTTTCTTCTTCTTCTTCTTCTTCTTCTTCTTATTACTCTTTTTATTTGCCGACTTTTACAAACTTTTCCCGCGTTTCTATGATCATTAACAGCATATTTTTACGTTTTAGGCTAATTCCTATATTTTGCCCACAATTTAGTATTATACTACCGCCGTAATATTACTAATTTAGTATTATTCGTCGCCGATTCTTTTCTCTTACTTTGCGTCATTCTCATTCTTATTTTCCGCTGATGTTACATGTAAACTGTCTCGATATAATATGTAGATCTCTGAACATTTAATTCATAACTTAATTTAATTCATATTTTAAAATTTTAAATTAAGTTTTTTAAGCACCCCTCGTAAATATTAGTCGATTATACTTTTTTGTTCAACCAAGTCTTTTATCTTATAGTATCGATCAATGTACCGAGTCGAGGTTATTCGTGTACTCGAACTATACGCAATATTTTCTTACTCGTGAAAAATTAAAAAAACTTTTTTTTTAATCCGAAATACTATGTTTTATAATTTCAGTTCTATCGATCGTTGATCTTATCGTATATTCCGAAAAATTACCGGTAATTCCCTGAATACATTAGTTTAAAATTAAGTACTCGTGTAATCATTAAAGCTAATTTATGTTTTAAACATTATGTCTTATTTTATAAAGCAAATCGGTAAATAATATACGATACAATTTTTCGTTACTAGAAAAACATTAGCTTGTTTATTTTTATATAACTAATTAATTAAATAAGGACGACCTTAGTTAAAATTCAACGATTTATAATTTAATTTTATTTCTGAAAATACAAATATTTTATTGTTTTATTTGAAATACTATTTTATTGTACGTTTATAAAAATTTTTTATTCCATTCCAAATATATTAAAAAATTTTATTAAAAATATTTAACAAGTTTCAGGATCAACAAACTAAAATATTAACAATCAATAACTTAATTTATAATATAAAAATTTTCTAGCAAATACAAGATATCAATTTTAGAATCATTGAAATAATTATAAAAATATTTTATTTTTATCAAGGTTCCTTGGTTGATTATTATCATCTTGTATGCTAAAAGCTTTTAAGATCAAACAGACCTTGTCGTTTCAAACTCGTCAATATCAACTTAATAACTTAATAACTCTTATATTACAATTTGTACAGGCTGTTTTCCGCTCGCGGTTCTTCTTGTTAATTGACAAAGCGATATTTCGAATGGAATATTAATTCGAAGCATACAACACCAGATACAATTAGCTCCGTTTCTATCATCTCTCTCTCTCTCTCTCTCCCTCCCTCCCTCGACTTTTTCATCTCCTCGACGAAACACACATGTGGCAACCTCCGAGAAATCAAGTTGGCAAACGTCTTGTCCCGCGCCGATAATCCCCGTCAGCGCTAATCGCCGTTGGCACATCAAGGTGAACGAGAGCGACGAGGCGCGCGTACATTCGTACATCAGAGGCACTTGGCCGATGTCCGTCGGCCAATTACGAACGCGTGTTCTCGGTCGCGAGTTAAGGGTGACTTCGCGCCAAACCCGAATGCCGTAACGACGCCGATTATAAAGCAATAGCGAACATGGCGAGAGTTTGGACGGTTGTCGCGACGGTGGACTTTGGTGGAGTCAAAGAACTTTCCCGGACCTTCGACTTTACCTTCTGCTCGTTTACATTATCGTAGCTGAATTTTTCAGCCCGAGCTATCCTACTTTTAAGATAATTTGCGTCATAAAAACTACATAATACATAATACATTTCGTTATTGTAATGTGTTCGTTGTTCAGTCCTTAAAATACACATGTTTCGATCTGTGAAACACGGTATTTATATATATTTGTAGGTCGGAAAAATTTATCGAATTCTATACTTTATAATTTTTTTTTTAATACAATTTTAGTAGGAAACGAAAGCATATTTGAAACTAAATTAATAAGGTATAGGTAACCAAAAACTCTATCGATAATTTTTAATTTCATCATTTTATGTACGCAATATTTAGTCAATGTATTAAATTTATCAAACGAATTAATAAAATTCATAGAACATAGCTATTATATAATTTATGCGGTAGATAAGAATAATCCATAAATTTAATAAATAGTCATATAATTCTATATTTTTACATTAAGCATCTATTAAAAGTTTGAATAAATTTTTTAAATTAAATTAAATATATTGAAAAGTTAAAAGCTTTCCACTCGTTGCAAATAAATAAAACTTGTTACATAAAATACGACTTATTTGCGATACTTAAATTTATTAGATAATTAAATAAGTCATATCGAATTGAAATAATAATTATTAATTTAATTTTAAAAAAATTAAAATATTAAAAAGAGCAAATATATAATTAAGAAACTTTCGTTCGATGACTGACGATATAATACTACGATTTTTTCGGAAAAACAAAGAGTATACGGTTTTAAAAGCAGTAAAATAACTACTCGAATTTAATTTTTTTAAATTATCTTAATGCCCTAATCATTATCAGCGTCGTTAAAAAATTAAAAAAATAATCTACCGTGACACAAAATATGAAAAAATATTAGTAAAGTAATTAATGTCAATTGCAATATAATCATCAATAGTAATAGATCAATTAGTCGTTATCAAGTTTTTTGACACTACGATAATTCCGGCTTGCGGCTAATCTAAAACTTATTTCCAATGTCAAAAGCAATCGACGAATCGTAAAAAAATACTTAACGGTTGACAATAATAAAAGTGCAGAAGGAAATTCTAACCGGCATTGTCCTGGGAATCCTTGGAGGTATCCTCCATCTCCCCCTTCCGCTTGCAGCCCGCTGTAATCGCCCGTCCGAGGATGGCGTCGATGCTGTGCCTGGGGGTACTGGTCGCCGGTTTCGGGCTCACCTTCTCACCCTTCTCCGACGCGCTCTCCACCAGCTGTTGAGAATCCATCGCCGGCAAGGTCGCGCTCGCCACGGATATCATCTACGAGTCGGCGGCTCCTCTCCCAAGCCTCGAAGACCTCGAAGACCTCGAAGACGTAAGAGCGTACCTCTTACGAACGCTCCTTCCTCGCTAAGGTTTAACAGCCTCGGACCCGTTTAACAGCCTCGAACCTCCGACGCTCGGTGCACATCCAACGCGAGTCCGTGTCTCCCCGTCCTCGGCTCTCCTCAACGAACCGATCGCTCGCACATTCCGGGATTGGTGCACGAAGGTCCCTCAGCCCGCATCGCGTCCGTCCGCTCGTCGGCAATCCGGTCCCGGGGATCCTCGCGGCAACGGTCAACGATCGCCGCGTCCTGGGCCACTCATCGAGTCTTGTCAGGCTGGACTGGCTATCGGGACTCTCCGGATTCCTCCATCCCGACCGCGGTCGCCATCCATCGGCCAGAGACGACACCGAGCACCGAGTCGCGACTCACTCTCGTCGTCTTGGCTTGAGGGAAAAAACCAAGGATACGTCGAGGGACACGTCGAGGGACACGTCGAGGCCAGAGGGATACACCAAGGCACGAGAGATGCGCGCGAGGACAACGACACGGCGGTCCACCCCCGCGGAAGGAACGCACGGCAATGGAACGCGCGAGCGCGACGCGGTCGAGGAAGGGTGGGCAGAGCAGCGACTGGAACGGCGGCGGCGAGGAACCGAGGAAGAAGAGGTTGGGCTTCTCTCTTTCTCTCTCTGGTGCACGCGCACCTCGATCGACCTAGCCCCCTTCCCCGTGGCCACCTGGTCGTGGCGACCTTACCGACAAGGAGAAGGGGGTCGGGGGGGAGGCGCGTTAAGCGAGAACGAGGGGCGTGGCTCCCGGTCGGCCAACGGGGAAGCGGCGAGCTCGGGACCGGGGCCAATGGGCGACGAGAGCCGAGGAACATGGCGGGACAGTGGTGCTCATGCGCCGGCGATCGGGACGAAAGCCCAGTAGAGGGTTAAAAAGGATGCTGGATGGATGTTTCGCTTCTGTTGATGCTCCTGCCGTTCCCGCCGTTGTTCCCGCCGTTGTTCCCGCCGTTGTTCCCGCCGTTGTTTCCGCGGTTGTTCCCGCCGTTGTTCCCGCCGTTGTTCCCGACGTTGTTGCCGCTGTTGTAACGGGTGCACTCTATAACTAAGGATCTATTAGAGTTTGTATAGATATACCTATACGAAAGAGGGTTGGAGAAAATTTTTAGTCGGATTTATTAAATAGTTAAGCTCGAGTCGAGACCACGGAGAGTTTGTACGGCCTCCGGATGTGTATTTAGGGAGTACGACTTACCACTAGTACTCGAATGATTATGATGCAATTAGTCACGCTAGATACTTAAATTTCTCGTTAAATTAACTTCTTTGTTTTTGAGTATTTTTTAAGATATTTGATTTATTAACATTCTTTAGAAACCGTTGAGATTATCGTATCTAATAATTATATTTTTAATATGGGCTCTATACCGAAAACTAAAAAAATTTATACACTGTTTAAATTCAGAATTTTTAATCGACTTTGTACTATGTAATACTCTTCAAACATTTTTTCAATTTAAATTAATTTGTGAAATAATAACTTATAAAATTTGATATATTCAAAGATTGTAATTTTAGTTCTTAATTAAAAAAGCTTTTTTTGGAAAAGCAAACAAGTTTATAGATAAATATATAGAGATAAAAGTAAATCTCTACATTGACAAAATAAAGAAAAATGTGAAAGTTAGCAGTTTAGTTATTTAAAAATTTTATGGATGACAAGACGATAGGATGAGAAACGGCAAGTGAATAAGAATGAGAAAAAAGATAGGGTGAGAATCGAAATTTCAACTCTCGATCTGCTTTTCTACGAGCCCTTGGCGTTTGATTGTATTGTAGTTGAGAGAACGTTTGAGTATTGTTTGATCTTTTGATCCTATGAGTGTGTCGTATTGATTGCAATTCCTTATTGTTGATTGATTAAGTTTACTGTATTAAATTGTAGCATATATTTATATCAATTGTGTTTTAAGGATAATGTCAAAAATGAAATATTTACTTGCTTACAATTTTTATTAAAAATAAATTACTATTATATATATAAGAAAAGAAAGAGTGAGAGAGCGAGAAAGAGGAAGAATGAAAATGATACACTCATTATGAATAAACGAAAAATCCTCTTGATAAAATAATCGTTTTTATTAAAATTATACGCATAATTTTTCAATATTTTTTAATTTGTAATGATAATACATTCATTATACAATAATATTAAAAGTATTCATTTTAAGAGAAAAACTAAAATAAAAATACAGTTTTGGTAACAATCCTACAACAGAACATACATTTAATTTTATTCAATAGGAATATAAATTAACTCGTTACTTTTTAAATTTTCCTTTCAATTGAATTATAAGTCACTTACTCAAAATAATTATTATTAAACAAGTATATTATTGATGTTAAATATTATCAAGTTGATTAACTCGCAAACTGTAAAATATATTAAATCCAAATTATCTTAATAATATAATCTTAATACGCTAAATCTTCATATTAAAAATATATATAATTTTTTCAATAATAATAAACATAATTTAAGCATTCAAATATTTTAAACCTTTTTTTCGTTAGTACATATTTTGTTTACAATGAATCGAGAATAAAGGTAATTGAAAATACTTATTTTCTATTTAAATATTTAATAAAAATATAGATTATAAGCTCTATTTTAAGCGGTTAATATCTATAAAAAAGAAACGTGTCAAACCGCTTCTTGGCGAATAAAAGGAATTATCGCGTTGGCAAAACAGGCTTATACATTTTGTACCATTGCTATATAATCTTGTAGTCAAGTTTCCAGATCAGAATCGATTATATATTTATTTTTAAACGTTAGTAAAAGGAACGTGTCGAGGTCTACAATAAAAAGTAAAATACTATATAAAAAATCACGTAATTATTTTTATTCAAAATTAGTGAAACTGTTTCGATTATAAATGTTTTCTACTTCCTTAATTATTTTTAGTCTACATTAATACTCCTGTACAAAGCTTACAATGAAATTAATTTAACAATAATTTCTCGTCCAAACTAGCAACCGCAACTAAAGTTATTTTGTTATTTATTTATTGTCTAAAAAATATATTTTTCTCGATCCTTCTATACGTAAATTTCAGTTACACACAAGCAAATGAAACTGTAATTTAATACAAGGAGCTTTATTCTAGTTTCTTTGTAGTTTGAATACTATAAAAATTTTCAAGTTGAAAGTAACTTAATATTTTTAACTTACACAAAATGATTTTTAAATGAAGAATTATGCAATCACCTATATCGAAAAATTTGTATCGATTTAAAAATTTTTCAGAAAATTAACTTTCATAATTATAATATTTTTTTAAAGAGAAATTAATTGTATTTTAGTCATTAAGAGTCGGATTTCATCGGATAATATAAATCTAAAAATAGTATAGTATTAATATAAATGAATATGAGAGAATCGCATTTCAAAACAGTAAATTTATAAATATAAATTAAAAATTATTAGCGATTCCTTGTCGCCAAATTTTAGTCGGTTAATCGAAAATTAAAAACAAGTTACAACGATAAATTCAAATTACAAATACTGTATTCGCAGCTCGGGCACGCGTGTAAACGCATGTACAGAAAATTAGAAGTCTATCCTACAAAACTTCCTAATAAAGTACTTATTATCCGGTCTATTTAATCGCGTAACTAAAGCGATAAAGATCGAGAGTATAATAAAAAGCCGAGGAAACGATCATGGGTACAAGGGAAGCACGAGAAAAGCAATAAGAGAAAAGAAGTTGCCGATAACATCGCTTCTATAGAGATAAAGAGAATGAGGACCGTCGGGGGAAAGAGGACCGACGGCGCAGACGCGCACCACCAATCTATGAATGTTTGTGTACACATACATGCATTCGCAGCTGCTGTGCAAAGGTCAGGTTAGTAGTATCTGATTCTTGCGGCGGATTCTTCGGCACGACCCATAATTGCCAGAAACGAGCTAAAGCTCCGGTGCTTGTGCTACCAATAAACGTCGCCTTTATATTATACATGCAACGCACGTGGCAAGCCATTCGTCATTTACCTCTTACTATCAATTACGTGCACTTTTTACCGGTCTTTCCAACAACGATGCGTATTTAGATGCGTATTTAGATGCGTATTTAGATGCGTATTTAGATGCGTATTTAGAAAATATGTTATTAGTGTATTAGTATGTAATGTTAATTGCATAAATTACTACTTGCTTCGATTCGATTGATTTTCAACAACTTGTGTACGTAGTTATAATCATATATAAACTTCATAAGTAATTATATCCATAATTATTATAGAGTAATATTCAAAATAATGCTCAACTGATAGCAAATAATGATAATGCGTATTAACTAGCTCACGCTTGTAAATATTCGATCAACATTTTCTAAATTTACAATTTTAATATAAAAAATCATAAATAATATATTAAAATTATGACTTTTTATTTTCATTTTTTCCAATTTACAGAGAAAAATAAACAAAAGTTTTCGTTTTTTATAGACTATTCATCATATTTAAATTGTTTTATTATTTTACAAAGGAAATAAGAACTTTGTTTGGATTATTTCTTTTAGCAATATAGTATAGTATTATTATTAAACCTTTTGGTCAAATAAATTTTCGCTAAATTTATTACTAAATCAAATTTATGTATATATTGCTTATGTATATATTACTTTAATTCGCATGTAAAAAATATAATCGCAAATTGTAAATCTTATCGTTTTATCAATATAGTAAAAATAATGTTAACGATACATATGTATATGTATATATATGATTATTAAAAGTGTAAGCAAAAAACAAATATGTGTGTGTGCGTGCGCATGTATGTTAATATTTCTAATTTTATTTAGCATACTTACTTTTTTGATACGAGCTACATAACGATACGATTTATAAAATTAGACTCGAATAAATTATATTAATTTATTTTGAATTTAATTTGAATTCAACGTATTTATAACTTAAAAAATTTCATCAAATATTACATTATTTTAATTTATATTCTCTCGATGTTGGATATTTAAAAAATAGTATTCTAAATAATTAAATTTAATATCAATTTACATTAGTGATTAAATTTATATCGTTTAAAAAATAAATTTATTTTAAATAATTTATATTTGATTAGCATAAATTTAACAAATGTAATTATAACGTTTGCCAATAATTTACTTTTCTTGAAGTTTTCGATGAAATTAAATTTAAAACGTTTCGTTCGGCATTTCAAATTAAACTTCTAAAATTTAATCTCTTTTTCCCAAATTTTGAAAAATGGTATGAAAAAATATAAGTATCGATTGCAATGTAATCAAATATAAATTTAACGAGTATTTTTACTTAGGTATTAAAAAAAATAAATTATAGGATAACATTACAGTTTATTAAAACAAATAGATTTAAATATAATATACAAAAATTTATACTATAAATGAGTTAATAGAGATTTGATTAATTCGATACGATATATAAAATGTGATTAGACTAATATTTGAATAATATTAAAATAAAAAAGAAAAGCTGTTTAAATAATTAATAATATAAAAAGAAAAACATACATTCCATCATAAATGAGTGTTCAACTACATTGGTGACTATTCTTCACGGTAATTTAAATAATATGTAATAACTCATTAATGATGAACTTTTATCAACGATCGCTTTTGAATTTACCATCATAAATTACGTGTATTTTACTGATTAATCGAATCTTTCTCTACTTAAAAATAACGATTATAATTATACACATTCGGTAAAACAATGACGCAAACCTGAGTATATATCATCATCGTTGAACGACACGCAATAATCATACGCATGCCGGCTTTCAGGATACAAATATTCCTAAAATTCGATATAATGTATAATAATGTACAAAGAGCGATCGTCGAGTAATAATTGTTCGATCGCGATCCAATCCTCCTTCCGCCCCCTTTCTTCCTGCAGCAACGCCGGAAAAAATTCTCCCCCATTTCCCTCTTTCTATGTTCTCGATAAATGATACGTAATAAACAATCGGGAGGCGAATTCATTTTACCCGGCCTGTTGATGCGGATACGCGATAACAGCGAACCCGATCAGTAATCGACACTAAAATCGATCTCCCGTATCGATGAATCGTACTTTTCTCGATTAGGTACATGTATGTATGTATTTTTAGGGGAAACGGAAGACAGAGAGAAAAGAGAAAGATAAAACGTAAAGGAAAATAAAAATGACAAAAATGAAATAAAAGAAAAGGACCGTAATGATAGAGAGGAAACCGGCGAGTGATGAAACACTCCGATTCGTGGTCGTTCGTGAGTTCAGTTCTGGAGCGAAAGAGAAAATTGATATAAGTCCAATATATTGGCAATTCGAATGAGAAATAAGATTATACATCTCGTAAGTGTTGGTTTGCTCTATCCGTAAGGCATTTGTCAAGGCGACAAAGGAGGCCAAGAAAAAAGAACGCAGAAAAAAGAAAGGTATAGGCATATAGGCATCACCGAGAACGCTTCCCGTTGCGGAAAATTGCGTCCGGCATTTTATCTATATTCTCTCTCTCTCTCTCTCTCTCTCTCTCTCTCTCTCTCTCTCATACTCTAGAGTCTTTAGCTCATCACTTGTTTCTACTTTTCTTTCATTTACTATTGGATCAGCCTTCCCCTCTTCTATTTTATTGGCTAAAAGTATTTCGCGTCTTCTATTTTATTTCTTCTTTTCTTTTCCATAGGATAATACCTAATTGTTTCTTTTCCGGTTCTCTGTATATGATAATAAATATTATTTATTTTCTTAATATTGTTTTCTTTAAGATTACAGTGGTAGTTACTTTTAAATAATTGATAATTATATTAATCAAATGTGAAAAACATCAATTTTATGTAAAATACAGATTTATTCTTAGATGCAATTGTGTTCTTAGAAAAAAAATTAGAAATTTTCTAAAAATTGATTTAAAAAAGACATTATTTTTCAATAAATTACTTTATAATATATTTTATAATAATTATATTATATTTTATATTATTTTTAATAATTATATAATTATAAGAATTAAAATTATATTTTATAATAATTATATAATAATTATAATAATTATATTTTTCTTAAATTATTTAAATTGT
This sequence comes from Dolichoris vasculosae, assembly GCA_018907195.1. Lineage (NCBI taxonomy): Eukaryota > Metazoa > Arthropoda > Insecta > Hymenoptera > Agaonidae > Dolichoris > Dolichoris vasculosae. The sequence goes on along the minus strand of JACCHY010000005.1, from coordinate 725,158 downwards.
TAATAAAAAATTTATAGTGTTACAATTGTACATGTAATATAAATAATATGTGTAAATTTAAAATTTTTTTGTAATTGAATTTTTAAGGAATAATTAAATATAGATTTAACATGAATAAATTATAAATTAAATTAATTTTTTTATTTTAGGTTATTGAAATGATTTTCTTTTATATAAATATTTTTGTATTATTTTTGTATGTATATAAATTGTATTATAAATAGAAGAATGAAATAATTTATTTTTAAATCTCTAGAAAATTTTATAAAAAAAATATCTGAATAATTTGTAAAAGAACAAATTGGACAAAAAATCATTTACTTAATATATAACAAAGCAGAATTTCTAGCAAATCGTTTGAATTATGAATTAAATATTGTCGATAAAAATAGCAAATATAGAAATTTTTTCCACTATTTTCATTAGAAAAATTCAATCATAATAATATAGAATTGAAAATTATGCTAACCATGAAAATACAAGAATCATGATTTAATTACAGTAAAATCAAATTAAAATTAAAATTAATAAGTAATTAAAAAATAGATGAAAATACGGATCTAATTTAAATTATTCTTACTAATTTAAACAACAATATTTAATTGAAAATCACAAATAAATAATTACTAGTAATATATTAATTATTTTAGAAATATGATAAATTTAAAATTAAATATTTTAATTTTGTTAAAAATAAATATTATAAAAAAATTTCAACTACTGTATCATAATCATACTTTAGCATAAATAATTACAGGTAATCATAATTAATTTTAAATATACAGTATTTAAAAAAACGAAAAAATTGAATTTCATAAAATAAAACAGATTTTTATTTGATAATTATTTTAAATTTTAATTAATTTATTTTGTCAAATATTTTATGTTAAAAAATATTTAATTTAATCTATTTTCATTATAAACTTGCAAAATCAACCTTAAATTGAATCAAGGATTGTCTTAGTTTTCGAAAGTCAGATTTTATCGCACAATATTTGACTCGTGTGCTTCTTTATCAAATAATCATTTCTGAACTTACTGTTAAAGTAAATTTATTCTATTCAAGATTATCTACATAGAGTAATACATTAATTTATTAATAATCGATATGGGAGGCTAAATTTACGAAACGTCATATAAATTGAACCTATTCTTTGCTACAAAGTTACTTTGATATACAAGTACATTTAATAGACGCAAGGAAAATGTTTCCGTTACAACTTTATAAATTTGAAACTAATATGGTTGAAAAAACGTTAATTGTATAAATATCGATCATCGTCCAGAAAAATAACAATTCTGAACTTATTTTTTATCGCGAGTTAAAAGATAATTTATGAAAACGTAACTTAAATGTTTTACAATGTAAGTTACATAAAAGAATAAATCAAATGGAATGTTTGAATTTATTTACATTTATGTACAAGAAGTTGTCTACTTGAATAACGCGTATTTTATTGGCTCATTTAATTAACTTTAAACTAATATAATAATCGCGGATTTATTATTATTTAAATAATTGATTATTCATTTTTACTCGAGTGAAATATAATTTTGAGAAATTTAGATGGTGTTACAAAAATGTATGCGATATAAATAAAAAATAAAACCATTACGCGAAATAATTAGTTTCATCGATATCAAAAGTCCTCCCCGTAACATCGCATCCCTCTTTTCACCGCACAGAGTTGACGGACCCCGCGAAATCGAATTCTTGTTTTTTCATTTTCGCCCTCGATGAATGTCACAAAAATTAAAAGATAGAGACAGACAGACAGACATCCCATCTAGGCGAACGCACATGCGATTGGCGTACCAGTGTGTAACCATTTGGCGTTTTAGCCCAGAGGGAAGTGTACGCCCACAGTGCCACCACAAAAGATATCCGCTCGTAAGTAGACGTACACGTACCAAAATCGATCCGACTCCGACCCGCGCACACACACATCCACACAGCGGTGAGAATCACGCTCACCGCTCCAACTCTCCCGGTAAATTATACGCTGCGGATAACTATCGTAAATTTTCATCCTCCCCCGCCTGGATTTTCATCTCTGCCTCTTTTTTGCTCTCTCGCGACACTCCCTCTCCACCGCACCCCCCCCTCTCTCTCTCTCTCTCTCCCTCCCCCTCCCCCTCCGCCGGTCGCGCTAGTCGAATTCGTAATACGCGCTCTCGGCGTGTATTACGCGGGAACGTCGTTACGTCCGTAAAAATTATGCCAGCTACGATTTTGACTATGCAAACGTACACGTATACGACGAGCACGAATTTATTGGATTTTTATTGGTCCATCTAGCATTGTAAAGCGCTCGTAACGAACTCGATCCCATACAATTTTTCAACTCTTCCATCCACGGTTCTCGTTCATCTTCTTTTGTTTTTTATTTTGTTTAGAGGTTTACGCGTATTCGGGTGTTGTTATTCGTACTGTCCACTCGTCGATTTTTGCACTCGGGTAAATTTTTCAGTCGGGCATGGTGATTTGTCGGTGCTTCGCTACTGCATGACTTTATTTATCCTATTTTTTATTTCAAGGAAAATTCAAGCGAAACGAGACTTTCGAGGAATGACGTCATTTCATTTATCGAAGAGTGCGTTTCGTTTACCGAGCGTACATTTTTAAAAAATGCACATGTACCGATGTAACAAATGTACGATTTAAATCGATTTCTCTTATTTAACGAATAAATAATTTTTCGATACACTTTTTTGATCAAATATTCTAAAAATTTATCATAAATTTTATTTACCTTATTATTCTCTAAATAATAACATATTAATTATACACAATATTAATAATTAAAAATAATTCTTAAAGATATCAAAAGATTGAAATCTATTCTGAAGGCGTTTATAGGATTTTCAATCCATTTACAATAAATTCGCAAACTACGTAATTAAATTTGGAATACCTTCTATTCTGTTTAAAATTATTATGAAATTTGAAACAACATTATGTCATTATGTTTTCAAATCTACTATTATTTAATGATTCTACATTTGCTTGTAACTAGATACTTTTTAAACTAATATCTATTTAAACATTTTTAATATTTTATTTAATATTTTATTATTAATTTAATATTTATAAATATTTGGTTTCAATTTATATTATAATTTATTTGCAGATTATATAAATCATGATTATATATAATCATTGATTGAATTTTTAACGATGTTATAAAATTTATAGATACATATTTTTTACTAATGTTTTTAATACAATATTACAATATAATTTCTTGCAATTAAATTTATTTAATTGAATATCTGATTTCTAAAACTACTTAAAGTTCCATTGATCTAAAGCCACTTGAAATACGTTAAAAATTCAGGATATCAGTCTTCAAATGTACCTGTTTTGATACATTTTCTTATTTCTTGTTGAGTTATTTATACTCAAAGATTATATCAAAGATTATTTAAGTCAACAGCTATTCATGATTATATTTATAATGATAAAAACCTCTTAACAAATTCGAATATAAATTTTTGTCATTCTCAGAAAATATTGATTAAAAGAAATTAATTATATTGTTATAATAAAAATATTTTATGAAATTTAAAACATTTTATACTAACATGAAATTAAAAATATATTTCATATGTATATTAATATTTTTTCTTTTCTTTAAAAAATTTATTAATACTTGTTTATTAATATATTTATTTATAATATTTCTATTCTTAAATTAGAGATTATATATTACTTGTATTGATGAATAAATTTTTTTTGTGTATCAATGTACCTATAAATATTTATAAATATTACAACAATAATTGTTAAATTAAGTTGCAATAAATATTTATTTTATTTAAATAAATTTTGTTTATAAAATTAAGCTTCAAACTTATTCAAGTAAAACACTGTGTCAATTTAAATAAAGATTAAAATTAATAGACTAAATATAATTGTAATTTAAGTACTCTATAATAAATTTTCAAAGTTTAAGTTATTAAACGTTTTAATTAACTTTAAAAGTAATAAAAGTTTATTTATTTTTTATTGTTAGGATATAAAACTTATTAAAAATTAAAAAATTGCATGATTTTACTTTGTAAGATAATTCTAACTATTTGAACTGACTTAAAGTAATTAAATATATAACTTCCTTAAATAATTTTCAATTATTGATTATGACATCTATCAGTAGATATTTATATATTTTAAATAAAGATTAATTTGTATCAATAACTTTTTTTATATCAATATTAATCACATAGTTTCAAATTTACTCATAATATTTTTCATATAAAAATACTGATTTATTAAAATACAATTTATGAATATTAATTCTTTCTAAATCACGTATCCAAAATAAATTATTTGTACTTTTCATTATACAGATTTTAATAAATATTTATTTATTTTAATGTAAAATGTTTGTATACGTAATTATTTTTGTGCTAATTTGTTTTATAAAAAATGTTTTTATAAAACAATAATGAATAAAGTAACGAAATGTATTTCGTATGTAAAACATGATTTTTAAATGTTTCAATTCCTCGATGATTCGCATTGATTTTATTATTGTTTAGATCAATATATTTTAAACTTTTGCTAAATTTTAATACAATTTAACTCAAAATTATTGATTTTTTTTTGATGAAAATTATTTAAAAAATTTTTTTGTGATATTTTTTATAAATAAATTTATATAATGTTTTCTATAAATTTTAAATATAAGCTAAATATTTTTTAAAGATATTTAAAATGGTTTTAAAAAATATTTTATTATAGTAAACTATAATGCTTTTTAAATTTTATTTCCTTAATTTTTTAAATATGAATGATTTATTTTGAAATTCATTTTAAGTCAAAAAAGTCATGTTATGTAATTTAAATGTTTTTGTTAACTAAATGATAATTATAACTTCTTAAATGATTCTTCAAACTAAATAAATAATTCATTTTAATTATATTTTTTTATTATAGAATATTTTGACTTATTTATTTTAATGCAGTGTATAAAACGGTAGTTCAGTATTTTAATAATATCATAAAAAATATTATAATTTATTATGTATATACGTCCAACATAAAATATCGTAGTTGAAAAATACAATATAATAAATGAAGAAAATAAATATTATATACGGTAAAAATATAAACGTATTAAAAATTCTCTACTACGTAAATAACTTTAGGTTTAAAATTTTAATAAAAAATAATACAATAGTATGCATATTTTATTTTATTTCTTAAACGTGGAAGAAAATTAGTTACAATGATAAATCTAAATTTTTTATAATTTGGTAATTAATTTTTTGTATATTTACATGTTTTTGTTATATTTATATACGTATAATCATACATATATAATGTAATACATGCATGAATGGGATAAAAAATAAAAATAGAAATATATTAAATTGATAATATACATCTGGATAAATGCGTACTAATTTAGTATACTCAAATAATTGGGAATAAAATTTATAAAAAAATTTGATTAAAAAAGCGATTTAAATAATTAAATACGATACAATACAAAATATACATTTTTAATAAAATAGTCTAAATTTTTATTTTGTTGAACAAATGTAAAATATAGTAAGTTACTTTATACGTCTCGAAAAAATTAATTAAAAAGCTCAAAAATTTTTTAACGGAAAACTAGACTATATATACAAAACTAAGTATTATTATTCAAATTGCTTATACACTTTACTAGTTTATGACGTGTATTATTATTTCAATCGCGGAGAGCGAAATTACATGTTTCAGCGCTCATTACGAGCAGTCCGTGAAAGAAGACAAATACCGATGACAGACGGACAGAGGCCAACGTGGATAAAGGACCAAAACTATAATAATCAAAACCGAATCACCCCTCGATTAATCTTGCAAGGCGAATCACGAAGCTCGCATAGATTCCATTAAAATATACATAAAACTCCGCGGTAGTTCAGCAGATATCGAGTCATCATCAATGGCGAATAATTCTGTTGTGTATTCTCGCTCACCGCATTTCCATTTCACAAACACGCCCCAACTTCGATGCACTTACGCTTATACTCGTACGTATATTCGTACCGGGATATTTTTCGTGGGGAAATTTTTCAGAATTAATAAAGTAAATCGTATTTGAAATTGAAAAATCGAAATTAAATATTTTTTAAACGGATTTAAACTTCATCATTTGCCGAGCTGAGCGTTGAAAATTTTATTGCAACTTGAACCTAATTTATATCACCTAGACGGATTACTACAATTGAAACCTTAAACTATAAAATCGTAAGACAAATAAATTTTCAGATTTTTTCACTTAATTAAAAAAAAATTTATCTCCTTTAAGATTTGTTTTGATAGCATCATTGTTAAGTATCACTATAACCTTTATAGAACTGAAATTAATTTATTACGATTTTAAGAATATTTAAAAAAATAACTCTAAAACGAATCGATTTTTTATGCATAGATATTACGAGTATGAGTAGTACTTAATCATAGACAACAATTAATTTTTCTAAATGGGACGAGTGAAATAGGTAAAATGTTATGGAAAATGCAAAAAGATAGGGGCGAAGTAAAGTAAAGTGTAAAGACGGTGGTCGCTTCGATATTGGTTCGATTCGAGGTCGAGACGATGACCGCAGTTAATAAAGTCCTCCGAAAGTATCTCGCTCCTTAGCTCCTCGGCAGTAGGGATTACGGAGGGGAAAATCCGCAGATCCTCTCGATGTACACACGGGTATTAGCGCGGCACCCGCTGCGAGAGTTTTCCCAGTGTTGTCGGGCGCTCGAGACCAAATCCTCCAGGTGACAATGGCGGGCGCAAAACAGCCACCCGCTGCAATAACGACGAAGCGGCGTAACGTCGGGGTTGGAAGGAAAAAAGGAGGACGTTACGATGCTAGAATACCCACTCGAGTGGGTAAGTTCGTCCCCAACGAATAATGCCTTTTACAGCTACGCTCGCACCTATTCAGGAGGCTACCGATTTCCATTGCTCGCTTTTCTCGAGTGTCCGGCTATTTTTCTCTCGCTATTTTCTCGATTCCACGGGCTTTCTTCGAGGCTTAAGATCGCGCGCGTCTCCTTCTTTGCGGAGGCGACGCTAATTTCGGCGCTCGTATGCGCGAGTTGCTTTGCCAAGTTGATGAGATTACAAATTGTGCCTCGAGATTTCATTAAAGCAACGGACCGAGTCCTTATTATTCTTTGAAAAGTCGCTTCTCAACTCTTCGGCTTACCCAAACCAAATAAATCCTGCAATCCTATAACGTAGATTTTTGTATTTTATCTTTTCTCTAAGAAATCGTTCACTCGCGTTTGAGTTTACGTAAGATACTGCCGTGTACGTAACCGATAATTTTTTTCGTCGCTTATTCAATTTGACTCTGTATTTAACGCGGGTGATTCGTTCTAAGTTGAAAAAGCGCTGTATGACAAAAGTATTAAATTTTGACGATAACAAGTGGATACTTTAATATCGAACCTTTTAATTACTTCTATTAAATATAATCATAAATTTTTATTTAATCAGAATTCAGAAATGAAATTATAAAATTCTTTGAAAACAAATTTTATAGGTTTTGATTAAAATGGATTGCGATGAACCTTACGTTACTTTTTAAGATCAGAAATATTACACATACGCATGATTTTATTTTCTCTATCGATTCACCCGATCTGTTCGGAGAATAATTTTCCCTAATTTGGAATCTTTTATTAATAACCTCGCAATATTTTACGATAAAATTCAATCTTTTAAATATAAATTATTTATGAATTATTATACAAAGTTTTATTACAAAATTTCCAATTAAACGATCGATAGAAATATTTTGAAAAAATTGAAGTTTATATTTTGTAAAGTAACATAAATTTCTTTGTCTTGATTTTTGTTATCGATTTTATTATATCGAGTTTATTAATACTTATAATATAATATTGCTTTACATTAAAATTTAATTATTCTAAATAAAATTACAATTTTACGCTGATTTAATATCACTATAATTTTGATATTGAAACGATAAAACATTCGTTCTATAACATTCACGAATTAATTTAAATTTTTTACAAAGAATTAATAAAACGATATATTTTAAACATCCGAGAGATACACTTGAATAAAAAAAAGTAATAAAAAATTGTTTTTACAAATTGTACGAATGCAAATGCTCTCTTTACTCGGTTTACTCCGGTTGCCTCTGATACATACAAACGGTACATTATCGACCGATATTTTGGCAAGACGAGAAGAGCTCGTCGTATAAAAGCCTCGTCAAGCGGATAGAACAAAATGGATTCTCTAAAATTTTAAGTGAATCGAAGCCTCGTTGCGTACCTGCTGCTTACGCCTCGAAAGAATCGGATAGGTGAAAGAGCGAACTACATTGTGTTTATGCCTTCGTCTCTTTGACGACGCGTCTTTTTCCAAAAATCCCTCGCGCGTTTTCAAGAGCTCGGCCAAAAGTGTGCCGCATGAAAGAAAATTTTCTTCTCCAGCACTTCTCCATTCTCGAGGTGCGCCGTCCAGGATCTCTGGTTCCTTGGTGAGCGCGCGGTTACTTTACATCGTGAATGCGGAGATCCGGGGCCGGGGAAAAAAATTGGAGCGGATTTGGTCGCGGTGGTCGCGAGGGGCGGAGGCACCGGTCTCCATTGGCTCGGTTCGTCGAGCAAATTAGGCTTATCTACCGCCGATCGGGTTCCGCGTGCGCGCGTCCAGCTGCTCGGCGCTTGAGATCGAACCGCAGCGACCTCCTGCTCCTCCTTCCGGAGCGCTTGGCATCGGCCCAATGGACCGGTGGACGAACCCGACGGGAAACTGCCGTGGGTATCGAGCGATCAGCTTCGAGGATCGAGGCATGGACGCAATCGACTTGGAGATACGACGCGATCCTTCGTCGATTTGTGCTACTTATTTTATCATTTCTAGAGATGTGTTTCGTCCAATGGTGTCGTGTATTGGATATTATTATATTCTTATATGACAGTCATCCCTTTCTTTTCGATACTCGACATTATTTCGAAATAAGAATCGATTGAAACTTTTGAAACGAAGATTAATTAATCCTTCGATAGCTTTATCGTTAAAGCAAACGTAAACGTTATATTTTTTCAACGTTTTCCAAACATGGAAATAAACGAAGTTAGAGTCAAGAAACGTAAAAGCGTACGCGAGGTGAATCGAGATGAATGATTTTAAATCGATTACATTTCAAAATCATTCAAGAATTATTTGGTTGGAATTATTCCTAGAATATTGAATGGGTTGAGCTTAATACAAACGAACTTTTTGTTTATATCGAGAAAAAATACGAAGAGATTATTACCGTTTCACCGGTGTTTCTTCGAACTCGCTCCAATAAGACAAGTTACACAAAACTATTCTCGGTAATACTTACGAAGAAGCGAAGGCCGGTTTCGCGCAAACTTCCCTTGAAATAAAATAATTTATACAGATTTTGGCCCTAGTAATCCATTTCTTACCCCGGAAACGTTGAAATAGTCATAATGCATGAAATTGTTCACTAAGAGTTGAAGCGTTTTATCAGATTGAGCACAGCCGTAGTTAAGAGGACCTTGTTCGCTCCTTGCTTAATTTTCACCTGTCGATGAGGAAGACTGTGAAAGGCGCGTGCTTGTAATATTGTAATATGCGCGAAAAGCGGTAAGTAGCCGCGTAAGACGGAAACCAGAAGAGTGTCGAGGCATAAAGACTCCTTCCGAGAGAAGGAAGGCTACTCATCTTTCAGTGGAGGATGCCGCCGCGGTCCAGCTACCGTTTCAAAAGCCCCCGCGCACACAAGGACAGATTTGCAAACAGTTTTCCCTCCTCCTTTCACGAATCTCGAGGCCCATTCGCCGTAGCGTCGGTCGCTGTTCCTTTGCCTGCCAGGGAAGCTCGCGCCACCGCCATTCACCAGCATTCACAGGCATTCACCGTCATTCACCGTCATTCGCCGTCATTCACCGGCATTCACCGCCATTCCCAAGGATTATGCACTTATTCGCTCCGATTCTCTTCTGGCCCCGAGTTTTCTCGCGCCGGCCTTTTTCTTCGGTCGAGCTTTACGCCCGTTGCACATCGCGACTTTCCGGACAGCGTCGAGATCACGAGCGCCTCCTCGATGTCCTTTTAGATTTCATCATTTCCCCCCCATCGTCTATCTGATTTTCTCGACCCGATTATCAGTTTTCTTTTTCAAAAATGCGTCTTTAATGATCGCAGATTTTACTTCGTCCTACGACGCGTAAGAGAATGCATCGCGCAGGCGCATTTCCTTACGGAAAATCGGACCTCCCGTGCTTCCACAAATAAAGAATAAGTGAACTTGTCGTTGAACGGAACGAGTAAACGTTCGAAAGACCTTCTTTGTTTGTACCAATCTGAGTCCTATTAGGCTGAACGAGTGCAGCTCTTAAAGTGGTCATTTTTTTCGAAAACTCCTATTACTTATTTTATTCTTCTTCTAAATAATGGGCACGATAAATATGTGCTTCGTTTTACAAATTTTGAAAAACTGTTATTCCGGATTTATTTTCAATTTTTTAAATATAAACTATCACGGAAAAGTAAGTCTTTTGAATACTTTGAACGATCAAGATATTTCAAGTATTTATAAATAGTATTGTTAACATTCTTATACGAATCTATGACAGGCATTTCAAAGAACGTAAAATAAATTTTATACAGATTTTGCTTATCAAAATATAAAGTAATCTTATAAAGGATATCATTTCTATACAATATTAATATTTTATTCTTTACTTAAAAATTATTCTTCCTTTTTCCTTTAAAAAAAATATATATACGCATATAAACACACATTTTACTAGTATCAATATCGTACACCATATATCCTTATTTAAAAAGACTAAAAAACTGATTTAATTTTAAACAAATTTCATTTCGAACATTGTTCGATGTATAAATGTAGAGTTATCGACATCTATATTATTTCAATACATTCAATCTAATAAATATACTTACCAGTAGAAGAAGTATTAACATATAAATTGAATTAAGGAAATAAAATTAAGTTATTTAAAGTTTGCAAAGATTGATTTATACTTGTATGGGCATAGTAAATATAAATATTGTTATAAAATATACAATGTACTAAATATTTAATATTAAAATTAAAAATATTAATTATAGAGCTTTGGTAAGAAAAAAACTAATTTTAACGTATTTTAGATTAAAATAAATATAAAATAAAAAAAGAAAATTTAAAAAAAAAATCATTTTATAAAATAAATTTTTATAAACAAAATTTTAACACTGAAAGGTATTCTACAACGTTTAAAATTTATATAACATAAAATAGATATAACAAATAATTGTTTCAAATTAATTACATATAATTCACTTATAAAGTTAAACAAATAAGTTTAAAAAAGGTCAGGTAAATTTTACTATAAGTACTTTAATAATTCTTGGGAGTATGTCTTATATAAATATGAAATAAATTTATAACCAATTAATAATTTTTAATACCACGAATTTTAATTTATTTTAATATATTTATATGAATTTAAATATATAATGTTTTACATAAAAGGTAAAAATGTCATTATAAATAAAAATATACTGTAGATTAAACTAGAAAATAATCTAAAATTATAATGCTTTAGAATTTAAAAAAATATAATTGAAGAGTATCGAAAGATCCAAAACCCTAATCTTCTGTAACTTTCCTCATAATTCCGATAAAATCTCCGACACTTCTCAAAAAACTCGATTACTTATCTACAGGTTCGTGACAGACCGTCAATCTTTATCATAATCACGTGCACTTTATCAAAAAAATTTTCGAAAGCCAAAGTAAATATCGTATTAAACTTTACGCATCTTTCGTTTATATATGCTTCCTAACCTCGAAGCAAATTTAGGTAAAGTTGCATTTAACTGGATCCTAATCTACATCAATAATTATCTAACAGTGCTGGTGTAGTCAATTCGTGCGCGTATCTTAGACGCATTTATGCTTCTGCATACGATAGATTTAAGACTTTTAGGCCCTCTTCTCCCGTTTTAATTTACTTTTGAATTATGGTTATCTGATTAGGGTGTTTCTTTTTCTATCTTAGATGTCGGCAAAAAGTGCACGTACAGAATTTTCTTAGGAAGACTCATTTTACAAATTTAACCGTTGTTTCTAGATTAGAAAGAAAATACGAGGTGATCAAACCTGAGAAAATTAGAGATGATTTTTTAAATATTTCAATGTTAATGCTGATATAATATACAAATAAAAAATATATATACATAACATCTATCAACCCTTTTTTGTTAAATAGTACAGAAAGTTATAATGTGGAAAATTTATATTTTTCTAAATTATCGAATAAAAATATTTTATCAAATTATTGAACGATTTTGTTTTCTGAACTGTACATACTATAATTTATAATCAAAATAATTAAATAATTTTATTTTCAAATTAATTTAAAAAAAAAATATCGGCAAAATAAGTTTTTAATTTTGAAAATTAACATATTTATTAACAAGATTCCTAAACATTCAAAGGACCAATTAGTTTTTATTCCGTTTAATTTTCATGAATTTTTAGTTAGTTTTAACATAAATGAAAAATTTTCTATATAACATTATAATTTATTATCGATTTTATTTAATAGTATACTATAAAATCTTGGCATATATTATAAATTCCAATTTATCATTTTAATCGAAAAATTGAGATTTTAATTATTATTATGATATACTACGGTGATTTAATTGTTTTTCGAATACGGAAAATTAAATAACGTGAAATTTTATGATTAGAAAATAATGTCAGTCATATTATCACTCTTCGAAAGCAAACTTCTTCGTATTCTAAAAAATTGTTTCATCTCCATTTGTAAAGTACACTCACGTGTACCATTGAAACAATGTGAATCAAAAGCAAATTATTCGTAACGTACATAATCGCACGATACGATTTAATCTTATGTAAATAGAATGAGCGAATACACGTGTGGGCGTGTGTGCGTATATGCAAATAAAATCAAAACGTCTTCGTTAATATATCCCCCTCGTACTCCCATAGCGTTTCTCGCGAACGGAGGAAAATTAAAAAATTTCATTGGCACGGTTCTTAAATTTGTTAAGGAGGACAGAAGATAACGTCGATACGTGGCGGAAAATAAAACTTCTTGTAAACGATATAAAAAGGAAATGACATGTGCCGTGGGGAGTGAAAATGAGAGCCACTGTGACGTATATGTTCCGCTGCACGGCAACTCTCTCTCTCTCTCTCTCTCTCTGTAGGTTTAGCTCTCGCACTCATTGTTTAGTCGGCGCGCGGAAACCGCCTCGCCATCCTACTCCCGCTCTTAATATCTCCCTCCATCGTCCTCCACCTCGCTCGACTCGTCGTTCCTTCACGGTACTCCAAGTTAATTAACTGTGTATACACTGCAGCCAACTCCTACCGTTGTCTTGCTCCCGCCAATTGCCATCGAGATGCCGCGCATGGAAGCTTCGGTGCGCATGCCCCGAGCCATCGGGAGTCCTGGCACTCGTGCGCACGCGGACTCGAGCTTCGTCCTCGCTGTATCCTCGATCATCCTCGACTTCTCGCGACCGCGTTAGCTTCGACCCCGTGCGCACCGAGCGAACGCCTTACCGGTAAGTCAATTAAAGAGAGCGGAGGAAGAGGGACGCAATTAAAAAGAGAAACGGAGTACGCGGCCAAACAAAAACGTCCAAGGCTCGCGACTGTGGGAGGGACGAGGAGGCCCTCCTCGCGATCCCTATCACGACTAAGTGATCACGGTAAAGTGTGTTGCATGGTTCCACGTGTGTCGCCGAGCACGTAACCGACTCTCTCTGACACTTTACACTATCCCTCCCTCTGTCACCTTTAATACCCGATTTCCCCGTGGCACGATTTCATCGAGTGAACCATCGCAGGTGATTCGCTATGCAACGTTGGCGGTGGCTCGACGGCTCGACGGCTCGACGGAATGAACGGCAATTCCTCGACTAGCTAAAACCACCCGCTTAGTCATCGCTTGTTTTATCGACTATCGCTATACGCCTCCCTTCATCCATCTTCTTTGCGTCTTACTCTTCCCAACTTCTTCCGTTTCTTTCGTGATCGAACTCTTCTTTTATCGATTACCTTACGAAAATCATTTATCAAAGATTATTCGAATCTTCTTTCGGTCGAAAATCTATACCGTTAAAACCAGAAAGGTAAGCTCGATTAATCTATAAATGAATATTTATTTTCGATCAACTCCTGTATAATTTCGTACAGACAGCGACGTTTGACTTACGATGAAACGAAACGAGCGATTCAAGTCCGATGCGGATACGGAAACGTTTATACGTCTGAGCGATTGTATTTATACACGTTTATACGTGTCTATACCTACGAATATCCGCTGATTTGCTTACACGAAAGTGTCGGTAAATTAACCAACATTTAATTCAAAGCGACCGCGTTTCTACTTCGTACGCAAACTTACCGATCCCTGATGGCGTTTCTACGATTTATAAATAGGCGAATTCTAAAGGGTGATCGAATAACTATAAAGTAAATTATACATTATCGTAGAAGATAAAATATTTCTTATTCATGGTATTTTCAATGTACGTTTATATGAATTTCTAATTTATCCGTATTTTTAAGGTATATTTTCATGCATGTGCGTGTAAGCGTATTTTTTATTTTCACTTATTATAAATCAAGAAATTGTTCGAGTCAGAAAAATTTCCTTTAATTTGAAAATGAACCCAATTTAAATTCGATAATTCACTATCTAAATCCATCATATAATTTATTTTATGATTATGTATAATAACAAATTTCAGATGTAATATACCTTTTGTAATTCAAAGTTAGAGGCAATTTCAAGTGCGATCGTTATTAAATTTTAATAAAATGAGCAATAAAAAAAAGTTCAAAATATAATGCAATAATATTTTATACATCAATTATATTTATAATAATTCGATTTAAATCTTATTTCTTTTTTTACAAATTTATTAGTTCATTTCTTTAAAAAATAATAGTTTTGTATAACCATTATCTACAAAAACGCTTGCAAATATTACTAGTGCTCTATTTTCACTTACTTTTAAATATATTTCTAAATATAATTTCATTTTTATAAAAATATTTCATAATAGTATGATTTATTTAATAAATTTATAATGTCATGATAATTTTTTATTTTATCTTATTCGAAATTTAAAAGTATATTTTTAGAAATCTATAATTGATTTATCAAAATAATCTAAACTTTAAACTTTTATATATTAAAAGATACATAATAAATTAAAATATTTTAATTTTAATTCCGTGAATATAGATTAAAATTATTAATGAATATGAATTATAAATGATCAAATTTTATCAATTAATAAAATTTAAAGAATCCGTAAAATAAAAGAAAATAAAAAAATATAGATTAATAAATGCCTATACTCTGTATCAATCCTTAAAAATGTTTGATAAATTTATTTTAATGTTATAAAAATTAAAAATAGATATTTTAGCTATCAAAAAATAATTTATTCATCTGAATCAAACCAATTAAGTAAATGAAATGATAATCACGATATAAATGAATAATTACAAATAGATTTTCTATTTAATTACAAAAGTAAATCATGTCATTTTTCGCTAAAAATTATATGGCATAAATAATATATAAATACACTCATGTATGTACAAAATACATATATATAATTTTTCGTAATCCGTTCAATAAATCATAAAATAAAATTTTAGAAAAAGGAGATAATATTTTAAAATTATTCAATTATTTGATAACTAAAACATGCAAGAATAAATAATATTTTCTTATAAATAATAACGATTTAAATGTATATATAAAAGTATTAATAATAAAATCTTATCATAAGTAAAAAAACTAATTGAGTAAAAAAATGTGTTAAATCATAATAAGATTATATTTATTAAAGTCAATCGACCGAGAATATTAAAAATAAAAAGAACTCTCGAGACAAAAGCTCTCAGTTATCAAATGGAACAATTATCAAAAGAAGAGAATTGCTAATAACACAAACGACAGATTAAATAACATTATTATTATGGCGATGCGATAAGAGCATTCAATCTTAGTACCTCTTTGAAAAATTTTTTATTAATACATACTTTAGTAAAATGATAATTTTAATAATAAAAGTAAACGTAGATATGATCTATTGTCTTGATAAAATAATTTAATTTTTAAAATGATAAAACAATGAATATTATTTACTGTTACTTAAATAATAATAAGTACTTATAAGAGACTAAATTTATGTGTATTAAATATTTATAATATATATAAAATTAACGACACTAAATACAAATGTAAGATATTTACAAATTTTAAATATGGATTAAATAATAGTGATAATAATAATTATTATTATATATGATGATAAGAATATAAATAACTTAGATATATGTACATATATATAGAAAAAATAATATACTTGTGATACATTATATATAATAAATTACTTAATTAATCAATGTTAATAATAATACAATAATAATAAAAATAAAATTATTAATGTACTAAAAGTGATATGAAAGTAGTCGATAAAGGAATGGGATCATATAAAATGCGGAAATGCAAACGAGTATTTAATAAATTACAAATGAACGTGTAAATCATAAAAAAAGATTAATACATATTTAAAATAAATATTTAGAAACAGTTGAAAAAATGAGTATATATAATTCCATATAAAATAAATAGTTTTTAATTTTGAATACTTAAAAGTTTAATATAAATTTTAATATCTTATATTTCAGTAGATTTTTAAGAATGTTTTATACATTTGTAAAATAATTTTTTCAAAAGATATCGAACCTTTTTCGATCAAATTCGATCAATAGATTTCCTTTTACCCTTGATTTAAATATGTGTCAATCTTTTTTTTATGAATTACACGTTCATTCGTAATTTATTAAATATTCTTTAAAATTTCCGCATTTTCTATGATCATCATTCTTTTATTGACTACTTTCATATCACTTACATTACATTAATAATTTTATTTTTATTATTATTATTATTATTATTATTATTACTTTTATTATTATTAATATTGATTAAATATTAAAAAATGACAACAAACTTAAACTTGACATTTCTCATTATTTATTAAATATATGTATATCTAAAAACTTTTAAAATATTCATACGAGTGTGAATTACAAGAAACTAAATCTATTCGTCTTTTCTCTGTCGATTACTTGTTTTAATAAAAAATGTATGTAATGGAAGATTTATCACTATTAAATGATTATTATTAATTTGATTATAACTTGTAGTATCTCATAATAATGTAGTTGTTATTTTAGCTAATTATTGTGGGCATTATTTTAGTTTTGAACAACTCTATACGAGGACGTGAAAGCCAATAATACATAGTAAACTGAAAATGTCAACACTGTTAATCTCAACTTATATAATGACTTTACTATATAAGTTTTACTTATAAATGAAATTAAAGCAAAATTAATAAATCCTAATAACATTTGAGTTTTAATGATATTATAAGTTCTACTTTTTAGACATTGAAGCTGATATTATATCACATGAATACTGAAAGAACTAGAATATTTCGATAAATTAATTTGATATTAAAAATTTTAATAAGATTCAAAAACAAAATCGATTTGATATTAACATTTTGAGTTTTCAAAGTTATTTATTTTATAAACAATTTTGTTTTTAAAATTTATAACGTATTTTTCTGATTTAAACCATTTTTTAAATTTCGAAATTTATAATAATAAAATTATTATAAAAATGATATATAATGTTAATTATTAAATTTATTAATTTTATAGAGAATTATAACTATTAATTATAAAATAATTTATAAATAATAATTTAAATAATATAACATATTATAATCGAAAGTTATTTGTTTTTAATAAATTTATTATAGATATTTGATAAGTAATTATATTTATAAAACGTGTTATTTTTAAAACATAAATTTTTTTTATCAAATTATGAGCTTGTCAAATTGTCAAATTTCATTGTTGATAAGGATCGTCAGTTGTATTATACTGACTCGCAGCAAATATTTTTACATGTTTTGAAAATGTTCTTAATATACTATTACTTGAATTATCGTAACGAATAAAAAAAAATAAAATACAATTTGATTCATCGGTATTAAGAGTTAATTATTGAATTCTATTATAATACGATAACAACGTTTTAATTTTTAATTTTAATGATTGAAAAAATATATATTATTTGATTTTAGGAATTTGAATTTTGATCTAACGATAAAATTTGAGTTGATGGTTGATTAAAAATAAGTTATTTCGAGAATAGTCAAGTAGTTTTCCGGCTGGAACTTTTTCTTTCTTTCTATGTCTGTCTCTATCTATTTCCCTGACTGGAGCGGGTGCGTACTCGCGTCTTCGCGAGTGTACATGTATTAGTGAACACATTTACTCACGGTAACGTGTTACAGTTTCTAGAACTACAGAGGATTATTATCATTGTCAAGCACCCATGCTAATCTGCCGCAGATCCACTTTGAAATTCACCGAGCTCTGAACGTATGACAATGAACTGGCATTGACTGTTGGAGACAACCGGTAATTGTTGTCCGACTATATACATCCGCAAATACACTGGGCGGTTATTCCTTCGACTTTTGGTGAAATGCATCAAGCTCGATTACTCACGTTTCATTGGCATTTGACATATTAATATCCTTGCTATCCTGTGGGATTATGCGTTTATTCCAGTACTGCCGATAAATTGCTGAAACTTATTTTAATGCTTGCATTAATGGTGACTTTTAGATTAGTGACTTTTAGACTATATTTTATCATTTAAAAAAACATTTATTTAATGACAAGTTCTTAAAAAGTTTGAAAATCCAATAATTAGCTTATAATTTTAAAACTTAAAGATCGATAGCTTCGTTGTACAAAAATTTTTGTATTTGAGTAACAATTAGTTAAATTTATTTAGTAATACAAAAAGTAACATAATAATATAATTGATTATATTATAGATATTATATAGATTATATATTATATATTATATAGATATAAATGATATATTTAAATATAAATAAAAATAATTATAAAATCCTAATTTGTATTTTTTCAAACTTTCTATCCTTAAAAAAACAACTTTTTGTTTACAGGCTAATAAAAATTACGAGTATATTAAGTATATATGTCTAAATTTAATTTTTAATCTTTTAAATTATTAGATTCAAATTAATCTGATTTATTATACAAATAAATAAGTATATTATTTTATCAGAACATATTGAATATAACTTTTGTTATCAACGCATAAAAAATTGAAGTTACAACTTAAGAGCAATAATATTTTAAGATCGACTCTTATATAATATAATTAATTATGTATTTATAACCAGACACAAATTTAAAAAATTTTGGGACTTTTTATATAAAACATGACATTTAACATAAAACGCTAAATTTATTGACGTATATTTATCATGTTTAAACTCCCGTTTCGCTGAAAATTGAAGCAAATTATAATTTATATGAGCTCGATGGTATGAAATTAATTACTACCACAATAAATTATTAGCTTTTGTTTTGCATTACAATTTGATTAATAATTTTTGAGGCTATCAATATATTATGTATTCATAGTATTTTACTAAAAATAATTTTTCGTATATAAGCGGATAGATAATATTGGTTCAGGTATTTGTCTCATTTATCAATTATATCAAGCAAACTCTTAAACAAACTCAATTTAAGAGACCTAACTTTAATGCATCGAAGCTAAACTTAGATATTATTAATCATAAAATAACTTGTTTAAAGTAACTCTGTAAAAACATTAATAATAATAATAATAATAATAATATATTATTTGCTACGAGAAATAGTTTGTTTACAAAATTTTAATGTTTTAATATTAAAACTATTAAAAAGTAAATCTTACATAATGTTTATAAAGGTTTTAATATATTTTTGTTACTTTTTCAACTTAATAACAATATTTATAACTCCCAATTTTATATTTTATATTTAATGAATAAATTTCTATTAAAATTGTTTAATTCATGATTTTATACGACGATCAACGTGTATATACTTAAATGACTTTAGAATAAATTTACATATGAATTAATTACTTGCGAATTGTACCGAAACTAAAAATTTTTTACTTGTAATAATCCATTGATGAAAATTTTGAAATATACTATAAAATGTACACTGTAAAAATATTTACAAAATTTATTAATGTGTTGAATATTATATTATGCTGATTAATATCGATAATATATATTAAAATTACACTAATAACTATTTTCATGGTTATATATTTTTAAAGTAATGAAAAAAGAATTACTAATCAAAAAACGAGATTGTTTATTTATTAAAATAAATTTGTCATCGAAAAGATAGACTCTTTGATTCAATCATTGAATAAAATGATTGGATAAAATGATTGGATAAAATGATTGGATAAAATGGATGGAAAGAAATAGTTGTATAAAATAACGAACTAAGATAAAATAAGATTTAGCAAAAGAAAAATAGGAAAAAGACTAAACGTCTTTAAATGAAATAAATTATTACGGAAATCAGTATAAAACTTTTAAACAACATTGAAAGATGCAAAGAGTCTGCGAATAGATTAAAAAAATTAAAGTAATAAAAATGCTATCGCCCAACGAAGGCAATTTCATCGATGCATCGACGATATGCAGGGAGTGTAGCGAAAAACAAAGAGAAAATAGAACGATCGTAGCTTTCATCGTGAAAGTCGATAATTTTGACGCTTAGCACCCGCTATATTCGTCCCGAATAAAAATAATAAATAAAAATAGAAGGGTAAGAGGAAAATTGTTAAAAATATTGTCGTATCGCTTATTTTAATTTTCATTCGAATTTTAGGCATCGCGAAATTTTCATCGCGTTTTAGGGAATCGCGTTTTAGTGTGATCGGAGAGATTTGGCTCGAAAAGCCGCCCAAAGGAGGAGAATTTGTCACCGCACAAAAAGCACAAAATTAAATTTTGCTCCCTGCCAGTGTATGGCAGTGCATATACTGGCGCGCAATATACGAGAACTGTGCGCGTGTGCGCAAAAGTGCGTGAGAGGGTGAAAAAGAAGGACGGGGTGGGCCGTTGCGAGTCCTCCAATAGCGTTTAGCGGCACGTTAACTATCGTTCGGCTTTGGCCCCGAGGCCAATTTCGCTAACCCGGTATTTACCGATGCCCTCGGCGCTGTTAAATAAACTGCGAAAAGAGAAAAGAGAAAAGGATGGGGTCGGGGCCGCAAAAGCAAGTAAGTGGGAATCGTTCTTTCCGTCGTTCTCTCCGTCGTTCTCTCCGTCGTTCTCTCCGTCGTTCTCTCCGTCGTTCTCTCCGTCGTTCTCTCCGTCGTTTTTTCCGTCGTTCGTTCTTACGCTCCTTCTCTGTGGGTTTTTCTCGTGCTGTTCGTATCGTTGGAGAGAGCGGGAGAAAGCCAAAACTCTTCTCGTCCCTTTGAAATGTGATCGGATCTAATTTTCGTCGTTGCCTCGTGTCTTTTTCTCTCTCGTTGCGTCGATGCTCTTGTGACCCCCTTATCAAGGACGCGGTAACAACGTAACAGTTAATTCGCCCATAACGTCAATGCGAATTGCTTTGCTCGATGGAGGAAACTTTAAGTGATTCGAGATGGATTTTATCTAGTTCTCTTTTCCTTATTCCGTATACGATGTATTTTTAAAGTTGGGTGCTCTCTATTACTCGATACAAAAGTGGTGAAATTTCCTCTGATTTTCTACATGTTTCTTTCCGTCCCGTACCAAAAAATATTTTTCATAATTTTAGAGTGCTGTACAGCTACGAAGCTTATTCCTTTTTCCCCTTTAATAATCTAAACTAAATTCTTCCATATTTGTTAACAAATCTCCAATTATTTTAAAATTTTCATTAGTCGTATATTACATTACACTATCATGTATCTAAATATCTCTTAAATAAGTTTAAAAAGTACAAACTATTTCTTTAACAGTTTTATAGTGAGATATCACCTTTTAACGTAACAATTTTATTGCTCGAGGATAGTTGTACGTAAAAATTGTATTCAAATACGT
This sequence comes from Dolichoris vasculosae, assembly GCA_018907195.1. Classification (NCBI taxonomy): domain Eukaryota; kingdom Metazoa; phylum Arthropoda; class Insecta; order Hymenoptera; family Agaonidae; genus Dolichoris; species Dolichoris vasculosae. The sequence continues at coordinate 703,109 of JACCHY010000005.1, read as the reverse complement.
AAATACTATTAAATGGTAAAAATTATCTGGTGATCGAAGCGACCAATAATTTAATTTCAAATATTTGGAGTGTACTTATTGTAATTCGTTTTTGTTTGTAAAATATTCGAATCATAGCTCCCGAAGATGAATAAACGTTTGTAGGATTTGGTGTTCATCGGTTTTTTTCACTAACGAGTGAAATTGAAAAATCAAAGGAACGAACGAAGCGTCGATCATCGATCTCGAATCCGAGTCCACGAAGTCGTAACGGATCGAAAACTCGAAAAATACGGAGGCGCGAATAATTTACGGTGAGCGTAAGAATGCATTGTCGACGTGCAAAATACGAATGAAATGGCGGACGGCGAATCTTCGGTCGTTCTTTAACTCATCGTTATCTCGATGAAAATCGATTAACCGATGCTCGTAATTTTATCCTTAATCGGATGTTCGTCTCTCTCGCGCACTCTCTTTATCCGTTCGAGTCTCTCCAGATGGAGAGTGCAAAAGAGGCTGACTGTGACTACACGCTGAGTACATATGTCCGGGGAGTAGTAGCGGGTCAACCCGGAGGCCTTCGCTCGCGCTTCTATTTATCTCTGCTGGATACCTTTGTACCGAGGGTATGGAATACCCTTTCATATGGCCATGTGTCGCGCAACGAATTCTCTCTATCTTTTTTCTGCTCGTTCGCTCTCTTACTCTATCGAGAGAAGAAGTAAAGGCACTATAGAAGGAGAGAGAGAGAGAGAGAGAGAGAGAGGAAAAAAGCGAGATGTTCGTTCGGTGTCTCGGTGTTTAGTTTGTTTCGACGTTTCGCATTCTTTCATGTACTGCGGACGTACATCGAGAAAGTAATGGAGTTTATAATTACTGCGTTTGTGCACTGATTACAAATTTTGATAAGGGAACAAAGGACCAAGGGGGAGGAGTGTACGCGAGGTCTAGTCGATTCTTCCTCGAGCTTGAGCCCAGCGGTGGTCTACCGTGGGCTCAATTTAATTGCGACGCGATGCCATTGCGATGTAAGTGTCTTGCTGAGATTTTCGAACGGCAGGCCCAGAAATGCTTTGTGAAGAACTTATTAAGTTTAGATTACATTTGTAGATACTATTATAGAGAAATATAATGGCACATGCGTTATTGAGAACGAATTTTATAGAAAAAATAGGCTGTAGATGGATATTCGAAAAAAATGCATTCGTGGTTACTTCTTATTAAAGTTTTATAAATGCGACAATTTTTAATGAATTATTTGTCGTTTAATCAATTTTATTTAAAATTCAATATTTAGTTTATTTTTACATATCGTTTTATATTGTTTTTTATCTTTTCAAAGTACAAAGACTTACATTTTATATATTTTATACCTCGTATTTACTCTTTTTTTAAATTTTTCAAAACTCATTAATGATATTTTTAAAGAATAATTATGTCACTGGTTTATCGATAAAGTATTATTTATATAAATTCTTGTTTATAGAAGGAAATACCACTATCAATTCGAATTTATAATGTTGATACTGATCAAATGATTCTAATTTTAATTTTAATTACTATACCGCGAATTCATTTGATAATGACTGTAAATGCATATGCGGTAATGCAGTGTAATAACATTCTTGCAATATTTCAAAATTCATTCTTGAACTGACTTTTACTTTTTATAACTATATAACCAGAGAATAAATTATGTAACTCAATTTCTACAAATTTATTATTATACTTTCATTAATTACATTAATCATAAAATTACGAAGACTTTCAATAACGATCACTTGCATTTTATCGTAATATATTAAATTATTTATCTATCTATGTATGAAAAATCGAACAATTAGTAATAGAATAACTAAAAAATTCCTAGTTGATATAAATAGAATATATCGTAAAAATATTTAATAAAATATACAAGAATTCTTAATAATAATTTTATGATATATTTATGATATGATAATCTTTACTTTTAAAAATAATGAATATATGTATATATTGCTCAATATATGTAAAATATAATATGAATAAAAAATTAATTAATAAACAATTAACTTAAACCTGCTAATTAATTTTATATAATAATGTTGAATATTATTTTTAGCTTTCAATATATAAATCCATTAAAATTAAAATTATATGGATTTTATAATATTAAAAAATATAGCTATAATTTTAAACGTTTCTATTGCATATTTTGTTATTTTTAAATCATTGTTTGTTAATTTTACAATTTACTGTAAAATTAAAATTTATAAATTAAAAATATATTGATAATACTTCTACTACTGCAACTACTACTACACTATTACTATTACTACTACTACTAATTATACTACTACTACTACTGCTACTTATACTATTACTACTACTATTATGACTGCTAGTACTCGTACTACTTCTACTACTCCTACTACGATAATTATACAACTATTAATATATATATACTACTCAAAAGGATAAAATCTCCTTATTGATGATGTTTTATTTATATACTTTTAAGAAAGTAAGAGAATAATTTATTAAAATAAGCTAAATAAAAAAATATATATATATTTTTTAAATCGTTTATATTTTCTGTTTTTATTCTTATTATTACATTAATTAAAATAAATCATTAATGATAATTTATATTATAAATAACAGTGTTAAATTATGATATAATTTAATAAAAAAATGCTCTTGAGTTAATTTCTTTTAAATTTTTTTATATATTTTAACCGATTATACAATTATTTTAGTTTTTTCAGTTTACTCGACTATTGGATCAAAACCATAAAGGATTTTTTGGAAAGGTTTAACTATATTAAATACTGATAATTATTTTATGTATATATATCGTTAATCTTAATGTATCTCTATTTATTTATACTTTTATATATCGAAAATGTAATTTTTTTAATAATATTGTTTTCTATATGTGTACGCGTATGTGTATTTACTTAATTTTTATATACGTGAAGTATTTATATTCGAAAATAATTATTTTTTATTTTTGAATTATTTGATTTATTTCTAATAAGTATCATATTTAAGTATATTACATAATATAATCTAAGAGTATTAGTGACGGAATAATGCACAAAATTTCATAATTCATTATTCTATTCATCAGGTTAAAATAAAAAAGAATGTTTAGAAAAAGTAGTGCTCAAAATAGTAAAAAAAATATGAATTAATAAAATTTTTCTAAATTGGACGAAAACTTGAAATAGTATAAATAATAGAACAGAAAATTAATTTGATTACGTTTTTAGTTAAAAAGTCCTTTAAATTTTGTCTCCAATAAAATTTTGTATTTTAATTACAAGCATATTAGTAAAATTTATAAAAAGTTTTCTGGATGATTTAGTTTTTTATTAATTCTATATTATTTGTTTAATTAACTAAAATTTTGTCAATAACTTTACTTTTACACAATTTTTCTTAATATATTATATTACTATTTTTTGTAAGAAATTTTAAATATGAATACTTTAAATACTTCAATTTATTGTTAGAATAATAAAAAATTTTATACGGTACAATATCTTAAATTAACACTGCTTCAACACACAACATATAAATAAACTTATATATTTTTGCAACAAACTTAATAAATTAACTACAAAATATTCAAAGTCCATTCTAGTCTAGACGAATTTGAAATTAATTGCATAGATTTTTAAAATATATTATAAAAAATTACAATAAAAGAAGAAAAATACATATATTTAGTTTGGTATATAATTTTAACATTTATTATTTTCCAATTAATATTCTAATTTTCAATAATTAAGATATAATATAAGATTCAAATTCTACAATATATTCGTAAATGTGAGTTACCATGAAATTTATTCTGTAATACTGTAACCATCTTTCATTAATCTTATTAATATCTTGAATTGTAGTTAGTTTTCAAATTGTTGATTTAAAAATTTTTTTTTTAATAAAAAGTTTGAAAAAAATAAAAAATATTATTGAAGTGTTCAGAAACTTCGAACTATTAATAAAAAAAAATAATTTATATGTATTAGAAAAAATTTTTTTATACTTAAAATATCTTTAAAATGCTTTAAAACGGATTATCATTTTTATGATATAGTTTAAATTATAAAATATGTTAAAGCAAATTGAATACTATACAAGAAGAGGTTCTATTAATTGAATATAATTATTCCAAAACTAATAGAGAGATCATATAGTAAATATCGAGTTTAAAATTTGTTATCATTGAAAAATGAACAAAGTTGTGTTCTAATATAGTGTATAAAAACGTTTTTACCGTAACGTTTCTTACACATTTTTGATCACAAAATGCATCAATATTCGAATATCTTTTACATAAATTTATGTCAAAAGAAGAACGTGCGGTATTATAAGAAAATTTCCATAAGAATTTGGAATTTAATAAATATACTAAAATTTTTTCTATATTTTAAAATAATATATTAGTAAAAAAAAGATATTTTACGCAATACTTATTTGAAAACTTTGTATAAAATATTACGAATACCTTGCATTTAACCTGAATAGTTGTTTATTTCATTCACGTTCCTAATAGAAAAAAATAAGAGAAACAAAAAAAAAAAAAATTATTGGGTGGAAAATATGAATACACTTATTTTTAGACAAGAGGAAAGAACTTACGTATGTACGTATGTAGTATTACCTACTGTGGCGTATTACGTTCGAAGAAAATATCTTCTGATTATTTTGCATCAATGCGGTGCACGTCAGCGAAGAAATCACAAAAGGAAAAATTGAGGTAGTAGATTCTTTTTTTCGCTTCCTCCGCTTTACGCGGATATACGCGTTCAAAGTAAAAATCGTACAACGCAATTCGAAGAGAGGGAGAGAAGATGGAAGAGGTTGAGGGAGAGAGGGAGAGAGGGAGAGAGAGAGAGAGAGAGAGAAACGGTGGCGGCAACATTGGCGAGTAAAAAGAAGAAAGCTCGCGCGAAAGGCAAAACGTCGTGAGCATATACACAAACGATCCTCGACCGACGTTGCTCCGTGGCTTTTTTTATAAATTCGATGTGGCTGTTGGTATATACAAAAGGTCACATATACATGCACCAGCCATGTTTGCGGGCTTATAAATTGGGTTCGACGCTGAGGATTTTTCTATTAGGGTAAAATTGGTTCTTTCAACCACCACCAGAGCTGCTCTATCCAACCGCTGCACTCCTCGTTTTTTATTTTTCGTCCCTTTTCCGCGCCCTTACCATTCGCGTATCCTTTTCGCATTCTTCTTCCTCTTCCTTCTGCTCTTCTACACTACAATATTCCATCTTTCGTCCATTCGCGCTCGTTTACTCTGATTTTTCATCTCTTTCTTTCCGTGAGATCAATTTTTCCTTCCTTCTCCACTGTTTCTATTTTTCTCTCAATCAGCGTTTTCCCTTGTGTCGTACTTCCATTTCGTATCGCATTTTTGGCTTTTTATTTTTTTTCATTTAATACATTTTTCACGCTGTTATTGCTTTACTTGTTTCGTTCTTTTCTTCAATTATTATATCTTTACGAATTTGCTTTTTAATCCTCTTTTTGGATACAAACTCTTTCATTTCCCCGAATTTTTACTCTACGAATCACGTTTTATTATTTTTACGTACACCATAGAAATAAAGCAACTATTAAAAAATTGATGTATAAAATGATTTTATCTACAATACCAAAACCTAAAATATGGATTAATGTATAGATAGATCATTAACGTACAATTATACATTATGTTTCGAAACGCATTTATTTTGTTCCGATCCGATCGAAAGAAAATAGTTGTAGAATCTGTAAATTACATTTCTCTTTTGAACTTTTTATTTGATTACTCGTAATGGTATTTCATGTATAATATTTTATAATATCAGAGTATTCCAGAAATAATTTATCATCTTAGAGTATCTTGATCATACTTATGAAATTTGAAACGTTTCCTGTTTTTGCATTATTCGTATATACGTTAGAGTGCAAATGACGATCGACGATGAATAAAATGCAAAGAGTTACGAGTAAAAAGCGGTTCGTTCCCGAAATGTTCTATGAAATTTGATGAAACGAGTACTGCCATCCGCGGGATGCATAATCGTAAGGATGCACTCTCAAAAGCCGTAGCTCACTCGTAAAAAAGTAATGGAGGCAAGTTCGATGAAATCTTCGTTGTCCCGAGCAGTGCGTCGTGCTTTCGTCGCAACAGCTCCACTCAAAAGTCGATATTTCCGTCAACAGCATTATCGGTGCTTCCTAACATTCTGCCTAGGCGTCGTTCGTATAAACGACATTACCGATCAAAGTGCCCAAGCCTCTTCCACTGTCTTCTTTTTCCTCTTTTTCCTCTTTTTCTCTTTGACGTTTGCCCTCTTTTTCACTCTCTGCCGGGTTGCGACATTTTTTCCTTTTTCCGCGGGAATCCTTGTTTCGCTTGCTTTCCTCATCCTTCGCCCTCGTGAAATCGCGTCCCGGCTTCCATTTCCGATACAAGGCGCGAAAGCTTTCCCTTCTCAGTAGTTTCCGCTATTTTCGTTCTTCTTGCTGTGTTCTCTCTTTATATTTTCCTTATTTCCTTTCTAGTAACTTGAGCAGCGTTGGTGATTTAGCGAAATTATTGACATTTTTTAAATTCACTGTGTAAAAAATACTTAATATGGAAAAATAATAATCCCCCATAAATAATAATAATATTATTTTAAAAAGATACATTTATATTCAAAGTTATACCGTTCAATAATGTTAGAAAATATTAAATTATGGAAACTAATTTTAAATAGTCATAAATATAACGTTATTATAAAGATTGCAAAAGAAATTACAAGATAGATATTACAAGACACGAGTATTATCAATTTATTAACGTAACACATGCGATTTTATAAAGTAATTTAGAAATTATATTTAAATATATAATTGCGAAGATATTCTGTCTTCGATATTTAAATCACTTCAAAGTTTATTTTCATTATCATTCATAGTTTATTTAAAATTTTTATGTTCGTACACTTTAGAAATCAATAATAATTCAATATAAATTTTTAAAGTAGAAATTAAAATGTTATATTTCGATAATATTTTTACCTTCAACGAGCCAATATTTTTTATATTGACTAATATTTCATTTATAACGAAAAAATATTTTTTTCTAGGATTTTAAATGTATATTTTATGATTAAAAAAATATATATTGTTCCAAATACTTTTTATCATAATAGTATTCTAAGTACGAATAGTAGTTCAATGATTTTAGCATCATAAGTAAATAAAGTTAAATGAAGGTAAAAAAAATCTATTTTGTTTAAGATTTTATAAAAAGTCAATAAAATTACCGCTAAATTCGTTTATACTGTACAATAATTTCTTTTATTATTATTGGTATTTTTTATAACTTAATTCTTGACCACTTAATTTTTTGTGATACAACTTAGTTTAGACGGTATTTGACATTTTATTACTTGAAATGGTTTCTGATGGTTCTGCCACAGTATTTCATCAATTTAAGTGATCTTTTTCTTCAACCGTTAGCGTCGGAAAATTTCTCGTTAGATTCACTTTTCAAAGATGTTTGACACGTTATCGTCCTTTTTAGTAAATAATGGAATCATTTAATGACCATAGATTTTCGTTTCCAGTTTTATTATAATTCCATTTATTCTTCTTTTATCAAAGTATTACTGTCAATCACCCATTTATTTTTATTTAATATTATTCAAGGTACATATTCAACCCATATATATAGGATAAATAATGAATTCGTTTATTGAAAACTATCTGTATTTTCAAAATATAATAAATTTTATTAAAGTTTTGAATATAAAAACAAGATTTAGGAAATAATATGCACGAGTGTAATAATTTTTCATCTCAAATATCAAATTTATTTTATTTTTTACGAAAATTTATTTAGTGACAAGATTAATAGAAGTTCTTTAATCGTACCTATATATATATTGGATTATTTTTCTTGCTGTTTATAAAAATAAAAACAATAATTCATTATTGCATTTTTACAATTTTTATTTATTAAATTTTACATCATTTTTGTAACTTAAAAAGATTCTTTTCTACACCGTTAAATACATACCGCTTACAACTTATCGATGTTAAATTTTATATTTCATTCTAGCTTTACAATTAACATAAATTAATGCTAATTATCTTTAAAGATGTATATATATGAAAAAAATTTTTTTAACCATAATCAAATAAAAACTTCTTCTTTCAAACTTTTTAAACCAAGAATATTGTATTAATAAATTTATTTATTTTATAAAACAAATAGTTATACAAACGAATAGATATCTATTTAAGTACATTATAAAATTCAATCAATTTTTTTAAATTACAGTAAATCACGCAAAAAATATTTAAAATATTCTTTCTTTATAATATAAAAGAAATATGATACTTAATACTTTAGAATTTAATTTAGAATAATATTCTGTGTATAATGATATTAACGTTTAGATCCTTAATAACATAGTACTAAATATCATTACTTGAAGAAATAAATTGGTGCTATAATTCTTAATTACATTGTTGTTATGTACCTTTTTAAAATATTTAGAGATAGTGGATAGTATAGCGATAATCTACATTTATACAATGCTTGGTAAATGATAACGAATCGATATTGAAAAGTTATACATTTTCTTTTTACATAATAATAAAGTTAATTTTAGCATCAAGAATATTTAGAAAATAATATTATATATTACGATAAATTATTGATAAAAATGCAGAGAAATTAAATTAAATAACTTAAGTAAATTAATTTTAAGTTTTATTTGTCATTTTTAATCTGACTTTAATTTTTTTTTCTATAAATGATAAATCGTTATAATTATTAACGATACAAATTATGCAATAAAAACAATTTATTCTATAACATATACTATTTGTATTTCAATTTTAATTTTTATGAAATACAGTATTTTAATAAATAATGAAATGGTGAATAGAATAAATAAGCAAAACTGTGTTTGCTATAAGAATTTTTAAATTTAATTTTCAACATTGGTGATTCTTCAAATGAAATAACTTACGATCATTATACATATTTTTGTAACAAATTTTACTTCATAAATGATTTCATATTATTTTGATCTAGTTCATAGACAATATTTTTAATAATAAAAAATTAATTAATCAAGACTCTTTTTTAAGGTTAAATTCTTTATAAATAAATAAAATTACAACTAGCTAAAAAAAATATAATTTTTTCGTTTATGTATAGATAATAAAAAATATTATTTTCCAGTTTAATAATAAACTATCTATTGTATTATAATAAAAATGTATTAGCAGTTTATAAACATAATATAATACTTTGATAGTATCACGTAACGTATCATAAATCAATAATATAATATAACATATAAAAATGTAACAAATCTTTAGTCTGAAAAAAAAGAAAATAAAAATTAAACGTTAACGATACAATTAGAAGAACTTAAAATAAAAAAAGTTTAACTTAAAAATTCAAAATATAAAAAATAACAGTTATATTTGTATAATTAATTTGCCATAACATTTTGATTGATATTAATATATTGAGTATAGCGCATCGATAACACAATTTATGATAATAAGCGTCAGAAGAATAAATTACTTTGTCATATAAAAAAGGGAAAAAGAGGAATATGCGTATAGTTCCAATGAATTACAGGCACAATCGCTAATCTGATGCAATCATTTTTCACTAGCCCCAACCCGAATTATTAATTTCGTTATCACGGTTCTATGTAACAGTGTAATTGTACGGTACGCTTCGTCATTTTCATCTGACATTTTACATAGGAGGGTTAATTCCCTTCCCTTTATTCTTCATCGTATCGGGAAATCGAATTTTCGTTATAAAATGGTGGACATTGTAATTTTACTTATTATTTTTATTACGTTTTCTTTTATTGAATTATCAAAAAAAATTACTGAAGATTGCTTGAAGTTCATTTATGCTATTATCTAAAAATATGTTATAGTAAATCTCCGACTAATTAATTCATAAAATAATCCTATATATATATATATGACAATTAAATATCGATATCATTATAATTGCATGTGCATTTTTAATATCTGAAAATTTTAAGTTTTATTTTTAATTATTATTAATTAGTAATTAATAATAAAATTTGTGATCAATTTAAAATTTTTAGTAATGTTGACTGTCTGAAACATAAGTAGTAAAATGTGTAATTTTCAAAAATGTGTGATATTTGTCATAGATAAATTAAAAAAATATTATGCTATGCTTAATTAAAAAATGAAGAGGCTGTTTTATTTATATTTTTGAAACATACATTTAATAATCGAATTTTAAATTTCAAATGATAAACTTTATTTATATCATGTTATTTTTAGTATCAATATAATAGAACCTTTTTATTCTATTGTTAATTTAAACAAATCTTTCTCCTAAGTTATAAACTTAATTTTAATTATAAATTCACTTTTTTCATTTAATGTTTCATAGCAATATAAAAAATAATTATAACAGTGAGTTATAATTTATATGTAATTTTTTATTTGTGAATATTATACAAGAAAATATTATTGTACAGGTTTAAATATTTTTTTTATTATCTCATATTTGAAATTGTTTTAAAAACATAATAATCTACCTCACATATTATTTATTCAAAAATATTTTAACCATAATATCATGAAATTTTTATTACATAAGTTTGATTTAATTATTTTTATATATTTGTAATTTTTTAAAATAAATCTCTACTATATTGTATTTGAAAAATCTATTGTTCTAAATGTTTGTATAAGATTTTGTAAAAATATTAGATGAATTAACTTTATCTTCTAATTTTATTACCCAATGCTTAATTGAACATTCCCAACTACTTATTTATATAATTAATTATTAATTATAATAGTTACCAATTATAATTATAATATAAACTGTATTTTTCGATAATAAATATTCATCTAGTAAATTATTTAGAATTGAATAAATTTTTAAATACAACTAATTTTTAAGCATTAATTACATGCATAGAATACCGTCTGATTTAATTTCTTGCAACATAAGAAAATTTGAATCACTTTTAGTAGTAAATAGGTAATATTAATATTTTTATTCGGATATAATAAAAAAATATATAGATAATTACGATATATTATGTTATAAATTCATACACAAGAATTTCATTATAAATGGATCATTACGTTACTTAAAATTAATAATACATAATTAAAACGTTTATTATAAAAATGTTTATTATAAAAGTTTAACCAAGAAAAATACAATAATTTATTAATAATTTTATGCCATAAAATTATCAAATAATTTATAAATAATTTGAAGGCATAAAATCTTTACAATTCGCGCAATTAAAAAAAATAGCGCAATTCAAAATTGTCAGATTCGTATGATTATATTTATTAGTAAAATCTAAAAGGTGAGATTAATTGTCTTTATAAAGTCTTCCCGAGTTTGGCAATAAACAAATGTATTTAATTATCAACATAATTTAAAAAATGTATAAATTTATACAAAGTGAAGAAAATGAAGTAAAAAATATTCAAATTATAAAATTTATAAAAATTAAAAGAAACAGATTAATTGTTCAATGAATAATTTATTAAATATAAAAGTTATAAAATTCATTATATCATTAAAATTAGGTATCTTGAAATATTCATTTAAAATAGATGGAATGAATTTTTTCTTTTAAATAAAAGTTAGAGTAAAATATTTGCTGTACGATAAAATAAAATTTATATACAATTATACAAGGATAGAAGAATACTTTTACATAGCAGCGTAACTTATTCGTCATAATTATATGAAATATATTTAGATTTAAATATGTTTAATTTGGCCTATTTTTACGTTTGATTATACGTTTGATTTGGTATTTATAAAACTGCCTTAGTCAATTTAAAATATTTACTAGACCTTTCTGGAGTACCGAACATACACATTATTCTTTACGTTGTACCTGAAATCGTGCTTCCTACACCATTTATAAAAGATCAGCGAAGGTTACATACTCAAAAACTGCCCGTTACCTTAGTAAAAGTAATCCAGCCACACGGATCTCTGCAAAACGACTTATACACTTTGAAATATCGTAGCAATGCCTGTAACAGTTGCCCGGACCAACTCAATCGCCATGTGAAAACGACGTGAAATGGGATTGATGTAATTTGGTTACGTCCTAACGCTAAAATAAGAGAGAGAGAGAGAGAGAGAGAGAGAGAGAGAGAGAGCCCTAAAACTCGAGCGCCCGTCGGGGTTTGATTCTAACGACTTATGAAGTCAACCTAAATGACCGGGCGTGTATATACACTCTTTCGACGTCGGTGGCTCTCGGAGTAACCCGCGGCAAATCCAATAATCTCTAGCCCCTCGACGTCAAACAATTGCTCGCCCATTAGATATAACATTGCAGTTTCGTATAAGATGAAACGCTCTCTCTCTCTCTCTCTCTCTCTCTCTCTTTCTCTCTTTCTCTATCCCATTCATTCTTTAACTATCTATCCACCGCCCTATCGGACCGAATAAATATTGTGAAACAAGAAACATACAGAGTGGGTGAGGGATGATGAAGAGAGTGAGACTGGAGCAATTGACTTTTCATTGATTTTACGCCTGACCTGCTGTCTCTCGATGAGATTTTTCCGTTTCGCGGTTACCCAGCCGGACATATCTCCGGATGGTCCTTCTTCCTTCGAGATTTCTCGTAGATGCGCGCGCAGAAAGGAACAATGATAAAACACCGCGAATAGGATTTGGTAGTCGTGTTTGTTGAGATTATGATCTTCGTTTCTCTATGACTTTCGCTTTTGTCTTTAGATGGGAGATGGTCCCTTTGTGCGCACAGTATAAATTCGTAAGAGAGTAATAGCTCGTTTAAAAGGGAATTATGAACTGAAAAATCAAGGAGGTTATGAGTTTTTTATCCACTTGCATCCACTTACTTTCTTCGCACACGTATCTTTTTAAGTAATAGAATTCTCTTTATCTAACGTTGGTAAGTTATTATTAATTACAATTATAACAAAATAATAAACTTTACATTTAAATTAATTTTATTTGTTTAACTATATTTACTATTTTTTTTATAAAATCATTTAAGTAATTCCAAATGTTCGTAACAAAAATGGCTTTTTAGTAATAAAGCAACAGATACTTACAATCGTTCCCAAAATACATCTAATTTATATAATTCATACATCTTTTACTAAACAAAATGATATTATTTTGATAAATATCATTTTTCAGACGACTTTTTATACATGATATTAAAATAAAGATACAATCTTCGGAAAAAATTTGTTTTAATATTATAATTCAAAATTTGAATGTTTTTTAAAGCTTTGCTTAAATTTATTTAAAACTTTGTGCAATTGTCAATCTAATATTTCGTTTATCTTTGTTTGAAATTGTACTTATTAATTCCAATAAATATTTAATTACTTCTAATAAATTTTAATGAAATATTTGTAAAAGAAACACTTAATTTTATTATATATTTTCAATTAATGTAATATATAATATTTTATTGTTTTATTATCATCCATCGATCCAATAATTATTTTTCATTCGGTATAAAAAAACTACTATGGAGATAAATTTTGTTCTTAAATAGAAAAAAATCTGATATACGTATCGCAAAAATTATTTTAATCGAATTCGATAAAAAAATTAATTAAATCTGAAAAATTTAGATAACAAAGGTATCAAAGTTTACATAAATATTAAAACCCAAATACCGAGGTTTTCTATCAAATTATTCACTTTCTATAAGCAAATTATTTATCTATTCTAATTATTTATCAATTCAAATTATCTTATTATCTTTATAATTATAAAACTACATATTTAGTGTATTTTTTGTATTGAATTTTAAACTCTCGAATACGAAGTTTTAAAATACATTGAATATCATAATACATAAATAAAATATATAAATAATATTATATATATTTATAAAATTAAAAATGAAATTTAATTGTAGTAAAATATTATTAATCAGTAGTCCTAATATTTAATCATGTTTATGAATTTCAGAAAGCGATTCTGACTTTAGAATGATTAGTTATCGTTAAAAATGGAATAAAATTTTTTGATAGGATACTTTAAAAAGATTTCTCTATAAAAATTTTAAATCTAATTTCGGCTAGGTATCCGCAAGAAGCATCATTAATGAAATATGACAAAATCTTTATATCTATCAAACTAAAATTTACATAAATGAACTTACGCAAGCAAAAAGCGATAACAAAAAGTGTTTTCCTAGGTTTATGTTGGCAGTGTTACCTTGTGCAAAAAAGACGACGCATAAGGAATGAAAGAAGCTTTAACTTTTCCTTATCGAAAATAAGTCGTTAGCTAGTCTTTCATCTCGCTAAACGAGTTTTCGCGGCGCGCCACGCGCAAACTTCTTTCTCCCCATGTCGTTCATTTTTTCTCGGCCTTCCACTCTCTGCTCTTTCCCGCCCGTCTAACACACACACGCGCGCGCACACACACACACAAGAACGCGCACAAGCACGCGCACACACACACACACCAAAGAAAAGTCCCGTAGCGTCGATTCGCCCTGCCTCGCTTTAAGGGATTTTTCAATTTTCACCAGGCAAACTAATTCAATCGCCCATTCGTCCAACACCCGACGAGTCATGCGTGCTCACCTTCCCTTCTCTTCTAGAGCTGCACTGGACAATCTTTCCGTTGCCATGCTTTATTAAATTTATTTTGGTTTTCCATATTCTTTTTTCTTGTTACGTCGAAAAAAGTAATTTTATAAGCTTTTAAAATTACTTCAATGTCATTTTCTTTTAGCTTTTCTTCAATAAAAATAAGAGCGATATCTATTATACTCTTAAATTTATAAATAATTAGTAATAAAACTTATAAGCTCGTAATTAGAGTATTACACGAATCTTGTTTGAAACTAGATCTCAATTTTCAGGTCATTCTTTAAAAAACTATATTAAATTATTATCAAAGTTTTGATTAAAAAATTTATGAAATATTAATTTATGGTATAAATTAAATAAAGCTTAGTTAGAGAATACTTTTTGATAACGATGAATATTTAAATTAGAGTTTACTAAATAAGATACATGATATGTTCGGTATTGGGTAATCGCTGAATATTATATTCTACTTAAATGATGTTTTTCGATTACTATAGCAATTCAAAGTTGATTCAGAATCTTTTTGCATTGTAATTTACATCGGTAATTTATATTAATTTTTCTTAAAAAATTAGTTATCGATTATTTATTTTTATAAAAATCTTCTATTGATTCTAAAGTCGTGATATGTTATAAATACTTAATAAAAGTTACTTGATAAAAGTTAAAATAAATTAGTAAATAAATAAATTTATTAATAAGAAAGTAATATTTTTAAAATTTATATCGCTAATTCTAAATATAAAATAATACTTAATAAAATGAATAACAAATTTGTAATTAAGTAAACTAATTTATATAAAAACATAAAATTATTTATAATAAGAAATATTCTAGTTTTCTACGCAATTTAAATAAAAATTTATAATAAAATTTATATGCATATTTTTCATAGATTGGTTGAAGAATACATAATTTTAATTTACGAATGCTATTTATTTTTATTACTTATTAGAAGTTAATGATTTATAAAATACTGTATTTCTTAAAAAATTCATATTATTTAAAAAAAATATAATCACTACATTCAGTTTTATTAATATTTTGTTGCGTATATTTTCTTAAAAACCAAATATAATAAACGTAAAATAATAAGATAGATTTATAAGAAAGTTAAATAAAAAATATTAAACTTTTTGATCTGTTTTAAAAATTGAAGTACTAAACTAAATAACCAACTAAAACAAAATTACTTTTTATTATTTTTAAATGTATTTAATAAGTTATTTAACAGTGCGTAAATTGATATCAAAATATATTATCATATTCTAACGAATATATAAAAATCATCTATATATATATATTTTTTTTTAAAGAACTCAATTGTTTAAAAATGGTATATAATTAATAAAATTTGATTCTTTAAAATTATATATATAATATAGCATACGATTAAAAATTTTATGCCATAAGAATATGAATATTATTCTTTTATATCGCAAATGTGCAAATGTTGTACTCAAATACAACAAATACATAAGAAAATCAACGCAAATTAAACAATTTTTAAGTTTCGAATCTCGGAACGCGAATTATATATCACAAATTCATATTTATGATTATTATAAAACTTTAAATAAAAAACTAATAAAATAGAATAACTTTTTATCACAAAAAACGGTTTTAATAATCATTTAATTAATTAGCAGAAAATATATTTTTTGAGTTGAAAATGCGTTATAATATATAAAATGTTGATAGATAGCTTTAATATTTTTTAGCAAGAAGTGAAAAACGTTGTACTCATAAGGAAATAGTAAATTACTTTAGTCATAACTTTATTCCAAAATTATTAAATGCTTTTTATAGGTTAATTAAAATTTCAATCCCAAAAAGTACTTTGTATTCAATCTTTTTCTATCAATATAAATATAATGTAATTACATTTTCGATTTCACTAGAAAAGTTTATTTTTAAAAATATATAAAAACTAATGCTTTATAAAATTATAATAAATTCAATAGAAATTGTAAATTAAAATGAACTCAATTTAAAAAAAATTGTACTCATCTAAGTAAGAATGAATAAACGATCATCTTATTTTTTGAAGTTCACCGATTTAAAACTCCCTGTGAATATTATTTGGATGCAAGTGAGTTCGAATAAATAAAAATAATGCTAATATTTTATAAGTTTGTCTTATTCCTTTAAGATTTCGTTATTAGCACTTTAAATTGTTGTATCTAATCGATACAAATATTTTACTAGGATAATCTAGTTTAAATTCGGAATAATATTGTAGAAGGAATTCTTTTTCAGAAATACACCAACGCGAATAACATATTCGGTGATTTCCCAGATGCACAAGTACATATATGCTCGAGTACCTAGCAAACGTAACTTAATAAAAATTGGTTAAACTTGTAATTTTCTTTGACGCTGTCGAATCTCGCGAACATTATTGGTACATATGGGTAACATTATGGGTTGGCGTAGGTCCGATAGAGACTAAATTCACTGTTTAAAACAGCGAACGGATAGAAAATAACGAAGTTTAAAATAAGATCCGCGGAAAGGCGAAAAGGAGAGAAAAGTGGAAAGCTCGTGTGGCTCGGGTGGCTCGGGGAAGGAGATGCTGCACAGACGAGAGGAAACGCGCAACAACTCAACTGAGCTTATCACCGAAGAGAAGCGCGCAAGCTCGCCCTCGGTGAGCTCGTCGCGAGTCTCCGCGTCAGCGCAGTCCTACTCGAGGGGGTTGAATTTTAATGGGGAAGTAACGGTTTCCCGGGGCCGTCCGACAACTTCGCAGCTAACGCTCGGAGCGCGGATTGGCCGCCGTCCGCACAATGGCTCACGAGGGACGCGAGGGAGGGTGAGACAACGCACGGAAACAGCCAGAAATCCTCTTAGACGAGTGACGTCTTTACGCAATTACTCGTAATTGGACCGACCTTATCTCGACTCTTCTCTTTCTCTCTCGCGTTCTCTCTCGCTCTTTGGCGCAATCTAATTAGACATAGTGAATAAGAACGAAGGCTCGTCGGCGCGAAAACATCGCCTCGAGTTATACGGTTGCGCGAGCGCTACACTTCTGTGTTGAAGAACCGCTGCTACTTTTTAACTACTCGCATGCGCTATTTTTACGAGACGCGCGTGCGAGCAAAAAGGACAAAAGTTGGCGGGACATGGATGAAAATACGGTTAACGCTCGCAAACTCGAGTTTCGCGAAGAACCGAGCTTTCGTTTCGAATTTTCAATTTAAATCTTTTATGATTTTTGGTAAGGGATAATTATTTGATGCACCACGAGGATGCCCAGCGGTTCAACTCGAATCAAAGTCGATAGTTGTAGTTCGTTGTTCTTTTTATATTACGGTGCTAGAAAGTACGAATTTGCGAATAATCGGTCGGAACGGTTAAATCTCGGAGAATAGAATAATAGTTATGTTATTCGGGATAATTTTTTTATTGAAAACTGTGCTTATTATACTTATAAAGTGACAGATTTTTCTATAACTTTATCTAAATTATATCAAAGACGAAATTATCGTTCTTTATATAATTTATAATACTATATAATCAGTTTTTAGCCGATTTAAAAAGTTGAATATTTTTTACTTTTCCTACTCGTTCAATGAATTATGCATCGATTTCTATTTAAAATATGAAATTATTGCAAAAGATAAGTGACTTAAATATATACATATAATACATAA
This sequence comes from Dolichoris vasculosae, assembly GCA_018907195.1. NCBI lineage: Eukaryota > Metazoa > Arthropoda > Insecta > Hymenoptera > Agaonidae > Dolichoris > Dolichoris vasculosae. The sequence goes on along the minus strand of JACCHY010000005.1, from coordinate 684,834 downwards.
AATATAATACAAATAATATAATATTAAATAAATAATGAACACTTTTTTCCATAATTTTTAATTTTAATCAATTTATCATATATTTTATCGTCAAAATATTAAATAATAAATAATTTAAAATAAATATTAATAATTTTTCGAATATTACTTTCAAAATTTAATATAATAAACTATTTAAATCATATGTATTGTTGAAAAATGATTACAATAATGTATTTAATAATATCTTGACAAAAATGAAGTATGGATCAATAATATAACGGAAACATCAATTTTTTGTATGTACGATTATTGATGAAATTACTTTCATTTAAATATATTTAATTATTTTATTATTGAAAATTTTTTTTAGAATTTGTATGAAATTTTAACATATTTTATAATGTTTAAAAAAACTTGATAAAAACTATTTACGAAATGAAATTTAAAATAGATTTTAATAGTAATATAATATTTTTAGTTGAATTAAAAGTAATGCCGTTCTGAATTACTATTTTTATTCATTGATAAATAGACCTTAATTAAAATATTACTTTTTTATTAATCTAAAAAAGCTTAGTGCGTCTCTTATTAAAGCATTACTCATTTATAACGATCGCATAAAAATTAATTATAAAACTATCTTTGAATATAATAAATAAAAAAAAACTGTAATCTTACAGAATTTTTTATATTAAAATCTCTGTTATTACTAATTTTATTCTACTTGATAAAAATAAAAAATTTTTCTACGTAATTTATATATAAAATTTATTAATATTTTTTTATAACTCTTGACAAATATAATTTATTAAATAAAATAATTAATGTATAGAATGATTATTATCACACTTAGTGAATCCTTGATAATATAAATATTGATATAATATATAAATAAAAAATTTCTTGTCATCAAAGTTACTGTCTTCTTAATTTAAAAAGTATTGAATATTGGGAAATATTTTATCGGAACGAATAGAAAAACTATGTATCGTTAAGTAATAATGAAAAAGATAAAGATGTGCCTTGTTATAAATGTGCAGTTTTTTAAATAAATGGATATTATCGAAATGAAACAGATATAGTCATAAATATTTTTTTTAAATAATTAAAAGATAAAGTATCATTAAAAATTTATTAATATTAAAATTTTAAATGTATACAGCTTATAAAATTGAGGTGGTAAAAAAATCTTTTACACCGATTTTTCAAATAAAATTACAAGTCTGTGTGTAGTTAATTGACTATTTAAAATTATTATTTTGCGATTCAAAGATTATTATCTTCCGATAAAGTATGACTTTTCATGCAAAATAATAGAATTCATAATTCGAATCAGACGCAAAAAATCAAGAAATTTTCACATAAAGACACATTTCCTTATTAAAAGCGACGATGACTTTTTGACCGAATAGTATATATATATACATAATAATAATAAGACTTTCAAGGACTTATTATTAACGCGTAATTTATGCCAATAATAGAAAATTTGATATATTTTTTTATAATAGTATTTAATTAAACTATGTCTCAAATTTTTTTTATTTTACTCTTATATTAATTATTTTAAATATATTTTAATTCTAAATAAATCTTCGATTAATGATAGAATTCAATATTTTCAATGTATTATATTTACTCTAATTTTAATAATAACATAAGTTGATTTATCACGGAATAAAAGTATTTAGTTACAAAGTTAAATCATATGTAAATATTTTAAATAGAAGAAAATCATTATAAATATTATTTTCATAATAATATTTATTAAAAATATTATTTAATATAAGAAAAAATATGAAATAAACATTTTAAAAATAAACACTTACATTCTACTGGGTAATTAAAAACAGAAGATGTTACAAAATTATTCCTTGATAACTAATAAATTCTATAGAATTTTGCTAGAGCCAAATCTTCACATACATTTTAATATTTTTATTGAAAAAATTATTATATAATCTGACAAAGTATTCTATATTTTAAGAAATAAAACTTAAAATATAATCTAATACTAATTATACTAAGGATAATATATAACTATTAAAATTCTAAATGCAATAAATGTTTTTATTAAAAATAAATTAACTTTAATTATTATTGAGCAAACTACATTTATATTTCTAAATGAATAGGGTAGGATAATGTCACATAAATAAAATATATAAATACAATATATGAATATAATAGTATTATGACTCGATATTATAATTGTAATTTTAGAACATCATCATTGTAATATAATAATTATTGTTATAACTTCATATATATAAGAGTATCACTTTCATTTATCTCTCGTCAAATTCGTTTGTTTATATTCTTTTGTTTTTGTTTTTTCTGTATAGACGTATTTAATAGTTTGATTTTCTTATTAAAATTCTATAAATTTATGTTTATTTTATTCTTAAAATTTTATTTTTTATAATATTGTGTATTCACATATATATAAATTAAACAATCGAAGTAATAGTCCATCATTTAATTTATTCATTATTTTCTATAGTGACTATTGATAAGTCGTAATTATATAATTAATTATATTAGTGTGACCAATTTTTTATCAAACTATTAAGTTTTAATTACAGTATAATTAAAACATATAACTTTGTAAAAGTTTAAAAAATTTATAATACTCAAAAAATTCTGTTTCATTTTTGTAATGTTGATTCATCATTTTTATGATATTCACTATTTATCAAATACTTCAGATTAATTAACATCTTCATCTAAATATTTATATGATTCTATAATATATTTCTTTAACGAAGTTTACATGAAAATCATCTATTAAAAAATAAATTATTAAAAGTATACATGCATCTATGTATAATTATATTGTTATTGTATTTTTTTATTATATTTTAATAGTAACATCCATCATAGTATGATTATGTTTCAATAGTCATATCAATTATATTAGAATATATCTGATTTAAAAAAATTGTATTTCAAAGTAACTGATTATTATATATCTTTATTTGCATAATATATGAGTTTAATAATCATTTAATAAATTTAATAAATTTTTATATTTCATCTATTCGAGAGATTTTTACATTTTACAAAAATAATATATAGAATAATTTTTGTTCAGTATAACATATATGTTTTTAATTTTATGATGAATATTTCAAATGAATACGTATATTATACGCAAATAAAAATATACATGGAACTCTTTCTATTTATATATATATATATATATATATATACTCTCGATTTTCTGTTATTGATAATTTAATTTAATAACTTTAACAACTGAATTCATGTTCTAAATATAGTTTGTTTATAATATTTTTAAATATATTTTATTAAAATTATTATGATTAGTTCACTTAATGAACTCAATATTTTTATTTTTATTTTATTTATCGACGGTTAATATTAATATACTTCCTCCAAACAATAAATTATTAAATCCATACGTTTATTTGTTTTTTATATTAGAATGATTTAATTTTATCAGTGCAGATTAATCGCACTGACATCTAATAGTATTCAATAATTAAATACCTTCAATTTTTATATTTGTATAATTACATTGTATGTAATATTTATCTGTCTTATCTCAAATCTGTATACTCTAAACGATAGCTGATAATAAATAATTAAATGATACTATGCATATATTAGAAATGTAAAGAATTAATAACTTTTCAATTTTGTATTTAAGTAAATTTTAATATTTTTCAGAATATTTGCTGATTTTTTAATCGTAATTCATTAAAATTAAATAATGTCGATATTGTTAAAGTTATATTATCTAAACTGTATATATATTTATTTTTTATGTATTCTATTAAAAAATATCTTTAAAATTTTTGGATTATTTCTTATGAAATATTTCTTAAAATAAACTTGAATGTATTTTCTTTTTGAAAGAAGTTTTGCTGCTTTAAATAATAACTATATAAAAAGATTAGTTTCAATACAAATCAAATTGTTCAAAATTACATTGTTTTATGGAATATTATATACCTATGAAATAATTTATCTAATTATTTAATGTACTTTATAAAAATTTTTCATATTTTTATGAATTGTTTTTTAAACAATGTTATATTAACTTAAATAATGTTATTAAAATGAATAGCATAAATATATTAAAAATTATAGTTATCTATGTAAAATTTTTACATGTCACTTTTTATAAAAGTCCAATCAACTTTTTCCCTCGCACCCTTATTTTTTTTAAACAAACCTTATATACTAGTCTAATATATTAGTTGAGTTAAAATTGTGAAGAAATTTATTAAAAAGATAAAATTGAGTAATTACAATTGATGATAATTATATTTAAAAATAATAAACATAAAAAAAATCTGATAATTTTGTTAATCATTGATTACTTTTGATATATCTTAAAAATGTTTTAACTAAAATTTAATTAATAAATAAATTATATTTCTAAAATACTCACAAAAAATCAGTTAAAACTTAAATACAACGCTAACTTTGTTTATGTTGAGTATTTAAATTTAAAATTAAAATAGATACATATTAAAAGAGTTAGTATTAAAACCATTCTTGAACGAATTTTGAAAACTTATTTTATAATTATAATTTGAACCATAAATTTCTAACACAGAATTGCTACAATTATTTTATTAGAATTATTTCGTGATAATAGGTAATAAAAGGCGATCAAACCATTTCTTTAGAATAGTTGCCTCATTATATCCTCCAGTAAGTACGTCCTTCGTATAAGCTGACAAGATCCAAATGCGAAGGTGTCAGGCGAAAAGGTCGACTTCGTGTTATCGAAATCGAGAAATAATTAAATGAAAGCATTTCGCTCCTGGCCTTGATGAGCGTCTTAACGAGGTTCTCTCGAATTATCAGCAATTATCGAGCCTTCGACGTAATTGCGTTAGCTGTACTGAAGTTGGAAAAGGTGCGGCTAAATTCATTTCTTTGGAGGTAGCGAAGCCTATCGACTGATTTCCGCGACTCGTTTCATCTTTGAAAATTTTTATCGAACTTTACTTTCGCTAGAATTTACAGTAATATGAAATATCATAATATGTTTCCAAATATTTATTAAATGATGTTGGTTAATACACATTTAGAAATTAAAAACAAGAACATTATGGATTGTATGCAATAAAAATAGTATAGAATAATATAAATAATTTTGCGCGGCACATCTTTTTAATAAATCTTTTTTAATAAATTGCGAAAATATGTTCCTTGGCATAACTCATATCAATATTTTGAAAAGAAATTCTTAAAATTATTAATTTTCTAAAATTTAATTTGGCTAAAATTATATTTTGGATTATATTATGGTTGCATTATGTATCGAAGTATCTGATCTAAAATCCATTGATAAGAGAAATGAATAATAATAAGACGGAAAAACGGCAAAAATCCAGAAAGACCAAATATCGTGAAATCGCACACCTAAAACGCGCGATCATCGAATTACCAGTATAAATATTTTCAGAAGCTTGCAAGACTCCTCTTACAATATCTCTATTGTCACGGACAATTGAGCCCGGAAAAGACTCTCAGGAGCACCGAGTAAAGTCGTGTTATGAGCTGTACTTCAGGGAGCTCGAAAAATATTTCAGTTGTTCATTCACACGGTGATGGATACCGAATCCCATGAAGATTGCATCGAAGCTGAAGAATCGCGTGTCATAAGACGAGGTGAACATAAAAGGAAGCACTCAGTCGCGCACACGACTCAAAAATAGCTTATGCGCAAAATAAGACGAGAAGGCGCATCGGTAGCTTCATCTGGTTTTGTTGCTTGCATGTAATAGCAAAATGAGACGATTTTCCATTGTTAAACGCTTATTCTCTCATTCTTCATAAATGTGTGCTTTCGAACGTAAGTTCCGTGAATTTGTGTTGTGTATCGTCTCCTGCTTCTGCACATCCATTCAATTTTTAAACATTTTTTTAAACGCCCTCTTAAGATTTTATTCATCTTTTATCCTATATTTTACACCTAAGTTACAATACGTATACAAATTTTAAACAGAAACTATATTTACGTCAATTCTACCGATATTTTGTTATTAGTTACAGAAATACTTCAAACGAATTGCTCCTGGGTGAATAAGCATTTATAAATCAACTTACTTTTTTCTACAAATTAATCTATTTTTTAATATAATATATATATGAAATTTTTCCTAAATTCATTAAATTCTTTAAATAGATGTTTTTTTATTGATTGACAGATAATCAAAGTGAATTTACACTAACTCTTTCGAATCTAGAGGTAGAATTTATATACGGACTGATTTAATTTCTGCACATCTTATTCGATTTATCGATGGTGGATAAATTTAAAATTTCATATTTTCACATTTTTTAAATAATTTGATTCGAAATATTTATTCCAGAATTTAAACAAAATTTAATTCAATATCAGTGTTAAATTTTTATATTACGATTTTAATAATAAGAAAAATAAGATATTTTATGATTATTTTTCAAATTATGGAAAATATAATTTCAAGATATTTTATGTTATTCTTTCTGAAATATATTATAAATTTACTTTAATCGTAATTTTGATGTAGGGATTTAGAAAAAAAGATTAGAATTTATGAGTTTCATATAAAAGATATATAAATAATCTTTATAAATCATATGCTAAGTTTCTTAATTTTATAAATAATATTGTGTATTTATTGTTCAGAATTTATATTTAATTGGTATTTTAACAGATATTAAGTAAAATTAAATTTCAACATTTCTAAATATAATTCTAATTTATTATTATATATAGTAGGTAGATATTGTAATTTATTATTTTAATATAAATGTAAAATTTCATAAAATAATTTTATCGATATTTATACAATTGTATATAAATAAGGTACGCAAATATTTCTGCCAGTGATTTTCATAATCCTAAGGTTTTATTTTTATAAAATAAAATTTTATTCTTTCTATATACATACTCATTAATATAAAAAGAGATAAAATATAGATTTATATTTAAATATTTATCTATTCGTCGATAGAATGATATAAAATTTATAAATTCTGGTGTATATTAATTTAAATGTTGTAACAAATAATACGAAAACTTTTAATCTATAATTCTTTTAAAATTCCAATACAATTTAATTATTTTCCGTTTTAATTAAATTGATAATTAAAGTTAAACTGTCGATTATAAATAAGATAGATTATAAAAAAAGAAATGATGCAAAATTTTTTTTTAAATCTAAAGCTGAAGCACTTAACCGATTAAATGGAAAAAAATTTGTATTAAAATATCGGAATAAAATATCGTAAAATCCATTACTTTCGAAAAGGGATCGGAAGATTAATAAAAAAAGTATCTTTACAAAGCAATACATTTTAAATACAGTTTAAAATTTACCAATGTAACGCATTGAATCTGCGGATGCCTTATAGTACTTTTAAACACATTATGGGCAACTCGGCACCTTGGCATCTCGGCACCTTGGCATCTCGGCACCTCGAACGCAAAGTACCATTGCCAGCGTGAAAAGAATAAGAACCGCAAACGAGCTCTAACGAATCAAATTTAATCTTTAAATAGCCTCGAGTTTCATAGCATTAAACGTCTCGAGCGATTGGCTCGAAGCTTCGTCGGCGAGGCCGCGAGTCCCGTCCCTCATCGAGAAAAGCGAGCCTCTTTCATCCCTCATCGAGAAAAAGGGAATAAAGGGAGGAAAAAAGCAGTATTTTGACACCCTGTGAAACGAGCCCAGCATGTGGCCCACCCAATTAGGAGGCGTTCGTTGGCGCTCGACGCGGGACTTGAACGAGCTCTCGAGACAAGACACAACGAACCGTCTCGGATTGTCCCGACGTGAGATCGCGAGGGAGACTCGGGTCCGCACGCGAGTACTCGGGGACGAGGACGGTGGGTATTAAACACGCGTTCACGCCTTTCCACTTTTTTCATTCTCTTTTCCCCCTCGCGGTCCCCCTCCTGCCCTACCAAAACTCCACGCCGTCTTTGTCGCGATTGTCGGCGAAGCGTTCAGAGTAAGCCAGAGGCTAATCTCGCGACAAGATTCTCCCATTGTTGTCTTCGCGCGCGTACGCGTATTATATCGCGGGGCTTTCCTCCTTTCTTCTTCTATTTCTCTTTTTTACGCTTCCTCTTCCTTCCCTTGCTCCTCTTCCTCCTCTTCCTCCTCTTCCTCCTCTTCCTCCTGTTACTCCTTCTCCTCTTCATCGTCCACGTACTTCTTCATCTTCTTTCTCGGTGGGCAAACCTGTTATTGGTCGACAAAGTTCTCTAGGTGCTTCTGCGCGTTGATGCGACCACTGTAAAATACGAGTCGATGTCACGTGCATCCAGTGAATCGAACGCTTTTGAAAGCTTCGTCACCGGCGCTATTCAACGGTTAGTTTGTATACACGAAGTTAAAATGAAAGGGTATGAAGTGCATTAGGTTAAGCGGAGAATGAGTCTTTTTTTATGCTTTTAAAGAGGCTTTATAAAGAGCTTAAACGGAAAGGACCTGATGCGCTACGTTAGGGAGGGAAATCTTTTTGTGCGCAGTTTTTAAAAACCGTTCTTAAGTATTATGCACTCTTTTGAATATTTAAATACATATATATATATACACATGTATATATAATGGTATAACCCTTTCGAACGTATTGGCATTCCATGCTTAATGTATTACCTTGCGAGGTCTGCTACTTATAATATGCAAAGCGTAACGTATAAAATAAAATAGGCGCGAACAAACTTTTTAAAATAAAGCCTTATTTCCGATCTTGCTAAACCCGAAAAATAAATTTTCTTTTAATCTAGGAAGAGATGTAGTATATTGTATCGCTGTAATAAACTTCCTCGATTCTCGGATAAAGCAATTCTAATTCTTTTCCGAACCTATTACTCGGTATTAATTAAATTAAAAACTAATTAAATATTCTTCTAAATAGTACAACCATAACATATTTTCAATTTAACGACTAATAGAAATTTGATTTAAAATAATTTGCATTGGAACTTATGCTCTAACTTACATATAGAGTCTTAGAGATTATTGAATCGTATATTACGATAAACAATAATATTTCATCAGAAACGCTTACTCAGGCCAATAGGGTGAGCATAATTGATAAAAAATATTTTCTTACGTTTATCACATTTGAGAAGAATCGCACCAAATAAAGAATCCTGTTTTACGCAACTCATCAATTGGAAACATGAAGCAATTTAACTGATGAAACGATACGGTAAATCGGCTCTATTTACACTAACATACATACATTCGTTAAGATATGTCATTGATGGATTCCTAACAAATATAATTAATGATTAGGAATTGTGTAATAATATTATGTTTCAACGATATAAATAAATTATTAAATATAATAAATTTAAAAAAATGATAATTGGTTAATTAGATGTATATATTTTTATAATGAAAACTGAAAATTTTTGCTTTAGTGTGCCAAATAAATATTTTTCAATAGTTATAAAATCTTTATTATCAACAAATTTAAATAAATTCATTTCTTTCAGGTAATTATGCTTACACTATGATTTTAAACTATTTTGTAAGAATAAGATTATAAATTTTGTATCCCACATAAAGATACATAAACAAAATTTAACGAAATATTTTATCAGATAAGTTTTGAGTTTAATCTTTCATAACTCCAATAGTCATTAATGAAATTAATACTGAAAAGATAACTTTGGAATACTACATTATCGATTTTTTAAAAAATGCTGCCATAATTCTTCAAAAATTTAGCTAATTTGAAGCTTTAAAATATTTCTTTGTATTTACGTTATCTTTGACTTGCACATTCGTAAACTAACAGAATTGTAAGAATTATAAATGTGATAATTTATCAAGAGAAATTTCAATTTCTGTTGCCATGCCGCCTCGGTCGATCGATCTAAGTAATTAATTAAATTTACACTACCAAAAAAATTTAATATCTTTACAGTTTTTTTATTTGTATTACTCAAAAAATATTTATTTATATAAATATAAAACACGAAGAAAAACTTTTTCTATTAAAATATAATTAAATTTACTGTTATTTTGATAAATACAAGAAACTTACAATTGTAATTATAAAAGTCTGTGTAAATCGCTAATATTTTATACGCACTTCAAGTAAATATAAAATTATTCTCTTCAAAAAATAACTGACTAAAATGAAAAAAAATTTTAATTTTTCAAAAGATCGGTATATCCGTAGTTTTAAAACAAAAAATATTTTTAATTAAATTTGTAAAAAGAAAGGAAGTAAAATATATTATTTCGTATATGCATTAATAAATTCAATATTTAAATGAAATTAAGTTGGTTTATTATCAGAAATTTTTATGGCATTATCAAATATAAAATTATACTCGTATTAAATAAAAAATATCTATAATAACAATTATATAAATATGAAGTTTATTTATATAATTTATTATTGGTATATTGAAATTTAATACTATTTAGTTTTTATTGTGACATTCAATTTACATGAATTAATTAATTTAATTTTATGTTGTAAAATTTAAAATCTGTTAAATAATTCGAATTTTATTGCAATTAAAATATATTTTTGAATACAAATATTACTTAAGAATGTATTTAAATTCATTATGTTCTAATATAATAGTAAAATAATCTTAACGTAGAAAAAATTGATAATTATTTTGAAAACCGTATTTCTAAACTGGGTTATAATCGTTCCAACGCACTAAACTTGTTCTTTCTGTAAAGGCTATTTAAACGTTTGCAAAAGTCTTAATTTTCTTTAGAATGACGATGAAACAGAAGCCAGTTTCCGAATACCGCAGCAACTGCGCACGTAAAAACCGAAATCGAATTCTATTTAAGGGAAAACCGCGCTTTCAATCACCAGCGATTAATATATCATTCACTTCCCGCTTCATGAGGTGCGTTACTGCACTGCAGTTACTTCTTAGAATTTAACGATAATAATGAAATTTTAGAATAATCGGATAGTCAATTCATAGTCTCTGAGTGATTTCACATTAGGGTATATAACGTACCCGGCTCGTACGTATACACACGTCGCTCTGTCTTTCTCGTTTTCTCTCGTCTCAGGATACGAGCACAAGTCATCGACAGGACGCGGCATTTGCGCCAGTGCAAGGAAAGACAATCTCCCGAGAGGAGATGGCCTGAGTTTTTTCAATTCACCGAAGATCTATTTCCTATCTTTTTGCCGCCGGATTCCGGCATCCGAATGACGATGTTGAAAAGAGCGACGAGGAAGAGGAGCAAGCTCGAAGTAAAAAGGAAAGGAAAACGTTGAAAGGAGATTTACTAAGAGAGCCGTTGGTAAATAATAGCAGACGGTACGTAAATTCACAATAACAGCACTTGCTTTTTCGAGTTTCGAGTTACTCGTGACTGATGGAAGAAAATTAGTATGTTCTCGTTACGCTCGGAAAATACGTTGCAAACTATTATAAAATAACGAAGAGCAATGTTTTTAATAAGTAATTATGTCGTATACCGTAAAGAGGCATAATTATTCAATAATTTTCAATTATTTTTCAATATACGTTATTTAGTATACTTTTAGTATACTTTTAGTATACTTTTAGTATACTATTAGTATACTCTTAGTATAAGTTTAGTATACATATTTTTTAGGATAAATTACTCAAAAGGTTAGAAATAAGTATATAAAATAATGTAATTTTACATCTTCCAATAAATAAAACTATTTTATATTTTTTAAATTGAATAATATATGAACTTACGGAATTACAAGAATCAAAAAATATATTAATATCTTATAAATTTTGTTAATAGCATCGATGTGCCAGGCATCGTTATCAACTATTGGAATCAAATAATATCAAGAATAATCAATAATCCGTTATCAAATTTTCGAACTTCCAGGTCTCTTTTTCATTTCTAGAATATTAAACGATATTGGTTTTCCAGATTGGACTTCAAAGAAATTGCCTAGTAATATTAATTTATAAATGAAGCTATACGTTAAATTCAATTAACGATTGCAATAAACGTAACGAAAAAGTACCAAAATACATAAATTTTCTTACCAAGATGTGTAATTTCTGTTCACGATGATTTTTATGCCTTTAAATAAAATGTCATATTTATAATAAATGATTTATTAAATAAAAATCCACCGATATAACTGAAAATGAATAAAATTACGTTCGAATTACGAATTGGTAGCATCCGAAGCATAATATGTAGTTACCCATCGATTTTCTCATAAGAAAAAAGTTAATAAAAAGAGAAAAAAGTTATAATCGGATAAAAAAGTAACAAGATAGAGAAACGCTTGGGAAATAGAAGAAACGAGAAGCAAGTTGGAGCGTCCGAGTGGGTAAAAAGTCGAAAAGGAAAGAAGAAGGCTAGAGCTTTCAGGAGAAAGAGAGCAAACAAGCGAAAAGTAAAAGCTCTTGAGAGGAGGATTATAGGTGTAGATGTGAAGCTGTTTGCTGGGAGCTACAACTGAAATCGGGAGAAGGTAATTTTACGTTGGCTAACGTAATTTCGCTTTTAATGAACTTCTGCGTTCGTTACGCTACGTTTCTCCGTCTCACGAGCAGCGATGATTATGCCTGAGCTGTAAAAGTTCGAGGAGAAAGTCGCCGGCTAGTTTTTGCCGTTCCCTCGCCCTTCCGGCATCTTTGCCCGGCCCTATGTCTCTTTTCTCTATTTGTCGGCGCTTAGAGTCCCACCACCTCCCCGTGGACCTAACTCTATAAAACCGTTACACACTTCTTCTCAATTTACACGTGATTTCTCTCGTTTTACTTACTTTTTTCGACCTTTCTTATCGTCTTTCGGGCCTGCGTTCCGTTAGCTAATTGCATAAGTGAACCTTTCGCGCGAAACATAGAACTAAATAATTACCTTTTCGATAATATGCAATTTTATTAATAATATTTGTATTTTTATAATTATATTATTAAACCTACGCTACTTCACGCGTCTAATTTATTTTCTCTTTTCGAATATTTTTTTATGATATAACGTACAAGGATACGTATCTTATAAGTAAAGATTTTTATACGTATACTTACGTATATACAAATGTTATTGCACTATAAGTTATTCAAGATAAAATATATAATTTTTGTAATTAGTAATATATGTACAGTGAGCGATTTCAATAAACTTTATTTATTGCTAAAAAATATCGAAACAAGTTATTTGATAACATTTTTAACATTGTATTTATAAACAGTTTTGGTATCTACGAACCACCGATATTTATTCGACACGCGTTAAAAGAATGTACCAGCTTACTTTTTTCTCGTTAAAAGAGTGATTTCTTTTCTCACCGCAAATATAGTAACAGATTTTAATTTAAATTCGTAATAAAATCTTTCTTCTACTTTAATCTCTATTGAATGCTAGCAGTTGTTAATTCGACGTCTCAAATTACTTTTAAAAATTTTAACCGATTTTTTCAAATTTCACTGTTCTCTTTAATTAAAATTATAATTTCTTGACATTTTATTAAATTTCTTTCTGATCCTTATAATAATTTTTCGTTTTCTATTATTTATTAATGATATAGTTTCAGTTAATTAGTTATTTTTCTTCAATTTTTCATCCTCAATAATTTTTTCATTTGTATCAATACAAAGTCTTACTTCGATGTACCTTCGTTATTTTTTTATAATTTTACAAATAAAAAATTATTTTATCTAGATAGTTAATTGATATTGATCATTTAGTAAAATAAGTTTTTTAATTAAATCACTTATTTCAAAAAATTCATAATATTTACGATGAATGCATTTAGATTTAAACATTTTATATAAGCATCTTATTTAATTAAAATTCATTGGAAAAATTTCGTCGTAAAAAAATCTTTAAAAGGACTATTAATTTAATTATTGTATATAAGTGATTTTTTAATTAAAAACTTCTGTTTTAAGTTAAAATAAAAAATTTTTTAAATTAAATTTAGTTTATTAAATCATTAATTGAAGTTATTTTTAATATTACAAAAAATATATTATTTAGTGAGAATAAATATAAATATACAAATATTAAATATTCATAATTATATATATATATAATACTTTTATTGATCTATAATAGTAATTATTACTTAAATATTTAAAAATATATTATTATAATTATTTAATAATATGACTGATGATATTAATAGTATCTGTTTACTATCTAATATTCATCAATACTTTCTTAAATACGAGTAAATTCATTAAAATATAATGATATCAAATACATTTAATTTATATAAAATATCTAAAAAAAAATAAGTCATAATGAGTTTTCTACCTTAATTAATTTATTATAAATAGAAATTTCTTTTAAAACATCAACAAATAAATCCATGCTTTATTTGTCAAATTTTCTTTAGGTCAAAGTAAATAAGCTTTCATTAATTTCAAAATTAAAGAAATAATCATAATTTCTTTTTCTTATACGAATTTAACTTTATTTATAATTATATAATAAAAAGTAAAATCTTTGTATGGTACATACTGTGATATACAGTAAATTTAAAATATATATTTTTAATATATATATGTATATAAATAGAAATTGTAGTCAATTCATTGATTTTTAGTTTTCCTTAAATTATTTTTAAAAAAATTGTTTTTATCATTGATTGTTTTATATTACATTTAAAACCCGTCTATTAATTATAAGAATAAATAACATATTCATGTATTTTATAATTTAATAATACATTTTTTTAATTTTTATAGGAAAATTATTTTTTTTATTAATTATAAGAGTTTTATTTACAGTAATTAAAAATTATTTCTTTACACTATGTAATAATTATGAATGTTAGAATTAATATATGTAATATTGTTATGAAATAAAAAAATATATATTACAAAGTTCATAAATACAGAAGTAAAATATTATTGTTAACATTTATATTAATGTTTGATTTGATATGTGTGTATATATATATATTTGTGTATGTTTCTTGAATTATAAATGTAATATAGAAGTTATTTTAATATACATTGTACATGCAGATCTTAATATGTATAAAAAGCATTTGATAAATTATAAAATTATAATAAAAAACAAGAAAACTTTATTAATGATATGTAAAGTACTTCAGTATTCAATAAAAAAAAATATTATTGGCTGTCATTTATGTAATAAAATTTATCACTGCACTATCATTATCCATGCTATTTAAAATGGTATTATCTGAACCATTAAGCGATACATAAACTTTCAAACATAAATCGGAGATCTTATATAATGTATTTAAATATATATTTTCAATTAAATATTATATTTTGATATATTATTTTTTTAAATACTTCTTTCAGATAAGGAAGAGAATATACAGAGCAAAATATAATTTAATTTTTTAATAAATATATTAAACTACATTATTTTAATATATTTAATATACAGAAAATATAAATGCACAAAAAAACTTAATTTTCTGAATTAAATAAAAAATTATAAAATTTACAAATTAAACTAATTTAAAGATATTTAAAAGAATATCATATAAAATATAGTTTATGTATCTTTATATTCATAATTTTTTTAAGGAAAACTAGATATTAATAATAAATAGGAATTATAAGTGTAGTCTCTATAATAAAAAATAACTTGTTTAATTTTTTTATTCTATTATTTTTAATATCGAAATGAATTAAATGAATGATATGTTCATTATTTAATTAAAAGAGGATTATATTTTCAATAAGATTATATAAGATACGTTATACTTATTTTATATTATAAAAACATATTAGTACATCTTTGTGAATTATAATTATGAAAAAATGCTACATTTTTTATTAAATCATAAAATCTCTTTGATGTAATTATATGTTGTTTCTATTCATTATAAAATCTATTTCAAATAAATAAGGATTCTTTTAACTTATAATATTTATTAAATATTCAAACCATTTATATTTATCAATATTCGATTGTTACAACTATCGATCTACACTTAATAACATGTTTTATAAAAAATTTTTTTTAATAGTTCTTCTATTTAAAATATTTGAACTAACTACTTACACATTACCAATGTATTTAAATTAATAAAATATTGATAATATATTTATCGATGATCGAACTATTAAAATATTAAAAAATTTATAATCATAACTTTTTTTAGATACTATAAAATAAATCTATATATTCAAGTATTAATTACATTTTAATATTTTTTATTGTAGATACATTAAATTTTTTTGAAGATGGTCGAATTGAAAAATTATATGAACAAATGTATCAGGTTTCTTAACTTTAAAAACTCATCGAAATAAATTTTATTTGCAATCCTTACAATACTTTGCCATTTCATCAATAATACCGAATTAAATATTATAAAACATACTTAATTAGTTCTTTTGTGAAACAATATTTTTGTTTAAGAAATAAATGTCATTATTTTGAATTATTTTGTATACTTAAAATATAAGTTTTGTTAAAATGCACTTTGTTCTTATCTGAATTTCTAATTTAATCCACACAATTATTATGATCTCAAAAATTCTTCATAAATTAGAAAATTTATTTTTAAATAATATATACTTTTTTAGCTTTCTTTATATACATTATAAAATTGTATAGTACGTTTCTATAAAATTTTACAATAGTTTTCTACTTATCCATAAATAAGTTTACCTCAAATTATCCTTTTGTTTAAAAATTTTGTTAATTTATAAAAATTTGATGTCTACATTATATTAATATTACCTAATAAAATTAATTATTTTAATTTCATATGTAAAAAATTTATATTTCACAATGTTTTAAAGGCAGTTTTTTGTTTTCTTTTACATATATTTGACTTTCGAACTTGATATAAGGATTTTACATTTTTTTAAAAAAAATACACCATCGACAAAGAACTTTTTTTTATTGATGTAATTTTTAAATAATATATCAATAATAAACTATCATAATTTACGATAAAAAATTTATCTTTTTTCAATAGTTCCAAAGAAAGCACCTATTTAATAATAATAATATTATTTCAAGAATTTAAATTTACAGTAATTTGCAGGATGTATATTAATTTAATATCAATTGCGATAAATAGCTATTATAAATTAAATTTTCATAATTTAATGTAGTATAATAATGATACTAGATTATTAAGTAGTGATACCAAATGGTTAATATTTACGTTAAAATACATTGTTTTTCTTACACGGAAAAAATATTTTTTTGATTATTAAAATAGTTTCGAAAGCAATGCAGATTGTAATATTTGTCTAATCAGTAATTCTTTATCGTTTATTCTTTTAAGGAAAACAACTACCTCCATGGGTTTTGCTTCTAACAACACATAGTTGAATAACTGCTTTCGTAATTGTAACATTGCCTCAAGTGGGATGCTCAAAGCGTCGTATTAATCTCTGACCAAATAGTTTGTATTGCATCGTATTGTTTCAAAATATCCTGTTTTTCATGAGCCCCATTGCAACGTATACTATTATCTAAAAGTGTTTAAGTTGATTAATTTACATTTACTTCTATTTTTTATCAAATTTATACATAATATTTTTCTTGAAACTATTTATTTATGAAACAGTTTGATACTCGTTGTACAGAGTTTACAGACACTGTAATTAGTTTAGTCAAGTAATTAAATAAAAATTTCCAGTATAATTCTTATTAAAATTAATACTATGAAATAATAAAAATAATAAGCATTTTAAAATTTCATTGTAAATTATTTTTTTCATTATTTTTAAATTGATTTCATACATTCTTCATGAAATCTTTTCTTTATTAATTTTTTATTACTATAGCGATAAACAAATGTATATACAAATAAATATTAAGAACTCTAATTTCTAAATTAAAAATGTATCCTTTTTATAAATTTATTAAACAATTTATGGAATTATTTATTTTTAAATTAATGTAACTACACATTTTTTTGTTTTTCTTCAACCTACCTTTAATCGTTTAATAAATTTTTAATTAAATAAATATTATACAGGTTATATTTAAAATAAATGAAACAATGAACTTAGTTCTCGATTTCAAATTTTATATAGAAATTATCGAATAACTGATGATAGTACCTTAAAAATTTTAAACTTTATTCATAAATTTATGTAACTGAATGTTTCGAATTTTATTTTTTATACAATTTTTATTAAGATTTTCCCTTCCAAATGTGAAAATAGAAGAATATTTTACAATTGCAATATCGAAATTTAGAATAATCCATTTTTTTATTATTTCATAATATAGTAGATTTAAGAATGCAAATGCATCACAAAAACGAAGAACACAATCAACATTTCACTACTATTGATTAATAAATGAATGTTTTATGTATTAATATTTATTTTTATCTACTAATAAATATCTTTATCAGTAATTATTAATTTTGAAATTAAATAGAATATAATCAATGCACCTAATTCAATGCACTTAATTTATAAGATCTAAGCTTCTTCATTATAATATTAAAGATAATTTTAATCTGATAATTATACTAAGAACAATTAGTACTTAAACAAATTTTTTATATTAGTATTCAAATAATTTTATATTTTTTAATTATTATTAGATAGATATACTATTTAATAATTAATATTTTAAATTAATAGAATATAAATATTTTCAATATTTGTATTTTAAATGTTTAGATATTTTTAAGATTTATTACAAATAAAAATTTTATTTCTAAATTTACTAATTAATAAAAAATATATTTAAAATACAAAATTATCTGATAATTAAAATCAGTATTATCTTATCTTCAAATTCTTTTTCTCACTTAAGACAGATCGTAGTTACTAATTTTTACTAGTAATTTCATTTTTATCAGTGCTTATAGGACTAATATTGTATATATGCCGTGATGTATCAAAAAATTCCAATTCTTTGATCTTACTTCTTTACTTATAATAATTCTATTTACTGAAATTTATAATCCAAAATAAAATATCAGAAATCAATTTATTAAATTTACATCTTACAGTTAGAGTTTATCAAAAGTTTTAAGTAAATAGAGAAAATATACAATATTACTAGGAATAAATAAATTATACAAGTTAAGAAAAATTTAAAAATATAAAAATATAATTATTATTTTTTCTTTAAAATATAAACATTTAGTTACTTAATATAGTCGGTAGTACAATGAAATTACAATTTTTTGTATTGCTTATGACATATTATTCTAAGTAACATTAATGATTTCTAACTTATATTTTTCTTTTTGAATCCTAAATTACCATTTTTATGTTAGACTTTACTTCATCCATATTATATTAATTATATAAATGTATTAGTACAATAATTCTCATTATAATTGACGATATTAAATATATAAATTTGAATATCCATCATAGTAAAAATAATAAAGTGTCAAGTTATATTTTTAATTTAATTTTAAATTTAATCAATTTTTTTATTTAATAATGAAATATATTTATTTTATAAATTAATTAATAACAAATAAATAATTGATTTAAAAATTATTTTATAAATTATTTTACATAACTTAAATTCTTATATTAAAGAAATTTTATTTTTATGTAATAAGATACTAATTGGTCTAAATAATTTATTAGGTTTTATTTGATATAAAAGTAATTATGGAGTATCGAATTATGAGATCAAAATTTTTTATAATCTACAAATAGAATCATTTTTCGATTAATAAAAGAATCTAAACGATAAAACTTAATCGATTTAGTACTATTAAAATCAATATTTATGATAATCCAACAGAAGTTATTATTTTATTATTTAAAGACGTTTTTATGTATAGTAACACGCCTTTCATTATCATTGACGTCATAACAAAATATCATAACAGTGCTTTTCCAAACGACAAGACAATAAAAACATATCGATTAGTTTTTTACAGGCGTTATTTAGATTGAGAAAAAAATTGTAATAAAGAATCTTTTTTTAGAAAATTTAAGTAAGTACAACATAAAAATATTACTATGAATGAAATACATTAGAGAATTTGAAATACTCATAAGAGTTACAGAACTAATACATTATTTGTCATATAAATAAACTATAAATTATTAATATGTTTCTATTATATATGTATATATAATTAAACATATTCAAAATAAATATTATTTTTATTTTTAATTTGATTTTGCAAAATTTTTGGAGAATTAAAACTATTATAATTTAAAAACTTAATTTCAAAAA
Source organism: Dolichoris vasculosae (assembly GCA_018907195.1). Lineage (NCBI taxonomy): Eukaryota > Metazoa > Arthropoda > Insecta > Hymenoptera > Agaonidae > Dolichoris > Dolichoris vasculosae. The sequence goes on along the minus strand of JACCHY010000005.1, from coordinate 664,753 downwards.
ATATAATTTTTAAATAAATCTTTTTAATAAAAATAATTTAATTATAAATCCTAATTGTAATACATATAAAAGAAGTTCTTTATTTCAAATGACTTTTTTATCTTGTTTTTTAAAATGTACAAGGAAATAATAACATTTTCAATTTTATCAACTAACAAATACACGTAAAATTAATTACTATTAGTCATCATTCAAATTAAATTTAAAATTAAGGATTTTCTTTTACGTCTTTTATTAAATATGTCATCCTAATTTTAAGGAAAAAAAATATTTTTATTATAGTAATGAATTAAATTATATAGAATTAAAATTTAACAAAATAATAATGTAATAAAATATAGGCATGAGAAAAATTAACGTTAAATCATTTTGATTATACGTAACACGTAGTTTGTATTTATTTGCAGAGTATATTCCATTTTTTCAAAAGCTCTGAAATTCAGTTATTTTTAATATATAACAATATTATTATAATAGTAGTAATTTTATTACTAATATCAGTGATAAAAATAAATATTTAATATTTATACATAATTATTACTAAATAAAAAAAAGATATTATTACTCAATAAAAAATTTTATATTAGTTAATATAACTTTGAAAAGATTAGAAAAAGAATGGTTTTTTAATTTTTCAAAATTGATATTTTCAAAACTTTTCAATTCTCCATGTATACTTCAATACTCTTTAATTCATTATTCATAATAAATTATAAGCACACACAATTTTAAATACGTAAAACGTATTATATTAATAAAAATAGATAAAAATACTTGGTATATCATGAAATTTCGAAAACTTTGACAAAACTTTATCAAAATACACGATTGTGTAATTATCCTTTGTATCAAAATATTATTTTAATATTATAATTAATCTTTTTCCTTTAATAATCTGTAATTAAAAGTACAATTAAAAACAAATATTTTTAAACAATAAATTAGATAAAACTAAAAGTGTAGGATGAATCGAAAGAAAACCTATACCAAAGTTTATAGCTCAAATTTCACATTAGATTCACGTTGTACTCTAACAAATACTTTTATAATTTCAATTGATAAAAAAAATTAAAAATAGACTCAGGAAATTTTATTCTCCTAGAAAATCATATTTCTAAATTTATTTAGTATAATACGTGAATATAGAAAAATTACAATTAGGTTTATATTATTATTTAGAAAAATAATATATTTTTTTCATAAAATAACGATGGATACTACTAGAATTGATATAAAAATTAAATTGTTATATTTTTCAAGTTTCACAAACATTAATTTAGTGCAGTAAGCTACATCTTAGTAATATTATAAAATATATTAAAAACAATTATAAATAGATAATTTTATAAATTATATATATCTAAAAAACAGATTTTTAAAAATGTGTTTAAAACAAGCCAGAATACTTTTAGTCCTTAATTCGAGATAAATAGTAAATATTGAAAAATTAAAAAGCATTCAATTTCATATTAAAAAAAATAATTCGATTTAATAACGTATATAATCATTATATGTGTAGTATAAATTATGAGATAAAAGCAGCAACTATACGAGAATAAATATCTATGTTGACAAATTTTATAGTAATCCCATGTACAACTTGGAAATATTTACAATCTAGAAGTCTTATCTTTTGTCACATTCAGTGCCTAAAATATGATTAAAACAATAATCTACACAGATAATTTTTTTCAATGTATAGTAAATTATTTCTAGTCATATATAAATTGTTCAAAAAAAAGTTTCATGTTATTATGCAAGAAAATGATGTTATTTATAATAATTTCGTTAGAACAATAAATTCAATGTTTCGATACTTTATTATGATTTTTGTGATAAATATATTAATATTTTAATATATCCATTACAAAATAATTATGATTATTCATTTAAAAATACAAATATAAATAGAAAATTTTAATTCAACATTTTATAGTAATTACACACACCACACAATATAAGTTCCACTGACTTCAGCGAATACATTACAGTATATTTTAGAGAAAAAATTTATTTATATTTCATATTAAAAATTTTAGTTCTCCTAAAATATTTTTCTTCATATAACAATATTTTATTGTCATATTATATTTTATAATAATACTGAAATTATTTTTCATTGATAATTAACTGAAAACTGATATAATTTTTAAAAATATCTCTATAGGTTTGTCGCTGAATTATAAGCGTTGAATATGACAAAATATTTGATTCTTGAATCGTATGTATTTCCATAATATACAGAAAATTTTAATAAATGGTGTTAACATAAAATTATTTTTCCATTTCATAATTTAGATTATATATATGATGATTAAATGTACTATTAAATGAAATTATTTTATTTAATACAAAATTGAATGATTGATAAATTCTCAATATTTACTAATTAAATCAAATTAAAGATACAGAATATCATAACATTATATCTTCTATATTATAAAAGTGTAGTTGATAAATGATCCAAATACTTCTATAATTTAATGACACCATTTCTCTGGAAGTGGATGCAAAATCTTACAAATGCATTTAAAAATAATAACTTGTATTTAATATCTCGAAAATTATTTAATCTTATTAATATTTATAAAGATGTATTTTCTTTGATAAATAGATTATTTTCTAAAATATATAATGAATTATAATTTCATATTTCTATATATCTTTAAAAAGGAAATAAAAGGATTATTAATTCTTTGTATTGTATACCAATATATTTCTAAACAAAATTACTGGGAATAATATTTGTTTTAACATAGCGTTTTAGTTATGAAATTATCATAGTACTTGAATTATATATGGCATGATTCAAAGTGTAAAGTCATCGATGTCCAGTTCGTAACCATTAAGTTCTTATTTAATGAAACTTTATCTATCTTAACGTCGAACGAAGATTTGTAACACTTTTTTATGATAGCGTTTATATAATATGCGAATATTTGAAATAAAATATTATATATAGAATTAAATCTAGTGTTTATTATTAAAAATAAAATCATGCTTTCATTGTATACAATAATGAGAAAAAAGTTAATTTTATTTGTATAACTCGTACAGCTGTAGTAATTAAAACTATTTTTATATTACTAAATATTTTAAAGATTATAATTTGTTAATAATCTATAAAATGATTGATTATAAAATTTAAAGATTGTCTTAAAAAAAATATGAGCGATATTAATATTAATATAATTTTTAATATAATATTATATTTAAAGTAAATTAGAACGTAATAGTTATTAGTCAGTTCAGACGTAAATGATGTAACACAAAAATATTTTGTTTAAGAATTTCCTTATTTACTGCGTACCAAAAATATTTTTTAATTTGTAATATCGTATTCATTCATTTTCTTAAATTATAATTATTTCTACCCAGAATACAATATATCAAATGAATTTCGATTATTTCCAAAATTTTTATTTTAATAAGGAAATCTTTGTAATAATAATAACATTTAAAATTTAAAAAATAATATAATACACTATGAAATATGTGCATAATCCCAAAATTAAACTAATACTGTTTTCAAACTTTAATTTATTATTATATATTAATAACGATACATAAAATCTTGAATAATTAGCTATAAAGACATAAATTGTTATTATAATTTCAATTATATAAATTTTAATAAAAACATAAATTTATTTCAATTTTTTATGATTTTTAGCTTTATTATTCGATTGTTTAAATATTAATGAATAGAATTATTATAAAAAAAAGTCCAATTAAAATTTATTATTATTATTATTGCAATGTATTTCTATAGACGATAAAAAGAGTAACAGTATATATAAATAAGAATTAAATTATGTTAACCGTTAATCATCGGTTTATCATTCGTTATTTTAAATTCGTGTATTTCGATAAAGAATTTGTTGTTTTTATTAAAATTAACGCAATTATTAAAAAGTAAAGAAAAATAAAATTTTTCATATTTATTTGAATTGTCATCTAAATTGATACATATAAATCAGAAATTCTTGTTTCATTTCCATTAAATAAAAATTTAATTTGTTGAGAACCTTTTTAATAACTTATGATTATGAACAAATTGTATTTAAAAATAGTAAAAATAATGAGACTTTTTTTATTGTAGAAGTAATAATATTAAATAAAACGCTAGAACGTAAATAGTTTTAAAGCCGAGCCATTGGCTTTAGAGATAAAAAGCCGTTCAAAAATATTATCACTTTGGAATACAAGAATAATTTCTGTGTCATAATTTATCGAGTTTATTCATTTGCATTATTTTAAAAGAATTTTTATTTTACTTATGTATAATCGTTATGTTGAAAAGAAATTATTTCTTATTAGTTTATAGGTTTATTTAAACCAAACGCATTTCTTATTCTTTGAAATTGTGTATTTTTTATTCATAAAAAAACCACTAATTGTTGATTGTATATTAAAATAAAATAAAAATAAATATACGTAGTGGTTTTACTTTATTAACCTACTATCTGTTGAAAAAAATTAACAACAATTATTATTTATTCTTGATGGATTTACATGGCTGCATAAACATATATGTATTTACATTTTTATCTAATCAAAATATACTAACAAATATATATAAATAATATTTGTAAATAACTTTAGAAATATAATAAAAAAATTTAAACATGATCACTTCCACATAAAATACATGTAATTTTTATAAAATTCTTTTGCTTTATTCGTTATTAAATTCCTTAACTTATATACTAGTATACTAAATATTAAAATTTATTTTTAATACAAAATTTATTTTACAAGAATTTATTCTTTTAAACATTATTTTATTCACGCATTGTTAGTTTATAATATTATTTTATAATTTTCGATAAATTTCTTAATCTTTTACCTAGGAAATTCTAAAATATTTTAATCCATTATTTATCGAAAATCTTTGTAAAAATATATTGATACGTTGATGTGAATATGTACCCACGAGAATTACAGTTTAGAATAATCTTCAAAATAAATGCTATAATCTCTCGTTTCGTATAAAACGATCTTTTTTCTAATAAAATTATGAAAATGTCATGCTTTTAGAAAAGAAGCGTAATTAATATCTCAACTCTTAATAAAAATATTTTAGGGAAATCCAGGGCTAGTAAAATGAACAATACTAAATACATCGAATTACATTTACGTATGTACAAAATCGAAGTAATCAGTTTATTTTAACTCTACACAGAGTGAATGTATACATATTTGCAGATATACATATATACACGTATTATAAGAAGTATTTAAATCCCCTTGAAAATTGCATCAGTCAATTATGAAACTATACACGATGATTCTTTCTGGATTCAAAGATTACCAAGCATCATTTGAATTTGTGTTCTTGGCATAAACTGAATTCTAAATCCATGTACATAACTACTAGTATTGGTATATTTTATATATACACATTCTAAGGCTTCGAATCTCGCGTCGTTCGATGCCGGACTTTCGTCAGTCATTCATCGATACGAATGAAATTGTAGCGTATGCTTACATCATCAAACAGTGGCCGGAACACAACCGTGACCTTACGTTCCTTTAGATGTTCCCAAAGCCAAGTATTTACGTGCATTAAGTGATTAGATATTTTTTTCTTGTATTACATCATTCATAAAAATGGCGAATCTTAAAAATTCAACGCTAAAATCTTTGTATCTTTATTATTTTTTTAATTAATTTTTATAAAATAAATTAGAATTCCATGTAAAATTCAAAATATTATAGAAATTGACAATTAATAACAAAAATTTTATTTTAATAATAAATAATAATTCTATAAAAAAATTACAAAATATTAATCTTGTTATTAGATGTTACTGTGACAATTACTAGAAAATAATTAAGTTAAATTTAATTAAATCTATTAATAAAATTTACTAAATTACAAAAATTTTATTATAAAATTATTCATTATCTTTAATTTTAATTTTAATTAGAGATTTTAAACAATTAAATTTACAAATAGTTTTCTTTTAATATTATAAATAATTATATACTTTAAATTTAATATATTTATATTTATTAATGTGTTAACCAAACATTTTGTTTGAATCAAATACATAATATATTTCAAACATAAAATAATATACTGTCGGTATTATGATTGCATTCATTAAAATGATCTATTTTACTAAAATTAATTAATAAGAAGTTTAAACTAAAATTTATTTCAAATTATCATTGATGACATATACTTGTTATAACTTAATCATAATAAACAATTTTTAATTATTTGATTTAATAACATAAATTTTCACAATTTACAATTTCATTTATTCATACTTAAAATAAAATAAATTATACCTGTTCAATAAAACTTATTTTTTAATACTTTACTTAAAATTTGTTTAATTTTGTTACTTTTTTCAATAAAAATAATTTGATATTGCATAAAAATCATACAGAAAATATAGTTCATTTAAAATTTCATAATTACTTTTAATAATATAATATGATTGTTCTAATTCATTTTAGTAACTTTATATTTATTTTTAAATAATTGACACATTCTAAAAATATTAATATTTTATTTAATTATACTGAATATTAAACAATATTTAATAATGCTGTTTTACTTATTTTAAGATCATCATACATATGTTTAATCGTATATTTTAAAATATCTAATTTTAAAATATCTACATTAATAAATAATGTATTTGACAAATTAAAAAACATAGGTTTTTTATATATTATAAAATAATAATTAATAACTATTTTTATAAAATATACTGAATTTCATTGACTGTATATAATGAAATAATTTCTAAGAATTATATGTATTTACTTCTATATATTTATAATTATATTAAAAGAAGATCTAGTAAAACGTTTTAATAGAGGAATTTTAGAAGATTAATAGAAATTTGTGTATAAAGCAATAAAGAATGAAATTTCCTAATATTTAGCAACAATTTATTCCTAAATTTTTTAATATAAACATTTAATATTTTATTATCGATTTAAGTTCAACTATTAAATATTGCAAACATTTTTATTAAATCTTTACATATTTGAACACTTGTTGCCTGTTTAAAAAAATAACAATAGTTCAACTATAAATGTTATAATAAATATTATAATTATTGATACCAAACTTATATAAACAATTATAAAAATATAATTTATATCATTACTAATAATTAAAAAAATATTATGTGATATGATAATATTAGAATTTATTTATAGAAAAAAATTAATCCACATAATTATTTTTTTAATTAAGAAATTAGATTATCCCATTGAACTAAAAGCAAAATAAATAAAAATTTCAAATAAAGAGTTTTAATTTTTAAAAAATAATTACATAAGTTAGAAACATTTGTTGTTTATAAATAAAATAATTAAAGTAATCGATGAAATAATTTTATTAACTACTTAAGTTAAATGGAACTATAATTTATAATTTATATGAGAATTTGAAATGTCACTTACGAATTTTTTATTTAAAATATTTTGAAGAAAAATTATATTTACGTCGAAAATTAAAAATATAAAACTTTTTAAGCCTTTCAATTTTTTTTATTTTACTTTCAAATCGATGAAAACTGTATATGAAAAGAATTAAAGTACAATTTTTTAAATACTTAAATCGTTATGTTTTTTGTGATCGTATTTAAAAAAATCGAGAGGGCTTCTATAAAAAATAATTATGTATGATTATCTAGTTATATATTCTTTTCAGAGAAGACTTTTATAATGAATATAACTACTAGTAAAATAGAAGTATATTACGATTCATTATTTTTAATGTGTCATTTTAAATTTTATCAATGAATTCCATGTATTATATAATAATATACTTTTATCTTTTTTATACAATATAAATTCTCTGCTCAGAATCGATAAATTTATTTCCAATATTTTCAATACATATTTTAAGAAGAAATAAATGGCTGATTGATACTATTAGAACTTAATAAATACAAAGATATTATTTCTAAAAATTTATCCATATAATTCTAAATTATTACTTATACGAATATACTAATATAGAATTTATTATTATAATATATTGTAATGTAATTTTTTATAAAATAAATATTACATAATTGTAATAAAAATATTAACAAAATATGCATAAAATAAAGTTTTCTTTTAATATTAAATATTGTTGCAAATGTACAGTTGTACAACATAATTCTTTGCATCTTTTTACAGCTTTTTATGTTTCTCTAACATCGATATTTGGGGATTTTATATTTTTATTGTACATTTTATTTTATAAAAAATTTTATTTTCATTATAATAATATTATGTTTTGTTATTATGATACTTAAAAGTTTAGATAAAGTTACAAATACCTTGAATTTTCAATAATTCATCTGCGATCATTATACGTATAAAATTTAAGATATAATTGCAAAAAAAAAAATTTAAAATTAGTTTTTTTATTACATAAATTTATTATATATTATTTATAAAATCCTCAAGCTCGTTAAAATTGGTAACTTAAACGCCATCGATGAAATTTTTAACGTTCCTTATTTCCTTTTTTACTGTGTTTATTTTACTATTCGCTCGATTACTATTGAACAGCTATCGTTATAGATAAATAAAATTCCCATTTTAAAAATAAATTATGCAATTACATTTATTTGTTTTGAAAGAAATCGAAGATGAAGAAAATTTCAACCGTATAAAATTCAAATTTAAAAATAATCTGTTTGTACTTAAGCATACGCTTTCGCTTACGAATAGATCGACAATAAATAAGTAAAAAACATACGTAAAATGTACGCAAGTAAATCTATTTGAAAGAAAGCAAAAGAATAAACAATCTAGATCGCTAGTCGTGAAAATCCCAGTAACGTAGAACTTGTTTTGTTTTGAATATGTTAATGCCATCTGACGCAATCGAATGGTATCGGTAAATATAAAAGCCGGCGGACAGCCGGCGCCAGATCAGTAAGATCACGAGCATGCTAACGCGCAACAACCCCAGTCTCGCATAGAGCAACGGCTTTCTCAGTTTTAACGATCTTAACAATTTTAACTTGGATAAACAATTCGGGATCGCTTCCGATTTTTCCTCCCGCGAGTCCGAACGTTGTTGAACCTCCACGCAAATTGTTGTAAAGTGATCGCAGTCCACGGATTTCTCTTCACGCAATCCTTCTGCCTTTCTACAAATTATTCTTTATTTTATCGCGAAAGTTTTTTCAAACTATACCATTATGAATAAATTTAACGGAAACAAATTTAAAATGGATTACTCTCAATTTAAAACGGAAGTTTCCAAACGCAGAAGAACAGCCGCAACGAGAGAACTTAGTAAGTTCGTACAAGAATTTTAAAAGTATTCTATTCGATATTTTTTTATTGCGAGTGATAAGAAAAATATATTTAAAATAGAAAAAATAATTTCTAAAATTTTAGAATCTAAGATAGATAATAAGTATGGAGAAAACTTGTAAACCGTGTGGAATACCGAGTGTTTCTGATATTCGGTTAAATTTTTGATGATTTATCTTAGTTGCGGAATTTATTTTAAAATTATGAAATAAATTTTCATTTTAAACAATTCTATTTTAACACTTCGATAATCGTGATTCAATTCGTGATTTTGAGTATTAAATATCTTACGGATACTCTTCGATAAATATTATTTCTAATTTTCGTACACCTTTTATAGTATGCGTATATATAATAGTATAATACCGTGTAGTTGCATCATACAGACATTTCAAATAATTTCTTTAATTCGAATAAAATTATTTTATATTTATATAAATTTAATTTATTTATCTTGAACCCTTATTACATAAATAATTAAAATAAAAATTCATACAAATATATGCATTTATATAATTTAAATCTCTTTTTATCAATTTTAGACTGTTTAAATTCGATACCCAAATATATTATACATTATATATACCAATATTGATGTAAATCTACAAATGTTTTCAAAGAACAATCGTAGATAAAAAGAACGTCGTAACTTTAAATTATTCAAATGTTACAATAAAATATTTTTACGCGATTTCAGTTCTTTTCATTTTTAATAAAAACGCAGTGCGTAAATATTGGAAATTAGATATTAATCTAATATATAGTATAAAATGTATATTTCCGTTGAACGACTAAAAGTTCATTATATAAAGTGAAAGTATGTATGTTCGTGTTAATTAGTAAAATATAATAAGCTGTAGATTCAGTCAGCAAACAACTGTAACGCGTTACGCAACTATTATTTAAATTTTAAATTCCGCAGCAAAAATCGCTTACTCAACGCCTTACAGCGTCATTTCCCTGGCCGAAGGGATGCCAAACGAAGAAACGTTCCCGTTTACGGAAATCTCCATCAAGCTCAACGACGGCTCCGACTTTGTCCTCGAGGGTAACGAATTGGCAGCAGCCCTCCAATATATTCCCAGTCAGGGATTTCCGCCTCTGTTGCAGGTACAACGCTAATTTCAATGCAGTGGTCCATGCGTACGAATAAGATTAAGAGGAATCGTTCTTGGAATCGTTCTTGGAATCATTCTTGGAATTGTTCTTGGAATTGTTCTTGGAATTGTTCCGTTTTATCTTTCAATTATTAATTAAATAATTAAATCTATATAATATACGTTTTCTCGGTTATATAGAGCAGACTGACAAACAAAATTAACTCAATTTTAAATTTGCGTACTTTTAAAATAAAAACACTTTTATCTTATGCGTAAAATATTTAAAAGCTACATACGTTCATTACACATTACGCAAAAGTGCATTCGGAAGATGAGAATATTAAATTTTAGGTATCAATGTGAGATATACTTCGATTGAAAATTATTAGTATCGAATGATTAAAACTTATCGCGGTATTAAATTTGTTATTATCTTACTAAAATTATCTCTTTTAGGTAATTAGAGAATTCCAAAGAAAAGCTCATGCTCCGCCTCTTTGGGACAGTCGGGAAGTCTTGATCGTTGCAGGTGGACAAGATGGACTGAGCAAAGCACTCGAGGCTATTATCGGTCCTGGAGATCCGATTTTGGTACAAAATCCGGTTTACCCTGGCGTTAACGTAGTGGTAAGTAATTATTTCTTTTATCTTTTTAAATGCGAAGAAGGAAAAATAAATTCAATATTACAATTGTTTTTACGATAACAAAATTTAGTGACGTACATCATTAATATTTACGAAAAGTAATTTCAATTATTTAACTAAAGATGTATCAAAGACTAATTAGAATATTCCATATAAATAATTTAATATAAATATTAAAATTAATGTTTTATTATACCGAAATTATTTAAAAAACAGATTACATTTTCGAACGGTACAATAGAATAAAACACATTTCTTTATCGACGTTTGTAAGTTTACTTCAAACTGGTGTAACAAATTCGTATTAGAAAAAATTTCGTAATAATCTATTAAATTAAATAAACGAATTATTTTGTCAATTGGTTGTTATTTAATAAGTAAATTATTTATTAAAATATATGATGAACGGTAATTCTAAATTTTCTTACATGGATTCTTAGAACGTACAAAATAAAATAGTTTTCTAATTAATTAGAGATTAAAATAGATAAAAATTAATAGAATATTATATAATTTCTAAATAATTTTAATTTAAGGACTTGATAATGTATTTAAATAAATATTACATTGAATGTACTATAACTACTTATGATATACGTTAACTTTGTATTAAATAATTTAACGCAAAATTATTGAGTAAATTAAAATTAAAAAAATAAAGTCATGACTAGTCTTTTAATAGTTAAAATTTATGTAAATCTAAATCTATAAACTGTTCTATTAAAAATGTGATAATTTTTAGTTTGGTTACAGAATAATTATTGAAAAATTTGTTGTTAAACTCACATTCACAACGTGCAGAGAGTAGTTAACAAAATGATCGAAGCTATTTTGGTTTTCTTGGTTTTCTTGGTTTTCTTGGTTTTCTTGAATAAAAATAAAAATAACTTGGAATAAAAATAAGTGAAGAATGAAAGGCGCGCATAAGTTGAGGGTCATAAAACACTACCCTTATCATTATCCGAAACGTTTTTCCAACAGGTTATGCCACACGAGGCGGAGCTCATCCCGATCGAACAGGACGATTACGGTATTATCCCAATTTACCTGCACAAGAGGTTACAGGAGCGCGAGGCTTCCGGTCTGAAGATGCCGAAGATTATGTACATTAACGCAACCGGCGCCAATCCCACTGGCACAGTCATGCCTCTGGAGAGGAGGAAGAAGATCTACAGGATAGCCTGCGAGTACAATTTCCTCATCCTCGACGACGATCCTTATCACTTCATGTACTTCACCGACGTGAGTAAATTCGATGCAGTTATTCTCGTTCTATTATCCTCTCCCTCTCGTTTTACGCTTCACTTAAACATTTCCGAAATACGTTCATTCATGTTTCTCATCCTTTTCGGTATCAAAATAATAAATCCATTAGTAACGTTTATTACAGTATTAATAATAGTAATACCTTCTCGAATTATTAAGTATCAATTTCTTTGAAACGTCGTTAGTTAATTTTTGAACGAACTAAGTAATATTCTAAACATCTCGGATAATAGCTAGAGGACCTTTCAAAGGAAGACCTTACAATATCGTAAACATAAAACAAAATTTTAATCATAAATAATTGAAATCCATTCCAATGAATTTATCGATAATTTATACGATCGGTTTAAAATCGTTAAATCTAGTTTTATATTACAAATAAAAAATGTTATAAGCTTTTTTAATTAAAATATTTATGCATGTAATATATTTACAAATGCAAATACTCGATTGTAATAAAAGCAGAAGTTCATTCAATTAAACTGAAATATGCGATTTCCGCTATCTCATAACTTGCGAATTAATTTGATTAATGCTAAATGCTTATAGCTTAGACGTTCACGAGCGATCGAGTAGAAGTTATTATCTTTAAAATTTGTTCCATCTATGCAAATAATTCAGCTTCTTCGCAAATACATTTCACATTAATAATCGAATAAATTTAATCGATTTAATACATGGCTTATCCCTTGGTTACAGGAAGCGCCGCGATCATTTCTATCGCTGGATACGGAGGGCCGAGTAATAAGACTCGACTCCTTCTCCAAGGTTCTAAGTAGTGGACTGAGAATCGGCGTGATCACGGCAGCTGCGCCTTTGGTCGCAAGCATCGAACTTCACATGCAAAGCAGTCACCTACACGCTCCTACCTTGTCTCAGGTTAGTCATGCGCTCAATTTTCCCTGGTGGAAAAATGCAAAAATGAAATTCTGGATACTTAAATCAGTGACGCTCTATATAACTAACTCAATTTGCCCGCATAAATTTTTCCCCCGACTCGCTAAACTGGTTTACTCGTATTCGATACGTACGCAAGACCTCGATTATACTGTTCACTATCGCGGTAAAATCATTTTTTTCTTTTTCGTTAACGTTGGAAAGACGCAGTACAACTTCCAACTCTGCTTCCTTAACAGCGTTCGCAGCTCGCGAACTTTGAACCGTGGCATATAAGTAAAGAGTTAAAAATGCTATAGTAACGTCATTTTTCAATGTTGGTGCTTACGCAAAATCGTACGTCTCTGACACGAGATAATCACGAGCATCGATACGATAGTAACGATGCTTACCTATAGCTTCGTATTCTTCATTTATTTTGTCATGAATAATAGTTCCACTGTTGTTTATAAAGTTAACAACGTGATTACAAAATTTATAATAGAAGCTTGTTGAATATTGTGAGTTTGCGAGTTATACCAGTGATTGTAAAATACATTTTATCAATTGTATTCGTTTAAACGGATTATTGAACTTTATGACTTTGAGCGGTTACTTACAGTTAAAAAAGCAATTAATTTCCTGGTTGATTGTATCGCGAGTTTTAATTTATTTATTTATTTTATTTGAATCAGGACAAGACTTATAGTTTTTCCGCAAACATTTTATGAAAATTTATATGGATGTAATTTTTAAGAATATTATAGATGCCGTTTGTAAAAATAATGCTTAAAATTATTAATAGTTATCGATAACTTTAAAAAACTATGTCACAAATAAATAATTGAATCAACGTAATAGATTCATAATCAAATTTAAAATTATGTTTCACCTAAATAAATGAAATCTAATTTAAACGGTTCTAAATATGTAAAAAATATTAAGCTAATTTTTTTAATTGCTCCGAACAAAGGAACGACAGCTTAGATTCAAAATTATCGTTGAATTGATTATTAAAAACCTACCACACCCGTCAAACAAGAAAACATTCGAAAAACGAAAAGTTGTTTAACTCGTAGCGTTGACTGTCCGAATGATACCAATCGATTACTTGTTTATAACCCGGGGTGAATGAAAAGGTTCACACTCATTACACTGTCACATCTTTATCGTAAATTCTCTCGGTAACGATGTTTCTTGATTTTTCTTTTTCCCATTAATTTCTGATTTTTGCCTCTTTTATCCTATTAGCGTTTAAAGTGCTGTTACTAAGCTGCTATTTATATCTCCTTCAGCAATAATATTTCTTATCGCATTTTATTTTTGATTTATTCCTATCGGTAAAATATTCAAATTAAAAAATGAACTTTTATTAATAATTATTTATAAAACTCCAGTATCGATACTTGTTATCTAATTTAAATTGCATTAAAAGTAGTATCAATTTTCTAATAAAAGAAATACTTGAAAATATGTTACGCTATTTGAATATATTTTAATCATTTTTGTACTTGTATGATTAATCTATTATATATATATATATATATATATATATATATATATATATACCTGGCTAATAAAAGGTAATATTACTAAAACAATTTAAAATATACGCTTATTGTTTATCTTTCAACAATTCTTAATATTCTTTGAACAATATTAATCTATTTATGTTCGCTACGATAAACAATAAAATTAAATAATTAAAAATACATTATTTATATGTTACTGTGTCATGATACTTATATTTTTTATAACTACATAATATAATGTAATATAATACTATTTATATCTTATTTATTTTTATTAACGTTAATGATATGTATTACAAGATTTATATATTTAGAAAAAAATGAAATACAAAATTTTAAAAGTGACAGCTGCACATACATTTTTAAACTACATTTTTAACTGCAGTCTTAATAACATTTTTTTTAATTACATTATCATTGAAACATTTGAAATCTTTGAATAAAATTCAGTTGTATCAAAATTTTACGGACTTAAAGATTTCTAATCTTCGTATCACATTCGAAAAGAAACATTAAATTAAAGTTACACTTATTCATTTATGAAAGCTGAAAAAGCTAACAAAATTATAATTAATTTGTCAATAGTAGATTAACCCTTAATAAAGACATGTTAAAAGATGCGAGAAATTTCTAATTACTCAAGTGGTTTTTTATATTAATAATCATATTACACATTTATATTATCTCTGTTGTTTTTGCTGAATCGTTATATATTTTATTTGATTTTCTTTAGACGTCGAATTCGTCGCTATACTTCTTAAGTGTTTGACGCTATCAAGTAGAAAAAGAAAAGATAAGCGAAAAAACCCTTCCATATCACCGATGTCTAATTGACGGCGCGTGCCAACTTTTGCCTTATTATCTTTCTGCGTACGCGACTCGCGAAAGCTTGGCTCGTTAATTAATGATAATAAGAGTTGTTGTTAAACAAAGCAAATATTAAACGATGATATACACGTGCCCGTTTATTGAAAGAAAAAATCTTATTTATCTTTTACGAAGTCCAATGATGTAATAATTTGATGTTTGGATTTTCATTCGCAAACGAATATAAATATTAAAAATTAACGACCAGGAAATTAGTTCATTTTATTATATAAAATTTACACTGATTAAACTGTATATTGTAATTAAATGTTGCGACCTATTTTTTTAAAGAACAGTTAACTGCGCAGAAATATTTGTATACATTTTTTTAGATATCAAAAAAAGATATTAAGCTTTCAATCCTAAATTAAAAGAAATAGCAATAGTTTTGTATTTATACAATATATTCTAAAATCATTAAAAATAATAAATTTTTATTGTTTAGAAATCATAATATAGTTTAAATTAAAAACTTTCACAAATAAATAGTGATGAATAACTAAGATGTTATACGTTAATTAAAATATAAGAAATTCTTAAGAATTTAATTAAAAATGATTAGAATAATATTTATTAATTACGAACAACAATTTAAATAGTTTTTTGTAATAATTTTTGTTTATTGTTAAATACATTTTATTGATGGATACAGATTATCACTTATATATAATGATTATATTACAATGAATAGTTTCTTTATAAAAATGAAATAAGGTTTAATTGGTATTTTCAGGTGATATTATACAAGCTCTTAAAAATATGGGGTTACGACAAAATGATGGAGCACTTCCGCAGGATAAGAACCTTTTACAAGGAAAGAAGAGATCTCATAGTTAAATTAGCGGAGGAACACTTACGAGGTATACATTTTTCACATTTTCTATTTGAATAAATTTGATTTTTTTCTCGTCAATTATCCAAAATTGTGTTCAAAATTATTATTGGTTGAATAGTGAAAAAAATTCCAAATACCTTTTGATATTTCTTTTGACACTCCATATTCATTTTTAAAAAATTTATGATTGAATTTAATCTATAAAAGGCAGAAAATATGAATAATAATATAATAATACGAAAAACAAGGATTGTAATAAAATTATCTGTCTCCAGGTCTGGCCGAATTTTCGGTTCCAAGTGCAGGATTTTTCTTGTGGATCAAAGTTCCTGGTATCGAAGATACTTGGAAAATGGTAATGCAACGAGGAGTCACCCATGGAATCCTCGTGGCTCCAGGAGCCGCTTTCATGGCTGATTCCTCGAAGCCCTGCAACGCCATCAGGGCGAGTTTCGCCAAAGCTTCGTACAAGGAAATGAATGTGGTATGTGCAATCGTTCGAATTTGACATTACTTATTTCCTTTTGCTCGTGTTCGCGTATAAAACAAAAGTTTCGAAACTTTTGTATTCCGAATGAAACCGATGATAATTTCACGCGTAAAAGTTCAGAAGCTCGTTTCGATATACGCTTGGCAAGTTTTTCACCGAGTTACCAGTGAAATTATTCGAAGGTTTATATTTATTTATAAGGACGATGTGACTTCGAACAGTTAAATAATTTGAATTCGTGTGCACAGGCATTGGAACGACTCGCATCGCTTATCAAAGACGAACTGGCAAAGAATAGATCGATCCTGAACGGCAACACGTGAGGAACCAAATCCGCAGATTGGGACAAATCGGACCTTTCACCGACCTGGTCGAGAGTCGCACCGACCGCGGATAATCACCGCGTCCACGGTACACCAACTAGTTGCAATGGCCGCATCGCACGGTCGATAACTTACCCGATGCATTTGATGATTTACCGGCGTATTTTCACTCCAGAATTTAACCAATTTTTATCCGCCTTGTATCGTGTTTATTACTAGTGAAACCGAAATCGAAACTTATTATTATGCATGATATTTAAAAACTCGTACTCTTCAAACATTTTTATGAAATTGTATATCCTTTGTAAACGTTTTATACAATACAATATTGACTAAGTATTGATTAATTACGAAATCACGACCAAGATTTCTTTAAGTTATTAACATTTGAGTTAATGTAGAATCGTACATTTCACTATTTTAATTAACCTTAAGAGAAACTTGAATTTTTATTTATATTTTATAATTTCTGTTTAATTTATTTAAGCTTCTAAACAAAAAAGTATTATAATAAAGAGATTTTAATCAAAGCTTGTCGTCTTATTTTATGGACCTGAAATATCCTTTTTAAATATTATACAACCGTAGAAAAAAAATTAATAATTACTCAAAGATAATCGTTTATTCTCAATGAATTTTTAGTTAACAATAATTTAAAAATGAATAAAATTCTTATCATTATAAGAAGTCGCTTTTTTATGCACACGTATTATTACTTTATATGTATACATAATATATATTAGAAAAATAATTATCGTAACTTATTTATTAAAAGTTGAATAATCATATTTTTATTATTACTATTTATATAGATAAATAAAAAAAACTATCAAATAAAAGTAATAAAAATTATGACATAATAAAGAATATATTTTCATAATAAGAAATTATTAAAAGGACAGCTAAAAAATGTATTAATAATCATCATTTAAAACTTTTTAAAACATCTTTTAACTTCTCTTTCCTTCGAAAAAATTTTTTCATCCTTAAAATTACATTTACAAATTACATTTTGGATTCTAATATATAATTTTGTGTTGCTATTACATAAAAAAAAATGTATTGGAAATTAAATTAATCGCAACTCTAATTTGATTAAAAACATATAAATAAATGAAATATATTCTCAAACTTAGAATACTAAAAAACATAGAATACTTTTGATATAAAAATATAATTTTAATACAGACATTGTTTTTGAACAAATTATTTTTTGTATAATTTTCTGTATTATCCATTCTACAAATAAAAAATATTTTTATTATTACAGTTATCGTTATTTTACACAGTAAAATTTTAATAAAATAAAAAGTATATTTATACATTTATGTTAATAATTAGTAATCTATATACAAGTAAAACACAAAAATCATTATATTGTTGGTACACTAAAGATAAAGAAACGCAATAGGATTAAAAATAAATTTACATTTTAAGATTCATAAGTCTTTATTTAAGAATGAATGAAAACAAAATAATGGTTAATACATAAATAAAGTTCGTTTTCTATCGAAATTCACATATTTAAATGTTGAATGCATCAAATGTATTAAAACTAACGACGTTCGTAGAAATGAATCAGGATGCGATGTGTGAATAATACAATATACAAAGAGAACGCTGTTTCGAAAAAAAAAATTATCGTTCGATATATCAAAGAAAGCGTGATAAAAAAATAGATAAAATCATAAAATTTATATTAGTCTTAGCGGAGTAATTTGATGCAAATATTTATCGGTCTAAAGTTTTTCATGCACTCGAATACGATGAAAAGTTTAAATGGTCGAAGTTACAACATAGATCGATTTAAAAACGTTAGTAAATAAAAGTGGTTAGTAGTAAACCAACCGATAATTTAACGAATGTAAAATCTTAAGCTCGAACGATTAAAAAATGTGTTTCCAACGTGTTTTTTATTCCATTGGTATGAAAGAGTTTAACGTAAACAATCGAAAGAAAAAATCGGAAAAAATCTATTTAAGAAGCAAAGTGCAAGTAAGGTTTAAGTAAGGTTAAGTAAGGAGGCTGGAGAAGTGGAGGATCGATCGAGTTGGTCGAATATCGCATCGAGCTTTGGAGCGAGCGTCCGGTCGTCCTCGGATCCTCGGCCAAGAGGCGACGCTTCGAAGGATAAGGTGGTAGAGGTAAATAAAAAACGAGCTTCGAGATTCGTAGTGATTTGAGATTTATTTGATAGACGGACAATTGGTGTATAAAATTTATACAGTGTATGTACAGCACGTAGGGATGACAGAGGCATTAAACAGACAAAAAGACGGCAATAAATTAGTAGGAGTAGTTGATGCCAACGGGGCTGGAGTAGGTCATGTGGGAGACGGCGACGGCCGGGGAGTAGGCGACTCCTAGGAGGCTACTTCCGTGGGCAACGGCGGGGGCGGCGTGGGCTACAGGGGCGGAGTAGGCGAGGGGCGCCGCGTGGGCGACGGGGGCCACCGAACCCACGGGGGCCGAGTACGCGTACTGGGGTGCGGCGGCGTACGCGACCGGGGCGACCGGGGCGACGTGGGCGTAGACTCCGGGGTTGGTGACGCTGGTGAATTGTTTGTTGCTGCTGGAGAAGGGGGTGGCGATACTCCTCGACTGCGTCGAGATCGACTGGAGGTTACCGGCGCTGCGGTAGACGTTCTCGGAGGTGGCCGTCAGGGCCGGGGCCGAGTAGCTGGTGTAGGCCGGGGCCGAGTAGCTGGTGTAGGCCGGGGCCGCGTAGGTGGCGACCGCCGGGGCGGCGTACGTCGCGACGCCGATCGCTCCGGCCCGGGCGACTGCGATCACGCAAGCGAGTACTGCGATCTGTAATGCAATTTCAATCTGTAATTTCCACCTGCAACTTCCACCTGCAATTTTCACCTTTTACACCGGTGGGTTCCTTCGAAGAGGTTTTCTCTCTCTCTCTCTCTCTCTCTCTCTCTCCAAATTATCACCCGAGCCATAATTATTATTTATTCATTCTTATATTTTATTTTACTATTGTTTCATTTATGTAATATTTTTCTTTTATTTAAGTCAGTAAAATTCATTATAACAATTTTTTATAAAATATCCATGTTATATATATTTTTGCATGCATATTGTAAATTGAATCATTTAATTTGTACAAATGTCATTTCTAATGCATTTTATGATTTCTTTTGCAATAACTACTTTCGTTGTATATATTTGAACTGAGAAATCGACGAGTAAATTAGGATTGACAATTGTATATGTATCCATGTAGAAATATAAAATTTATATCGAGTATGCCTCGATCATCATCGATGTGTCAATGATATTGTTCTTATATGTTACCGTACACGTACCTTGGCGAACATGTTGACTCGGTTGATTCGAATTACCTTTCGTATAGAAATTGTAGAAACTATGCTCTTGTTCAGAAGTTCGGATTCTTTTATACAAGAGGCTCCGCCCAGGAATTGGCCCACGTGGGGTCACTCAAACCTTGAATTTATGTTTGAACCAAAGGGAGAATACTTTCGCTGAGACACTATCCATTACCGGCTATTCGAGAAACGATTCTTTTATTTTATACAACTCAGTCTCATTAGATAGTAATAACTGCTGCGAATGCTTCGTATTTTATTTCGTTAATAATCATAAAATATTTAACCTTCAATTCGTATTATTCTTATTAATTTTTTTATTTTCTTTTAAACAATTGCTTCGATGCAATAATGATAAAAATCACCTTTCGGTACAATAAAATTATATATATACATATTATCTTTACGAAAAAATATTATAAGATTATTAATATTCCGATTAATATTCATAGGATATATTTAATGTTACTAGAAACTTAATTTTTATCTCAAAATTTATGGACATATAAAATTTTTCCATAACTATATTCACTATATGTACGAGTATTTAGCAAATGGCCATTCTTAAAAATACATGTAAATGTGGAAAAAGGTAATTATATTAAATTAGTGTAAATTAGAGTTAGATTTTTATAACTTTTTTTTCTTCAAAAATTAAATATACACAGATTAAATTGATTTAATATTTTTACTCCTTATTGAATGTCTTAAAATTTTTATTGTTGTATCAATTTTTTTTTTTAATTTATTTAGTATTCAATAGTTTATATATTATATTATAAAAATACTAACTTTAAAAAAATGCACAATGATTGTAATACTCCTTTTACTAGCAGCCTTCCCTTGAAAAAGGGTAAATGTGAGAAAAAAATAAGCTATGCATGTTACTGAAAATAATATCTTCGAAAATATATCGATACCATTGTGTAATAATATTAATAACTAAATTTTTAAAGATAATAATAATAATAAGACATGATATTATATTAATTCGTCAACGATGAAGATAAGGTTGAAAAATACATGCAACTTTGCGTTCAATTTTCTTGAATTTATGCGTTTTATTAAATTTTACGCAATTGAATTAGAATAAAATTTCAAATTTTAATAAACCAGAGAAATATTATATAATTAATTTCAAGGAATTATAAACATAATACATATATTTTTTTAAGAACTTGATGCACAATGTAAAGTTTATTAATAACAAATTATAACACAGACTGAAAATGGAACAATTCATTATAATAATACAGTATTAATTAAACTAAAATATATTCAATATACCATTAATTGTCCGTCGAATTTTGAATCTTAACAATAATTTTTTGTCATAATTTTTTAATTACTTATTTAATTTTTATTTAGATATGCTACTTATAAAAAAAGCTTATGGTATTATTATTGTACTAATATACTTATGATTATATTGTACTAATATACTTATGATTATATTGTACTAATATACTTATGATTATATTGTACTAATATGCAAATAGAATTTGTAGAATTTGTTATAAATACTGAAATATTTATAACTTCATTAAACAAAGGAATGAAAAAAATATATAACCTTTGTTTAATTTAAAGATTTTTAATATAAACTACTTACTAATTTCTTATTATAATCTTCCCGTAGCTAAAACAAGAAATACTAATACGATTTAAAAAGTTAATTTTAGATTTTGATAATATTTTTAAATTTTTCGATTAGACAGATATTTGAATTAAAATATATAATTACGTATCCATGATAATACATAAAAATATAAAATCTATATCTTATTGATTACTTAATAAATAAATATTATCATTACTTCAAGTATTTGAAAATAAAGTAGATAATTTTAATTTCAAACTAAAAACGAAAACACAATTTGAATTATAATCATTTTTAATTCGTATATTTGATTTAAGAATTGTATTACTTTCTTATGAATTATATATTTTATACGAAAATATTGCAAATAGGGAATCTTTTTCAATTTTTATTTCAGAAAACGTAGTTCTAGTTTAATATTATATAACTATATAATAAAAATATTCATCATATTGTATTCTTATTAATTAAATTTATTCTTTAATACTTATTAATTTAATTTTATTTGTTCTTATTATATATTAAAAGTTTACTCTACATTTTGAATGAATTCAAAAAGAAATTTTAATACTGTATATTCCAATATCTTTTTTGATTATTTGTAATACTGATAAAATTAATTTAATAAAGAATTTTATTTTATTATTTATAAGATTATATATTAATTTTTTTATGATGTTCCTGAATTAATTAATTTTTATAATTAGTTTGTGTATTATGTTTGTTAAAATTATTAATAATTATATATAATATTACTGATAGTCTTCTTTTTAATGTTACTAATGATGTTGATAATTATTATTGATGATATGAAAAACATTATTATTTTTTTTATTTTTGCCTGCTTAATTTCTATATTTATCGTATAAAAAATAATAATAAATAATATCTTTTTTAAATTTTAACTTTTACAACTCCCATCATTGAGAACACTTCATTTCATGTGTAATTATTAATTTTAATACATTAATTAATTTTTAATATATTTGTATAAATGCAAAAGTATTGATATAAAAACAAATAAAATTTATTTTTTAATGAATTTGCTTTTTCTAATTCCGATTTAAGCCAATATAAAAACTTTTGAATTTCATGTATAAGACTTTTTTTTTATCTCAATAATTACCAATCAAATTAATTTTTAATGCTTTCTTATTTTTTACTTTTAAAGTAATAAAAATTTTTAATTGTCATTGAAATTGAATGAATAAATAATTAAAAAACAAGATGTTATATTATATTGTAGTTATCAAAATAAAAAAAATTAAGTGGAATAAAAAAACTAAAAATGTAAATAAAAATAAAAAAATATTAAATAATTTCAATTAATAGTACAGAATTACATTATTAAATATTATCTCAATAATTGTATATATTTTTACGTAATATCTTAAAAATAATTCAAATCGAATGAATTAAAATATTTTATAAAAGAAATTAGTTTATACTCTATATTTCTCATAAGATGTTAATAAAAGAATGATTAAATCTTGCTACTATATTTTATGTAACAAAAATACCATCGAGTAAATTTAATGCTAATGGATGAATATGCTTTAGCTAAATGTGATATCGTTTCTTATATTAAATAAAAATAAACCACTTCAATTAAAAAACGTTAAATGCTTAATAATTTTGAAAAAATTGCGAAATAAAATCCTATTTATATATCCTGTATATACTGGATTTAAAAATAAAAGTACAGCGGTCAACCTTACATTTTGTATTTACAGATTGCAGTTTTGAATTGCATCACCGAAGTTACCTGTGCCGAGTACCTCGAAGGTGGAGCAACTTCCTATGAAAGTTATTACGACGCACCGACTTTGACCACGATCTCCGAAAAAATTTACCATACCATCGGTAAGCTCCTTTCTTTACCTATTCGCTCTAAGTACATCGCAACCAACAGTAACTAGTACTTTTTCAGTGTCACCGCTTCTTTAATTTATAATTGTGAAATTTTTTAACCATTCGAACAAAAACAGTTATCGACTTCAAAAAATCTTTCCCTTATTACAAGAAACTGACATTTTTTTCTTTAAAATCTGTTTTCTTTTTTAAATTAATAGAAAGTTTAATTTGTTCATAAAAATAATACCTATACCGATATAAATTTTCTAATGTAAATATTAAATTGTTAGCGTTAATACGTTTGATAAAATATCAAATTCTTTCTTAATATATAACAGACATGTTTAAGATTCTACATATAATAATACTAAATTCAGCTTTATTTTTTAATTTATAAAAATTCATAATTAAAATATAATTTAGCTATTGTTTTCAAATTTTCTATATCCATGTATAATTATTTACAATAATATATAAGCGTATTAAAAATATCTACAAATATATTTTTTAAATATTCATATATGTTATTTAAAGTAATTAATATTAAAAATACATTTATGAAAATTAATAAATACATAGTTTAATTTTTAAATTTTATACATAAATTTTATACATAAATTTTCTTTGATTAAATAATTCTAGCTTTGAATACATTTATATCGCAATCCTATTGTATCAAATGCTAAATTCTAATAAAAATATACAAGATATCGATTATATAATATTCGGTGTATAATATCGACATATAATATTAAACATCATAGTATTAATACGTAGATTCATATATTCAAATTATTGTTTATTAAAAGTATTATATTTTACTAATACTTAATTTTTAATTTTTTAAATTTAAATTCAACAAATTATGATATAAAAAAATTAATATAAAGTGAATATAATACTGATAAATTAAAATCAGCAGTATTTAATAACGTCATCTATTAAAAATAATACACCTTGTAAAGATTGTTTCTATTGTAATTTAAATATAGTATACTATTATATTCGGTGTATAAATATAATAAAATATCAAATTTTAGTTAAAGTTTTACCTGTAATTATTTTTATATAAAATAAAGATTGTATTATAAGTGATAAAGATAGTATTTTATCATTAGAAAATGTATTTCTTAATTCTACATTTAATTTTACATTTATCGTGTTATATGACGATATTTATTAGGCCATATCCAATTTTATATTTTCATTTATATATTTATATTTTATATTTATTATATATATTAAATATATTTTATATATATTAATTTGTCTTTCATATTAAAGAATATGCTTAAAACAAATCTTTATCAAATTTTTTTCTTTTATGATAATAGAATAATAAAAAAACCGGAATATCTTAATAAAAATAATAAATATTATTTCTTAATGGATTTATTAATAGAAATATTAAATGACCTACTTTTAAATAAGACCCAGGTATTAGTACTTTACATATAAAGAAATTGAATTATATAATCAATAGATTGCAAAGACAGCACAAACGTATAAATTTAAAAATTCGACTATAAATAAAATTATGAAGGCGTAGAAAAATTTTTTGAGATAATTTTAAATTTGAGAAACAAAAAATTTTAAATAATTTTTAGTTCAATTTTCTTTATACGTAAAAAATACGTATATTTTAGCATTAAGTTTTATATATAGAATATTTTATATATAGAATATTCAAGGATAAAGGATCTAACAAATTCTAACAAAATTTCTAGACTAGTTTCCTAATACTTATTATTTTCTATATTTCATAGCAAATTATTTGCAGTTATCATTATTTATTTACTATAGACTAATAGTTGAAAATAAATTCTATCCTGAAATTTTGATATATTAAAATTTCTATGAATATTTAATTATTGATAAGATAACGATGATTCTTATATCGCTAATGTTTCGATAAAGTGAATATGCGCGTAATCGGTTGAAAACGATACAAAATAAAAAAAACATGTCAAAGTATAATTATTATTGTATTAATCGAAGTATTAAAATGCGTATTATGAAAATCATAAATATTACGAATTCTTTAACCATTTTTTAGATATTTTATTTCTAAATAATTTTAGATTTTCTACTTAGTATAAATCAAAACTTCAAAGATTAAAAAGAGAATCGGTCTGTAATAATTTTACTTAACTGGAGTTAACTAGGTTAATCGTTTATCCTAAAAAGGTCAGGATTACAAGAAAAATACAGATAATTATATATGAAAGAAGAATTTATAAATCTATGTTTATTAATAAATAAATATACAATGATGATTTTTGTTTATTAAAGAGTGAAAAGTCGCTGTAAGTCTGGTAATCGAGTCGCTACCACTCGAAAATTACCAGGAGTAGTTGATGCCAACGGGGCTGGAGTAGGTCATGTGGGAGACGGCGACGGCCGGGGAGTAGGCGACTCCTAGGAGGCTACTTCCGTGGGCAACGGCGGGGGCGGCGTGGGCTACAGGGGCGGAGTAGGCGAGGGGCGCCGCGTGGGCGACGGGGGCCACCGAACCCACGGGGGCCGAGTACGCGTACTGGGGTGCGGCGGCGTACGCGACCGGGGCGACCGGGGCGACGTGGGCGTAGACTCCGGGGTTGGTAATGCGGACATCGTGCTTGTTGCTGCTCGAGAAGGGGGTTGCAATGCTCTTGCTCTGGGTGGAGATCGACTGGAGGTTGCCGGGACTTCGATAGACGTTCTCGGAGGTGGCCGTCAGGGCCGGAACCGAGTATCTCGTATACGCCGGTGCATCGTAATGAGCATAATCCCCGGATGTCAGAAAGCCAGCGTTAACGACTGCAAGGCAACTGATGAGAAATCCAATCTAAAATGTTTCGATTAGTTTAGTTCATTTTATATCGGCATACATTATATATATATATATATACATATATCATCAGATGTAGAGTAAACGATGTTAGTATGAAGTGTAAATATTGATTCCTAATTTGTTTGAAAATATTAAAAGTCTTGTGTAAAATATTTAATTCTAATAAATATTGCATTTATTGCGGATTTTTAACTTATTGTTTATAATTTTTTCTAACTATAAATAATTTATTTAAACTCATTATACATTAATTATTTTCTTTTTTAAAAAAATGTATAACTTAGATATTTATAGATTAAAGTAAAAAATATTTAAATATATACTCAAAAAAATAATATTTTCTTAATTAATTTATATCCATATTTGTAACTGCAAGTAAAAATTATTTCAATGTTTCGATCATATGTAAAAATTTTATTGCTGTATAAATTTTATGAATATTACCGACAATTTTTTACTTTGCTCAAAATTATCAAAATTTAAACTTTCAAATAAATAAACCGAAAGATTAAAAATATTCTTAGCAAATTATTCGATTATTACTAGATAAAACTTAGTCAACGAAACCATCGATATAAGAATGTAATTTCGCTTTATATAAAAAATATTTTGTAACCCTAAAACATAATAATATCTATATTACATAATAATATCTTAAACATAAAATTTATGGTTTTTAAAAAGCATGAGTTTGTTTATACGCACATGTACGAATCCTTACGTTTGATAAAAAATGTTAATTTGATTTGATCAAAAATTAAATTGTTTAATTATGGTAGTAAAATAAAATAAAATAAAATATAATTGATAAAAATAAAGATTTGTAGTGATATTTATATAATAACGTATATTTCGCATTCTTAAATCTAGATCTGAATTCACAGAATAAGGATTACGTTAAGGTAGTCTAAATTGCTAAATACTTAATATGCAATAACCGGAGCGTACATACCCTGGTAAACATAGTTGGAATTGTCTGGTATAAACTGAGTTTTACTTTGAATAAACTGAAAGGGTAAGCTGGTAACTCGTAACTGTGAGACTCGAGCGAGGTGCGATGTCTTTTATACCTCCGTAGTAAAGCGTCCAAAACATAGTTATGCGAAAGTGAGATCTGCCTTAGGCAATCTTAGATACGCTTTCTCCATGCGAACTCACGAATTAATCCAGTTATTTTGCTGCAGCCTTGACCTTGCCCGAAGCATAATTTAATAGAATTCAAATCCTTCGTTACGCCGCGATTATCTCAGTCAACTCCTCGGTCGATCTGAGTTATCATTTAGAGGTCCTTACTTACAGGTGTCGTAAGCTTATATTTGTACTGTATTGATCCCCTTGATGTTAATTACTTCTCATTCGATTACTTTGCTCTCGAAACTTGTAAAAGCTTCTAGAATTTTTTTCAGCGTGAATAAGGGCTTCCGTATGTATTTAATACATTACATAGGACAACATTATAATTTTCCATGATTGTACAATATTTTTCTTCTTTATAGAATATTTTGGAAAAAAATATATATGTATGTATTGCTCACAATTTTAAATTTTAAATAATAATGCTTTATTTTCCCTTAACCAGTTATCTTTACTGATAAATACAAATAATTTTTAATTAAAAACGGAATTGTACTATATTTTCATATATATGTTAATAAATAAACCAAAAATTTTTAATTAATTATACCGTTTAAAATACTTATGAATTTTATTTAATTACCCAAATTTTATTAAACTGCAAAGATTAATGTTATGGTATAATATTATTACTTTCTTCTATATTCATATTTAAACATAATTATTTCATAAAAGATTAAATATATTCTTAGGATATGATTATATCCTCATACTTATTAAAAAATGAAATTGTATAGGCCTTTTTCAGATAACTGCTATAATTTCGAATACTGTTTTCAATATATAATATCATATATTTACCCTGATCTATTTTTCAATTTTAATATTATCCTTCCATATGTATTTTTATTTATCTACAAATTCTTTCATTTTTAAATTTTATTTAAAAAATACCAATAGCCATATTATAATATTTAATTGTTCGTTAAAATTATAAATCAAGAATTTTATGTTATTCCGATATAAAAATAATTAAATTTTTTTAAGAGTAATATAACATAAGAAACAATTTAAAAATATTTAATATTATTGATATAATAATGTTCATAAATGTCTTGTTCAATTTTCTAATTTATGTTTATTTATATAAATAATCGCTTTAAACGATATAAAAAGGAAAGAATTCATAGATCAAATAGAAAGAATTCATAGATCAAATATAAAGAATTGAATACTATATGATAGTATTAAATTAGTTTGATCATTATATTAAACATAAAATGAAAAATTAATCATGTAAAAGAATCTAGGGTTATCATAACGTATATATTTTTACTCATAAATAATGTTTTTTATGATTATAAAATGTTCCAGGAAGGGACCAACTATAAAATATATAAATACAAATTTAATTTATTACTTATACACTTTATAAATATAAACATTAAATTATATTGATATTTAATGACGTTCAAAGAATAAAGAAAAATTATAAAAAACAATAATCAGTTATAAAAATTAATAATAATACAGTATTTTTAAATTAAATTATTAGAGTACCGTAATTAAAAAAAGAAAGTTTTTTCAATATTACTTTGTGTCGAAAATATTTTTATGATAATAATTCATTTCATAGTACATTTTAAATATTAAAATTTTTTATTTCAAAATAATAAATAATATATTATAGTAAATATCATTAAAAAAATTTCTTAAATTAGTATGTAATACAAACTAAAAAAAATTTCATAATTAAATTTCATAATATTAATACAAAACCTTAAATATTGTTACTTAATACAAGTAAACAAGAGATAATTTATTTTAGTTACATATTATACAAAATTTCATAAAATTAAATTCGTTCTACTTTCTTTCAACTAAAAATTTTATTTAGTATGCATATATACGTAAGAAATAAATTACAGCAATTTGAATTTTACAGATGAACAATAAATGATCATGTAATAGTCACTTCAATTATGTAACACGTGAAGAAAGTTTGGTAGAAATCGGAAATGAATGTCAAATAATGATACTAGAAATGAAAAATAAGTTACTATATATTATGATGAAATAAAAACACTATAAGAAAGTATAATTCATTAAATCAGATCAGATAAAATGTATTTATATCAATTCTACTAAGTAGCTTTCAAAATTATTCTAATTGTCTGTCGTTAAATTATGATAAACTGAGAAACTACATATATATCACATTCGTAGAAACGTTTTTTATAATTTCGATCATTACATAAAAAGAAATTGATTATAAGGATTTAGTTTGTTAATAAGAAAGAAATGACAAAAAAGTCACGTATTTAAATCAACAGAAAAATAATACATTGATGGATACATATGTTCATAAAAAAATTATACAAATAAATACTTCGCAGTGATTACGCATGATTAAATTTTTATTTCATTATTAAACATAAATAATTATATTAATAAATATTGTATTTGTAATCAATGTAATATATTCAGACAACCAATCATTTAATTACCTTTGATTATTAAATGTTTTGTAGTTTAATAGTGTGGTATGGTTTTATTCAATATATTGTTAAATAATTATTGATGACTATATTTGTTAGATGGTGCTAGATTTAAAACTCAATACAAAATTTAAATAGTCATTAAAACATATTCATTTTGAACATAAAAGATTCACGTTCCAGCGTCAGTAAAAAAATCGTAAATATTAATATTCATGCTCTTTTAAAAGAATTATAACAAGAATTTATATATTTTAAATTGATAATTTGAAAAATGAATATTATAATTAAAAAAAAAACTAATAAACATTATATCTTTTAAGTGTCAAAAATGGCATGAAATATTTTTGCATTTATTAATAATTCGCAATAGAAGCATATCAATTTCTATAACAATAAGAATTACATTTATTTTATAATATATTACAATTTAGACTAACCAAAAAGTTATTTACGTTATATTAGATAGAATATTCGTATAAATAAAAATTCAACACAATATATTTACTCGCATTTTCGTATTAAGTATTCAGTAAAATATTACGTATCCAAATAATATGATAAATTAAGTGAATATAAAAACAAAATATAGTCTTAACATTAAATAGCAATAAATATTGTAATAAATTAAATAGATTCTCGAACTTCTTCCAAAATATATCTGTTGCAGTAGATTTTACAACGATAAATATAAATCAAAATGTGTTTACAAAAGTTTGAAAAACATAGAATACTTTTGATATAAAAATATAATTTTAATACAGACATTGTTTTTGAACAAATTATTTTTTGTATAATTTTCTGTATTATCCATTCTACAAATAAAAAATATTTTTATTATTACAGTTATCGTTATTTTACACAGTAAAATTTTAATAAAATAAAAAGTATATTTATACATTTATGTTAATAATTAGTAATCTATATACAAGTAAAACACAAAAATCATTATATTGTTGGTACACTAAAGATAAAGAAACGCAATAGGATTAAAAATAAATTTACATTTTAAGATTCATAAGTCTTTATTTAAGAATGAATGAAAACAAAATAATGGTTAATACATAAATAAAGTTCGTTTTCTATCGAAATTCACATATTTAAATGTTGAATGCATCAAATGTATTAAAACTAACGACGTTCGTAGAAATGAATCAGGATGCGATGTGTGAATAATACAATATACAAAGAGAACGCTGTTTCGAAAAAAAAAATTATCGTTCGATATATCAAAGAAAGCGTGATAAAAAAATAGATAAAATCATAAAATTTATATTAGTCTTAGCGGAGTAATTTGATGCAAATATTTATCGGTCTAAAGTTTTTCATGCACTCGAATACGATGAAAAGTTTAAATGGTCGAAGTTACAACATAGATCGATTTAAAAACGTTAGTAAATAAAAGTGGTTAGTAGTAAACCAACCGATAATTTAACGAATGTAAAATCTTAAGCTCGAACGATTAAAAAATGTGTTTCCAACGTGTTTTTTATTCCATTGGTATGAAAGAGTTTAACGTAAACAATCGAAAGAAAAAATCGGAAAAAATCTATTTAAGAAGCAAAGTGCAAGTAAGGTTTAAGTAAGGTTAAGTAAGGAGGCTGGAGAAGTGGAGGATCGATCGAGTTGGTCGAATATCGCATCGAGCTTTGGAGCGAGCGTCCGGTCGTCCTCGGATCCTCGGCCAAGAGGCGACGCTTCGAAGGATAAGGTGGTAGAGGTAAATAAAAAACGAGCTTCGAGATTCGTAGTGATTTGAGATTTATTTGATAGACGGACAATTGGTGTATAAAATTTATACAGTGTATGTACAGCACGTAGGGATGACAGAGGCATTAAACAGACAAAAAGACGGCAATAAATTAGTAGGAGTAGTTGATGCCAACGGGGCTGGAGTAGGTCATGTGGGAGACGGCGACGGCCGGGGAGTAGGCGACTCCTAGGAGGCTACTTCCGTGGGCAACGGCGGGGGCGGCGTGGGCTACAGGGGCGGAGTAGGCGAGGGGCGCCGCGTGGGCGACGGGGGCCACCGAACCCACGGGGGCCGAGTACGCGTACTGGGGTGCGGCGGCGTACGCGACCGGGGCGACCGGGGCGACGTGGGCGTAGACTCCGGGGTTGGTGACGCTGGTGAATTGTTTGTTGCTGCTGGAGAAGGGGGTGGCGATACTCCTCGACTGCGTCGAGATCGACTGGAGGTTACCGGCGCTGCGGTAGACGTTCTCGGAGGTGGCCGTCAGGGCCGGGGCCGAGTAGCTGGTGTAGGCCGGGGCCGCGTAGGTGGCGACCGCCGGGGCGGCGTACGTCGCGACGCCGATCGCTCCGGCCCGGGCGACTGCGATCACGCAAGCGAGTACTGCGATCTGTAATGCAATTTCAATCTGTAATTTCCACCTGCAACTTCCACCTGCAATTTTCACCTTTTACACCGGTGGGTTCCTTCGAAGAGGTTTTCTCTCTCTCTCTCTCTCTCTCTCTCTCTCCAAATTATCACCCGAGCCATAATTATTATTTATTCATTCTTATATTTTATTTTACTATTGTTTCATTTATGTTCTAAAATTAATTTTTTAATTAACGTACAGAAATAATTAAATATTTGGCATTATTTTACTTTTAAACTTCGTTTATCTCTCGTGGTGATTATATAAGGTAAACGATCGTGTACGCATTTGTAAGGATAATAAAAGTCGCTCGATTTTCTCCGGTGTTTGTCTTTTCGTCGATGCTTACGAGTACCGAATGAAATGAATTAAAACGATTTTTATGGTCATTCGAGGATGTCAACGTAAATTACCTTTTTACGCGAGTACAACGATCTTTAAGAATAGAATGCGCAACTCACCTTGGCGAACATGATTGGATTCGTTTGGCTGCGGTAGATACGTGCGTTACGGAATGAGCGAATGAGATCGAGTGTCTCGTGAGTCTGTCTCTGAGCCTAAGTACGAAATCTTTTATACCTCGCGTAACCAACGCCCAAAACGCATTTGGGCGAAAGTGGGGAAGGCTTCCTTTAGGCGAACTTCGAGACACTTTCCCCCGGAACGTCGCGCGAGGCGGTCTAACCATTCGGCCTTGGTCCAGATTAAATTACGCGAACTCGCGGTGCCGAAGCCCTAGGGGCGAAAACTATCCACCGGCGTATCCGTCCGAATATGCGCCATTGTGTGGAACTCGTTATTTCCTTGGCGTTACGAACTACGCTCCCCGTTTAATTAGATATCGGGAGTAACAGAATAGCGATACGTTAGTCGGGAGTTTGAATTTATTTTCTTAAGAAAATAACGCCTGAGAAATTTTTCATTGTATCGACGCGAAATTTTTTACGTAACATTCTTGACGTATATAAACATTGTTTCGATGTATGATTTAAAGTGAGTCATCGTCGAAAAGTCGTACTCATTGTGAATTGTTAATGTGCACCGAAAGTACGATCGAACTATAGGTACGGTTATAGGAAAATATGTTCTTGTATAATTTTGTAAAAATATTAAACTTTTAACGCTATCGATATCCATAATTAAAGAAATTTGAATATTCTTCATATTCTTTTATCCCGACTCTTTTTTTATTGATACATTGAACGCATAAATAACGAGCCTAAAATTAAAAAAAATTCGTGTCTTTTATTAGATACAGATTCGAGTTTTGTTCGAATCGGATTTAAGATTGGTACTTTTATATTATGGTAGATCAAGTTCTAGATTATATTTTCGTAATACTCCAAAAAAATATATAGTCGATGATATACATTCAAATATGAAGTAAAAATATGTAAATTCAAGGACTGCTAAATTCCGACAGAATAGAAAATTTCTATATTTGCATACAAATGAAATGAAGAATAAAATGAACCTATAATTTTTATATTCGTTAGATAATGCCTCGAGAAATTTTTTTAGAAATATCGATCCAAATATTTTTCTTAACTATTTAAAAGCGCGTAAAAGAGAATTAAAATAGTTCACTTTGGGATTATATTTTTCAAGAAAAATATTAATCGGAAATATGAGTCGCATAAAATGAACGTAAACGATATTTGAAACTTCTTTCGATAAGATGAATATTCGAGGTAAGCAGGCATCGAATTAACTCTTATATTATTTATTTTATAACATAAAATTCAAGAGTAAAAAATAAATAAATACAAATTATCGCGTATCTCTACCTTTACACTTAAATAAATTGTAAAAAAACATCACGCGAAGGATATTTTTTATCGTTGAAAAAAATAATTTATCGCGTATAATAGAAGCAGGTGGATTTTTAACAACGGAAAACACAATAGATATACGACGTAAATAGAACCACGAGAAATTAGAAGTTCAAATATTTTGACTATCGGATCATAAAGGACATCGGCAAGGACACACGCAGAAAGGACATAGTAAACAAGTTTGTAATGACCATGGCATGAATATAGGGTGATGGAGAAAAATTATGGAGACTTCGACAAAAGAATAATATTGTATAAAATGGAAGGATATAGTAAAAGATATTATTTGCATAAAGATACATTATACATAAGAAAATAAATAAGATAATTCGAATTACAATGGCAATCGTATCGGCTCGCTTACATTACACTCACACACGTTTACCATATAATTATATATTAAATATTAAATTTAATGTTTTTAGATATGCGCATTTAGACGAAGCATTTTCCAATACAATACGCATGGAGAATCTAAATATAAATTTCATTGAAAACGTGGTTCCTCTGGATATAGAATCATTTTTGTTTTTACTTGAAATTTTTTCTCCGTGTTTCAAAAATTTATCGCATAATTTGAAATTCTCGTGAACAATATTTTTATCGATTTTATAAACAATATGCAATATTCTATTAAAATCCCACAAATCGTTAAGTAACGCGGTAGTTTTAATTTTCGTGTATCGAACTTATCGTAAATAAGTTGAAATATCTTTGCGGAAACAAGCAATTTTGCGTTCTGCTTATTTTTGTAATTATATTGTAATATAATTAAACGCGATCGAATACGACATAGTATAATTGAAAAATTTCACAAGTAGAATTATTATTGTAGGAAACACATCGAAGCGAGACATTTAAATGTTGTCGGAGAAACGTGAAAAGTTGCACTTGTTTCGCACGATGCAACAAATTTGCGATAAAGAATTAGAGTTGGGTTACTTGGTTCGTTTTACTCGATAAAAATGAAAAGTTGTTTTCCGATGTACCAATTGGTAAGTTGGATGACGCAAAGAGAGCTGGAGTTAAGTACAAGGTGTCGATAGGATGAAAGCTGGGCAGGGAAAAGTGCCACCCAGGCAAGTGGACGTCGACTCCGTAGGCGAAGGTTGGCTCGGGTTAGCAAGGATACGCGGACGACTCCCTTTCCCTTCGTTGGCCGAGTCGGGGCCGAGCGGCCCGAGACTCTCAAGGTCAGCCCTGCGCGCGAGTCTCTTACGCAACTTTGACCCCTTTTCCGTCAAGGCAGACCCGCCGGGACCGAACGCGGCCCAGGGAGATTTACGACGGGGATAGAAGCGACGAACGTCGTTCTTATTATTATCGTTATTTTTTTTTTTTTTGTTATAATCGTGATCGCAGGGCCGTTTTATCGGTGAATCGGGCGAGGCGATTTTTTTTACGGCTGCCGAGGTTCTTAAGTGCAAGGAGGTGCGTTCGGTTCCGGAGCGAAGGCGAACTAAGTAAGGACGGATCGGTTCGTTTCGAAAACGAGTTTCGCGAGTGAGCTCTTCTCTTCGTCGTTCTTCCAAGTATTGTTCATTGTCTTGCTCGCAACAATTGTAAAGATCTACCGCCGCTGCCTCGTATTCGTATTATCTAAAAGCACGCGAGGTGATTTCTTTCTTTGGTCCTTTATTTCAAATAACGAGACCTTTTGAAGCGCGTGAAATTGCGCATCAGAAATAGACGTTTCGATTATAAATTTTATCCAATCGATATCGCAGGTTCGTATTTGCTTTTATCTACTCGATCGAGTTCGTTGTCTTTTCGAGAATTCTGTCGATTGTACTTTTAAAATATTCTTCTTTTACATTTTTATTTTTATTTAAGTTTAGCACATTTTGCTGGATCTATAAACTTCTCTCCTGTACTTAGACCTGAAATCGTTAAGTCAATTTCGCTGAATTTAATGCAGTATTTTTATAAATTATAAAAAATACTTTGCTTTTATACTTATCGATTTGCGAATAAAATCGATCGACAAATTTTCAAATTTTTTAATTATAAATACAAAATTTGAATAATTCGAGCTTTTAAATAAATTTATTCGTTTAATTTTATGATTTATTAATTTAAATGTAAATAATATATACCTAAGTATCGACTTATGCTTTAATTTATTTATTACAAAATGTTTATGTATCATCATTAACGAAATTAGTTTTTTAATTTAAGAGCTATAAATTAAAAAGCTGTAGAGCATTGTAATGTTACGTCTTTAATACGTGTATTTACTTTAATTTAAAATTATTGATTCGATGTGATTTTTAAATATATTTATTACAACCAAGATATTTTACTAAAATATTGCAGCGCATATAAATTCAGTTGTTACAAGATCATTTTTAAATCCAGTAGCTGGAATGTCATTAAAATTGACGCTCTTTTTCAACTTAATAATTTACGTGAACATTATTTTCTCTATTCAAAAGTAAGGTAAGACAGGTTTGCAATCAAATTACTTTCTGACTTTCAATTAACTTAAATTAAATCTTATACGTATTTGACAATGAATAAACATATTTTGAATCCAGTTTTATTGCATTATAATGATGACACCATTTACGAACTATAACATTATCAAGCAAGAGAATATATACCATATCATACCATATCTTTTTTTATGTATATAAAATCTTACAATAAATTCAAAAACTTATTTCTTAAGTATAAAATATTAGAAATTCAATATTTACTTTAATCGTACTGAAATTTATTTTTCATAAGTCTTGGTATAATTTGTGTAATTAATTAGATAACGTTAAAATATATGATAAATTTATAAAGATGTATAAAATGAATCAAACTTTTAATTTATTCATTCTTTTATATCAATAATAAATAAAATTCATAATGTAATAAGAATTACATATAAAATATAAAATTCAAAATTACTATTTTATATATTAAAATTATTTACAAGCAAATCTAGTTTTTTAAATTATAAAACACATTTATCTATTTTACCTAAAAATTTATCATTTTTCTTACAATTAACCTTCGTGTATATAAAAATGTGATAATGTACAAAATTAATGATTCTTTACATTTTTTTTAATTAATGAACAATAAGATATATTATATTATTTTATTACAATTGCAGATTTAATCAATTATAAATTTCATGCTCTAACTACATAAACAACTGCATGTAGTCGTTAGTTATTTAATTCGCAAAATCATCTGTCTTTTTATACATAATATAAGTTATGAATAGCATATTATTTCATAAATTAAAATTAGAAGAGATGTATCAAATCTTGATTAATAATCAGCAAGTAAAATTAAAAGTTAAAATTATTGTAAAAAAATACTCTTAACTTATTATCTTTAATAATATATTTGTCACATGTCGTAATTAGTTCCATAAAACTATAAAATCATAATGCTGTATACATTGTTATAAGACATTGAAAAAAAATTCACAAGTAAGACAAAATAATTGGTTTTTTAAGTTTCAGCTTATATTTTGAATTAAAATATTTTAAATGCATAAAAAATTTCCGAAAATAATTATGTGGGAATATCTAAATATTTCTATTAAAATTTTATTTGATTTAATAAAAATAAATAAAATAATAAAAAAAAATTGATTTTCGTTATTTATAATTATCTGTCATTTTTTATATTTGGTTTTCAGGTTTTATATATTGCATGACATTTTAATCACCAAAATCGAAATAATCGAAGCCTAGGTCGACAAACTCTATATATTATGTAACGCAACTTAAAAAAATGGTCGTATACGCCCGGAAAAGAATGTTGATCTTTATACTACAATTTCATTATTCCCACTTAAAGGAACAGCTGAAGAAATGGTTTTGTAACAGGTAGATATTTCTCTTATGTTGAGAAAATTGATTTTACGATGAGGTAAATATATGTAAATTCTTTTTAAAGAGAAATCAAGAGCGAAAATCTAATTATATACATGTTTCTTAAAAATTGGGAAATATATTTAATTAAAATTCAATTATAGTATAAAAATATCAAATGAACATAAGCTTTCTGAATTTTGTTTGATATAAAAAGAAAGTGTTGAATAATGGTTTATTTTATATCGTTGTAATAAATTCAAAATTTATGAATTTATTTATCGTATTTAATAATACAAGACTAGACAAACGGACTCAAACTAATAGTAATCATATTTATGAATAATTTATGAATCGTATAGATATTTTTGAATATTAAATTAAGAATTGTACCACCGCTCAACTTTATTTCTTTAAATGACTGATCATATAATACAGAGACATGCCATATGATATTTTAGATCGATATTACTGGAATTTAATCCTACAAATTAAATAAAACAATCGATTTTGTACACGAAATAAATTATAACAAATGTAGTTCAATTATAACGAGTAATTACGTTTAAATTTTGTATTAACTAAAAATATGTTAACTAATTATAAATACATTAGTTAGAAATTAATTTTTTTAAATCATTTTCCTTTTTAAATGAAATAAATATTTTACACTAACCTAATCTTGTACACAATTCCAAATATAAAACAGTTTGTAAAAGAATAATGTAATTCAAAAATCAACTGCTGCTATCACTTAAAATACGAATACTCCAGTTAACAAATGGCTTTCGAATTCGGTGTTGTAAGGTTAAGCAACGTATATCAAAATCACTTTCTTCAATAATATATGAAACGTAAATACTGATATTCCAAATTAAACTTGGTAACTTGAAAAGCAAAAAGTTAGAAAAAAGTAATTGGAGTGAAAATTAATTTATTTTACGTGATAATTTGACGTATAATTCGGTGCATAATATTGTGCATAATAATGAATTTTTTTTGTATCGACTAAAGATGAAAAAAAATCTTTTCTAAGTTGCGTCTAAAGAACAGAAAAAATTTCCTTCGATTACTATGATTCCATAGTAATCATTACTATGTAATAAGAGCCCGAAGTCTCATTACTTAAAATGACTTAATGACTTAAACCGAGAATGAAATAAAATAATATTTAAAAACTCGAAGGTCAGATGTATTTAAAGAAACGCTCCTGCAGATAGATACGGAAAGAGGGAGCGGAGAAAAAAAGCAACGGAAAAAATCCTACTCGCGGGCAAATAAAATATAAAAATACTTTGCCTCTCGGACGCGGTGTGACACGCGTATAATATCTTACGATACGAACCGGAAACTTTTGACGGTCGTGGCCGTACGCGAAACATTCCCGCGGCTCTCGGGCTATTATCGTAATTTCAAGAAAGGCGGACGAAAGCTCGGGCGAAGGCTCTTTAAGATATGCGGCGCGCGCAATTAACGGCAAAGACCTTCGGCGGTCCAACACGAAAAAGTTCGAACGACGACTCGCATTTTCCCGTAATCGCAGGTATGGCATTGGCAATGATCTCGTTGCACCGACTACGAGTGTTGCGCAAGGAAAGGGGGAAAAGCCTCGCCCGGGGTAAAAGCCCCCTCTTTTCGAGCCTCTCCGGAGGAAAAGCCTCGATGATATAAGCACTTGCGAGATTTCAGCTTCGCGCTTACGAACGCTAACGACGAATATTCGAATATTCCATATTCAGTGCCAACGTTCGCTCCTTTCGAGTTAATATTACAATATTCGAACTATTCGAACTTTGCTAACCTTTTAGAGATTATACGATTTACGATATTTTACTTAGCGCATCAGACTTTTCAGCTCTTTATCTAATAGCTTATTGTTATTCCCTTTTTCTTGCTCTTTCCTAAGAGAATACGTACGAGTGAACATCAAAATTTTTTCGACGATCGATTGTTTTAAGGAATCTGTATTTCGTATAATACGAACGTATTTAAAATGTGTTACAATTACACGAAATCGCTTCATAGACGTTTCAAATTAAATAAAAGTCGGAATGGTAGTTTGAAGGATATTTATTCATAAATATTTTATAACTAAACTTATTACTAAACAAGTATACATTCGTAGAATTTTATTTTACGAATACTTTCCATAGGATTCTTAATTTTCGTTACCAACCTTATACCGAATTAAGAGGAGTGTTTGTAATCTACCTTTATAATAATCCTTTTCCTTTCATAACTTTCAAATACCGAAGGATAATATAATATATTATAATAGAAGAATTATGTAGATTGTTAACAAATATACACGTTTATTCATGGATTAAGAACGTATAGAAAATTTTATAGTTATTTTTACACATAATTTATATCTGCCTTTTAATAATTTAATAAATTTAATAATATAATTGTAATGATTCTATTGTTTTTATTTCGAAGTTGAAAATTTGAAAATGTAAAATACGTTTCATAATTGCATTTCCTAAAAAATTAATATTTGCTTGTGTAAAATTTTAATATATAAAAATATTGAATCAATCGTTAGTATTTTGTTATTTTGAATATATTATATATATATATATATATATTATGTTGAATAAAATAAAAAATTTAAAGTAAAATCAATAAATTTTGAAAAAAGAGCAACTTATTAATCATTGAACAAAAAAATATCCATTTACATATATTTCATAATGTATTATCAAGCAAGTTTGATTTATATTGCTCTCATTAAACATGTGTCATTTATTCATTTTATTTTAAATATTGTTATCTTGATGCAGAAGATCGAAATTGTCTTATGTGTATAAAGGATATAATTTAAATACAAAAAAAACATTATGATTAATTTCTTTTTTTATAGAACTGTAAATAATATTAATAATAAATTACAGCAATAAATATAATATTTTCCGATAACTTTCTTATATAATTTGTTATTATTTTCTTTATTTTATTATTATTAATATTTTTTATATATTAAAATTAAAGTTCATTTCAAAAATATTTTAATTTTAATTTTTTTTTTAATATTCTTAGTTTATAATTTAATATTCATTTACTGAATCATTACATTTTTTTATTAAAAATGAATATTAATATTAAATATTAATCTAAATATTTTACTTGCAAAACAAATATCTTTTATTTGTAAAATTGTATAATCATATATAGTTTCAAGAAAAATATTATCCAATTAAAAAATCTCCTGAAATATCTTGTAATACTCAAGATAAAATTATAGAATTTATGTGTTTATCTTTATTTGGCATTAGTATCAAATTATTTATATTATATTATAACTTAGCTATCTACATTTATAAAAATATATTATTATATATATTATTATTTCTCGATGCATCATAATATATAATTATAAAAATTTTTAAATATATGAATATTGTATTTAATATAAAAAATAGTTTAATATGTTTTAACAAATAATTATATATATATATTCCTTTAAAAAATTAGAAAATAGATTTTTGTTTTATCTATTATTTTATAGCATTTATAAACTTTTTATAATGAAATATATATTTGAATAATCGAAAATAAATACTTTATTTAAGCCTAGAATTAGTATAATTTCAGTTTATATGTAATAAATATTTTAACATATAATTCTAACTTTACTTTTAATTATTATATTTTGGTTCAATAATTAATTATATCATATACTATATATAACTAAAATATAAAGTAAAAAATATGATTTTTACTTTCATTACTTAATATAAAAAAATATCTTATAAATATTTCGTACAAATGAATTGTTTTATTTTTTGTTAAATAACAATACACAAATAGTATTGTCAAATTTTAACTTTTTGGAAACTTTCTCTGCTTTTAAAAAAGTCTCAATTCTGTAGTTTCTATGTGCTTAACTAGGTCAGATATTGCTGTCAACTAATTGATTAATCATTTTGTTAAAATATAATTTTAAGCATTCGCTGACAAGATTTTCCTTATCCTACTTATTTAACAGTACATAATCTTAAAACTACCGGTATGGAAAGTTTCAACTACTACACCTTTGAATTAATGAGACATAAGGTATTAAGTAACTGTTTAAAAAATTAAGCATATCAATATTTTCATGAAAATTTTATTTATAATTAATAATTTTAATACTAATAAAAATTTAAAGTATATAGTTTATTATAAAAAATTAAACTATAAAATAAAAAATGAATACTATAAAAGGAGAAATCCTATTTTTTAATAAATTATACATATTTAAAATAAGTGTAAAAATTTCAAATAAAAAATGAATATAATAAAGAAATCCATCTTGGAATTTTAAATAATAATTGATTTTTTAATCAATTTTCTAATATAATTAAAATATGAAATTCCTGTAAATGAAATTATCAATCATGCAAAAATAACTTCAATTTTCTTATGAATATTATATAATTTTATTTTATACAATTTAGATAAAAGGTATAAACATATGATTTTTATAATTATATAATTTTATAGTTACCAAAATTGCTTCATTAATTAAAGTTAATTGTTTACTATTTTATTTACGTATTCAATTTCTCTAAATTAAACCTATTTTTATTAAACAATACATCATATTAAAATAATATTGCATTTGAAATAATTACATTTATAAAATACATTTTTTTCACATTTGAACTAATTTTAAATTAAAATAGATAATTTCTACAACACAAATCATAATTCGTAAATTTAAAGATTTTTCACCTAAGACAAATACTAAGTATATGTATAATAATTTACTAGAGCATTATATAAAATTTAACGTAATAACTTTTATTAGATGTTTTTAAATAGAAAACTTTGAATAACAAGCAATAAATTAAAAATTATGTTAAATAGTATAAATTTCAAAATTAGATTATCAAACGTCTTTGAATGACGTAAATGTTTTTAGGATATAATAGATCATAAATTATTTATGATTTTTTAGGAGTAAGAGAGATAGTCATGTAACTTTACACAATATAGATATTTTTTAAATGCGATACACTATAAAAATAATTTTCCATTGCACCATTAATAGATAATTCTTTTAATTCATGAGAAAAATGATCAAAGTTATAAATATTTTATATGAATATAATATATCTTATCAGTATTATTTCGAATATCCGGTTTTAAGTATTATGTATAATTATAAATAATA
The DNA here is from genome assembly GCA_018907195.1 of Dolichoris vasculosae. NCBI lineage: Eukaryota > Metazoa > Arthropoda > Insecta > Hymenoptera > Agaonidae > Dolichoris > Dolichoris vasculosae. The sequence continues at coordinate 621,136 of JACCHY010000005.1, read as the reverse complement.
TACTATGAATAATAATATTATTAATCTTTTTAATACTGTTTCAATCTATTCTATTAATCATGAAATGAATCATGAAAATAGATTAAAAATTATAGACTTCATATTTATTTATGTAATAAATAAAAATTATTCGGTCATAAACTAATCCAATGGAAAATAAAATTATTATGATATTTTATCAGATTCTCTTGTAATTTTAAATTATATATACTGTAAAAAATTAAACTATAACAAGTTACTCAATAAATACAACCTTTACATTATGATATACTAAAAATATTGACAATACATTTAATTCTAAGATTTAAATATATACTCAATTATTTAAATGCTTTATAAAATTAATACTGTTTTAAAAATATATATAGGAACAATATCAAAAATAATTTTGCTAGAATTTTATTTAAGGAAAGAAAATAAAAATACTATCAACGTTTATGTTTTATTTAAGCCCGTTTATATAAACAAATTTACAAAATATTCAATTTTTTAATTAAATAATAATTAGAAAAAACATTAAAAAATATTCAAATATTTATTAAAATATTATTAATATTTAAAAAATTCCTTGCTCTTACCGATGTTTTACGTATCCAAATAAACTAATATATATTAAGTAACATTAATTATTCAATATTTAATTACTCAATATTTTTTAAAATGTAAAACATTGGAGGATATGTACAAGTCTATTTAATCTATAGCTTTTATTTCACGAATATTTAAATATGAAATAACAAAACTTCAACGAATATTTTGCTTTATTATCAATAAATATTTTAATTAAATGTTTTGCATTAACTTCATATGTAGAATCATATCTTAGGCAACTAAGATTTTCTTGCACAAAGAAAAACTATGATAACTAATCTATATTTTTACAGATATGAAAATAAAGATAAAATTAAACTTTAAAATTATTTTGTTTGGATTAAAAATATTATACAATTGAAAAAGAACAGTTTAATAAAAATTCTAAACAAAGAACAAATAAATTATATAAAATTATAAGAAATATAAATTAAAACAATTAATACAATCAATATTTTAATAAGTTTTGTAATATTATATCATTTTAGATATAAAATTTTTTTTAATTAACGATCTTATGCACTAATTATATTATGAAAAAACATTTTTAAATCATGTAAAAACTACTTTAAAAAATTTTATTAATATTAGAACTTATTAATATTTCATAATTTAATAGTCTATTTTACATTCTTAAAATATAAATTCTATCATATTTTTTAATAATAAAAATTTTAAATACACCAAGTGTTGAAAGTTTTAGTAGTTTAGTCTTAGGCAACATAAAAATTATATACAATGTATATCAATTAAAAAAAAATCACTTAAAGTTATTAAAACTATAAAAATAACTACGAAAATAATTTTCAAATTTTTATTAATATAAATCATTATGTTTAAATAATCATTAACCTTCTTTCTATCTTTTTCAATAATTACTACAGAATATTTGTATATACTTTAAAAGATGTAACATTCTATATGTAATACATAATTATTGAAATTTTTTTCATTTATTATAAATTTATATTTATTTACATTATATAGGACTATCATTTACAAAAATAATTATCATTTTATTTTGTTAAACGTAAAATTTTCATAAGTGTATTTATCTTTAAATTGACAATTAATTTAAAATTAATTGACAGAAGACTAATTTAAAAATTCATATATTTAAATATTTATCTTTGTATATATAATTTACTTAGATAATAATTTACTCATACATGTTTTAATTTTAATTAAATTAAATCTAAAATGTATATTATTTATTTCTATCAAATATTATATTTTTGCTATTTTTTAAAGATTTTTTTATATTCTTAAACTTTTCTAGACTTACTAATATTAAAATTACTTCATTTTTAATTCATAAAATTATAATGTAACATTTATTTATTTTATAAATATATGCACCAAGTTTTTTAATAAAATAAATAAATAAATTTGCGGTTTCCAACTGGTTTTACTACGTAAAACATATAATCTTAATGCATTATCACTCTAAGGTTTTTATAAGTGGTAATCATAATTTTTACCAATTTAGTTGCCTGAAATAATTTTAATTTGATTAGAATATATATTTATAATATAATATTTAATATTTTATATAAGCAGAAAATATTTATAAAACCAAATTCGTACCTTTTGCCGGACTAATTTTCGATTTCCCAATAGGCTTATAACGCGTAACGTTTTTATTTTTCGCAGCCACTGCTGTCGGTGATTCTATAGCAGCTTGCCCCTGAATATGGCCAAATCCAAAATTTTTTAATGATGTGAAACGCTCTACAACGACACTGCATGCCTTCACTAATGACATGGGTTTTCTAGAGTTCGATGGGGAACCTGTCATGGAAATTACTTATCGATCAAATTAATTTCAAGTAAAATAAAATTATCATATATATATTATTAAATATTCCATTTTTCTTTATTAGAATATTACTCTTGTATTCGTAAAATGCATATAAAAGTTGATAAAAAATATTTATTTATTATTGTACAGTTAATTTGTATTAGTAACAGTTACTTTGATTTGGGCTTCCTGAATTACTAGTAGAAGCATGAAGTACTGCACTTTCAGGTGTGTTTTTTGAGATCCTGGGAGATTTAGGTAGAGTTTTATTTTCTAAATATAAAATTACACTAATTAATATAACAATATAGTTTAAATCAAGAATTGTATATTTCATTAGTTATTATTTTAAGAATTTGATTAACATCTTTTTTATAAAATCAGTTAATATCAGACAATATATCAGTCGATCATTTGATCTATAATAAAGTTACCATTCAATTGAAATTATGCACAAAAATTAATTTTCAATCGATACGTTCAAAAAAATTAGAATTTATATATGCTTAACTTTAAAATAATTTATAGAATATAATACTTATAGAAATAATAATATTATTTTATTTAAGTGAATAGAATTTGAAGTAATTGAGATTTCAGAAATTAGATATTTAATTTATTATCAAAATTACACTTTTGTATTATAAAAATACCTTGCATTAAAAAAAAATTTATTAATTGCATTATTCGCAATTACCACATAAATTTTTTTAAATTTTCTATTCAATTAAGGTTATTTACAAACAAAATTTTTTATAGATAATATATACTTTTTCTATTTTAATCACTTCAAGAAAATTTTCATTAAAAGATTGATAAATTTTCTGCAGTAAAAATTTTAAATTCTTAAAATAATAAATTTTAAGTCTTGAAAATAATGTTTATGTAAACATTTCTAATAAATTAAAAAAATATCTTATCATATAAAACGTAATATCCTTAACTTTTTAAGTTTAAACCATCATATTATTTTAATTAAATTTAAATAATAGCAATCTTACTCGATTCAAAATTTGTTGGATGTTGTGTAACAGAATTGTGATTTTTTATCGGACTCCATTTTTTCTTTGTTACTTGAATAATGCTTTCCGATTTTTTCGTTGACGACAAATTTGTATTTTTTTGAACCATATCTTTTTTCTTCATAGTTGTTGTAGGTACATCGTTTCGAGGAGAATCTTTTTTAATCGATGTCGATGCAGGTGAATGATTCCGAAGAGAATCTTTTCTTGCCCTTGTTGATGTGGGTGGTAAATTTTGAACTGAATTTTTCTCCTTCGTTGTTAATATAGGTGAATCGTTTCGAGGTGGCATTCTCTCGTTTATCGCATCCAAATTCTTTACCTCGTCAAATGTGAGATGTTTATTTATAGCTGAAAAATGTATGCAGATACAAAATTAAATTTAAATCTAATAATTAATAATTTTTTACAATTGATTTATAAGCAATAATATTGATAAAGTTTAAATGTTATGATATTTACTTAAGTAATAATAATATTAATTAAAGTAAAGTTAGTGGAGTGTAAATAAAACAAAAAATCTAATAATACCAAATATTATAAGTACAATAAGCCTATTATGTATGTCTAAAAATAAGTAAAATCTTTAAAACAAATCTATAACGAAGAAAAATTTTAGTGCGTGTAAATCATATAAATATGAATATCATAACAATTACGTAAAAATTCACAAAATATATAATCTAACTTTAGATAAATAAAATTAATAGAATATATATCATTTTTTACAGTTTTAAACAGATGATTATAATTTATAATAATTTAAAAATCCTAAATAATAAGAACATTATAAAACATAATTGAAGATATATCATATTCTAATAATATAAAAATTAATATATAAAGTAACAAATGTATTTTAAATAATTTCATATGATATTTTCAAACAATAAAAAATTAAAAAATTTTTAATTAGTTCTTCGTACTAAAATAATGGTAATGATCAATCAAATCATATAAATATATTTTAAAATCTGTTTAAATGTTAATTAGTGTAGAAATAGATAATTCTATAATAATTTGATTATATTCGATAAATTACTACGACCATTTTGCAATGCAGCATCTTTTAATAGAAGATATATTCTTAAAATGTTACAAGAGACCATACATGTATAAGTTTTATATAATTACTTTCACCCATTAGTCAATGTAACGAATAAAAACTAGTAAACTTAAAGTATTTTGAAGTTGGAATTGTAGGACGACCTACTTAAATTTCTAATAAGCGATTCTAAAACTGAAATTATATATTTATATTTGTTGAGGAAAACTAATCATAGATAATAAAATATAATATAAAATAAACGATTAAAAGATTCTCCTTTGTAGTAAATGTATTGATACTATTACTGAACCAACAATAAAATATTTGTTACTATTGTAAAAAAGTATATTGGCTGCATATATTAATATTTAATGTCTTTTAAACTATAAAGTTAAATTTTAAAAGGATTAGAATTTATTAAATTTCAATCTAATTAAGAAATCTTAGAAATCGATAAAAATTAAAAATTATATTTTAATCATAATAATTATAATAAATATTCGATACATATAGTAAGTAATTATAAAATAACAATATCAGGTTTATTATTCGGTTGAGTTTAAAAATATAAGATGAAATAGCAAAGAATTTTAAATAATTGATTGAATTGACAAATTGAAATTCTAAAGTAAGCAATTATTCTAGTAAAAAGTAATTTGTTACAAATAATCATCAATTTAAGATTAAAAATATAGAAATTACTGGAAGATTTTATTAATATAGATAAATTTAAGTATATTCGATAATAATAAGTATTAGAGATAAAATTAAGGAAGTTGAAGATAATATTTTATACAAATATTTTTTAATTTAATTAAGAAATATAACATTAACTTAAATATATATTTATTAAAGACTAATTTTATCGATAGTTTCCTATGGTTATAAAATTTAAATTCTTAAAAAAAAATTAAAACAAGCAAATATCTAGTATTACAAAATCAAATACAGAAAGAATAATCGGTACACATTGAAGCAATAAAAGAAAAAAATTTTAGAAATTACGTATTGATAAATAAAAAAAATTTTACTTAAATCACTAAATTTGTAAATTTTGCTAAATTAGATATATAATGACAAGAAAAATATACACTACATAAAATTTTATTAGAAAAAAGAAAGTATAAAATACTAAAATTTTATATAAAAAATATATCATATAAAAAACTATATCAAATTATATTAAATATAAAAGTAATGGAGTAGAATTAGTCATTTTGAATAAAATTTAGGAAATAAACCCATAAACTTAGTTTTAAACAAAAATTAAATTAAATATATATGAAAATATAAAATTTGATATTTTATAAAAAGCAAATGTATTTTATTTTACTTATAGTTAGTACTCAGAATAATTTTTATATCTTGATTTAATTTTTCGCATTCAAATTAAATTAATTTTTTTATTATATTATAAATTATATTGATCAACTAATATTATAGACGGAGAATAAATTTTTTAAGGAACAATATATGTTTATAATAAAAATAGGATGTAATTTTTTAAAAATACAAAGCTAAAGAACACAAAACTACCTCACAAATTTAAATCTTACTTTTGAATGAGGTAATACGTACATTGAGTAATTCATTACATCAGTTTATTCAACTTATATGTAACGTACCTAAGTTAACTTTCCTGCGCTCGAAATGAAAAAAGTTTCTAAAAAAGTAGGAACTTATTAAAAAGAGAAGTGGAACAAGAAAAGCAAAAAATCGACGCACTCGACCTTTTCTCGAGTTTTGAATCAAAGAACGAATCAATATCAAGTAACATTGAAAAGTCAAGATTGTCGGTGACGTCCAGTCAAAGGATTAACAATAATCAAGATTAATATAAAAAAAGAAGAGCAGAGATACGTCGCGAGTCCGAGTATAAAAATACAAGTGTGCGTGACGGTGATTTTTACGTGGTGCCACGCCCAAATAAAAGAGAAAGAATCGCAAGCGCGTGCGTCGGTAGCAGGTGGCTTTCACGTCGTCGAAAAATGTCATAATCGTACACTGCACTTAACTCACCGCTCTTCAAGGACATCCTTCCACCGGAGAGCGCGCCGAGAGGTAGCGAGCCACTCGGTGTCAGTCCCTTCAGCTTTAATACGCTTTCACTCTCCTCTCTGCGGAAAAAAAGAAGGGTTAGAGAGAGAGAGAGAGAGAACGAGGCTCGGCAAAGTCGGTGTCGAGTGCAACAGCTGTTCTGGCCCACTCACCTGAGGACGGTGTAAGCCCGGGCCATTTTGCCGATCGCTTTGATCTTGTGACGTATGACATCCCTTCGGGCGTTGCTCGTATTACCTGCAATGGAAAAATCGGTGAGGGATGCGCTGACAAGACGGTCTTCTTCTTATCGCGATCAATGCTTCAATCTAACTCTTTCGCTTTGATCACTTCAACGAAAAGATTTAAAAACCGGCGATTCCGAGTCTCGCTTTCAATTTCAGTTCGTTCGCCTATTCATCCTCTAAGAGTATCGAGACCGACTCCAACTGTATAGAGAAAATTTTCTACAACTTTATTTCTATCGATGATGCCTTCTTTTAATATATAAATGTTATTTATATATTCAGCGATATGTTTTGGTGCAATTGTTCAATAATTTTTAAGCTTTGTACTAACTGTTTTATAACTAATTTTATATACCTAAATGATTTTTTTTTAATACAGTAACTTCGAAGATATCGATTAGAAAATGCAATATATTTAAATAATTATTTATGTAATTTGAAACTAGTTTTTTAATCTACATATATATAGATATATATATATATATATATATATATTAAAATTTAATTATCGTAAATGCTCGAATTAAAAGAAATAAATACATTTTTCGCTTATATTATGATTTTTAATATTGTACACAAATCTGCATTTTCTTACTGGTTGCTTTATAATTTGAATATAACTTAATTATTTAAACCATTTTTCAATAATATTATAAATTGTATATTAGCGAATAAACGATTAACCGTAAATATTTTAAAAAATTTTTAAAGGTAACTTATTTAAAGGATGTATAAAATTAAATCACTACTTATAATTAAATAAACTCTGAATTTATTAAATTCATATTAAATTTAATTATAAATATTATATATTATTTATAATATTCATAGTATTTTTTAAGCTAAATAACTTTACTATAATAATTATTATTACAAGAAGGTTTCCAAAATTTTCTTATGTAATATAATATAAATATTTATATTTATATTAATTTATAATAGTTTATAATAATATTTATATTTTTTATATAAGTATAACATAATAGTAAATACGACTAAACATCTTTTTCGTGTCTTTGAAAAATAATGTATTAATTTATTATTAATGTATTAATGCTTTAATTTAGTATTTTAAATCCTAAATATTTTGAATCTAATAATATAATTATTTATGAAAATTAAATTTTAGTCTAATTTATTTTTATTTACGTTATAATATTATTTAATTTAACATTGATTTAAAATAAATTTTCAGATTACAATGGAAAATTATTGTTAAATAATTTTAATCCAAGTATAAATTATTGAATCTATAACAAAAATTTTTAGTTTAAATATTAAGTATATATTTTATAAAAATAAAATATCTTTCAATAAAATCCTTACAAATATTAAATGTAAAATATAAATGAATTTAATATATATTTACCATCTTCGAATTTCTCATTTTCGTTACTTTTGAGTTCTTCATCCGAACATATATTTAAAACGTTAAGTAACATTTCAGTTACTGAAACAACCAAAACATTAAATGAGTTTATTTTTGTAATTGACAAAAAATGTATACAAGACTGTTTAAAATAAATTAATTTTATTACCTTTTTCACCTAGAAAAGGCAAAGACCACGAAAAAACATTTACTAAGTTTGGTAACCAGTAAGGATGTGGTGAATACGTAAATTGTTTGATATTCAGTACATTGTCTTCATATTTCAAAACTGACGCCTGAAATTATAATTATATTGTAATCAATTATTCAGTTCAATCAACGGTAAAATGACAAGAAAAATATTAAGCTTATACTTAATAACTTGGAAGTTTTTTGCAAGTTATTTTACACATTTTCATATCCATTATTTTATAAAATATTTTTTTTAAGAGTGAGAAAAAATTTTGACACAAATGCTAAATACGATAAAAATATATACTTCATTATTAAATCAGCTAGTTTATAATAGACTGAATTAATTTATTTTCTATATTAACTTTATTCTATATAAATTTTATAAATTTTAGAGAAAATTTTGAATTATGTATTTAAAATATAAATGATGAATTTCTTTTTAAATATCGACAGCTGACCTTATTATTATAAATGTCGATATAATTTGGTGCGCTAAAAAGTGTTATGAGTGCTGGAAAGCCATTTTTTGTGAGTCGATACATTTTATATCCTGCATCTTGAGCCTCGTGTGCCCTAATGACGCTTATCAAATCATTGCGTTGTAAAAAGTCACAGCAAGCTGCGTAACTACGAAAAAAGGAAATGTAAAATAACGTTACATATTTAAAAACGATCATTTTTCAATAAATTATAAATGTGTAAAAGAAATACAAACTATTATACTTTTTTAAATATGTATTAAATATTACCTGTAGAAAAATGAGCAGCCTCTGGTACTGTTATGAGAATAAAACTTATCGTCCTTTTCGTGTCCAAAATCTTCGGTTGGATCCGACCAAAGCATATCACACAAAGCACCGAATGATGGAGGTTCTTGAAATCTATTAATCTGTAAGAATTCAAGTTTTAACGAGAAAAGCTTAAAAATTTAAATACGCTTTTTAAGTTATCCTAGATATTATAATCGTACTTAAAGTTTTTATTTGCAAATTTGTTAATTTATTTCAATGCGTAAAAAAGTTTAAGTTGAAAAACGGTAAAAAGTTGTAACTCGAGCGACATTTATATTTAGTAAATATTAAGCATAAGGATTTAAAAATAGGTGAATTAAATTTACTTTTTGTATGTCTTCTAAATCAAGAATTTCAGGAGATAATCCACCGTGTACACAGTAAAATTGTTTATTCATAATTGCCGCCAGCGGCAAACAATCGAATGCATTCATACAGGCATCGTAAACTGCTTTCGAATATTTTACACGGCCTAAAACAAAAATACTTTGACTTATAACAAATAACTTGAATATTTACCTGTAAATAAAATCTATTAAAAACTCACATTCTTCCTTAAAAGTAAAAAAATCTGTAAGATGACGACACTCGTGATTACCTCTGAGTAGAAAGAACGTGTCGGGATAACAAATTTTCAAAGACCATAGATACAATACACACTGTAAATGAAATATATTACAATATTCTTCCGGTTTTTTGTTATATGATAAGGGATTTGAATAATATTTAAGAAAGTGATAAATTTCGTACTAGTTAGGTTATCATAGATAGATTTGTTTCAAAAATATTTCAATTTGAAGAAAATTGATATTTGCACAATATAAAATAAATATATTCGATAAAATGATTATTTTTATGATTTTATTCGCACTATTTACCTCGATACCAAAATAGCCTCTATCTACGTAATCTCCGAGAAAGAGATAACTCGTACACGTCGGTGAACCACCCACGTCAAATAATCTCATTAAATCATAGAATTGACCGTGAATATCCCCACACACTGTAAAATAAAAAAAATTTTATTTATGGTAAATTTATATAATGTTACGGATATTTTTACACTAAAAATTACATCTTTTAACAGATAAATTACCGGTTATTGGCTCCTTAACATGAATTAAGTTTTCCTCCTTTCGAAAAATTTCTGCACCCTGATTTATAATACGAAGTGCCGCTGACTCCTCGAGTCTACCTTCAAGAATCAAATGATGCTTCAATATTTGATGATAAAGTAATCCAGTCTCTGCGTCAAATATGTCGACTTCGCGTAGTTTATATCTTGGTGGACACGGTACATCTGCGTTTTAAGAGTATTTTTATTTCAAATTTTTTTTATAATTAAAGCGAAACTAAAAACAAAAAAAATTTATTATTTAAATTCAACCTTAATTAACGTTTATAAAATTTAAAAACTTATCCCAATTATTTTTCTAAATAAAAATATTATATGAATATTTGTTAAATTGTGGATTTTAATAGAAATCTAAAAAATGTAAAGCACAATTGGAAGTGCGAAGAAATAAAAGATGTAAGATCGGGATAATGTAACTGATTACACAAATGCTATTATCCAATTATTTAAAAAATTGACGTGTATCGAGACGACTTGTCTCGACGACCGATATTTTTATCCTCGCTTCACGTTTGAGCGTACGAAGGAACTGGAATATCTCGGATAGCTATTGGTTCGCACTCTTTTTTACCCCAGAGGAAATAAGCGGAATGCAGAAGGAAGACCGAAGAAAAGATAAGGAGCAGCCGAGCGAGAAACGATCTTCCTCCTTGGCAGTTCGGACAGCGGTAGTTATTGTATAGTAACGAAAATGACCGAAGACGAAACGTTACCAACTTGACTCCGAAGCATCTCCGAAGCACGAGGGCGAGGCTAATAGCCGCTAATCGCCGGGGAGATTACCTTAATACATCTTGAGGAGGCGAGGAAAAACATGAACAAGCTCGTCTTTACGAAAATAACACTGAATAATCAACGTAACGATTAGGCAATGAAAAATTTTTTACCTTTCATAATTCTTGACGTACAGCGATTCTTTTCCGGCGACTCAATTATAGCTTTGTTTAGATTATCCTCCGGCAATGTCTGATTGGTATGACCATTGTTAGGTTTTCCTTCATTTGAAGCAAGTGGTAATGACAAATCCAGAGAATTCGTAAGATCAATATTTGCGTTTCGAATAGGTTCGGGTTCAATATTCAACTCTTCCTCGTCTTCGTCCTCATTTTGAGAATTATAATCGATGTAACTCGCCCTTTTGAATTCTCTCTTCTCGAAAAACGCGGCTTCTTGGTCTTTTACTACCAGAATATCGGGAGACTTTTCCTCGTCGCTCGACAGACAGATGGTTTTATCTGATTTTGGTGGACTAGGCTCGATAAATATTACGTCGCTATCGTTTGAAATATCGATAGGGCTAAGCAATACCGTGTATAAAAACAAAATTTTATTATTCATCTACTTTTTATACGTGTAATAAAAGTATTTTATTATAACCAGAAACAAAATTTTAATAAAAATTCAAATTTCAATTTTTTAAATTTAATGACGTTTTAAATTTTGTTTCATATTCCTTTGTTTAATAATACTAATTTAATAAATCTTTATGATTTTTTAAATTTTATAAATATTATTTAATTTAATTTATTTAATCTATTTTATCATATTATAATGCTGTTATAATATAAATTCTAACGAATCGTATAATTAAACCTAATTTAATAATATAATATATATTATATAAATAATTAAACGAATAAAAAATATTACATATCAGTCCATACTAATAACAATAAATTATTATATTATTATACTTTAAATTAAAAATAAACTGTTTTACATAATATAATTATGTTCCTTGCAATAACCATAAATTTCTTTTTAAATTTTAGAAATTTTATGCTAAAATAATGAATACACAACGTATGACAATTATAAATATTTAAAAGACACGCTCATTGTTAATAATAATAATGAATATAAGCAGCCGAAAAATAAGTTCGCAAGAATAAATTAAAAGAGTATTTACCATTCTTTAACGTTACCGTCATCATTGTTATCATCATTTAGCGTTGAATGGTGTTTGTCCGCGATAAGCTCGGCAGCTACGGCAGTGGAGGCGATCCCGAGGTTAGGAACACACGCGTCGACATCCCGAAGCGCATCCGGTTGGCTTGAATTTACCTGAGGGTAGGACAGAAGCTTCTTACGCTGTCGTTGACTATTTTCCAAACTCGATTTCATCAACAAGACCGTCAACGAGGAGACGTGGTTTCCGTCGAGCTGCTCTTCGCCTTTTAACGACCCATTTTTTTCACCCTCGGGCGACTCCTTTGTGCCGACACCATTGCTGCGATGATATCAATGCACACTTAATATTTTTGGAACTATACTCGGTATTATTGGATATTTAGGAAAATCTTTTTCCTATTACCTAAGTAATAAAACTTTTTATAAGACAAAAATATCTTTATAAAATATATAATAGAGATTTCTATCTCAACAACTTGTTCAAAAAAGTAGCGAAAGCTTTTGAAAATCAAATGATTGAAGAGCATTCGCAATTTTCTATGAAATATTTTCTATTAAAATTAATTATCTTATTTTATTACTCCTCGTATCAAACATTATTTTTTGATATTTATAAGAATTACATTTAAAAATAAATAATTTTATGATCTACCATATGTAATAACGTTTATTAAACTCTTTGTTTTTCTACGCAAATTATAGAAAACAAGTTTGTTTGTAATTCTATGACTTTAGTGTAAGGTCGTATCGAGTCCTATAAATACTTTAAAACTGAAAGTTCTTAAACTTCTTATTGCTTCTTGATCGGATTCGTATTCTAACAAATATAATAAAAATACTAGTAATAATTATCCTTTATTATTATTATTATTGTTATTTTTATTATACCTTAAATATTATTCTGTAATAATATATTTTTTATTAACAATATATTGCGTAAGTTTTATAAATAATTTCTATTCAAATTATTAAATAAACATTTTAATAACGAGAGTTAATTTGATCCATAATTTGCAATACTTTCATTTTAAATAAAATTTCAAACCTATAAATAAACAATTGTTTATATGGATTAGTAATTATAAAAATAATATAGTAACAATGCTTAAAAAAATTTTTTAATCAAAATATAATTTTCTGGTAGTACCAATCTGCGAAATTATTTATTTATGTAAATACCTAGTTTTTATTTCTTGATATCTCAACGGTGAATCTTTTCTCGAATTTTCCATATTACTCAAATTTTAGTCACCTTTTCACGTTCAAATTCTTCGAGAAACTGTCGAGATATTAGAAACAAGATACCTTCAAATTCATCGTCCAATCACACATATTCTTTGATTTACATTGTAGGAGAAATTAGAACAAAGCAAATCCGCAGTAAAATTAATGATAAATGTACTTATAAATCTTTACTTTATTATATTTAATAATTATAAAAATATTAAAATTAAATCTAAAGTAATACACATATTAAAATTGAAAGTGAAACAAAATATTGTTTTCTACATCATTACTAATAGAATTTTAAGTTAGTGGTGAGAATTTAAAAAATTTAATATATATTAAATTTAACTACAAATCTATTTCTTAGACTATCGAATAAACTTTGTAATACATTTGTGACTTTCTTCATTCATAAAAAATATAAAAAAATCTTCGGTAAAAGAGTTATATAACTACAATTACCATTGTTTAATTATTATTGTTGTTATTATTACTATGTTTTTATCATTATTGTATTGTTGTTGTTACTATTATTATAATAATTATTATCAATAAATCGTAAATTTAAATTAAATATTTTATTTAAAATTAGAATTAAATTTGGATATTTGTTTAACATACTTTTTTATTCGAATAAATAAAAAAGGGAATGTTTTAAACAACTACTTTTAATGCAAAATACTATTAAAGACATATATTTAAATATATATGTAACTTGGAATTAATTTTCCATATAAAAATTTTATCGACTTAATTATATATATTTTTATAGAACGCGTGTTAAAGCAGAATAAAGTTTATAAAACAATTATTATATTTTATTTAAATAAATTCAAAAAGTATTAACTATTCATTCGTAAGATGTATGAAAATTTATTTAACAACAAAGTGGCTTACTAATAAATAAGAAAATTAATATTTTCCTTCCTAGTACTGAATTCAATCAACGATTCAATAAAAATATAATATTTTCTAGAATGGTATAAATAATTTCATAATTCGATATAACAGATATTTATCTGCATTATATAATAGAAAAAATACTAAATTAAAAATAGTTTTATATTCGTAATAATTTCTCTTTTTGATTAAAAATATAAACTAATAAATCAATTTAATATTGCTTTAATATATTATCATCTTATTGAAGTAAAAATTTAGTTCGATAAAAAAATCTTCTTTTCCTTAAACTAATGTCGATTTTATGCGTATTTAACTGTAACTTTAACTTAACATTTATAATTAAAAATTTTTAATTTGTAAAGATCAAATTATTATAAAATTATGCTTTCGTTGAAATAATATCATTAAAATTAAAAATATTGAAATTTTTACTCTTTTGTGCGTAAGTTGTGCTAATTAACTATTAATTTAGTAGAACTTTACGAAGTACAATACTACACGTACTTAATACAATAACACGTTTCGATATTAGTTTTTTGTATTTTGCAATCTGTAACTATACTCATTGATCACCCAATTGTTAGCTACACACAAAAATATGGAGTTGCCTTTTACCTACCTTATTAAATGTTCCTTTTCAAAGTATCAGGGCAACCGAATCCAGTGATCTGGCTATCCACTCGATTTGGGTCATTCATTCAGGGTCACTAGAATGGTGCGTGTTGGAAAAGGTACTTTATGCAGCTGCCGTTTTTGGACAATTTACCTCGCCACCACATTCACGCCGGTTATCTACAGATCATCAGGCCCGCTAAAGATTCCAAAGAACGTAGACATTGCCTAATTTACGTCGAACGCTCCACGTGCCAAAGTGAAATGTACACGATTAAGAATGTCGAGAGAAAGAATATCGCTCATTGACTTTTTACAAACATTTAAACCCGAGGTAAGATTACATATTGCGAGATGCAGTGTCATTCTATATTACTATAGATAAAGAACATCGATTTTAATTGAATCCGTTTAATCGCTCAAACTTTGTAGTTTAACCGAATCAAATAAACTCAACGCACGTTTTTACCGCACGTTGTTACCGCAATTAAAGAATGCAATTCAACGATAAAGACAAGATATTTGTCGAAATGTAAATTGTATTTACAATACATCGAATTAATCTGAAGAGAACTCATAAGTGTCGTAAACTTGTGCTTGCAAGTTAATTTTTTTAAAAAGTATAGTTTGAATACCCAGATTTGTATCAAATCTACCCAATTGTAGATTCATATTCGAAAATTTTTCAACGCATGGACAGAGTACAAGGTGGATTTTAAATCGCATTTAAATATTAAATCAAATTTTTAGTTAACATGATATTTTATTCTATCTTTTCAAAATATTTTTAAAAGCATTATTATTTTCGATAAGATAGAAAGAAACAGAAATGAAATAGAAGTTTATAAAATTAATTCATACATTCGATAAAATAGAAATTTAACAAGTGATGTTAATTTTTACGTGATATTTCCACAATAAATATATAATAACAATAAATTTTATTCGATGATCTTACATATGTATACATAAAAGTATATTTAGAATTTCAATTAAAGCAATTTAAACGTAAAATGGAAAATTATACATAAGTATTTTTGCTTACTGTTTGAAACTTTACTTAAGTTAAATACAAAAAATAGAAAATTATTTTCATTTAATTTAAAAATAAATAATGTTAAAATATAATATTAATAAAATTTCAGGATAGTTGTCACTAAATGATAGATGAATGAATTTACCCACTGAATGAGGTAATACTTCCAGTAATATTATCTCCGGTAATAAATCTCTTAATAAAAACTTTCAAAAAATTTTTTTAGATAGAAGTAATTATATATGATATAAATAACATATATTAATATAATTATAAAAAGCTTTATATAATACTCTATATCAAATAAATTTATGATTTTCATGTAGAATTCTAAATATTATGAAAGCTTAGTTAAAAAGTTGACAATTAGTAAAGTAAAAGCTTTCTGTTGTAATACTAAAAATCAGAATTAAAATTAGATGAAAAGACTTATCAAAATATATAATAGAATTAAATGTTGAAGAAAAAAACAAAACTAGAAAAGTTATTAATTTCTACAACGTTATACTGTGTACATACAAATAGCATATTTAATACTCAAAATTTCAATAAAAATGTTGATATTCTAAATTTAATTTTGCTGAACTATTAATCGAATAAATAAATTAAGTAAATGCAATTTACTTAAATCAAGAACAAAAATAAAATTCGAATAATAATCATTTAGAAATAAAGTAAGATTTCTATTTTTAGAAACGTTCTTAAAATTTTAAAAAAGTTCAACATACAATAAGTAATAGACATTTTCCAGAATAATTTTATAATTTTATAAAATAACACAATCGATTAAAAATCATTTCTAGTAAATTGCATTTAAATTTTAATCTAGAGTGCAATTATAAATACTTAAGTATAAAGAATCATAAAAAATTTTATATTTTTTTACTTACAGTTTTTCAATTATAAATTGATTATTTTAATTATATTTAAAGAATCTTGTAATATTATTTAAAATGTAGGTGAGGAAATTATGAATGAAAATCCGATTTATAACTAAAAAATATATGTATTGAAGTACAGCGTATAAACGACTCGTTATTAAAATTTATCTGATACTTCCTCGCAATCTTTCTGTTTTTCGACTGTTTATTTGTACACATTTTCTTGACTGTCATTATTATTACCATCATCACCATATCGTATTTATAACATATGTTTTCGCAATATACATATTTATAAAATTTAAGCTGCTTTTGACTTGATGATTTTTCTACTTGGTATTTTACCTTTCTTCTTCATTATATAATAAATGTAAGAATCAAACATTTTCATATATCAATGCATATAGATATATAAGACTACAGAATAAGTGTCATATACATACATAACAAATTAATTTTTATTTATACTTTCTCATGATATAACGTGTATAACATATGATTGCACGGTATGTAAAATGCCACATTATATGTTTAACAACTTATATACTTCTTTTACATATCTTGATATTGTCTCTGCTTATTTTTTCTCATTTGATTTCTAATGATTTTTTCTGACTAGGCGACGATAATAATTGACTAATATAAATATAGGATGATGTAAGATTATAATGGATTCATAACAACGATTGTAATAAAAAGCTCCACTTATATTAAGTCATATTTTTTGTTCTTTTTTTATTAAAAAACCCTACCTATGTCAAACTTTTATCGTTTAACATTAATTAACAACGTAGTCTTAGGATTCATGAGTATATTAACGCACATCACATTTGAAATAGCGAAAAGATGTTTGTCTTTACTAATACCTCATCAATAAAATTCGTGCAAAAAAAGCTGCATATAAAACATTTCATACAAAAGGAATTTTAATTTTGTACCTTAAAGTTAATTTAGCGAGTTTTTTGCTGAAAAAATTAATAAATCAATAAAATATATGTTTAAAGTTAGTCTTTTTTTACTTTGTAAATTTTGAAAAATAAGCAAATTTTGTGAACAGTTTAGAAGTATACAAAATATATATATCGAGAATTAAATAATATTTGTCGTAAATATTATTTTAATCATTTTGTGTTAAAAGAAAATAATAATTCATATAAGTTAACATTTGGATAAAGAAGACGTTTCGATTACGAACTTCAACATATAAAAAATATAGCTCACTTTCTCATCAAGTTCATATACATAATAATAAATTGAACTTCTGCGAGATATGTGTGTGTGTGTGTGTGCTCACGCGCGCATGTTTGCATTTTCTCGTTTTCATAGACACGCTAGTAAGCACACCACAATCTATATACAACAGATGTATATAGAAAATATTACTCATTCAAAATTATATTCTCTGCGATAAAATTTATATACAATATAAATTTCACATAGAAAAGCCAATATAAGTACTATATAGACTCATTCATTAAATTCCTTTATTTGTTTGAATTGATGTTCAAACTTATTTTCAATTTTGTTCTTACATTTATATTTTACGACTGGTTGTAAAAATTGATTTTTAATAATACAATGTAATATTTAGAAAAGAAGTAAAATGATTAAAATTGAAGTATGAGATGTTTAAGAAGCTTTTGTTTGATATTTTTTTTAGTATAATATTACGCACAATTAACTTATTTAATTGTTTAGATCTTAGCTTTTCTATCTTTTCTTGTCTACACTTTACTAATTATTAAAAAAATACTCGTAACATACTTACATTTTAATTGCCCATCCTAATCACGATAATTCTCTAAAAATACGTACATTTCGTTTTGAAAATGAACGATAATTTGTTCGTTAAACATAATTTAAATATTAAGTTACAATTTTATAAACTTTTTGATGAAAAATATTTTTGAATTTCATCATTTGGTAAATCTTAATAAACACATCATTTTATTTAAAAATTAAGTGTGCTCATTTAGCCAAATCGAAAAATAATATTGGTATTATTTCTTTAATTATTCTTTAAAAAAGTATGAATGAAAAAAATAACATTTTCAAATGTGTACAAACTTAAATAAGGAAAACAATCGTAGTTGCCTTACAGCCGAAAAATATAACAATAATACACAAATTTTCGCATATATTCTCTTAACAAAACTCTCATAGAAAAAAAAATTAACAGAAAAAAGAAGTTTTCTCAAGCCAACATTGCCTGATTTATCTTCCAGCCTTTAAACAATATAATTTAGCACTAAATATCTAAGTACTAATTTCGACAAGTTTATTATTATTTTTTTACTTACAATGAAATAAGTTTTTAGATATTGGAACTCGTATAAAACAATTTAAGATTGAAAATTTTTTCTAATTTTTAATTGTTTAATTTAAATTCAGATAAAGTTGTATTAAGTTTCTTTCAGAAAATAAAATTTAACTCATAAAAGTTAGCTGAAGAATCTTCTACGAGTTCTAATTACAAATTCGACAGCATCGCAAGAAAATCTAAGAAGGATATGAAAAATTATCCTAAAATCAATATTGCAAAAAGAATAGGATATTTATTAGATATTTTCTTTGAAAACCTCGAACAAATTATGAATATAAAAATTTTTTTTGGGAATATTTAGAGACTTTAATGTAACATTTCATAGCGTATCGTATGAAAAATTTTTATTGTAAATTAGGCTACAAAACAAGTTCCATAATACATTGAAGAAATGTTAGCTTTCAGTTCTAGTGATCCCAAAATTATGTCCTTATGTTAGAAGAGCTTTTTTTACTACATTATTATTTATTATATCTACCTAATAATTATTATTTTTAAATATTTTTAAATGTATCAAAAATATTAATCATAAAAAATTAAGATAAAAAAATACAAATATTTTGTTCGAGATTTTTAACATTTCCTTAGATCAATTGCTATAAATAACGTAACTTTTTTTTCATGTTTGGTATTTCATGGTTTCAAACAACTTCGTCTTACCTATCATTTTATGAAATCTTTTTTTTTTGGTATCGCGCTCAACTTTTATTTTTCTCTCTGGTATCTCTAATATAGGCATTCTTAAATCCTGCTAAGAGATATCGAATGCTCCTAATTACATAAAATGGAGGAATAGGAGTAGCCCTGGATAGTGGATGAAGATGTTATCCAATAATCGATGTAAAAATAGTTTTGTTACGCCGACGGCGTAAAAGACATTTCCATGGTGATACCGGAGTGTCCGCGGCGGAATTTGGATGAAACGTCGTTGCTGTTTCGAGGCTTGCGGCGACTGAGATGCCTTTCGACCCACTTGAGCATCGTGAGGACAGAATCGGTACTGGGCAAACGACGCTCAGCCGATGTTCGAATTATGTGAGAAGAGGCAACTCGAAAAGTCGCCGCCATACCCTTCAAAGCCTGTTTTGAAAGTAAAAAAATTTTTAATAAAAAAAATAAATGTCTAAGGAAAGTGAATTTTGTGCGAAGATAATTAATTAATTGGGAGGAATTTTTATAATTTAATTTATAATATAATACTACTGTTCAAATAAATTGATAAATTTCTTATGTTTTAGAAAATTAATGTGCATTAACGTTACACGAAAATTTAATTACTTATGATACTGAATAAATCATTTGCTTCCTACATAGATTTAAAATAATTACTTTAATTGTAAATGCACGAGTAATGAGTCTAAAGTATAATACGCAATAAAGTGTTGTTTTATACTTCGTTGCAAGAACTACGAATCGTATAAAAAATAACGATCGACAGGGTAATCGATCGGTAAAAAAAGTCCACCTTACTTTCATGGCATCCTCGTCGGTAGCATCATCACCCGCGTAAATAATTCTGATTCTCTCGCTCCAGTCAAGACCAAACGCCGTACGCAAAATATATATGGAAGCACGACCCTTGTTCCACTCGACGGGTGGCTTAGCCTCGAGAGCGCAATGCGCCGAACACGCCTTGAAACCCGCATCCTCGATTAATTTTTTCGCCTGCTCGACCATTCGAGGTCGTTGCTCCATTGGTGTCTCGCGATAGTGGAAAGTCAAAAGAGCACCCTTGTTCTCGACCCAGGCACCGTCCTTGCAAACCTAAACGTAAATCGTGCGCTTTACAATGGAAGATTATGAAGGAATCTTCTTAAGTCTTACAATCTTAATATGTTAATGAGTTTATCTTATTCGAGCGGAACGATAGTTTTTTTTTTTTGAACAAACGATGCACTCGAAAAAAATGAACTCCGTAACTTTAATGGATATTGAACATAATTTGACGAACATAATTTGACGAACATAATTTGACGAACATAATTTGACGAACATAATTTGACGAACATAATTTGACTACCCTCGGATAATTCTTACATCGAAAAAATCTTCTTTGTATTAAAATAAAGAAGCTAAATGCCGATAAAAGTAATACAAAACAATGTGATGTAAATGTTTAGCCGAGCCCCGAGTACCGGTAATAAACTTCGTTTTTATCTATTGTACCTGTTCTTGGAGAGACTGCATAAGACTCGCAACCTTGTTCTCGAAAACCGCGGGCATAGGATGAACGAATTTGCTTCCATCCGGATGCAGAATTTCCAATCCATGATTACCAGCGTAGGTTATACCTTCTATGCCGACCATCGATTTAACGTTATTGACATTTCTCCCAGATATTATTGCGATATAGACATCCTGTAGGTTCGATAGTCTCTGCAGCACGTTCTTCGTCTCGACGGGTAGTATCGCGAGATCCGGATGCGTGGCGATGGGTGCCAGAGTCCCGTCGTAATCCAGAAGCAGAGCCAGCTTGTGGTTATCACCGATATACCTAGGGGACATGCGCCATCACTTGAGCGTTACCCGGCTTTCATCATGAGTTAGGTGTTCATCGCACGCGCGGGCCCGCCTTTTACATACTTTTCATCTACTTTTCATTTTCTTTTTATTTACTTTTTATTTATTTTTTTATTTGTTTCCGTTTCTATCATTGGATCGCAGCTTTTCTTACTTCTTCCGCTTTGATTCTATTTTCAAAACGTAAGCCAATGTTTGTATTTGTGTTCTTTAATTATTTTTTTACTTTCGTTATTTATTTTACGTTTACCTTGATTTTATCGTTCTCCGGAATTATGAGTTGTTTATTATGTAAAATTTTGTTAGTCTCTCATTTTCTTCATGCATAATGAATAACTGTAAAAAACCTACGCGGCGATGTACCCAAACTCATGCTTAGTTTTAAATGACTAGTTTTAATAGAATTAAATGATAAATCAAAATTATGATCCTGAAAAGATAGTTTAATAAATATAGAAATATACAAAGGATAAACTTTTTATGAATAATGGCTCAATTTTATCGTGTGATTTCATACATTTTCGTTAAATTATATTTCAATTCAATCCCTGCAAAAGCAAGGAAAATAATTTTTCATACTACGTTTTATGCATTTTATGTTTTTAAATATATAATTTTTTTATATAACTAGATAAATTAAATCCAATCAATTTTTTATTTAGGCTCCATAATTTTATGATTATTAATTGAAAGTTGAATGATATTATTCGAATTGTAAAAGAAATAGTTAAATTGTACGCGATTGTATCCGTATCGAGTACATAATTTTAATTTATAATTATTACCATTATTTTACAATGCTTGAAAAAAATTATATAATAAATTACGCTTTTAAATATTTTATATAAACGATTATACCGCAGCAAATTATAATTATACATTATTACTGTATCTTATTTAAAAAAAAGACCATTAAAAAATTTAGAATCTCAAAACTAACACTTTAAAAGTAGTAAAGATACTCTACAGAAATGTAGTACGTATACAATTGATAAAAAAGTAAAAACGTTGAAAAATTAAATTACCGATGATTACCTAATTGTTATTAGAAATTTTTCAATGAGATAAATATATATTTATCCAATGAGACAGAAGTTCGTTTTAAAATATTTATATAAAGTTACTTTAATAAGCTCGTACTTTATAAACTATATGAAAATAATTTTTATACTTGTAACCTCGTACTTGTAAATTCAAATTTTATTTTTTGAGTTACATTTTATTATTTCTAAATAAATAATTGTAAACTATTTTATTAATAAATTAATAAAAAAATTGAAAAGGAATATATAAACGCGATTGATTTTAATTACACATGCAATTTCACGTAATATAAAAATATTACTTTAAAATAAATAAAGTACGTAATAAGTTATAAAATAATATCGTCAACTTT
Source organism: Dolichoris vasculosae (assembly GCA_018907195.1). Classification (NCBI taxonomy): domain Eukaryota; kingdom Metazoa; phylum Arthropoda; class Insecta; order Hymenoptera; family Agaonidae; genus Dolichoris; species Dolichoris vasculosae. The sequence continues at coordinate 598,090 of JACCHY010000005.1, read as the reverse complement.
GATATTGAATATATACAAAAACAAATGAAGCGTCTAATTAAGAATCTTGACTAACAGTTTGCCTAGTGATTTTACAAAAGTAAAAAAATGCACTGCCTAATATAAACAAACGTGTATATAATCCGTAATAGTAAGAAAAATAAAAAAATAACCATTATAGCGTGAAAATAGTTTAGAGAGTTGAACAAAATATCCATGCAATGTATGCGTGAAGAGCATGCAAACGTGGTTGATATTACATGCGCTGGTCGGGCCCATATGTGCACGCCCCGGACATCTTTGGTACTTACTTGCTTAAATAATCGTCAAAATCGTCCATTGTGACGGGCTGCATTACCGTCGCCCCGACCGAATCGCGTTCTTCCAACGAACCCATCACCTGTAGAAACGACTTCATCCAATGATTAACGTCGTATAATCTCTCGCGACGACGGAGATGATTCATTCTCAGCGTACGTTCGTCCTCTGGCATCGTTAGTGCCCTATAATTAAAATTATTATTATCTCTAAATAAACAAATAATATTTATGGATTTCAAATTTTTTAATCTTTTTTTCCCTCGCTTATGCATTTTTTATTTTTTGTTTTTATTGTACTATAAGCTATTTTTTCAACTTAATCGCTTGCTTATTAATTATAAAACTTACGAAACTTCGTAATATTATTCTCGTTTCTTTCGATGTGAAAGTTAATTTTTCAAAAACAATTTATCTTCTATTATATATACATAAATCTTTGAAATATCACAAATTATTAAAGATATTAATGTTTTTTGTATGTATTTCGTTAAATTTAAGAATATAATTTGCTCCATGTATTATTTTAACAATTTAATTAATTATTTCTAAAAAATTTCGCTCGATAATTATCGATTTACCGTTGGTTGGTTGTTAAAATTCTAGTATCCTCGTATTACATGCGCGTGTTAATGAAATGATTAAAAATGATGTATCATTTGGTTATTTTTCACTATTATCTATATTAATAGGTAATATTAGAAAATATTACAATATTATAAACTTACTAAAAACACGTACCTGTGAATAACCTCGGCGGCTTCATCGATTTCGTACGGATTACAAATAAGAGCCTCGTGCATCATTTCTCCGGCACCTGCGAATGGCGAAACGATCAAAACACCGGGAGGAGTGTTTATCTGACAAGCGACGAACTCCTTCGCCACGAGATTCATGCCGTCCCTTAGTGGAGTAACCAAAGCTACGGCGGCATCTCTGTAGAAAGCTGCGAGTTCGTCTTGACTGACGCAACCGTATATGTAACGTATCGGTGACCAATTAGGTGTGGTAAAACGGCCATTGATGCACCCGATCAACTGATCCATTTCCAACTTCAAATCTTGATACTCGCGCACATCTGTTCGCGATGGCACAGCGATTTGTAACATCGTTACCTGTTAATATTTGTAGAGAACCTTTAGTCGTTCGGTCGTTTCAATTTATCGTTCAATTTATCGTATAAAAAACCGAGAACTAAAAACTTTAATTTCATTTTACGTAAAAATTTTAAAAACTAAAGAATTCGTTGACATTTTGAAATATATTTTACAAATTTAAAGCGATCGTTGAATGAAAAAAAAAATTGAAAACATTTTAACAATGGAATCGATCGAAAACTATTTTTCATTTATGTAATGAAAATTTCTTTCCACCTGTATTGGCTATTATTATTATTATCGCGTTAAATATAAACAAATGTAAAGTTAGCTAGTTTATAGGAGTATATTAATTTACTTCAACTTCGACAGGATAAAAACGTAACATTCTGCAATGCGATACCGAACAATATTTTCTCAAACAGAATAAATACACTTTTGTCGAATGTGCATATTTTACTTTATCTCGAGTTACATTTGTTATTTTTTTATGTTTCATCGTGACATAGTTTCATTTTTTCTTTTTTTATTTACGGAACGAGATTGGTGAAACGAGTTCAATAGTCTGCACTAAATGTAAACACTTTTTGTTTTATCTAGAAAAGTTATGAAAAATTCATTTAGACCATACAATTAGTAAAAATTACGTTAGAAATAAAATATTTGCTATTATGGTTTATATGAAATGTTTAATATAGGTATATAATATACATATACATCTGGGATACGTTTTTACGGATTATTTTATTAATTTGAACAATTGAATATTTTGAGTATCGAATAGAAAAGCAAATGTTTCGAGTGGATAAAGAATGACGATAAAAATAAAAATGCAGAACTGTGTTGTCGTTATGAGTGATATATGCGTACAAGGAGAAACTTGTCCAACTCCTTCGACCACGAGTTAAAACCTTAAAAATAAAAGACATCGCACCTCTTCTCGATGTTCCGGATGTTTCTCCAACAGCATCTCGAATGCCTTGAGCCTGTGCACGAGGCCCTTGGTGTAATCGAGGCGATCGACCCCAAGGACGATTTTCTGATTGGTGAGCATTACCTTGGGCGCAGTTTCGGCCAACGAGACGAAACGGTCGAAGGGAATGCCGATGGGCAGAGGCCTAACCCGAACCGTACGACCCCCGTGCTCGACTAGTAAGTTCTTGCGATCGACTCTGCAGCCGAGACTACGCTGACAGCAGTCCACGAAATTTAGGCAGTAATCTTGAATATGGAAGCCGACCATGTCGCATCCTGCACATGATTTAAACGAACAAGCCATTTTCATTTCTATTTTACTTTATTTTACTTTTTCTTTACAATTATATCATTAGATACAAATTCACCTTTTTACTCCACTTTTTACTCCACTATTTACTCCACTTTTTACTCCACTTTTTACCTACATAAATCGTATGCTCTTTTTAAAAACCAAAAAATTCCTTTTTACAAACTTACTCCAGCTATATACATTCAACGTTTCATAAAATGTTTTGAACTTTTAGTTGGTCACTTATAGATATTATATAAGAGCTTTTTTTATAAAAATGATATTGTTTTACATTTATATTGTAAAATTTCTTCGATGATCCTTACATAATAATATGCTTTACTATGTAACTTTATTTTAAACGATTAAATTGTTTTTGTAGTGTAGTAATTATTTATTTTATCGATCGATCAATCAATTAGTTTGCATTTAATAATTGTAAATGTGCTAATTTTCCAAAGTCTAAACAAGATAGTATTCGATAAAATTGTTTATTCTGCTTTAAATATTATTATTTTTATACAAATTATAAAACTTAGAGAGAAACGCGATATTTTCAGAAACAAATAGAATTATATATCATTAGTTAATTAATAATATAGTTATATTCGTAAAAAGTTCGATGTAACGTAAAAGTAGTACGAATATCATAAATGCAATGTATAATCATAATCTAATTGTCGTAAAATTTATACATAAGAAAATATAAAGGTTCGATATTATGATTTATTATTCTGTTTTGAAAATAATTTTTATAATAATATTATAAAACCTTATCTTAAATTAAATATTTTTATGATTTACGGCTCTTTTGTTAGTATATTTTATTATCCGTAATGATAATTATGGATACAATTTTTTTATTAAAGTTTTTATAAATATATTTAAATGACCATATTTTTCGTATTTATTATGTGCATACGTGTTAAAGATGTAAAACCAAAATATCTCGAATTTTTTAATTTGAAAATTATTAAAATTTTATCATTTACTAATTTTAATTTAAGATTTTAATTATAATATCTATTAAAACATTTATATTGAAAATATTATATTTATCAATTTGTGTTTGTTATTGACAGAATTCTTTTATTTAAACATTTTAATTTTTATTATTTTAATATTATTTTGGTTTAAAATTCAAGTATTTAAGCGATTAAATTGATCTACAAAGCTTAAATTTTTTCAAATATTATATTATTTTATATGTAAATGTAAAAAATTAACAAATAAAAAAAATAAATTACTTTTCCGAATTGAATGATTGCTAAAAAAGCATTACTTCTTTACTTGTATTTCAATTTAATATTTAATTTACGTTAAAATATAAAATTTCTCGGCTATTATAGAAATTAACGTTTGTAAAAATCAATGTAAAAATCACTGATTAATAATTAATTTTTTCAAAATATTAACTACTACTATCGTGAAATTTCAGAAAAAACATGAATATTTTTAGTTAGAATTGTATTTAATTATTCTTTTATAGTAGTCACATAATATGAATGCCTTTTAACTTACCCAACATTCCTTGAAGAATTTCATCTGCCCACGGAAACAGTCTAAAAATGTCCCATGGAGGAAATGGAATATGAAGGAAGAAACCAAGTTTAAGCTTAAGATCTTTCTCATCGGCCGCTTGCCTGACCCAATTAGCGGCCAACATTAAATGATAATCATGTATCCACACTAACGGTGTACCATTACTCTGACCTTCTTGTTCTTTATGGATCAGTTCTAATGCTCTGACCTATATCGAAATAATTCTTTTAAAAAAATATGCAAATTTTCAAATGTTCATAAATAAATCAATTTATATGTTAGAAATACCGCATATTCTTAAATATACATTTTCATATTTGAAGTCATTTTTTATCAATTTTACAGATAGATTTTCAATTGTTAAAATTATTTACGTTCTATCAATAAAATAAGAAACAATAGATACTCGTTAGAAAAATTTCTAATCAAAATATTTACCATTATTTAAAATTATTATGAAAAACTTTTCTTTTTGGGAGATTTAAAATCGTTTCTCATTATTAGTCTTTCTATTTTATCGGCACATGTTGAAATTATTAATTTGAATCTTTAACTTAAATTTTAATCAATATTTTTATTTTACAACTGTATCATTTTCAACGACTCATTTAGATAAAATTTTATTATTTTATTTAATTATTATTGTATTATTTTACAATACTGTAACATTTAATTTTCTTAGGCATTTTCTGATTTTTATAGCTTTGATGAAAGTAAATTATTGCAAAATTAAAAGTTATTCCGTAACCAATTTAATTTCTTTCTCCAACTGCTTTCATCTTTAAAGTAAAACTTCAAATATTCTCTTAATGATAGTTTTGTATCATATTAAAAGCTGAACATTTGATAAAAAGAAGATTGAATTAATGAATATAACATTTATGTTTAAAATCCAAAACTATCGTTTAATTTCTAATAAAAAATATCCTCACCGTTTTAGCAGCAAATTCTTCATTTACAATACTGTAAGCCTTCCAATGATCCGCGATGAAGGTTGCTCTATCTGGCATCGAGTGAAAGAGTGGCCAGAAAGTTCCGTTGCAGCAGCCATTGTAATATGAGTCAAAAATTGTAGGCTCCACATGTACAGCAACAACCTGTAAAAGTACGAACAAAATTCATGTGAAGGTTCGAGAGATTTACGTTATTTTTTTATATAAAGTAAAAATTGTTTTTCTGCTACCGTTAAATTTATACATTTTATTTATAAAATATTATAGTTCTTTATAGAGTGTAACTCGCTTTCATTAAAGAATAACATAATAACTATAAATACGTAACTCCAACTTTAATTTTTCTTAAAAATTAATTTTCTTCAAAATTAAAATTATTTGAAATAATTTTAGTTTCGTTTACATTATAGTATGCGTTAATTAAAAATACAAAGGCAAAATATTATTAAAAAACAACAATATTAATAAAAAATAATGAAAAGGAATAAAAAAGAATTTTGAAAATTGATAAGTACAATTGTTTGTTGCATATTCTCTACATTCGTTATCATTTAAAGTTAATGTTGTTGATTACGCAGAAACATGATCGACAAAAAGCACAGTAATCAGAACTTCTGAAACTTTTATTTTAATTTATCGTGCCTTCAAAGAAAGTTAGCAATCGCTAGAATAGCGAAGTGATAACAGGGATGCGGATACAAATAAGGAGAGTCGAAGAAAATCAAAAGGGGAATGTAAGCGAAAGAGGGCAAAATAAAGTTAATATCTGTCGTTTCGAGTCAAACAATCAAAAATGCATAAAATCCATCAACGCGTTAGATTCTCGGTAGATAAGGGGTCAAATCCCTTCGATAATGAAATAGTTATAAATTAAAATGAACTTCTTATAAATAATTACTTATTATTAGTTAGTTTGAATGTATTTAAATTTATTATGTACATAAATTAATAGATTTTTGCCTTCCCTTTTTCTTTGTTTTATCGCAATTATATAAAAATAATTTGAAATTGATGGATAAGCTTAGTTTGGCTTAAAGTTATATGAAATTAGATTCAAATATTACAATAAAATTATAATAATACATTATATAAATAAAATACTTTTCATGAATAATCTAAAACTCCAATGAATAATTAAATATTTTTATTTAAAAACTTTATTCAAAGCTCAATGGTATTAAGTACATCGATATCTGAATACGAAAATAAAAATAAAATATATGAAAAATATAATTTCTTCGATACAGTGTCATATACAGTTTTTATTTTTATTCGTATATGCATATACAATGTACAACAATAAAATCTAAAATAATGCTAATATTTTAATAATAGTTCCTTAATACTGTACGGATTAATGAAATTAATCCATAAAGTTAAATATTTCTTCTAGATATTAAAAAAAATCTCACCTTATACCGAATGGTACTGCATGTAAAGAAACTTATATGATTTCCTTAAACGATATTTATTTTAAACATCTCTATAAAGATAACACACCTACTTTGTATATAACTTATCTAAGTAAATACTCTGGAGCATTTATTTAGGAATAATTCCGTAATACAAAATATACAATATGTTAGGCTCGGTTATAGAGTGCTATTAAATCATTTTGAATATAAGCTCTTTTTTCATTCTATATTATTAAATCTCTCCTTCGTGTCTCACCTCACCAATAATCATACACAAAATAATGCTGTTTTGTGATCCTGATAATTTATATGATACCTCTTGAATTATATTACCTTTTAGCTAAATTTTCAAAAATCTTTATTATCAACTAAAAATTAAGTTTTAAACTTTAAAAAAATTTCTTTTAGTATTATATATATATATATATATATATATATATATATGCTAAATTAGAAAAAAGATATGAATATCAATTGTACGAAATTCGAATTTAAAAAATAATAAAATTCGTAATACCAATATCTAAAACTGTATTGTTTTAATGTAAAATTTTTAATCTAAAAATATAATTCAACCAATGAATAACAAATAATAATTTCATTTAAACATCTAAATATTTGTTTTAAATTAGAAATCATTGGTTAAACTTTTTACAAACGATATATTTTGGATTATTTATGTACATCGATATCAATGATTTCAACGAAAAGTAAATATAGTACATTCTTTTAACTAATAATAAAAAATATTACTAATATAATTAAATAAATCATCTATATTTAATAAATCATATTTTGAGAAAATAAAGTCATCAACATAAACATATTTTTCTCTCCGCAAAACACACAACTGTTAACAAAGTATTTTTATTAAACTATAAATATAATTGAACTTTAAAGTTGTCGATAAATTAAATAATGTATTTGTAAATTACATTAAAAAAATGTTTGTTGATAAATATAATAATATACAAATAAAGATAAAATAGTAATATCATAAATTTACATTGACGAAGAAGTTTTTTATACATCTTAATCTATATATATTTTTTATAAATTATATTAATAAATATAATGATTTTCAATAAACCATTGTTTATATTTATGAATTAATAATAAATTTTACATTAATTAAATAAATTCTACTTTATTTTTATTCTTTTAATAAAATGTATATAATTTATTAATATATTTTAACTTGAAAAAATTAAATCAAAGTCTAAAATAAAGTAATGAAGATGTGATTAATTTTAGTCAAATTTTATTTAACCATTAAAAGAATTTATAAATGATATTTAAAATTGTTTTTACTATAAACTATATTATATTATTTATGTATACATATGCATAAATTAAATATTTTCTATCATTTATTTTGTTTGTTTTCTACATTTTAACGGAATTTGAGAAATGTTCTCAAAGTTCCGCGTCGAAAACTCGTGCGAATCAGGCGAGAATTAAGCTTTCTTCGAAAATATACCGGATAATTATACATTTACCGTTGTTTGTGCGTATGCAAATCTGTTGTGCAGATGCCAATGTGAACGACACGACGAGTTTTGGAAAGACGAACTTTACTCGTCATCTCCGAGGGACAGCCTTATAAGGGAATTTGGAAAATGGTGAACCACGCGTTCACCGATTTTTGATACAAGAACTGTCATCGTGCGAGCGACCTTTCATGCACCAAATTAGCGAGGGACGTGTGTTAACGACTTTTTTCTCCCTCGTATAGGAGGAAGTTTTTTAGTGAATTTTAAACAAATTATTTTTAACCATTATCTTTAACCATTATTTTTAAATATTTAATTGTATTTTTTATCATTCAGCGCTGAATAATTCCCCTTTCTTTTCGATTTCACAGTCTTATCTGTCTTTTATTATTATTTTTTTATAATAAACAACTTTTGTTAATAAGTACTACTTAAAAATAAGTAATGTCTATGCAAAATAGAAATTCATATCACTTCATAGCAAGTTGCGCCTACAATTCTACAATATTACCGATTAAAAACTAAAATAAGCATTCGATAACGTTTGAATCACTACATAATATAATATCTAACATTGTATAGTATATAAAATTTAATTATTTATTATAAAATTGTATAATGTTATAATTTAAAATACACTTTATAAATTGTAAACATGTATTATTATAAAATATCATATATAATCATAGAAATCAACTCTATTTATTTACTTTTTACAGATATATAATATGTATATGATAATTATCATAAAGTGAATGATTTTACAAATAAAAATTATAAGGAACTTCTAAAATATTTTTTTTTACTTTTCATAGATGCTAGATTCGATATACCATATTATTTAGAATACGTCAAATTTCCGAAATAAATTATAAAGGAAATTATAATTATATTATAATATTTCTGATTTTATGAATCTTTCATCAGCTTTTAAAAACTCACGATTTAAAAAAATTGAATCGTTTATTATGTATTGCAATTTTTTCAATATTTTTTCAAAATATTCAAAATTTTTAATCAACTAATATGTTTAAAAAATAATTATATTATAGTATGAATAATATAATCATGATTTTAATATACAATATATAAATATTTTATGTCGAGTATGAAAAACAAATGTTGTTTACTAAAAGAAAATTGATAAATATAAGACAATCTAGTAGAAAATGGAAAGAAGACCCACCATAATTCAGTAATAATGAGTACATTCGTAGAAGCTATAACGAACGCAAGACTTTTAAATAAATAATCATTCACACTCTTGACCTATACTGAAAAATTTTACGAAAAAAGAAATTTGATACGTAAACATATTTTTATTTTATGAAAGTGTTTTAATAAATTCATTTTCTTTAATCCAAATAATTAATTTACTGCTAGGATTTCATAAAATATATATATATATATATATATATATATATATATATTGTAATATTTATAAGTGTTAACGATAGATCAAAATATTTATTGTAAATAATTTTATTGTAAAATATATACAATATTATTCATACGAAGAAAAATATTTCTTACTATGAGTTTTTTATATTAAAATTTATTATTATGAGCATTAAATTATTAATATGTTCTTTATTAGTTGATACTTTAAATAGAATATGAAACGATGTAATATATTTAATACAAACATGTTTGAACATTCAAGATATATCATTTTTCAGATGAAACGAAAAATATTGTATGAATAATTATGAATGCAAAATATTTTCTATTATAAAAATTATAAAAAATTTTTCTACCATATTTTAACAGTTTACCTTTTTTAGATACATAATATTGCAGCTCTACATTTTTCTCTTATTACTTTTAGTTTTTCTCTTATTTTTAAATATTATTTTTAAGACTGTACATTTCAAGTGCTAATTCTAAATGAATTGAGAAATGTATTTTTTTTAATAGCACATATTTGGTTGATTAATCTTATCGATACTTGTCCATAGCTCGTTATCACTACTTTTGTACAGATTGAGGTTACGGCCTTCAAATACAAAGTGTAGCTGCAAATAAACGAACAAGTACTTATAAAGAATCGAGACCAAACGCTGAACTAATGACATTAAAATTATAAAAATCAAATACTTTTCAAAATAAATAAATAAAAAACCACACATGGATCATTTTCAAGTAAAATATTGTAAAGGTAAGCTAAAATTTTACTAGCATCTTTAGGATTATCGTTTAATGTAATGAATTATATATTTTAAATTTTAGTTAATATATAAACCTCCAAAGTTCATTATCTCATCGACGAGAACACCATTCTTCCTTATTTGTCTCTCATCTATCCATGATACTTGATCATGACCTACTTTATTTAATTTCAATTTAATTTTATTTCCACATTTTTACTTAGTTTTATTCCAAAATATGGAATTTTAATAATATTTTCCGTTAAAATCCTATGTACTGTTATTTTCCATGCTAACACCTAACTCGTATTAGCTTACGTAATCAAAGTACCCTTATAAAATATAGAATGAACTATAAAGTTTCACAAGCTCGTAATTGCGTAATTTTCTAAGTTTCTCTGTTGATACGTTATAATCTATCCCAAAATATTTTCTTAGGTATTTTTTTTATACTCTAAATTAATTTATTGGATTTTATAAAACCTTGTATACAAAAAATGTCAGTATTATCGATTTATGAATTATCATTATAATTACATAATAATAATTGATAATTTTATAATTATTTTGAGGAAATAATCGTTTTATATTTTATTATCGCTAATATTTATTATTGTTGAATCGATGCAATTAAATTATGATAATTGAGTGCATCTCGTATATGTCCGTAAACTATTATTTTATTTAAAAAAAATAAGACTCGGGATTTTCAGGCATTTGAAATACTGATTAAATTAATTTTCATTTATAAATTATATTCTTATGTATATTTTACTGTATATATTAGTATCAAATATTTCTGAAAATCTGATAAGTATACAAATAAAAATTGTATTATAACTTGATATTTACTGCCGACTACTAAATTTATACAATTAATTCCTATGTATAGAACAGTTTTTACTGATAATTGTTTAAAATAAATTTAAAATGTATGTATAATGTTTAAACAATAACAAAATATTTTTTAAATATCATTTATTACTTATAATATATAAAAAATTATAGAAATTAGATTGATAAGCGTTAATTTTGTCGAGTTTATAATTACTATAGTTGGAAATATTTTAATAATATACATGTATATCGAGAAGAAGAGAGAAAAACTTAATAAAGTATAACTATGATTTTAAATTATCATTCTTAGTTCATTTCATATGGTGGATATTGAATATTGAAAGTTTAATAATTTAATAATCTTTACCAATAAAGATGCTTAAATGTGAAAAAAAAATATACTTAATTAAAACATATTTATTCCTATGATGTTTTTTGTGATACTATTTATCAGAAAATATATTTCAACGCACCGATTTATACATAAATTAGTATTATACAATATCTTGTAAAAGATATTAGTGAAAGATATGGATCCATGGATGAGTTAACTTATAAATGATAAAAATATTTGCAAATCTTAAAATTTTTCTAAAATTTACTTTTTCTATATATTTTTATAGAATTTTTTTATTACTTAATTATAAATGATAGAATAAAATGTAATAAAACAATTTTTTGATAATTATATCAATTTTATATAGCACTTTTAAAAAGTATAAAAAAGAATAATCAGAATATGATTTAAAATAGTAGTTTAAAAGGTCAAAGATAAGTGTACTTAAAATATTCATATAATCATATCTATGGGAAAGTTTCAAAAACATCTGAATTTATTGAAAAATCGAATAAAATCACGGTTTTTCTGATCACATCGTATTTTCCGTAGTACTCAATCTTCGGTAGTGTATACATATTTTGACATTGAATTAAATGAAAAACGCAACTAACCCAACTAATTCTATAAGTAGAAAATATTACATATTATTTTTAACTATATATTTATATTGTATTATATTTAAACAATAAAAATATATGAATTAAAATAAAAAATGTCTCAATATTAGAATAAAAATACAAGAATATTTAATGAAGAACATAAATAAAATAGAAAAACAATCCAAAATTCATAATCTACTATAATATTATACAAATTTAAAATAAAAAATGAAACAAAAATTTAAAAAAATTATCTTAGTATTTTGCTCAATTAGATTTACATCATGCACTATAAAAACCAAATATTGTAAAAATTAAATATTGACGTATACATCTAATCTAAGATTATAAAAATATTCTTAAAGAATTAAATATAAGGAGATTTCGAAAAATTTTAGATTTAAAATAAATAATTTTATGAAATAGTATAAATTTATTTTATAAAATATTTAGTTTATCATTACTAACTATTTATTTAGATTGAATAAAATCTACATTCACGTATTGTAAGTCACCAATGATATCCTTGAAACATGCAATAGCTATAAATTTGATTTAATCACATGAAAAAAATAATCATACGAAAGAAATAATGATTTAGATTTAAGAAAAATATAATTTAAATGTAACAACATGAATTTTCTAAAAAATTTTAGAACAATATATTCTAAACTATATATGTCATACGTTAAAGTTTAAAAAATACCACAAATTAACAATAAATATTTACCAAAATATAATATTCTTATAATTACATCATACGATATATTTTCGATAAACGTGATGCCGATAAAGAAAACGATACGATAAATGAAAATGTAAGAAATCTAAATTTATAAAATTCAATTTTAAGAAAAGTTGACGTAAAAACGGTAAATATAATATGAGAACAATTATTTTTATAAGAAAACACAAAACACAATATTTTTATTTAAACCGATAAATTAAATTATTTTCCATAAAATATTAAAAAGCTTCTTTATTTATATACACATTATTAAAAAATAAATGATTCACAAAGTTTATGTAGAATATATATGTATATAATAAACATAATAAACATTTTTTTTAATATATTTAATATTCTTACTCTCAAAAAACTTTAAAAATAAAAAAATAAATAAATTTCAAGTTAGTACTTAATATCATTATTTAGCTCTAAATTAAGAATTTTATTGTAAAAATTCATAAAAAAAAATTTTAAAAACTTACATAAATTGAATTTTTTCAAATATATCAAATTTAAAAGTTTTAGTATTATTAAATTTAGTATTACATAAAAAAATTACATTAACATGATTCTTCAAATTACATTATTTTTTTAATTGTTTATGAAAATAATTAAATATATATTTACGAATTTATTTTACTATAATTAACATTAAACATCAAGAAAATTCCTTTTGAATTTATTTTATTAATCTGATATTGATAGATTAATAAATATCTACATATAATTTAAAAAAGACAAAAATAATACTTATTAATAAATATTTAATAAAAATATATATATGAAAACTTTTAGATTATAATATTTTATCACTATTAAATATAGGAACTTTAAAAATTTTAGATAATTAGCAAAGTATAAAATATTAATAAATTAAGCGTTAAATAGACGTAAGTGTTTAAAATAAGTGCAATATCAAGAATATTAGTTGCACAGTTTCTTTGAATAAAAAAACCATATTACGAGTGAATTTTAAATTTACTATTTGATATTTAAATGAAACGATATTCATTAAAATTTAGAGTAGGATCAGTATTAAGTTAGAATCTATAGTTTGGTTTAAACTCATGCATACATAGATTATCACGATGTTCAACCACTAAAACTATAATTATAATAGAAAACCTGATAAATTGTTTGTACTTGATACTGAAAATTAAAATCAATTAAAAGTATAAAAACATTACTAATCTGCTTAAATTTGTAAATTTTCAATTCAATTTATATAAAAAAAACAATCAAAAGACTGTTTAAAAAATTTTTATTATAAATGATTTTAACAGTATTTATAAATCAGTATAGCAAAAAATAATATACAATAAATTCAAATTCTAGATAGTAACTAATGATCTCTAAAGTATTTACAATTTTGAGAATAACTTTTCATTTCAAAGTGAAAACTAAATTAAGTTTATTAGTAAAGAAATTATTAAGGCTATTAATTTGTTTTATATTTTTTTATGAATTATTGTAGAAATAAATAAGTAAAATAAAATTCAAATACTAAAATATTATACCTATATAATTTAAAAAAATACATAAATAAATTATAAGTGAAAATATATAAGATTTAAAAATATTTTATTCCTTACCTTTCGAGATAATAATCCAGCAGTGGGTGTTCTATCGTTTGGATCGGATTCTGGAATTGGCTCATTTGGATTATCCATGTGCATCCCTGGCCATCCAACCCAGACTCCATTTCCATTTATTACCACTGGTGCAACTGCGGTAACAAGACCGCCGGCACTACAACAATTAAAATCACACGTTTTTCTAAATTTTACCATCAATGGTTAAAAGCCAAAGTATAAATGAAAATACTTCAAATATGAATAAAACTTTAAGATAATCGCAGAATTTACGGTCATATATTAATCATTGTTTAAAAAGAATATCCAAAGTAGAGAAGAATAATAATAAAGCTAAAACCTGCATATAATTTTTGTAAATGATTTTATTACTTACAATTTATACAATAAAGTTCACTGATATATATATATATATATATATAATATAATTAAAATATATTTTTTTATTGAATTGTCTATCAACTTATAAATTTACAAATATGATATCATCCATATAAAAAATTACTTTAGATGTTTACTTACTACGTTTAAAATTGGCATATTCTTTTGAATTCATATTAAATAAAAAAATTGAAGTTTAATAGGCTTTATTCAAGAATTTTTATAAATATAAAATAATCTACCAAATATATTTAGATAAAAAATATTTTTATTCACAATCAAAGAAATATTACACTTTTAATAATTAACTAATGTAGTAAGCGTTTTTTTTAATTAATATTAGTTATCATGAATAAAAATTATATATAATTAACAAATTTTTAATTTTTAAAAATATCTCAATACGAGTAGGTATTATTAAAAAAATAAGAATCATATGAGTGAGAATATTAAAATTACACTCATTATCAAACTAATTATATCCTTATTCATCAATAAATCTTATTTATTCTGTATAAAGTTGAATCTTGAAATAAATTTTTTAATTAGTTCTTTTCTAATTAAAGACCGTGAAAACTAAGTTTAAAACTAACTTTTTACAATGAAAACACAATATTCAGCGAATGATATTATTATTATTTCTTATTACTTTTGTAATAAAATGTTCTTTCTAATACTTTTCTTAATATATTTGAGAACATTATTTTCTATTAAATCCTACAAGTTTGTAATAAAAATAAGATAATATGTTATATTTATAATTAAAATATTTAATGTATTATAATGCATTTTTTAATAATAGAATTAAAAGATATGATTATTGAGTTTTAATATTGCTTGAAATATTTAATTTTTAAACATTATTTTTAAATTAAGATCAAGTTTGAAAGTATAATGTCTATTTGATACAAATCTTTATATGTGACAATAACATTTACAAATTTAATTAAAAGTTTATTCTAAATATTATAACAATACATTAAATTTAAACTTCCTAGTATTGTTTGTAATATTCATAAATCATACATACATCATTATTGTTGCAATCCAATTACCCCATGATATCATTACTCCTGTTTCATATGAGAACGGATTACATAGAAAAGTACAATACGTATATGTAATTAGTTTTCTAATACATAGCGCATGTTAAATACATCTTAGAACATTACAAAGCATTTTGTTTTAAATACGACAACGTGCAATATAAAAGGGTTTTACACTTTGAGTATTTAATTGCATTGAGTGAGTATCCCTTGATTTTTTACATGTGTCTAAAAAATGTGCCAGGATTTTTATAGAGTGAAAATACAAAAGATAAAGTGATAAAGATACAGAGAGAATTAGGAAAAAGAACAGAGCAATGCGATTATAGCCTCATGCGTTATGATATCATCTGTGGTAAGGTCGTTTCCGAAACTCTGACGTACAGTCAGCCGTACGTACACATCGCACATGCACTTATCACGTGCTTTGCGCGTTAATTTTATGAAAGAAGAAAATATTTCTAAATGACCTCATAATAGGTTAACGGTAGAAGTTTTTTATTTACTTTTTACGAACCTCGATTGTTTCAGATGTTCAGATTGAATACTGAAATGTGAAGTCTAGTTTTAAAAGGTTTCGTGATTTTTATTCACGAATTGCTTATTAATATTAAATTGTTACTCAAAGCCTTATTCATTTAAATATATATATTTTTTTAAATAATACACCTTTAAAATATTCTTTAAAATATTGTTCGATATGAAAAATTTAAATTGATACTTTTTCCTTGTTTGAAAATTAAATTTATATTACCTATTAGACTAATTGCAAGATTTTAATACTTAAAAAAACATAATTTCATAAATAAAACCATAAAATGGAGAGCAAGAATTAGAAATAAAATTTAAATTTACTTTTTGAAAAAATGTATAGATTATATTACTTCTTTGACATATCACAGAAGTGTAAAAATATATTTGATTAAGATAAATAAATTATACATAATTTTTGTTTAAATTCTTACAACCTATAATATTTTTTCTTAACTAGTACAGATAAACAAATTTTCAGAAATGTTTTAGAAATATACAGATCTGATAAAAATGCTTGTATATATATCTTCTTAAAATTGTAATACCGTATCTCATGCTTATAATGAATCATGAAAATAGACATTACGAACACTATTTACGTGTTGAGTAAATAATATTTTCGAACTTTAACTCGATATAGACAGCATCGATGATATGATTGCGCGTGAAGGCATTTACGTACTTATCAAGGGCCACATAATGTTATCGCAACTAAAACGAATTATATGCATACGTTACACCCATTATAATACCACAGTGACCTTGTATAAAAGTCACTGTAAATTCAACGTGAAATTTAGAACTTTTAGAACTTCTTAATACCAACTTTTTTCACTATTATCGGTCCGAATTGTAATCTTCACTATTATAATGTCCGAATCCTAATATTACAATATTTATTACTTACAAAACTTTCGTTAGATATTTTGCTCAAATATGCACTATTTTTTAAATATTCTAATATTCTGTATACTGTACGAAAGTAACAAATTAATTATTATTAACTGCAATTTTCTTTCGCGTGTATATTGGAAAAAATTATGAATGCAAGAAATGTAATATTATCTATTATATTCATTCGTTCTTTTAATTCCATCATTGTCAAAAATTCTTTTGGACAAATTTTTAATTTTTATAATTGTTTTAAATGTAATCTTATCACTTATTATTTAAAAATAAAAAAAACTCTACTACACTGTAATATCTTAGTTTAAATTGATGAAAATTTTGAATTTATATATACATATACACGTATATATATATTATAAAATTAATTATAAATGTATTAAAAGAAATTAATTTATGAAGTTTTATAAGCCCTGATTTTAAATAAAATAAAAATCTACGCAACTTAGTAATAATTATTAAAATCTACAACTTAGTAATATTATGTTTATCAATAACTAAAAGAAATAAAAATAATTTTAGTAGAATAAAAAATATTCAACAGAATATTTAAAACTATTATTCATTACTATATTATTTAAAAAATTAGTTTGTAAATTGAATTATTCTAGAAAATATTAATACAATTAATAAAAATTTAAAAAAAAGATATTATATACGCATACACTTATTTTTTTTACATTTCACGTAATGATATTTATATTACTATAATTTAGATTTTTTATCGATTATAAAAATAGAAAAACATGAATTATAGAGATATTATTTAAATTAATAAATACAATTTGGTAAAGAAAAAATATAGCAAAAATTATCTGATTAGCTTGTAAACGATGAATCTCTATTAGAAAATAATATACAAGAATCAATGCAAAAAAATATTATTCCGTTGGTACATAATCTTATTTCATCTATATATTAAAGGAATAATAAACGTATATAGTATATATATATATATATATTTATATATACATATATGAAGAAACTTTATGAAATTAAAACATTCTATATGTTAAAATTCTAGAACCAATAAAAACATTTATTATAAATAATAATAAGTGAAAACTACATTTATTTTTTTGATGATTCAAAAATAATTAAATTTGATTTATCTGTTAATTACTAATTAATATTTGAAATATTTTTACATGTAACTATATTATAAAATATTTTTTAGTATCTTAATTATTTAAAAAATTATTTAACGATTAGTAAAAAATTAGAGTGAAATTATTAAATTTAATTTTACAAATTTATAAAAGTCATATGTTTATAATAACTGAATTTTTAAAAAAAGATAACAGATTTGAAATAAAATCTCGGAAATAGTACGTAAGTCATTATTAATAAAAAAAT
The DNA here is from genome assembly GCA_018907195.1 of Dolichoris vasculosae. Lineage (NCBI taxonomy): Eukaryota > Metazoa > Arthropoda > Insecta > Hymenoptera > Agaonidae > Dolichoris > Dolichoris vasculosae. The sequence goes on along the minus strand of JACCHY010000005.1, from coordinate 579,559 downwards.
ATAAATATGTATAATAAAAATATACTAAGTTAATTACATATTTTATATAATTCTTTCTCTAATACTTAAATTTAAATAACTTCATACTAATTGCAATCGAATTCCGTTAATTCAATTTAAATGATTCGAAATTTATCATATATCTTCATTATTTGAATAAAGTATTTATTCAAATATTTCAACTGTATGCTGTTACATATAGGTACAATCACCCCATGATAACTGTGTTTTTTTCATTATCAATATAAATAATCCATTTATGAACTTCTTCATATTTTACTTTTTCTTATCATCCCGTCTCGTACATAAATTCAATTTAAAAAATAGCTATTTTTTTTTGCTATTTAAAAATTAGTGATAAATTATAGATAAATTAAAATAAAATAAATGCTATAAAAAAATATTTTTGAAAAGATATTCTTTCTCTTCCTTGAAAATGTTTAAAAATTTGTCAATAAATTGATACACTCGGACTTTCTAATCTGATAGTAGTTTTAAATTTCGTTTAGATTTTTTAGATTAATTTATTTAGAACACATGATTTAATGAAGAGCAGCGGATAAGATAAAATCTTTGTAATGAAAATTTCAATTACTTTATGGAGAAATATCGTAATAAAAACACGGGAAACGCAAATGGTAACAAAAAAAGACTTGCTGATTATGATATATAAGTATAAAATATCCTCGTATCTTTCGATTGCGAATCTGCCTTGGTGTCGGTCTTTCATTAATCTATCACCGATTCGATAATTTTTTCCTTTGCTCTTTACATAGTATAAAAACTCGTCGCGTTTCATCTCCCATAACGACCTATTTTAGAAAATCGGTGTTTTCATCTTTGCGAACGCCTGCGATTGCGGATAACAAGCCAAGAGAGGTCAGATGTACCAAATAATTCTCTTCCCATTTCTTTCTTTCTATCCTTCTTACACTGCTTATCAGAATTTGCTCTCTCACTGTATATATTACATGATAACCCCGCATTCTCTTTTTTCCTCTGTTTGTTGCTCACGTGATTTTCTTGAATTCTGTCTCAGCATAGTTCGATTTTTTCTTTAGATATACTTGCTGAATATTTCAATGATTCACTTTTTAACGTACTTTCCATGAAAAATTATTCATTAGCAATATAAAGTTAATGCATTTTTGTTTCCAATAACGTTATTAATCGAATTACTTGAAGTGAATTACTCAACCGTAATTTATATTATTATTCATCTCATTACAAGGAAATTTTAGAATATTTGCAATATTCGTTTACTAATTTTTTAAGATCGTTATTTGTAGATGTAACGTTATAAAAATGTAATACATCGATTATGCAACCCGTACAGTATATTATGCCCGATATAAATGAATCCAAACACACTTTCAACAAAATTTAAAACGAATTTAAAACAATTTTAATTAAGCAATTTTAATTAAGAAAATCACAATTTATAATTATAAATTATATTGACAGATTACTCGTGTAAATAAAATATGTAATAACTAATTTATATTATATTCAATAAATCAAATAAAATCTTTCATTTCAAAGTATTATTTTATTTTTAAAATGAATTTTATTTTTAAATTGGAAAGAATAGGATAAAATTAAAATTGTATGAATATTTTTTAATTGTTATATAAATATTTCGTTGATTAAAATAAGCTTTACTTTAAGGATTAATATAATACATACAATAATTAAAAACGAAACTACTTATTATGCCTTATATTTTCTATTCAGATTCAGAAAAATAGGTATTTTGTATAATTATAAATTAAGTAGTAAAAGAGTAATAAAATATTCACTTGTTGCCACGAAATAATGAAATTATATGTTCAAATTTAAAACTTCTAAAGCAACATTCGTACTTATATAGCATAATTTTTTATATTAATTCAGTATCAGTAACAAATTAATCGTAGCTTTTAATAATGTAAAAAAAATGTATATACTTAAAATAAAAATAAATTTAATGTTTGTAATAATGACTTTATAATGTATTTTTCAATTTTATAATATTAAACAAATTTTTTTCTTTTGAGTCATTTCCATAATGTTAGAATCCTCATTCTCTAATTAAAGTGTCTAATTATAAAAAAATACATCGTTAATGGATTAGTGATATAATTATTTTACCAAAAGTTAATTTACAATAATTCTTAAAATTACAAACGATAAATAATTTGTTTAGTTATAAATATAATTTAGTTAATGCCTCTAAAAAAAGACAACGAATACATATGTTATTAATAAATAAAAGATATTATTATTTAAATAATTATTGTTTTTTTACATAGTTATTTTAATTATAATAGTATCTATGTTTTAAAGAATATAACTTCAAAAGTGTAAATTGTTTTGAAGTTCATATAAAATTGAAAACAATTTAACAATATCCAATATAATTTAGTTTACCATGATTAATTTCTAATAAATTATCTTATCATTTTTTAAACTAAATAAAATAAAATACATCATAAATTATTTATTATTAAATATTTAACAAATAATCATAAAATAATAAAATTAATTAAAATTATTAAATTTTAGTTAACATAAATATGATATTTTTTAAAATTCTTAACAAACAATTTTTCACTCAATATGTTTCTAAAATTATTTGTATAAAATAAATTTGGATGAACCAAAATGAAAAATATAAAATAAATTTGGATGAACCAAAATGAAAAATATAAAATTAATTAGGATACATACAGAAATAGAATAAGAATTTGTAAGTTAAAATTTTAACTTTTTAAACGTCATTATAATAATTTATGTTTATAAAATAAGAAATATTCTTGTTTCTTATTGAATCAGGTAAGAAGATGGGATCATCGAATAATATAACAATATCATATATATTTTTTAAAAAGGTATCTAAAAGTAATTAACAAACTTGCAACTTCATCTAACTACGTAAAATATACTATAATCTGAAATCTATAATTTAACAATATATATATATAAAGTTTAAAAACTTCTTATATATTTTTCTTAATGCATCCATTAACTTCTTACAAACAATATAGTAACAGTTTTCATAGTTTTGTATATTATACAACTAATAAAATAATACTTATAAAAATGTAATAAATTAATAAATTAATACATTTAGGTATCGGAATATAAAGTCTCGAGTTTCACTCTAAACAAAAATATTTTATTGACGTTATTTAAATAACCCTTTATTAATTTTATATACTATTAATATTATTAAACTTTTTACTTTATTAACCTTAATAACTTAATATATGAAATAATGAAATTTTCATACTTTCAAAATATTTTCATTCTAAATTATTTTTGAAATATTTAATTAGCTAATTTGAAAAAAAATAAACTAAATTTTATTATTAATTTTCGATCTTTGGATTTCATATTTATTTTTATATAAATTAATTATTTCAAATAAACTTAATAAATCTTGCAGTTACATCTTATTTTAAATAAAAATAATTTTATTTTCTAATGTAATAGGTATTCTTGTAATAATAACAATCAAATTAAAAATATAATCGTGTATAAATGTTAAATAATAAAATTATTGTTTTGATTACAGTAGTTTCTAACTTATAAGTAAAAAATATAAATTAATTCTTGTATTTGTATTTATAGCCCTATTATTATTTATTAATTAATTTTTTAAACAAAATATTTAAAATAAGAAAAAATGGTTATTATCGTAAAATCGAAAAGCAACGTCAATTGTATACGATTACGAATTATGTATTAAATTACATAAATACACAAATCGGTTAATCTTCTAGGCCTTGCGATTAAAATAAAAAAACAACGATTACGAAAATGAGGTGATTATGAATGAATAAATTCCTCTGAAAACTAAAATTTCATTTTCAACGTATTTTTTGCCTTTTTTCCTCTCCTTGAAATGCTACGCACGAATATGAGCATACGCATACTTATCGTATTGTCTCTTTCGACATTTAATAAAAAGAAAGAAAAAAGAGAGCATAGCACAAACGTTTCTTCAAAAACAGTCTGTGCCAGATATCGGAAGAGGCGGCGTGCTGTCTGTTTTTTGATAAATCAGTTTTAATATTTTTACTCTCTCAGTCTGTCTGTCTGTCTGTCCATCTGTCTGTCTATCTGTCTGTCTATCTGTCTGTCTATCTGTCTGTTTGTCTGTCGGTCGGTCTGTCGATCGGTCTGTCGGTCGGTCGATCGGTATATATCTCTCGCTCCTTCGCTCCTTCGCTCCTTCGCTCTCTCGCTCACTGTCTCTCTCCTCGTGACACATGTTGTTTTTCGATAAAAGCAAGACCCTCGTAAAGAAACAATATATATTTCATAATAGATGGGCCAAATAATAGCAAACCAATGGCACGAAATGAACTGCTATTGCTCAAAGATATAATACACAGACATGCTTCGAAAAAAAAAAACGTGTAATTTACGATCAGAGAAATTAATAAAATAACGAATTTTAGCTTCGTATACATGCATTCTCGCTGAATAAAATATGCAATACTTTTTTTGTTTTTTTTTTATTACAAAGTGAGATCGATAATCATTCAACGAGTTGTTTTACTACGTAGTTGTATCGATATGTATCTGCAAATAATTCATGAGAAAATCAATGTATTATGTTATTTTTATAAACAATGAAATATTATTGGTAATTTTAAAAAGCAGAAATCCATTTATCCTTCATATTTAATTACTCTAAAATTATACCAACTAGAACCTTCAAATCATTATAACATGGTAAAAAAAAAATATATTATATTAATTTTATAATTTTGTTTCAGACAGATTTATAATAAAAATTTATTAATAAAAGTAATTTTATAAAACAGAGATATTTTATTCTATATGTTTCAATTTGTATAAATAGTATGTTGTAATCGAAAATTTGTTTCGGATAGATTTAGTAGGTAATTATAATATAATTGATACAAATGTAAAAATATATTAAAAATATATTTTTAAATTATTATAATAAGTTTTAAAATTGATATTATATAAAAAATATCAAGGAATTTTTTTAAATAAAGATAAATTATTAAAAATATATTTTATAAGTAATTTTAAAGTAATTCAATAGCTAAATTGATGTTTATTATTTTCAAATATTTACATTAATTTACACAGCTTATTTACAAATATGAACACTTAGAAAAGGTTTTTTCTAATTTAATATTTCCATATTTAGAATTATTCATATTTCGGTGAATAAATATTTGAAAATATTTTCAATACCCTTATAAATAAAGTTATTTATCATATTACAATTTCTAAAATGTATTTATTGCATAAATATTAAAAAATTATGTTCAAATTTTTTGTAAACATTTTTTAATAAATTTTTAATAATTTTTTTAATTCATTTTCATTTAAAATCTTATATAATTTATTTGATTACAAAAAAGTTTTTATATATTAAAATAAATGCATAATTTAATTATATGAATTCAAAATTTATATTTTTTCAAATAGACAATTAGTAAAATTTTCATAATGTACATAAGCATCTAAGAAATATAAAATTTAAAAAATTATTATTCAAATACACAATTAGTAAAATTTTCATATATATACATAAGCGCCTAAGAAATATAAAATTAAACTTTCTATTTTTATAGTAAAATGTCATATAAAGTAAATTATATAACAAAGCCTATTAATTTTTTAATTTTTCTATTTTTATAATTAAATAATGTAATTGACTATTTACGCCCTTTAATACTTATCTTAAGTTATTATCAAATTTCTATATTTTTATTTTAAAAAGCTTAAAAGTACAGATATAGACATTTTTCTCACAAAATTAAATAAAATCCTAATTAATGAATATTCTAAATTACGTAGCAACGATTTCTCACTTTTCTTTATAAAATAATAATTCAACTTGGTCGTTATATCTTTTATATCAAGACTTTAATTATAAACTTTTAATATAAAAGAAGTATAAAGGCAATTTAAAAAATATTTTTAAACGAAGGTCATTCTTTGGGTGATTCTAGAAATACCTTATTATTTCGAAAAATATAACGTAAAAATATAAAAAACATAGTCAAAATATATTGTTATATGGTTTAACATTAATTTATATCTAAATAGCCTAATTATTAAATTTATTGTCTTAATTATTGATTCAATATTCTATAAAAAAAAATCAACAATTATTTTTGTAAAAATATTGATTTTTTGGGACTATAATTATAATTGAATTTCTGTAAAAAGTGTACTGCAATAAAAAATAGAAGAATAAAAAATAAGCAAGATTGTTATAAAGTTGCACAATCTAATACTGTTATTCCAATGTTGTGAAATCTTAAATCGCTTTAGAGTAAAAATAAAACGTCAATACTTAATGTCACTCTGTATACGACACTCGATAAAGAGGCATCAATAACATTATTAATGTTAGGTTATCTTTGTTAGAATGTATCACTGTACACTTCTTAAATGAACAATAAAACTGATATAAACTTACAACCAAATAATACGATGAAATACGTAACGGTGAATAATTTTTCATTAATAAATTTTTTAATTCATTTAAATAATTTTGTGAATAAATTTTTGTATACCTTTATAAAGGTTTTTTCTTAATCCTAAATACTATTCATAATTGATAATTGTCAGTTATCATTAACAAAATATATTTTTTTTTATTATATAATAAAAAATGTATGCTACAAATTTTTCATTAATATTCTTAAAATATAACAAAATAATATTTTTAGCTAAATTCAAATTTAAAATATATAAGAAAACGCAAAAAGTGCTGGTTTATTTTTCAACAACTAAATAATACTGAAAATTTAATAATTATAACTAATAATTATAAAACGAATAGTATTTAATTATAAACAAAAAGATGCAGAAAATGATTGCTTGTTATATCGATTTGTCGGATGAAAAAGAATTTATTAAGAATCATTGATTATTTCCATGGTCCTCGGTTTCACCTTTGGATATTTAATTCGTTGCCATTTATAAAATTAAGATTAAAAAAAAATCGTTGAGTTAGAAAAGCGCAATCTTATCCCGATATACGTTTTACCCTTCGATATCGATCTAGAAAATTATTATATCCGAAATTACGAGTTTCGGATTTGTGAAAATTGAATGATTTCAACGCGTTCTTTACTTGGATCGAAAAAAAGTTTGGAACGAGTATCGTCTAGATACAGATAGAAAAACAATAAGGTGGGTAAAATGAAAATAAAAAGTCGCTCGCATGAACAAAACTGATCGCGCGATCGATGGCAATGCAAGTGACTCGAAAACGGCGAAGCTGGAAACTCGAGAAGAAGATTAGACTCACCTGGCCTTGCGCTCGAGCTTCCCCGTGGCCTCGTTCCTCTTCAAGACGAAGGGCAACCTGTTGCTCACGACGATCATGCTGCCGTTGGACGTGTAACTCCTCGACTCTGTGGCCGACATCGTCGATTCGCTTGGGTTAATAATAATTGGAGAAGGGGGTGGTGCGCTAGGGATGAGGGTGAACAAGGTGGAAAAGGAAGGCCGCGACGAGTCCTCCGTCTACCCGATAGCGAGCGCGCGACCTGCGGGGGTGGGGACGTCTCGGCGGTGCCACGTGCCTCTCAAACGCCACCGCGTGCATGCGTTCTCTCTCTCGCCCTCTCGCTCACCGCTCTCCGGTCTCTCTCTCTTTCTCTCTCTCTCTCTCTCTCTCCGTTTGACTTTTCTTGACTTTTCCTCGGCCGTTCTTCGTCGGTGAGAGAAGCCCTCGGGCCCGGCTAAAGACCCATGACGCGTCCAACCGAAAGAAACAGGAGCTCGTGGTCGCTGTCGGTGACCGATGCCGGTGTTGCTGCCGGTGGTGCTGCCGGTGCTGCTCCCGGTGGTGCTGCCGGCTCGGACGATGGATGCGAGGAGGCGCTGCGCTGCGGTGCGTCGTCGGCGAGGCACTGAGTGACCCGGCCGTGGTCTAGTCGAACTTAAGCCTGTCCCTCGGGCGGGTCGCGCGCGCGGTCCAAAGTGCGAGGAGACGGCCGTGCACTCGGGGAACTATCGGTAGAAAGGGAGGAGGGCGTGCGTGCGTGCGTGCGTGCGTGCGTGCGTGCGTGCGTGCGTGCGTGCGGGCGTGCGAACGCGCGCGTGTGGATACTCGACCTCTCGACCCCCGCGCGCACGGGGGAAGGAACGACGTCACGGGAGGGGGCAATAGCGAGAGAGGAAGAAAAAGCAGCCGGGGTTATCTCCTTATCGCCTTCTTCTCTTTTGCGCGACGCCGATGGCTATTTTCATTATCCCTCTCTCTCTCTCTCTCTCTCTCTCTCTCTCTCTCTCTTTCGCGCGTTCCCTCTGTTCCCTCTGCTCCCTCTGCTCATCGTATCTCCCTCCCTCTAACCTCTGTATCGGAATCGTCTTCTCCTGCTCTTTTTTATCGGTTTGGCGGATATTATATCGAACTTCGTGTATGTGTACACGAGCGTATTTACCGTTTTCTCTTGTTTTCTTTACACCGATTATGTGCTTTCGGAAGCCGCTTCGCTCGTTCGACTTCTTATATGAACTCGTTATGAGATTGTCACGTATTCGATACATGCAGAAATAAGAAAATGTTCGCATCAGTATCCGTGGCACATTTTTGAACAATCGGTTTGCACGGTAATTATAACACCAAGAATAATCGAACTCTCTATAAAATTTAAAATTATAAACTCGCAAAAGTAATTCTGATAACCCTATCTTTTTATAAATATGTATTAGAGTCTTATGGTAAATCAATCATTTTCTCTTTCTCTGTTTTTATAATTCTCTACATCGTTCAGAATTACGTGATATAATCATTAATGCGATGATACAAGATTCTACTGCAAAACAGAACAATGTTTCTCGCTTGTTGACAAGCGAGTTGAGCAAGTCTAATTGTAAAAATAAAATTATCAATGCACAACTTAAGTAGCATTTTATCGTTCGATAGATTGCTTCTTTGCCTTTGTATTAGGATTTCGATATGCTGGTTAATCGATTTATTCCGAAACGACGCAAGACTACGTTAGAAATGGTGAAACGATAAACTCGCTTTAAGTAAAAGAAAACGAAAGTAAATACCGTACAAAATTATCAACTTATATATTAATATAACGTGTGGCTTTATTAGTGCAATGAAAATGAAATAATTCATGAAATGATCGGAAGGATCCATGGTAATCAAATTCTGAATTATATCGTATGTGTGTGTGTGTGTGTGTTAGGAATATAAGATAATTTTAAAAATATATAAGATTATAAAAAAGATCAATTTTAATTTTAAATGAAAATAAATGTTATTAAAAAAATGAAACACATGTGCTAAATAATAATCAAGTATTTGAAAATCTTAACATTACTTCTCTACGTCATTGAGAATAACGATACGTTTACATTTTAATGATTCTTAAAATGTTTTTAATTATAATAGCTATCACAAATATTCAATTCGTTCTATGACATATGAAAAATTATATTAAAACGATTTTTCATTAGTCAATTATCATAATGAGTTTTTTGAACACTTTGACTTTTTATCTTTAAGTTTATTTTAATATGTAAGAAAAACATTTAGTCATTTATGTTGAAATCGTATAATAATTATTACATATTAAAATTTTTAATAAATATTTTAACTTACCTTATTCATTTTAATAATTTCACGTAAATTAAATCGATAAAAAACTTCAAATTATATATATATAATAAAGTTTTTCGATGTAAAGTGCTATCATAAAAATTTTTTTATAATGATCAAAATAAATACGAAAAAATATATTTATTAGTTTTTTTTATTTCCTTACATTGATCTTATAACGATACTGATTTATATCATAAATATTACTTTATATGTAATTAATTAAGAGTAAAATTAATATAAATAATTGATTCAAAAATATCAAGAAAAAAATACTGAAATCGACAATATTGAATGAAAAAATTTTTTAAGCGAATATTTTTTAAAATATAAAAGAAGGTGAAATAAATTTTAAATGATATGAAAAATAATTCACAATATATTAATTATTATTAAATATTCAATATTATTTTTATGACAAAAATCTATTGTAATATCATCGATATCGATAAAAATAATATATTTTAGAAAAAATGAATTTTCATCATGAACATTTCATGATATTTTGTACTGATAATAAAATAAACTCAATCATAACTCAATAAAATTTACATAAAGAATTAATTTATTAAATATATTTGTACAAAATATAAAGATATATCATTTTTCCTTTATATTTGATTACTCTGTATAAATTTTTACCAATTTAAATTATCAAAACCACCAATAAGTAACTTTGTAATTCTTCTGTATAGATGCTATAATTATATATTTTACTAAAAGATATATAAACTTTATATTTAAAAAATTTTTTATGTAAAATTTCTAATTATTATATAAAAAATATAAAAATATTGTGTAAAAATTGTTGTGCTATTTCAGAATATTCATTACATAAGATTATAGATCAATAAGAAAATTATATTTTTAAAAAGTTTTTGTACGACTTAAATAATTATATTAAATTAGAAAAAAACTATTTTTAAACTGAAATGATATATATCAAATAAATTTAACTGGTATTATCGAATAAATAAATTGATATATATCAAATAATGTTAACTAAAACTAAATATATTACATAATTATATAAATCGAATGTATAGACAAATTCTGTTTTTCTAAAATTTATATTGGATATATAATAAGTAAAATAACTTAATAAAATAAACTAAATTATATAATTAAATATAAATGCAATAAAATACACTTTTATTTTCTAAAACTTATGATAATTATTAAATATTCCAATCTTTTAGCGTTAATAAATATTTCCTTGGAAAAATCAATATTTTCTTATTTTATGCATACATTTAAGATAAATGATTAAAAAAATGTTTCAATTAAAATTTATCCTAATAAGTTTTAAAAATAACAATTTTATATTTATATTTAAAACGAAGTCTTATTAATTAAATGCGTTTTCAATGAAATTTACTCTGTTTTATTAACCAAGAGAACAGAATTAAATCATTTTAGAATATATATAAAATTTATAAGCAAAAATTGAGTAATACTCTTTTAAAAATATATAATAAATTAAAACTAAATATCTAAATTTCTTATTATAAAAGTAGATTTTTCGTATAATTAGAAAATATGTTTAGAACTTTTAATATAAAATTATACCTAAATATAAAAAATTATACATATATAAAAATAAAAGAAAAAAATTTTATTTTACATTTTATAATAATTTAATTATCCATAATTTTTATTTTTATATTTGGTTCAAAGAACAATAATATAGGATCGTTCATAAATTTATATAAATAATTAATATTCATATTTCTGTACGTTTCAATGTCTAAATTATTTCTTTTAACATTATATTTTGAATTATTTAAATTCTTATATTTTGAATTTCGCTATTTTTACCACTCAATGGGCAAATATTCGGTTAGAGATATATTTATTAAAAAATTTAATGTAACTAATATTATAACATATATTTATTAAAAACTATTAATGTGACAAATATTTAATATTTTAAATGTATTATTAAATCCTTTCTACGTAACTTATTAAAAAAAGAAGAAGCTTTCGATATTTATCTATCAATGGCTTAAAGATAACTAGATAGGCATTTTCTATAAAAAATTAACTGCGATAAAACTATTATTGGACATAAATACACTTTCTTATATACTGTTGATGAAATATCTATGGTAAATGAATAATAATAATAATAAAATAAACATAAAAACTTTATAAGTTGGTGTCAAGATTATATTAATTGATTTACTCTTTTTTCGAATAAATATTTTCAACACGTTTTTAGGGCAAAAATAAAAAATGTTTCAAGAAAAATACGTTTAAAGTTTTTTTACATCTCAAAATGACCTATTTAAGATTATATAATTTATCTTATAGGTTCCAGTAAAATAGTAAGATATTTTGATTATTTGTTCTGCTGGAAATCGTCCTTTTTGTGTATTGACTATTTATTTAAATTTTGCAAAATTACTTTCATGTCAAACATACGCTATTTATTCATTAATGCCCATAAGATTTTTGTATCTATTTTTTTCTATTTCTATTACAATGTACAATATTACTTGAAAATTAATATAAATAATAATCGATTATGAAAATGATCCGATTACCAAAATATATCATTTAAACTTTTTTTTGACGTTTAATGTAAATCCGCTGACAAACCTTCTAAGATTTTCATTCGATATTTCTTCATAAAATAATAAAATAATATATTTTACATTATGCAGAAGTAAAATTTTGTATTTAAATATTTGTAATTTACTGTCTATTATTGCATTCTATCACGCACAGCGATTATTAAATCCTTCCAGATATAAAAGGAATTTCTGGTTATAATCGGCTAAACATTATGATATTCTTCAATTTATTTATATTATTTTTAAGAATTTCTCTATTATAATGTTTATTTAAATCATAAAACAATAAGTCAGTTAATTTTTAAAATGATGATTGAAATGAATACACATCATAATATGGATTTGTTTTCAAAATTAAAACAATACTTCTTACATTTGTACACCTTTCTAAGATCCATATCCTCGTACAATGCATAATTTATCCAAAAGTCAAATTTACCATAATATCAAATACAAATAAATTAATTAATTTTTATTGTAAATCATTTTATTCATTTATTATTCCCGCCAAATGTATAATAATTTGTTACCAGTAACTACACGAAACATTTAGGATCTACTTTATTCTTTCTGCTGGAATATTAAAAAATTTATCATATTGGCATAAGTTTATATTTGGAAAGCATTTTTAAAAAAATGATGAAAAATCATTGATTTCTATTTATTTACTTCTCTTAATTACTTGGATGACATAAATATTGATAGTACAGCCACACCGTTTTATATGTATTTTTTATTTATATCAATGTATATTTTTAAGAAAGTGACAAGAAAAAAATCACGCATACAATTGAAAATATAAAAAAATTCATTATATTAATATTTGTCAAATTTTTATTTTTAAAGTCATATTTTATATCATATTCTACGTAAGATTTAATGAATTTAGTATAAAAGAAATGTATTTAAGTCAATATCGCTATTATTATAATTTTCTATATATGATTATATTAGTTATTGATATTATTATTGATTTAGATTTAATGAATACCAAGAATAATACGATTTTAATTTATTTTAATTCATTTAAATTGTATTAGTAATAATTTAATCAAATTTTAAACAAAATTGAAATCAAAATTATATAAAGGTTATTTTTAATATAATGCAATACAAGTATCTAAATATATTATAATCTATTAAAACAAAAATCTAGCGTTTCAGAATTTAAGAAATGAAAATGATTTGTAGAATCAAAGTAAACCTAATTCCACCTTATTTATTTAGTAAGGTTTCTATAACAAAATAAAATTTAATTTGAATTGAAAATTTAAAATTTAAATTTATAATCAAGTAAGAAAAAATATTTTTTAATAGTTAAATATTCATTTATGTATTACTGTTACTATTTGAAATTGAAAATTTAGTTATTTTATATACGATAGTTATCCAAATTTTTATGGTATATGTTTCAATTTTATTTTAAAAAAATGTAAAATACTTATAGTTAAAAAAATTTATAAAACTTATTTCTTTTTTAAAAAATTGTTCAAAAGTTCTTATAAATATCTCAATGATTACTAAAAATAAGGATAATAGTTCTGTTCTAACTAAATAAAAATGTACACATAGTTTTTCTCTCATTTATAATACTTCAAATGCTGTAAAAAATATTTCATATGCATCTATTTATACTTAAATTTTTTTATAATAAACACCACTTGTATTTTAACTACTACTAAATAAGCTTCTGAATTTTAATCGACAAGTAATATTTAGTCGCATTCCAATGCCTTTAAAAAATTCAAAAATGTTGCTTTTCTTTTTTTGTTTTAATATATATATATATGTATATAGATATAACTATATACGTAAATAATTATTTATTATAAAGGGTTTTTAAATATATTAATTATTTTAAGAAAAGTTTTATATTAAAGAAATTAATTTTTTCTAAAAGTTAAATTAAAATTATATTAACTGAACAATTTTTAATTATGTGATTATAAAATTTATTTCATTTTAATCTTTAGCTTGTGAATTTTTTTATAATATCTGTAACAAAAAAGAAATGAAAATCCGAAAGAAATTGTAAATATAAATTGTATGCTGTCCATTGAATTAAAATTGATGCAACAAATATTACATTTATTCTTCTACATAAAAAAATAAAGATATCGATGAAAATCTTTCGAACTGAATAGAAAATAAATCGAATACTATAAACATATTGTATCTATGTTGAAATAGAGTTCGACCTCGAACACTGACCGAACTCAAGACCTCGACCACTTTACTTCGAAATTATTCTCACTTTGGTTAATACAACAGTATTATGTTTAATATTCTATTAAATGGTCATAATCAAATTTATAAAAAATATAAAAAAGCTATAAATTAGTAGTATGTTAGTACCACCATTAGTTAAAAACAAAATATTCTTAAATTTTCGCCAGAACAATGAGCAATTATAACGTAGATATAAAAATAACTTTCGGTTTAAATAAAAACTAAAATAATAGATTAAATAAATGTTTTCAAGTTTCATAGATATCTTTTTTATTTAGACAAAGCTTTTCTATTTAGCCCTTGAACGTCTAAGGAGCGGACAAGTAGCTGATCTCAAGGTCTTAAATGTACTTACAATGTGTACATTATTTCTACTATTTATATTTATATCATAAAAGGTACATTACATATGTTTCAAGCTCAGAAAAAAATATAAAAATACTCATAAATTAAAATTTTTGTTTTAATTTGATTTTAATTTAATACTATATTGCTTTTTAATAGATTTAATATGTATATATATATATATATATATATATATATCATTCACTCTAAATTATTATAATTTTACACTTTAAATATGTTAATTAATGATATACGTTCTCTCGATATATATTTTTTAAATACAATAAAAAAATAAATCAATTTATTATTTAGCTTAAATATTTGAGTACTTTTATATGTTTTTTATTCATATTTTGCATGGAAAATACATACTTTTATTTAAAAATTTAATATTGTTTGTACTTAATCAATCATTCCTTTAATTCAGTATATAAATTACGCATATAACAAAGATTTTACATATAATAATTACTTATGACTAATATGCATTTATATACTGCGAGCTTACAGATAATTTGTTTTGTTTTTTTTTAGTTAAGATTTTTATTTATTTTCGGAAAATTATACCTCAGATGACTGCAAATTGACATCAAATACTTGAAATTTCCCGCTATTGTGGAAAATAAAATAGATGAAACGCTATTATTTATAAGTGAAATTTAAGTGTTTAACTCCCCATTTCATCATTCTTATTATAACTTTAACTACTAGTTCTGTTAACTGAAAGCGATTAAAGTTTACCTTAAAATAATAAAATTATTAACATAAATATATTGATGGTATTATAAATATTTTAAATGTACCTAATATCTTCCCTTCCATTTTCATAAAATATTCATAGCAAATTACTATTAGTTACGGTATCGATATATGAAAAATTACTTCGTTTACTGGAATATTATGGAAAAAATATTTTACTTTAATATATTATTAAATAATAAATTTTTCATACAGAACAAATACTAAATTATAACACCTGCATTAAATTATTACGTTTTAATAATGAATGCCCTTTCTCAGATTTATTGGTCAAATCATTTAAATATATATTAATATCATGGGTCACACAATTGTTTTAGTATTTCTTTACTTGGAAAGAAACGTCTACATATTACGTATAAATACGTACAAAAATTATTTAAGAAAATAAATTATTATAATTATTAATTAAATTATGAAATTATTGAAATTAATAATATTTTTATTTGTATACAATTTCCATTTTTGTCATAACTATACGTTCATTTTTATTTATTAATATAATATAAACATGAAAAAATAGTATTTATTTAAAAAGTGAATATGAATAAAATAATCTTTGAAGTTATATATAAAATCATAATCAAATGTTTTAGTTCATGTGATAGCTAATTACAACAAAGTTACTTTTTGTTGTAAAATTATAAAACAATATTTATTAAAAAAAGTTTACTTTGAATGAAAATAGCTCAATCAATATTATATATGCAATAATACAATGTAAGTTTACAACAACATATATATGGCTTAACCAACATATATAATCATAAATTTTAATTAGAGATTCATTCAAAATAATTAAAAATTAAAAAATAATGCAATATCTTATTTTGATTTAAATAGGCATATTAGCATATTATTACCAAGAATGAAATTTTCAAATTAAAAAAAAATGCAATATTTAAGATAAATAAAGTATTATCGAATTCACGTATAAAAATAATAACACAATTATTGAATAAAAAACGTTGATACGTATTCAACCTAAATGAATTTCGAAGCACAAAATCGTTAAAATCTTTTATGCTCGTTATTAATTCTGATAATATAAATACTAAATTATTAAAGATCAATATAACAGTCAACCTCGTACTGACCTATTTTTAATATTCGAGATCAATATAAACATGGCAAGAATCCGGTCTTTCAAGCTTAGTCTTCTTGACTTTCATTATTGAGACAAACTGATACAATCTAAAATTATTTAAATTTTAAAATAACGATTTCGAATCATGTAGTTACTTTTAATTTAGTTTAAATTAATTTTTTTGTGATTTACACCCAAACTGAACATAAATAAATCTTTGCGTTATTTTTTTGTTTTTATACTATTTTCATTTCTATTCATATACTACATTTATATTGTGAACACCATACTAATTTATACCAGACATTTGTATTCCAAATTCTTTAGACATTACGTATGCATTAATGTATTTACACAAAACAATATCTGTTAGATATTTATTAATCCATAATATTTAAATGTACCACCATAAATCACATATTAAATTTTAGTTCAAATTTATTCGATGTATTTTAATAATTACTAATTACATATTCATATTCAAATATGTATATTGATTTTAAAATAATGCTGATATTTTTTATTTCAGACTTTTAAATTAATAAAAAGGAATAGATGCAAAAAATGAAAAAATTATATTATAAAAAATTTTATTGGAAACTTTGTATTATTTACTATATAAAAGTCAAAAAAGAAAATCAATAAACAATATACTCTACATATAAATGGCTAAACTAACATTGAACGTTTGTCAAGAAGTAATTGTAATTTACCAGACTGTACAGCTAAAAAAATTTTAAATACATTTTTTTTAATAATTTAAGTTTATAAAACGAAATTGAAATATACAAAAAATTAAACAATTTAAAAAAAAAGAAATCAGTTATTAATATTTTCGAGAGATTTAAGCTCATCAGTGTATTATGACTTTTTTGGCTAATTCAATTACATACATTTGCATTTATTCATAAACTTCTATGCATTATAATGCGTTTACTATAATAAACTAAACGTAGATGCATACTTATAAAATATTACAAATTTAATTCAAATATGGTATTTACTCTTAAAGAAATATATTATCTTCAATTTTCTAATTTTATTCTTACTATTAGTAACAATATAGTTGTTTACAATATTTCTTATGATCTACCCATTCATTAAAAAAATAGTTGATATGTAAATATGCAAATTAAAACATACTTTTTCCGACAAATATTCAATTTAATTATTTTATAAAAATAATAATCGGAGTATCAAGTCATTATTTTACGTTAATTGACAAATAAGTTCAAATATTGCAAATAAGATTTAAAAATATGTATTCTGCTGATAATATCATACGTTATTAACTAATTTTCAGTAATATTGAGTTAATTTAAATCACTTAATAATCAACCAAAAATACGTCAACGCGTTATTTAGATATGAGAACAAGTCCATTATTCAATAAGTGAACACCTTCACTTTATATTTATTGTTATAACTATTTTATTATTTACATTAAAAAATTAATTTGATTAGAGCATAGAAACAATTTTTAAAAAATGTTCCTACTTATTGATACAAGGCATACGCTTTTCGGTAATTTGAATCATAATTTATTTTATTTCATTTTCTTATAGGTAGTCAATGTCAAATAAATATTAAATAATAAAAGAAATTAATTATATACAAAAATATATCTTTATGGTTTTATTTCAACTTGCTAAAGTAGTAAAATACAAAATTTTTTCAAACTACAATAAATTATTTTATTAAAAATTAACATTTTATTTAATATTTATAATTTTAAAATAGAATACAGAGTATATAATTTAAGTAAAGTATACGTAGTTACATTAACAAAATTCGAAGTCATCATTATTTAATTATATCAAAGATATAAAACTTTGAATCCACCTAGGATTAATAAACTGAAAAACACTTTTATTAATTATGTCTATATATCAATAAAATCATGTATATGCCTATGCAGTACCTATGAGCTTTTTCATATATTTGTTAACTAAGAAAAACGTTGTAATGTAACATTATTACTATCTATGTATATATACATACTATAAACTACATGTTTTTTGTATTCTCCCTCTCATTAGGACTTGTTTTTATCTCTTTTTTAAATTCCTATTTTCAATGACTAACACTTGTTAAATAATATAATTTTTACCAAATACTCAAATTTTACTGAGATTCAAAAATGTTTTATACATGAAAGAATTCATTATATTTTGTTAATTTGCACAAAAGTTAAAATAAAAATAAAAAGAATAATATTTAAACGCACTTTACATAAATGAAATACTATTAATAAAATGTAAGTAATAATAATTAAGAAAATATATGAAATAATTTGATAAATAAAAATAAGAAATATTTAAAACAGGTAACATACTAAAAAATTATAAAATGCTTATAAATTATATAAATATAATGCAATATATTTACTTTATTAAGTAATAAAAGATATTACTAAGAATAAAATAAATAAACTTTGAAAACACTAAACTAAAATATCTACTCAAAATAATATTTGCTATAAATAAAAAAATATTATATCATTGAAATTTTTATTATTTCTTTTTATTTTGGGATATCATAATTTTTTAATAATTATGGCTCAAAATCGATGTTTTAATTATTGCAGTTAACACCTTAAATATTTATTTTTTCAGCATATTTTTACATAAATGAATCTTTTTAAACTAAAAACTAAGATTAATATTAATAAACTAATAAAAAATAAGATTATACTTAAGAAAAGACAGAAATATTATTGAAAATGGTGAGTTGTAATAAAAACACAATAAAATTTTAAACTTCAAAATCTCATAAAAATATAGGAATTTCTTTCAAATATGCAATTCTTAAGTTAAGAAATAATAATTTCTTTATACTCGCTCACTAACCAAAAATTTGATATCAATAAATAATTGCTGGCACTATTTATACATATACATATATATACACACACATATATTAAATAAGACTAAATATTAAGGCAGAAATCCAGATTTCAAAATTATCAATTATTACTTAAAGAATCTAATTTTATGAATTTAATTTACATTTATTAGATTCAAACTATAGAATTACCTTCTGAAATAAATGTAATATTTTGCAAAGATTTAAAATGTGTAACTTTAGAGGAATTTCAAATGCAGTAAATAAAGCTGCTATTTTTATATATTCCGAGTCATCAAATGTTTTAAATTTTTTATAGATATAAATTCTTAAAATAGAATTAAATTAAACATATATAAAACGTAAGTTATGCATAATCTTACATTAATTATTAAAACACCTTATTTATTATATTTTTAACATATATTTTATTTATGGTGAAATTTATTTCGGTCAGAATTACTCTTGACCTAAATTAATATCTAAATATCAATTTGCGTAATATTTAATTAAATCACAATTTTTGTTTCTAATTATTATTATAGAATACAGAAATTTAGCTGTAGTTGGCACATTTTTTATTTTCTAAATATTTTGAACAAAATTATAAATTAATTTAAGTTAATATTATCACCATAATAAATTTAACTATACTTAAATAAATAAATTTTTCATATTTCAAAAATTTCATTATTGTTAATTCAAATCGAATATTCTAGAATATGCAAATATATAAACATAATTTTCATGCGATTTATTAACAAAAAGAGTCCGAAGTTTTCTTCTATTCGAGTATCGTTATAACATAACAAACCATATTATTTTACTATAAAAAAATAGAAATCTGTTATCAATTTTTACTTAAAAGAAAAGTATGACTATATTGATATCAAAGTAAATAATTGCAGTCGCTCGTGTTTTATAAAATTATACAAAAATTTATTAAATACAATATTTACTAAATACAAAAATCAAATTTAGATTTATTTCAATATTTTAATTACTTCTCTATACTTTTAAAATAAAAAGAATAATGTGTATAAAAATTAAAAATAATACGTCTCAATAAATATATTATTTAATTATTTTTAACAAATTTTTTATTACTTGGATTAATATCGATACCTAAATAATACATAAATTTATTTTTATTATAGTAGTATACATATAGTAATATTTAATAAATTAAAATAGAGTAATCATTGTAAATGATTGTAAATAACTGTGTAAATCTATCTACATAGATAGGAAAAAGGTTGTAAATTTTACGATATTTTTTTTATTAACATGGTTTTAATTTATCTACATAGTTATAATAAATAAATAACAAAAAAATAAAAAATTATGATAATTTAATAAAGTGTATAAATATTACAAATGTTACTTACGAATACAATTATTGATTTGCAGATGTATTAAATATACTCATAAACGTATATTAAATTTAATTAAATAACATTATATAAAGAACATATAAATATATCTAACAGAAAACAAAAATGTAAACATAATCAAAATAAACCAAAGCAGTTACGAATCATCTTTTTTCATTTGTACAAGCGTAAATTCAAAAGTCCTTGTGCGAGTAAAGATTATATAGGCGCAGGTTTTAAAAAATTATTTTTTTATTATTATTTGAATATATTTGTATAAAAATACTTAACTTAACTTTTAAAAAATGTTTATAGTATTAAGGTACAGAGAAATGGTAAATATTTTTACTATACTGAATAATAACTTTCACTTATCGGAAGACTTTTGAAAAAATGAAAATATATTTAGAATATTTAGTTTTGACAAATAATAAAATTATCATTCAAAAAATTCTATGATTACTTCGGCATTTGAAATTACTTAGAACTATGTTATTTGAAATATTAGTACGAAATTATTATTGTATGATAATTAAAAAATCTTGAGCTCTTATAAATAATAATGAGAAAATATGTTGTGTGATACAACAATTTTTAAAGCAAAACATTAATACGATTTTTAAAAAAATAATCGTTTCATCCCATTCTCAATTTTGTAATTTTTATATTTATCTTAAAGATTGTGAAAATTACATAGTATCATTTTTAATGAACATTATCATTATTAGATATTCTTATTTTGCTTTAAGTATTAAATACATTTAATGATAAAAATGAAATTAGAAAAGGCTATGAGTAAAAAATGTTCAAAAATTAAACTGCAGTTATTTGATAAAAAATTATTTTGTGAACTTTTCACATACGATATGCATCATGGGATTTCAATATTTCCTACAAGAATCAATGGTTACCGTTATGTTATTTTGTAATTTAATTATTATCGTCGAAATTTACTACCCAATAAAATTCTTTTGATTTCAACTATGTATACAAATTAATAATACATACACTTACAAACAAAATTTCAAACTGTGTATCATGAACCAAATGAGATATTTATTTAGATTAGCCCTGTGTTATATTACCATAACATTCAAATATTGATTAAAAGTATTACAATTGAAAATAAACATTAACCATTTTCTAAATAAAACAAAAATTATTAAATCAATTTTAATTAAAAATAAATTTATTTTATAATAACGTAGATTTTAATATTAAACATTAAACACATACATTTAATACATAGTAAAAAATGAAAAATTCACGGTTCAACGCGAAAAAAATTTTAGAAAATGAATCATAGTTAAGCTCTATTTATAATTATATAGTTACATATCGATTTCTACAATTGAATGAAAATACATATTGCTAAAATAAATTTTATCGGAAAGAAAATATATAAAAATGTATAAACTAAGCTATTTATAATTTAAATAGATAAATTTAACAAATTTAGTGTATAATGGGAAGTAAATAATAATTAAAAATTATTTATTTTAAAAAAATTAAAAAAAATTTAATAACTTTGATTTCTATTAATATTATGTACATTTTATTACATTGTAAGTAATCGTATTTCAATTACTAGATCATTAAAACCGTCGTTTTTACTTCAGACTTATACAGAGTAAGTGTAAGCATTACTGAAAATATCAAACTAACCAAAGAATTTTAATTTTCTATTCGATTCAAAAATTATCAACAAAATGTTTGAAAATTTTTTATATCCATCGATTATTATTAGAGTAATTTTTTTATGATTATCTGTGTAAAATATTATATTAATTGATGTTCTTTATTATCCGTAATAAATTTTGATCCTTATCCAAAGACAACAGCATTAAAATTAAAAAAAATTATATTAACATAAAAAATGAATTTTTTAATTCCACATCGTACAATACCGATAATATATGATCAATGTAATATTATTATAAATAAGAATAAACTAAATAAATCAAAGAATTTTTTACCGTTTGAAATCCAATTAGAATTTTCCAACGAGTTATCTAATTACTTTAAAATGATTTTAATTATATCAAAGATAATAAAATTACGTGGTTGTACCTAGAAACATTGGCGCTAAAAAATAAATAAAATAAATGTTCAACGATACGAATCATCGACACGATATCGTCGTTCAAAGTTCTAAAATAAAGTACCGTAGTTATTTTACGACTTCTTTGGGTCAATACATTCTTCGAACAGTAAAACGATAAAATATACTCGTTCGCACATTTTTCTAACTTTCAACTTGAATTTTACAAACAATGAAATTTCAACGTGAAATTTATTTACGCGAGTTTAGGCGAGTTTAGGTGAATTTACACGAATTTACGCGAATTTACGCGAATTTACGCGAATTTACGCGAATTTACACTTACGTTATTCTTCATTTCGTAATATTAATCTTGATAAGTGACGAAAATAATCTATTATTATTTATAATAATAAAATCACGGGAAAACGAAAGGTTCGATCGAACAAAGTAGTGTCGACAATAAAGTAGGTAGATTCGAAAGTACTAATATTCGAAAGCTAATATTCGATGATTACCGACGATTACGCTTTTTTATTCGTATAACGTACAGGAAACGTTGAAGCGTAAGCCGAACAATATCGTGACAGGCAGGTAAAAAAGTCGAAGGAAAAGCGATTCGCGAATGAACTTGTGTGAAGCGAATGATTCGTAATTGGCAATCCAAAGGTTTGATCGGTAGTAAAAAAACACGTAACGAAAGAGTTGGAGGAGCGGAGTAGCGCTTTTAATAATATAATTTAATAAATAAAAGGTTTGGGTTGCAGGAGGAGGAAAAGTAAACAAATAAACAAAAGGCAAATCCATCAGGGCAAATCCAGGAGGGAGCGAACGAAAGCTGCGGGGATAAAGAGGAAGAGCGACGGAGTCGAGTCGGGAGTCGCGAGTTCGCACGTTGGTTTTCCTCGAGGGAACGCGAAGGACGCGTTAGCCGTTTGCCCCTTGGAATCAGCGGGTGGGTGGGTAGTCACCTGGGCGATACCTGGGCGACACCTGGGCGACACCTGGGCGACACCTGGACGACACCTGGACGACACCTGGACGACACCTACGCGACACCTACGCGACACCTACGCGACACCTACTCTCCTCCTCGCGTTCGGCACGAGCTCGAGTTTTCTCGCGGCTACCGGAAAGCCGTCGGACGCATCAACCGCCGAAGGAGACGGAAGGAGGATGCGCTTTGTATTCGCTGTTATCGGGGCGGACGGGCTACGGAAAAGTTTGGACTTACATGCGTCACGGTGAGTATCGGCCGCTCTCCCGTCTTATTTATTTACTAGACTCTCGAGATGCGTGCGTTCGTCCTTCGTTGGTCGCGGATCGCTCTTCTCTGCTCCCTCTTGTCCGAAACCCGAGCGCACTCGCACTCCCGAACGCACCCACTTGGCTATTTTGCTCTGTGCTTTTTTCTCTCGGGGAAGGTATCGGAACGGACAGAGTTCTTCCTTCCCGAACGTTCGCCGGCGCTCGAATGAACCAAATCGATTGGCGCTGGTGTTCAGGCATGCCAACCTTGCCGACCGAGACACTCGCGCTTTTTTATTCCTTTTATTTTTAGTCTTTTTAGTCACCTCTGGTACGCCAACTTTGGTAAAGCCGTAAAGCCGTAAATCCGCGAGTCGACCGCGGGTCAACCTCGTGCGTATTTACCTCGGTCTATCCGAAACAGCTCCTTGTCCTTTTTCTCCACTTCCTCCACTTCCTTAACGCCCCGACCTCTTACGTCCTTTCCGAGCTAATCCATTTTTCGAAACTCCACGATTCCACTATTTTTACTTCAATCGAAGTACCAAAAATCATGCACCTGTGCGAAATAGCGTTTAATTATCGTTGCAATTTGCTCGATTTCTATCGCCGGAGAACGATGCGAGTACGCCCATTTAAAATACAAATAATACTTCGATTTCAAAATATTTAACTCTAACTCTCGTGACTTTGACGAAAACTTGATAAACTTTCTATACAAGTTAATTTAAATATAAGTTAAGTTTAATTAGCTTACCGAACTAGAAATACCAGAGAAAACGTACGTAAAATAGCTTTTCTGGATCCTTTTGCTGAAATAACGAATCGAATATCGTAGAGTATTCGAACGACGTTTAACGAGATATTCGTTTTCTTTGTAACGTATCTCTTTAGAAACTTTTGAAGTAAAAAAAATCGTGTGAATGGCTTTAATTTTTGAATATTTATCGTTAATATTTGTCGTTAACGTTGAGCGAAATATTTTTAAAAATTATTAAAACTAAAAAAATTATTTTCGGTAGTTTCAACGCATAACTAATTGAACGATTATTAAGCTAGCTTATAATTTTAACGATTGCTGAAATTTATAATCAACCTAAATTAAAGATCTTACCGCAACTTTTTTTTCTGGTATGTTATTGTTTTGCGTTAATACACACACATATATAAAATCCCAGTTAATATTCATTCTAAGTTTGATATCAAGTACATAAGTATATATAAGTACCCTTTTTACAAACATCTTGTAATTTATCTACGATAAACTTACTAGGTATAAATATTTGTTTGAAACGTTTGAAATAGCATCTCGTAATAATTCAAATATTGAAAATGATTGTTAGCATTATAAAAATGATAAATTATTATTCTCTAAAGTTTTTAATTGAGACTGAATTAAAAATGTGAAAAGTTAATATAATAAAAATTGAAGAATGTACCCTAAATCAATAAAATATATATTTTATTAATATCGTTACCCTTTCCGAAAGCATTTCGGAAAATATCAACTTCGTAAAATATAATATTATTACGCTTTGTAAACTTCAAGCTGATTACGAAATAAGACAGAAATAAAACAACGACATAGCTTTACTCTATCCGAGAATTAAACTCGAGTCCTTCCGTTTCAGCGATGGATTTTCTTTCATCCGAGCTGCCGATATCGATACGTTTCTTAAATTCTATCTACCGCAATCGTAGCGCGAAATCCGAACCTCGAGTTACATCGAGTTACCTACTTTACAGTATAGATTTTTGTCACATTTTTTAACATCTAAGTCCAATTTTTCAAACGAAATTTTGCAACATTCCTAACTTGATATTTTAAAAATACCATTAAACATTTGTAACTGAAATTTCACGAGTGCAATATTCCATGTGCCTAGATTGATATAACATATTTTATACAACTATCGTTTCGCACCATGCCATCATCACATCGCAGCAATTTCTGAACCATAATAATTATAACATTTATATTTTTGCAATTTTTCAGTCACAAAAATTCTTATGTGGATATTTATAAATTGTTTGATGCATTGCGATACTTCTAAAATATGGCTGATAATTGTAATGTACAGGAAGTTTAAACACCGAATGAATAAAAGATACTTACATATTAATTAATTCGAAATTATGATTACCATCTCTGTTTCTTAACTGATTCTATAATGATGCATATCATTTTATATTTTCTTTTTATAATGAGTATTTTTAAGCAATATTACCGATGATTAATTCGAATAAAAACAAATCGATCGTTTTTAATTTATAGAAAAACATAGATTGGTAGTTATTTATAAGTAGTCGAATCTTTTTACTTTTTAATAATATTATTACACTGACGAAATAACCAATTTTGTAAAGGTAATTAAAAATTTCAACTAGTTTACTTTTATATATTTATTGGTTCAAATTAAGGATATCTTACTCATGCTAAAATACAAATGTTAAAGTAACGTGTTGATTTGTTAAGGATAATTATTATAAGTATATTGTAGTTGAGAAAAATCATGAAATACTACAAAAAAATTTTGATTAACTATTGTATTAACAATGATTTAAAATTATACACAAATAATAATAATAAATATTTCTTATTTAAATCATTTTAATTAATCAATACTTGCTTTATCTATTTATTCGCATAGATATGAATGGATTATCTTGATATAATTTATTTACGCTTTTAAATGATTTATATGTACAATGTATACATTCTTGTATTTAAATATATTAACTATATATAAAGATGAATTTATTTATTTGATTCTACCGATGCTAAAAAATATAAGTTTGAGAAAACTGCAGCAAATATTTAATTATTTGAGATACAATCTGAGACATTTTTATTTAAAAATTCACAATTATATTAAAATTTAATTCTTAATTTTATAAAATAACAAAGAAACTAATTTTCCATTATTAAAAAATAATTTTTCACATTTCATAATATTATATTGCAGTTTTTATTTGGTCGAGTATAAAAACAAAGTATAGAGCTACTTCAAACTCTGATAAAGTTTTAATAAACATTGATAATAGTTTAGTTTTCTTCAAATAAAATAATAATAAATATATAAATCTGGAATATGTTTATCATTTTTTTTTACTAAAAAAAAATATTCTGAAACCAGAATCTTTCTAAATAGGTACAATTATTTTAAGAATACAAACCAAACCATATTTTCTTTAAATATATTTATATACATCAAATTCTTTTGAAAGAAACCTTTACCAACTAAAAAGTTTTTTGAATATATCGTAACACTAGTATCGAGTAAAATATCAATTTTTTAAAAATTTTTTTCAGATGTCATATTTTCTGCATAAAATGAATTTATATCATATTTATTATATAATTTACTTATTAATGACAAAGTTGATAGCTTCAAGTAATTTTTCTGGCATTGTGAATTAACTATAAAACAAAAAGTTATATATTAAAATTGTAAATAACTAAAAAAGCTCGGCTATATATATTTTCAGTGATTAGTCTACAATATACAAAATATACAATTTATCAAAAACAGTAATAAATATTAAATCACTTCAATCTTATTTAATCATATTTATATATAAAAATTTTTACCAAATACTTCTTCTTCCTATGAATTTACATTTACAGTTAAATTTTTTCACTCATAATAAAAATTACTTTTAAATTATTTTATTTTTCATATATAAGTAGCCGAAGAAAATATTCAATAATTTATTTTTATCTCTTTCCATGAATTAATTCTTAATCAGAAACAGGTTATGTTATCTGTAAGTCAACAACTTTTGCAGCTAAATCATAAAGTAATATTCTTTAAAACTTTAATATCTGAAAAATAGTATAGTAACGAAACTTAGAAACATGAACAAAATTATTTCTATCAATAATATTTATTACATATGGATTAATTCATAATTTCTTAAATAACTTATTATTTTATGTTAACCTCGATAAAGGAAATATTTTAACATACTTTAAAAATATTTTTAGATAAATTACACACATACGTTTTTATTTAATAAAAATATTTTTTTTAATATTTACTATTATTTTTAAAATTTATAATTAACAAATATGAGAATGAATAACAAAATTAATAAATCTGAAAATCTTATATTCTTGTTTATAAATAGAAATTAACACGTATTAAAAATGGAGATTGATAATCCAACACCTGAAGATCTACAAAGGAAATTATATTTTCTAATGGAACAACTCCAGCACATGGCTGGTGAACTTCCTCCAAAATATCAAATGCGTCTACCTTACGAATTACTTTCTGGCCTAGCAAATAGTTTATTAAATGATACTATATTTGAAATTGTAAAAGGTTTAATGGAAATACAACACGTTACAGAAAAGCATTTGTTTCAGCAACGCTTACAATTAATTAATCAACAACAAATTGAAATTCAACAAGTATTATCAACCATTAGATTAGACGAAGAAAAAGAATCTGTAAAACAGTCGCTATTTCAAAAGCACAGAGAAGAATTAAAACAACAAGACATGAAATTAGTAATGCAACTAGATCAAAAAGTAGCTGATCAACAAAGTATCTTAGAAAAAGCAGGTGTGCCAGGTTTTTATGTAACAAATAATCCAATGGACATTCAAGTTCAAATGAGACTGTGCGATTTTATAATAAGACTTAGTAAAATGGAAGTTCCTAGATAGTGTAAAAAGATGTAAATAATTTATCGATGACATAAAATATTTAATATAATAGATGTAATATATATTCTTAATTTACAACACTTTCCAAAATGTAACATTCGTATCAATGTGTAATGAAAATTTTATTAAGATGTTAAAAAGAAATTAGAAATTAAAAAATGTTTTAATTTTGAAACCTCTGATTATTTTAACTTAATAACAACTTTAATTTCTTAAAAAATTAATTCGATCAAAGTTGTATTAAAAAGTCATATTTTTTAAGTAAAGAATTTTTACTTAACTTAATAACTTAATTTTTACTTAATTTAAGAAGAAACATAGAGAAAATTATCAATTTTATTGTATTCGGTAACATAATTTTAAAATAATTTTATTTGTACAAAACTTATAAATACATGTTATTTTATGAATAAAAATTAATTAAACAATATGTTAAAAAAAAAACAATGATGTCTTTTCACAATAAAAGAATACGTTCCTTGAAAAATAGTGACAATTGCTGTACATATTTACAGTTACACTTTTTCTTATAAGTACGTTACCATTGGATAATTGTGAAAAATCATATTATAATAGATCTATTAATCATTTTGTATACAATATACTTATGTACGAAAAAAATAAATTTTAATAATTATTTTAATTATTAATAAAATAATATATTCGTTATTCTATGAAATTATTATAAATAGTTTTTACTTCGTATTCAAAAAACAAATTATATTAAACTTTTCAGTGAAATATAGAAAATAAAAATGTAACTTTAATTTTCAAATATGTTATAGATCTTTTAGTAAAAAATTATTTTTATTGTGCATTAAAAAATATAAATATGGAAGATACTTATAAAACTTATATAAATATAAATGCTAAATAATTCAACTATAACTTTCATGCTTGCAGTGGCTGCTGCAATTTAGAAGAAAAAGTAGGTTCGATATCATCGCTATGTTGCGTAGATGGTTCTTTACTTAGGCTTTCATTGAAACATATCCTGTAAATATTATCAAAATTGGTGACATAATGAACTTCAAGTCCATCTATAATATATTTTGGTAAATCTTCAAAGTCTTTTTTGTTTTCTTCGGGCAGTATTATACATTTTACTCCAACACTTTTGGCCTAAAATGAAATTAAAAATATTGATTATTGCTGTTTATATAAAAACAGAAATTTTTATGTAATTTAAAATTTTTCTTCGAATTAAAAACTTAAGAGATGTAAAAATAGATAATATAATTTAACAATTATCAACGACTGAACTCAAAAATACTTATACAAGAATTAAAAATTTGTCCATGTACTCACAGCGATCGTTTTCTCCTTGATACCACCGACAGATAAGACTTTACCAATTAGACTCAGTTCGCCGGTCATTGCGACGTCTTGCCGAACAGATTTATTTCTAGCAAGAGACACTAAAGCAGTGGCTATCGTGGTACCAGCGCTCGGCCCGTCCTTGGGTGTCGCACCTTCAGGTATATGAATATGCAAATGAGAATCACTCAGGAAAGTATTCGTAGGGTCTATCTTTTGGAGGTAGTTCCTGGCCACCGTCATAGCTATTCTGATAGACTCTTTCATCACGTCTCCCAAATGTCCGGTTATCTTAAAATATTAAAATAATCAAATATTGTAATTTCATTGTAATCAAATAAAACAAATAAAAATTCCGTTTACTATATTATTTAATAAAAATCTTTTTACTCCTTACTATATATAACTGCACGTTAAAACGTAAGGCAACTTTAAAATAAATTGTTATAATTTAAAAAATTTTTGTTTGTTAAACAAATATGTTAAAGAAATAGAATCAGAGTACGTAAAAAATTCGATAAATAAATTTAGTAAATAGCAAAATTATGACTGTTGAAAATGTATTATTTTTGTTTACGAATAATAAATGCGAAGCTTTTTTAGATACGACGGATCATATAATCATATTTCACCTTCCATCAAAAATTATAAATTATTTGTGTAAAATATTTTCTAAATAATAATGTAAAAGGATATAGTGTAATTAATATAATTAAATAAAAAAATTTTAGTACGATATAACTTACGATTAATATTACAATCGTAATAAAAATGTTCACAATTAATTCTTAATCGTTCCAATAACAAAAGAAATATAGATGATAATCTTACCTTCAAAAACTTTACTTGGTTTTTATAAATTTGTAGAAAATATATCGTAATTTACCGAACTCAATAGATAATTAATATAGTTTAATTAATATACGTTAAAAATTTAAAATCAAAATCTTTTACTTTTGGTATGTTATTTTTAAATTATGCAAAAATTTAATTAAATATTTTTTTTGATAAATAAATAATAATAAATGTGAAAAGTGTACGTATATATTTATGTACATATATATTTTTTTAAAGAAAATAAGTGAGAAATGTAAGTAAATTTCATCACTTATAATTTTAGACGCGAATAAATTAAAATGGATATATAATCGGTTTATCTATCAACCAACGAATCAAGATTATTGACGATACCTTCATTAAATAAAGGAACTTTTAAATAAACGAACAGCTAAATATAATTTCTCAAAATTGGAAAATTACCTGAAAGGTTCCTTCATTTTTTTTCAACGACTCTTTTGGCTTGCAGATCGTTGTCTCGATATAAAGCGTAGAGCCACCCATGGCCGTCCAGGCAAGACCCATGACAACCCCGGGTGGGGTGACATCGTACATTCTATCGTGCGTGAATATTGGCTTCCCTACGAAGTCTATCAGATTATTGTTGGTTACGTCCAGCTTATCCGCTTCTTTCGTAATCACCTTAAAGGCGACCTTGCGATGCACCTTCTCGATATGCTTTTGCAGGTTCCTCACTCCGGACTCACGGCAATAAGATTTAATAAGCATATTCAAGGCACTGTCGTCGATGTTGATCTGACTATTAGTGAGCCCGGATTCTTTCATCGACTGGGGTACGAGGTATTGCTTGGCAATTGCAAGCTTCTCTTCAGCCACGTAACCCGACATATCGATCAGTTCCATTCGATCGCGCAGGGGTTCTGGAATTGTATCGAGAATGTTAGCCGTACAAATGAAAAGAACCTTCGACAGATCGACTGCAACGTCCAAATAGTGATCGAGAAAGTTCACGTTTTGCTCCGGATCAAGCATCTCTAAAAGAGCCGAAGCTGGATCTCCTTGGTGACCCCTGCAACGAAACGTTTTTATAATTTTTAAGATTCGTACGATATCGCATAAAATAGTTACATATTATTATAACTTATGGATAATTCAGTTTAAAAACAATTTTTTAACTTCGCGTACAAATATATTCATTTTCAAGTAACAAATTACCTGTTGATACGAGCGGCTATATTTATATATTATTTTTTGTATCGACCAAGCGTGTATTGAAATAATAAAAAAGAAGATGTAACGTTTTTATAAATTGGAAGAATTGAATTCACAAATAGTTATTTACATATATATTCTATTACATACTTTCAGTTACAATATTCATACACTTAGCGAATCATCGATAATGGTAAAATCTTTTGACGAAGATAAGGTTTTAAAAATATTGGAATCAGTATTCTTTATAGTAATTTTATTATCGATTAAAAATTATTTTTCTTATTGATTACATTCGAGTAATTTATGAATATTTAATTTCTATATTTCTAATCAGATTTATGTAATAATTAAAATCTTTTAAAAAATCCATCAAATTTTATTTATATAAATAATGAATATTTTAAAGTAACTTATGGATATAATTAAATAATTATTATACTTTACATATATTTTTATTATATGTATATGTATATATATACATTTTACCAGATTTTTATATTTAACTGAATTTATTTAATAAAAAATTATAATTTTAAACTACGACACACGAACAAAAATTCAAATGTATTCATCGCTCCTTAAAAGGTTTAAAATAAAAATAAATTCTTAATAGTATTTTTATATTAAATTGTAAATACAGTACTCTTTTAAATTTTTTTTTATTAAAAATGAATAGAATAAGGGGTAGATTAAAATGAATGCTGATCTACAATAATTAGTTTTATAATTATATAAATAATTATATAAATATTTTTTTCATTTTTTCAAAAAAATTTTCTTAATTAGATTAAATTTGAATTTAAAAAATATCACTTACTTGCCAATTTTATCGACTTCATCGATTAAAACTAAGGGATTTTCTGTTTTCGTCTTTTTTAAACATTGAATAATTTTTCCAGGCATAGCTCCTACATAAGTCCTTCTATGGCCTTTGATTTCAGCTACATCGGTCATACCACCAACGCTGAATCTAAAATATTCTCTGTTCAACGCTCGAGATATTGATTTGGCAATTGAGGTTTTTCCAACACCAGGAGGTCCATGAAAACAAAGAATCTTTCCCTGTGTAGATCCTCTTAATTGACTAACCGCAATAAATTCTAAAAAATATAACGAGTGAAGTTTTATAATAAAAAAAATAAGCAATGTACTAATAAAAACAATAATTGACGTGTAATTTAAATTTTAACAATAAACATTTTTTTACCTAAAATTCTTTTTTTAATATCCTCCATTCCATAGTGGTCTTCATCTAGAATTTCGATAGCCTTTTCAATTTTTAAATTTTCAGTACTTGTTATGCCCCATGGTATCAATGTCAACCAATCAAGATAATTTCTGGTAACACTGAAATATTTATTAAAATTTTATTTAATTTAAGTTTATAAAGAATACTGTTAATTTTATTTCTAAATTTATTTTAAATTATTGAAACAATAACTTTAATACAACTTAAATGTAAAAAATGCTACTTTTAAAAGATGAAAACGTACTTGAATTCACTGCTATGACTTTCTAAGAAGCTTAATTTATTCAACTCCTCTTCGATCACATCCATGACAGGCTTAGGAACCACTTTACTTTTAATGCGATCGCGATATTTTTCTTCGATAGCATCCTTATCATCTTTTTCTAGCCCTAACTCTTTTTTAATAACTTTTAATTGCTCGTGCAAAATATATTTTCTATGTTGTTGCTTTACTTTTTCTTCGACTTCTCTACCTATTTTTTGTTGCAATTTACTTAATTCATATTCTTTTTTTAAAAGTGCTAAGGACAGTCTGAGTCTTTTAGTAATCTGTTAAAAAATTGAAATAAATTAATATTAAAAAAAGATATATATTATAATAATAAAATAACGAAGTAAAACGAACATCCATTTCTTCCAATACTTCTTGTAATTCGTGTGCATCGGCTCCAGTTAGAGCAGCTCCGAGATCACTTAAATATACTGGATTATCAACTACCCGCTGTCCTTGATGCAACATTTGTTGCAATGATTCACGGTACAATGAATTCATATTTATAATATCTCTAATAGTTTTTATCAATTCTTGAGTTAAAGCCTAAAATAAATTTTATTGTCATTAATGAATCAATATTGTAAAAACAGAAAATATATTTAGTAATTATAAATAAAATCGAACGATAGACAAATATTTTTTTATTCAAATGAAATATGAATTTTTTAATACATTGTAATATATTAAATTTAACTCTTTATTCATAATCTTTCATAAGATCTATTGTTTTAATTATGTTGATTTTATAATATAATCATAAAATTTACGAACAATAATTATAATGAAAAATTTTTGTTTTAAATTCCCGTAATTCATACCTTTATTTCTTCGGTTTGTCTAAATTTTTCATGTGTTACATTTACAACTTCGACCATAAGTAAAGGCTGTACAAAGGATTCTTTCTCGGATACAGGGTTTACCGTTTGTTCGCTTGATTCAACAGTTTCACTTTTTTCCTTTGATTTATTCAATGGTTTTTCATCTGAAGAGGTAATTTTTGCTTCTTCAGCTTTCTCAGAATGTTTTACTTCTAACCTCTTTCTTCTATGTTCTCTACGACTTTTCTTGCTACTAACTACTGTTTCGTCTATAGGGACGTTAATTGTTGTATTTAATATGGGAAACTTCAATTTCATCTGATTTGTCTCTATACAAAGACCAATTCAAAATGTAACAATGTTTCATATGCACACATTTACTGTACGAAAATTAAAATTACTCAAAAGTTGTTTTCCAATATAAAATGTAATTTGAATAAAATACATAAATTAATAAATTATGGATAATAAAAAGGAGTAATCGTTATATTTGTTAATAATGACAAATTTCAATATTAATTTAATCATTTACATCTTTATATTATATTTAGTTTTTTAAAATAGAAAAGTAGAAATATCAAAAAATTAGTTAACTTTTCAAATTTAAATTTTAATGAATTATTATTCTAAATTAAATTAACTCTATATAAATAATAAAGCACATTAAAATCATTGATGAAATAATACAAATATTGTTACTTTAATATATTCTTTTCTCAAGAAGCTCAAAAGAATACGGCACAGCCTTTGCAAGAACAGCTGTATGCATCTACATTATATAGTATATATGTACAAATATTGCGTATAAAATGCAACCAATATCGCTAAGTTTTACAGAATATTACCCGTAGGTTTTGGAGCTACTTCTTCTATGATCTGCCCAACTATTTTGATTCTTCTATGTGCCATTACAACAAGCCTCAAACGATCTCCTAAATCTTGTACTTCATGTATTTGTGCAAAAGTACCAATAGCATAAACATCATTTATATTTTCCATAAGATCCGACTCATTTCTATAATAAAAAAATATGATAAAACCTAACATAGATTATATATTATATTATCGTATTAAAAACTTACTCTTCATTTTTTTTTAAAAAAATTCCTACATAAGGCTGATTCAGTTTAACTTTACGCCTTATTAAATCTATGAGGATAGGATTCACTAATTCAATTAGTTTTATAAATCTTGGAAAAACTGGATTGCGATTTATCGCTATAACTGGAACGTGTGGCCATACCTCTGGTACAACAACAGTCGCTGGTAAAGATGTTGGATAATCATCTGGTGGAGACC
Source organism: Dolichoris vasculosae (assembly GCA_018907195.1). Lineage (NCBI taxonomy): Eukaryota > Metazoa > Arthropoda > Insecta > Hymenoptera > Agaonidae > Dolichoris > Dolichoris vasculosae. The sequence goes on along the minus strand of JACCHY010000005.1, from coordinate 543,808 downwards.
CTGCATTATTATCGCTGTTAAATAAAACAATTAAATTTATCATTGAATATTTTCAAAAACCTTAAAAAATCTTCTATTATTGAATAAAAAATAAACTTAAATCTAATTATATCATATTTAACCGGCGTACGCTTTGAACAGATGTCTTTTTAATGTAGTTATAAAAAAATATCTTTAAAAAATTTTATATAGCTGTAAAAGATATAAATAAACTTAAAATATCAAAAATCAAACAAGCAAAAACATAATTTTTATATTTTTCTTATAAACGATAAAATTTCAAATATATTAACTAAGATATAAACTATAATAGAAATAACTTATTATTTATATATTATGTAGAGAGTAACGATTAAAAATTATATTTCATAATCCTTTTATAAAAATATAAATGCATTAAATATTTTAATGCGATAAGTTCTTTAAAATAATATCGAACTTAAATATATATTTTGATAATATATCGAGTATACAGAAATTTTAAATTCAATAAATTATATAACACATTTTTAAAATATACACCATGTATAATTATTTAAGCTACGAAATATATACAATCGCTCAAACATCGTGAATACAATCAAAAATATTGATACGGAAAAGAAGGAACATTCGAGATAATGCAAATGTTTCAACAAACCTAGGAGGATCCTTATCCGAATTTCGGGTGGAAAAAGTTCTAATCGTTATAGCGGCTACGCTAAGTTGATATTCTCGAAGATTTTTTCGAAGAATACTTGAAATCGGTAATCTATTATGTTCAGAATTTACTAATTGTCCGAACACTGAGTGACCATTTGAACCATTATTTTTGTAGATAGATCTGGTGATTAACAGTCGATGTCGAAAAACTGGCAACAATTTTGTATTCATGGAACTCATGATCTGACGCATTTTAATTGAAGCTCACTTTTTTCTTTCTTTATAACTAAAAAATTGTGTCAAATTTTTAAGAACCGGTTTGAGGTTATATGGTAGCCGAATGATGAAATTGCTTCACTCTCCAATGATTATTATTTCTTCCAGAGATCACGTGACAATATATAGAAAGCATTGCAGGATGGGTAATATAGCAAAAGTTGCTATAGTCTTTTAATTAACGACAATGCACATTCTATTTGCAACGTCGCAGGTTTTAAAATTTTTTTCGAATGCAAATTTCAAACCTTCGTAAGAATAAGAAGAATCATAATCAGTTACAAAAATTTATACCCGTAAGTTTAAAATCTTCATAAATAATTTGAATATTAAGTTTTATATAAATTTATTATAATATTACTTTACAATAATAATTACGCGATAAACACAGTAAAAATTATATTGTAATTTTTTATCGTATAATTATTCCAAAAATAATAATACGAATAGGTTTAATTTAACTTTCGAATTAGAATATTCCCAATCTCTAAATAATTTATATTTGTTCTAATACTATATAATAATTTTTACAAATTCTGTATTTAATAATTTTTTTAATATAATTATTATTTTTAAATATTTTATAATGTTAAAAATAATAAATATTTAATAAAATAAGAAAATTCAAATCAATTGTTTTCTAAGTTAATTTATTTATCGTATTTAATTATTAAAATAATTTCCATTTCATTGAAAATACTTTAAATTATCGTAAAAATATATAAAAACGGTGTTTTCATACATACTTTTAAATTTTAATAATCGTGTTCGTTTCAGTTAGAAATGTCCGGAACTTCTCAAAATGAAGACTTACGTCAACGAGTTGAAGCCGATAAAAGAAGCATTCTCGAACAAGCACTTAAATCATTTTTAATGAACGACTCTTACTCAACGAGACAATCTAATCCCACTAACAAAAACAACAATAATGAACCACTAACAGATACTGAATATTCCTCGATATTTGAAAACGAAGATGTCGATGACAGCGAAGATGTTTTTAAAGAAATTTTAAAAAAAGCCGAAGAAGCTTTTGCGCGTGAAAAAAATATCAAGTAAATTTAAAAGCAATTAATAATTTTATCCGCCTTTTTTATTGAAATCGAATTTTAAAACTTTACCTATAATAAGATAGATTAATATAATGTTATATAAACAAAATATAAATGTATTATGTAACAACTTTAGATATCTCGATTCATGTAAACAAAAATAATTTTAAATAAATTAAAATATTTATTAATTTTAATATAAAAACGTTGTTCTTTATTTAGGAAAAAAAACCCTTTTTATAAAAACACATGTTATAATTTTGAGATGCCTTCGAAGCGAAAAAGAAAAAGAAAACCTAATGCATTCGAGAAATCGATTAATCTAATGAATATTTTTAGACAAAGTCTAAATGAACAACAAGAACAAAAGAAAAATCCTTTAGGCATAGTTAATGAAAACACTGAAAAAAATAATGCAGAATCGTTAAAAAATATCGATGTTCCAGAAAAAAATCAAGTACTGTATAAAATTTATCCTGCGTGGCAAACTACAGCAACATTTACTCCGATATTTCCTGTATTGACAAATCCAAGATGGTCCAAAAATCAATTATCATCGAAATCAAGTAAAACGCAGACCCCTGATAATCGTACTAATAATTGGGAAAATAATTCTACCAACGCCGAAGTCAATAATTCATCTTCTCACAAAAATATCAGGTATCTAATTTATTTATGAATTATTAGTTAAAATTTTAATACATGAAATTTTTTTCTTTTTATCGTAATTAATTTATAAATGCATCGCATAAGTTTTTGTTCACATATAAATATATCGATATAAAATAAAATAACGCACCGAATGATAAAGCATAAAATAAAATAAAATAAAATAAAATAGAACGAAACAAAACTAAACTAAACTCAATTAAACTAAACGAAACTAAACTAACTAAACTAAATTAAATTAAATTAAATTAAATTAAATTTTTTAAGAATCAATAGTTAATTCGTAATAAAATTCTAAGAAAGTTTTTTGAACAACGATTAAAATTAATTGTTTTTATAGAACCAATGTTACTACATGCAATTTGGTAGTTGATAACAAAAATTTTACAACTCCTACTGCAAATCCGATAAATACGAGCACTCCTTTGCGCAGCACAATTGTTCGTTTCAAACCATCACCACCAGAACATATTACGTATAGTAATTATAGTAGTTCTTCGGATTCTTTTTCAATGGAGGAAAACGAACAAAAACAAAGAAGCACAGATGATCTGAAAGTGCAAAGTCTTTTTTTTAAAAAATATAAAGATAAAAAATATCAAAATCCTCCTGAAATGTACCAAGATAAACATGTTCCTGAAAAACAATTTGAACATAAACGAAACATTATAGAAAATTACACTGATAATATCAGTGATAATTCTAAAGAAACGAATATTAGTCTACTCAACAATCGTACACAGCAACCATTTTTTGTCGAAGAGTTTATTCGTAATTTAAATTACAATATCAGTAATAATTACGACATGGAAGTAAAATGTTCGATGAAACTAAAATATTTTCAATGATTTAATGTTATTATTAATGTTGTTATTGTTGTTGTTATTATTATTATTATTATTATTATTATTATTATTATTCATAACAATAAATTATACGTACCTATAAAATTAAATATTCCAATTTAATGTAGCACATAATCAAAAATAATATTTAAAAATATGTCTAAATTTTGTGTGTATGTTAATACGCGTATCGCATAAATAGTAACTTAAAAATGTAAACTCGCGCGCGCGTATGTAGACGTATATATATTTATAATTTATATATTTATGATTATAATAAGTTGTTTAAACATTTAGTTTTAAACTATAATATAAATAAAGAATTTGTAAATATTGTTAACACGTAAAATATAGATTAAATAATGGATTCTGCAGTTGCATTCTTATTACCTGATGAGATTATCTAAAAATTTATCTGACAATCTAATAAAAACATCTTCTTAGTGCCACCTGAAGGTCTCCGTAAGAACTGGCAACCGTTTAACTTAAGGTTAGGTTTTTTTGTGTCCATCCTATTACGATTGCCACTGTTGACTTAGTATATAAAGTACGCCAAAGATTAATATTATTGCAATTTTTTTAAAATCTTTCTAAAACTTTCCTTTCTTTGAATTGATATTTATAATCGACGATTCGGCACAAAATTCAAGATAAACTTCACATCTGTTTTTCATCAACTAAAGCATTAGCAACATTAATTGTTTACCAAGTGACGTTTCGACATACGAATTCATCATCTCTCTCTTTGTTTTCCTCTTCTAGAAAGAGTTTTTTGCATTCAACGATCGCTTATTTACGAATAGAGAAAGCGTGAGCGATATCTATAAAACCACACTTCTTTCTCAATTATTAAAATTCTTACGAATTTGAAGAAAATTTATACCGAATGCAGGAAAGTCCTTACACTCTCTGCTATGGAAAGCAAGAGTTGCAACAATTTCATAAGTTATGTCGGTTTCGAAGAACATGAAATGCAGGTAATTAAATATAAATTAAATATTTATCATTATAACAATTCTTAATCCATTAGGCAATGCATACTTGTGTAAATAAAGTAATTCTAAAAATATGTTTTCTTAACAAAAATATATAAAAATGTGATATTCCTTATTTTTATACATTTTATGTATTATATTTATATTCGTTCATTGAAACTTTCATATAATATAAAGTTGTATAAACCTGTTTTATTTAATTATTTTTTTACTTATATATTTTTTTTCGTTCGATATATTTAAAACGATATGTAATATAAGCGTTATTTAAGCTGGATTATTACTATTTATTAAAATTAATTTAATGTTATCCGATATAACTTAATAATATAAAAATTTTTTGTTTTATAAAGTTTTATAATGGTTATATTCAAATAATATTGCTATAGACAAAAAATATAAATTTAAGATAAATGATTAAAAGATAATTATTTTATCAATTTTTATTATTATTATAGGAATGGTATATCTTTATATTAAAATAATTTTTCTGATATTTATTATCTTGTAATTGCTATATTTATATAAAATATTTATTAGCATTTTTAATTATTTTACAGAATTTAGGTTCTAGTAGACGTAATTCAATAAATGAAAATAGTATTAAATTATTGCCAGGAGAGGCAGTTGTTGCCAAGGGTCAAAATGTTCTTATGTTTGAACCAGTTAGCGAATCAAAACAAGGTATATCAGGAGTATTGTCGATCACAAATTTTAAGCTTACTTTTATCACAGCGGATGATAATGGAGATGTGAGTAATTAAAATTATATTAGAATACAATAAATTAAAATATAAAAAAAATAATATATTTTGTTAAATTTATTATTAGTTTTCTACATTTTATGTGTATAAAATCTGAATCATCTTAATTTTAAAATATGAATTTATCTCAAAAAACTTCTAGTGTTTCATATTTTCTAACTGTATTAAAAAATTATTGACTATTACTTGTTATTAAAAAGTACACAAACATGATTATGAAATACTAATTTTTTTTATCAAAATCATGTTTTATTAAATTAGAAAATTTTTATAGAGGTTTAAAATTCAATTTTAATATTTAATAACTTTCTAAATATTTTGATACTTTGGAAATAGTTTAATAATTCTTTTAAGTATTATTAACTAATTGTATAAAAATGACACAATTTGATTTATTTTTAGATAGAATAATTAAAACATAAATTTTAATTATAAATATTTAAAAATTTAATAAAATGTATCTATAAAATTATTTCCCATGTCACAAAAATGCTTTAATTTAAATTTGATTATTTCAGTAGAAAAATATTATTCATAAATCAGAATTACTTATGAATGTTAAAAAATATAAAATATAATTATAATGATCTAATTTTTTTTAAAACTGTAATAGAATGTAAAAACAATAATGAAAATGCTTACAAATTTATTTTTTACTAAATTTAAAATCTATATTAAAATTTGTCTTTCAATATTTTGTTGACTTATGTTTTATTTTGATTGATATTTTATTATATCATTTTTATTAAATTATTTGTATTAAATTTATGTAATTTATATTATTGCAGGATATTTATCAACAAAATCATTTGTATGGATACACAGACACATGCTTATCAAATATCGATACCATTTACTTGATTATGGGGGACAAAAAAAGGAAGCTTATACCAGGAGCAGTTGTTCCATCAAAAGTAAAAGGAATATTTATTATATGTAAAGTAAGTAAAATATACTGTTCTATTTTAATTAAAAATTATTTAATTAATGATTATTTTAATAAATTAAAAAATTAAAACAAACAGAACTTAAGGACATGGTCGTTTTCTTTTAAATTTTCTCCAATCGGAGATGGTAAAAATGTATTGAATGCTTTACTTCATCATGCATTTCCCACAAAGCATCATTTACTTTTTGCCTACGAATATACGTAAGTATTAATTATAACGCTTTAATTGATAAAAGTTATATGTTAAATTTGATTTTTGTATTAGGGAACCTTATTATAGTAGTATAGATAAAGATGTGCAGCTATTTCGTAATATTACTGATTGGCAGAATGAATTGGATCGTACCTACAGTAGAGGAATACATTTAAAAAATGGTTGGCGATTATCTACAGCGAATGTAGAATTTCAAATTTGTCCAAGGTGATTTTTTTAAATAGTTTATTGTCAGAAATTTTTAAGCTTAAATATCATATTCATCGTATACTTATCATTGCAGTTTATCAGAATATATTATTGTTCCTGCATCTGTAACAGATAGCCAATTATTTAAAGTAGCTCAGCATTTTCAAGGTAGTCGACCACCAGTTTGGTCTTGGTCAAATGAACAAGGTGCTGCATTAGTCAAAATGTCTGAACTTTGTCCAAGTATAACAGAAAGAACTCAAGAAAATATTATGCTAGAAAATATTCGTAAGAATCATCCACGAAAAATACAACCGGTAATTATTGAATTAAACAAAGATATTAGTATTAAAGCAGTAGCTTCAAGTTTCACAAAATTCGTACATTTATGTTCTCCAGGTAATTAATTTACACACTAATTGTCATTTTGTAAATTTTAGAAAAAAATTAATTTTAAGTAATTTATTTCATTATAGAAAGTGTTAGACAATTTTTAATACAAGAAAATAATTTTCATTCTCTATTGGAAAATACAAAATGGTTAAAATATGTATCATACTGTTTGCAAAAATCAGTAGAGGCTAGTGAACAATTGAACCATGGAGTTCCTGTTATATTGCAAGGTATAATTAATAATATATTCGAAAGATGATATAATTTTTATTACGTAAATTATTAAATTACAATTAAAAATTATTTTATAGAAGGGACTGGTAGAGATGTTTGTTGTATTATTTCAAGTTTGGTCCAATTATTGTTAGACTCATATTTTCGAACAATAACAGGATTTCAAAGTTTATTACAAAAAGAATGGGTTGCCGCTGGTCATCCTTTTTGTGATCGGCTTGGTCATCTAAAAAACGACGGTTCGAAAAAGGTATTTTCTAATTTTAACGAATTAAAATACAAAGAGAATCAAAAATTACATTAACTTATTGATGTATCTTCAGTCGCCATTATTCTTGCTGTATTTGGATTGTGTTTGGCAACTATGTCAACAATTTCCAGCCGAATTTGAATTTACAGAAACATATTTAACGACATTGTGGGACACTGCACATATTTCAATTTTCGAAACTTTTATATTTAATTGTGAAAGAGATCGCATTAAAGCAGCTACTGTAAGTACTTAAAGTAATTGAAGTATAAATAAAACATTATAGATAAAACTACTTAAAAAAAAATTAAAATGTTTTTTATTATTTTTCAAGAAATTAAAATCTTTTTAATTTGTATAATTAGAATTATTTGATTGTATTTTATTTATATTTTATTAAAACAACTGTGGCAATTAACAAATTTTTTAATCTTTAAACTACTAATATTCTCATAATTTTTTAAATGTACTTAATAATAAATTAAAACTTATAATTATTGTTTTATTTCGAGTATACATCAGCTTTAATAATTAGATCAATTAGAAATAGTATAAATAAATTCATTTATCGAACTCATATTTATATTTATTATATAGACACTAACGAATTCCTTTTATGTTTAAATACATCTATTTATTTAAGCATGTTATTAATTACGTCTATTTAATTTTAATGTATAAAATAATTATATCATACACAATAACTAGAAATAATTATAAAATAATCGTAGTTTTTAAATTTTGAATACCATCAAAATAATTTAAAAAATTTAACTATGCTCATTTTAAAATTGTAAAATACGAATAGTAAAAATTTAAGTGTATAATATATTATAAACAGGTAAATATAAAATTAATATTAATATTAATATTATCATAAAATTTTGTAATAGTTACGGTATTACGTTAATTTATTTAATTTGTATTCGTTTTCTAATTTATGAATAAAATCGATAAATGAGCAGAGCATTAAAAATATAAAACTTGTGTAATATAAAAAATATTACAATTACTTTCTGAAATTTTTATATTAACATAACGCATTCTTCGTAAAAAGCTTTAAGTTTACGTACTTTATATTTAAAGTATCTTATCTTATATTATAAATGTTAAAAATGGTTAAAATGATGCCGTGGAAAATGATTGTAGAAAAATGACCAAAGCATGAAAAAAATGTAAAAGATAGATGTACGAATGGTCGAAAGCAAAAATTCAAACTGATTTTCAGGATCCAAATACTCGCTTGGTGCTGCGAAGCGTCTGGGACTGGAGAGAACAATTCAACGAGCAAGACATCCTCTTGTTCCACAACCCCCTGTTCAACCCCCCGGTACCTTCGAGCCCGTCGATCTCGAAAGGAAAATCTACCTTTCTCAAACCCTTGTACAAAATACCCTGCTTGGAGATCTGGTCGCAGTGCTACTTCAGATGGATTCCCCATCTAGTGATCAATAACGGTGGACGTAACCAAATCGAGATGTACGCGAGGCTTTTGCAGAACGACGTCGCTCAACTCCAAATGGATATCAACGCAGGCGGTGGTTCGTCCTCCTCACCCATTGACAAGATGTCGACTTATCTGCTGCAAATGAACATCAACAGTTTCTATCCGTTTAGCAATAAAAAGTCGGGTAACACCGTCAGTACACCGATCATCAACTCGTCCTTCATCATGAGCGAGAGTATGATTGACGCGGAGAGCCTATTGACGGCTCCAGATTGATTTTGGTAGCGAAAATCGTACGACGATATCTTTTCATCTAATCTTCGATTTTTATCTCTTCTCTTACACCGTTGATTTTTTCTTTTTTATCAACTTCGTTAAAAATACTTAGTCGTGGTGGTCACTTGACTCGATCGAGTTGAACATGGAAATTCTTCAGAGGAGCTTGAATTCTTCGTCAACTCAATGGAAAATGCGAAAAAGTATTTCATAGAACGTACTATCGATTAATTACATTATTCAAACGAACAAAAATAATAAATTCTTTTGGTACAATTGAATTGAAAATTATTCCAAAGTTTTGGAATATAATTAAAATAGAACTTATTTTCTATTATTCTTAGTAATTCTTTATCGTGTAAATAACAAATTATGAAAATTAAACGATCTGTTTTCCTTATTGACGTGTAAAAAATGTGAATTTTAAAAGTAGGACATAGTATCGATGTTATTGTGTAGCGCATTCTTATACAACGTATTATATTTCTTATAGAAATTTTTAAAATGCATATTATCTTCAAAATTCAAGAAGATATGTTATTTTACGCTTTTATGATTCGAAATTTTTATTGTGTCATTTTTATGAATTAATACCGAGGGAGATCACGGATAGGTTTTTTAAAAAGCAACTGCATATAAATTTATCTTACTTGGAAAAAAGTACCTATAATGATACTTAGTTTCTTGAACTACTTAATATTTTTCTTCGTATGTTTTTATGTAATAGAAAGATAAGTAATTCAGATAAATACATATTCGTTAAAAATGGATCTAAACTATATCGTTAACGCAAATGATGTATATAAATGTACGTATCTTATCTTTCTTGTTTGTAAATGTTATCTAGAGTTTTCTAATTAATATAATTTTCATTTGAATATTTTTGTATTTCAGAATTATCTGAAATTAAAAAATTTCAATATTTATTATGCAAGCTTTTTTACAAATTTTCTGCTTCGTTAACTTTCTTTTATTTTAGAAGAACCCAAATAAATAATATTTTAATTAAAAAATAATGAGAATATATTTTAATATAATTTATTTCTCATGAATTTTAAGTTGTATGATACCCTGATTAAAACTCAAGATTTAATAATTTTTTCGCGTCTTCGTAATATAAATCTAATTTATAATTTTTAAATATTAGTTAGTATATTAAAATGTATATTTAATCTACTAATAAGATTCTTTATTTTTATAGGATATATAAAATAAAATTTTTCAAAAATGAACCAAAGTATAAATATTTTTTATATTCAAAATTTGCTGATAATTGTTAAATGTTGATTAAAATTTTTCAAAATTCTATAAAAATTAATTATTTTTGATCTGTAATTAGATTAAAAATTAGATTTTAATCTTAAAAAATGTGTACCAGTCAGGGAATTACAATTAGAAATTTAGTGACCACCATGTTTATTGTACATTTGAACAGCTTGTTAGTGTATTCATACGATAATTAATAATGCGTTTAAGACCAATTAAGTTTTGTGATTATATAAACAATATTTTTTAAAAATGATGATAATATATAAGAACGAATGATTCGGAACGTGTGTATCAATGCAACCGATTATTTATGTTTGCCTTTGAACAAAAGAGTTATGGTTATAACAATGCATTTTTATTCACCTAAGTTTTAGCGTTTTGAGATTTAGTATAAAAGAATAATTGTTGATATATATGTAACGTTCTCCGATACTGTCATCGAACTTGTAATATGTTAAGTCTATCCTTGTAATTTATTTGTATTTATTTTTAATCAGAGCTTATAGGGTAGTAATGAAAGTTCAAACAATGTTGAAATTTGAAAATCTAATTTTGTCAACTATTTTTTTAAGAATGATAAATAAATTTTTAAACTATTAATTAATTAGCGTATTTTTTATTTTCGTTATCATTTTCAATTGGGCATTAATTTTTTAAATATTTTAAAACATTTCACAATAATAAAATTTCTTATGTTTTTGTTTTCAAAAAATTAAATTTTTTTTAATGAATACTGCATAGAATATTTAAAAAATTGATTGATATTTTAATTTTAAATTATATTTTTTTTTAAAAAAAAAATAAAATTTAAAATATTTTTTAACTTTTTAAACTTAGAAATATAGAAATTCGTGAAACTAATAATAATAAAAAAGTTCAATAGAACTACAGACATATTTTCATTAAAACTTTAATAATAATTTTATCTGTTTTTAATGAATGATAGTTCTCAAAAAAATTTCTTTTTGAAAATTATTTTTGAAATTTATTTAAATAGTTCTTGTATTTTATTTATTTTCTATGCATTTTCTAATGTTTTTTTTCTTTGAAATTTTTTATAGTTAATTTTAAACGATTAAAGAAAAGCGAGGTAAAATCGATAAAAACGTAGAATAAAAATATGAATTACATAAAAGCCTCCATACAAGTAATGTAAAATAATTTTACTTATATTATCAATATAATACAGATATAATGTACCAAAACATCACTTCGTACGATATAGAAAACTATTTTGTTTTAATTAATTTACATGAACCTAAACATATAGATAATTAACTTTTTTTTATAAATCGTAAATATTAAAAAATAAAACGTAATATTTCTTGCGTTTATGTAAGCTTCATTCTAAACTGTACAATTCAAGTTTTCTAACTAGATAAAAGAATATTAGTAAGAAATAAATTATGATATAAATTTATGAATTATTAAATCTGAAATTATAGAAGCTTTCGTATTTTAAAAAAATTTTATTTTATTCGCCTTAAATAATTAAAAAATTGATTTAAAATAGAAAAAAAATTTAAAGAAATCATTCTATATAATTTGTCAATATATTTTCGATAAATATGTTAACTTAATGTACGTTTCAGGTTTATTATATACAGTTATTTATAAAAATTAAATGACCCATTCCAATCAATTTCTAAATTTTTATGTTTGAATATTATTTTTATATAACTGAAAAAATATTAAATATATTGAAGATCGATTAAAAATTTTTGAGTTATATAAACTTATTTATTATATTTTATCAATTATTAAATCGAAATATTTATAGTAAATAATTATAAATTAGAAAATATTGAATGTTATATTTATTGTGTAATTTATATAATATAACATATACTGTATTTTAAACAATGAATAAATAATAAATAATTAAGACAAATATTATTATTTGTTTTGTTATAACATTAGTAAGATTTTGTAATACGTTATTAAAATTGAAGAGATTAATATAATGTTTACAAAATATAAGAGAATTTCTTTATATATCGTTAAATATACATTTCAAATATTTATTTTCTTTTGTAATATAAATACAATTTTTTTACAAAATAAATATTTTCTACTTTTTTATATATTTATAAACTGGATGCATTGAATTTTCAACTTTTCTTTGACAATGGATTTTGTTTAAAGTTATAATTTTGATGACCTCGTTCGAAGAAAATTTTTTCTTATACGAGCTAAAATTTCATATTTGCATGCATGTCACAATAGAATTACTATTTTTAACGATGATCTAAAATCTTTATAAACCGATTTCAATACGAATTTGAGCTGTAAAATTTTTATTTTAACAATAAAATTTTTTAAACATATTATCAAATCATATTTTTCTAATTTTTTTTCATTTATTGCAATATTTGTTTTAAATATTAATTTAAAAAAAATTATTCATATGCTTGTCGATATGAAACATATTAAATCTGCATTTCTAGTATAATTGTAAGTTATACGAATGAAATAAAAAAAAGTTACTCTTATTCATAAGGTACATGTATACTTCATTAATAGTTTTTTATAAGATTCCTTATTATAGAATTCGAAAAATAAATTATACATATTCATATATTCTTATAAAATGCAAACGAAATTTATATTAAAAAATTATGACCTTAGCTAATATATTTGAAGTTAGATATTACAGGAAAGATAATATTAAAGAACTATATATTCTGCCTAATATTTTTAAAGGTATAAAATGATATCCATTAAGATTTATCAAGAATATAGCTAAGGTAAAAAAGCAGCATGTATGTAAGATGCTTAGATCAAGTAATTGTAAGATTAAGATAAAAAGATGATATCAAAATAGGTGATAAAAAAACTAATGTATTTTACATATATTATTGAAGGACAATGATGAGACTTGCATTAACGAGTTATGAACTCATATATATATTTAAGAATAAATATAATAAAATAATTTAAAAAATGCCATTAGCAAATTTCGTCATATTATGAATTTGTTCAAATTATTGTCTTTATAAATTTTTATAAAACAATATATAATATTGTACCATTCTCCTTATATTTCACGTATAATCGAAAAAAGTTTAAAAAATCGTTTGTCGAGAAAATTAATTTTCACGTTTAGCCACAGCGAATAAAGCTTACGAAAGAAGCTGTAAAGTATTGTCACTCAACCTACATATAAAATAATAAAATCTTTAATTATTCGAAACCTTTGAATTTCAAGCATTTACGAAATAATAAATTATAAAGAATATTAAGATAAAAAAAAATAAAGAACGAAAAAGAAAAAGGAGGAAATCGTATATTTTTATCCCTTTAAAAATCCTGCTTATCCCACATGAACATATATACGAGAGATAAACAAAACTATCACCCGAGATTGTATAGGCCTGACGAGGATATAATCAATTTGAAAAGTGCATTGGTATACGCGGATTAAATCACGAATAAATACGATTATGCATGCGCACACCGAGTTCGACACCATCTATAGTCTGGTTATAAATTAATTTCACTTTCTAAATGCGAATAACTTCTGAACGATTCGACCTACGATTTTTTTTAAGCCTTTCAGGATATAATCGTACGAGCTTTTCCCCGTTGCTTTTTTATTTCGTATAAGAGAAGATTGCACGGCTGTACGCACGCACACATATGCACACACGCGTAAGAAATCCGAAACAGCATTTTATTTTTTACTACGTGCACGTTAAAAGATCCAGTGTATACTAACATTTATCTTCATTTTTCTATTAAATATCAGAAATTAATAAATATGTGTATATAAGTATAAAACATGTCTGCAGTAAAAACAGTGTTTAGGAAATAGTTTTACATGCGAATGTAATTTAGATAACGGATATTTCTCGATATATCGCGCGACTGTCACGTGCCCTATTTTTCGAACACGGAAGTCGTTACAAAACCGTGTCTCCTCGCTCTTCGCGTATACAACAAATTACAAGAAACTCTCTTTACGATTCGAGTTCAAGTTAAATCTGCGAAAAGGAACAGTCGACTACTTTCGATTTCGATTTCTACGCCTGAGCACATTCAGACCTATTATCACTTGTACCCGTATGAAACCTCGCCGTGGAAGACGATATAAAATTTAAGTCTGACCGTTTCTAAATTCAAAAAAGAAATAGTACCACGACTAAAACCAATGAAGCGTGAACTAGTTTGAACTTGTAAAAGATTCGAGAAGTGCCCGGAAGCTGGTGACGGGTGAGATCCGTAATCGCGTTTTCCTGGCCACGTGAAAAAATAAGAAACGACGAGACGAAGAAACTTGCCGCCTGCGAGGAAAACACAGATAGAGGCGCAACTGTTTCCTTCGACTGTTCGTGAGAAGAAAGAACTGTTGCTTGCATATGTTTTCGATAGAGCCATTACCACTTCTCACTCATTCAAAATGATTCGATAACGCGTTACTTATAAAAACTTTAACTCCGTCGATCAAAATTGATAGGCATCGATGTTGTCCGATATAACTTTAGTCGTTTGAAAATTCTTTATTGAATTTCAAATCGTTCGAGTCTTGTCGATGATGATGCTCCAATACCGATTTGTGTCCGAATCTTAAAAGCATGGAATCGGTTGTAAATTACAAAATATTATATTGAAAATATTTATTAATAATGTACAAACCTCGTTTATACTCGTTTATTTTTATTATAATTATTATAGTTTCTTGAAACGAAACTGATAAAAAAACGTTTAACAGTTAACTGTATCTTATATTAAAATAATATCCATTGATACAATTGTAAGCATTTTGTAACATTTATAAGAAAACTCTGAATTAAAAGCGGCTAAAAATGAGGAAATTTCATAAGCAGATGATTTTTCAATAATAACTAGGTTTATTCATATTGTGTTATCGAATAAAAAACAAACAAGGTATTCATGTATTCAACGTAAGAACCTAAAAAATGCGTAGAAGTACTTTTTAAATTGCAATCTCATCATTATTGCACACATCTTTCGAATTAAAATATTTCCTCTTTTACGTTAACATAAATCTATTTTTATTAAAAAATAAACATAAGAATTAATTTCCATATGAAACATTGGTGAAACATTGTTTTATTTTTGTATTATAGACATTTTTACGATACACAATCGAATCTCTTTGATCAATATCATGTCTCGATATTCGTTAATTGCAATGAAAATTTCTTGTTTGAAAAAAATTGTTTTATCGATAAATATTTAGATACTTAAAAAATGATATTGATATAAATTCATTACTATGTATTTTAAAAATAACAAATATACGTGTAAATGATTTTTATAAAAGTTTAATTTATTAATTATTTAAAAGTATTTAAAAATGTAAACTTTTAATTAGATATATTTAAATTAAATTCAGTTAAATATAATTTTTTTAATTTAAAAATAATTTTACGAATCAATTAATTTAAAACTTTGTTGTAAAAAACTAGTATTTTAATTACGCATCATAATATCTTTGTATTGTGGAAAATTTGTAATGAGACGCTTTAATATGATGAAAGTATCTTTTAATGTAATATATTTCAATTTAAAGATTCTATAATATTAAAAATTTTTATTCTATTTAATTAAATAACATTAGTTCGTACTTGATGAAATCACACGTAGTTTTAAGATCGTTGCATAGATAGTTGATATAAAGCGATGGAATAAATTTCTGTATTCATTTAAATATTTAAACTTATAATCTGTATAATTATGATAATTAATTATAAAAAATATTTTATTTTTAAAACTAATATAATAATATTAAAAAAATGTTTTTCGATTAAAAAGAATAACCTATTACACAAATTATATACATACAGTTGATTGAAAAAAAAGAATGTATAGAAAGCGCTTAATTTAAGAAAGAATTTTGATTTCAGATATATTAGTTAAATTAAAATTATATATATAATAATAATAGTGGGTACAAGCATTTAAAATTTAACTTTCATATAAGTTAGTTCTTACATATATCTAAATATAATTCTCTGATCAGTAAATTGAAAATAATGACCCATCAAATGTATGTTTATTAAAAATTCTTTTATTAAATTAATCAAAATTAATTTTAATTTCATTAATATTTGTTCTACTAAGTGAACATATATTTTTCTACAATTATTATCAATATATCAATCTATATTGGCAAATCAAGTCTTAAAGCTAACACCAATAATACATTCCATATGCTTTCTCTTCTTATAACCTACATCCGTATTTTAACAAAGAATTTACATAAATAATGATTTTTCTTATAAAAAAAGAGAACATTTTATATTAAACATACAAAATAAATTATAACTTTATTAAAAATATATATCTATATCACCAATTAACGAAACAAAATGCAATTTTATTAATACTTGATCCATAAAAAGACTGAAGAATGAAGTTTTTTAATATTTTATAATATAAACAATATGAAAGTATGTATTGTAAAAGTTTTATAATATAAAAAAAATAAAATAGATATTTGTTTATTCGGAATATAAATAGTATTTAAAAATTATTTTGCACCTTAATTAAAAACAAAATATTTAATAATAATTCTTTTCTTTACTTTTATTTTTATCTAACCAAAAACATTAAATTCATAAAGTAACAGTAATATAGGGTGTTAAGTAACTTTTAATACAATACTTATAAATCTGATATATAGATAATCGGATTTTTACTGGCTGAACCATGACGATACAAAGTCCCGTTTTTTATGGGGCTACAAAGTAAATAAATAGTATATATGATTAAATGGCAATAAATACTATATTTATAGTCAATAAAAAAGTTCGAATCTATACTTCTAATTACAAATATTAAAAAAAAAATACTTTCCGATGAAATGTAATTTAACCACTTGTTTTACCAAGGGAATGTAACAAGGATAGTGATTGAAAATGTAAAAGCCTTTACACATTCGTTATCTGAATTAGTAAAAGTATGTGCAAGCGTAAAAAATAGAATAACAAATGTAAAATGATTCAATAATATATTTCATTATTTTCAATATTTATATAAGAAATAAATAAAATTATTAAAAATTTGGTTTCATCAAAAGTTAAAACTTTGAAAAAATAAAACAAAATCACTAATTAATAAGTAATTATTAATTAATGATTGATCAATTGAATTAACGATTAGAATTTTAAAATATTGTAACTATGTAAGTCTTTAAAAAAAATTAAATGAAATATATTTATTAACGATTAAAAATGATTTATGAAAAATTATTTACTCCTCTTATTCAATACTGAATCTATTTACATTATTGTAATAAAACGACAGTCATTCTAATAAAAAAAACCAACTCTAAAACTAAAAAATTTCTCAACGAGTAAAATCGATCATTTATTATCCTCTTAATAAATAAAAATCTTATAATTAGAAATTAAATGTTTTTTCAAAATAATCAATTTATAGATACAATTGAAATTAAATAAAGGTAAAAAATTTATTTTTTAGTTTAAAAGTAAGTTTATTAAGCACACTATATTAATTTCATTTTAATATTTGTTTTTTTCATAGTAGTAGAGTTTTTTCAACAGAGTAGTTTAGTAAATTTTTTTTCTATTATTGTATACATACTCACAAAAATAAAGAATAATAATTAAATAAAATTAGCTTAAAAATTGTACTGGTAAAATTATAGGCAACGCAATGATTTCCTCTGCTTTTTATGATGTCAGAACTTTATAAGAAAAGATACAAAGAATTAATTATAATAAATATCCTTGAAGATTAAATATCAAAAGAAACAAAAATAAAAATAAAAAAGTTTAAACTTAGATATTTAGAGCAACATTTTTTTATAAATTATTAAACAGAAATTCAGATCATTAACAAAGTTATAGTAACTATTATTAGAATTATAAAAAATAGTTTTGCAATAAAATAATTTTAAATAAATTTAATATTCAAATAACAAAATTGTGAGCAATGTTTACGAAAAATTATAAATTTTAAACTTTAGGTTAGATTCAATATTAAAAGGTTCTATTTTAGTCTAGCATTATATAAATACGTTACTCGCACATTTTTTAAGTCGTGCATATTTAATATACGTTAAATCTAATTATATGTCAAAAAAGATACATATTAAATAATTGTTAAAAAGTATAAAATATTATATAAAAAATATTACTTAAATAATTTTGATACATTTTATAAAGTTATTAAAACTGTTATGTAAAAAAAATTTGTTTTACTACACAATCAATAAGATCCAGTTATTAACAACAATAGTTACTTTTAAACACTTGATCAATTAGTGTTCATAGATTTTAGAATTAAACATTATAATTTTATACAAAATAAGTTTATAATACAAAAGAAATATGTTTTAAGACTATTATTTTTATATTATTATTATCAAAATTAATTATCATTCAATCTTTACTACTAGAGTCATTATTATTTCTATTGCAGAAAAATTACCATCATTATCTCTAGTAATCCAATATCATAATCATAATCGTAAGCACTGTAATTATTATTCTTATTGTCATCAACACATTTAATAAAAACGCATGTTTATTAACACGACTATACTTCTAACTCTATCACCATAATCATGATCGTAATGAGCATTACATCTTCATCAATACAATCATCATCTTTATCAGTACTATGATCATTATCGACATCCTCATCACATTTCTCACTATCGTCAACATCGTGATCCATATCAAAATATATTATTATTACGAAAAGACGTTATATGAGATACTCTAAAAAATATGATATTAGTTAGAGACTTCAATGCTAAAACTCGTGATTGCAGAATCATCCTAGAGACGCTAATGAACGCTATGTAATAAATATAATTTCTACATTGAAATAAAAATTTGCAAACCAATTGATCATCACAATTTAATCTATTATTAATTATCAAAAAATAGAACCACTTATGTTATTTAAGGTAACTTTAACATATTGAAGATTATATATACAGTACTTAATATTATTCTTATTTTTTTATAGAAATTTATGAATCAATAGAAAAATTATATTCGAACCTCCTAAATAAAATTCTAATGAAATATATAAATAGAATCAATTTTAAAAATGATAACATGATAAAAAATATTAAATTAAATTTTAAAGGTAAAAGAAATTGAATTGATGTATAATATAAATTAAAGCAAGAAAAGATACGTCAATAGTAAAACTACATATAGTTAACAGCTAGGATACAAAATTATTACTCGATAGCATTATTAAAAGAAGATAAAAATGGTTCATAATCTCTTATATCATCATTTTTATTTAAATTAAATCAGTGAGTAATATTATACGAGAGAATTAAAAAAAAATTCTGAACAAAAGAAAAATGCATACATAATATAGTCACGATCACTACACATTATTTAAACTAGTAATTATTAAAACATTTAATAAAAAAAAATCAGTCGCGACGTAGATGAGCTACGACATAAAATACCACATAAATCGGATAATCAAATATAAAAAATTAATTTTTATGAAAGATGAGGGACAAAAGTAGCACCTGACGGGTTAATCAACTAGTAAATTGTTACAAATGACAATACGGTGACTTCAATTATTACTTCGTTTTAAATTAATTTGTTCGTATCTTACGAAGTAAGAAAAACTTCCAACTCGATTGTGTCTTTTCTCAACTTCTCGAAGCATTATTCAGATTTAACTGCTAAGACTGGAGATCGAATAAAGATCGATAAAATGCCACAGATGTATTTCATCAGAAAATAAGACTTTCTACCAAGATAAATATAATAGCTACAAGAAATTTTAACATAAAATACTTTTACCAATCCGATGAAAATCTTTATTTTTATTATCATCGTCATCATCGTCATTGTTCAATAAGAGATCACGTATAGAGCGAATACGATTATAGCTATGATTTGGAATTTGATCCTTATCGGATGTATATAAAACAATGAAATACCATAAGATACCGCGATCCTATATTGTAAAAAAGAAAGAAAAGAAAAGGTTGGGTAAAACAATAAGATCTAACCAAACTTGCGATGAAATAGGACGATTAAAGCGTAGAAGGGCTCCGATACTTTTGTTTTCATCGGGTGTATCTTATCCTCTAAATGCGTGTTGTAATACGGATGCTTTTGAACCTCCTTATCTAATCGGTCTCGTATACATGCAACGAAAGTCGCCAGCTTTGCAGTGCAAACGACACAATCCAATCGTCCGCGATGAATCCCAGGGGTTTTTTTTCTCCACCTTCGAGTCGCGAGGTGCGGGGCAGACGCGGGTAGAATCGCGACCGCGCGCGAAATTGATTCGTTACGTACTTAATGCAACGCCCCCGTATAATCAAGGGCAATGTTTCGGCTATCGGGTTGCAAAATTATTCGATTATCCGACAGCAACAGCGCCGTCGATTCGCGCGTTCATAATCTCGCGTTCGGGTCGGTTTGCCGCGTGCGTTAGACACGGACGCGCGTTCTGCATTCGCATTAAAACGACCAAGCGAGCGAGAGGTCTTTGCAAATGATAGAGAGAGAGAGAGAGAGAGAGAGAGAGAGAGAGAGAGAGAGAGAGAGAGAGAGAGAGAGAAAGGGAGAGAGAGAGAGAGACGCGCACGTGGGTGCCTCAAAATCGGAGCAAAGCTTGTAACAGAGAATTTATCTTACGTTTCGAGTCTTCCCTGCAGCGTAGATTTGTAGATCGAGAGCGACGCGGTAGTTACGCGAGAAAATGAGAAGGGGAACTGCTCCATTGTTTCCAACTTGTAAAATGCGAGCACGAGAAAAATTGAACTCCCTCGCAGTTATTTTCAATAACATACAAGTTATATCTACCTGTATACACATGTTTCACTGTACCACACCCAATCTATTTGAGCGCTTGCTTCTCTTCCCGATACTTCCTGGTATGAGAACACGCACTAACTTCGGATATTTGTATTGCTTGGCATGCAAGTATTTATCAATAAAATATACCATTAAGACATACACGTGCGGATATAGTTTCATAGTCATTAATTCAATTGTAATGTCAAAATCATTGTATTTTTAAAATTGGTTTTTTATATTTTTTCCACTTATTGGTAACACTAAGAATACCAAATGTTAAATATACAAATATTTAATGTAACGAATAAATATCTTTAAATTAAAATTTCAGTAAACAAATAATACTCAAAAATCAGTTTCCCGTTAAAATTCTATTACTCTGTTCTAAAAATAATATATATATCAAACTAATTTAAAATAAATATTGATTAATTATGAATTCAGATATATCGAACATTACTATTCGTATTAAATCCATATCTTTTTACATTATATATATTTCATTGCTGTAAAGTATTGATTTCATCGCAAGAAAGCGATGATATTTTATATAAGTATGATTACACTTTTTAGAAATATATCTATTAAACTTTATGAATCTCTTTACCGTGTGATTACATTTTACTTCATAAACCGTAATTAAAAGATAAAGAGAAGTTGTTTCGTTTTTCCAAGTTTGATTACATAAAATAAATATTGTAATCTTTTACTATACAATCTCAAAAAAAGATAGTAGAATCTTAAGCAACTTAAACACGTTAAAAAAGTTAAAATTTTATTTAGTACGAATTATTTATATAAAATAATTTTTTTATTCTATAAATTCAATTATTTTTCTAATAGCATTAGCTTATATAACTATTTAGAATGGATTCAATAATTTGAATGCAATTAAATATAAAAAACTATGTACTTGTTTCTTTTTAATTTAATAAAGTATATTTTGGTAAAAATCGACATATTATTCCATTATTTATTATAAATTAGGATTTTTTTAAGTTTTTCCTATTTGCTATATATAATATATTAATTTATTACACATTATACACATTTAGAAATAATGAAACTATTAGAAAAGTATAATTAAGCTGAAAATTCTAAAAACAAGAACAAAATTTTTTTTAAATTTGTTAATAATAACCGAGTAACAATATGTTTTTTAATTTTTATGAATTAATACATTCTTTTAACAAATTTACTGTAAAATAATTTTTTTAATGAATTTTTTAAAGAATTCATAATTTTTTTTTTGTTAAAATTTAATGGACTAATTTATTGCTAAATAAAACATTAAATATTTATAAATATTTTTATTTATTAAACTATAGTATTATTATTAAACTTATTTAGAAGTATTAAATTTTTTTAATATCGTGATTACAAAATATTGTTTTATATTCTTAATTTAAATCATTAAATACGATTTTTATTTCTAATATATATTGAGCATATTATATTAATAGTTTTATATTATTATAAAAATGTGTTTTTAATTGAAAAAAATATTTTTGATGAATAACAGAAACTGAATACCTCTGGAAGCCTGTTTTACATAATTTATAGATAATATAAAATTAATTTAAATACATGAAATTATTTTATAATATTATCACTATTTTAAGTTTTTGCTATTACTTAAGATTTGCAGTGATTAATGAGCTTATATTTCTATCATTCACATATGTAAAAACAAGAAATGAAAATATATTACTAAACTAAAATTGGAAAATAAAAAATATATATATATATAAAGAAAAAGAAAAATGATTGTAGGTGACAAGAGAGTATAAAAAACAATTTTATAAAGAAAAAAATTATTCGTTACAAATATACTTAGAACTCTAATTTGAAAATATATTTCGATAAAAGTTTATACAAATAAATTATAAATATTTAAGAATAAACAATTTATTATTTAAAACAATAAACATTTATTACATAAATAACTAAATGTTATAAATTATAATTATATATCGGGCCCAGTTATACAATATTCATTGTTATTAAATCTACAGCAGATAAAATTTATTACACTTCAAAATGTATGAATATAATAAGGTAGTAAACACGTAGATTTTATGATTTCACAAAAGTTTTTCAGCTCTGCAGAAACCCAAAAAGTATTGAATTTGCGGGAACTCCTACAGTTAGTGAAGAACCGTTACAGAAACACGACCATTACGAAATAAATCTCGATATTATAAAATTATTTTACCGTGGTTGCTGCTACCTTTGTCATTACACCATATAAATATTTATTTATAGATTCCTATTTATAAATCCTTCTATCTTTCTCCAGTTACTTATTGATTTACTCTATGAATGTTTCTATTTCGGACAGCTTTCACTAATGTATTTAAATGATTAAAATCTGTATATGCACAATTTTTATCAGCGTGTGAGTAACCTAGTCTTGGAAATCCTATATAAACTGTAAATAAGCATATTTTTATTTATATTATCTTTCATTTACGAACGTCCTTTTCTATGCTATACTATAAGTATATACATTTTATGTAATTAAATACTGTTTAATCAAGGTTTCAGTAATATTCAGATTGAATTCATATTACTTTATATCTTATTAAAATGGTAAAAGAATAATAATAATAAATTTTGTTGAATAATTTTCATTTCTGTAAAAAACATTAAGAATAAAGATTTACTGATTGCGATGAAATATGTAGATCATTTAATATATTAAATTATATAATTCGGATATTTGTAATAGATCAACACCAATATGTATTAGAATAATGCTAAATACGTTATTTATTTATTTTAGTAAATGTAACATTTTCTTTTATTTTTATGTTTTACAATTATCAATTTTTTGAAAAAACATTCACTATTTTACAAGATATGAACCACAATTTTTTATTAGATATTAGATATTCACAATTAGATATTCGCAATATTTTTGAATAATAATTAATATTAAATAAATAGGCACGAGGAAACGATTTATAATTAAAACTTTATTTTTGTTTCACGTGATAATGAAAATTCAAGTACGCATAACTAAATACCCTTTTATTTTAATTTTTTGTATTAAATATTTAAAAATTAAAATTTTTTATTAAAATATAAATAATTTTCTTTATTTCATTCTTTTATGTATTTCATATTTTATATACATCGCGTTTAAAAATTTTATCCATTAGAATAATAAACATATTTACAATTGAAATATTTGTAAATAATTCAATACTATTTATAATATTATATTATATACACTATTATAAATAATTTTAAAAATTTCAAAATTTCTAATGAAATAAATAATATTATTATCATGATTTCAAAGTATTAATATTAATCTATAAAATGTTACTCGATGAAAGTTAGATTAGTTAAATCTGAATTCAAAGAATTTACATTAGATATTTCAAAACTGAAAATGTAGATTGAATTATTATTAGTAATAATTATGAAACAAACGGTGCTTCAAAAAATAATAAACGAATCTATTAGAAAATTCAACTTGAAATATCGTATAAAAGAAGATAAATGTCATTTATATAAATAAATATAAATACGAGAATTACCTAAAAATTTTTAAAAAATGAAGTAAATTTTTTTTTTTAAATTATAAGAATTTCACTTAATTTCATACAATCTTTTTATTCAATATGTTAAATAATTTTAGATACGTTAAATACTTTTTAAAATATTGACAATATATAGCATATTTATCACACTAGTCCATTAAATCGTTTGCATAGGTGAAAAATAAATGTTCAAATAAACTAGCCTTAAAGCTATCAATCGAAAAAAACTTAATTTTAAAGGTAGAGAAAAGGGTTAAGTTTCTTCTTAATATATACGTGCTGAGGTGGCGCATATAAAACTAGTCCATTTAAAATCGACAGGTGTCTTTGTATTGTACCTTTGATTCACAGTCTACAATATACCTGCATAGTATAGCGTCAAAGGCACAAAGGAAAAAGTCACATCTCGCGCGTCGCATCTTGCACTAAAATTTATACATTACGAGCATCAGCGGCGGCGGCAGCAGTAACAGCAGCAACAGCAGCAGCAGCATTGCAGCAGCCACAAGTGGCCATAAGTATGCAGAAAAAGGGTCACACGTATCCACGAGGGGAGAGAACAAGAAAAAGCAGAAGAAGAAGAAGAAGAAGAAGAAGAAGAAGAAGAAGAAGAAGAAGGTCGAGGAGAAGGAGGAAAAGGTGGAGGAGGACCAGGAGGAGGAACCTCGGTCCCAGAAGTGTAATATAAAGAAAGAATGCATAGGTACAGGATAAAGCTAAAGTGGTGGGAAGGAAGGGACAAGGAAAAAGACAGGTGTGTGAGTGCGAAGAGGACACGAGCGCACGTGTATACAAGCTTTTGAGTACATATTATAGCTCGCGCAATCATGGTCACAAAAGCTGCGGCGTGAATGAACGAGAGACGACGACGGCGACAACGTAAGGCTTACCGAGAACTTACCGAGACCCGCAACTTTTTACGGAGATAATGTCTCATAAGTACGCACGCATACGCTTCACGCTAGAACAGAGAGAGGGGAGAGAGAGAGAGAGAGAGAGAGAGAGAGATGTTACCGGGTAAACAAAGAGAAGAAAAGGAAGAGCTAGCTAATGTTTTATTTACAATTGTGTATTAAATAACATGGTTCTTTTTTTACTTTTTATACGGATACGTACGTACGTACGAATGAAGTCGATGGGATGCGAAAAAGGAGTGGAGAAATGAAAAAAGAAGAACGAGTAAGGAGTGGCAAAGGAAGTAATGTCGACTTCTCACTCAAATGTTATAATTCAATAATTTATAAAAAGACATCGTTTGGTGCTACAACATTGCCAAGATAAGTGTGACCCAAGAAAATCGGCAAAAGAACATTTTCATTTTTCAAATTGCAAATTCATAAATTTATTATTTTTTTCAATTTATTTGAATAAATATTTAAGATAAATGAATATACGCGCTGTACGGGTTATCACGGGAACATTACTAATGACATAATTGATGTTTTGAAAATCGGAGAGTATTGTTTTAACATTAACCCATTTATTATGCATTCATTTATCGCTTGAAATTTTTCTTTTTCAGCGCTAACAACTATCCTCTACACGTTATTTTCGTCAAATTTATTAGTTACCCTTCGGTCTTTCATCTGGAATACACTACACATAAATACGTTTTTAGTTGTTGTTGCTCGCGGGGAAATATGAATTAAAAATTCGTAAAATTCAAATATTAGATTACAAAAACGTCGAAAAATCATTTTCTTAAATTACCCGTAAATCATTGGGTAACTATATCAATCCAGATAAAAGATATTTAATCCGTTTAACATGGTTTAACAATATTTGCAACTAATCGGACACTTAGCGATCGCGTAATTTTTTTTAGCGCGATAATTAAAATTTAAGTACATATGACTAAATACAGTAGTATAATAAAAAATATTATCGCTTAACTTAGTATCTTATAATTTACAGTATAATTAATGTACCGATAAAATATAAAAGTGAATTATTAGATGCAAGTTGCGTTAGCTACAATCAAATCGAAAAAGCAATCGGAAACAAAATCATTCGATTATCGCGTTTGCACAACTCGGATAATATTCATATTCAAATTATTTTATTAAGTATAAAGTAAACGATTCGAAATAAGAAAGCATATAACACTGCAGTCGAACAGTCCAACAACGATACACCTTAATTATTTCGTTTATCAAAGTCATGCGAATACTTTTAATTTACTCGTTGTTAATATAGCACGATAAAATAACGTAAGAAATCGAATTATAATTCTTTATAGGCAATGAAATAAAAGACGCAAATGCGTATGTCCATATGTTTCGTAATAATAATAATAATAATAATAATAATAATAGTAATAATAATAATAATAATAATAATAATACTTTACGTTGTATTTTCAAGCTAAAAATATACGAAAACAGTATACCTTCAATAATTTATTTATCTCTCCACATTTTACAGGATGAAATAAAAACGTAATATCAGAGAATTTAAAAAACAAAAGGAACGTAAATTTCAATGTTCGATATTTGGTGATAAACCGAATTTCCTACGATATTAATAAACGGATCGTGTACGGGCATACGTACGTAAATAAACGATTCGAAAACAGAAAAAATTTCACATATATTTATATAAAATATCAAAGCCCATACAATTACAAATCGGCTACTCGTTTTGTTTAAGGCAATGTTCGTCGTCGATCTTGACCTGTTTTAATGGGACTTATGGCATCGCAAAATATACGTACGAAGTGTAACGCAACTTGCATTTTTCATAAATCGAGGTGCATTTTTCGATCAGCTTTGTTCAACGATATAGAAATAAAAAAATATTGACGAAATTTATAATTTATATAATCTTATTGGGAACTGGAACGTGGCTTTAAAAGTTAATCGAGTAAAAGGTTATAAATACAAATATTTAATTAATTTTAGCATCGAGGAGTTTTACAGTTTTTCAATTTTCTCAAAAATCTATTAAAAGATGAAATTATCGCAAATATAGAAACGTTACGGTACAGAAAAGCGGTATCACGGCTGAAATCGATTAAATTTTATCCGATTCTAAGGACATATCGGATATTCGGATACGAGAGGAAATAAAAATTGAAATAAGCGAATTAAAAAATGTTTCAGAAAAAATTGAGCATACGAAGAAAGGATAAAAGTAAGTTCGGGTTCGAACTGCGGAACGAAAAAAGGAAGAAATACGTAACGATGGTTCATCAAAACTCGCGGTAGCGATTTTACAAGTTATAAACGGCGAATGAAAGTTTGGGAAAAGAGAGGTGTTTTATAGGTGATTCCGTTGGAGTAATTCGGATCGGTAAAGGGGGTCGAAGAGAGAATCGGTGCGGTTGCCGTCGCGGCTTCGAGTAATACGAATTCACGTAACGCACGTAATACGCGTAATTCGCGTTACACGTGCTTCTCGAGCTCGGAGCGGCGAAAAAAGAAACAGGAGAAGGGGGAAAACAGAAAAAAGCGAAGGCTGATCCTACAATACGGAACAAGTGAAAAAGTCGCATTATAGCTAGTCGTTGACGCGTTGAGAAGTGTGGGTTCGAGGAAGGGAGAAAGAGCGGAGGAGGATAAGGGAGAAGGAGTACGAGGGGGCCAGACTCGGGGACCACGGGATAAAGAATAAAAGCGGAGGTTACCGGAGAGTGGTTGGGTGGTACGGGTGCGATGGGGAAGAGGGAGAGGGGAGGGGGGGCTGGAAGGGGAGGCTGGAAGGGGGGCTCGGAGGGAGGCTCGGAGGGAAGCGGCGGGTGGCGGCGAGGAGAGGGGGGGAGGAGGTGGCGGAGGAGGAGGGGGAGGAGGAGGAGGTGGCGGTGGAGGAGGAGGAGGAGGGGAGGCCGAGAAAGGGGCCAAAAGGAGCAAGGAAGGCGTCGGTTCCTCCTCGCGGGCGGCGATGGCGTCGGGGCTTCCGAACTCTCGCGGCATCGAACCCTGGTCGAGGCTCCCCCTCGCGGCCATGCACTGTACCCCGTCCGCGGCGGCTCGAGCCGAGCGCAGCGACGGCGGCGTGTGTAAGTCGAGCCGAGCGATAGTCGCGGCGTTCCTGCCGCCGCGCGGATCTCGCTCTGCGCTCCCGACAAGCTCACGCACTCGCTCGGCGCGTCGTCAGCCGAGTCCTCGTGCCCAGAGGAGAGAGAGAGAGAGAGCTCGCGTCGAGGACATCACCGGCCGTGTGTGTGCGCGCGTGCCCGTGTGTGCGGATGTTGGAGCGCGGGCGGCCGAGCAGGAATGCCGATCGCCGCGGGCCCGGCGCGCGACACATCCACGAGGAAGAAGAGGATCGATGCCGAGACGGGATCGATTCGCGTTGCCCTAGCGGATCGTAACGGTGCCGCGGCGCGTGCAGCAGCCGCTCGCCGACCTTCGTCGCTCCTAAGGCGCACGAGGTGAGTCGACTCTTCCTCGCTCCACGTGCACGCAGGTACGCCCGGAGCGGCCGTCTTTGTTTACGTCTGGGCATTTTTCGGGGCCGAGAGACCGAGCGACCGAGGGGGAGAGAGAGAGAGAGAGAGAGAGGTTATGTCGCCGTCGCTACCACCGCCACCGCCACCGCCACCGCCACCACCGCCGTCGTCGTCGTCGTCGTCGTCGTCGTCGTCGTCGTCGCCGTGGTCCTCGTCGTCGTCCTCGTCGTCGTCCTCGTCGTCGTCCTCGTCGGCTGCGGTGGCGGTGGCGACGGCGAACGGCACTGATCGAGCCTACCGAGGAAGGAGACGAGCGAGTGCCGCGCGTCCATACGTCCGTGGTCTCTTTTCACCGTTCGCGCGCTCTCTTTTTCTTTGTCCATCCATCGTTCCGTCTTTTTCTTCCTTTCGCGCCCCGGCCGCCTACGATACCGAACGCACGCTGCCGAGTTCGAGAGGCTTTCTCGCGCTCGCCTCGCCAATCGCCAATTGCGTGGCTGCGGCGAGTCTCTCCTCTCTCCTCTCTCCTCTCTCCTCTCTCCTCTCTCCACTCTCCTCTCTCCCAACTCCTTGCTCCACCCTCCTCTGCCCTCTCGCCCTCTCTCCTTCTTTCCTTCTCTCCCGCCGCCGAGGTGGACTTTAAAGTGCTGCGACGCCTTTTCGAAGGATCTTCTTTTTCTCTTCGTTTTGTGCGGTTTGCTTCCTTCGCCAGACGAATAGCGCCGATTTGTCAATCCGAGTACGCATTCGGAAATAACCATTCCAAGGATTTTAATTTACTTTAGTCTGGATGCGGTCGCTGAAATTGTTACTCGATACGTCGATCGTTACGCTCGAGATGCAAGGATGCGTTCGTAGTACGAATAAAAATAGACTCGTCGAATTCTACTGCTTAGTTTCTTTTTATTTCTCTCCGTTATTCTCGAAACCAAGTTCGATCGTTCGAGTTTATTTCCCTCGTCGCTTTTCGACGATGCGACTACTTTTTCAAAAATTAATCGAGCCCTCGAAATCTTTGGGGATCGATTAACGTATCGAAACCGATAAACGTGTTTGTTCACCATTGAATACTGTATCGAATTGTCCCGTAATTTAAACGTTCGTTGTAAGAATATTTTCTTAGTTTGTATATAATGCTTTTTTAATATTGAACCTTGCGATTAATATTTCGTTTGGTAAATATAATTATTTTAATCGCTCTATAAAAAATATTGCAACAACCTTTCCTAATTTATTAATGACATTCTGCAAATATATATACGAACACATGTTTTAAGCAACCGAAGCTTTGATTACTACATGAACTTTTAAATAGTCTTTAAATTATATTAGACTCGTACTTATTAATATCGACTACTTTACTTTTTTCTTTTTTTATTATCGTTACTCTTGTACGTTTATAGATTTAATTTCGTACAAACGTTTTATAAATTTAAACGAAATAAATTGTTGAATTTGTATCAAGCTGTCGTAATATATTTTTATATATTCTGATTCGAATTACGTTTTCATTAAATTAAATATTAATACGATTCAAATATGGTTTAATTTCCAAACTTGCGATACAACGACGAATATAATTTGAATTCCATTTGAAGTTAATGAGTAAAATCTTCTGTATTTTAAACTAGTTAATAATTTTTTTTCTCCACTTACATTTCTTGTGATATGTTTAATATGAAAAGCGCATAAAAATATGTACGAATAAACCAACGTGTTTGTTACCTTTATACATTTATACGTGTGTACATACACACGCAACTATATATTTTTTTATTTTAGCCGATAAAATATATTTAATATTTTCCATGAGTTTTCTATTAAGTACTGAAGTACAAAAAATAAAAAACGATAAAAATAATACCATCTATATGCAATTTCGTCACACCGGATCATTTTGAATGTTAACGTCTTTACTTTATATTCGTATTCTTTGCCCTCGAAAATCATTGAAAACAGGTTTTTGCTAAAATTAAAAAAGTAGGAATGTGTTTCAGTATTAATGCACGTATTGAGAAGCATCTGCTTAAACTACATTTTTATTTCTAGAACTTGAATGGATTCATAGAATGTATGATTGGTAATCGTGATATGGATAGGGAAAAAATTCTTAACGGTTCGATTTTTTATTCGTATTATTTTCAAGACTCGCGTAAATCTAACTTGAATAGTATACGCGAGATTTCATCTAGATGAAAGATTCAGAAAAATAAATAATGTTTTAAAAAACTTTTTTTAACGAAATCATGTATGAAAATTATATATAAGGTCGGTAAAAGAACGTGAGAAAAAATTATTTTTGTATTACAATATGTACCATTGCAATTTGAACGATCATTTCGATAAAAATAAATAAACAATTTTGTAAACTAAAACTTTTTTTATGATTTACAATGAACATTGAATCTTCGTGTTAGAATACTTATTTTTAAATGTAACATACTATTTAAAAATTAATAAGTTACATGTAAATGTGTTTTTAATTTTTAATTTATAGCAGAACACATTTAACGATTCGTAAAGATGAAAACAATTTTAACTGTAATGACAAAAATAATATGTTTCCAATAACCACTTTTTTCTTTTATTATCGAAAACACATGCGTATAGAATTTAAAAAGAATTACAGTAACGCAAGTATCAAGCAAGTTTACGCGCGTGTCGAGTTTGTTACTCAACGTAGCGCAAGTCAGTCTTTAAAGCTCTTTGGGTTCGTTAGAAATTTCCACCTCGCATACATGCGATCATTCACACATACGGAATCCTCTCTCTCTCTCTCTCTCCCTCTCTCGCGCGCGCAAAGAAGTGAAAGAGCGCAAAACTTATCGCAAGTAAAGCGGAGTCGTATGGTTGTTCTCGCGACTCGAGAAAGAATCGCGCGACGAGTTTCGGCCTTTCGAACTCTCGAGCGTTAATGGGCCGACGACCTTCGTCGCCTACGCGACGAGGGACGACGCGACGCTGGAAACGAACGAGGATTCCCCTCGGTGAAATGTACACCCATGCACCTGTTGTTTGCGCCTTCTTTCTCTCTCTTCTTCTCTCTCTTTCTTTTTCTTTCACACATTCTTTTTTCACTTTCTTTCCTCAATTTTTTTTTCAATTTTTTTAAATATGACAAAATAAATCAAACGAACAAATATAATAAAAGACTTTTTAATGTCACATTATTTTCTATAAAGCGTTTTATATTTGGTCACTTTAAGAATTTTACAACTTTTATAAATACTTATATTGTACGTGTAAATATTCTCATGCTTCTTTTATTATATTGATGTATGCTATTAGTTCTAAAGGAATAATAAATAATGGAATTTTTAATGATAAACGGGTTATTTCTGTTATTATAATACTTGTTATTGTTATTCTATAGATACTGGAAACTAATAATCATTTGGTTAAAGAATAAAAACTAATGTCTGTGCCTCACATTGTAAACTACTAGCACAATGATGTACCAATTAAATAAAAATTTCGTGTAATGAATATTGATATACTACGGTAAACAGTAGCCTTCAATTTAAAGAAACATTGAATGGTTTCGTGTATGATATTTACGAGACTAAAATAGTTAATTAATTAACTATTTACACACTTATCGATATAAATATTAAAAATTTAATGGTATTTTTTCAAAAAGTTTTAAATAATTTTTTTTAATACATTTTTTACTTCTTATAAAAAAATCTACAGCATACATTATCAAAACTGACTATATCCAATTTATTTGTTTTAATTTAAACTAAAGATTTCTTTTTTCGCTCTCTTTCTCTTCCTTAAATTCTCTCTCTCTCTCTCTTTCTTTTTTAAATAAATTTATTTTTCACATTTATAATAAAATGAATACAAGTACACGTAAACAGGCAAATACTTAAGATAAATTTGTTATTATTTTATTTATTATAATATATACTAAAAAAAACATAATTTAAAAAATATATGTTATAGATATGCAAAATCAATTATGTTTGTTTTTAAATATCGCGTATATAATCCTCCATATTATCTAAAAACCACTGTATTTTTTATAGAATTGATATTTTTATTTTTATAAATAATACATACTTATTTATTTATTTTTAAATATATTTGATGTGTTTATAGAAAAATTTCGTATTAATATTTTTAATATAAAACACTGTAAACTAGAATATTAATTTATGACTAGGTAATACGCGTAATACGTCACATTTTTATTTTTATTATAATTTATCGCGCACCGTGTTTAAAATGACGCTGTATCGCATGTGTAGATTATATAATATGTAGAGTTCTGTAACGTTATCAATTCGAAATACGATTCACCTCAATGATACTTAAAACCGAAAAACCTATACGATGTCACAATAAAAAGTTCAAACTTGATATGGGCTGAAATTTATATTTTTAATAAAGGAAACAATAAGAAAAAACATTTATCTCGATCACTTTCTTACGAAACTACGAGCTTTTTGAATTAAATCAGAAACGACTTAGTGTTTGTACAAATTAATTACTAAATATTTCCATATTTATACGTACTATACAGTTTATACAATGCTATTTTAATAAGACGAATGAGAAAGCAGAAATTTACTTCTCGTATTATTTAAAAAAATCGAAACTGAAATTCACGTTATTTATCAAAGGCATCGTTTCGTCAAATTTTCAATACGCATTTATGCTTTTAAAAGTTGACATACAACCGCAAGTATATTTTATCCACGTATGCACTAACAACATTAATTGAAATGCTAAATTTGATTTCCTAAAGTCATGTTCCTTATTTATTTCGTTTTTCTTTATAATATAAAAGTTCATCGGTAAAATATACGAAGCAAAGATTACCCTAAATTTTAATAGACGATCCAAGTGGGATAATTCTGTACGAGATGAAATGCTTGATATATCCAGATTTGACATTTAACATTTTATCCAGACTAAATGTTTATATCGTAACTCAAACGATGGTGTGAAAGTGGAAAGATTTGATTTTGGTATAATCCGCTTAAAGAACTGGGATTTTACATATTTCACTTATACAACCTTCTATTGGCCTTTCAAAACTGGAATCATGTGTGTTTGGTTCTAAATTAACTTTTTTCAATGTGTACATAAGTAAAATGTAAAATTTATTCCCGGTATTCATGTATTATTTATTAATTTTTAACTTTAATATTATATTTTGTTTAATACACTATTACAAATGTTTTAATTCATTCTTCATTTAGAGTAGTCTTTTCAAACTAATGTTTAGTATGAATTTAAATACATAAATACGTATATAAATTATTAATGGGATAGTCTTTATCTTCAAGATTTCTTATTGTAAAAATATAATATATTAAAAAATAAAATTATGATAATAAATATTTTTTAAAACAATATTTTTATATCGTAAAACATTTGTATTAAAAAAAAAGTAACGTAAAAAATATTGTGTTCATTAAGATTATTTATATCTTCGGTATATATAGCCTTCAACATAGACTAAAAATCTTGTAAATAAACGTTAATACCAGTCAAAATATAATTTCAGAAGTCTTAATAGTAACGATTAAATAAGCATGTGGAGGACTAAACACATCCGGGTCTATAATAATAAGTATCGAAACAGTACCTAACCCTCACAGTTAATTTGTTCTGTTTCAAATGCAACCTGTACATACCTTTGAAAAACAATTTTACTTAATTTTATAATAGTTTTATTACTTACCATTTTTTACATTTGCTTTATCTTTGATTTCACATTTTCTTTAAGTAGTTTAAATTGTTTTTTAATTAATTTTATTATTTGTTCATCAGTTTCATTATTAGTGTAAATCAAATTTAGAAAAGGCTATCGTTAATCCATCGGTAAAATTGTTTTTTAAATGACTCCCTACTAATGTAGTAGATATGTAAAATTTCCCAATAAATACTATTGGTAATTTTACATTCCTAATAATTTCATAATTTTCATAGATTATTTAATATGTGGTCTTATCGAATTTTGAATTCTAATAGCCATTATTCTATGCTATTATTAATAGTTTAAACGATAAAATAAATTTATTTTAACATAAAGTAGACCAAAATCGCGACTGGTTTAAATAATTCAATGTAATTATTTGTGTGTTTATTCTTGTACTTCAATCTTGACTGTAATTAACTCTCTACAAGTTATTATTTTCTGTTAAATATTATATCATTTGTGTCTATATAGAACTACTGTAGTAATTATCGTAAAGTACTAATGGTCATGTATAGAACTGGCTTGAAACTTGCAAGCAGTTGAACCTACTTCGACATATATTTGGATCAAGCGTAGGTTTGACTACTTACGAGTTTAAGGTTATATTGGAATTAAGATTGGAAAGAAGTTCGAACGCTTGCGAGTTTAAAGCTAGTTTTATCCACATATATATACATATCAACCGAATCCGCCTATTTTCAGTATAAGTAATCCAGGTAGTATTTAAAGTTTTACGAGCCAAATCAGATAATCTCGCGACAAAAAATACTCGTGGTCTGAACCATGCGAGTTCATTTCATTATCATTTGGAATACAAGGAGAGCTAAATTAAAAGTTTTTATTTTCTTTAAACGTAGCATAAATAAACTTAAGGTATATATAGCTTTGAGTTTTATCGAGATCGTAAGGTGACATTTAACGATCGGAATTCAAAAAATCAAGTACTAATGCAATTATTATTTTATTATTACAACAAGGATTTTTAGAAAAAATTACCTTTTTATTTAATGATTCTCAACAATATTGTGAATATATAGTTTTTCGTTTACGATCTGCAATTAATGTATTATTAGATTTTAACGTTGTTGAGTCTAAATTTATAAACCAATTTATAAACAAAAACTAAAAGAAAATAATGATGCATATAAAATCACTAATTGAATAAAAAATATTTGGAATTACGAAGTCGTGTATCGAAGTTTTTCATAAAGCAGTAATCGATTCAAATGCTTCTGTAACACTACTAATTTGATTTAATTATTCAAATTGTATCTTTGAATTTCAAAGTAACGCCATTAAAATACTTGCGCAAAGAATCAATATATACCTTTTAACTACTAACTTTATAATAAAATAAATATAAACAGAGTTTCAATTTTGTACGTACAATACATGAAAGTGGTAACATTTTAATTTTCTGGATAATATTTTCATAATTTATTTTGCATTCGAAGAAAAGATATTAGGATTAAAATATATTTATTTATCGAGTGTAAAAAAATATTTTCATAATAACTGCTATTTTTTTGCATTTTACCTTGCATATTTTGAAAATAGTTTCATTACGCGCGTAGTTTTCTTACCAATTTTCTATCATTAAAACGCGGTACTTAGGCGTTCAAATTGCAGTAATAGTCTTTATTTAAAACTTTTCGAATGTTACTCATAATTTATCGTCCCAATAAGCAGCTTATGACGCCCGTTTTCTTTAAGAAGCGTATACTTTAAGATGGTACATGAATATTGCCTACAATGTTGGCTTACATTTGTTCAATCGATCTAAAATTCATAAATTAATGCTGTGCTTAGATTGTGAGTATACTATTTAAGTATGACTCGCGAGAGGTAAAAGGCTCAAGAGTTGTGAAAGCCTTTGCGCATGTGCGAGCTAATGCTTAGAAATTAAACACATTTCTACTCGCGGTCATACCATTTGAATAAAGTTGTTAAGCTTTAGAATTTTTGCAATTCAACCACTCGTCGATTTAGTTATGCATTTAACGCCTTTGCTAGGCATCACGGACAGTGTCCGTAGCGTTAGCTACAACGTATTATGCATTCTATTATGTATCCTTGATTCCCAAACATGGTTACGAGAAAAATATATTTTTAAAACATAGGGACACAAATGCATGCAGATTATGTATTTTAAATATGAATTTACAATGATAATTTAGTGAACGGCAACTTTCTCCTTTGTATACCTTATGGTTAATTACTCTTTTTGGCTTTTGTCGTATTCTTTTCAAATTTCATATTATATATCACTATAATAAATATAATTCGCATGCATCGCTCAAGTTTCTAAAAAGCTACCTTTGCGCGTGCATAGAATAAAATTATTACAGTTGTCACTTTTTACCTTCCGATGCATGACAGACTTAGAGAATAAGGTCTTCAATGATGCTGTCTGCGCATTTTACCGATTACCTACTCGCGTCTCTTCTTTAAAATCTACTTATCTTCTTTGACTCAACGTAACTCTTTACAACGTTTTATATACTCTTAATCGTAGCCAAAATATATAAAAAATAATTTTTACTTACCTAACATTAATCGTTTTTCACATTTAGTATTAAATTTAACTTATTCTCATTATTATATTTTAACATACTTTTGTATTAAAATTTTAGATTCGAGGAAATAAACCGCTTTGCTCATTAATTTATATTTATGCGTGCGTATTATTTCCTTATCTGTTTACCCTTTAAATTTTCCTTGTTTCTAATTTTATTTTTCTCGCTTGCTTTCTGCGTCTGCTCCGGTCGTTTGCGTTTTCCTTCCTCATATGTCTCTCCCTTCGATCTTGTTTTTTGCAGGCAACAAGTTTCGTAACGAAGAACGCTCGCCTTTTGGTTCGCCTTTCCCGAGAACGATCTCTTACGACGACCGTTTGAGCGCGTTCCTTCTTTCTTTTGAATTTTTTTCTTATTCTCGACTCTGCCTCTTCCGTCTTTCGACTTTCATACACATTTTTTAAAAACTGTATGTAAAACGCCGTCGAGAGGGAACAAAATAAATATAGTCGTTGATAAATGAGATATGTCTGCTTCTTTTGATGCAAAAAGTAAAATTATCGAAGAAATGAAGAACCAGTTATTTTTCTTTTTTCGTAATCAAAAGGTTTGTCAAAACTCTTTTGTCTATCGTTTCTCATGGAAATCTGTAACGGTGAGGATAAATGTCTATTCCAAGTTTCATACCTTATGGATCAAAATTTTTTATCATATTTCATACTATTAAAATATTTGTATATTCAAAGTTTTCATTATTATATATATTTTTATTAATTAATTACTGTTTTAAAGGCATTTTAACATTAAAATAAATCATGTTTTTAAATTAGACTTTGATTATATTTTTTCCTATTCATTTCCATATATTTAATTCTATTATGCGTTTGTTAATTGATATTTGGGTATTATTAATTTTTTTTAATCATGATAACTATCATGATTTTCTAATTTTATAAGAAAAACTACAATATATAATAATATAAATTTATTTTACAAATCTTATTTAGAATTACTTTATTTATTTTTGTTAAATTATTATAAAGTATTATAATATCTCTTGATTAAGATACGAGTATAAAAAATTAATTTTATTTAGAAAATATATCATCTTTAAATGAAAAAATATGCTATTTTAACAATCTTGAAAATTTTAATGTTTAAAAATTTGCTTTCGGTCAAATATATGACGAATTAAAATGTTTAAATGCTAAAAACATTATTAAGAATATAAAATACATGTAAATTTCAAACATGCTATTCTACAAATTAAACTTTATCCTGCATATATATCAAGTTAAGGGCATTAAAAAAAAGATATACGATACAAACGTACCCGCAACTTATTAATGAACCACGCTATGTAAAAGTGTTGATTAAAAGATACAAAAAATTATGGCTTTAAAATATTTCATACATTTTACTCTAAATTGACTTCTACAATCATTCACCAAAATCAATATTTTTATCATTTCTCTCTGTAAACACTTATAAATAAAAACGCAAATATCGTGTTCATTTTTTTCAACAATCATTCACAATTTTATTGAATTATATCTCTGATAATTTTTAAATTCTTATATTAATATATTAAAAACAACATCATTATAATAATAATTCAATAACAATATATAATATTTAATTTACTTTTTAAAAATAAAAATTAATTGTACATTGAAAAAGAATCTCAAATGTTTATTAATTTCGTAATATGATCTTATTTAAGAATTAGAATAAAAAATTATTAATAAATATAAAACATAATAAAATAATCTCAAAGTTGAATAAAATAAAACCTACTTTTATTTTTAAATAAAAAATAACCACTTCATTAATTATACTTTAACACACACACACACAATTTATTATTTCGTTCTATATATAACGAATAAATAATTTATACAATCTATTTTATATATTGAAATTTTATAATAAATATGCTTTACAAATGCAAGAATTTAAAAATGTCTTAAAATAATAAAAAGGTTACGTAGCGGTTGATCAATGAAAAATTATAGGTAGATAGATAATTTTTATCGTAACAGAACAATACACGTCAAAAATAGAATAATAATTTTTTACAATACGTAAAATGAATTTATTTTGTTTCAAGTAATAATATACTCGTTAAACTAAGAATATTAGAGCACAATTTTTATTATATTAATAAAGTTTTTGAATTCTTATAACAAGAAACTATTCTAGATAAATTTCAACCAAAATAGTTTACATTTCAGACTTAAATTAAGGAAAATTTATATGATATGTAGCAGAATGTTGTTCAATTATTCTTGAAAACTGTATATAATTCTTAATAGACACTCGATGTATCAATGGAAAAAATGAGAGTTTCGAAGAATTCAAAGAATCTCCTTTGAATTTTTTCGCAGATCACAATTCGTGCGTGGAGCAGAGAGAAAACACTCGAATCATGCATTACAAGCCAAAAGCCAAAAGAAGACCAAATAAATTAGCGTTACTCCATATACTCGAGCGTAATTGATTTATTAATTTTTACGAGGAGAAACACGTGAAATTGTCTTGGGGCTAATTGAAAATAAGATGGAGTTAGGGCTTAAAGGCAGAAACCTTCGCCATGTCGTAAAAACGATTGTAACGTAAAAATTTATCTTATCAGCCTACAGGCCGTGCACACTTGCAATCCCAGTTAGCGCTCCCGTGAATTTCACTCGTGCATGCGGATCACGAAACTGTGCAGCCGAAAAGAAAGAAAGAGCGTGCAAAATAAAAAGGAAAACAGAATAAACAACGAAAAAGGCGATGAACAACGAACGAGCGAACGAGCGAACGAGCGAACGAGCGCAATGTTAAAATACGTAGTGGCGCACCATCGCGTCGCGTTTCACGATTCCGCGAAATATCGGCGTAATTTTTCGCTATCTGCAACAAGTCTGTTTGCTTTTTCTTCGACCGCTTTTAAATTTATAGTTGCTCTGATTGAATTCGTAAGAGCATTGCGGAGTTTCGACGTATGCTGCTGCAACGTTTGTTTTATTTATAATTTAATGGTACGTATTGAAATTTTCTAAAGCTGTAATAGCGGCTCGGTCTGACATCGGTCCATGACATCGTGACTCGGTCGGATGCTCAGTGCCCACATTTAAATAATAAATTTATCGAGAGAGAAATATTTAACACGTTCGTTAAGAATATTCGCAAAAATAATTATTTTATTTTACAATTACCATTTTAAGTAAATGTTGCAACGCAATTACATCGATTGGATATTTTTTTCTCGGTTGACTATTAAACCTTTAATGTGTAT
Organism: Dolichoris vasculosae; assembly: GCA_018907195.1. Lineage (NCBI taxonomy): Eukaryota > Metazoa > Arthropoda > Insecta > Hymenoptera > Agaonidae > Dolichoris > Dolichoris vasculosae. The sequence goes on along the minus strand of JACCHY010000005.1, from coordinate 503,107 downwards.
ATATATATATATATATATATATATATATTGTATGTATAATTTAAGTAGAGCTAGTTTTGTAAACGGCCAAACCTTTCGAATCGATCGAAAGGGATCGAAAAAAGATTCAAAAATAAAATAAAATAATTTATATTTGATTCTATTTATCACTTTAATGGAATAATAAAACCGACCAATGAGAAAGCACGTTTAATTATGATAAGAGCGAATCGAGAGCAAATAAATCTATCAAAAATTCAATTTTTTCAAAGTTTATCGACGAGACTATTTTTGCTATTGATTTTTTTTACAAAAATAAACCAACTATTATTAAAATAGTAAAATAGATTTTTTAATTTTAAACGGAAGGGTTCGTATGTAACGAGACGAAGCTAGAAAATGTAAATTACAACGAAATGTCGAATTACTTCGAAACTGAATTTTATCGATCGTTCGAAGAATATTTGATTTGTATCGATAAGTTGTCAAACGATCCTTCGAACAATAGGAATAAATTTGAAATAATCTTCCTAAAATAAACTATACTGTCTCCGAGGAATACGTTTTGACCTTCGATCCAATTAATCGGAGAAGTTTTGAAAGGTATAAATTTTATAGACTATTAGAAAAAATTCCACGGGTGTATTTATATACATCGGTGAAACGGTTTACTACCATCGGTAAAAAAAAGATAAGGAGGATAGGATGAGTCGCGATCGAGCAAATAGCCGAAAAATGAAAATGAAAATAGACGAAAAATGGCTGGACGCACGAGGCCAGGATCCTTTCCATTAACGCATTTGGCTTGTTTCTCTTGTTTTGCTTATCGGAAATCCGGAGTTCACTGGCTGGCAACGTGGACGGTTCGGTTGCGTCGTAAGTCGTAAGTCGTAAGTCGTAAGTCGTAAGTCGTAAGTCGTAAGCCGTAAGCCGTAAGCCGTAAGCCGTAAGCCGTAAGCCGTAAGCCGTAAACCATAAGCCGTAAGACGAAATCACGCAACTCGCTTTCGACCGGCATTCGCCACTACGCGAACAACGTACGTATGAAATTCGAGGCTGGCAACGAACTCTGCACGTACGAGCGCGGTTTCCATATCCACTGAAATTTGCGCGGCCGCGGCTCACGTTTTTACGGTCACGTCTTGGCCGAACTCGCAACTCTAACCTCAAAGCGCACCGGTAATCGGCGTTTTGCAAGTACGTCCGGGAACTCCATCCCTCTCAGCCGTTTACAGCTACGAAGGGCTTTTTTCGCACCGATGATTCGCTGACGCACGCTATTGTTTCGCGGCTAATGGCTAATGCCATTGTCCGATCGGTTAACTCGTTGAGATCTTACAGGTAATTGTACGAATAGCCGTTGACGCAAGACGGATCTTTCGACAGTCGTTTATATACTGAGTTTTCATCGCACGCTTTGCTTTTTCACGATGGATCCGCTATCTTCGAGATCTTGTAGCGAAATTCTATTTTCGAGATTCTTTTTACCCTTTCTGCTTACGATACATTTCATACGTTTTTTTCCTGCGTTCGAACATTCTAAATAAATAAATAATATTCCTCGTTTGTTACGAGCCTTGAACTTTTTAGAGTATTCGCGTATTCGTTTTTTAGATACCTTTTCTTTTAAATGTCACTACAGTTTTATATAATCAAACCGTTAAATTTATAAGTTATTTCGATAAAAATATGTTAAATATATTTATATGTCGAATAAATCCAAGCCATTCTTTCCAAATTTTGCCTTTAATTTTTTACTATAATTTTTTTTATATATTATAATAATCAAATTTATTAATTATTGGTTTTAAAAAACCTGGAAATTTGTGCATCTATAAATTCAACTTTTAATTTTTCTTATTTTATGTTTACCTACAGCATTTGAAAGTGACCATTAAATTCTTGTTCGGGAAAAAAAATCGTTCTAACCAGTTAAATAGCTATTTCTATTAAAAATCGTTGACTAGCTCTAATTATTTTCCTTTCACTTGGTAAGATTTTAATGGAGATTTTCGGATTGTATGACCCAAAGTATATAAGAAAATATAAAAACTATACATTCTTCTCCAATAATTTCCAAATACTTAATTCGTGTAACGTAACTAAATTTTTTAACTTTTATAAGAATAGTCGTTTATTTTTATTCGCGAATTTTTTATTAAATGAATTAATTTTTTTTTCTAAGAAACACGCGATAAATTCTTTTCATTGTAAATAATAGGATCAAAAGAATTAAAAAATTCCGTATCATATTAAAATAAATATTAAAACAAATCGATAAGTTAAATAAATAAATATAGATATCTTTGTACGGTTTATATTAAGTTTATTAAAAATTTTCTTTTTCAAAGAGATATCGGATCGATCATAATCGTTTATTTAATTTTAATTTTAAATAACGTAAATATGTTATTTAAATTATATTTTTAAACAATAATTAATTTATGAATAATTTTTGTGATGACGAATTAAAAATATTTTTGTATCAATTACTCGGAAAATTATAAAAGAAAAAAATCGTAGGAGGAAGTATCGTGAAATTAACATTTGATTAAATTCAATGATTTTTAATAATTCATTAACTAACATATTACAAAATGTAAATATAATCAAGCGAATCGACACTTCTTTATGTTTCTATTTAATTTAGTCTCGTCGTTAAAGTTTTAATTAATCTCTGTCCGAAACACTATTACTCGTAACGAAATATCATTAATGTGGAACAAACTAAAATTTGTCGGCTTGTGAATTTTCAGTATTCTTTTAGCAGTAACCGCCAATTATTTAGTCACCATCGCGAAATCGTGGAAAAATATTCGATGTACGCGGATAATAAATTCATCGAATCGTTCGAAGACTATACACAGAAAAACCGTAGAACGAACGAAATTTATTTTTCATTCGGAAAGAAAAAGATTTTAAAAGATGAAATACGTAATAAATTATCGGAATATAGCGTTCGTATAGACTATGATAATTCCCGAATGATTTTATATTCGATACGTTGCTTTTGCGATTCGCGTCCACGTGTCGACGGAAAATTTGAGGACAAATATTTGATCGATTCCCATCTAAAAAAAAATTGTATTTCTACCGAAGGCGCAACTTCTTAAAGGCTTCGCGATCGATCACAAGCCAATTTATCGTTTATTAGCTCGTCAAATACTACACGGCATCGAAATATTTACTCGGTCTCGCTATACACACATTACCGCAAGGATTTACCCTTTCGCGGACACTGTTACGAAGCGATCAAACATTGAAAACAATCGATGACCAGTGCTAAGGAAAAGTTTAGCATTTAAAAATGTGTCGGTCTCTCTCGCTCTCCTTCATGCATATCGGGGCATCCGTTGTTAAAATGCGAAATACATTGGGTGACGCGAAGGGTGGGGACGGCGAGAGATACAGAGGAGAGGAAAATAGCGATAGAGCGGTCAGGGTGAAGGAGAGAGAGTCAAACTCGCCGGTGCGCTCTTTTCCTCGCACGCGCATACGCATACGCAAAGCGAACGTAAACGTAAACGCAAACGCAAACGCAAACGCAAACGCAAACGTACACAAACGCACACAAACGCACCGCATACGAGTACAAACTCAGGGGCCTTTTCAGACTTGACAGCGTCGCGGCCTTGAGCCACTCCTTTCGCCTCGACCCTCCTGTCCCATCCCTACCCCGAAAGCCCTACACACGCTTGTGCTCTCCGCTGCCGTCCCGAGCGTTCCTTAGCGCGAGCAGGCCACAGTGGTTCTCAGCCATTCATCCGGTCAACCTGCTTTCCTCTCCTTTCCTCTCCTTTTCTCCTTTAATGCCTTTTCCCTCCTATCCCCGAGAAGCCGGTGCTTTGAGCACCTGTTGAGACGCGAGCGATCCGTTGCGCGTTCGGCCTCGTCCTTTCTCGAACCGAATTTCGGGCTTCCGTGGGTTCGCGGATGACCCGTCGCAATCCACGAACGACGACACCGTCGAAGCGGTCTCGCTCGCCGGTCGCTCGCCGGTCGCTCGTCTATCGACACCCGATCCTCTCGCGATGGATAAGAGCTCGGGCCTTGCCGATTACGACCTCTTTCGACGCACTCCGTACCTTTCTACGTATGCGTAGGATACTTCGGGGATCCAACGCATCCATTCAAATTTTATTTCGGTCCCTCGCCGCATAAATAAACTCCGAATGACTCGATTCTCCAAACCGAGAATTCCACTCCGAAAGTGTATAAATGATTGAGCGGGCGAAGCTTAAAATGGTTTTCCGCTTCGCAAGCTTGTTTTAAAACTTGTTAAAAGAGTATCCGTTTCAATAATCGATTCCTGAATCGAAACAAGAATGTTTTTGTCTTTTCGTACACCCGTTCGAACGTTGATTCGGTTGTCGATATATAAAGACAATTATGACTATTAAATTAGTTTAATTACTTATGTTACATTCGTTTCTCAAGATTCAGTCTCGTTATTTTGATTATTTTTTAACGATACGTATTAAAGTAATAATCTAGAGCTCGCAAAAGTACTCCGTCTGTCTTTATCGCGTACGATTAACTACATTCACAGATAACTTTAAAATGTGTCGAGTATAAACATTTCAAATCAAACACGTCTTTTTATTAATGTTCAACTGTTTTTTCTCTTCGTAAACGCTGCGAGTTTTTCGAAATAGAAATAAAATCGATGGAACCCTTTTCTAAAAGGATACGATTAAGATTTTAGCGTATTTTTTAAACGTATCCCGAAAAAGAATCAAGTAAATATCTTCCGAATACAACGCTCGACGCAAAGTTTGTTAGCAATCGCGTTGCTGGAACGCTTGTACATGATAACGAATATATCGTAAAATAAACAATTCACAGATGTAGAAGACTTTAGTTTTTTACATGGACTCTTTCGTGTGTAAAGAATATAAATTTTATCTTTAGTTATTAACTTTAACCGATGATAATATTAAGATTATTATATTATTTAAAGACGTGAAAAAAATTTTTTTATTTTAATTGTTTTTCAAAAGTTTTGAGCAAATCGGATGAAAATCGCTGATGAACAACCAATAAGAAAAAGTTTCCGAATGTTCACAATGGTATATTGCGCAATCTCCGATCCTTCCAGACTTTAACCGAACTTTTCTCGAAAAAGCATTTTTAAAGTAGTTGAGCATGATTTCTTAGAAATACTGGATCTATCTTTAAAATTTCACGTGTCTACGTGTTTGCTCGCCGCAAAACATCTTTTTAAAAAGAACACTCTAATTGTAGCCCGTGTAACTTGGATACTAGTTTATATTTTGATTCGGATAAATGTGTACGTAAACTATTCTAAAACGATACTTTTTATGTTTTTTTATAAATGAGGTGCGGTTCTCTAAGGAAATATTTAGAAAATTCGACTTATTTTTTTGTCGCGTTAATGCTCGTAGTACAATCTCTTAAAGCGATATTCGTAAAAATTACATAGAAAACACTTAAATCTAAATAATAAGTTTGATATACACATATTCTACTAAGCAATAAATTTCAAATGTACTGCAAAGCAAATTGATACATAATTAAATTGTATATAAGAATGTAATTTCAAATAGAGAAGCTTAATACGGAATAGGTGACGTTTGAATATTCTATAGTATATAATCATTTTATATACAATGTATATTCACTCTGTTTTTGGATTATTGGATATTCGGTTTTTTTTATAATTATATAGTCAAAAATATTATATCCGGAAAACGACATAGAAAGATAGATGTATTAAACGTAGATTTTTTCATATACAAGAGTGTATTTCATAATATCTTCGTTAGAATAGATTCTAATATATAAAAATATTATAATTCTGATTAAAACCTGAGCTACAACCTTTATTCTCGGTTCAAAGTTTAACACCGTTATCTGCAGTTAAAATTCGCGTGAACGCAGTATTTTTCCACGTAGAATGAATCGTTTAAACATTTTAAACAAACGCATAATCCAATAAAAATTTAAAATATGCGAGATGTAGTATTTGTATATTTCATCAACTTTAACAAAAATAATATAAAAGATCAGAAAATATATGCAAAAACGTAATTATGATCTATTCAAGAATGAATAACTTGAACAAATCTAACGGTATAACCAAATCGATCGAGAATTAAATTTTTTTTATTAAAAAGTACAAAATTTTCCCTATTTTAATATTTTTAAATGTGAACCGAGTAAATTATTTTATTGTAAAATAAATCATTCTTACTGATTCCGAGCTTTGCTACCACTCTCTTTAATTTTTCTGTTGAAATGGAATGAAAAAAAATTCACTGTTAACGGGATGTCAAAAGTGGAGTCCCTGTAACACAATGTTTTATTTAGAAATAACAGTATTTCATATTCTTCGTGCAACTTTCAGAAACGATTTGGCTTCGTTTAACAATAAATATCAAAAATAGAGAAATAATAATAAATAATATAATAAATTTTCAATGTATTATATTATTTCCGATGACCAATCATATATAAATTGGAAAATTTTTCAAATTAATTTTGTCAATTAGAAAAGGTGTAAAACGAGCAAAATTACCTACTACTTTTCCCCTTAAAACATTATCCTTTGCTTTATTGTTCCTAGTTTTGAACTAGAATTAGTAATAAAGTATCTCAAGCGAATATAATTATAACGTTAAACGAGAAGATGAAATAATAAAAATGAGAAATAAAATTTAGATAACGGGTTGATATAAGAGACTTCTCCACAAAATTTATTATAGATACAAAGATAACGTCTGGTCATCTTTTTTATTAACCTATAATCAAAACTAAATTTTTAACATGCAGAAAACACTTGGCATATTATTTTGGATGTTGTTCGAACGATAAAAGAAATTCAAAAAATGTATTCAAACTCTGAAAATGTTAGAAAAATATCAAAAGTTATTATCTAAAGTTTTGAAGGTAAAGAATAAACCGCTCGTAAAATGTACCGATCTCGTTAATTGAATTAAATGAAGAAAACGAAGAAAACGAAGAAAATTCCATGCGAAAAGTAGGCATAGCTTTAGTTAACGAAATCGCGTTCGTTATTCGAATGAATTTATTTGGAAAGGTAGAAAATTTGATTTTTTTTTTCCTTTCCTCCCAGAACCCACTCTATTAATTACTCTTGCGCTCGTTTCGGTATTCGCAATGCACTTTACGATTTGTACTTTGAAAGCGACTTTGTAAATCGGAAGGTCGGTCAGCACTCGACAGTTCTAATAGCCCTCGAAAGACCAATGGTTGCATAATAGACGTTTGGACGGTGAAAAAAGAAACATACGACTGCGAGCAGAAAAAGATCCGGACCACATTTACGCGGCGCGTTCTACTCATCCGTCTATCCGAGAGGTCATGAACCTTAATGCACGGGACCCTTTTACGATTCATTTTATTTGCACGTGACTAAATATCGATTAGTTCGACTGTGCTGCTTAATAATTGCACGAAGCAATTATTTTCGCTTCTATTCGTTGTGAATCAAGACTTCTCTTTAATTCAGTGCAATTAAATGTATCTGGAATAATTCACGAAACACGAGCAATAAGAACTCGATGAAAAAGTTTTGTCGATAAATAATTACTAATACAATACAATCTAAATTATTTTTAAAAAATTTTTAACCTATAAAAATTAACGTATTTTTTAATTTAGGAGTGATCACCGTTTCTCTCGTATTTATTTCATAGCTCAAAGTTTCATCGGTTTTTTACAATACTTACGCGACACAATGCGAACTTTAAAGTCCAAACTATTAACATTTTATTGGAAAAGCATATTTGTGAAATATCGGAAACTGCACATTTAAAATAATAATAAAAAAGTAAAATAAATTAATGTTTGTAATCTTATTTATAATAATAGTATTTAGCTAACAAGTTCTAAATCAGAATACAATAATTATACTTTAGATAGATTCTCTTTTCCCGTTTAAATAGTCGTGACTTCTCGAGAATTTTCTTCTATGCGCGTATTTTTAAAAATATATTCTTCTTATAAATGATTAAAAACTGTTAAAGAAAAATAATAATTTTTGTATAAATAATAAATAATTTTTTTTTCGTGGTATTTTATTATTCTGTTATATATACAAATATATTTTTAATGTACATCATACAAATATTATTCTACCTTATTTACGTAAGATAATTTCGTTCGCGATGTAATTAAGTTCGCGTTTAGGTTAAAAATAAATTCAACTAAATTGAAAAATTAAATTAAATTGATACTGTTTTATAGGATAAAGTTGTTGCATCAAAATGAAATTTTTGTATCCTTTAGCTTTTAATTGATATTTCACTTAACTACTTGCGAAGTATTAATTTTGATTTGTCTTTATATACTATATTGCTACTAGTCTAACTATTTTAATTAGCTTTATGAAAAGTCAGTTTTTATTACGGAGCGACAGTATTGAATTTTAAAATTCTTAGATTCTCTTATTTTAAGAATGAACAAATCATGTCCTGAAAATTTTCTTATATTTAGTATAATTCAAAAACTTTTAAATGTTTAGCAATCTTAAATTTTTCAAGAAAATTATGTTTTTTGTATTTAAAATATTTGCTTCAATTTTAGTAGAAAACATGTATCATGAAATTTCTATAACGTATTTTTTAATAATATTACGAACTTTTATTACATTTTATAGTTACAGGGTAAAAAACTTTTATGTGTTTTTATTTCTTTTTACAGTTTGTAAAATAGTTTGTAAAATAGTTTGTAAAAATAAACATAACGTTAAATACAAGAATATAATCGTAATTATTGAAGAAAATATTTTCATATTTTTTATAGGAAAACAATTTTAAAAAATTATGTATCGAATAAAATTATAAATATGTTATTTGAAAGTTGTAAGTTTATCACGAATATGTTTTTAAGATAGCATGTATACATATGAAAACGCAAAAACTCATTTTTCCAATAAAATTTACGGTCGAGAGAAAAAAAAATTTCAATATTCAACGTTGTAAAGTCGTGTGTTATCGTTAATATTTTTTCTTACATCGAAAAAAAATAATAAGGCAGTGTTTAATCGATACCGTTCTATAAAATATGATTAACCTATAAAAAAATTGAAAAAATTTATAAGTCTTGCCTAATTAAAACAAAAGGGGGTAAAACGAAAGAAAAGTATGTGGTCCTGAGAAAAAAAGTATACAAAAGTATCTAATTCCAATTGGTTCTCCTACAGTGCGTTCGTTTGTCTGGGGTGACACGAAATCGAACAGCGCGTTGCCGTGTATAATACGAAAATACATAAATTTACGCTCTCTCTTTCTCTCTCTCTCGCTCGCTTTAAAAAATGTGTACCTATTGTCAGAGCAAAAAATTTTAAATCTGGAATACGGAAGGCTCGTGGATTAAAAAATTTAATGTTTTGAAGAGTAAAGAAGTGTGAGAAAGAGACTTAGAGTGAGAGAGAGGAACGGAAAAAGATTTTCCATTGCTCTGTTGAAACGGTAAAAATGTATATTCTCGGAGGAAATATACGGCGTGAGTATTTGGTTTAAACTTTAATTTATAGATACGCATACTCACGTACGTGAGAATACACTACACTTGCATTGACGGTCGTTTACAGAGTCCCGTGCAGGCGCGCGTGCGCGTAATAAGAGAGCACTGAATTTTATTACAAATTTTATAACTTGTTCTAATAAAATTAATTAATCGTAGATTTAATAAATAATCGATAAATTATCATACGTTAAACTATAAATTAAACTCTCGCGAAAAAATTGCAGTTCAAAGCTTACGTTTAATTTGTCTACGTTCGGTCTTATTCTTTACATGTACGGATTGTTAAAAAGAAATTGCCGCTCGTGCATGCTCGATGTCTAAGTCATTGTTCTTTGACTAGTAAGTATCACGAACGTGTATTAGCCGATCCATTTTTCCGACGTTACACCACGCGCTCGATTTTAATCTAAGATACAAAAATGTAATTTACTTTTCATCGATCACGTTATATAATTGTATAAATTTTAGTCGGATCGTTTTAGCTCGCGGAGTGTGAAATCCGCCAGAAGAAACGTATTTTTCGTATCGCGAACGATTCGACCGAACCTAGGCCGAATGTAACGTGTAATATAAAATGATAAAAACGGCTGCAAGGGGGAAGACGCGTTCGCAAAAAGCAAAGAAAAGTCGAAGTCGGAGTAACACGTTGACTCAAAGATTATTCGTAAGTAGCCCTCGTAACTCGCGATATATTTATTAATATACTGTATTTAATTAGATCGGATTAGTAATGGAGATGGGATAAAAAGTGGCCCTGCACGTAAGGATATAGTACAGCTATCGGGTGCTATATAAAGAGGAGTCGCGCGACGAGGGAGATGGAAAGGAAGAGGAAGAGGGTGAGGAAGAGGGTGAGGAAGAGGGTGAGGAAGAGGGTGAGGAAGAGGGTGAGGGAGAGGGAGAGGGAGAGGGAGAGGGAGAGGGAGAGAGAGAGAGGCAACCTGCGCGACCGGATTGAGAGTCCCTGCTCCCCTTCCCACCCCTCGCGTTCTCTCATTCTTATCCAGCTCCTCCGTATTTTTTTACTCATCTTTCTTCTCCTCGAGCCATCTCGCTTATATACGACTATACGTATACAACTATACGGACTTTTATCCGAGACTCTCGAGAGAATCTGCGCGCGGCTCTCCCTTCTCACCGGTTTCTCGTACTCCCGTGCGTTCGCTCCTCTGCCCCTGAGTCTTCGCCGCCTCTCCGCGTCTTCTTTGAGGCAGCGGTGGCCTCACTCGCCGCTGCCCTCCCTCGGCTCGCGACGAATCGCCCCGGTGCCGTTCCCAGGTGGAGTAGTAATGGGCCGGCTCTCCCTCTCTCTCTCCATCTCTCTCTCCATCTCCCTCCTTCCCTCCCTCCCTATCTTTCTCTCTCTCTCTCTCTCTCTCTCTCTCTCTCTCTCTCTTTCCTTCTACCACTCGCGAAAAATGCAGACGCAAGGAGACAAGAGGGAGAGAGGTTGAAACGTTTGCGAACGCCCGGGCAAATCAAACGAAAAGAAAAAGAAAGAGAGAGACATCGGCAATATGGGAACGAGGAGGAATGCCAATTTCTCCTTCTCCTTCCTCTTTTTTGTTCGGTCGAGGACGAAAGTCTCAGCCACTTTTTCCAGGAGCCCTCGCGCAAAGGCGTTCGAGCCGTTGCGCTTCCTTCCGGTGTCCTCGCGCCGCTAGAAAACATCGATCCGCCGAAGCGTCGCGAGGGGAGCCTCCGTTACGAGAAGCCACGAGGAAAATAAGAAAAAAAATATAAGGGGAAAACAGAAAGTTCTCGTCCGAAACGAGAACAACGTGAAACACCGCGCGTATACACCTCGTATCTCCTCGAATATACAAATGACGCGCGAGAGAAACGACGGGGGCAGAGTAACAGAAACGGGGACAAATCGTCGAGGCGACGGTAATCTAGCGGTATATCGGGCGATTACGGTAACGCCATCGACGAGAGGCCGCCGCTCGGCTGCTTTTGGATCGGCTCGGCTCTCCCCTCCTGCCGGTGCCACTGGCTTTTGGCGCCGATCCAATTCTGGGATTCCCTCTGTCCTTGTCGCCGCCGAGATTCGCGCGCTCCTCCTCGGCCTTTCGAATCCCCGGTCGCGTCCTCGTTACCCGTCAGGCCGCAGTCCTTGCGCGACCTGGCTATTACAGCGAACCGCTCTTCGATGGTTCTTTCGAGCTTTCCGTCCTCGCTCGGAGCGTTGGAATCTTACTCTCCGGTAAAGGTCTTTCGCGGACCTACTCCAAAGACACCGGTGTTTCCTTCGCTTTCGACGACTCTCGCTCGTAGATTTTTGTTTCCATTAGAAATCGACCGCGATCCTTACCAAAGATCTTTTCGCTCTTTTCGCTCTTTCCGCTCTTTTCCCACTTTTCCCACTTTTCCCAATATCAAATTTATCGGTGATGCCTTTGACTATAAAAATGCTAATGACTCGACGAATTTGGAACTTACGTTCGACGTTAGGCTTAACTCGACGCTCCTAATTGATAATTGTTATTTTCTGCTTTTTATTAGAGATAATTTATATGTGCGTTATGTTTTTCCATTCCTCGTCGTAGCCTTGTAATTCTTTTCAAACGTTTATCCTCCTGATTAAATTACTAAATTCATATTTTATTTCTGGCATTTTCCTTGAATTTTATACGCAAGAATCATTAGCTAATTATAAAATTGATGGTTTACAACGACGATTACGGTTCTACGAGCTTCGATTCAAAAAGTAATAAAGATAAATTAAGTCGTTGGTTCCTCATGAATATAGATTAATTTAGAATTTTATACCGCGTGTAAAAAATTCCAAAAATTTTTCCGAATTAAATCCACCTACGCTCCAAGGCAAGGCAAAATCTTCGAACTTGAAACAATCGATCGAAAAGACAGCTTTTCCGATTTCAGCGATCTCTGTAATCGATATCTCGTAAAGAATATTTTAGTGGGCCCATTCCTCTATTATGTATTTCACGGCAGTGCGCTGACTAAAATTTAAAAATGGAATCGTATTTTGGAAATCTGATCGTTACGCGCACCTTTAATTTTGCTTTCATCGATTGCACAAATTCTATAATCGCTCGTTATTATTTAAAAAAATAATTACAATTGGTATATCATTGAATCGATTTTCTCTACTATAAAATATATTACATATATATTTTTCTTTTTCTTTTGAGAATTTATCGTTTTTTCGCTCGTTGAGAAATAATAGATATTTTCGTAAGATTTAACCGCGTACATAGATCCTGGAGTTACGAGTATACTTTTTCTTCTTTATTTTTAAAGTTATACAAACTTCTTATAAACCGAATACTTACGTATTCCTGCTAACAAATACGTTATTACCGTGTTGCGATGATTATCGAAAAAAATTTATTCGCGATTATTATCAAGGAATTAAAAATGTAAATAATAAACGCTAGTTTCCTCTTAATCTCTTACAAACTGCTTTCTATATTTTTAATTATATTGTTTGTACGAATTAAAAATTTTCGATAAAAAATTTTAATTTAAATGTATATAAACGTATATAAATATATTTAAAAAACTCTTTTAAAAACTTAATAAAATTTAAATAATTTATTAAAATCTGTTTGGAATAGAAAATTAATATTATACAAATTATTTTTACGTACATTTTAAACGATAATACATTTTTATATTTAAATAATTCTCGTAGAAAAAAGCTAAGTTTATTTAACTTTTAATCAGCGACCCGAAGCGATCCAGGAAATAATACGCGAGTTCAGTAGAATCAGAATTTTTAAAGTAATCACCAAGCAAACGATTAATGTTATAACTATAATTGAGAATTTAATATCAGTAATTGGTAAAAGTTAAAAGTTTAGGTATAAGCTAAAAGTTAATTGTACATCGTATCGTGTCGTGTCGTATCTTACTAGTAAAAAATAAAAGTGCATTTTGAAAAATATAGACCAACGTTTGGCTTAAAGGGTTAAAAAATAAATGGATCAAAATTCGAAAGAAATGAGATTTCTTCCGTCCAGAAAGAAAGGCTCGTTCGACGATCAAAGAAATTGTATTCGATTCGAAACATAATTTTCCTTTATGCAGTTGACTGTATCGACTTAAGAAAGGAACGTATACCTGTACGAGTATATCCCAGCGTATGTATCCCACACGCGCATAACACGTTACCTTTCAGGAAATTATCAATAAAAAAAAAAGGAAAGGAGAAAAAACGGCAAGAGTATCACAATGCCCGACTATCTAAAACTCCATAAATATATCATGACTTGGCATACACGTGTTAAACCGACAGCAATTAAGGTGTCATAGAACAAAACTGACAGGATCCTGTTCGCGAGCAATAGACAGATAGTTGGTCGCTTAGTCTGCGCAAAACAAAAGAGTTTTCTCGGTAGGTTAATCGCACACGCGTGTCTTAAAATGCAAAATATAAATACAACTCGGAATACCGATGGAGAAAATCAGGGCTAGGATATAATTGATAAGACCCTTTCCTAATTAGAACGCGGTTGACAATCGGAATTGCCGATAATGTCATTGAGCTCAAAGCTGCGGGAATACGGATAAGAATCGCGGGTTACGAACGCGCAATATACGGCTCGGGGCCTTTCTATTTAATAACGAGCTTTCACGATTTGTCGCACGCCAGCGCGTAATCGAAAGACAAGGTTCAGTTGTCGAGACGAGGAGTCAGGATCGAACCTCAAAAATCTTTTAGACTTCGTTCGCTATGTCTTTGCCTTCGGATTTTTTTTTTTTTGATTTTTGTGTTTGGATTTTTGTGTCGTTGCGTGGCAAAATCGTAAAACCGTTTACTTTTGCATTTTAACCTGTATTTTAAACTTAACCCGAGTTGGAGCGAACGAAAGCCCCACCGTGTTCGTATATTAAACGCTCGTTCGGTGCGTACGACAAAAAAGACCCTCTGTAATTATAAACCGAATTAAATAAAAAATACGTATATGACTTTTTAAAAAGGCATTTATGCGCCACCAACTCTAATTATAAAATCATTATCGAGTCTAGATAGTTAGAGAGTTTAATACACAGCGCATGTTTTATGACTTGACACAGTCACTTACGTAATCGGCTATTTATTTTCCACAAGTACGTTCCACGAGGATGATCTAAGAAATTCTTGCGCACGTTATTGCTTGCAAAACGGTGAAATTCAGGATTAATGGGGAACTTTTATGTAAATAGACGTACAGGCATTAACGCGTTCTTTCAACTTTTTTCATAAAAATAATACGGCAATGTCATAACGAATAAAAAAATTATTTCAGAGGAGCCGTTTCTCACGGTTATAAGAGTAAAAGTTGACAATTTATGGTTGTAAGAAACATTATCGCGTCCGAGTAATGAGACTTTTTTTTAAGAAACCGAGAGAATGGTAAATACTTTAAATATCATTTCGCAGTCATTTTTACCGTTAATGCTTTTAGAACTTTCACAAGAAAATTGAATGTGCGTGTTAATTCCGAAAGTAGATGATGTATTTGACCGATCAACGTATCTTTAAACGAATATAAATTATTAATTCTACATACAGCTTATAGGTAATATTTCCGAAAAGAAAATAATTTTATTTTATAAAAGGTTGAACAATATTGACTGAATTTCGATGCAGTAAAAACGTCGATGCGTAAACGTCCGCAATTTTCTTTTGTAAATAAAAATTTACAGGAATTTATAAAAAAAAAACGAAGCGGTTTTACGTTTTTGTTTTAATTATATATATATATATATATATATATATATATATATATATATATTCGAATGACGGAAGATCGATTTGGCGAGTTACAAGCACTGTTGCAAAAACTTGAAAACATTGCTCTCTACGTAGATTCGATGTAATTTTTGAGCTAGAGAAATTAATTCGGACTTAACTGGGGGTACACGACTACACAGCTGAACAATCCCGATAATCGATAAAGTCCGTCGAAAAAAAAAATTAAAATCCGAGCCAAAGCAGCTGCGCATTGCGTAAATAATTTCGAAGGAGCGTTAGGAAAGGCATATCGACAAAACGAGAACGAATGACCGACGCAAAGCTTTAAGGACCGAAAGATAGAGTTAATAAAGGAAGGAGAGCTGATTCATAACCTCGGTTCGGTGGCAGGAGCCATACGACTGTTGCGACCGCAGCGGCAACTATGCGGAGATAAAAGGCACATGCCCCGACTCTTTTTCGCTCGGACCCGCGATACGCCTCGGGTACAGTACCGACGAGTACCGGTGAGTATCGGCGATTCGCAGCGAGTACTGGCCGCAACTCGTGGGCGCTTAATCGCGGTACATTGTTACCCTTGCGCAACGATCGGTGACGGCCGATTTTTATCGGCAGCTCGCGCTCGCGCTGTCGCCGATGTCGCCGATGCCGCCGATGCCGCCGATGCCGCCGATGCCGCCGATGCCAACGATGCCAACGATGCCATCGATACCGCCGATACCGCCGACGCCGCCGACGCCTTGGCTTTCCTTCTTTCTCGGCACTCGACGACTTTTCCAAAACTTTTTCTTTGCCATCTTTCACCTTCTTTCCGAGTCGCGGATGAGGAAGCCTCTACTGTTACGCAACACGGGACTTGACCTTTTCAGCCGACGAAGCGGACTTTCTTGGCCGGATGAATGTACTTCGTTCATTCACTGGTTTCTTTAGCGACTATTATTATTACCTTCTTCCTTGAAATATCTTTTAATTATAAAGGCTAGAAATTATGTCCTCGGTATGGGTTAAATTTTACTAAAACTTTTTTTCAAACAGAATTTATATCACGAAGATATGTAAATTCAAAGTAAAATAATTCGTTCCTCTACTTTATTTGTACTTTAGAAGAGCGAAATTTAATCGTAGCAAAAATTCTCGCTATGATTATTTGAATTTTGTGTATTCGAATCAAGATGCAGCCTAACCATAATAACAACTGAGCACACGGGTTTTTCGATATGCCCAATTATTAGTAGAGTTATAATGTGTACAATGGTGCCATTAGTTTGAATCTACGTTGATCAATATTATCGTGTTAACGTACTTCTTCTTAATTTTAAATTATACGCAACTTAAAGATTGACGATCATCGTGGGTCATAGATATTTATAAAAAAATATAAATAACGGTATACTACGTCTATGATATGTACTTATTATACAATAAAATCTCACATACGGTAACTACACTGATAAATTGTGAAAATCTTAAAATTTCAAGTATTTTAATTTTTTTTTATTTAAAATAATATTTTTAAATCAAAAGCGCGTTACGTACTAATGAATAATGACCTACATTAAATAAAATATTAAACTATAAATAATTTATGATATTCATTTTTTTATAAATGATTGTCGTTTAAATTTTCATAATAGAAACTCGATGATTTTGAAAATTTTTTTATTTATATAGTTATTAAACTGATAAATTTTTAGAATATATGTATTTTTAAACAATCTTTCTTTTGGTAAAATCAAAATCAAATTTGACTTAAATTATGAAAAATGAAATTAACGTCTCGTTTCAAAATTGTATTTACTCTTCTACTTAGATAGCTTTTGCCTTATCTTTTAACCAGAGTGCAAGTGTGCAACATTTGTATCGGCAACGTTATTTTCTTGATGTAAAAAATATACTAACGTTGTTGTAGCTTTGTTATTTAAGTACATTTGTTTTACTAAATTTTATATATAAGAAAATATATATTTTGTTCTAATATTAATTTTAATGTGGTATTAAATCAATTTTTAGGTCTGTATTATAAAAGAAATTTTTATACACCTCGCAATACAAAAATATTTTAAAAGTTTAAATATTTAAACAATTATTCGATACCAATATGTTTTCTTTTTGGATTCGAATAAAAATTTGGATCGTTTCAAATAAATTTTCAAGTCTACACTATTTAAATAGAAAAAAGTAAACAGGAAATGCTTTTATATTGATTAATGAAAACATTAAAATTTTATTCCATTTGCCTTTTGATTATATCTAAGTAATATTTAAATTGATAGAACATAAATGAGGTTATTATTTCGTTACGTCAAATTCCAATTTACAAAAAAAGTTACAAAAATATCAAACTGAATTAATTTATTAACATTTTTATCCATTTCTTAATATGTATTAAAAGATTAAAAATATTTATAATCTAGGCTTTAGTAAAAAATTTTAAAGAATTAAAATGTTAGTTATTCCTAATCAAGACTCAATGTAATCAATTAACTCTTAGATTAAATTTCAGAGTAACCTTAGGTGATTGGTTGCCAGATAAATAGTAGATACTCAGTTCGATTTTCATTAAGAAACTAGTTACAATTAGTATTAATCGGAGTACATAAGAAAAACGTTATCAATACATTGACATAATATCAATTTTCCATCAGTCCCTTCACGTATCTCAAAAATCTACTTCAAAATCAATTATACAATACCAGGAGATCTAATTGATATAACCAGTACATTGATTTATTTTCATACCTCTACACATGGTCGATCAAAAAGTTAAACAAAAAAAATTAAGAAGTATATTATCGAAACGACATTGATGATTCAGAAGGGGAGAGAATTAGCAACCGGTTTTCAGTATCGTCATAGTTGTATACCCGCAGACAATCGTTGAAAGCTCAGCAGCAAGATCCTTGAGCCACAGTTAGAACTTGGCGACTTATGTATACTGCTGAAACTTTTCTTTTTCTTGATGTACCGACGTACAGTGAACAACGATAACCACACCTATAACTTCGTGTGTGACCATACACGCAGATATTAGATTACTCACTTCTTTCGTATCTCTTTTTAACTACAGGACGTTCGCAAATTACATTATAGATTGAAGAGTGTCGAAGACGGGTTCTACGATATACCAAAGCTGTGGTTTAAGATTCATTATGCACATTATACATACATACATGCGTGTGCGTGTGCGTGTGCGTGTGCGTGCGCGTGTGCGTGTGCGTGTAATGTGCCTAATCTTTCAGCGAATGAAATTTCATTCCAAGAATTATAAGAATATTTCAAATGACTCCTCATTTTATTCGGTTTGGATTTTTAATATTATTTCTAATCATATCTATTAATAACACAGCCAGTATAGGATAATAATTTAATCTAATACCCAATCGTGATACGATAGTTTTAAAAAATGACTAAAAACATACAATCAAGTCTTTTTGATATTTTATATATAAAATTCAGAATTTAATTATCATAAAAATTAACGTTAGAATAATAATTGAAATACAACGCTACAATTTTAATTTTTAAAGCATTTGTCTTCGCTCTTTATAAACAGTAAGTTTATGTAGTAGTGAACACTCAACAATAAAGTTGGTAGTTAAGGAGATCACATAAACTGAATCGAAATAAATACGAAACATCTTTTTAAATGTCCATCACCCATAGGTATTTCTAAAAATAAAAAAATTATATTGGTGAAGGCGATGAAAAGAATAGTAATAAAATAAATTTTTAAGAGGTTAGATGAATAATAAACTTGATCGTGATGCTTGTACAATAGAAATAACTCGTTACGAGTGCCAGATCATCCGTACATATGTGAACTAAAATAATAATAACACCATTGCGGGTGTTTATGGCTTCACACTTCTGAGTACAGGCAATGCAAAATGTGCTACCGAGTGAACGGTGAAGGAAACTGCTGATGACAAGAGTCGTGTTAGACCGCTGTACCAATGACTCGGTAGCTTTAAATTTTTAAATAAATAAAAATCTTTTTTAATTAACAGATTTTTTTATATAATTATCGTTGATTACCGTTTTTGCTTAAGTTTAAAGTTACTTTTCGAATATATTTAAATTGAAATTTGTTCCGTTTCTATTCTGTGATTTTAAAATAATATATTAAATATTTAAATATTTGTTATTAAGTTTTTTATATACAAGCAATCATTTTCACGATAATTACTAGTCAAATTAAAGTTTTTAGTATTTAATTAAGTTTGATCATATTTTGAAGAACGTAATTGTGAAAAAAGTTTTTTCATAAACAGAAGAACGTTTTACAATATTCATCTATGAATAATAATTATTTCATTAATTTTTACAATAACTTAAATTTAACAGACAATTAGAAAGATATAAAATAAATAAAATCTATCCGTAAGTTAGCTTGAAAATTATAACTGAAATTTGAAAAAGTTGATTAAGAAAAGAACGTACCAATTTAAATTAATTGGTCAATTTCCATATTGTAAGGAAATAGATGTCTTCAAAATTAATTACCGTTAGAAATATAATATATGTATTTTATTTTCATTATACAGATTAACATAAGTTTTCATCTTTTATTATTTTATTTAGCTGCTCAACCATGGTACTTTTCTCTTATATTTTAATTAATCAAAAATAGATCTCATTTTCTTAACTTTATAATAAAAATACTTTTTTTATCGTACAAAAATTAAAAATTTTATCATTATCGATTTCCGAGGTAGGTATGACATTGTAAAAGAAAACATCCTTAATTTCTTGAGTAAATTGTTTAAAATGCTGTAAAATAACATTATTTTACTCGATCTAGCGTTTCTTGGAAACTCAAAATAGTTCCCTTTTAGAAAATTCTAATGGGAAATTTTAGTAAAAAGCTCTTTGTTTCGCACAATTGTCGAATGTCGTTTGGGTCACAGCAAACAAGATATTCGACGTACGTTTTTCCACGTGGTTTCATGACTTCGCTCGTCCTTTCGACGGTCTTTTATTTTCTTCTTCGTTTCTTCTAGTCACCTCTTTCCTCCTCTCCGTGCCTATCTCTCGGTATTTCTATCTTTCTTTCACGTTTACTTACTTGGCCCGTCCTGACACGACTTAACCTAACGAATGATCGTATACGGTGCGAAGCATGTAACTGTACTTTGCTCGCTTTATCTGCCTCTTTTTACTTCTCTCTTTCTTTCTATGTCTGTGTATTTCTCTCTCTCTCTCTCTCTTCCCACTCCCACTCTTGTTTATTCCGGATTTCTCTTCATAAGTTTGTAACGTTGCATACTTTGCTTAACACATTGAAAGAAATATACTATAGTTACAAAATATTTGAACGGTTAATGTAAGCTTTGACTTGAGTAATATTTGTGGTTAATATATTCCTTAATTATTGTAATGATTTAAAATATTTATCCTCTTGTGCGATTTTATATATTTAATTACAAGTTATTTTATATAATATATATTGCTTCTAAACATTTAAAATTTCTCCATGCTCCATTCGGTATATAATTACGAAATTGTATACATATTTTTAATCCAAAATATTACTATAATAAATTTAATGAACTATCCATAAATTTCACGTAAAAGAAAATAGAAAATATATTTAAAACGACTCATAAAAGCAAATGACTTTTATTAATAATCGGTATTATTTATACATTTATTATTATTATAATTAATAAATAAATATTTATACATTTTTTCTTTAATTTATGACGTTAATATTACCCATTATAATACAACTAAATATTATAAAAATAAATTGAATTATATTTTTAATCTTCGTGACTTATACATCATTCTATAAGAACAACTTTTATTAGCGAATAAGAATAAAGACAAGATAAAAAGAAGTATTGCAGAAAAGTATGCAATTTACGTCATGATCTACGAAGAACTTGCATACAATAGATATATTATTACAACATATTCATCTATAAAATAAATATATTGTGATATTCAGAAGCGAATGATACAATAATACAATATTTATTAATATAGGTAATAATTTATATGCTCGAAGATTTGAAAGATATATTTTGCAGATTAAAATAATCGAGCAATTAAATTGATTATTGCTGAACACTGTAATTAAATTGTAAGATAAATTAATTTCTACCCTTTTACCCATCTATGAATTCTAAGGATGATAAACGTTCTCATAGAAATATTCCGAAAATTAATATAAAAAATAGTGTTCAATAAAGAATTTAAAAAACACCAAAGTTACTAATAGCGACAATAAAAACTATCGCTGCAATTACGTTGAAATAATCGGAAACTTCTATTTTTAATTATAGACATTATAGTATTTCGTTCAACGCAAAAAAAGATTCAATTCGTAAATCCTCTTTACAGGTTAATAGTTACAAAAAGAATACAAGTTTACGATTATACGCGTTAATAGTCAATTCTAAAATATTAAGAAAAAACAGGTAGTTAAAGAGATAGGTAACTCGTTATTTTTGTAAAACAAAATAAACAATCCTTATAGAAAATTTCGACACTGAAGTTGGTACATGCAAAATATTGTAGATAAAAATTCGCCGATTTAAAAATGCCACTAAAGTACATCGAGGACATCTCCGCAGTTTCCTCCGCAGCCCACGCGGTTTGTCCGTTCTCTCTCTCTCTCTCTCTCTCGCGTTGCAACGTTCAAGCGGTAGCAGCGTACTGCGATGATGCCGATGCCGACGTCGACGCCGATGCCAACAACGACGACGACGACGACGACGACGACGACGACGACGACGACGACGACCACGACGACCACGATGACGACGACCTTCTGCGTCCGAGTCGTTCCTCCCTCCCTCCTCTACCGATCTCCCAGTCCTCGCCGCGTCCTGTCGCCTTCAATTTTCTAGCCTCGCGTCGCGACGTTTTACCGTTCCGGAGGCTCTCGACTCTCGGGTCTCGCTTCCGCGCCGCTTTGAACTCGAGGCCACTGTCCGGGAGAGGGAATACGATCGAGCGACAGAGGAGAGGAGGTTTCACGATCACAGCGAGCTTCGTTGAACACACGGCCGGACTCGCGAGCCTCGATCGCAACGAGCTTCTGCAATCTAATTTTCGAACGCGGATTTTCTTTTTACTTCTCTCTTTATTTTCATATTTTTCGCTCCTGCTCGGGTGAACGTTTTATAATTGGGTGTTTGCCGTCCTAAGAACTCTCTCTCATCTTTTGTTTTGACAGGCGTTGAAATTAAAGTTATATGAAGACTAGGGAAAAGATTTGTTTACTATATACACGTTTGCAATTACTTAGAAAATTGACAGGCCTTTATCCGTTTCTTTAGCTAACGAAATGCTCGAGAATGAATAAGCCAACAGTTTAGAGGTGCCAATCGATTCATCCACCTAAATTAGTTGCATCGCTTAATTTTTATTCATCTTTGCCGATGATGGTACGATCTGATATTTTATCCTGGAATTTCAATCTTATTCAATTATTTAACTAAAATTTGCTACGTATATTTTCAATTTTCTACGAATACGCATTTCATTATGAAATAACAAATAAGACTTAATTCAATATTTTGATTTAATTTCTTAACGATACAAGTTTCAATATTTTAATTTCTCTTTAATATAAATATTTTTTATTTTTGTTGCAGGTAAGCCATTTTGTCTCTCGTACGTATTTATTTTCTCATCTTGATCAAGTTCTTGGTGATTTCTTCCATTACATTTCATGTGAGTTAAATATATACTGAAACTTATCATTTGTATTAATTAAATACTGTTCTCGCATTGAAAATAATTTTAATAGAAAACGATATTGATTACTGCAACGTAAGTCGAAGGTTCCCAAGTCATTCCCTCTTGACCAAACTAATGTTTAAACCTAATTAAAAAGAAGATAACTATTTGCAACTAAAATAGAGCATTAAAAAATGAATAATATTTCACTATTTAAGTT
Organism: Dolichoris vasculosae; assembly: GCA_018907195.1. Classification (NCBI taxonomy): domain Eukaryota; kingdom Metazoa; phylum Arthropoda; class Insecta; order Hymenoptera; family Agaonidae; genus Dolichoris; species Dolichoris vasculosae. The sequence continues at coordinate 479,999 of JACCHY010000005.1, read as the reverse complement.
ATTATCAAATGAAAATCATTTATCTTCTAGCAATGCTCCTTATAATAATACAGTTTTATGCGTATTAAAATTTGTTTCTAATATCTGCGAAATTTAGTAAAATAATTTATCTTGAGGTCTACCGAATAATAAAAATAATATCACTTTAAAAATTAGCGCTGTAAAATGAAAAAAGCATACTACATTAAACGTAGCTTTTGCTCATTTACCTTTTACTTATCCGTGCACTTCATAACTAATGTACGTGTAGATCTCGTTACACATGACTCCGATGAATAAAGTTCATTGTGGTGTGCTGCAGTATAATTCTTAACCAAGGTCAGTACAATACAGTCTGATTGCTAGCATTTAATGGCTTTTGAGCGCGGCATTTATCCAACTCCAGGCAAGTCTCCTCGTCAAGAGAAAAAGAAACTATCGCCGCAAGCAACCGTTCCGGTACATACGCGTGTTTTATAAGTCGGTGGATGGAAGAGCCAAAAACCACATGTGGCTTTACACTATACGAGCGGAAACTTTGAAATTCCATAGCGCGCTTCCAAGGTGTGCGACAACTCGGAAACTACCTTTACGACAAAAGAAGGAGAAAGATCACTGCGAAGTAAAACACTTTAGCACCTTAGATAAGATTGTTGGTCAAATTAAAATCGATAGTTTAGTAAATATATTTACCAATGGACTGAAAATGAAGAACTTGACGCAAAGCATCGAAATATGAACACAAATTATATTGAAGTGTTCCTTTGAATTCATCACTTGGGAAGTTTTCTGAATCCTGTAATTTAAAACTTTATATCCTAATTGTGTAAATATTCGGATATTCAAATTGGTTAATTTCTCTATATCGAATATATATTTTTTTTTTAAACAAATATAAATCGTGCTTTAAAAAATTTTGTTATGTACGTTTGAAAAATTAAACATTTATAATAAATGTAAGCCAAATATAATAGTAAATAATACTGGTCTATAATAACACATTTTATACAAAAAACTATGCATTGTTTGTCTAATAAGCAAAAACTGTATTAATAAAAAGAACATAAAACACTGTTAAATGCACTATCTATTTGTGTGGGTTTCTATGCACTCGTGTATAAATGAATCGATATATCGTTAATTCATATTTTCGAACTATTTCTTAGTAATACATCGAATACATTAAATTAAATTAAAACATTTTAAGCTTATTCAAAATTTAAGAACAATATGAATATCTTACTTTATAAGTTTATATAAATACTTTAAGTAAGAATTTAATATTCTGAAGTAATAAATACAATATAGTAATATCTTTAAATCAAGCAAATCGTCTGAAGTAACAAGAAAATTTTACCTGTTCGGGTAAGCAAAATAAATTTCTTCCTTTGATTTTCAAAACATTACATAGGTCGTAATGATAAATTTTTATAAGTGTAAAAGTAAGTTGTAATAATAAATTGTAATTTCATTACAAAAAAAATTTTTTATTTCAATTATCGAATAAAATACTAAACTTGAAAATTAAGTAGAAATATTAAATAGAATCTATTAAGTATACACTGATATTTAATTAATAAATTTATGATTTTATAAGGATATTGTATTGAATTAATAATTAAGATTAAAATTAATCAATTAAAAAGTTTAGTAAATCATATTTAAAAAATATTTACAAATTTCAATTCATAAATATGAAATTTATTCAATACAACGATGCAATAAACTAATATTGGATTCAATGCAGATAAATATTTTATTTGTTTTCAAATAATACAATATCTCTGTTTACAAAAGTAACACTAGATTAATTACCATTTTAAACTCAAACTCATTTTATAATTAAATTTTAATGTTTCATTTGAAAATTAAAAAATTAAATTAAAAAGGTTCTGTTAAGAGTAGGTATATAAACAAAATTATTAATTAACAGAATATAAATAAAATATTAAATTTCTCTATATCATAATTAAAATTAAATTGATTATAAAAACATTCATAGTTTTATTATAAAAGATCATTAAAGTTAATAGCAGTAATTAATTTATACGAGTTAAATCTTATAAACAGATCTTTAACGATTAGAAAGAATTCAAATTTAGTTAAATTTTTTAAAACCATACAAGCATATAATATAATCATTCCATTTTTTATTTGTTTCTTCAATATTCAACCTTATAATCCAAATATAAATATGTTTACTTATTTTCATATACGATATATAAATTAATAAATTGAATAAAAAAGAAGTTCAAATTTAAGTATATACTAAAATTTTATTTAACTTAAATTATAAATGCAATTATTACCCATGTTGAATACATTCATAATTATTAAATAAGAAGTTCAATCTATTTTTAAAAATTCTATTTAATTTATGATATTTTCTATACAATAAAATTTTATTGGGCAATATTTGATCATTTATCATAGATAATTTAAACAAACTAAAGTACATTTTTCATTCATACTAGAAATCTAAAATTTATGATAAAATTTTAATCAAATCAAACATTCTCTTACCTTAATTTTTATTTATAATAGATCTTTATATCATTTTTATAAAACCAACGAATTCTTTAAAAATGAATTTGAATTAAAAATATATTTCAGAAAAATAGTACAGTAGGGAATATAAATTCTGCAATGAAAATGAATAAATTTAAATAAATTTATCTATGAATTTTTTAATAATACTTTTATATAATATAATAATTATTATCTATTGATAAAGTTAACGTTACAAGTTGTCATGAAAAAAGAAAGTTATTTACATAATGATGTCTGCATATGTATGTATAAAAGAAAAAATGAGATTAAACTAACATAATGTTAATATTATTAGAAATAGATGAATTAGGAAGAAATAAATATTTTGATAATAAGTTTAAACAATAAACAAGGTTATATAAAAAGTTTAGACATAAAATAAGATATAGATATTTGAACATCGAATATAAAAAGAAAGAATGTCAATTCAATAGATTGGTGGTATTTTAAAAAAATTAATATTTTTCTTTGATAATGAATATGAATAAATTTTAAATGAAAGGATAAAAATAAGTACAAAAGTAAAAAAATTTGTAAATTCTTAGGAAAGTAAATATTATAATGATTGACATTAAATAAGAAGAAGGGAAGGCGAAAGTAATATAGTCACGTAATGAGTAACCCTTATTAGGATAACAATTTTTTCAATATAAACAATAGTGATTGACGAAGAAGATGAAATAAGATGAAATAAGTCGTAGAGCGATTAATGTCATCATTTTTAATAATGTAGTAGTATCGCAGAAATATTTAAAATTAAATATTTAAAAAAATTTGAAATATCTATTGTTATAGGAAACTTGGTTAGAAAGTAAAGGGAAAACTGCGTTTATGAATAGAGTCGAGAAAGGTTACACGTTTAAAGTGAAAGCTGCGATAAAATAAGAATAAGCGAAGGGTAAGTAACTATAAGAGTCATATGAGATTAAAGGGAAAAAATTCAAAGCAAAAAGAACGAAAATATTATTAAATGTAAGGAAGAATAAGACAAAATTAAAGAACGATTATGCATAAATAGAAAAACAGAATTAAAATAAATAATAACCATTATAATGCTGAAGCAGTAAATAAAAGAATACGTAGCAAATAAGAATAGCAATATAAAATAAATAAAAATATATACTTTTTTTTATTAACAAGAAGTAATAAAATAAAAATTATTTTAATAATATGTGTAAAGAGATTAAAAATACATAAGAGTTATAAGTCACTTCTGATTTTGTTTCTTACCTAAATATACAAGTAAAGTTTAAATTTTTGTAATCTGAAACCGATCTTAGCTCTTAAATGTTAATTTTCGCATAAAAAACAATAAACGATTAATAATATTTAGTTAGTAATATAAAAAATAATATATTGAATTATATATCAATTAAGTTTTTATTATTATTATGTATAAATAATAAGATTAAATAATATAAACTATTAGTCATTTAAAACCTTCAACAGTATAATTGAAATAAACATTTAGTTATGTGTATTTGAAATATTTATAATTATATATTAGTATGCTTTTTAAAGAATTCATTATTATTTTAAATAGAAATTATGAACCATTAAAAAATGTGTAAGCAATTCTTAAACAAATGTATTAGAATGAAATAAAAACAATGCTATACGATCAATTTAAAGCAAAACAAAAAATACACATCTTTTGTATTTTTTTTATCTACAAACACGAAAGATAATACAAGGGTTAAAAATTACAAACTATAAGACGGTACTACTGTGTATCACATGTAAAATCAGTACAAATACATGTACTTGAGTAGAAGTACCCTCCAATTTATATGTTACAAGTATGTGTGTGTATACATTGGCTAGTTTATGTTTTACGCTTTTATATTACTCTATCTTCTTAACCATGGGCTCTATTCTCCACTTTATCTCTAAAACGTCTCGATTTATCTGTCAACGCTTAACATAGATAACTGTCTTTTTATTCTTTTTTACAAACAGACACGCATATACACACATATGCGCACGCAGCCATATGCATGCATATTTGCCATTTCTTTTCGTTTAACGTAATATATTCTTGAATATATTCTTAGCCATTGTCAATTTTCTTAGGCGCAATTCAACTGCCGGTACAGAGTTGCTCGGTAATTCATACCTGATACGATCGATCGTGGATCTTTATTTCTTCACCCCCTCTCTCTAAATATATATTTGCATAAATTTGTTCGATATTTTATTTATTTAAAAATGCAAAATTTAATAGTATATAATTTATAAAATTAAAACTGACTGATATGTCCATGATTTTCAATAAAAAAAATCTTAAATTCTTTAAAGACTTTTAATACTTTTTATTTTTTATTTTCAATTATAAATTTTGTAATATTTTACTTGAGAAAATATTTCTTAAAAAAATAACTATTTTCTTTACCTTATTTTAATTTAATAAAATTATCGAGTAATGTTTTATCATGAATTTTATAATATATCATCCTTTTTTATTCTACTCTTACTTTTATTACATATTTTTATTTATGTTTAGGTAAATAATTAATTGTACAATTCAATAATTTTTTTATCATAACAAATGCTTTTCTTTTTCTTTGTTCTTATAGATAAGTATCAATCGAAACATAATTAAACTATTAGTTTATTATTTTTTTATTCTAATTTTTTCATTATTCTTTTTCATTGTGTTTATGACTAGTCTCAATCATAATACAACGACATTAGATAAACTATAAAAAATTATCATTTTTAAAAATATACACATAATTTATGTATATAAAAAAAATTATAAGCTTTCCATCTCAAATTATAGATATTTTTATTTAGTACCGTAATTTGCTTTTTTGTGCTGTCTAAATTAATATCTTAAGAAATTTTCTTACCGTTTATTAGATATAAAATCGTTTAAAAAGAATTAACGTTAGATGCAAATAAATAGTCTGTATTATTTCTAGTAATATTATTTTATGTTTTCATTATATTTATGATCTTTCTAAATCATAATTATTCTTTAAAATATTTAATTGGAAAATTTAATATCAATAACAACTAAACTATAATAAATATAAGCGATTTAATGGAAAACACTTTCAAAGTCACTTATTTAATAATTATATACAAATATAATAATTAGTCATCAAGGATTTTTCCTTAATAACGTATTACATGAAAGCATGTAGAAGGTTTTTAGTACGCAAGTGCAATACTTGGAATAAAATATAGATCATAATAGATCTAATATTATTTTCAGAAAATAAACATTTATCCATCTTCTCTTATCAACGCAAAAATTACCGTACATCAACTATTATTCTTTTTCGCTTTTCCAATGCTTATTCCCGCTTTTTTCTCTTATTTCTATCTATCCATCCATCTATCTTTTCTACTTCGTGAATAACTGAACGCGCACAAGAAAGAAAAGAATTTATTACCGCGATATAGGCAGTACGTTACGAGTGAAACATTGCATAAGCCTTCGCGCGATGCCCTTTGAGCCTTCACTCTGTAAGTGGATCGAGCGTTGTAGCGACTGTACGGTGGAATCGAGAAAAAAGAGGACTGTGCACTGCAATATAGGAGATTTCTTGCGGCACATTGTTTTACCTACTATGGACAATGGATACTGGATTTGTGTGCGTGCGGATTTGCCTGTGTATTTACGTGTGTAAACGCGCGTGCGCGTGTGTGTCTTGATCGATTTGCATAGTGGAAGCAATTCGTTTCGCTTTGCGCGTATTTTATATTAATTAATTTATAAAACATACGTAAGAATAAACGTTCAAGACCGTAGGTAAATATAATTTTCAAACCTTGGACGTAATGTTAACCTAATACCCGTTAATTCCATAAATCACGAATTCATTTTTTTGGAAGGAAGTAAAGGGAATCGGTATCTTACATTATCGTAAAAAAGAAAATTAAAGCCTAAGAAGTTTTCTCATGCAAAAAGAATGAAATTTTTTATAAAATTGCATTCATACGGATGTTTTTAAAGTCTCGATATTATTTATTATTTAAGGGTGCTGCTGTATGTAATTTATGATCAAGAAACAAGTGCCATTCGTCAGCATTGTTTATCGCTTTAAAAAACTATCAACATTGCACCAATGAAATCTTAGAACGCGAGATTTTCTCGTGCGCTAAAGCAAGAAATTTTGAATTTCTCGTAAATTTATAGTCGAAATAAAAAGTACGGGATTTAATTGCATTGCCTTCGACTCGGTTGCAAAGTATATATTCATCTCCATAGATTTCACACCAAGAGAAAATATTTCTACCTTCGCGAATGACTTGGTTTTCTAGTTAACAGGTACACCACACAACAAAGTATATTTCCCAGCTTCGATGCATCGTTTTCGAGATATAATATAGGTGATAAGGACGAGTGCCGATAAATTTAATTAATGGATTCCTCTTACCGGAAACGCGTCTGATGTAATCGCTCATAGGTGAAAGTCTCGGGTCGTTTTTTCTCTTTCCATCCACGTATACACGCATTTATTTTGGTGCAGCACGTTCATTGAAAATGAAGGTGTTATAGGTTGGGTTTTAATTTTTTCTAGAGTCGGAAAGTTTATCTCGCTATTTGAGTTATATGTACCTCTGTGAATGCGTGCACAAATTCCACGCGGACGTTTAATTGACTGGAGTATAAATTTAACGACTTATCGATAGCACCGGTGGGCGAATCGCTTCATTTAAGCCGGAAACAAGTCAACAATCGAGTGCACGCATTCCTCCGACGAGTGCTTTTAACGATAGAATTATTTATTTATCGCGAGTGCCGTGGGAGGATTTTCGTGAATGGTTTTCTATGTTTTCGCAGCCAATGAGAATATGTACGATAATGCGATCAACTGCCGATTTTAATATTACTTTACCCCCTTGCGTCGATAAATATTGATTTATCCTCGATAATACTAGGAGGAGGCGTTTGGAAATTATTTTTATTCGTTCTCTAGAACCTAATCGAAAAATTAATGTAGCGGATAGGGGCTGAGGTGGATAAGACAACACGTGTATATTTGAGCCTTGAAACCTCAACTGCTCCCTGTAACAGTCAGATAAGCGATGATAGCAGTTCGAAGATCTTTTAAGAGATTTTGTTCTTTGTAATTATCGGATTAGCCCGACCAATATACTACTATTATATATATATATATATAAAGTAGATGAGCTTTTTAAATTATTTTAATATTGTGCTTACTCTTTGTTTTTTATAACGTTTTGTTTTAAAATTTATAATTTAAAGGATCTCTTGCCTTAACGAATAATCTTCTTTGATCGCGTTAAACAAATGAACCGAAAGAAATTAGTTATTTTTTAATACATCGTTAATTTTGGTATCGCTTCTATTTTTCTTGTAATTATTTATAACAATGATTTTTGTATTTAAATAGTCTTGTTTTCATGCTCTTATATACGATAACAATGTTTTCCATGTTATCGACAATGTAAAAAAGATAACTGTAATTTTCTTCTGTGTTAAAATTGTCGTTATACTCTTTATACTTCCTGTAATTTTGTTTTATTCATCGTATTTTCTTAAAAATAATAATGGCTTCTAGGACAAATAAATGGATTGTACGTTAAACAAATTTTAACGAAAAGAGACGTATCGAGTATATAGTCTTAGATAAGGTAAATATTATCGACGTATCCACGCGAAACACTCGCGTGTTTTTTCACAGTATCGAAAATTTGAATTACAGAAATACTTAATAAAAATACGCGGAAACGCGTATCTATAAAAAAATTTCGTAACCAATTAGAACGAAAATTGCTAATGAACGTATAACGAGAAAAGAAAAGGTAATATTGGAAAGAATCGTAGCGAACGCTACGGCCTCTTTTTACCGATACGCATAACCAATATGTTTTCCTCGGATCGGTTCTTTTATAGTGCGAAAAATAAATTATTTCACGCAAAGCTAAAAGAAACAATGGCTGATCATCGAGCTAAATACAACCTCATCGTGTAAACAAAACAACATCGTAAAAAATGAACTTGGCAAACGAGACGCTCGTTAACCACGATAGTTGATAATTTAATAAATTCGATTAGACTCGAGTATCGCGCGATTCATTCTCAATTATGCATACTACAATAGCCGGTGTCAATTTTCGCGAAGTATGAAATCACGACAAATATGTTAATAAATCGAAACGTTAATAATGGTGCATTCCTGATTTCAATGCGGCGTAACGTTTTACGACGTGAATTTGCGCGACGGGCTGTATCTCTCTCTCTCTCTCTCTCTCTCTCTCTCTCTATATATATATATATATATATATATATATATATATATCATTTTCATTCCTTTTCGCGGCGTGCGCGTCGATACGAGAGTCGCACTCGCGAGTTCCAAACTGCGAACTCCGGGCTTCGAACTCGGGGTTTCGAACTCGGGACTCCGGACTCCGGGCTCTAGACCCCAGACTCTAGACCCCAGACTCTAACCTAGAAAGGCTCCGCTCCGCGCATTCTCGCGGGGCCGAACGCGGGCAAAATCGCTCATCGGCAGGTGACGAGGGACGGCGGAGGAAGGAAAATAAGGGGAAATAAGCAAAAGTTCGCGGGAGCGGCGTCGGTCGCGCGACCGGTTTAACGTCGGCTGGGGAAAAATCGACACGCCCGGGTCCCGTCGAGATATCCAAGATATGCAGCGACGGTGGCGTTGGTGGCGGCGTCGCGCTCTCCGCGAGGCCTCAAGGATTCGAGGAGCGGGTGAAAGGAAAACTCGCGCCGTCTCTTATTATTTGCCCTTTCTAAGCCGCGCTGTCGCGAAGAGCGAGAGGCTCGCGTGCGGCCTTAGACACGCGGCTCGCGGACTCATTTTTTTTTACGCGCGCCTTTTTTACCTCCTCGCTCGAGTCGGGAAAACGCGCGCCAATGGCTATGCGGTGCTGGGCCCAATGTCCTTTTCGACGAGACGACTTTTCTTCGCGCTCCGACTTGCTCGATCGATCTCTCGAGTATCCCAGTTCTCTCTCTCTCTCTCTCGTTTTTCGAGATCCGACTCGGTGTACTCGGAAGCGAAAAAGATTCCGACTTTCGAGGCTGAGCGGGCGCTGCTCGTTTAAAACGAATAACAAGAGCAACGTTCTTACCGGGCGTATCAACGATGTGCACATCTAGTTTCGTTTCGTTGCACGAGTATTGCCTCGTTCGCTTTATAGATAACGTTACTTTGGTCTCTCGCGTGCACTCGTTACTCGAAACTCGAACATAAAATGTCTCGGCCTTACTTTATGAAATGGTACTTTTAGTTTTAATACCGAGTCGACTATTTGAATCTTGCTGAATCTTGGATTTTTAAAAAAGAGAATGTTTCGAATGATACTTGAAAACAATGTATCATTTTCTATCTGCGATTTCAACGTCTGTAATTTATTTTTAAGTATCTTAATTATAACCAGATTAACGCGAGTCGTAAAAATTTTGGTTGCAACACGAAAGTTATACGACGTGAATTGAAATTTTTTCGAAACCAATTTTTATAATGACTCATTTCGCTATGATATTTTTTCGATATATTTATTCTTTTCTTTGATTGTACATAAAAACTTATAAATTAAAAATTTTCCTATTAAATATTTTAGTAATTCAAAGAGAAATATAAAGCAAAGTCGTGATATTGCAATGTATTCTTAATATTTCACACGATGTTTTGTTTCTTTACGATTAATTTTATTAAAACTAGTACTTTTCTTTAAATTTTTTAAACCATACGCATTGTAATTTCCGATAATTTCTAATTAACGTAAAATATTGATTATGCTGCCTGATAATGTACAAAAATAATTTGAAATCTATGTATTTATAATAAAAATTTTTATCCGATGAACACAAATTTAATAAGATTATTACCTGAATAATTTTAATTAAAAATAAAATGAATTATATAAATGTAATAGGTATATTTCTATTAGTATCTATTTAAGGATGCTTATTCTTAATTTACGGCGCTATTTGATACCGTATAATCGTGATATATTACGAGTATTATACCGATTAGATAAATTAAAATTTATGCAAAAAACAAAAAATAATTTTCGTATAATTGTATAAATTTTTAATTATGCATAATCTTTTGATAAATTTTACGTTATATGTATATTAACATATAATATTAACATATAATAACATATGTAGATATAAAAAATATGATCTAATATTAATTAAATAATTTTTAAAACTTTTATTATTTTTATATAGGTGCAAATTGATTTTAATATTAATTTAAATCTTTCATCTAAATGTGTTTCAATCTGAAATATTTATAGACTTGTATTGAGCAAGTTCTCATCGATATTTATAATTAAATAATTTCGTTTGTACTTTACTTATTTCTTTTTGTACTGTAAAAAAATTTGAAATTATTTTATTTCGTATTTATAAATAGCTACATTCATAATTTTTAAATTTATTCTTATTACAACTGATTTAAGAGGGTATTATATTTTTAGAATACATCAACTTAATTATCATTTAAAGTCTGTATTTACGCTGTATATTTATAAGTTCACGTATTTGAGTTAGTTCTGTATGTTTGAATGTAACATCAATGCAATTGAATTCAGTTTTTCTACAATATAAAGGATAATCAAGCTTTTTATTTGTTCAAGAAAATAATTCTCATATATTTTATTTAAAAAAAATGACTTACATATTTCAAAAGTTTTCAAATTTGATAATTTTATGATTTATGAAATCTGATTTTTACAAAATATTTAAACTTTAAAGCATTCTATTAAAAGGATTAAAAAACAGCTTACTGAAGAATTTTGAACAAGATTTAAATTATACTAAATTATTTTATCAAAGTAAAGATTTTTGGTTTCAAGAGTTTTTATGAGTCCACATATTGATTTTTAAATCGTTAGCACATTATAATACTTTGTTTTTACAAATATTATTTCTTAATTATTCCAATTGTAGATACTCTAGTAATACTAAAATTTCTATTTTACTACATATAAGTAAAAAATTTACCTAGATATCAAATAAAATTTAAAATAAATTCAATTTATATAAATATGTTTTTCTTGAAAAGAACATTTATTATATTTCAAGATATTTTAAAATTATTGTAGAAAACAATTAGTTATATATATATATATAAAGGATTCAATATCACGAGTTTTGTGCATTGAATTTTTTTATATATTTCCTCTATTTAAACAAAAGTATGCTTCGGCCGGTTTCACAAATAAAGGCAGAAGCTTTTTTCCATATTCGATGTTTCCAAGGTGGAAAAGTTTTTGCTCTTCTTTCATTTTTTCTTCCAGACTCAGAAAAATTAGTCTCATCATAAATGAAAAAAACTCCCATGTTGCGCTAATTTGACATGTTCCTTCGAGTGATAAATCTGCTCGAGTACACTTTCTGAATTCTTCGAGTCGAGTTATATTTTATTTCTTGAGCTATTTTGTAATTACGCTCTTCTCAATCAAATGTATAATAAAGTGGAAAGCTTACACAACATAAAACTAAAACAAAGTATCACTATTAATGCGAATTTTTTGCAATCAAATTTGTGTTTATAAATATCACTTTAAGTCAATAATAAGTATAGATTCATTTAAATTTTATTAAATACCTTAAATTGCGTTCGATATCTGACCCAAATTCTTAAACTAAAAATTTGTTTGACTAGAAAGTGTACTTGTAAAAATAAAAAATTACGTAAACATAAATTATGTTTAATCTTGGAAACATTCATATATTAATTTGAAATGCATCGTAAAAAAAATTTTTTTTTAAATATTTTTTGATATAAAATAATCTGGATAAATTTGGGCTGAGCAATTGGATCGCGTGGCTGTTAAATAGGGATCGTGGACGGAAACGACAAGTTTCCTTGATACATACGTAACGCTTGAGTGTTTTCTCCTTTAAACTACGGAAATCATTCTTTATCTGCAAATAGGTTATTGTTATTAAGGATAATTTTCTCTTGCTTATTGAAGAAAACTTCAAGGGTTTATGACATACTTTTAAAAAATCTTATATTATCGATACTTAATAAATAAATAAATTTATTTTAAATCCGAATTATTATCGAGAAAGTTTTTGATGCTTAAATTATAATTGGTGGATCGATACGATAAATATATTATTTATTATTTTTAGAACCATATAAAAATTATGTTATACTCATAAGAAGTAAGAATATATTAATTAATATATTTTATGGTCCTTTTAAAAAATTCATAATTATTAATATAGTTTCTGTATGTATACATCTGTATTCTTATAATTCTAAACGAAAACTGGTTTTTGATCACTGAAGAGGAAACAGTATAGTATCTTACAGGTGTTTACACATTAACCTAATTTCTGCACATAAACTAAAGTATTTATTTATTCTTTTTTAATAAACTATATTTAAAGTCAATTACTCTTTAATATAATTTTACGTTTTACGCTTTTTATGAAAAGCGTATAATCTTTAACGAGTTGTTTTAATATATTTGCTTTATTTTGATCTTTGTTAGCTCATAAATTATAACACTTGAAGTTAGTAACTTATAATATTATCTTCATATTTATTACTCGTAAATAATGAATATTTTTTACATTTTACGGTAAACATTTATAAGTATCTATGATTAAAAAATGATTCAAAGTGTGTAAAATAAATTTTGGTATTTAAACGAATACAACTAATAAGTAAAATATATTCTGCAATATTGTTTTAATATTTTGTATTAGTTCACAAATAACCATATTTGAACGATTTACAATTTCCATTCGTTTTATATTTAAATTCGTTCTATATTTTATTAGAATTCATTCTTATTTCATTTCATATTTTTTTTAATTTTTAATGTATTCGATAATAAGTGCACGAAATGAAAACTTAAACATTGTACAATAAAATCGTTACAATGAGATAACGAAGCGACAATTACCTCAAAATCAATTATAAATACGGTCAATTTTAAATAAATCAATCGATCCGTTGATATTTACTTAAAATCACGAAGTTAGATTATGGCTGTGAACGAAATAAAGTAAAGGACCGATAGTTGTCATTTCGTTAAAAGCACGTTACAATCAACTTTACAAGCTTTTTATTTCACCTGTAGTACATGAACAGTAAACTTTAAACGTCGTTATACATCGAATCATAGCTACGCAACGTACTAAATATTAATTGCAAACGTCGCATTCGCACTATTTTAAAAGTCCTAAATTGTTTTAACACCACAATCATTCAAATATTATCATTTAAAATATTAGCAGGCATCGTAATTTGATCCTTAACGGTATGCGCGTATATTTTTCTTCTACAAGTTACGCTTAAATCAAAGCTTAAGAAAACCCAAACAATCACATACCGCGTACATATAAAAACTAAAGATATACTTTAAAGTAAAAATGAAAGATTAAGAAGGAAATATAAAGCACGACGTATGCTAAAATGTTTGGCCATTCGAGAGAAATAGCAATGGTCGATACGATTACCTGCCGCCAGTATAATTTAACTATGGTGATATGACAATTCGAAGCGTAGTATGGATTAGAGCTTATTTGCCGTAACGATGGTCGATGAAACTCTTTATTTCTCGTTTCTGGCTTATCGTGTCTCTCTCTCTATCTCTATTTCTATCACGCAGAAGCGTACACATGCACGCGAGGCGCATATTTTGAAGAGGTCTCACGCTAATGCAAGCCAGACGAGGACGACGCAACAAATGATAGATGCAGAGTTCGAACACGGGCAGAAACAGAGAGAGAGAGAGAGAGAGAGAGAGAGAGAGAGAGAGAGAGAGAGAGGGCGAGTGAGGCGGCAAGACAGAGAAAATAAGAGGGGGTCCGCGTCCCCGACGCGGTCGTTCGACGACTCCGTAACGTCGATGCGCGTGTATAAATACATGTATAGCATGCTTGCACACGCCTGGGTGCGTATATATATAACGGAAAAAGTATGTACACACATGCGAGCACATGCTGCTTTATATACTCAAAATAGTTTCTGTCTCTCTTGTTCATCATTCTCTTGTCGTTCGCTCGCTCGCTCGGTCGGTCGTCGATCCCTCGGAGCCGCCACCTGCTGGATCTTCCGAGTCTCTTTCTTTCTCTATCTTAATGCATACACGTTTTCTCATTCTATTTTCTATGTACGATTTCTTTTTAACTGGCAAAAATATACGAAAGTCGAAAGAAAATAAGAAGTAAAATATGCCTTGAGAATATATACCGAATATAAATTTGATTGGTTGTAGGTGTATTTTACAACCAAACTTAATTTCATTTTGTCGAAAGCAACGTAAAGATTTGACGCCTCTTCCCTCGTAATTGCTACACGATTGATATACAATGGATATTTAAAACAATATTAAGTTTGTTCGTTGTGTATAAAATACGTTTGAGTATCAACTTTCAATATTTGCTTTTTTATAACGTGAGATTCTTAATTTTAATACGATATTGTCGTATATTTTAAGTTTTTGCAGCGGTTTTCCCAACGATATTTTTGATAATCTCTTCCTTCGTTCGAAAAGGTAAAAAAAATAAAGCCGATGATGCGCGAACAAGAGCAGCGTTGATAAATATATTGGTATGATTATAAAGAAAAGAGAAGGAGACATAGAGAGAAAAGAGAGCGAACGGTCGAGGAGATATGACCGAGTCTGTATCAAAACACGTGTGCTTACCGCGACACTGGACTAAGCTGTTGACTGCTGTTGCTTGTTATGCGATTTTCATGCTCGACAAGCTGTTTTGTTCGTTGCGTATAGTAGCCGCGTGACGGGTACTGGAAAAGTCGAGTACTTTTCGTTTTTTCCTTTATTTTTAAGCCGATTGACAAAAATCGTACGCAAAGCTTACTAGTTGCGAACGTGACCGGTTGTACGCGTTGTCTTTTGTTTTTTTCCGCTTGATCACGAACTTACCGGATCAGTGAACTACGTACGTTGCGAGCGCTTTTCAAAACGAATTGGAAAAATCCACGACACAATCGTACGAATATATTTTTAACATTTTGTGTAGAGTTTTAGCGATCGTTTCGGCACTTTTGGAAAAACATGAATTTGCCAATGGTAAGATTATGGTATTATTATATTATTATATTGTTAATTTTTAAACTAAATTATAAATTCAACGAAACGTCAACCGATTGATACTAATATATAATATTTATATATAATTCCGTGACGGGATTTAAGATTTAAATTTTAAAGTACCCTAGAAATGCTACATCCTATATTTATCGAAACAAGTAAGATCTTTTTTTATCAATCATAAATTTATATTCTTAATATTAATAAATATATTCATAATTTTTATCGAATGGATATAAATAAGAGTTTGAATTCTTAAAAGTAATAAAACTTTTTAACGTCAACAGCACAAAATATGATCTATATACTTGCGATAGAAAAAAGGTATTAAAACAACGTTTTTATCATAAAAAAGTTGAAATTTTGAATTAAATTGAAAAAAATTTTTAAATTCGTAGTATTTATTATTATTATTATTAATCATCTTATAATATTAAGTATGATGTAAATCATTTGATCTTAGAATGTATTATTAATAGAAAAAAAGTATATAAATTTGCATTTTAAACAATTTTGTAATTTAATTGTAGATGACACTAGCCCTCCTTTAATTTTGAATTTTAATTTTGCAAGCAAATTAAAAGAGATGCAAGAGAATTGTGAGTTAATATTTCGTAAATAAGTTACATTTACATTGTTCAAAGTTTGTTGATAAATGAATCGTTTAAGGATGCTAAGATACAAATTGAATATTAGTAGATTTAATCTGTATGTAAATATACCTTTCTAATTACAGGTTTAAATTTTGAAGATATTATTAAGAAAAGGAATTTAATGATAAGTAGCACGAGAAAAAGAAAGCGAGGGATTTTGAGAGGGGGAGACGTGGAAAAAGAGCTTCTCAATCTTCTATTCTTTCAATTCAAACAAGGTACAAGGTAGTGGTTGCCTATCATCGTTTCAGCTCGGATATCCTTACTCTAACTCTTTCTTCGTCTTCTTTCTTATTTTTCGTGATGAATCACCTTTGTCACTCTATCTCTTGTTTCTAAATTGAATTCACAATAGTGGTTATATATACTTATACAGGTTCAAGGTATATGTGAGTCAACCGTGACTCATGCCATCTTACTGTTTCAAATTAATATATGTTTTAATTTAATAATTTTTAAACTTAGATTTGGATTGTTCTTATATTGTATGTATTACTTTTTTTGTGTTCCCGTCTATCATAAATTAAGGGTATTAGTTGATTTCAACATTAAATGAACCTTATTTGTATGAATAAGTGTTAGCGTATCACAACCTATATCATAATTTATTTATGTATTGTTTTTTTTATAATCTTAATAAGGCTAATTTATTATTATCTAAAAAATGTTTGTACAAATAAATACATGGAAATGCATAAATGCATTATTTGAAAAAATTAATATAAATACGAAGTCAACTATATAAATATTTATTTTGAATAAATATTCATGAATTTATTTGACAATAAGTAACATTTCGATTTAAATATTTTATTTTTACAAAATTCAATTATGTTACTAATTTCAAATAAGTAAGGCAATATAAATAAATAAAATATAAAATTAAATTATAAAGTTTTTATAACAATATTTTCTTTTAAAATATACCTAATTGTAATTTTATCGGTATGTTTCAGGTGAGTTCCAAACATATTTCTACACTAAAATTCCTTTGAAAGTAAGTATAATACGTAATTTATATTTTAATGGAGTGGCATAGGTGTACATTGTTATATGATAAAAGTAATATAAAATTAAATTTGTAAATATGAAAAATTATTATGATATATATTAATAGAAATATTTATTCTTCTCGTGGTTTTATCTAATTTGTAGTTAAAAATGTAAATGTTACTAGTTATCGTTAAAAAAAATACGAATATATGTCGATGTAAAAAATTGTAAGCATTATTACCAATATATAAGAATGCATTGAATAAATTTACATTCATTTAATATTTATAGATAATTATAATAAAATTGACCGCATCGAAAGTATATTTATGGGCGGCATATCAGAAGTATATTTTTGAAATCTCTATTAGGTGATAATGATTATTGAAACGTAATATTATAATAGAGGTTAACATAAATCTGAATAGTTTATGGATAATTGTCATAAGTGTTTACAGTTACGGTAGACGATAGAAAAGATGATAAGAGATATAATGGATAAAGGAAGAAATATAATTTTAGTGTTGGAAGTAGTTGTTTAATTAATTAGCTCAGCGGTTGGATATAAAATCCGACAATTGAAAACGTAAAATATGAAGGTTTACAGCATAGAATAATTTCTTCTGGTACTTGAAATAAAAAATAAACTTTATGAACGCTTTACTATTATAAAACAAACTTCATTTCGTCCCATATAAGTATTAGTATATTGCATGTATCGGCGCTAAAGGTGAAACTACTTGAAAGCTTTACTAATAAAGTACAAATCAAGTGTTTCGGTGTTGAAACGCTCCATGATACTCCAACAACTTGGGTTAATAATATTAGATAAACTCTATAAAAATTACGTATGTCAAAGACGCGTTGTAATAACATTCTTTATTATACTATACGATGCAATTATTGTTTACTACCTACATGTATAGGTGAATGGAGATACTCCATCAAATAGTTAACATTTCTAAATTAATATATTAGATTGCTACAATAGTTTTATTATAATTTCCATATAGTTTTATTACTTGCTATTTTAAAGATGTGATTCCAAACAAATTTCAATAAAATATAGCATTTAAGTCTATGGATTATAGTTCGATTTTAACAGTTTTATTTATTTTGGAAAAGTTTTACGTAAAGAACAGTCGAAGCCTTATTATAATGACGAAAAAAGTATAAATTTTTAAAAAATTTTTAAAACATTGTTTAAAAAATTTTCCTTACCTTTTCTACCTTAATAATACTAAAACAATTCAATATTATAGCTGTAAAAATGTTCGTGAAATATAACAATCACATCATTTACATATAGACAACTATTCAATTGTAGAAATTATATTAAAAATATTTAATAACAAAAAATAATAATAACTATTAAAAATACTTGTACAAGCATTCCAATTCAAACAATCAGGTGCTTAAATAAATGGAGAATATCGATAATCGTAGTTAAAAGACAAGAAATCTTCTACTCATCCTTTCACGAACCTTCTCTTTTTTCAAACGTGCGTGTATTTACCCTGATGACCTCTCTTTGTCTCCCGTTTCATTACCTTCTTCTCTCTTACTCATACGCGTGCCCACCAACTTTCCGTTTGTCTTCAGGATTATGATCTTTTCCGTCTTCCATATACTCATTCTTGTAACTCACGGCTTTTCGCGCTATTATAGTACTGTCATTGTTACCAGCAGCAAATAATGGATAATTCATTATTTTGCTATCATTCGGCAATCTATAACCATCCTTTTCATAATTGTCTCGGTAATATTCATAATAAATGAAGTCGAATATTTAACTGTCTAGAATAATCAACTTTTCATAATTAGCTAAAAATGAAACTTGTTACCCGTATTCTTTTATCTAGCGATTTAAAATAAAAACTTATGGTGATAGTAGTCAAGAATAAAATAATGAATGTCTTGGTAATTTATTGACAAAAAATATGATTAAAATGAAATTCATATATCGTTTAATTTTACATAATTTTTAGTTTCAAAAAACTAAATATTTTTATACGTTAATATTTGATCCTTTACCGTGTAGTATTTTATAAATTTACAATTATGGTTAAAATATCAATATTAAAATATCAATTTTTAACTTTTACACATATATTCTAGAGTGCGTTTAACCATGTGTATATAGAGCCAAATTATTATTATAATTATAATATTATGATAAAAAAATAAAAAAAAGGCAAGTACTGACTAAATAAATGAAACTAAATATCACATCGTTTTATTTATAGATTTTTATCCTTTGCATACATACATCATACATCTTATTATAATAGATTTTAAATTAGAGATTAAATATACCCAATCGATTTTGAGATAATGAAAATTCGCAGTCTGATTCTATTTTAGTTCATTTTGAAAATACATAAATGTTGTTATATAAATACGAATTATAAATGAAATATGTATAAGAGATATTCAAATATTAGTACTTGAAATTAACTTATATCAATTCTCAATGTATTTAAAACAAGATATAAAACATAATTTTACAATATTTAATATAATTCTTATTAACATAGAAAAGTAAATAATTATAGTGGGCTTGCTAGTATTACTTATTTTTTCAGTTATTTAATTTTTTATTTTCGTGAAAGTTAAATTTCAATATTGTAATGAATTACGATAGTTATTTTAGCAATATATGTGATAAAATTCATAAAAGATTGATATATTTGTAATAAGTGAAGGGAGATGATTAAGATGTATACAATTTAAAGCTTTCAGAGAAATCTACCGAATCAGTATAAATATTTAGAGTCCAAAAAGACTTCATTTACGGATAAATCGATCCTAAAGTAATAGATATCGATACCAACTATAAAAATAAGAAAGAATTGAATGAATAAATGATTGTTAAGATAGATTTAGCATTATTAAAAATACGCAGAGGTTTAATATGGAGTTAATTAATTACACACTAATTATTTTAGTATTACCTCGATAGACTTTTCTTAGATAATTTAAAAAATTCAGTTTAAATGCTTTATTTTAAGAAATCTGGTTTAAAACGTACTATTTTTTAATAATTGGATAAAATTATTTCATATTAAATTTTGCGTTTATTCGCGTATTTAAATTATATTTAGTCGATATTACGGAATCTCCTTAATACATTTTTTTAAAAAAAATTATTCCATTTCAATTGTTTTAAATAAACTTGATTTTTTTCATAAAATATAAATATAGAATTGAAAAAATTGTTGAATATACATATAGTATAACAGTGACTCTTAAATTATCATAGCATAAATTTCATGGGTGAACTTACGACTTTATTGCGTAAGAATTTATGAATAAACCATTGTACCTTTCGTAGAATACTTCATTGACAATTTATTATAGTGTTTTGTAATAAATTTTAGAATGTAACATTTTAATGTTCATTTCCAAATACTTTCATAAATCTTTGATTATTGAACGTGAAGTCATTTCCTCTTTGGTCAATTATCAATAAAGACGAAACTTCCAAAATTCGTTTTCGTATAATTTTCCACGTATATATCTATATTTTATTTTCTAAGCAACAATTGAAAAATTAAAATAAAAAATTTTAAAAATGTAGCAGTTATTATATCGATAGAATATGTTATAACAACGATAGCAATAGCTCAAATTTCAATCAATCCTTATAAAGTATACGATAAATAAAATAATTATAAATGAAAAGTTATTTAATTTTTATGGCTATATCTATTTTATCGAACTATGTTAAATCGGAAGGTCGAAAATTAAAGTTATATTATATTATACGAGCTAATATTTTGAAACTATTAAAATTTCATGCGATAAATAAATTTATTTTATAATGAAATTGTAGTATTGAGAAGACTGGTACGTAATAAGAGTAGTGATATATCAATCGCACGCGTTAAGAACGACATTCGAAACTTTTATATCCAATTAGGTGTTAAATATTTCGGCAGACGTTGGTGACTCTTCCCATTAATACAAAACGTCGATTATTAATAAATGTACATTAATCCGATATCCGGAAGTTACGAAGTACGAATTGCGTTTTTGTTACCAATGCCAAACGAGAGAGTAAAACTTTGCTTTAAAAAAATGAGTAAAATGGATTGCGATAATGCGTCCAAGTCGGAGAGCATCAATCGGTGTAGAGTCGTATCATCGTTGTAGTTCCTTTCTCGTGCTGAATTCGTTTTACAGCGTCGACGTCGCACAAAACAGAGAGGGAGAGAGAGTGGAAAGCGAGAAAACACGTCTGGGCTCTCAGAGTCGAATCACCCGTCGTTCGACGCAATGGATCCAGTCGACGGATGAAAGCGGGGTGAAGGGCAAGGGGAGGCCAACACGCACGCACGCACCGCTACCAAGGTACACACGATGATAAAGAGTAAGTACGTTGGAAGAAGAGGGATAGGATATGGCTCGCGAGCATCGCATACGCACACACTGGCAATTCGAGCGTTCGACGTTCTATTTTGAAATTTCGCACACGACCAAGAGCTCGGAAAATTTAGCTTTTTTTTTTCGAGTTCAGCTCTCGGGAAATGTCATCTTCGTTGTTTCCATTCTTTTCGTTGCTTCCCCGCTGCTTCCCCGTTGCTTCCCCGTTGCTTCCGTCGTTTCCTTGTTTGGCCAACGCAAATAACAAATCGAATAAAAACTCTTTTATAATATTCTCGTAGGAATATCGAAGGATGAAGTCGATCGTTATTCTTCTAAGCGAGACCTAATATAACAGAACCTTCTCGGATTTCTGTTGTCGATATCTTTATAACGCCGTAAAAAAAGCGGTGGGAGACTTTTTTGTTTAAATTTTGCGAGTCGAACTCGCAGTCGACATTGCAGATAAGGCGCAACACGTATTTTAATTTAAGAACCGAGGCTCGATAAGCGTTAAGCAGTTGAGGTCACGTACGCTGAAACTTGGAAATGCTCGATACTTGATAGCTGCCGATCTTTTTTTAACGGATGGTAAAAGCGGAAAAGCGGAGGGTCTAGAATCGGAGGAGAACTGGTGAAATTTAGGGGAATCGGTCCGACGCGGGCAGATAAGGGTCGAGGAGGTCGGGATCTCGCACGCGCGTGCGAGCACCCACACACCCACACACAGGCCATCTTTCTCTGATCGTCGTCGTCGTCGTGTCGTCGCGTCGTCGCCCGAGGAGGTGGGGATAGGAGACCTTGAGCCGCGTCACGTGAGCCCGAGGGTAGGGCACAGAGGGCCTTGACCTTACGGCTTTGCCCTGCGCGCGTCTGCCGTCCGTCTCTCTCTCAGTCTCTCTCTCCCCCCTCTCTCTTCCCCCCTCTCTCGCCCTCTCTCACTCCCTCTCTCTCCCTCTCTCACTTACTCGGTCTCTCTCTCTCTCTCTCTCTCTCTCGCTCGCTCGCTCGCTCGCGGCAGGCTTGGCCCCTCTTTTTACACAGTTTTTAACGCGTCGATGCTTCGGCGCGAGCTAATCACTCCCCACCGCTCGAGGAAATTGAAAACGCGCCCTCCTGCGGATTCCCCCCTTTTTCCGTTCGCGTCCAACGGCCTTCTCTATTCTTACGCCCCAAGCTTCCTCTTTGCATAACGCCGACTTCGTACCAGCTTGTATTTATTTACGCCCTCGCTGATAAACCTCGCGATGATGTAAAGTACGAATCCCCTTCCATCGACGTCTCAATTTCAACCATTTTCATCGTACGTTTGGCTCGTTTCGGCTCTTTTCAACTCCGTTTTTCGTTGATCGAACTACCTTTCGTCGCTTTTGCCAAATTCCTACGAAGTCTGCGTTATTATAACGTCTACGGTAATAAAAATCCAACGTTTTTACGTTGTACTCGCCCTTGTAAAACCTACTTGTAAACTTGCGGTTTTACCATTGTTTAAACCAATTTTTTAAGTATAGTTATACCCAATGCTTAAACGTCTTTAATCGATATCCGACAACTTAATATCATCGCTGAATACTCGAGATATCGTATTGACTTTGACTATCTTTATCTTGTACAAACGGAACTTTTATTCCATCCAATAATACGGCGTATAATAAATCATTTTTTAAATGCCTCGCGTCTCAAAAATAAGAGTAATGCGATCGCAAAATTTTACTGCATAAAATATTTGCCAAATATATTTTTAATTTTTCCAATTTTTTAACCGATGACTCGAGCATACGTTGTAATAAATTATTCCATCCGTGCAATCGTGAACCTTAAGTTCATGTATGAGTAAGCGTAAGATATTAATTTACCGTATATAATGATTTTTACGGTAGAATTTACATTTGAAATTGTAGTAATAGGCATAAAATAAAAAATCTCGCAAGCGCGAATAGTTTTGTAAAATAAATACCAATGTCGTAATATTATCGAGATACACGTAAATATTTATTCACTTTAACCATTCGTTAACGATAATTTTTAATATATATATAATATAAAAAACAATATTGAATTAGTTTTAATTTATGGACTCTTTTTTTCTGTAAAAAAACTCTATAAAAAATATAATTAAAAATTTCAATTATTAAGTATTTTTCTCATTTTAATCCGTGCGCGATAAAAATAACGACTGAAAAAAAGTTGTGACAAACAACATAATATTCTTATTAAATAGAAATATATCGAACTACGTATAAAATTATTAATTTATTATCAAAAACAAGATAATTATCAACATTAACTCTTTAGTTTTTATGTATTATGAAAATGTGGACTTACCAAAATAAAATATCGTTGTTTATTATTTTATTTAAATTTTATTTTTAAATTTATATTGTTCTATTTAAATATTTTCTTTGCATTTTGATAAAGATTATTAAATATAAAAATTCCGTGTTCACATTTTTTATTTCTATAGCTATAATCTACAAAGGTTGAGAATGTCACCAAGATTTGAAAGTACTGTATAAAAGGTTTTATCCTTGACTACGAATATTCCAATTTTACAACGATCGAAATTAAAATAAGATTAGTCATTTATATGGAATACAGTTCGATAGTAGCTAAATTCCAATGATAACTGTTATTTCCTTATTCAAGTATATACATTTATGTGCGTTCTTTTTCTTCTTTAACCACAGTTTCTCTTTTACTTGGCTTTTTATCGCTTACTCAAAAAACTCTCCGAGTTTCGTTCGCTCGTTCGCTCATCTTGAAAAAGAGAGTCGGGATACGTTTATAAACGCACGAGAGGGGGCGACACGAAGAAGAAAGAAAAATACGCTTTTTTCGTTTCTTCCTTCTTTTTTTGGTGCTTCGGTGCTTCGGTGCTTCGGTGCTTCGATGCTTCGATGCTTCGATGCTTCGATGCTTCGATGCTCAGGTGCTCAGGTGCTTCGGTATCGATAGATTCGTTGAACCATACACTGTACGCATTTGTTTGAAAAAGAATGTGAAAGAGATTTAATTTGATTTTTTTACCATGTAACCAACAAAGCAATAAAAGTTTTAAAATCTTAACAGATCTATAACTTGAGTTAAAATAAAAAATTTATTATTCTTATTCTTGTTTTTGTTAATATTATTGTTTTTATAATTTCACAACTATAAATTACATTATACTATTCTAGATAACTATAACAAACTACATGTTTGTAATTTTTTAATTTGCTTACGCGTGTTAATGCCAACATTTTTTCGTTATCTTTAGATAATTTCTGCTTTACCGACGAGGTCGTTTCAATTATCGAAGCTTATTCGTACGATTGTTGCATATTGTCGGAGCTAACTGCTTGCGCTTATTAAAAATATTTGTAACACGAATATTATAAAAACGACTTTGAATATAAGAAAGTTTAAAATTAAATGTAACTATTGAAATAGTTGTTTATTAAAGACGTATATACGTGTTTGCGCCAAATAAATAAAACTAAATTCAAATAACTGACGAGATTATAATAGGAAAAAAGTAAATACTAAACACGCCGTAGAGCTGATATAGCAGAATTTAGCATTATTTCGTATACCGCGAACAAGATAATGAGAGGGATGCAGAGAGAGAGAGAGAGAGAGACAGACAGACAAAGAGACAGAGAGAATAAACGTATGAAAGAATATAAGTAACGAATAAAAGAGAAAAAAGTGGAAAATGAGAAAGACACGATGACTTTGTTTTACCGACTTATCACAAAGGAAATCCAGCTTATCGAACATGGGTGTATTTCGTCTAAAATTTTATTTTCAATGTTCAACTAAAGGATAATTTAAATGCTTTATAAAATTAACTATAATTTGGAATTAAATATTTTAAGTATTTCATAAATTTGTATATTAAAAATTTATGCCAATACAACAATATTTTATAGTTTAAAAATAAGATTTTTAATTTGATTTCTTTATTATAAGATTTACTAATTTTTTCAATAACATTTTTGCATATATCAAGCCTATGGGACTCAACCTATCGTTTATGTATAAAAATGTAAATACTAATCGAAGATAATTTTATTCATATTTTAAATTAGTTTTAAGACTTTAATAAAAAACAATAGGAGTAGAAATTAAAATGTTGAATAGTCGTTGAAGGATTTTTAGAAAAAAAATTACGTGATATCATAAATCGTGTCGTTTACATTTACTTACGAATGAAATCATTCGAGAATGATGAATATATTGAAAAGAATAATATAAAATAAAAAAAATCCGATAAGATCATGTTGAAATATCAGCGTTGTAAAAGTTAAAAGTAGAATCGCAAAAGTCATTACTATGATTAAAAAAAACTGTTATTCGAATCTGCACGCTACATTTTATTCCTACCGACTAATTTCATTCTCATTATCATTATTCTTCGTTTACAGTTATTTTTCCATTGCTACAATTACTGGACAACTATTGTTCAACAAACAAAAAGGAATCCTCTATGCAGCAGATATGCTTTCGCCAATTATCATCGTGAGCTCTACGTTAGAATAACGTGCAAGTAAACGTCACCCTTACTCGTTTTATAACTTACTTCACGGCAATCGCTTAGTCGAGTTATAATAAAATATTATAAACGCTTTTCGTGTAAAGCCATTACTTTTGTCTAAGTCGATAAGATGACCTACTCCGAACACAGTAAAATAACTAGAAAAATATTGAATCTCGAGATAACGAAATCGGTACGTAGGATTCAAAGTACGTAGATCCATAGTTTATTTCATCAGTTTTACGTTAATACGGTCAGACAATCGTTAGAGGCGATCAAAATATAAATCTTAATTGAAGTAGTTACCATAAAGTAAACCATAAAACGTCACATTGTAATCCTAAACGTATAATTTAGAGATTATGTTCCTTGTGTTTTCTGTTTTGCGTGTTGAAAAACGCGTTGTTTATCCTGATGTTTCAGTCATTTTGGAGTGAAATTGTTAATTATGAATGTTTAATATGAGAAAAATGAACGCATTATTACTGATAATTATGAATTTTTTATAACAACCGTGAACGATCCGTTATTTATATTTGTAGAGATTAAGCATATGTTTAAAATTAAAGACGTAATAATTTTTTGATTGGACTAATGATTTCTTTTTTATTATTGTTTATTAAAAATTATCCCCAGTGATAATATTTTTTCTTAAGTTTAAAAAGTAAAATTATAAACGAGATAGAAAGAAAAGATAATTTTACATCGACAAAAAAACTGTTTAAAGAATAATACATAATTAATCAACATAAAGTCACTTTGCATCAATAATTTTATTTCTATGTACTATCGGTAAAATTATTACTTTGAAATTAGGTCAATTTATTACCATCATTCAACGTGTATTTTCATATGCATGTTAATGAATTTGAAATAATTGTATTCACGATATTAAAAGTTGCAAATTTACGTCATGCGTTTGATGCATTAGCTTTTATATCTTGTTTTTTACATGCCGAAAGTGGTAATTGAAATTTGAAATATTAATACTCTGTTTTAAATGTAAATACATATTTTGTAAGAGATTTTACAAATACCCGACGCTATGAAACGCTACTTTTTCTTGCACATTTTTTAAAACCCGAAGAAAATAAAAAAAACAAAAAAATGTATCATATGGAATACGATATATATATTGGAAAGGGAAATCACATTACTAACGAATTTTAACAATTTGTAGAAAACCAAGGGATGAGCGATTGTTGAAGCCTCTTAGACTCGTCCGAGACTTTTCTTGCCTGAAACAATAAAGGAAGTAGGCACAATTCAACGATTTTTAGAGTTACGATTTTTCAATAGAATTTGAATTTTAAACGCTCTATTCAGAGAAATGAAAAACGATCGTTTCCATCGCGGTAAATAAACGTAGGAATTGGACGCTCAAAATATTAGCGAATGACATTTTTTTTCATTCCCAATATAATATTTAATACTTTTATTTATTTGTATTTATGTATAAATGTTTATTCGATTTATTTATTTATTTTTTGTTAATTTGAAACATACGCTCGTTTTAATCGATTTGAATAAACTTATACAATGCTTTTATAATTATACATTCTTAACTATCTGTGATAATTGTAAACAAAAAATCTTTAAATTCTTTTAAAGTCGATATTTTTCAAGAAAAATAATTTTCAATCAAAGTAATTAAGGTATTATTAATCGGGAAAAGTATTTTATTCAATACAGCACCTATACAATATCTTTCTTTGTCTACATTCGTTATGTGAAGTCTAAAAATAGATACCGAGGTAATATATTCAAGTGTATTATCCCAAATGTTATGTTAAAATATATGCTTAGAATCTATCAATTTTCTAAGATATCTTGAACATAAAATTAACAAAATATTTACTATTTGATAATATAAAAAGAATTTTTTAAAAAGTTTTTTTTTAAATTCTTGATTCGGAAATATGAAATAATATTAACTTTTACTGCGATGTCTATGTTATTACTGTTAAGTATATGTTTTAATTAAAAATTTTAATGTATATATATATATAAATTTATACAATTTAAGTAAGTATTGAAAGAAATTTTATCAACGACATTTCATACTTATATATTTTAATTACACACCAAGAGATTTTTATGATATACTGCATACAATATAGTATAGGAAGTAATATATAACAGCATAATCTACATGCATAATTAGAATTTGAAAATTTATATGGTTAATATTAAAAACCAATTTTATAAACTAGTTCCGTAAATTAAATTAGAAAAGTATAGTACAAAAATGATTATTTTTGACGTAATTTAATTCAAACTATAAATTTTTGTTCCTATTCTTTTAGAAAAATTAGTAAAAAATTCAATTATTTTGAGCATTTGTATATTACAAAAAAAAAATAAATTCAAATCGATGAAACATTCGTTTTATTAATTAAAATGTAACACTTTAAATTAATTTTAAATTTCGTAAGTTCACTCCATCGAGAAAATATCTACGTATCTTACATTTTTTAAAGAAGTCTTAGTTATTCTTACACCTTTTTTATTTCTTGATTACAAGTAAAAATTTTGCAAAATTAAAAATATTGAAAAATGTATTTTTTGATATATATCTTCACTTTAAAGGAATATAGTTAAAAGTGTATATTTAGAAGCGACGATGAAAATTATATCAAACTCCAATTAAAGATAGTAAAAAGGAAAGGGTTGTTATCATTGGAAATTGTACTTGAATTTGGCGTATCGATGTATCAAAGTAATTCTCAAATAGCTGTAACTTAATGTTTGATTATTTAAGGCCAAAACTGATATTAACTTTGTATCAGGAGCTTTCTTATGAAAATTCATTATGGGTTAGTTATTAACGAAGTTGCAACGATTACGCGGTGATGATCGAGTAATTTCTATGCATGCGGCCGAAGGGCAGTAACTCGAGTTGTAATGGGTAAAAGGCTTGTAGAACGAAGCGCGAGACTCGCCAACTCCTTTATAGACTCCGGTAATCAACCTCCTTCTCATTCATTTTTCGAGAAGCGGAAACCGGTCAAATTCCTCGGAGGACACTTGACTATAACGTACTCCCAGGACACGCGCGTGTAAGAGGGAATGTCGTTTTGTGAACTTGTCTGGCCTCTCGATTTTTCTACAAATTCTACCTGATGTAGATCAATGGGAGATTTACTTTCTTTCGGACTCGTTGTACCTTAGATAACACAAATCACAAATACACTTGTTTCTTCGTGTTTTTTCCATTTACCTTGAATCCTGGCATGCGGAAGAAAGTGCTTCGAATCATTGACGGAATCGCTCCTATATTGCGTACAACATAGTTTAACTAATGAGACTAGAAAATTAATTTGAGTAAACAAATTTATCGGACGACCATTAGTTTTTGTTAAAGAAATTCAATGAGAAAATTTTCTTCGACACTTTGTTAACTTTCGTACGATTTATCTAATTTTTTATTGATTTTGTTTCGATTGGTTACTTATTTTTAAACTCAAATATTTGAGTAAATTTTTCTAAGTTATTACAATTTATTTGATAAAGAAGTAATAAATTATTTATCAACTTTTAGTTTCATTGAATGATTTTTGGCATGTTTTTTTCCATTGATTATTTATTGTAATTTTAACGTTACAATAAAAATAAAATTATTATCAGTTTTCATTTATATGAATTTAATTTTCTTTTATATATTCGAAAGAAATACTACTGAGTAATATTTTATTTTTATTGTGCAAAGATAGAAAATTAATCATGACTTAGTAAAATTTCGAAACGATTATTCTTATGTTACAAAAATAAGTATTAATACCTTGTAATAGTATATTTGATGACCTAACAAAGACCTATTTTAAATACAGATTTTTTATGAGAGCTTAACGAAATCAAGTTTACGTGGGTCGTGTCTGTTTTTGTAGCAACGACAAATACAATTATTATTATGGATGTACTGATTAAGACGTAACTTGAAACTCGTATTTTTAAAATATTATTTATTATTGGATTAACTAATAAACTTATATATTAATGTAATAAATTAACTACAAATCTAATAGCAGTGTATACTTTTTACATGTTACAATGGTTGTAATTTATTTAAGTCTTATGTCACTCAAATGCAGACAAATAGTATTTTAAATTATATTTTTACTAATGCATAATTTTGGTTATTTATATATTGGTCTATGTATAAATATTTCAATTTTATTAACAAAACAAAAGAATTATTCTGTGATATTTGTAATAAGTTATTAATATATCATTTTGGGAAATAAAACAGGTAACTATCGAACTATATTGTTACGAAGTAAATTTTCTCTTAAAAAATGAATTATTTAATTTATTTCTAATCAAAATTTTTATTTTCGATATTTAAGTTGTGAAAATAACCTTTTTATACAGATAAAAAATAAAGTTATAAAGTTTGAATCTAATTATATATATCAGTTAGCGTAAAGCCAGACATGATGTTGATTACATCGAGAATTATTTATTACTTATTGAATATGCTTTTCAATTATACGTACTGTTAATAATTTTTTACATCAAGTTATTCCATTAAATACTCTTACTGATTCTCACGCATGGAATGGCAAGAATTCTATCCAATCGTTCTCTTGGAGATTTTTTTATTTTAAATTGATTTCACGATAAAATTTATAATGAATGTAATGTACAAATTCATGATGTGTCCATAAATTTTTTATTATATTTCTTAACAAATGTTATACTATCGTAAACATTATCATGCAATATGATAAGATTGTTAAGACGTATAATAATTTTTATCTAATACATGTGCTAATTAAAAATATTTATTAAAATCCTTGAAAAACCGTTTTTGCATTTTTTTTATACTAGTTGAATATAAATTTACGTAATTTACTTTATAAAATATTTTCTAATATAACTTGGTATGGATTAATCGATAATAATTAATTTATTGAAAATAACTAAATTTGATTAAATAACTATAAGATAAAAAGCTAAGTTGATTTCTTACTACTGTTAAATTATTAAATCTAAGTTTTCAATTCTTTGCTTATAAATAAGTTTGTAATATTAAGTAATACCTCGAATACAGAGCAAGGAAAAAAATATTTCCGAATTTTTATTTTTTTTTTTAAATATGTCTATTTATATTTAAAAATCACAGATT
The DNA here is from genome assembly GCA_018907195.1 of Dolichoris vasculosae. Classification (NCBI taxonomy): domain Eukaryota; kingdom Metazoa; phylum Arthropoda; class Insecta; order Hymenoptera; family Agaonidae; genus Dolichoris; species Dolichoris vasculosae. Next base: position 448,771 of record JACCHY010000005.1, on the reverse strand, counting down.
TATTTAATTTAATAATTAATTTTTTAATTTTTATGTAAATTGACAATCTATCAAATATTATAAAAGCATTTTGTTCGAAGAAAAGAATAACTATAATTATAAAAAAAAAAACTTATCGTGTATAATATCTAATATTGTATTTCTAATTTGTGAACTTTTTTCATAATTGTTACATAGTCAAACATTAATAAATATTGTATAATTTTTTTTAAGTTCAAATTATTTTATTTGATGGACTGATTAAAATCTATAAATGTTTTCTTGGTATTTTATTAAAACTTCGTATATTATTTTTGGACCAATATAGTTATTTTTCAAAATATTATTCAGAAAATTACATTTTATGCATGATACGTAAATATTTATAATTGAAATAAAAATATTTTTAAACAATTGTTTAAAAAATTTGTAAAAAGTCTGATAAAATGTCAAGTTAAAATTTTGATATAGAGGTTTGCTATTTGAAAAGACGTTAAATCATATAAAGGATTTATTTAAAATATAATAATTTTATAATTTTATTATGATTTTATCCAAAATTTAACACAAAATAAATCTTATATAAAGTACATTTTGTTGTTGGTACGTATTTTCGTTTTATTAATAGAAAGAAAATTTGACTTCTTATGATTATGCAATCTTAATTTATATCAATATAAATTATAAAATAAAATTATTAATATATTATGTATACAGTGCATTTTAAGTAAGCGTATTTAAATTTTATTTAGTAGGCAATAAAACTGTTCTGTATAAATTTTATATAATTGTAAAAATAAAGTAAGACAGATTTAAATAAATTACATCTATTTTATATAATTTAACACTGAAACACGGGAAGAACCTTTAAGTTATTTGGATCGGTACATTTTTATAGTTTCAATTAAAAAATATATAGTTAAAATTTATCTACAATAACGCGATATAGATAAACGGTTGGCGTACGAAATGACGATGAAATAAAAAGCCAGTACCTTTATAATGTATATATATTTTTGTGCATTATATACAAAATACATAAGGGCGTTACATGCACATGTATTTCGCGACGAAATTTCTTTTCTCTTTGGCCTGGAAGTAACGCCCAAAAGAGATAAACTCAGACATGACTCAAACTAACGAGAAATGGTCCATCTTTCATTCTTTTTCTTTTATTTCGACGCTCTCGCGTCTCTTCTCTTCCTTATTTACAATATAAATTACTATTGTTTTATTAGCGAAACAAAAAAATATTTCGTACATTTCTTACTATTAAGTGCTTTTCATATTACTTTCTCTTTTGGGGAGAAAATCAATTTGAGAACTATAATGACTACAAGTGTGATTTGCATAAACGAATTATACGAAACGGGGTCGTTTCTTTTTGCCGATGACATTAACAGACCAATAATTTTTGTTTCGCATCATGGGAAACGAATAATTGTGATAGTTATCGCTCAAAATTTAAGCAGTTCGATTATTGGTATCATCAGATGATAAGTCAGTGGCTATGAATCATATTATTGTTTGCAACAACAAATCGACAAATTGTATATTTTATTGTTTTTAATAATTTATATATTTGAAGATTTACGATACTGCTAGATAGTTTAATTAAAATAATTCTGTTTAAAAAATTATTAAAGGAAATATTTGATTAAAAATAAAATCAATTTGTTCAAATTTAAATTCATATATAAAATTTTGAATTCTTAACTTTTACATCCAGAGAAGAAGTTTTTCTTTAAAATATTGTAATCTTTTTCGTCCATTAACATAATTTCTTTAATTAATATGGTTTATCAATATGGTTTATCAAGGTTATCGATTCGTTGAATAAATCTTGAATGTTTACGAAATAATAAAATAAAACCTTTACTAGTGTATGTGGTTAATTATATAGAAAAATTGTTTAACATTTAATACTTGTGAAATCAATGAATGATTTTTTATTTCTCAAAAACCTTACTAATTATACACTACATTTTTTTAAAAAAAGAACAAATGCCAATTTAGCATTAATTTGTCAACGAAAGCTCGCTGGCTGAAAATTATTTAAATCGTTGAATCATTAATCGTTGATTCGCTAGATAATCATATAACAGGCAAAAATTTATATCTCTATAATTACAGTTAGTAAAACAGTACTCAATCTTCCACGCTCTCAAGCATCAATTGCCCGCTTCTCGTCTTCATCTCGTTCTCGTTTATTGCAAATATTCTTTTCTGATCACCTTCTGTCCCTCGTTCTCTCCTTTTCTCGGATGCTTGGTGGATATATAAGGGTTTAAGGAGGTGGTGGTGTTGGTGGTACTGTAGGAATGCAGGTCCTATGCTATTATTTATTTATTTTATTAATCGATAAAAAGCGCGAAAACAGGTTCCGACAGTCGCCTTCTCCGTGGTTGCCGATGCACTCCTATACGTTGGCAGCTTGTTGTGTGCATGTGCGCGTGTGTGTCTTTCGCTATCCTTATACACGCGTTCGTACTTTTCTTATTTCTTTGCCATCTCTCCTTTTACTTATAAGTTTTTGCCTTGAACGTTTTCTTTCGTTCGTAACTGTCACTTTTAACCATTAAATGCAGATTTGTATGGAATTTCAAAATTATATGAAAACTATATATATATATATATATATATATATAGAAACATTAAAAAGTAACGAAAAATTGAACGAGGTGACCGCTCGAGTTATAAAAGATATTTTATATTTCAGGTGTGTTCGGAAAGATATTTAATATACGCGAAAAACGCATTTATAGTAACATTTATAGTTAATTTAAGTATTTTGAAATAACGCATCGTATCAATTAATTTCAAATAGGTCTCGATTAAATCATTGGTATCGAGCAGGTTAAAATTGAAAACGATTTTTAAAATATAAATCGTAATGAAAATACAAGTATTGAACGGTATCCTACGTTGAAATTTCTTAATAATTCATAAAGCTTGGATTGCGTTAAATCAGTTAAATATATAGCTTTACGCTTATAAATTTGTTTATATTAAATAAAATCTTGATCGAATAGTTTACACAGTTCGCAATTCACTAATAAATCTTTCTATTTTTTTTATCCGATATCATAACTAAGTAATTCAATTCGTTTTTCTACCTCGCGTACAACTCGTCAGATTTCCCCTCTCTAAATACCGTTCGAACCGTCCAATAATTTCGAGCAAATTTTCGAACATTAAGAAAGCGCGCTGTTATTATAATAAATCAAATTCGATGAAGGTAGGTTCTAACTAATGGACTCGGATTTTCACCCAATTTCGAACGAGAACCCATTTCCAATATCTTTATAACACGTAGAGCTTCTACGCGGATTCCGCTCTATTTCGGAAACGTAAAACGGTGGTTCAGGTGCTTATAAAGCTGCTAGCCGCCAGTCCACCGTCAGCCCTCCGTCAGCCCTCCGTCAGCCCTCCGTCAGCCCTCCGTCAGCCCTCCGCCAGCCCCCCGCCTCCCGCCGCCAACCCTCTCGCCGTTTCATCGATGCTTATTATCGCGCAGTTTAACCTAAGTACAGCCGTGCATAAGGTACAGGAGTGCCGCTCCTCGAGCGCACTTATCGGACGACCGGCGGCGGTGGCAACAACGACGGTAACGACGGCAACGACGGCAACGACGGCAACGACGGCAACGACGGCAAGGACGGCAACGATGGATACGCCGGGGCTGGCGGGGACGGCGGGGACGACGACACACGAAGCACCAGCGAGCGCAGTCGTAAAAAAGCCCCGCGGGCTACGTCGTCGCACGCTCGAGATGCAATTGACCCGAGAGTGAGATGGAGTGGCTGGAGCAAGAGAGGAAGGGAGAGAGACGTTTTACATCGCTGCCGCGCCTCGAGAGATGCGTGTGTGGCCCCGTTGATGGGATTTTCGAAACTGGTATCGGCGGTATGAAGGCATTGAGTTGCGATAGTCCGACGCGCTGCTTCTTTTTTTCTTTGCGGACCTCGACGCTTGCAAAACTGAAAATTTGCAACCTCTGTAATACGCGTGTGTGTTTAAAACGTTCCTAAGGGAAACGTTCCTTTTCTCTTTTCTCTCTCGCTTTTTCCTTCGTTTTATACGCTTTTGGTTTTTTTAAGCCTACCGAAATAAACGACACTTTCGTTCTTTCGCGAAAGGACTATTCGTTCGAATGTTTTTTCCCGCGATTCCAAGAGCGGGAGAGAAAATCTTTCGCACAAAGGAATCGCTCGCTTTTTCAAAAATCTTAATCAGCTCGATTTTTTCTCCACGCTAATCATCGTTCCTCGATAGCACGGTGGATATATTACCGTTATTAAAGTTTTTTCGTTTTCATCGGTATGCTTTAACGCTAAACTCAATCCCGTACCGATCGATTCCTCCTATACGCGAATAAGAGGCGAATCAAAAAACTGTTTTCACGATAATTCAAATCGATACGTAAACTGTTAAAAATAACGCCGCGTATTCGCGTACCGTACCGTTTTAAAAACAAAACTAGCGAATTAGAAAAACTAAACAATGCGAAATATATAGCCTTATTACCGCACGCGCGTTACATCCTCTTTTTAGATGCGTGCATCTTGATACACGGTCTCAATGGTGTAGGCGAGCGAATGACCCCACGAACATCGAATGCATTTGCTCTCTCTTGCTTTGTGCCTCGGAGCGGTACTTGATTTAATTTTGACCACAATTAACCGTTAGCCTTTGCTCCTTAAAAGTTAAAAAATATTAACCCTTCTTTATTTAACTGGTTTTCCAACTATTGTTCTCCACAGCTTTTGCATTAATTCGTCGTAAATAAATTTATCCATTGTTCGGTTAAGATTAAAATATAAATCTGAACGAGTAGACAAAAACACGGGATGTTTTCAAAATTGGTATATGCGAGCGAAGCTCGTTCGAATCGTTGAAAATTTATTAACCGTTTCTTTGTGCGCGTGAATTATTTTTACAGATTTCTCAAAGAGGAAAGAAAGATTGGATTCGACCAAACTTTTCAAACGCGCATTTTAAAGTAAAGATATTTTAATAAAGACCGTTAAACCAAGAACTTTTGTAAATCGTACGTGGCATCATCATGTAAAAAGAAAGAGGTTGAACCGCGCAAACTACGAGCGTTCGTTATCTCGGTGTTTCCTATAATCGTGAACTTTCACTCGCCGGGTTTCCTGGTGAGTAATCGGTAAGTAATCATCGAGTATTGTCTTAATCGCGGAGATGCGAATAAAAGTTCTGTGCCCTGTTGAATTAATTAAATGAAAAAGATTCAAGAGCGATTATAAAGCGCAGATATCATCCTGTAATTACGTCCGGATTATTAGTTATCGCGGTATCTCGGAACGAAGGTTTCTTTAAAAGCATCGTAAACCGTTTCTTTCGAATCGCGATCATATCCGAGAATTAACTTTTGTATTTCGCAAGTGGCAAAAAACTATTACGTTCGAATGAACTCGATCAAAAGCCACCCATTCTAGACAAATATCTGGCCTGGTGGAACCTCGGTGCTTTCGCGCGCGAGGCCACGATTAGAATTCATGGTACGGATGAAGTACTTTCCCCCGAAACGTGAATTAAACGCATAGGTTTGTTTATGTTTTTCCGCTTTTCTTCTTTTTCCCTCTCGTGCGCGAGCGCATCGTTCATTGCGCATAGCAGCCGGTTCGTCTCGTTGCTCGTGAGAAGGACGGGAAATAAGGATTTTCAGACGGTGTCTCGGGGCATTAACGGCAATTAAACAGCTCAACCGATGCTGCCTCGCCTCGATAAAAGCAGGGAGGGCCGATAATAAATTCATCAGGCTTATCGGAGGTCGCATCGCGAAGTCCCCGTTACCGAATGGAAAGCGAGAAAGATAGAGAGAGGAGATCGAAAGTTAAAGCCTTTCCCATCGGACGCGAGCGCGCGATGCTATTTTCCCTATTAAATCCGTGCCGGCCTCGCCGCTAATTAATGCATCGATATTACACGCTTTTCTGCGGCAGCCTGTCGTCGGGCTTGGCCGAGGTAACGGTGTTCGCCTAAGCTGATTAATGCCGCGCTATTTATACCGTTACTTTTTCACTATCCTGGCGCCGCGACCGCGAGTCTGCGAATTTACGCGAAAATCGGGCCGAGTGTCGCGGTTCCTAGAGGCCGAGCGAGAAGCAGACCGAGGAGGGGAATCGATAACGCTTTTGTACATTGATTCGATGGAAACGGATGCCGCTGACACCGACATCGACATCGACACCGGTACCGACACCGGCACCGGGACCGACACCGACACCGACACCAGCGCCGACACCAGCACCGACACCGACACCATCATCGTGCGTATTTGGCGAAAGAGCTGTAAAAGCAACGTCAAAGTAAGCCATTGTCGCGACTCGACGACAACTTGGACGTCTAATTGATCCGATAGATTTGTTAAATATGTTAGTCTCGAATTCACTTGAATTATTTAATTGGAAAGTGCAACTCGTTATTATATATATATTACTCGGCTTGTCATCTTTCGCCTTTCCAGCGCTAGTCGGAGATTCGTTGGATCGCTTAGCCGTAAGGTAGACAGTTAAACCGGTAAACGGATGATTGAGTTAGGGCATTTTAAATTACCATTCGAATGAATTTATCATTTTCAAGCAAATGCTTTTAGTCAAGAATGCCATGGAATCCAGAGGTTATAATGTAACTGCAACGATTATCCAATTACAAAGATTGCATGCAAACTATCGTATTCGTATCGAACATCTATTGAATGCAAAGAAAGGAGCGCACTTGGGGAATACAGGCGCAATAATAAAGTCCGCGCGTTATCTTCGGAACGAAGCCATTCCTTGGTTCGCAATGAAACCCGTCGGACGAACATACGAACATATTATACTTGGCGTTACCTACTAGTTACAATCACATTTATTTTTCCAATCTGCATTGCATAGTAAATGTATGCTAATTATCCTCCGCACTACAATGCTACTTGACAAAGAAAAATGGATGTAGAACAAATCACGATACGCGATTGGTTTAGTCTTTGCTCGCACTGCGAATTTTAAAAATTGTCTAATCTTATTGGCTCTTGTCTTTTATTTACTGCTCGTTGCGTTATTTTATGCCAACCCGTTCTTAAATTGCCTATAATTTACAATTAGCGTAGCTATGCGTGCGTTTGTGTGCAAAATTTCGTTTGCGATAGTATCTTAAAAATTTGCGCTACTTTGATTTCGTCGCTCGTACGAGTTAATCTTAACAGTTTTAAGAGTTTGAATTTATTTCTTGTATACTAATTTGCATCCGTTGGTACGACGTTGTTTCTTTTTCGAGAAAATTCGTAAGTAAAACGTTGATCGACAATCTTGTATCATGGCTCGTGAGTTTGTTCGCTGCATCAAACAATTTTATTAAGAATGAAAACAAATTAGTTTTCAATAAAAAACAAATACGATGTGGTAAGAGCATAACCGGATCGAGTCTACAAAAAGCAGCAAAATCTATACGCTTCGAAACCCTTTGATTTTATTCAATTTACGTTCCTTTTAGATAAATATGGTAAGAAATATAGTGACTTGGCTTTGAGAAAAATTCTTAAAGGCCTAGATCGATATTTCATATATTAAATTTATATTTAATCATGCAATTGTTCGTTTTTAATTGATTTTTGATCTTTAAAAATAAGTGATACATATAAATATAATAATTTAAAGAATTTATACATTTTGATGTTAGAAAAAATTGATATATTTGATTCGATAAAACGTCGAATAATATTGATAATATTTTACTGCTAAATAAATTAGTATTTTGTTTTACTTTATGAGACAATTAATTATATTTTTAAGAAACGTACATCATTTAGATGCTGTATTCATACTTATTTAATTGCTTTACGATAAATTATAGAGTTTTTGTAACTAAAAAAAGTATTTATTTATATTTTTATTTATTCAAAAATCTTGGTTTATATATTCGTATATGGTATACATATTCGTAGTATATGTATATTCAATGAGTTATGAAATACTAACTATTACTTCTTAGTTTCGTAACGTTCGAGCCAAAAAATGGATATTTTCAATGTAATCTATGCAAAGTATCAAAAATATATTTTTCTTTACATTTTATAATTTTTATAGTATTTATGTAGATGTCTTATTAAAAAGTAATTTAAACTTCCAACGCTGTTTATATATTTTTATAGACGATTCATTAATAAAATATTAATATATATTGATATTTTTTAATTTTTATTAAAATATCTTTAGATTATTTCTTTATATGAATCGATGTAAATTTATATTTTATTTTCAAATTTTTATTTATTTCTATAATATTTTATTTTATTATTAGAGATTATAGCATTTTTCTTAAGATAAATTTTATTTCTATATTTAATTACATTTAATTTATATTCTTTAAATTTTCAAAACTTATATAGTAATATTTTTATTTATATTAAATTAATTATTATTTTTTAATTAAATTTTATTTCGAAGAATATTTTACACTAATGATGTGAATAATAAGAAATGATTTAAAACTTTTTCTAACGATTCTTCTATAATATAATAATAATCAATATAATTTAATAGCTATTTATCTGTATCTACACGCTACAAGTAATCTATTAAAAAAATGAAATTAAGGGGATATTTTCATATTAAATTTACTTTAATAACAACATCATTTTTCTTTGTTTTCTTAATTTAAGGACATTGCTGCATAATAAAGAATTATTTTCTAAATTTTCCTTATTAAATATCTCGTCTTATCGAAATAAATAAATTAATTAATTAATTAATCAATTAATTAATTAAATTATTAATTTATTTATTGCATCAATATAATCCGCGAAGCAAATCTACATTATTAAGCATAAAGTATAATTTTACTCTAACGTAATAAATTAAAGAAGGTAAATAATTAAGTTAATCGACTGTTGATTACTATAAATTCTTTTTCATTCTTATTCATTCTGTACCGAATGATAAAGAAGCTCTCTTCTATCAACTGTTACGTCAGTTTTTACTCGACTTTGAGTTTATTTCAAGGTAAAAGTCATTGTGATTTGCGATAAAAAGTCATGTTGAATTTCCGCATTTCTTATAACATTTCTCAACAGCTACTGTGATCATGGGTGAGCATTTGTCCAACAATTTACAGTTTAGTAAAAATTATTATTTTTCATTTGTTTTCTTAAAAATATACTCTTTGCATATTTTTAATTTACGATAATAAAAAATTTGACGTTTTATAGCTTAATTTACATTTTACCTAATATTCGCATAAATCAATGACTATGGTTTAGATAAATCACATAAATTAAAATATTAGTGCGATAAACTTTGTCGAGTTTCAATCGTAATTATTTCAATTGTAATAACGGTAATTTCATTAATATTCGTAGCTACGTTAAAATAACGTTTAGCAGCACTTACCAAATTTTGCACGATCGTATACCGTAGATTAAAAATTTTAACATTTAGATAGAGGCGGTACGATATAAAATACGATAGCGGTAGCAGCTCGTAATTCATCGCCACTTGTTACGATACGTAAGTTGGAGTTATTGCGTTGATATTTACAGAGTATTGGTTAGAAAAATCATATATACGCGAATAAAAGGACAACGGTTCGAATGCGCCGGCGATTAAACGTCGTTCATGAATCATAGGCCGCGTGGCAATATAATATCAATCGGCTCTTTCTTCTCCAACTTTTTCCCCGATTCACCTTGGATAAGTCGAAAACGAAGTTGGCAGAACTGAAACTCGGCAGAAGCTGAAGTCTCGTGAGAAAGAGTCCCCGTTAAGAGAAGAAAAAAGCGATCGGTGAGCAGCGGTCGAGAGGAAAAAAGAGACGAACGTCTCGGTAGAACGACACGCGTACGAGCGCCACTGAGGAAAAGGAAATAAATAGGTGGTTCCCGCGAGCACGAAAACGAGGCGCAGGGATAATAATAAATCGGCGCTCCTAAGAAATTCTAAGGCGACGCTCAAGGACGTCCGGGCCTCCCGGAACGCCCGGAATACCGTGCGAAATTCTAATTTCTTCGCCCGGGCCGTCGTCCGTCATCCTCGGAATTTCGCCGTCGCTTGCGTAACCGACGAAAGTTCCCCCTTGTAATTGGATAATTTGCTTTTTAATTGCAACAGACACCGCGCCTGGAAATCCACAAAAATACCGCCGTTCCGCGGCAATTGACCTCGCGCCTCGTTCACTTGGAACAACATAATACTCGACTTTATTTATATACCAAATAAAGATGAATCGTTATCACTTTGCGTATTTAGACTGGTGTATCTTTTCGTTGACGAACTCTTACGATTCTTCGTCACTTCGTCACTTCGTCACTTCGTCACTTCGTCACTTCGTCATTTCATCTCTTCATCTCTTCGTCTCTTCGTCTCTTCGTCTCTTTTGCCTCGGCGCCTTTCTTTCAACACCGTTATCCGCACAGGTTTTTTTCTTCGTTTTGGCCCGGCTTTCAATGTTTTATACTAAAATTTTAATTCAGAATTCGACGAACGGCACAAAAATTTTCTCGGCATTTATCGATCTTGCGACAGTCCGATCAACTCTCCTTAGAATATTTTCGATATGCACTATTTATTTTTACAAAATCCAATGAATTTCCTTCTTACTGTAATTATTTTATCGAAATAAGATCGCGTACGAAATACAGCTTATCGATTTATCGACTTATACTTTTTTTTATGCGAAACAAGTAAACCGTTTTTTCAGTAACGTGAAAATACATTTAGGTTTTACATTTATGCGATAGTCGTTCGCATTCAGAACAATTCAAGGTTAAACGTCAAATTCACTCGATCGAGAATCGCGATTAACTTTCTATATTTAAAAATTTCAGGTAAATATTTTTAAAATATTTAAGAAAGAGCTGATCTCCGTTTTCAAAAATAGTACGTTTAAAAGAATTTTTAAAGCATTTCAGTCGATAAAATGTGATATTTTTATATTATGATTCTATATGTACAATACCGATTCGTATCTTTGAAAAGTACGATTGAAATTAAAATAGCTTTTGATTTTAGAATCGAGTTTTCAAGGAAAAATATTCTTATATAAATTTTACCGAAATGAATTGTCGTTAAAGGGGTTGTAACGTTATATTTTGCACTTTTTGCACTAGGATAATATTAAAAATGAAAAATTAAAATTTCTGTTTAAATTGCCACCTATAAAACTTTAAATACGTATAAAATTTTTGTAAACGTGGAATGAAAACTATTTAACAATTTATAATAACCATGTATCATATTGCATTGTACAGAAGTATCGGTAATTTTTGCGAATTGTCGTTGCGTCGTGTCCGTTGATTAAAAGTGACACGAAGAAAGTAAAATTTTACTTTGTATAAATAATGTTTTTATTCTTCCGCCTAATTTTGTTTGTTTACGCGCGAATGAAAAATTGAACACCCGAGTGCATTGCAGTTAGTTTTGACTCATCGTAAAAGCAAAAGCATTCGGATACACGAATACGAATAAAATTGGTCGCTTAAAGTTATTTATAGAACGTACTACGCCGATAAAAAAATTGCGACTCGCGAGCATTTCGTTGGAAGCGTTGGATTCAGGTGCGCAGCCGTAACGCGTCAAGAAAATATTTTTACCACGGAAGGAAGAGGGGAAGGCGAAAAGAAGAAACGTTATCGACTGGCACTGGAGGCGATGGCCTCGCGATTCGTCGTGAGGGCGATAGGCGAAGAGGAAAAGGAAGCGCGAGGGTCGGGAAACGTCGGCGGCACTGCGTCCTTGGGGTTTACGTGACGACGCGCGCACGAGGGAATCGGCCGTGCGCTCCGTTTCCGCGAGAGCGAAGGTCGCGAAGCGACCGTCGGACCGGAAGTGGACCGGCCTTGCCCCGCGCCCAGACACTCGCCGACCGTTAGCCGCGCGCACCGGAAGCTCTCGCCGCTCCGCGCCTCTTTCTCCCCACCCGACCCCTCCTCTTCTATCTCCTTCCTATCGCTCGCCGAGTAATGCGGGTTCGAGCGACCGATTCGATCCTTTCGACTCTGCTTTATCGGCGCCGTTCCTCGTCCTCTTCCTCGTCCTCCTCCTCGTCCTCCTCCTCGTCCTCCTCCTCGTCCTCCTCCTCCTCCTCATCCTCCTCCTCCTCCTCCTCCTCCTGCTCCTCCTCCTCCTGCTCCTCCTCCTCCTTCTCACCCTCCTCCTCCTCATCCTCTACCACCGACATTTTACGCGTTCTTCATCCTTTTCAAATTCTCAACTTTTCCGGCTGTCGCTACTATACCGGGTCAACAAACGTATTTGCCGCTTCGTTGCTCGACCTTTACATTTTTATTTCTTTTTTATTCTTTCAGTCGTGTATTTCCTAAATGCAACGGGTATTCTATTGTTTTTTTTAATATACTTTTACATATCGCTTTATTGTTATAATGCAATTATAAATCAATGCTTCGGAAGAGTTTCGGTCTACATTTAGCAACGATATTATCGTTTGTTTTATTTTCACCGTTGTACTCCGTTCGAGTTTAACAACGGGACAATCCAAATTAGTAAACAAATATTAAATATTTTTTTCCGTTCAAACTTTGACTTATTTCATTTATTTTAAATATTTTGCTCCTAGTTTTTTCAAGAGACATGTAACTCAACAAAATTACAGCTGATTACCTTCGTTAAAGAAATTATAAATAATTGTCTTGTGGCTCGATGCGAATTTTTCACTACTCGCTCTAAATAGCATTGCATGTTCCCCATTTGGCACGAATAGCTCTTTACTACTTATTTAAAAAATGCATTTATTTTTTAACGTTCATTTCGATTTAATAGCTTTCTTAAATAATTCTAAACTTAAGAAGTTACGAGTATAGAGTAAGCATTTTCTATGCGGTTATACAATCTACCTAAAATTTCACGTTAACTTCGATATCTATTTAAATCGGCAACGAATATTTTATAGTGCATAAGTACCGTTGGTTACTTTTTTCGTCTGTCCGAAACATCTAAATTTAACAACTTAAAATATTTATGTAAAAACAGATTTTACGTATGTTGAAGTTCATCGACATATCGGTAAATATAATAAAAATATTTATAATACGTTAAGTTTTTTATTAAAAGACTTATCCACGATTATAAAAAACCAAGATATTTCTTGAAGTAAAAATTCAATATACTATAATGCGTATTATATAAAAATTTGTACCAAGTTTGGATACGAATGAAAAAAAAAGAAAAATGATATACAATTTACATCGATAGGAGTAGGATAAAATTTAAAATGGTTTTAAAGGAAATGATATTTCTCGGATATCTAAGACGAGTTTGCTTAATTTACGATATATCGTGTACAATATGTAGATGTATGTGTAACTGCGCGATGAATGTGATCCAACATCGTTGGACGATCTTTTGTACATGCATATTTGTACCAACACATCAACCAATCTTAACTGAACCTAACTTGAACTTTAACTCCACGTTTTTCCTCTTTAGAATTTCAATTATGCTCCAAGATTGAATTTCTTTTACATATTTTATAGTTTTGTATTTTCGAGTATATATTTTTGATATAACTGATTAAGGTCGACATGGTACTAACTTGCCACGTAGGTATTTTCGTTTGATTTTATTACTTGAGATACATTTACAGGTTTCGCCTCGCTTGGTTTATAACATTTAAAACAAAAATATTTAATAACAAATTTCTACCCTATTTAATTAATTAATATTAACTTTGAATTAATCCGAAAGTTTTGTGAGGAAATATTAGTTAAAACGTAAATGTAATTAAATAAAACTGTATTCGTAGTTTCGCGCTTTAAGATTTAAATTAGTTGTACGATAAACGCAAACCTTTTCTCGTAGTTGAAAAATGTAATTTCATTACACGATCCTAAACGATGATGCTAAAATATACTTTTGTACCGAATAAAAAGAGAGATAGGAAGAACATACGTGGCAATGCTTTTCTAACGGCTTACTCTGTGATTTATTAGACAAATAAAAACAGTATCAGAAAATTTATCGCAATTCCTAATTCTACAAAAGGTAAATAGTAAATGCGAGGAAAAACAACTATCTCTACTGGTTTGGTTATTAACACAACGTAAGCTCAATGGTCAAATGAGTTTATATTTATCACTTGGCGGTGTATCGTTTATTTAACTATGATAGAGGTAGTAAGCGGATAAACTTGTATGGATATAAGGATTAGAGCGCTAAAATTGGTTGATGCTTAGGTACATAAAAAGCAGTGTAGTCAAGATAACGTCCAGAGACAATCTGCAAATCGCTTTCGACTGGTGACACCTAGGATCTTTAAGAAAAACTATTCTTTGCAATAAAATCAAGGAAGCGAAAGGTCTAAAGAGCTCATCGCTCCTCGTCGGAACAAAGATGGGAATGTGCCGTCGTCGGGAGCTAACAGTGTCGAAGAGGGTAAAAAAGCAACCGCTTCACTTTGCTCGAGGGTCTGAAAATTAAAAGTCGGGAAGGACGTTAAATGGAAAAGCCCGCAGTAACCGTTTCTCCCTTCGCTTTGAATTGCAGATCGGCGCCCGGGGCACAGCGGCGATAAGAACTCTCAGAGGCACATACGCACATCAGCAACAGCAGCAGTATCAACAGCGGGTACAGAGGCGGTGGGCGGGGCCAGGAGCTGCGCCCCCGACGGGGAGAGGAGCTGGACAAGCGCGAGCTCAGGATGCTGAGGCGGCCACCTAGACGGAGGATCGTCGTCGACATCGTCAGTCCGGCCCTTGACGAGGGGCCACAGGTGCGTACGCGTCTCCTCGATCGAGCGTCGAGCTGGACCGGTTACGAAGGCTCGACTTTGTATCGTCGACTTTACCGCGTTTCCAATTAATAGTTCATACCAGCGATCTAATAATACGAAGAGTTTCTTTTTAGAGGTCGAGATCGCGATAAAATCTCGCACCTTAAACTTTTTTTTAACTCTTTATTCGTGCCGTTGATGCGATACTGGGCGCACTTATATCGGCTGTCCGTTGAGTAAAAATAAAGATAAAAGATTATGATAGATATGTAGGAAAAAATTTTACAACTCTTACGAGTTCTTCAATAATAGAATAATGAAAATAAGAATATGATTTTTAATACCTTACGTATGATATGCAGATGCATAATTTTATTTTACGATTTTCTAGACTTATCGTTTACAAAATTTATATCTTGCGCAAGTGTAATAAAACTTTAATCTTACAAATAGAAATTAATGCTTAACTTACATTTTCAAGATTTTTTTTCATTAAACTTCTATTAATATCGGCTATAGGTGGTATAACGATGTAATTATTGTTGCATGTTATTCTTATAATGTAAATATTTTGTTAATAACGTAATATACTATCCATCGTAAATTATAATAATTTTTAATTTTCATTGTTGTACTCGTTTTAAGCATTTATATTAGTTTTATGATGCAATAATACTTATCATGATGAATATTTGTGGTCGTTATAAATTATTTCAAATCGACATAAATCAGTAAAATGTTTAATGCAATAATTAAAAAAAAATATATTCGTATTCTAATAATCACTATTAAACATTTATCACCAGATAACTAGCGTACAAGATGGTATTTTACATGTTTTCTCCACTCGTAAACTTTTATTAAAAAAATAACAGGAATTAATAATATTAATTATTCGACACTTAACATAAATAATCATACGTATAAAATAGTTCTACTTACATAATCGCATCATATAAAATTATGAATAAAGTACATTATTAATAAAATTAAATTGAGTATTAATGAAAAAAATCTAAATAAAATTCCTATAGAAATAATTATATTTACACCTTATAAAAGAAAATTCATTGTTTATACTCGATAAAGTACACAAATTTGTACATATAGCTTTTTTAAGTTATTCCTACGGATAATAAAATTATATTTATTTTAATAATGAATGGTGTATTTAATAAAAATACAAAATATGATTTCTATTATTTAGAAAAATATAGGAGCGTTCGTAAGTTTTCGTTTGCGTGCTCGAGACGTACAATTGCACAATTTCAACAAAATTTTGAAAATTGTTATATAGTAAATTGAAAAAACTATCGACCCGAATATGAAAATAATATTTCATTTTAAAGCTATACTTATATTCTAGGTCTTACATTTAATAAAAATGACTTTAAAGATAATCATAATTTTTCGTAAATTAATAAAACGGTGCCGTTTATAGAATAATTATTTTTGCGATTCAATGGAGGATTTCGAAGGTAAATATTATTACATTTTAATGAGGAAAGGTAAAAGATATTTATGGGTCACGATCGATTCGTTATTTATGCGTGAGTTATCTCACACGTATAACGGTGATCTTTGATTTCTCTAATTTGCATAGACGCGTCCCTGTAGCGAATCAATGTAAACTTACGGTTTAAGATAAAATTAATTTTGATTGGATTAATATAAATGAAATTAAGGAATAAAAATTAATTATTAATTTTAATTGTTTCGTATTATCATAAATTGTTTAGACGGTGGATTTTAAAATGCGTTTTTGAGCATAAAAAATTAATTAATACTATAATTATTAATTCCAATGGTAAGCTTACGGAATTAAACTCTTTAACTTATTTTTTACGATGCATCGAAGCACGTTAAAAAGAACTATAGAAGACTTTAAAACGCAATATTTTGCAATTTTGAAAAAGGCTCAACGAATTTGATCTGTCCGCAGCGAAAGGCGGAAGCAGCATCGGTAGGAGCAGAACGAGCACCGACGGAGGATCGTTTGAGTAGCAAAAGTCCCAGCTGAGAATGTCCGAGCAGAGTGGGCCCGGGGCAGCGGAGCTCGGTCCGGCCTGGTGGCCCCCGGCCCAGCCCTGGAAGACCTCGAGCGGCCAGTCGAGCTCCGCGACCGGCGTCCTAAGGACGCCCGAGCCCGGCAAGAATGTCTCCGTCACCACGATTAACGTACCACCGCCGTTACACGAGATGCACGACGGTGAGTTCCTCTTCTGTACCCTCGAGACGCATTCCCGAATTTCGAAAGCTGGAGACTCCAAACTGCCATCGAGCAATGTACGCTTTCCTTTTTCCCTCCTTCTCTTCGTTACTGTTCAGCTTTTTAGGCCTAGAGTCGGTCTATCTAATCTACCAACAAGCGTGTATTAATGATAATGCATTAAAACAACCAAGTTCTTTTCCCAATTATCAACGAGCAACCGTTTTAAAATTCTTCTAAATATGAATAACATTTTATTCGGACTCGAAATTAAGGACATATTTATAATATATGATTATATAAATAACCATGTTTGACTTGCAATACATACTTTCCGTAGAAAATTAAATTTAATTGCAAATAAAAGTATTCGTTAAAAATGTGATAGAAAAAGCCAGAGAAAAAAGAAAGGCTGAACTAGCGGTAAGGGGAGGTGAAAGAGAGAGAAAGAGATATATAGTATAGATCATGGTCAAGAATGAGGAAGCGAATGAATGTGAGATAGAGATGGGAAAGGAGAGTAAAATATGGAGAGAGAACGAGGAAGATGAATTATTTATGGGAAGATGGAGTTTTGCCGTTGGCGATTCTCATGAACGACATAGTCACAAGGTCCTTACTTATACAGGATAATCATCGACTCGTTAATTTTTTTCGCTACAACGTTTTGCTTTTCTTTTATTCGAGTCGATGATATTAAATATATTTTTTAAAAGTTCAGAGATTTTTGTCGTAATTCGAAGTTTATGCATAATTTAAATTAATTACTTTTTATGTAAAATTATTTTTTTATAAACTCGTAAACTAAATTTGTAGTGGATATGTTTCTTACTTGAAATTTTCCGATTGTTTTGCATATATAAAATCGAAAGAATTAGGTCTAGTTCTATTAGCAAAGAACTACGAGCGAAAATTACATATTCGATCTTATACGAGAATACAAGATCAAATATTATCTTAACGTAACAAAGTATTTAAAATAAGTTTTCCATTTCAAAATTAATCATAAATGAATTCAAATAAAATATATAAATTTAGTAATTAATCATTTTACGACAATCAAAGAAAATATAATTTTTTATATAAATGGTAAAAATTTAACGACGGTAACTTCGATTATCATTCCTCGTAACTGGCAGTCTTCTAACATTGTAACGTAATCTCTCCCTTTTTATCCTCTTATCGATGCGTACGAGCGCGATGTAAAGATATTCGTTTACCGCGGTATGTAAAAATCATAGGAGTGTACGAGAATCGAAAAATTAGATTTTGTTACTTGTAGTAACGATAAAATATTGTTTTGCATCATCGATTGATCGCAGCAAGCGAGAAGCACGCTAATATTAAATCGAAAGCAACGATTCTATTTTTGCTCGATCGATCGGAGAGAAGAACGGTACGTAAAAAACGAGCTTACGTTGTTGGAGGCGTTCGTACGAGTCTCGCGGTACCGAAGATCGACGATTCGATTCAGAGCATTCGCGGGCGATGACATTAGCGGTGCATTAGAGGGAGTGAGAGGGATCGAAAGGCGGTGGGGTGGAGGGGTCACAGAAGGAATAAAAATTCGCGGGTTTTCCTCGGGTCGGGGGCGGTCCGCTCTCTGCTCCCGTTGCGCAACGAGTGTAGCCTCGGGGGCGGGCACCTGTGCGATCGGTCGCGCGAGTCCGAGGAATGTTTATCACGGGCAGGCGCCGCGTGTTTGGTCGTTCCGGCACGTTCTCTCCTCGGGGTTGTTGGACGGGTGCGCTCGGGCGAGACTCTCTCCTCACCCGGTGACCGAACCCGCGGACAAACGGCTGCATTGTGTCGCGACTCGCCAGCCCGAGTCGCCATTATTAATCCTCTCTTCCGTTTACAACCGCCTTCGTGCTTCGGCTATGGCCACCAACGAATCTCCGAACGCGGAGTGCCGATTATTTCTATTATTCCGACCCGACACCTTCCTTCGTTCTTTCTTTACGTATTTCCTGATCCCGGTCTGTTCTTCGTCTCCGTGCACTCATTCCTCTTTCTCTACCGTCGGATGTTACATCTCGCGACGTTTGCTAGTACGACGTAACTCGGAAGCTGCTAGAACATTCTTTTATACATTTGTTTTGCCTTCGTTAACTCGGCTCTCCAGTTATCGAACCTTGAAATTAGTTTCTCAACGGAATAAAAGTTTTGATTTTGTCAACGATACTTACGATGTCTCTACCGTTCCATTTTTTCCCAACGTATTTAATAAGGAGCCCGATTAAATAAATAATTTTAACCTAAAAAAATTATCGTTTCCTATTGCATTAAAAATTTCCAATCGCGTAAGAGAACATTCGAAATCGCGAGGGAAAAGTTAATAGTCCGATAAGCTAACCGCTGACTCGGGGATTGCGAAAGCCTTGGTAGCACCTTCGACCGACTAGTACAACGAATACGACTCGAATCGCTCGTATGTCGCTCGTACGCGACTCTACCACCAAAAGCAAAAAGAATCTGCCCAGCCATTTGTTTCGTCTCTCTGCATAGTATCACGCAGCACGGCGACTTTTATCGATGTGCACCTCGGTCGAGTCCTCCATATTGCTGTTTACTCTTTTTCAATTTCTCTCCCTCGCGCTCGCTCTCCTTTGTACGAAAGAAGTTCTTCCGCTACTCTCTCTCTCTCTCTCTCTCTCTCTCTCTCTCTCTCTCTCTCCTTTTTTCTTTTTCACCGAGCTGCGCCGTCTCGTTACACTTGTGTGCATTATGCATACGTGCGACTCATAACTCGTATTTTCAATTTCGCATTCCTTCGCACACATGTGCGAGGAACTCAATAGGAAGAAATGCGTGAAGGCATATATTTGATGTACGTGTATACTTACATGAATATAGTCAGCGTACGTGTACGAGTGCTCGGGCGACCGGAAGAACGAGCTTTGTAATATTCGTGCTTTCGAGGAAGTTGCAAATGTGCTTTACAAGTCGAGCGTAAAATTGCCTATTGAGAGACGCGTGCATAACTTTTGTTCTCGCTGCATCCTTAAGAACACTTGCGAG
This sequence comes from Dolichoris vasculosae, assembly GCA_018907195.1. NCBI lineage: Eukaryota > Metazoa > Arthropoda > Insecta > Hymenoptera > Agaonidae > Dolichoris > Dolichoris vasculosae. The sequence goes on along the minus strand of JACCHY010000005.1, from coordinate 428,832 downwards.
AACACTCGCGAAAACGTTTGCAAATGTATTTAAAAGCTAGTTATTTTTTCTCCGTGTATATAATTTATGTTTAATTATTGAAAATTAGCAAAAGTAGTTTGTTACTGCATAAATAATTCGCGCCGCGTTGTTTCATTTAGCAAATTATATTGTAATACGAATACTGAATCTTGTAAATATTAATCGGCTCACCACCGAAGGTAAAGTAATGAATCGTACACTTACTAAGCCTTAAAACTTTACGATTGCGGGGTAAAAAATACATAATCAAATAAGGGTTATTTCGATTAATTTTTGGAATATTTAATATACGTGAAAGATGCTGGGTAGGTATTAATATTAAACCGAAATATTAAATTTTGAAATTAGCAGAGAACAATCAAAGAATAATTTTAGAAGAAAGCGAATAATTGTGACACTTGTAGAAAAAAATTACGAATAACGTGGAAACGACGATGATTAATTTAAAAATAAATAATTAAAAATTATTAATCGAGGACATTGGATCAGCTTTATTATCCATTGATTAACCGCGTGTCTGAATATAAACGTTAAAAAATATGTAGCTGATTTGAGAGGAGAGTATTAGGTTTGCGGGGAGCGGAATTTGATTAGCGGGATTTGGCGAGCGGGAGTTTTAAGGTGGTCTTGTTCGCAGGTAAGAACGTATGCAAGTACCTGGGGGGACAGAACGGGGTGACGGTCTCGGTGGTGTCGAGCCGTGGTCCGAACTCCGGGGCGGACTCGGGCTCGGGCTCGGCCGACTCCGCCTCGGCCTCCGTCGACGACGTCGAGGGCGACAGCGACGGCGAGGTCAGCAGGATCGACTTCCGCGGCGTGAATCTGCGCACGAAGAAGAAGCGGGAGGCCGGGGCGGCTCTCGTCGACAATAGCGAAAACGCGTGCAGTGCCGACGTGTCGCTGCACCAACAGCCGGAGAGGCCCATGTCCTGGGAGGGCGAACTCTCCGACCAAGAAATGTCTTCCAACACCATCACCAACCAGGTCAGCGTCCATTCTCCACCTTTTTCGCTATTTTCTAACTTTTTTCTAATACGAACATTAAGGAATGTTAACCTTCCTCTACGTTCACCAACTAATTAAAATAAATCGTTGATAAGCCTTATTAAATTGCGCAGTATTTTTAGAATTAAAAATTTTTATTTATAAATATAAATAAACGAAGAATCGCACAAAAATATTTTATTTAATAATATCTTCTATATCTAAAACATTCTTGTATTATGGATTTATTATAATTCGAAAGAAATTTTTTTGTTTTAAAGCAACGGGTATACGTAATTTATTTTTTTAGTTCGAATAAGCGCTTATAATTTATATTCAACGATATCTCGTGTACGCCTTGTTACTTATATCGATTATTTATTCTTTTTAAATTGATTATATAATTAGAAGCACCGAAACATATTTATTTCACTAATTAAATATTCACAGACTAAAATGTACATAACCCCATTCTTTAAATACGCGATTTTCGTAAGAAAATATTTTATACATAAAAATTTAGATCGCGGAAAATTAATTTTAGTTTAAAAAAAATAATAGCCATGGTGATTGATTTTTCACGTATGATCTACCTTGAAATAAATGTATAACTGTACATATAATCGCAAAACTTGGATAATGGTTAAACTCCATTATTTTATGCGTTATAATTTTTTGTACGAGACGAGTAAGTGAGTTCCTCTATGTAATTTTTAACTTAATTTTAAAATAAAAACATGCAGACAGTTTCGTTTATTAGCTGCTTATTCGGTAAAATATACCAGATTTCGACTTTCTAACGATTATTCAAACGAATCGTACGTCGATTCGATTATCTTTAGTATCGATGAGTATCGGACGGAGCGGCAGCGACAAATAACGAAAAATTCGTCATTTCACTTTTAGGATCACGAAGAAACATCGATGGAGGGTGTGCAGGTGTGCAGCTCTAGTCCCGGGCCGCAAGAGCAAAAGTTCCCGATAAAGCCGGAGCCGGACTTTCGCTCGAGTCCCGGGCTCCAGAGCCTCGGTGGCGGTTCTCTTAACGAGACCATCGTCGCCGTATCCCACGTGCAGCAACTCCACCATCACCAGCAACAGCAGCAACAGCAGCACCAGCAGCACCAGCAGCAGCAGCAGCAGCAGCAGCAGCAGCAAGTCCATCATCACCAGCAGCAGCAACAGCAGCAACAACAACAACAACAACATCAACAACAACAACAACAGAGTATCGAGCAAAGCCAACAGAGCGATTTACCGCTCCTCGTCGGCAAACTCCTCGGCGGATGCAACAGTTCGACACCTAATCACAGTCCCGTACTCATTCCACGGCATCATCTCACCAAGCACAGTCACACCAGATCTCAAGTGCGTTCATTATTGTGATAATCGTTCTTTTTATTTCTTCGTATTTCGGCGCTAACTCGCAAAACGCGAGTCCCTCTATTTCTTTCTCGAGTCGCAAAAACTACTTCGGTGACAGCGTTTCCGTCGCAGAAATTACGCGCTATATTTATTTTAACTTTTAAAATTCGAAAAATTTATATTAATAGTTTGTCACAATTCATCGAAAAATATATTTTTTTAAACAGTCAGTTTGTATATTTCAAATTGTGTTTTATTTACTAAATTCTATCTTAGGAATTTGAATTGAAAAGTTATTTCTAGGTTTGTATTTATATATTTGGAAAGACAACCTAAGCTTTATGGATTAAAAATCGACGATAAAATTAAAAATTAACGTACGTTTATTTTTAATTATGTTATTTTATAGTTAATTTTAACATCCTTCTTTTAAATTATTGAAAATAAATACCCGCTCACGAGAAATAAAAATAAGATAAAATAAAAGAAAGAATGGAAGGAAAAAAGAAAAATAAAAAATGTAATGAATCGTACGATGTTCAGGTTCCATCCCCGGATTCAGCGATCCATTCGGCCTACAGCGTGTTTAGCTCGCCGACGCAGTCTCCGCACGCGGGTCGACATTCGGCTCTCGGGCCAGGTTCACCCGTACCCTCGTCCTCGCTCTCCCTTTCGCGGCACAGCTTCAACAACTCCACGTCTTCGCTCTCGCTCTCGCTCTCGCACTCGCTCTCTCGCAACAACTCCGATGCATCGAGCAGCTGCTACAGCTACGGTTCCCTGAGTCCGCCGACGCATTCACCGGTCCAGCAACGCCACGCTCATCACCATCAGCAGCAGCAACAACAGCAGCAGCAGCAGCAGCAGCAACAGCAGCAGCAGCAACAGCAACAGCAACAGCAACAGCAACAGCAACAGCATCAAGTTCAAGGCGGTTCGTTACACCTGCAGTCGGGCGTTAGCCAAAGTCACCATTATGGCGCGGGTCAGAGTCTCGTGGGGACATCCGAACTTGGCGAGGCGCACCTCGACGACCAGGACGACTGTCGAATACCCTCGGCACCCTCGGGCATCTCCACCAGACAACAACTCATAAATAGCCCCTGCCCGATATGCGGGGACAAAATCAGTGGCTTTCACTACGGCATATTTTCTTGCGAGTCTTGTAAGGTGAGCAATGTCCACCAGTTTGGATATCAATTTTTGGATGGGAGGATCTATTATTTTTTAGGATGTTATCTACATATATGTATAATATAATAGAATTTGTTGTTTCAAATAATTGATAAATTTAATGTTTCGAACCCATCTTCATCGATGCTCTATACTTCTACGGAGTTCTCGCTGCGTTTTTTATGTAAATATATAAATAAAATTAAAATTAATTAAATTAATCAATTTAACATATTTTAAGGTAATTGAAAATACATATTCTAAATATAGAAAATTGTAACCGATTTAAATAAATTATAGTTTTCGGTTTACACTTTTTTTCACCGATTTTTTATGAATTATAAATTTTATTATTGTCATCGTAGTTTAAGTAAATCTCGTTTTTTCGTATATCCAATGTTCGTTCGGATAAATTTTTTATACGTAGCGATTTAAATTTCACGCAAATAGAAGGTTTTCCGTTTTTTTTAATTAAATGGTACAATGTTAAGGTTATTCGAATTCAGTTGCAAACCCGTTCGGTGATTATCGAGTATACTTTTCAATTCGAGTAAGATACTTTGTTTGGTAATAGTTTGAAGCAATCGTGCGCGAAACCACCGCGCGAAACGATCGAAAATATAAAAAGGTATCGAGATGAAAAAAGTAATTTGTTTTGTTTTGTTTTCGTCAGGGCTTTTTCAAGAGGACGGTGCAGAACCGAAAGAATTACGTGTGCCTTAGGGGGGCAGGTTGCCCAGTGACGGTGGCGACGCGCAAAAAATGTCCGGCCTGTCGTTTCGACAAGTGCCTCAACATGGGCATGAAGCTCGAGGCCATCCGAGAGGACAGGACGCGAGGCGGTCGCAGCACCTACCAGTGTACCTATACGCTACCCGCGAGTCTGATGGGTGGCTCGGGTCCGGGCGGTATGGCCCAGGACAAGATGACCCAGGGCGGTCCCTGTAGCCCGGCGGCCCAACCTTCCGGCGAGCACCACCACTCGCTCAAGCACCAGTCCAATCATTCCCACAAGACGCAAATGGTGCCACAGCTGCTCCAGGACATTATGGATGTCGAGCACCTCTGGCACTACAACGACAACGATAGGGTCGGTGCCGGACAGTCCGTGGGCTCCTTCAACGTACCGCAGGTAAGACGCAAACATCCAAACATCCCGGTATTTTATATATTTTATATAGTAACGTTAATTTCAATTTTTGTGTCGCGATCGAACAATTAGTTCGATTAAAAAATTAATCGCGCAGTTTTGCGAGGCACTTCCACATCAAAGGTGAAACATTTTATCTCTATATACCGAAACGTAGAGTTTTGCTAAATAAAATTTAAAAAAATGGGAATAGAAGAAAGAGAATGTATATCTTATTCTAACGATCGGTCACCGCAACGAGTTATTAGAAAGTCGAAGAATTTAATTCAAAGGATTTTCGATAATGCTCGCGAATATTTTTAGAGCGCACCGTCGTCCGGGATGGTAAGCAGCGCCAGTGGCAACAGCAGCAGCGGCGATTCGCTCAACGGACTGGGTATGAGCAACAGCGGTGCCGGGAGCAGCAGCGCCAGCAGCAACGGCAACCCGAGCAGCCGAAGCGAGCGCCCGAGTTCCTCCGGGTCCGCGACCGCGAGTCCAAGCCATGAGCAACAGCAGCAGCAGCAGCAACAGCAGCAGCAGCAGCAGCAACAGCAGCAACAGCAACAGCAACAGCAACAGCAACACTCGCCGAGCTCGGTCTCGGGAGGCGGGAACACCGTCGGTGGTGGAACAAATTCAGCCCCTGGCAACCAGCAGTCGGGGGCCTCCACGAACGGCAACTCCGCCCAACATCCGGACTTCCTCTCGAATCTGTGCAACATAGCCGACCACCGGCTCTACAAGATCGTCAAATGGTGCAAGAGCCTGCCCCTCTTCAAGAACATCTCCATCGACGACCAGATTTGCCTGCTCATCAACTCTTGGTGCGAGCTCCTACTGTTCTCCTGCTGTTTTCGCAGCATGAGTACTCCCGGCGAGATCAGGGTGTCCCTCGGCAAGTCTATCACCCTCGAGCAGGCCAGACAACTCGGACTCGCTACCTGCATCGAGAGGATGCTCACTTTCACCAATAACCTCAGGCGACTCAAGGTCGATCAGTACGAGTACGTCGCCATGAAAGTGAGTATCTACGATCTTGGCTCCGTTGTATCGCCGACTAAAGGACGATACGATGAAATTATCGAATGCGTTTGATCGCAGGTGATCGTGCTCCTTACCTCGGACACGAGCGAGCTCAAGGAACCGGAGAAGGTCCGGGCATCTCAGGAGAAGGCTCTGCAGGCGCTGCAGCAGTACACGATCGCGAGGTATCCGGAGATGCCAGCCAAGTTCGGCGAGCTCTTGCTCCGGATCCCGGACCTCCAGCGCACCTGTCAGGCAGGGAAAGAGCTGCTGAGCGCGAAGCGAGCCGAGGGGGAGGGCTGTTCCTTCAACCTCCTAATGGAACTCTTGCGCGGAGATCACTGACTCCGTCCCGGGGACGACAAGGTCGACAGGAAGGAGATCATCCTGCGCGTTTCGGACGCGACGGAGTTTCGATTTATATGCGTTCTCTACCGCGGCGACAAGCCAAAAGCGAAATGAAGTTGACGTTCCCCCTCCGTTTTTTTCACTCTTTTTCTCTCTTCTCTCTTTTTCTCTCTTTCTCTCTTTTTCTCCCTTTCTCTCTTTTTCTCTCTTTTTCTCTCTTTCTCTCTTTTTCTCTCTTTTTCTCTCTTTTTCTTTATTTTTTGATCACGGAGCTTTTCCCGATTTCGGCGAGACGAAAAACAACGAGCTCGTACGGTTCGAGACGAACTTTTTTACGGAGCGATTCTTGTTTTTTGTTCCTTTGAATTTTGTATTTTTTTTTTTTAAATTAAGGAAAGATTTTTTTAGAAACAGCGAATTTCTAAGTACTTTGATATGCCGATGGCTATCGCGAATATTTTAGTGGAATACTGAAATATTTGCTGCTGTACTTTGATTTTCGAAGAATTTCTTTTAGCACGCGAATCAAATTTCTTGTTTATTTTTTTTTGTGTATTTTGCCTTAAATATTTTCATCGTTGAAAATATCTAAGGAATAATTTAAAAATATTTTTTGTTTAATAAATGATATAAATATCACTGTGAATACTATTACTGAAATAAGTTTCAGTTTGAAAGACATTTTATTTAAAATAATTTGGTTTTGTATTATATTCGTGTAAAATGTATGATTATTTAGAAAAAGATTTTAAGAGCAAAAAATATTTATTTACAATTGTATAAAAAATTGTATCTTTAATTTCATGAAAGCTTTGGTATCATTGTAAATGTATAAAGCTTAATCGATAACTTTAAACGACTATTACACAATATAATTTTGATTCGTTTTTCAAATATTGAAAATTTTACTAAAATATTCATGAAAGCTACTATATCTTAGTCTTGATTGTAAAATTGAATTAAAAACAGTTGCGAGTTATTTGAATTTAGATAAAATTAGTAGGTCATTAAAAAACTAATTGGTATTTCAAAAGATCTTTTTGATACAAAAATTATCATGATTAATAAAATTGATCAATTAATTAGATCTTATTGAATTCGAGTATTCTTAAGTCTCAATTTGTTAAAAATACTATGACTTTAAGCATATTTTTTACTGTTTTAATTGTATTAAATGTAACTTTCTAATCGAGTTTTTAAAAAGCTATATTTTAGTAAGAATCATGAAAAATGCATATTTACATTCGAAAAATCTCATTTTTCTTTTTTTTTTATTAGAAAAAGACTGATTTTTCAGAATAGCAAATATTTTTATAAGCTCTTTAGCGAGTGATACTTCATGTCGATGTTTTATCAAAATTTTATCTGAAACGGGCTTATTGCTTCTGCTACTACAAGATTCCACATTTGCATAAGATACGTATGAAAAGCCCCCGGGAATCAGGTTTACTTAGTAATTAAGAACGCATAATACAAAACTAATAAGAAATCACGAAAATGAAAAGCAAATGACTGTAAAATCGCGTATAGTCCGTATTAGCATTAACTCGTGGTGAGGGGACTACATTTCTATAGGACTATTTTAGAAGTATGTAGGCTGATGAAGGACTTATACGAAGAAACAAAAAAATATATATATATACAGATATATTTTACATATATATATATAACTGTATATTAGTATGTATATGCGCGCATATACTCACACGGCCAAACAAACTTGCTTATATATACGTATATTCATGCATAAAAAAAAATGCGTACCAATATACATATGTATATTTATGAGACGCGTTTAAACGTATGTTTATTTATGTATATGTGTTCATGTGTGTACATATAGACATATACGTATAAGCATCGATACGCGATCTATACATACAATTAATAAATATGCATATATAAATGAATAAATAATATATATATATATATTTTTTTTTACTGAAAATGCTTCCGTACAAGGCCTGCGTGAATATTGCATTCCTGCCTTAAAAATACAGGAGTTTCGAAGCGGCCTATTGTATGCTTGTAACGTCCAGTGTGCATTGAGTGAAAAGACGAGACTGACAAAAAATGCAACAACACGTGAATATCGTGAATATAGTGGATGACAAGCGAATGCACGTTCTTGTGCCAGTGTTAAAGATATGTTTTTTTTTACATTGTTTGGATTATGTATATTTTTGCTCAATTGTATTATTATTATTATTATTATTATTATTATTATTATTATTAACATCATTATTATTAACATTATTATTATTAATAATATCATTATTAATAATATTATTTTTATCATTATTTTTATCATTATTATTATTATCATTATTATTATTATTATTATTATTATTATTATTATTATTATTATTATTATTATTATTATTATTATTATTATGTATCATTTTTAGCTCTTCTATCTTTAAAAGATGTAAAAAAACAATCAAAGTGATAAAATGATTAAGAAATCGTGTAAATTATATAGAAAAGCAATATATATACATGTATGTATATGTGTGTATATCATATATGATTCGTGCATTCGCGTGTTTCGAGATCCATTTTAATGTGTGATTATTTTGATGTGTTTGCATATCCGAAGTTTGACTGCGAATGAGTGAGAACATAATCGAAAAGAGGGAAAATTAAGCGTGGATCGCAGCGTGGGCCAATCCAGTGTAAGCAAATATTGCATTTGCCAAGGCCAATCTTTGTTATGGTTACTAATTTAAGTACCAGTATTTTCTTATCGTTCTGCGATTTTACTTAAGTTCAATGCATAATTTTTTTTTTCGTATCCCGGTTTCGCGAACCAAATGTACTTAAAATGTCATCGATGAATCCTGTACTTGTGAGAAGTACTTGGATAATTGCGTGGCGCTTTTATACCTTTCAACGAAAAGGTACATCTCATTTCGTCGTTCTTTCATTTCTGATTTGCTCCGTACTTCATAACGTTTAAAATAGATTTTATACTTTTAATAAGCATAAATAAAAAGAACGAGTTGTAACGACTATGACCTGATTTTGTTGAATATTATTTTTATTTTTCAACTACGTCTTTTTAGAACATTTTAAAGGAAAGTACTTTAAATCAAAAGTGTATCTTGCTTTAAGTATTCGATTTTTACTTTTAATTTTCAAAATTAGTTACTAAGGGTAATATGTTTTCTTACAATTTTTAATATTAGCAATTAATTTTATTTTTAATGACTGAATCAGGTCATACAATTCCATTATTATACAAGATTTCTGACGTTTCTTTGAATAATAAACGACTATTATTCGAAACCAAATATTTGTTTTTGTATTTGTTGTATAAATAAATTAGCATTAAAAAATAAAAGTATAATTTATGAAAATTTTCGTTGAAAATATTACTGGAATATTATTTAAAGAAATGTTTACGGGTCTTGTACTTTATGATTACAGAAACATATTCTCCATTAGTTTTCTATCAAAGATTTGAGGCGGTGATTTTAATAATAGATAATCGATTAAACAAAAGATTTTCATTTGATGGAAATCAAATTTTATTCAATACACGATAAAATAAGTGCGCATTATGTTTTTATAAAATTCTAAAATTTTTCATTTTTCTTTATGGCATTAAGAACAAACCGTATATACGTACAAAACAGTGTAAAATGTACTTTAATAAGTTTCATTACATAAAAAATTATAAAGAAAATAGTGTGCACTTTAAAAAATAAATTATTTTTAAATTATTGGCAATAGAAAAATGTCCAGTATTTACTGTAGCTTATAATGAATTGGTATTATAAAAAAAATGTGAATAAGCTTTTTAATTCATTATTTGATTTTTTCAATTAAAAAAGCTATAATAAAACTAATTACGGTGTAAATAGTAAATTTAAAAGAAATTACGCCGCGTTGAGTGCCTGAAAAATGTCTAATTAAATTACTTTTGCATGTGTGTTTGATAGTGAAATTGTGTATTAAATATAGAGAGAAAAAGATTAGATATTTGCCTGTTGAAAAGTAACTATTCTATGTTTATATTTTTTATAATAGTTATATCTACATCATTTAATATAATCTTATATAGTAATTTTTCCCATTGTTTTTCCTTTTATGATTCAGTGAGTGTTAGCAACAAATTTATTTATCTATCATTCATCGTGAGATGCATATTGTGGCAATCGAAAGTAGTTATATCAAAACTTTATAGAGTAATGATTGGCTATGAAAATGAACATCTTTTTATGGAGATGAATCTGTTGTTCAAAATTATTCTTCTACAATCTCATTGAACACGACATTTTGCCAATGATGACAATATTTAGACAGAATATTCATGCATAGAATAAAATAAAAGACAAAAGTTATTCGATATTCGAAGAGCTTAAAAACGACAGACTGTAACGACAATTTTATACATATTATATATACACACACCACTATAAATATTGTGAGCAAATATAAGAAATTAAAAGTAAGATTAATTGCAGTGTAATATTAAACAGGACGATACTGTAGAATATTATTAATAGATACTCACATTAGTATTTTTATCAATACTATCAAGGAGAACACCAACAAAACTTTTTATACAAAAAATAACAACTATACACGTGTGAGAAAAATAATTGACATCGCAGAAATATATATTTCTCATTTAAGAGACAAGATCGATTAAAATATTCATGCGAATATAGTAAGATTGTAATTTTATACATACATTACAAATTATCATTGGAAAATAAAACAATTTTTACAATATACAATATCGTTTAATTTATTATACCCAATGCAAATATTTATTATATTAATGAAATTATAAAATTAAAGATATTTATAAAATACTAAATTTTAAATATTTTTATCATATAAAATTTACATTTTATCATTTATATATTATTTACAGTTTAATTAATTACATATACTTAGTACTAAATTTATTCTTACTTTGTAAATTGTTGTTAGTTTATGCGTAATTTTAATCTACACGTAGCAAATTATAAATTATATGAATATAGAATTTAAATTTTTAAATATAACTTAATTAATTATATATTGTAGAAAACTTGATTTTAAAACATATCAGAACAAGAATATTTTAAGAAAGAATATATTGCTTGTAGTATATTATTTATTAAATTCATTTTCGACATGTAAATTCCTTAATAATAACATTTTTTTTTTAAACTTTAATTTTAATTAATTTAAAATTTTTATAAATCCGATATAAAATTAAAATTAATTATCAAAGAACTGAAAAATTAATGAAAATTGAAATTATCAATTTTTGATTTTGTAGATAAAAGTATAATTGTATGCCATTACATTAGTATTATTTTTTAAGTAAACCTAACGAATTTTTTTACTTTATATTATATTTTTAAAAATTTATAAAATAAAAATATTTTTATCTATCGAGAACGATTATTTACAACACTTATCTTATGAGAAAACTCACGTTATATTAATTTTTTATTATATATATAAACAAGAAAATGTGCATTTCATATATTTTTATATGAATATAAAAAATATAATTAACGAAACGAGTAATGAACATTTTATCAAAACAGTTTTAAGTATTTTTAACTTCAGCCTTCAACTTATTCCTTCTCGCTATTAAATAGTCGTTCATTTCTCAAATTTTCTAAATTAAGTATAGAAAAAAAAGTCGAGGTTTAAGATATAACGTATGATAAGAAACCGATGGAATAAGTAATAATATAGCTTGGAAGAAATACCAGATTTTTATACAATATCAATTTTTGTTACGATGATAAATACGACTATGACTGAGCTGCAACCCATATTAATTTACCAAACGCACTTCATTTTCCCGTGCAAAATTGTTTAAAAATTGAAATTAATCAAACGAGTGCTAAAATAACGAAAAATTCGTATCTGAAACAAAGTTTAAATTTGAAGGCATAAATGACAATTAGGTGGAAACGTGGAAACGTAAATGGAAGCCTAGCGGTTTCCAATATTTGCGCGACGTCCAAAAGTTTAATAATGGACCAATAAATGAACCAATGAAAGTCGAGCTATAGCGATCGATCGTCTCACGTGGTTTCCGCAAGAGTCGACGACTGTTTTCTTTCCGGGCGGGTCGTCTCTGCGGAAAGTCGAGTGCTTGTTCTCTTTTTGGAGCTAAGGCCGTATCGGCGACTTGCACGATTTTATCAACCCATCGAATATTAATTAATAAAGAATCGTGGACTCAAGATGACGACCAAAGCCGAATTAGCTTGCGTTTACTCCGCACTCATTCTCGCCGACGACGACATCGCCGTTACTGTGAGTAACCTCTAAGTTCCGCGTTCCGTTCAAATTCTGAATATATTTATTTACCATTTAAATCAATCAAACGATTTCTTTGTTTTGTCTACGTTATTCTTACACAGCTTAAATCGACTTTTCTTAAATTCACTTTCGCGAAGAACATAATTTGCTAATTGGTTGCGACATTCGAGGTTATATTACACGTTGTGCTCGTGGAATCGAACGGTGCTTTGACGCTTTGTCGCGTTAGGAATTTCCATTCCGTAGAGTATCTTTATATTTGGTACTTTGCGTATTATTTCACACGAGTTGTACGTAACGATATTTAGCATCGGTGTGAAAATTGTAGCTCGCGAAACACCGAAAGTAGTTGTGTAAAATAATTATTAAATATTTTTTATTTTAGGGAGAAAAGATCCAGACCATCCTGAAAGCTGCATCGGTGGATGTTGAACCATACTGGCCTGGTCTTTTTGCTAAAGCATTGGAAGGCCTGAGCATTAAGAATTTGATCACTACAATTGGTTCTGGAGTTGGTTCGGCACCAGCTGGTGGTGGTAAGCTTGTACAGATATTAATACAAAAGTATGATATTAAAAATCGTTTTCACTCCTCGATAACATCCACCGTATTAGAGTTGCTTAACTAAAACGGTCAGCATCGAAGGAGAAAGTAACGTTAAAGCGAACTTCGAGGCTGAAAAGTATTTTGATTTAAGCCAAAGTTTTCTTTATCGACAATTAAGCATAAATATAAAAAAGTTTTTACAATGATTTTAAAATTTAATTATTTTTAGATTTGATATCAAAGTTAAATTTTATTTAATTGTAAACTAATTTTGTAAAATACGTTCGTTCGAATCGATTAAATTCTATTAAATTTAACGAAATTTTGAAAATTATTATGTTAGACTGTAGAATTCTATCTACGTATTATTTTCATAGCTTTTAATGATCGAGTACATACGAAATTTATATTTTGAAACGATCTAAATAAAATTTTATTGGACAAATGAATCGTAATATTCAACTAATATTAATATAATGTATTCTAGATTATAAAATTATTATGATATTAAAGAAAATAAAAGTTAATAAGATAATCTTGATACGTTAGCAACGTAACGGTTAACGTGTACTTAATCATTAATATTATTTATTTGATATAAATTTCAAAAATGTAATTTTGTTGTTTATAATACTTTAAACGATATATAAAATATATATAATATAAAAACAATTTTATCCAATTTAAAATCATTTTTTAGCACCGGCTGCAGCAGCTGTTGCTACCGAAGCTCCTGTTGCTAAAGAAGAGAAGAAGGAAGAGCCAGAGGATGAATCAGATAACGACATGGGCTTTGGTACGATAAAATTACATTTTATTTTAATTTTAATCTGTATAATAATTCCGCATCCAATGATTATTCAAGCATGTATTAGCTACTGAAATAAATTTTTGAAGATACTTTCTTTTTATGAGATTTCTATTATATAAAAAATATAATTTACAACTGTGTAGACAGAAGTTAATTTATTAATGCTATTTTTTTGTTACAGGTCTGTTCGAATAAATCATTACTCGTGGGTCCAATTTTTTTTGTACAGTTGTATCGTACAATAAGAAAATAAAAAAAAAAACTGAAAAATTTATATTTATCGTCTATCTAATTCTATAACCTCGCACCTACAATTATTAACACAAATTAATCTCTACGACTGCCAATATCGGGATTGTTCTACGTATCTTTAATTTGTACTCGTCTACGGTCTAAAATTACATTAATATAAGCAATCAAATCTTTCGTTTCAAAAAAATATTCTTTCCTCGTATATAATCCGTTGATATTTTTATTTAATTAACTCTTCGTATTCAATCTTTCGCTATAATTAAAATCGACACTCGTTGCATAATTAATTTGTTCGATCTTTACGAAATCCGTTGTTACCAAACATTGCGCGTCACGCGGAAAACGATGCCCTTGTAGCGTACAATAAAAAACTTAAAAAAAAATTAATTTCGTGAAAATTAGTTTAATAAAGGTATAAGAATATGTGGTTGGCCGAATTTAATCCTTTACGATGTGCGTGAATTAGCTCGGGTGAAGGAAACGTGTCGTCGTTGCCTGAACGGATCGACAGCGTTGATTGTTGTAAGAAAAATTTAATTGTCGTAAATTTAGTTGTAATCCCCCTGACAAGCCTGTAACAAAAGGTCTCGCTTTCTCGAGCGTGGACAAACGACAAAACGACATCTGCTCTTCCCGCCGCGGTAGTCGGACTAAAAAGATTTGGACTGCTCCGGTGTCGAGCCGGCGAGCTTCTCTGGTTCGGAGAGTGGCAGCCATTGGGCGGAGGCACCCGCACCCGCCAACACCCGGTGGAAGAGCTCCCGTTGACGCAGCTCCGAGACCTCGCAGTGGGCCAGTAACTCGCCGTTCGCTCGAAATATCGAGAAGTCGATGTCGCAGAGGGCGAGGACATCAGCGGGGAGGTCGAAGTTGAGGCTCTCGCTCCAAATCGGACTGGTGCCCTCGCGTCGGATGCTGGTTTTCTTTTTCTTCAAGCTCTTCCCCTCGCGCATGATGTTCACCTGGAACGAGCACGATCGGACGAGTTTAGCTTCGTTTTTGCTCGCGGGTTTTAGTCAACGCTTTTTATATAATTTTATTTACTTTGCGAATATTATAAACCCGAATTAAATTTCCCGACGATAAATTTCGTCCGGATTGTAATAACGTTAAACGTTTTAAAAATTCGAGTCTAATAAAAACTGTATTGCTACATTGTTATTCGATTGGCTTGATTCTACCTTCATCGTACACGTTAATTCAATGTTTTTAATCATACGATCTATTGCTTATGCACCGCTATCGATTAAAAATTGATAACGATACAGTTGATCGCGAGGAACAAAGATTGCGATACAAGTGCTTAAGGTTTTTTTTAAAAATTACGATAAGTTTCGTTTCCGAATACCTGAACGTAAGGTTCGAATATCGTTGTTCCTGATTCATCGCTGATCGGTAAATTCCTTGCTCTGATGACGATAACGGTGAGCCTTTCAGCGGTCGGTTGATAAGAAAGAGAAACCATCAATTCACCGAGTGAAGGGGCCTTGAATCTTCCCTCCGCCCCGTAACGAAGAACCGATTTTGTAACGATTCTTTCTTCGAGTCCAAGATCGGTAACCGTGGACAACGGGATCTGAACGTAACCTAGGCCTCGATGTTTTGTCGAGGCATCGAAATCGTACAATAAAATTTCCAAGGTGCGCTCCGTCAATAAACAGCTCGAAGGTACTTTGAAGACAAATTCCTCGTCGAATTCTAAAAGACGAAAGTTAGATTTTATTCGCGAATCAAGTTTTTGACGCGAGTGTAATGCAAAATATCTATCGGTAAAAACGGATATTTACTTTATTTTCGTTAATTATTTAAAGTGATTCGAAAAGGGAATATATCGTACAATCGAAACATTTTAATTACTGTAAACCGAATGTGAAAATATCAAAAGGAGATATCAAAGTACGCGTATCGATTACCAAATTGAAATTTGAGACTAGGAAGATATTTTTAATATATTAGGATAACGGTTACGGGAAAAGCATAAAAAAGAAAAATTTGTATCGATATTTCGAATCGCGATAGGGTTGATATTCCAAGATAAGGATAACTTTGATTTTAAACAAGCAAAAAATGGTGAAAGTTCTTACCTGGATTCAAAGTTTGTTTGTGTATTCGCGTTTGTTTAACTGTGCCTCGATCTGGAAGAAGGCGTATCTTTGCATAGGGATCAGCGGTTTCGCTCAGATCGCGTGCGCGAAGGTCGCGAGCCTGTAAAAAAATATTTCAAATAGGTATAAGCGAGCACTGAAAATCGATGGACGCTCGTGAATGTACAGGGATAATTTTAAATAGCTCAATGCGTTACTTGTGTATTTATTCGTGCATTTATTTAATTCATTGAGTAAATAACGTTCGTTATTCGTCGAGGAGCGCGATCTTTGATTAATTTATCGATTATTAATTTATTACAGAAATTCTCAATCGAGCACAACCGTAATATTTGCTGAATTTGAAATTTGAAATTTGAAATTTTTAAGGTACATAAAGAATGGTAAATCGCGTTATTTTTAAATATTTTTCCCGCTTTTATTTCAAATGTAACGACTTGTTTTTTTTCAAGCATGAATATAAATATAAAAAAAATAAAAGTACTCGTCAAGAGAATAAAAAGCAAGCTTTTGAAAGAAATACTAGACTTCAATACCGTTTTACTACGCTCGAAAGAAATATTTTATTTTAGTATTATAATAAATCCTGATTTCATTTCTTTAATATAAAAACTTGAAATTTATAATCTATTCAGTTATTTAATATTAAGTACTATGTTTTTTATTGCAAATGTACGAATAATTACATTTTCTACAAATAAAAAAATTCATCTATTTATTCAAACGTACATTTTGATCAAGAGAACTCGAGCGATCCAAATTTTATTACCTTATTTAATCGTGCATATTATTTATACTGATTTTGAAATTTCAAAAAATTCGAATTCTGATGTAAATGTTTGATAAATAAAATTACAAGCATAATAGATGTATATTTTATACTTTAAAATTAATAAAGATGGTACAAGAATAAATTATGTTCGAACAACTTTATTTAAGAAAATTAAACGTAACGTTTAACGCGGGTATGCGATTCCTTTTCGTTTTCACCGAATATCGAACTTTATTTTTATCGTTATTATTATTATATATTGGAAAGGGGATAGGATTATAGGATAAGGGGATAGGAGTTTGAAATTCATTCAAGCTAATTTAGTAAAGCTAACGCGATAAAAAAATATGCCGTACTTAAAAATGAAAGCTCTAAGTTTCGTTGTAAGTAATTATACATGTGGTTTCGAAATGCCGCAATATAATAAATCATGCCGTATCTTGAGAAAGATTTTAATCTCAAATATCTGGTTCTAAAAGCAATCGAGCCGTAAAAAAGAAAGGTGGAGGCTCGGCTCGTGACCGGATGATTGCGGCGGATGACCGAGATGCTGAGATCTGCTGAGATCCGTACCTGGAGAAGCTTGACAGCGAGGAGACCCTCGGGCGCGTCGTGAGTGATCCCGAGCTGGAGCTCGCCTCGGATCTCGTTGGCCGAGCGGGGACAGGAGAGGTCGTCGCTGTCGGTGCTGCTGAGGCGCGCGTGGGATCCGGAGTCGGAGCCGGTGCCACTGCAGGAGGCGCGCGGCAGACTCCGCAGGATCACCATCCGCTCGTCGCTCGCCACGAGGGCACCGTTGCTCGGCAGAGGCGGCGCCAACGGACTCATGGAGGACGTCGTCGCCTCGTCGCAGCTGCACTCCGAGAGGTGACGGCCCACTGCAACGCACCATTTTCATCTTTCTCTCTTTTTTGTAATCGGTCGAGGGATGATCGATGGGTGTGTTTATTTTATGCCCCTTAACTACCATTGGTCGATTCCGCATTTTCTAATCTATGCTTCGAATACCTCTTTAATAATCTTTAACCAACCTTCCTTTTTCCACTTTGCTTTTCCTTTCGTCGCGCGAACCAATTTTTTTATAATATTAAATGCCTCTTTTATTACCCTGTTTCGTTGATTTGTCTTTCCGGTGGAAAAGCAATACTAATTTATAGAAAGCTTATATCTAGGCAATTTCTTTTTCCGTATAATTTCATCGAATAGTCAATATTAAACATGTTTTTACGATTGTTCCGATACAAATCAGAAATTATATTAAGAATCAAATAGTATTGTAATACTGTAATTCGTTCGTATTGGGATTCTATCATTTTATATATTACGACTTATATTCCCATGTTTATTTTATTTGCAATTCAATTTATTTAAGATAAATGTATCATACCCCAAATTTATGCATTAAATTGCTTCTTATTGATTTTTCTTTATTTAATATCGATGTGCTATTCTTTAACGTTATCATTTAGTAGCATATTGTAATTCTAATTCTCGAGTATAGTTTTTTTCCATTTTGATCTGACATGTACTATGATCGATGCATATAGTTTTTAATAAAGTAATATTCCGTTGAGTTAATGAAAATACGTGGGATGTAATCGCTATATTTACCCTCGTATATAATTTCTATGTTAACTTAAAATGAAACTAATTTTAAATTACCATTATTAAACTTGGATATAAATAATTCTCTTAGAAATTTTATGCAACAATATCATTTATATAAGAACTTGAATTTAATTTTAGTTTTAGAAGTATTGAAAAATATTGTACACGTAAAATGTAGTAATGTTAAAGTATGTAGTACTGTTTTTAAAGATTACGGTATTCTAATTAGATAATAAATAAATTTAGTCTAATAATTATTCTATTCTCATTAAATGTGCATTTAAATATCCGATTAAAAAAATTATCGCTTACTGCGACTTACGTTTATATATTTTTTAATTGTATGCTATTGTTTTAAAAAAATAAATACTTATTAACTTATTTAATTTTATTATAATACTATATAAATACATAAAAAAATATTTATAAAATAATCTGGAAATGATTATAAATCCATTTTTAATTCACATTTTTTTTTTCACTTTTATAGTAAAAATAATAATAATGGAATGATTATGATTATAATGATGATGATGATGGTGATGATGATGACGACGACGACGACGACGAGGATGATACAATACTTATACATTTTATTCAATCTCAATAAAAAATGAATAAGTATTTCTTTCATTACTCTTAATTAATAAATCGACTATTAGAGAAAAAATTATTAATATTAATTAAAATTGCCTAAGGATGCAATTATAAAAATTTTATTATACTTCGAATGACAATAGATATTTCTAAGAAATAGATATTTACATCAAAAGTTATTAATAGTTAAAAAATATTTTAAATGACAAAATATAATTCTTAAGTTACCATTCTTGAATACTACTTTTTTAGACCTGAAAACTTTTTCAAGAATCCAGAAAGGATAAATTTTTTATTTTATATAATTTTATTTTAATGATTATATTGTAAATACCATACGAAAATAAAAAAAATGTCCACATATTAAAAGTAAAACGTTGAGTTTAACGGTTTTTTCATATGTACATATTTACACATATGTAAAAAGTTAATTATAAAATCAATATAACATAATCTTAAATCTCATCGATTCACACGTAAAAACTCATATCACCATAATATTTTTCTGTGTATAATTTTGAACAAATGTACAGTTACATAAAGATTTCTGACTTTACGTAAAATATTATTATAAAATATCTAATTTACAATTGAATAAAAAATTTCAATTCAACGGTTTCAAACTCAGATATTGTTTTATAATTTATAAACATTTAACGCGTGATTATAATTTGATAAAAAACATATTTCGCTTTCTACGTATTATTACGTAATTATTATAATGTAATTGACTTGTATCTGCCGGAACGAGCATACAATTTTTAATTAGAATCTGAGCAAAATTTTTACTCATAGTTTTGATACACACTTTATTAAACCAGTGGATAAAATTTATAACGATTTAGGTTTATATGTTACAGAAATGATTATACTCATGTAAATATAAAATCAATGTCTTAAAATTTAAAGAATATTTTCTATATATCGATACATTATTTCTTTTAAGCAAAGTAAAACATGAAATAATTTTTTTTATTGCGCAGACGCACTTGCGTTGGGATCATTAGGACTAAAAGAACTATGATTTGATATCGACGATCCCTTGAATTTTAAAATGTCTTACCGTCTTTCATTTTATCCCCAATTCTCGTTTTTTTTGTACGGCGATGTTTATTTCTCGCTCCTTCTACTTGCGAAAACTATGACGCATTAGAGATTAGTTTGTAATTTTGAAAATGGCATAATGACGCGTAATTTGCCGAGTACAGCCAGTGACTTTGGAAATTTTATCTATCAAACGACTGAATTCGGCACAAAAATTAATTAACTTAATATTTTTGAGCGTTTAAACAAATCAAAGGTATAATTATATTTATTTATATAATTTCACTCGAATTTTTCAAGCCTATTAAAATTTGTTCGTAAAAAGACGAATATTACATTAGTTGAAAATATATGGTAAATTTTCCATCCAATGGACTACAATTTACAGGGATTAAAAATTCCATTGCATCGAATGTAAAGTATAAAATTGAAATATTTTAAATATAAGATATGATGATATAGAAAAACATTGGAAGAAAGCGAAACAGTTTTTAAAAATATAGCTGACCGTTATACACATGTTATACGTATATACATATATATTTTTACAGTTTCTTAATAGAGCACGGATGTATATATATATATTTATTTATGTATTTTAAATTCTGCAGTATATTTTAATTATTTTTACAACTTATCGCTAAAATTAATACATATAAACTTTGTGCATATTTTCCTTTGGATATATTAAGTTATACTTCACGATACTATTTTTCATGTGAATTTTTTTATTAACTTACACCAGTATTATGCAATTAAGCGTATGTGTATGAGTATAAACAGACGTACGTTAAAAACTGCAGAAACAAAATTTCTGTATTCTCTTTTTTATAAACAAGTTTTGAGTGCTTTTCGTTTTATTTGCAAAAATATTTATGATTATATTATAGAAAATTTTATTTTTATAATTTTTTTTATAAATAACTTACAAACATTTTTTTTAAAATCAATTTTTTTTTTATTTTTTTATATTTTATTTATATAATATCAATAAATAATAAAATTTTACATTGTAAAAAACTTATCTCATTGTAATACGAAAAATTATTTTTATTTTAAAAAAATTGTTACTCGTATGTAAGGATTTAAATTGAAACCAAAATAATATTTTATTATTTTATAACATATTGTTAATAATATAAAAATCATTTTTAAAGAATAATTTGTTGGTTAAAATTAAAATTAAAAATATCAACAGTGTTTCTTTTTAAATATTCATGTATAAGTTATTTTCTTTCGTGTTCCGCTATAAAATATTTTTTAACGTTTTTGCTTTAAAATTAGCTTTTACCTTTCATTTCGTAGTTTTTAAATATATTTATTATACTATTACATATACATAATTTTTTTCATTCAAAAAAGCAAAGTTTTATTTCATTTTTAACAACTTCAATATATTTTTATTTAATATAAATTTTTTCCTACTTTCCGAATTTTTGAAAACTATTTCAAATATTATATTTAGAGTTAATAAAATTATATAATATAATCAAACAAACGCTATATTCAAACTATTCAATTGTTATTAAAATAAATGATTTTATTTTATGGGAAAAGTTTTTTTAAAATGAAAACGTTCATGCAGATGTGGCAAAAAAATAAAAATAAAAATTGAAAAATTATATTATAAGTATATTTTTGTCAATAATAAGTCTTTTTTAATATCTAAACGAAATAAATAGTAAAAAAGAAATTGTAAGCGACAGTTGTTTTTAGTTCTTATGTAGCTAGCACTGATTATAATATATTATAAATTTTTATCACTGACCAATTTACTAATTATGATGTAATTTTGATATTTTTAGCCAAGGAAAGAACAATAATAAAGGAAAAGAAGTTGAGGTACATAAGAATATTTGAGCTATTTTAGCAAGTAAATTCAGCGAAGGCTAAACGAAAAAACTTACTTTCACGCGTCTCAATGACGCGGTTGTTGAATATGCCATCGGGTGGAGGCTTCCATTCTTCGACGCCGCTCGACTGCTTCCCCAGGATCCCTATGTTCGGTTGGAGGTTGATTAACTTCCTCGACGACTTTTCTGCTTCCTCCGCCCGATTTAGTAGATCTTTTTCGAACCTGAAAATATTTGCTCGGCCAACTTGTTAAGCGATGTGTAATCGAACGAAGAAATCTTTTTTAACTTTGCATTATTACTTAAATTATCAGAAGCGATATTAAAGGGTGTGGTTGAGAAAACGGAATTATGTACTGAACTTCAAGTTTGATTGCTGTAGGTAAGAGAACTTTTTTATGAGGGGATAATTTGATGAAAGTGAAATATCATTTTCAGAAGCTCAATGAGTAATGTCGAGCTCTATTGACCTAAGCATGATAAACAAGTTCACAGTATTCGTGTAATTAGATATAATTGTAAAAATGTTTATTTATATAAAGTTTAATATTTTCATTGTTCAGAGAAATAAACATTCTTAATAAATATATTTTTATCTTATTAGGAAAGAATGTTTACTTTTATTTCATAAGAGTATTTTTCATTTAACGGTATATTATTCTTTACGTATAGTACAACATTATTTTACGCTAGAATTAAAAAAAGAAGAATTATTATGTGATTCCGTAAGATTTCGTATTTTATTTCTAAATTTTTAATTAAACAATATATTTTAATAAAATAAATAAGGTTTGAAAAATGACTTTTAAACTTTTTATATTAAAAATAAATTCTGTTTATGATTAATTCACTGTAATTTGTTTAAAAGTATAGTTTTCTAAAAAATGAATTATAAAACGTAATTTTATTATTATACATTGTCTGAATGTATATTAGTTTTTAATAAGTTTTATCATTTTATCGTAAATAAAGTTTGTTTTTAGTTACTAAGATTGAGAATTTTAGAATAAGATAAATTTTATTTTAACATCTATATTTCTACCTTTGAACTTTGAGAAAATAAAATATTGAGAATACATTTCTTTCGTAGAAATATTAATATGAAAATACTGTATACTATATACTTTCAAATTTTAAATAATTATAAAAATGAAAAAAGATTTTTCTATGTGACTATAAAAAAATATAAATAAGTTTTATAAGTGTATGTAAACAGAAGTGAAGTTACATAATATTTGATGCAATCACAAATAAATATTTATTAAAAAATTAAATAGAAAATGCACAGTTATAATAGAACATTTACTAAAACTTGAATTGAAAATAATATTTGTTTCTCAACTCAAATTATTAAGTATTATGTAAACTTAGTCTTTAGTATTATCAAGTTAAAAATAACTTTAAATAAGAGCTTCGAATGATTAATTTACGTGTGATTAAAAGAATTTATCGGTATTCAACGTTATTTAGAAAATATGTTTAGTACATCTCGACAGTAGTGCTTATCAGAGAGATAGAAATAGTTTATTATAAAGATTAAGTCGACAAATTTTATTCGTTATTAAAGAGATTTTTCAATATATTTAAAAAAATATTCTAATAAAAATATTAGAAAAGAAAATTATAAAAAAGGATTATTTAAAATTTATTGCAAATAAAACGTGCAAAATATTTTTGCAAATCTCTTAAATTTTTCTAATTTATTATTGAATTTTTTCCATTTTCATCGCTTATTTTTCCTGCTTTTCTTTGATGATGCATACAATATTTAAATTACCCAGTGTATACTCTTAATTTAATTTGCATTTTCTTCAACAAAATTCACTTTATTTTTGGTAATAAATTTTGTGTGGTTTTATTTGCCGTTTTGAAAAAGTACGAAAATAGGTATTTGAAGAAACTAATGTCATTAATTTTTTTCAGTAGTGTTACCAAGAAACAATAAAAAATATAAAAATATAATTTGTAGTTATTTAATTATTGATATTAACCAATAAATTTTTAATATAACAGGTATATTTTATTGTAAAATAACGGAAAAAAATACTTGATATTTATTACATGTCATGTTAGAAATAAAATGATTAAGGCTATTAAGTGCTTTCAAAGCATTTCTCTTCTTTACAATATAATTATTCTATTCATATTAATTTTTATATTTATATAAACAAAAATTAATATTAATTATTATGTCTCTATCTTATATTGTTTTCCTTACAATTATTCAATTATTTTACATTTTTAACGATATTGTAATCAATATAATATTTATATTAAATATAACATAATTTACATTTTACCGAAGGTGATATTCTTACAATATCATAAACACTTAATTTTCTTTTAAAATTTATATTCATTCTTAATTTAAAAAACCGTTAACCAAATAACTTGTTTTAAAATGGATTTTAAACAAAACGATTGATTTTTTTCATAAAATTATGCTTTAACGTCACTTTTATATTATTAGGCAAGAGTTATATATTTCTAAAATCTGCTATACAAAATTAAGACAAAATTAAGACATTCATTTTACCAGTGGTATTTATCAGATTTCCATGACTTATAGTTATAAAACGTACACATAACTTAAAGTCCTCTTCCATTAGAGAAGAGAACTACTTAACTTTTAACCAATAGTTTGCCAAAGTCTTACGAGTCAGCGATAAAAGGATAAAGTGCATGCAATAAAACTAAAATAAAGCTCTATCATAATAAGCGAAAACGAAGAGAAAGCATAGAACAATAGGAAGATTCGATAAAAATATCCGGTGAAAGTGTCGTTGAGTTTGAACGAGGAATTTCAGAGGTAACGAGGGCTTGATTGCGATTTAAGATGGCTTGTATTTGCGTGGCAGAACGAGGAAAGCAACTCCAGGACAAGGACGTACCAATTGAGATTGACGCGCCGACGTCGCGCACAGAGCGCGTAGACGACCACCGCGGAAACGGCACCCGCCGTCGCCCCGATGGCCCCCAGGATGGCGACGATTTCGGGCCCGTGCGGGTCCATGCCGGGATCCGCTCCTCCGCCCATTCGTTTCTTTTTTAGCTCGAGCTCGAGGTCCTCGCTGGCGGACGCATTCTCAGGTTTACATCTTCGGCTCCGTCGAAGATACGCGGCCTCTCGTCCTTTCTACAAATATGAACGTGTCGGCTTTGGTTATTGGATTCGGTATTTCCGTTCGGAATATTCTTTCTTATTAGAATATTACTTTCTTAGTATTCGATAAATAAATCCTATTTTATTCTTATTTTCGTTATGGTTAATTTTAATTCATTTTATTCCATTTTTATTCTCCTGTGTCCGTTATCATTCTACTTTTCAAAGATTTTTATTTACATTTAAATTTACATTTAAAATTAATTTATCAAGCTCATATATTCCGTGTTACGTTTTTTTCTTCACTTTTCAATCGATCGAACTATGAACAAAAATATTTAATATAATTTTAACTCCAAAAATGGTACTATTTATATTTTAATCAATTTTTAAATAAGTTAGTTTTTTGTTATCGAATAATTGATATCGAAATTGTTCTTCGTAATACTATAATTACTTAATAAATTATGACAGTTCTATATTTTACATTATTGAATTTTTAGCAGTACTAGATTTTTATCGTTAATTATGTCGAATCGACGTAACTCTAATATTTATGTAATTTCAAACAATTTTATATAACTACTGCTTCATCTTACCTTAATCTATTAAAAAGTTTATACACAAGAAAACGGTACGATCACACGCTGTATAAAGTTACAGCTAACAAATAACAATTTTCTATATTTATTTCAATGAATAATTATTAGATAATATTGTATTCGTATTATAAAAAAGGGTCATTTATATATAATAATTTTAATGTTTATGTAAAAATATTAATTGTAAAGTTATTAGAAATTATATAAGGATAACGTGAACATTATTTATAAGCGAACATTTTGTTGTAGTTTTCATTTAAAAGTGTATGTTTCATTTCCTTGGAAATATTTTTGCTGTTAAAAATTAAAGTATTATTGTAATACTTTAATATTCAGAAGTAATATTACTCACAAAAAATATAATTTATCATAAAATTATTATTTTAATTATTGAATGATCAGAAAAATTACAAAGCTAAGATAAAAATCGATTAGCTTTGTATAAAGTAATTGACTAAAATGATATTAGAGTTTTATATAATTATTTTATAATAAAATAGTTTTGACGTAAGCAATTAATTCAAATTCTAATCACATTCATATTTATAGGAAAAAAATTTAGTAAATACATTAGGAGAAGTGTATATCATAAATAAATATTATTGGCTTTAAAATTCTGAAAAACTCGCTATTAATAAGTAAATAGAATATTTAAGAAATAAAAATAAATGAATGAATTTTTTTATTTATAAACTATAGTTCATATAAAATAAAGAAGGTTGAAAAATAAAAAAAGAAGTGAAGAAAGACAAACGAAGAGAAAAACTTCACATCTTCTCGAGGCAAAATAAATCGATATTCCTAGAGGAATTTTTATGCGTAATCGATAAGCATAAATCAAGCTTACGGCTATTACTTCATGCGAAAAAAAATCTTGTAGGCTACTTTCTTTTATTAAAGTATTTTCGTACTTCTTAATCAATAGTTATAAAATTTATATGCGCAACATTTTATTTGTGCAAATAAAGTACCTAAAATAAAAAGATGAAGATATACACAATACTTTATAATTTTAATATTGGTAACTAGTAAGCTTCTTATTGAAGTATTTCATATCATAATAGATTATATAATTTAAGAAAGAATATTGTAATATATATTTAACACAGAAGTATAATTATTCTGTGATATAGACATTAATACTTATATTTCGGAAACAATATCTATAATGTATTTTATGCAAAACAAGGTTACGATCGTTTTAATATTATAGAATATTCTATTGCTATAAGTTTATTATTTTTTTTATAAAACTAGATATTATCGACTGCTTTAATTATTATTTAAATTAATATAAACTTAATTTATGTCAGCACATTTATATATTATTTAAGATAAATTATAAATGATTGTACGAAGAATACTATTAATTTTGAGGATAACTCAAGTTGTTTTAGTACGTATCATCAGTGACAATTTAAAATTTTTGGTATATTCTAAAATATAATATTATTCGAGCAGATATAAAAGACTGTTTATAAATTAATTTTATATATACAAGTATATAAATTATATTTCAATTATCACTGATTTTCTTTTTTCACTTTTATAACGATTCGAATATCATATTAAAAAACTAATTTTATGAATATTGATTGTATAAAATTATATTATTCTAAAATAATTTAATTATCTTAACGTAGAAGAAAAAGTCCGTAAGAATATGAAAATTTTATAAAATAGTGTAATTAGATATAATTTTTGTATATGAACTTTTTGTATACGTAATTAGATATAATTTTTGTATATGAACTTTTTCTATATGTAATTAGATATAATTTTTGTATATGAACACAATTAAATTAATATAAACGGAATTTAGTATCATGAAATTTCGGACATTATTTATATTATAGTTAGTCTAATAAACAATACTGAAAATTTACGTTTTTAAAAAATTATGTAAATTTGAATTTTTAAAGTTTATTATTTTTACTTTTGCAAAATTTTGAATAATAAAAAATAATTTTATATTTTTAACTTGCATGTATTTTTAAAATTATATTTAAGATTTTAAAATTAAATTTCAAAAGTTTTAAATGAATAGTGTTATTAATCAAGTTATGAAAAATATAAATTATGAAAGTAAATAAATGTTTTCAATGAAAATAATTTTTTAATTTCCTTTTTAATTTAACTTTTTTCTTAGATCACATCATCCTAAAATATAATTTTTTTTAAAATATAAAAGATTTTTTAATGGTATAATTAAAAGTCACAATTTTCCATCAATTTATTTTAATTTTAATTATTACAAAATTATTTTTTTTATTTAAAAATATTATTTTATATTAATTTTGTACAATTATTGCTTATAAATTAAATATTTAGTACAATTACATTATTAATGTTACTTTAAACTTAAGTTATTGTTATTTAAATTAATTAATTATTAATATTTTTTTTAAATCTAGTATTTATTCCAATAATATATTGAGTTATAAACATTTTTAAAGAAAAAAATTGTAATTGAAAAAAAATGATTAAATGATTAGTATTTTGTATTTTAGATTGTTAGAATATAACATGCTACTATATATTGTAATATATATTTGAACTGTAACTTATGATTAATTATAAACTTAAATAATTATAATTATTCAATAAGCAATATAATATCATATTTTTTACATTTATAATATTTTCTTTATTAGAAAAAATATGTATATAGTTCCAAACTATTAATACCAGTAACGTGAAAATAAGCGAATGAATAATTTCATTTACTTATATGTCCAAGAAAAACATTATTTATCTAATTTTCAACAATATATAATTTTAAAATATTACACTAGAAAGTTATATATACGAATTTATACAAATTTTTTGTACATAGTTCATGCGATCAAAGTCAATAGAATTTTTAAACCTGACGTTTAAGTATGTATTAGAAAAAATCTGCCTTTTACTTTAAGTAAAATAAATTTAGTTACAGAATTATAAAAATAAATTAAAATTTTTAAATTAATTATAGAAGAAATAGAAATAAATATTAAACTTTTGTAATTATATTACTAAAATATAAAGTAATGTATTTCGAATTTTGATGAGAATATTCATTTTGAGGACTTTAATATTTTTTAAATTTTATACAATTTTTTAATTTAGTAAATGTTAATTTTATAATCTATTTTGTAATATCCTTTATTACGATCATACCAATATAATACATGAATTTTTATTTTAAAAATTTTACCTTTTCGTTCTATAAAATAATGGATTCAATACAGTTGTGTTTAAGTAGTTAAATATTATAGTATGTATAAAATATATTTCATTGACATAGCATTAATTTGGATATTTTTTTACTTGCTTCTATTAGTTATTAAAATTATACGAATATAAAATACATTTTTAAACGAAATTCTAATTTTATGATGAAAGTTATGGTATCGAAACAGACATTCTAATGAAATATATGTGTAATTGCCAATCAAATTAAATATTAAAACATGGTATGTTAAAATTTAAGTGAAATCATTTTAATTGTAAATTAGTCACGATATTAATATTAAATTACATTTAATATAGATTAAAGTAATGTAGTGCTATCATAACATCAAGAGTTTAAAACTTGCAATTATAATTATAGAAATTTAATTTCTTATATCATTAAAATATTTTATATTATTATACATTTGAATATTTTATAATAAAAGAATAAACAATTTCGCTAAGATTACTAAAATTTGATATCGAAAGTTTAGTGTATTTGTATAGAATATTTTTTATGAGAAATTTATGTCGCAATTACGTAATAAAATAATGACTAGTATTTAAATTTTAATCTTTTATTTTTATATTAGCGCACGCGTTTAATACAATAATTCGAGAATAAGACTCAAAAAATTAAAAAAGCTATTTTTTTATACACGTTCTATTTATTATTTTCATTATTTATATGACGAAATGATTATTACCGTTATATGTGTATTTTTAGAATAAAGAAATAAAAAGGTTAACTTCGATACTCATAATAATTAATTGAATATTAATTATATACGTTAATTTTATAAAAATAATAATAATAAAAATAATAATTTTACATAAATACTCCATATGTTTCGAGATTAATTTACCACCATGCTATATTAAAAGCTACAGTATTTATTTAAATCAAAACATAAAAAATAATCTAAGCGTGGTGAATGAAACGTAAGTCTCACGTTTTGAAACATACGCGTCGCAATTATCTTCGTGTATGTTGTAGAATTATAAGTTTGATATGTTTAAAAAGTTGAATATATACTTAAACTTGAGAGAATCTTTGAAACACTCTTGCATCAATTTTCTCGTATATTTATAAATAAAAATTGCCCAAGAGGATAAAAATAGATGGATCCGATAGGTTGCGAAAAACGATACGCATCCAATGCAATACAAAAAAGTTGTTCGAGGGCAGAGAGAAAAGGGACCGCATCGCGGAAGAATCGGAAGAATCAAGTGAGCGAAGGAAAAACGCTTAGCGACCGTAACGGAATCTTCCTCTGGTTTTTTTCAGAATCAATGTCCATTTCCCTACCGATATATGTTAATAAATATTAACGAATTATTTTTCCTCGAAATAAACGAAAATCGATACTCATTCTGTCTCTCCAGGTGGTTTTCTCCGAGACGCCACCGTCCACATGCCTCGGGTAAATCCATTAGATATGTCCCGCAGTGCGAGTCAGTTACGTCTCTGCAGAGGTCGAGCATTTTAAGTAATTGTGGGTTAAGGGGTAGAATAGTTTATATTAGGCTCTTGGACTCCTTTCCGACGGCTAAGCGACGGAGCCACGAGTAATCAGCGGCTTTCCCGTCACGCAGCGTCTAATATAATCGTCTAATCGAACCGTTTTGGCGTCTTTTGGCGCGAAACGAGCTTGGAAATAACGTCGAGGCTTCGACCACTCGAGTTTCGCTACGACTATCGGAAGCGATAGTCGATCAATTTTCAGATCAAGTAGCTAAGCGCGGCTGCTTTTTTCTTTTCTATTCGTGTTCAGAACTACAGTTTACCTCTAGCATCTTTAGTTCTCTTCGAAGCCTAGAAAACGATCGCTTTGTCGAAGAATTCCTCTACCAAAGGCGAAGCAGCTTTGTGAATATCGCGAACTGGATCAATTTATACTCTTTAATTATTGAAAACGTAATTTTTACAAAAATAGCGTTATATTCTCTATTGTAGCTAAATAAATATATCCAGAAGCATCGTTGCTATACCTAAATTCTACGTATCTTAAATATCCAAGATGATAAAAAATATCGATGGGCAAATTTGAATTTGGTATAAAAAACATGTATCCGATAACTTAAATATACAAATAAAATAAGTAAATTTTAAAATATTTTGAAAAATGTAGTTTATTATAGAAATAAAGCTGAAAACTATTAATAAGATTTTTTTATTATATTAAAAATATTTTTTAACAGTTTAGGACAATAAAACTTCTTTCATGTTATATCAAGTTTTAAATGCGTTTAATTTATCATTTTGTATATTTTTATCCATTTATATATTATATTATGGAAAGATATACTGATAATTTTTTATTTTTTTATTTTATCAAGCGCACCTTTATTAGAAAAAATAAAGAATTTTAATTACTTTCGGAACGTTTTTATGACTTTGGCTCTTGAATAAATGGAATATCATGTCGTTTTAACGATACGAAGATAAAAATTAAAGTATAAGTTAAAAAGAGTATTTTAAATTCAAGTGTATAAATATTTAAATTTATAAATTAAACTATCTAAAAGAACGATAGGTACCGTAAAATCAAATATGTTGTGTAAAAGTTTTATACTTTTATTGGGTATAAATTCGTTTTCTATAAACCAAAAGTATTATAAAAATATGTAAAAAATATTAAGGCTCTTGATCTCAGGGGATTAAAAAATGGCGTATTTCCAACTCATAAAGTAATATTGCATACCGTGTAAAAGTCGCTCGGCTCACTTGATTCTGAGTCTAACTACTTATATTCTGTAAATTCATCGAGCGACCGAAGCTCGTAAAGTTACATTGCGATAACTTCGCATGGCTCGAAGAATAAAATACTTTATGTCGCATTATGATGTTTGTGCATTTATACTTTAAGTATAATAATAAAATATACGCAATAAAAGTGGCATAATTTCTTTTTTTCAAATAAAATCGTAGGAAACAAAATTTATCAATGAAAAATAAGTAAAAGAAAATCTACTAAATATATTTATATGGGGGTTTTTATTTTGAAACCACATATAATCTATTTAAAATAAGTTTAAAGTTATTTAAGTTTAATTTATTTAAAATAATTTTTTAAGGCGAAAATAAAATAATATAAACACACGATTTAATACATTTCAAATTAAATATTTTCGTTACATTTTTATACAAATGTTTTATTTTCATAATGCGTTGATATTAAAACATTATAATCTTGTGCCATTATATTTCTTATTTATCTTTAACGTAATAAAACTTTTCTACTTCTTATAAAGTAATAATTTTTTTATTTGTACATTAATATTAATAAAGAAACTCAATTAAAATAAGATAAGAGAAGCAAAAAGAAATATTTTAAAATTCTTGATGATTTATGATTATTAACATAAAAGAAATAAACTTTTTTTATGCTTTTTTGACTTTTTATAAAATATTTCAACATATTTGAGTTACATTCGTTTAGAAAATTTAATAATAAATTTGATTGCTCAAAGGTTATATGTTCACGTTTCATACATTATTTTACTTTATTGTATACTTTAGACTTACGATGATAAATATTAATATTTTAAAAATTAAATAAAAATATATTAGTAAAGAAAGACAAATTTAATTCTACGTAAGGTAATTATCTTATACATTTTACTATTTTTTAAATTTGTATAATTAGCTTATTAAAGAACTTTTGAAACAACTTATAAATTATGATTGTATAACAATTTACAAAATTTTAAGCATTATATAATTTATATAACTATTTATACAAGTAATTTAAAAAAATTGTATTATTTCGTAATTTAATAAAATCATATTATTTGAATACAAAAACAAGTATTTATTTTTCTATTATTCTCGACTATTTTTTTCCACGTGTTTTTTTAAAATAACGAGTGAATTTTTATTTTAACTAAGAAGTTGAAATACTGTAGCAAAATGAATGTTATGCAGATTTTATTAAGAGATTGAAATCATATGTCATAAGTAGACTGCTAATAATATCGTATTTGGAAACAATATAGTTGTAATTAAATTTGACAGAATATGTAAATATATGATATTTGTACATTCCAATTCAATTTTATAACACCTTATTAATAAAAATTAATATCGAATACTATTGTAAGAAATTATATAACTTCAATTATAAACTATAATATTTACATAAAAATATATATAATAATAAAATACGTTGAAAAAATTATTTTTATACTAAAAAGTTCATAGAACTACTAAAACTGCTATTAATTTTTATACGTATTTTTGTATAAAATTATGATCTTAATGTTATTTTATTAAATGTAACATTTTAAAGTTTTAAAATCACTTCAATTTGATTATTTTACATATTTTTATTAAGAAAATTTAATATGAATTATAATATTTTCCATAAAAATTAAGTTCAAGAATAATATTTTATCGAAACTTAATATAACGATCGAACTTTCATTTGTATCAAAGTCTTATCAAACTGTAATTATTAATAATTCTGGTAAAAATTTAAAAATGTATTATTTAGTCAAACTGTAAATATGCAAAATTTTAATATTTGGTATTTAGACATAATCATATAGTTTTAAAAAAATGTGAATTTATTTATATTTAAGAAACAATATATTTCTTAAAACAAAGAAATATATATAGTATCGTAGATAAAAAATTAAAACAATGTAGAAAATATAATTTTACATAATATAATTAATATTGAATAGTTATCCTAATCGGTTATAAAATTAATCGATACAAATAAGATGAAGGAATTGCAATTACAAAATTATGTAAATTTTGAATACGTGTAATTGAATTCCTTCGTGTTCACTTTAGTAGATGTATTTAATAGTCTATAGTTATTGGCACATTGATAGTATAAAATAAAAAATAAATAACACAATATAACCAGTAATGGAACCAAAAAATATAATAAAAAATATTTTTATTTTGAATTTGAAAAAATTATCGAAGATTATTAACGGATACTTCAACCAAAAGTTAACTATTTGCGATTCATTTATTTCATAGACTATACAATTTTTCTCCAATTTTAAATTAAAATAATGACAAATTGAAATTTAATTAATATATAATTCTAGTGTAGCTTTGAAATAAATGTATCCGAAAGCAGTTTGAGTATAAAAAACAAAAAAGAACGATCACCATTCGTTACAAAAAAAAACAATACCTAGTTGGACTATGATCCAATTAAATAACCCTTGCAGCTCATAAATTTTTCTAATATCCTGCGTTTTAATCCTTGAAACTAAAATTGTAGGAACGAAATTCTAAATCAACGAGATCCATTGTAATTTACAGTAGCTATCGGTATTTTCGCTTGGTAAATATTAATAAGCAATCATATAAGAAGAAATCAATAGTTATACAATAATACTAATAATTTTAATAATTTATACATTCAATAACATAATTAAAAAACTAAAATAACATCGTTCTAAGAATAATAAATATTTACGCTGAAACAGAATGAGATTTTATTTTTAGAACGCTCTAAAAATTCTTAAATAAACGAATAAAATTAGAGGTATTAATATAATAAAATATAATATAATAAATAATTAGAATTGTGAAAAATCATAAATAAAGGGTAATAAAACTTTTATCGACAAGTCAAGTTTTATAAGAAGTACAAATATATTTTGAATGCCTCGTCTAATAGTTTCGAACGCACGATTATAATTTTTAATATTAACACCGAAGAAAAATAGTAAATTGATAGCAACGCTATATTAAATAAAATAATTAATTAAATACATTAAAAAATTCTATTATCAAAACTAGATTTGTCGTTCGTATTACATCTTAGCACACGCTTAATCAATACTTAAGCAAGGAATCTTCCGAATCTTTTCCCGATCGCAATACATCCTTTACAAAAACTTTCCCAAGTTCGTATAGTAATATTCCACGAGTGAAAGCGAAAGAGAGCGAGAAAGAAGCAATAGCCGAGGATGCCGGATTTTTCCCATCCACATTGCGCAGGCGCTTCCAGGGTGCGAACACACACACACACGCGCGCATCTTCCATTCCCTCGATCGTACACGAAAATGTCTCTCTTTCTCTCCTGCTCTCGCTCTCGCTCTCGGTCTCGCCCTCTCACGCTTGGCCACGGTGTCCTTCACGACTCGTGGACCGGCCATGCATGGAAATTTTGTTAACGACTCCGACGAACGCGACCAACGCACCACTACTACCACGGAAAAATCAACGACCTCCGCGCAAGTACGTATCGTTCGGTACGCGCTAATTCTTGTGACGCAGGAGGTAAAGGAGAGAGAGCCAAAGGTACACGCGCAGTCGATCGACCATACGGAGGTGGTCTTCGAGCGAGCCGAAGATTTAATGGACCGTGAGGGAGTAGAGCAACTTAACGATACGATCGCTGGATTATCCAAGGAGGCAATTTAGGATTCGCGTCGATTCCGTAGTTATCGCTGTTGACGGTGGTACGATAGCGATAAGTCCAAGAGAACTCAATATCGATTCGCGGCTTCGCAATTGTGCGATCGATCCCGCGCTCCCTTCGACTGCTCAGACTTAGATATTTGTTCCCGCGTGTTCTCGGAGGAGCGAACGGCACGAGCGGCACGAGCGGCACGAGCGGCACGAACCGTATGCACGTTTCGAGGGCGAAACAAACAGATTTGGAAAAAGCTTCTCGGTCGCGTTCGAGCTTCTTCGTAAATATTCGAAGTACCATTCGCAGCGCGCCGGAACCGGTTCAAAGTCGAATCCGCCATCTTAAAACGGGGGTGGCTCTTCGCTGAGTCGGGAGACAGGGAGTTAGGGTAGAGAAATACCGAAGCGACAAACCTCACGAGAGCCTGAGCTCGGTGTTGATCAGCGTCGATCAGCGTCGATCAGCGGCGAGTCCCACGAGCGCTCATTCAAATGTCAGCGGCTCCGCGTATCGATTCTCAGCCCTGGACCGTCGTCCGCGAGGACTCCGTCTCGGCCGGAAGGAAGGTGGAGACTGGACGTCTGTCGGAGGACTCGGCGCGAGCATCCCCCACCCGACCGACTTACATGCGCAGAAGGTACCAGAAGTTACCCGCGTCAAGGTCGACCGCGCCAACCCCTACCTCCGGATCCACAGGTGGACGATCCCCCGCGAAGCCAACACCCCGACGACGACGACGACGACGACGACGACGACGACCCCTTCCTCCTTTCGGAAAAATTCGAGTTATTTTCATTCGGATGGACAGCATCTTCGGCACGGGATTTCGAAATCTTTTTGTTTGCTAATATTTCTTCTTGCGTTTGCCCGTGTGTGCTATTTTGCTATTTTACTCGCAACCCGTACCCTCGAATCGATATCGATATTAAAACAGCTATTCGCAGTTTCGACTGCGCGTTTTCGTTGCATCAATTGTCAATTACGATTTTCAACCCTTATGTTGGCGGTGGCGCACCTACGAACGAATTACGAAAATACACCTGTAAAACTCGGTTCACGCATCGGTGCGATACGTATCGAGGGTTGCGTGAATCCCGCGCTCGTGTCTCAGAGCCGATGGCGTTACTTCGAACCTTAATTTTCCGATACGACGGC
This sequence comes from Dolichoris vasculosae, assembly GCA_018907195.1. NCBI lineage: Eukaryota > Metazoa > Arthropoda > Insecta > Hymenoptera > Agaonidae > Dolichoris > Dolichoris vasculosae. The sequence continues at coordinate 392,453 of JACCHY010000005.1, read as the reverse complement.
TATTAGGCTGAACCTAAGGACTCCAATGGTACTTCCAATGGTACTTCCAATGGTACCGCCACCCATTTTTTTTATCTTGCGCCCTAAGTTCCTCATCCCGGACAAATATCATTAATTTTCGATTACGCAATTTTCCGACCTTTTGCTTATAGAAAGACATTTTTAATTACTTACCTTTTATTCAAAATGAATGCAATAAACGGTCCTTCTTACTAGTTTATATACATTATATAGCGATAGAAATTATTATTAAAAATTTTGAACTTTCTATAAATTACGAATTATAAATTCCGAACGCTTAAGGGACATTCGTATATTTTTTGTGTTAACTATCGTTTAGATTATAATTATGTAAAAATATTATTCATTAAATACAAAAATTGGATAATTTATATCGTCATTTTTTGAAAAATTAATTTTTTCTTCTCGTAACGTTCCTCGAGTAATATTTATCGATTCGTTTTCCTCTTGAGATAGACGTTTGCGAAGCTCCTATTTTTTCTTTTTCACGTATAAAAGCTTGAAATGTATTTCTTTAAAAAATCAATTACAAGGATGATAAGTAACGAATATCGATAAAGTTTAATAAAAAATAGAGAATTTGAAGAAAATTGATTAATTTTAAAAATATACATAGATAATAAAAGAAGAAATTTTAATTATTAAATATTAAACTTGCATACGTAGTTTTGGATTTTAGACATTTTTATTTTTTATTAATTTTATTTAAAGCTATAAATTTGTTTCAATAATGTGTCGTTTATAACATCGAATCTTCAAAATATTGTTATTAAATAGTTTTTCTAATTTCATAAAATTAGTTTCTTATAAAGCTTGAATACTAAAGCTTTTACCTCGTATCCTTACGCTTATAAATCTCTTGAATCACTTAATTGATACGATTTTCCTTGTTATTATCGGATTATAACATTATTATTTAGGAGACCTAAATATATATAATTTTATGATGAATTTTATTAAAATTTATATTATTTTAAAAAGTTAAAAATTCCAAAAATTTATATTTAAAATACTTTGCTTTGTTATAAATATGTGAAGTCTTACTGATCATTAAAGAAAAACTCGTTTTCGTTATAAATTTTTTTTCTTTTGTACACTGGTTTCCATAAAATTCTGTTAATTATGTATGATAATTTTAGTTTCATACCATTTATTACTACAGAAATAATAATTTTTTTCTCTATAATATTTTTTCGAAAGAAAATAATTTCGAAAGGTTCGTTTTTTATGAAAATATGATCATTCATTAATCATATAAAAATTTATGGTTAAATATGTCATCACATAGAATGAATAGTCAACTCTTGTTTAGAATCGACGATCGATCGTCCTAACCATAACATGATAGAAAAATATATATTAGTTTATTCATATTTGCTACCAATTCGTGTTTTTACTTGTAAAGTAATTTTTATAAATATACTTTTAATAAATATATGAGTATGATAAAATAAACAATTATACTGAATTTGACTATTTATCGTGATTATAGTAAATTAAATTTTAAACGATGTATTATCTAATATATAATATTGTAAATATATTTGAAAATAATGAATTACAAATTTGTAAAAATTTAATAATAAAAAATCTAAGTCAACCGTGTATAAAGTTTTTGGAAATTAAATATTATATTTGAAAAATATTAATTATTACATATATTTAGGCTCTCATTTTGTTCATATATACTCGTTAAAAAAAATAATTCGTTTGTTTAACATTGTTTGCTTTATTTAAAAATTCTTATGATAAAGCTTGCGTAAAAATAGTATAGTTATCTTTTGATATAATGATGTATGATGTATCGAATTAAGGATCATCTTTGTAATAATAATAAGGACAAATGGAGGTACATTTTAAGAGAAAATGCGATTTCTCCCTAAATTAATAAATAGCGGATGGAAAATCTGATAATTGAGATTAGTTTTTTTTAATTTTTTATATTCCTATAATTGTATAATCAAATTCATTTGAAACTTATATGGAATTTTTTATCAACGAGTCATGTTTGTTTTCTTTGTATTACATGATGTAAAAATTAAAAAATTTTTTTAAAAATGAAATAAAATTTAATATAACTAATTGTATCATTTATTTAAAATTTAATATTATTTTAAAATTATATTTCTTAATTAATATTATTTGACTTTTGAAAAGAGTATAACAGCACATTTGATATCAAATTTATATAATTATTTTCTTTAATTTCACAATATTTTTGTGCGGTTTTCTTTATTAATTTTCTATAAAAAAAATTTCTGAATTAAACATCAAAGAAAACTTCAATGTATTCCATATTTTTTTTAAAGAAATCAACAGATGTAACACCTATTTATTATATTTGTCTTTTCACATTACTGCGTGACAATTACCGCCATTCTTTTTCTATCCTCAAAGCTACATATTCGTTTCCAAATTATCGAAAAAAAAATCTTAAGCTTAAAAGTAAATCATAATTTATAGACTAAAATTAATGTTATTATTAATTCTAGGTTGAATTTAAAAAAATATAAATAAATATCCAATGCTACTTCTTAATTACAAATAAGAAATTTTCCAAAAAATAGATTCCAAAACAGATGTAAAAAGATATTTTCATTAAGGAAATTAATTTAAGATTATTTGTTTCATAATTCTAATAATGAAAACATATAAAATTTAAATGAATCATTTATATGTGTTTTCATCTGTTTTAAGTTAGAACTTTATAAGTTTAATTAAAACATTTCGCCACTCTGTAAGATTCATGAGTTTCATTATTAATTTAGTTTCTATTTATATCTTTAAGTATTTATCTTATACCTTTGTACGCTTGTTGTAGTCGTATTTTCCAATTTTCTATTTTCCTTCTCGGTGGCTAAATTTTCTCTTTTGTAATTTCACTTAAAATATACGGTTTAAAACATATTACCTATCTCGGCAAAACAGAATTTCTAAAGTGAAGCATATATGTAACTTGCAAGAATAATAAGCATCGTAAAATAAAATGGATACGCTCATAATTTTACGATAAAACTTTTATAATATCGAAGCAATACTTATAAAAATATCTACCTTATACACGTATATAAAATAATATTATAATTGACGAAATTTATTTATATAAAATTTATATAAACAGAAAATCATCGATCGCTTTCTTAATTAAAAATTTGAAAAGCGTACAATCATTTTGACAATAGAAATTACAAAAATTTCATGAAAAAATTTAATATAGAATAAATTAATCTTTACATATACAGAATGGTTGGAATTTTCATGGAATGTAATCAGATATATGGACTAAAAATCTACGTCGCTGTATGATTGACCGTTTGTGTTGCACATCTATGGAAATCTATGGAAGAAGTCCCGAGAATCCGATAGAAAATTTTTCAAGGCGTTATCGTATCGTATCTGTACAACCAGCGCAGACATCTTATCGTTCCTTTTTTGAGGTAGGAACATCGTTGGACGCGTTCGTCACCTCATTAATGGTAACTCCTGGTAGAATAACAGCCATCGGCACGGGATTACCAATGGTTATATTTATTTATACGGACTTATACAGATTGACTACAGGCTCCATAAGGGAAAGGAACTTGCTCGCGCAAGGGGAACAGATTCACCGAGAGGATATAATTCATCCCGAGGGACAAAATTCGTAGGGGATGAGAGAAAAAAGAAAGAAGATATTTATTCGATTCCGTCGTATTTCCTGTCTCGTTTTTTCCCCGTTCTAATCAGGAGATTTTTTCTTTTCTCTCCAAAATTTATACGAACGCTTGCGCACGATCGTATCTGTGTGCGCTTTAATTTACATGTTTAAGCCTTATAATATGTTTAAGCTTTGCAATATTAAAATAATGCGACATTTGCTTAATTAAAATTAAAAAAATTAAAAAATTGTTTTCTGAATACACGGTATTGATAGTATAACAAAATCAAAGAAATAAAACAGACATTGATCCAAAATAATATGAAATGTTTTAAAGTACAATTTGATATCCCTAAACTTAAGCCAATTAAGATGTACATAAAATTTACATATATAAAGCGATGATAATAGTAACTACTTGTTTTTTCCTATTCCTTCTTAAAAGTTACTCGACAGCGATGTAGTTAATCCATTTTTAACAGAAATAGCAATTTCGAAATAATAGATGACCTCAACGTCTATTATTTCGAAGCGTAAAATATAAAACTATGTCAGAACCGATATCTAATATATCTGATGAAATTATCCTATGTAATTCTATTCATTGATAGCAACAAACATCGTATACATTCACTGTTTTATAAAAATATGAATATCTCTGGAACATTAGAAATGAATTAAACTTTGATCGTGAATCAATTTTATTTCTATTCTATTTAAAAGTATTAAATTTTTTATATTAAAAATAATATAAATTAAATTTATTATAGATAACTTAAGATAGATAAAATAATATTCGATAAGTAGTATAACAATTTTGGATAGATATAAAAATATTAATTTACTAATGATAAAAATAATGAAATATATTTTAATAATACTCAAATGATCCATTAGACTAAAAACAAATTTTCTCATTTAAAAAACGAGCAAAAATAAAATCATTTTTTAAAAGAACTTGTCAAAAACTTATATATAAGCAAGACTTATTTCAAAAAATAGATTTACATAAATGCAAGAAGATAAGTGTGTCGAATAAAAATTATAAAAAAAACTGTGTTGACTTTTATAGGTAACAAAAAACTTCAAATATAAAATATAAAAAAGCATTAATAAAAAAAAATACATATTTCATCATTCAAATAAAGAATATTACAAATATTAGAAAGGGATCAATGATATTATAAATTTTTTAATAATTGATTTATTATTTTTATAATTATATTTTATTTACGGATCTTGTATAATCAAACTTGTATCAAATTTTTCTAAATCTTAAAATCTTTGTTTAACTTAATATATAGTTCAAGATAGAGTCAGATTATTTTACCTAGTTAATAGTAAAATTTTATACATGCTACATATTACTTTAAACATAAAGATACACTTGAATATCTAAGTTTAGTTATAACTTCTTATTATTTATTATAAATGCTATTACTACATGTAGCTACAAATTCATCAGTTAATTGAACGAATATCATGTCATAATTCAAGATAAAAGTCCAAATGATGAGATTCGAGATAGCATAAAAATACGTAAAATGCTATAAAGAATTTTTAACATACGAACATACAAATTTAAAATTGAAAAAATAATATTACATTCAACAATATATCTATTTTATATTTAAATACAAATGTAGAACATTCTTCTACATATATATAATTTTTTTTTCTATATATATAAAAAATATGATAAAATTTAAAAAAATAAATAACGAAGAGAATTAAAAGAAGAAATACTAATAATTAACCATTTTTATGTTAAAAATAAGATTTTTAATATACAACTCTTACAAATTTACGACTTACGGATTTTGTTTTACAGAGAAATACGAATGTTTATAAAGTCGTTTAAGGTTGAAAACATATTTTCTACTTTTTAAAAAAATTTTAAATGGATTTAAGCTTTTTGAAAATTAACTTTAAATAAATATAGTAAGCAATTTTTAATAAAAAAATGTTTGAAGCCTTTTAAATACAATTCAAATTTCACACATTGTTTACCTTTTTTGCTAATAAGTAAAGAATTATAAGAATTTTTATGTCAACATAATATCGTTGAATTCGAGAATAATTGTACCAGTATTTTTACAAAATTCAAAAAAGTTACTTTATTTAAAAAAATTATGCTTACAAAATAGCAAATTTGTTATTATATAAAAACGTTACAATACCAATTACTTTAGATTAAAAGGGAAATTAAGGGAAAAGTGGTACTGATAATATTACCACTATTAAATGATTTAATATTAATAATTAATTATCCGTCAAAAGTAATTATAAATTAAAAAAAAGTTAAAAAAAAAACATTAATATTTTTTTTAATTTAAATTTGTTTTACTTTTTATGTTATCAGCACAAATATCTCATAATTAAATTGTTTTCGTGTTTCGTAAATAATAAAAAAGACTGGTAAATTACGGACTATTAAAAGAAAATTGATACGTCAAAATAAAGAGAGAGAGAGAGAGAGTAATAATAAGTAGAGAAAGAGAGTGTTCTCCTATTTGCGTACGAGGCAAATCTAAGAGAAAATTAATGCGATAAATTGAATAGCGCAGTCACAAGGAACAATAACGCGGAGAATTATCTTCGACTAAATAACGCGTTAGAAAGAAAATTCGATCGCTTGGTATTATGGGGTGGATAGATCAAGAGCAAGAGAGAGAGAGAGAGAGAGAGAGAGATGACTCAAAAATGAGTAAAAGAAGGGTAAATTCCACTACGGCTACAACTTAATTCTTAGGAAAGAGAGGCGTGGGATCATATTCTCATATAATTAATTCGACCATTAAACATCTTATAACTCTTGGTAGTAAAGTAAAAGAATTATCATTTTGATTGTATTCTCTTAAATTTTAAATGATTTTTTAAAAATTGAATTTTAATACCACATATATTTTTCATAAATTAAAAATAAATATTTCAAGAAGCATTTAGTTTCTTCTTTATGATCGACCAAATATATTTCCATGTTCATACTTTCAATTTTTTCCTATTTTACTCTATTAGTAAAATTATAAATATTTAGTTATGCATACACGTAATAGTGTCAAACTCGAAAATTTTATCACTTATTAAAAAATTGATAAATATTTATTAATTATTATAGTATAATCTTGAGTTCGAAAGTATCGTAAAAAGTTTCATTGATTCATTGTTTATATATTTCAAATTAGTGATGATGCATATTTTTAGAATAAAGGATTTTTTCATTACTTTTATAAAATAGTGTAATATAATAACGTGTAATGTTTACATTATACATTATATTATATTATACATACATATATAATAATACGGTAGTATAATAACTGTTCCAATCTAATTTTTTTACAAGTGTAATGAATTATAAATTATAATTTAAGATTTACCAAATGTTTTTAACTTATTATAAATGCTACTAAAAATTAACGACCTACTTTATTATAAATATCGATTTTTATAAGTATTTTTATAAGAATGAAGTATTTATCTTAAAATAATTAAATATTTATTATGATGATATTATTAAGCTATAAGTCAAACAGAATATTTACATCTATCTAAGAATATTTTTATTTATTGGAAGTGCAAATAATAATATATATTTTACATCTGTGACTATCGAATTAATCAAATATAACTCTTTTATATTTTGCTTATAGATTTATTTAATAATGAATATAGAAATATAAGTTAATTTATTTGGTAACCAAACGTATATATGCGATTCGTGTGGATGGTTACAGTTACTACGCCATTATAAAAAATTCCTGTTTTTTTCGCTTTTGTTATTGAATTTTATTTAACTTCGTTGATTCGTTAATAGCAACTATGGAGATTTTGACGAGCATAATAAAAATGTCTGTTTATACTTGGAAGTGATATTTTTTCGTGATAAGTATTAATCTTTAAAATATTGTGCATTTTTTAAAGTTTTTCGAATTGTGAGTATAAGTTGCTTGTGTCAAAAGATTTAAATTTTTATAACTGCATAATTTTTTATGGATACTTTTTCAATTTGTAAGTATTATATTAAACTTTTATATAATATTTATTTTGTCATCAATATTAATATGTTGTATTACAATATAATATACATACATTAAAGTAGACCAAGATATAATTTCTAAAACAATTAAAATTGATTAAAAGTAATAATGATACAAAAGCTTAAAATATCTTAATTTATAATTTATTCTTTGAATTATATGTTCTTTTAATTTATTTATGCTAGATGGAAAAAAAATTCGTTTCATTTACTCGCGGTAATTAGTCATGTTGAAAACTTAAAATATACGGAAATTATCCATCAAAAATACACATCGATCGGTAAAAGCGAAGTACAAATATGGCGAGTAAAAATGTCGTCCGTTTACTTCGTAGTCAAAGTAAATTAATATCTAGCTCGCCTCCCAGGTCTTTTATTGAGTCATCTAGATGTTATGCATCGTGGGAACCTCAAGATAAAATAACACATACTGGTCAGGTAAACAATATTCAATAATTCATTATTTAACGAGCTTTCATATCTTGTCAATGAATAGGTTACGTTAGTAATTTTAATGTAATTTAAAAAGTTTTTTTTATTTGGAATCATTATTATTTTGTTAGTAATAATTTTACTGTGATCTGTTAATTAAATTTTAATATTCAAATTTGGATTTAAGTTAAAATTTTATCGTATTAATAGTTATTTGAACCCGATGATATTCGACTTGCAAGATTCGTTAATAAAACTAAGGAAGTAAACAATAACTGGGCAGTTAAATTAATCGATGAAGTACCTCCAATGTCAAGAAAAGAAAGAATTGTAGTATGCAATGGTGGTGATGAACATTTAGGACATCCAAGAGTTTATATTAACTTGGTAAGAATTACAATCGAGAAAATTAACATTAAAAATTAAAATATTAACTTGTTTGAAAAGGGAAAAAGGAAATATGTTCATGATTATATTTTACATATTTATTTAATATAAGCGTAATAAATTTACTAAATCTATAATATAAAATTTCATCGAATCTTATTACAATTTCATCTTTTAAACATTTTATAGGATAAACCTGGTAATCATACATGTGGCTACTGTGGATTGAGATATTTTAAGGAAGATCATCATTAAGAATAATTAAAAAGTAGTCAAATTTAAATGAGAAATTAATTTAAAATATAAAATGAAAATTTACCGTTATAATTTTAAAAAGGATGTGAAAGTAGAATATTTACTTATAAAATATATTTGTAAATAAATTTTTAGTTCAAAAAACATCTGCTTTATATTATGATTATTTTACAACTTAAGATCAAAATTAAATAATTATTTGTACAAGAATATTTTTTATTAGAAAAAATTAAGTTATACTTCATTTACATGGTATACATTCAGGCATGAGTTTATAAAACATATTTTACATTTTAAATTTATCTAAAATATTGAAATTTTAATAAATAATTTTTTGTAAAAAACTGACTATTTGCACAAAATTTTATAAGGCTGTTTTTTGACTATTCATACCAAGAGGTATTGCTTTTAGCTCAGTTTTCATGCACAGAAATTCACCACACACGCACATTATACTCATGGTAACAATATTCAAACACCACCAACTAAAAGTTGTTGGAAAATTTCCATTATAAATCCAACAGCATACAAGATGTATTAAATGAGATGTACATGCAAAATCCATACACTGCTTTGTCCTTTGTACTAAATACCATAATGCTATCGCACCAATTATAGAATTTAATATAAATATGAATATTACAAAATAGCCATCAAAGTCACGAACATGAATTTCTTTATATTGAAACGCATAATCTAGAGATTTCGTAGTACCCAATAATGTAGCAATGATCATAATCCATATTCCAAGGATAAAATACATCACACTTTGCACTGCTGTAATTTGGGATATTATAAGCATTGGATCCCATGTTGTTTTTCTAAATTGGCCAGTAATTCCGTTCATTTTGCTGTATTATTTATTTATAAAATAAACTTGAATCTCATCTTGATATTGAATAATAAATCATTTTCATGAATCTGTAAATAAAATAAAATTTTTAATATATTAGTTTAACAATTAATAGTTTCTAATATATATTACAATGAAAAAGAGAAATAGTTATAAATTATAAAAACAAATTATCATATTTAATATAAATTTATGTAAAAATAAATCTTATTTTTCTGATTTTCATTTGTTCTAATAAGTAGGATTGAATAAACAAACCTTGTTTTTAACAAATTATATTGTAGATTATAGATTTACGAATCAACATAACCTTAAAAACAAAATTTTCAGATTTGTTGTTCTTACTTTTACATAATTCAAATCGTAAAATTGAATAAATCTTTTCCGGCTACTTTTTTACTTTGACGACATCAAAAACAATTAAATTAATTCACTTTTTAACGTTAGCAGATTTTTTAAATTATATTAATATTTACTTATGAATAATTATGATTTAGATCGTATTGCTTATAAGATTAACGAAACGTAATATTCATTATTTATAATTAATCTAAATCTATTAAAAATATAAGTTATATTATATATTGTTTAATATAATAAATATATTTAATTAATGACCCAAATAATTCTATTCGTATAATGATTCGATTCTATTAAATATACAAACTACATTTTCTTAATTTTAACTATTTAATGTAAGTATGATAATTAAATTTACTATTTTATAAAGTACAAGAATGTTCTTATTACATTCTTGTTATATTTCTATTTATTGACATATCTGCAATTTAAAATTGTTGTAATACGTACGTTTTTATTAGTAATATAAAATTCAAATAGTTTTTTTTAAATTTTAATTTTTATAGAAAGTCACATGTATGAAAATTGAAGATTAGTATTTGATATTATCAGTTACTACGCTTTACATATTACATTATAGAATATATTTCGTAAAGTGTTTTTCCACCTTTATAATTTGATAACTTCTGTTAATGCTTTATATTTGACAAACTTCACGTTTGTACTCGAGTCTTTAACTTTAGGGAAGGGGATTTCTCGAAATATCGAAAACTGACTGCAAAGGTTTCAGAGTTCATAGTTCAGGCAGTCGAAATCGGACAGATTGTGAGAATAAAAGTGATGCAATCATAAATTACGACTTTTATAAAAAAAAAAAAAGAAAATAAAAGAAATGCCGTTTCTCGATTTTTTTCGTAATTTCTTTACTCGAGGATTAATTCAAGATCCACCTCAAAACAGGTAATTTTACTAAAAAAGATAACCGTATTTAATAACTTCGATTTAGTGTTTTATCATATGTACTTAACATTAGAATTTTCGAGATTTTGTTTTGTTTGTTTTATATTATGTTATTAAATGTAAAACAGTGGAAACAAAACTTGTTGCATGTTATTAAAATAAATAATAAGAAAATAATGAAAATTTATATATTTTAAAAAGTTGTTCATAGTATTAAATGCGCATTTCTTATTACAATGAATTGGAGTTAGTTTTAGAAATTCAATGTGGCAAAATGATGAAGATGAAGATGATATCAATGATTTCAGGTGAACATTTATTATTTAAATATTATTTTAAACACTTAACTGTTTTGCTTAAACATTATATTAAACTAAGTTTTTTTCACTAATAACAGGCAACCAATGAGTAAATATCACTTCGGAGTAGATTTTAATCCGTTTGAAATGACTCGTTTTTTTGAGTCTCAAATGGATAATTTATTGAGAAGTTTCTTTGCTAATGATGGTTTTGGAAAAAATTTTGGAGATAATTCTAGTTTATTCGTACCTTTCGGTGGTAAGTAATTTATGAAAATTATATTGCATAAAATTAAGAAACTTGATGCAACAAATTAAAATTTGTTAACGCATATGTATGTGTTTATGTATGTATATAATTTTTATACAAGAAAAAATATAGTAAAAACTTATTTATAGTAATGATTTACAATTTCAAAATTTCAATGTATTTATATCTTTTTGAAATATAAGTAACAAAAAATATATCTTTCTTTGACCTTTATTTAATAATATTAAAATAAATATGTATTATATTTAGAATAATAATATGTACTAAATTTTAACATTAACATCAATAAAAAAATTATTTAAATGTTTTGAATTTTTAAAATATATATTTTAAAGTTTAAGAATATTGATTTTATGTCATTTTAAAATTTAATTAGTTTTTCAAACTCAAAATTATGTTTTAGATTCAAATTCTGAAATCTTAATCATACAAAAATAATTATTTTTTTCCTATTTATTTGTATACTAAATCATTATTTTAATTTTTCAAAAAGAATAAATAAGTAATTAGAATTATATATTTTTTAAATTTAGTAATTTTGAAATATTAATTTTTATTTTATACATTCTTAGCATTAAAATAAAGTTTAAAGAAAACATTCTAAGTAATATAATCTAATAAATTATACATACAAGGGAATAACACTTAAGTTCAAGTTTATTTCATATATTTAATTAAATACGATGTTATTGAAATTATATAATATTTTAATGCCATGAAATACGCTAATCAAAATAAGAATTTTTTTTATACTAATTAAATATTTTAAAAGTATGAAATCATGTAAATATTTTAATTACTCGATGTATGCCTGATTTATGAAAATCCCTGTTATAATATTATCTTTATTAAATATAAAAACTTATCGCTGAATATAAATGCAGTATTTTAAGTAGATAATTAATTTTTCCTATTATTAGAATGACATTTCTAGATATTCTTGTCATATTACCATCAATAACCATAAGTAATTTAAGAAAATCATAATTGCCTTTTATAAAGTAATTTTTAAATTAAATTAACTTTAGTTTAGATTAAATCATTAAGGTGTTTTATCTAAATAAATAATACACCAGTGCTTTTATTTGAATAGATGAAGATTTTACACGTAATTTCGTGAATCCTGATGGAAGTTCTAATAAGGGACCCCGTGATGAAGTAATGAAACCTCATTATGAACAGCCAAATTCAATATTCGGATGTAAGGTTCACATTTTAATTAATTTATTGCAGTACTGAATTTCAATATATATTATAAGTAAAAATAATAAATTTGATATACTAATAGAATAAATAAAGATAAATTTTATCAAAATTTTAAAAAAATAAGTAACTCATATTTATATTTATTATTTTATATAAACAGTCGATGCTTTTACAAATATGTTTTCAATTCCTGATCATAAAAATACTAAAAATGGGCTTTGCGATGATCTACTGAAACCCTCTTATGAAATGCCAGATTCACGTAATCAAAAAGTAGATTCCGATATAGATGGAAAGTGAGTAATAATTTAATTTGATAGGTAATTTGAAACGAAAGACTAATGATTCAATAATAATATATATTTTTATCGTTTAGATTTAAATCTGATGAATTAGCACAAATTTGGAAAAATCCTGATTCAATAAAGCCTGTAGAACCACAACTGCCTACCAGAAATTTTAGTTATGGTAAAAGTGTTTCAATCCAAATTATTCGCAGACCGGATGGAAGTATCGAAGAACGTCGAACAGTTAAAGATAGTAATGGTAACAATGAAACCACTATAAGACAAATAGGTGATAAAAACATACTATAATAACAAAAAAAAGCTAAAGATAGATTACAGGAACAAACAAAAACTTTAATCAATTTTTAGATGAACATGATGGATTTAACGAAAAAAAACGATTTGAATCACCAAAGCTGCCATTTAAAAGCCTTGAAGATGATTTTCCTTGGGACAAACTTTTTGGCACTAATCCAAAATTATAATGAAATAACACTTAAACAGCAGCTTAAAAATGAATTTATAAAAGTGTAGATATATATAAATGTTAGATGCTAGATATTTATGGAAGTGTCTATTATCCAAAAAAATCTATAAAACAGGATCAAAACTTAATTATATATGAGAGGAAAGGAATGAGAATTACAAATATTAATTTTGGTGGAAAAAAGATTTATAATCTCGTATGCAAATAAAAAGTTATAAAAAAATTGATGTAGTTATTTTTTTACATAAATCACCATCAATTAATTTTAAACATTACTAATGAAAAATAAAATAAACAATAAGTTGATTTAAATGTTAAAGTGTATTGCTTTAATTGTGTTATAACTTGTCTAAATCGTATGTATTTAATAATGATGGTGAGGAATTTAAATTTATTCAACGTCAGTCATATGCTTTGAAAAAAAAATACTGACTAAAAATTGTATAACTGGCTCGATATTCCTGGTTAAAAAATTTGAAATTGAAAATAATACCAATAGATAATATTGCGGTGCAATGAATCAACATTAATTGTTAAAATAATGATTTAATACGATAAAATACATTTGATTAAATGATAAATTATTTTAATATTTAAATGAAATTATAAAATTAAAAAAATTTAATTTAAAAATATATGCCGTATAAAAGAACCAAATTGCTCCATTGTAAGTTATACGAACTAATGTATCAAACTATTTATATTATTGATAGTTCATTTTAAAATAATTTTCTTCTCATTAATATAATAAAATTAATCACTGCATTAAAACATTTACATAATGCGTTTAAAATTTCACTTACTATGTACTTTATTATCGTAAATTATGTATTTTTCAAATTATTTTCAATATAATCTTTTAACCAGAATTTTTAATTACTCGAATGATATAAGAATTTATCAGATAATCGAAAAATAGATTTATAGAGAGAAAGCGTTTTTCACGCCGTTCATTTTTCATTCATCTCAACGTCTCAAATAATTACACGCATGTTCAAACTTCACACTTTTTTTATACCTTGTTCATTTTTCCCAATATATACATTGTTATACACTAGTGGTAGTACTTCTTTCTCTTAATATTGCTGAAGCATAAATTTCAGCTAATTCTTCTCTAGTTCTACCACAGGTTCTCTTTCTTTTTAATGTAGGCATCAGCTCTTTGCATTAAATGCGCAATCTATTCTCTAAGTCTATGATACATTGTACATGTATATAAACACGCACATTATATATATACAGGTCATTTTTGTAATCGCGAATGTAACACAGGTACGAGATTTCAGTTTTTCCAAAATACGACAAATAATTCATTTTTGCGCTAATCTCATTTTTACAAATTTTCTGATCTACAACAATCGATGGATTTTTTGTATTCGTATTTATAAATGACCCATAGCAAACAGATAAATTGTAAATTACAACTACTCGCATCTTCAAATATTTTTGAACATTGCTTCATTAAAGTAACGTTCTTCACATTTTTTCAAGTTTATACATGTTAATTATTATTTTAGTAACGAACACGAGCACATCGCGGACAATTATTTTATTTTACCGCAAATGTATATGTTCTTTAACAACTTTGGTTTTTAAGAAAAGAAAAATTACTGAAAATTTATACTCCAGGTGTAGGAAATTTGTTGCTGCATCGCGGTGACAACTAAAGTCCGAGTTTGCACGATGTAGCGAAAAATAATGACCAAATTAATATTTCAGACTATAACGAAAAAATTTCAACTGTTCCAGACAGCACGCAATAAGTATTATATCGCTTGTTTTATAACATGATAAATATACCACAGCTACATAAAATTTAGTATGTACAGTATGTCATTGGAAGTTATTTTCTTTCGTCGGAGACTTCGGTGATACATGGAAATTAAATTTTTAATATTTTTAATATTTTTAATATTTTTAAATGGTTGGACGAAAAGCTTTGTATAATTATGCACATTCAGGTAATATAATTTTTGCAATTAATTTTTTATACAACTCACGCAAAATTATTCGAATCAGCGATAAATACATTTTCGAACAAATTTGTGCACAATTCTTTCCTTCTAAAAGGACTCAAATAATACAGGAAATATACAGCCAAAATATATTAAAATTATGAAGTCCATAAATACCTAAAAGAAAAATATCTATTTCAAAAACTTTCTAAAATTTACATTACTTTTTATGTTATCTTGCACGATTTCATACAAATAATTTAAACTTTCACTTAGTATCTCGCAATGAAAAATATTTCCAATTTATAAATAACTCTGATCTTAAGAAACAAAAACGAAAAATAATTTTAAAAAATAGCTTTCGTCGGACGCTTACAAACAATACGCCCGATACCATTATACACAAAAAATAATTAAACATTAAATTAAAGAAATCGGCTCGTTACAATTCTTAGCTGTGTACAAATAGTAATAACGATAGTCGGATAATTCGAATTTTTTTTATACACATCATCGCGAAGGAACAAGGAAGAATAAGATGGTGATTTCGCTTATAAACGTCGACTACGTATATTTATATACATATACATATAAGCTATATATATATATCGTGGTTTGCAAATAAAAGACCAATCGTTCATCGTGGGCTAGTGCTTTTGCATATTCTTTCGCTTCTCAGTCTATTCTCAAATCGCATTCGATACGATCTCGATGTATCATCCGAATAACGTGGCTCTTCTTCTCGTTTTTTATTAGAAATCTTGAAGTGTAAATTCACGGAAATGAAAATATGCCACTCTTTCATTCTTATTTAAAATAAATAATTGAGTGTTCGTAAGAAATTTCTTCTACAATTTTAATGCATGTATTTATTAATACATAGTAAATGTTCTTGTTCTTGTGTATTCGTATACGTTTTATATAATATGTCGACATTATTTAAATAAAGATATATAATTTAAAAAGTTAATCGAAAAATTAACAAGAAATTTAGCTATTCAATTTTTGAAATATGCATATAAGAAATACACATACACGTATAACATCCTTAAAGTTAACTTTAAAGAAGCTACTTTTCCAATTTTTTAAAGTGATTGATGTTAGCGTGCATAAATTGTTTGTACTAATATGTTCATTTGCATCTTCTAGTATTAATTAAAAAATGATCCAACTATTAACGACTAAAATCACACTGAACATATCAAAATTTTACTATAAGTGATAAATGCTTGAATATTTAAATTATTTAGTAATTTAAAAATGATGCAAAGTACAAAGTTCCAATTCATAATGAAAGAGCACCTCTCACTCCTGAAATCTGAACTTGAAGTTTTAAATAAAGAACTGGTAGTGCACACCACGACTTATTCTTGTCCGAAACCCTCTGTTTCCTCGATAGCGTAATTGAGCTTCTCCACCATTTGGTCATAGCTCTTATAGGGCGGTAAATCTAGTCTATTAAAGCACGTGTGCGATCTTGGCAGCCATGTATCCTTCCCAACTTTCTCAATGCAAAATCTCTGTGGACCATTGCTTCCTTTTGTTTGTATCAACGCATGAAAACAAAATACGCAACAATTACAAAATATTTTAATAAAATGCGTTAGTAAAAATTTTTTATATTAACATTGTATCTGTAAAACACGAAGCAATGTTAATTTTTTTTTAATTTAAATTTGAGTCTTTCGATGAGAAAATTAAAATAATAAAAGAAAAAATATAAGTGTAAAAATATAATTCTAGAAACATATTTCTAAAACTTTTATCGTATTAAATAAAATATTGTAAATGTACATGTAATAAATAATGTATTCGACAATTTTTTTATTCGTTGATTTAGAAAATGTTCAAGATAATATAAAGATAGAGATAAAACAAATATTTATTTTATTATGATTATGAATACTAATGTAATTATATAAATTTTGACAAAAATGGAAATTGTGTAAAAGATCTAAAAATTTATTTTAAACTCACCCATGACCTCTGCAAATCCACCAACGGGAACTCGACAAGTTCCATTGACAAATTGTAACAATCTTGCTCGTTTTTCATTATCTGCTGCTCGTACAAACTAAATAAAAATATATACTACTTAATATAAATTTATTAAAATTCTTAAACGTGAAAATATTTTTGAATTTGAACATACCTGCCAAAACCATAATACTTGCTTACTATTTCGCGTATAGTGCCTGTAAATAGTATTCCTTTGCCAATCGTCAACATCGATTTCTTGCATACCACACAACATTAATTCGAGTTCTCGTTCGTCAAAATATTTTAGCCATTCCAAAGGTACAACAGAATTAAATCCCTCTAAAAATGCTTTGGTTTGCTCTTCGATCCCTCTCGTCATCCGCCACTCTGTCATTAACCTAATAACATTTGTATCGATATCAAACATTTATCAAATATATAATAATAATATACATTATTTTTAATACTTAATTTTTCCATTAATATGCTTTAGAATCAACCGTACCTTAAATATTCTTCTTTGTTTTCTTCGATAACTTTGATTTTGTCGCCACTTTCCTTTAATTCGTGGTGAATTACTTGGCCAAGAATTTCAAAATCAACGCTGTAATATAATTCAAGACCACATTCGTCAATGTTGTTTTCTTTTATCCAAACAAGTGATTTATAAAATTCAGGATCAATTGATTCGATATCTTTCATTATTAATTTTTTATTTAACATGCGTTTGTAAAAGGGCATTGTAAATCCACTGTAAATAAATCGTCCATGGTACAGGGCCTAGAATATTAAAAATGATTATATTGCACATTATAAAGAAAATAAGAATAAAATTTCGTTGGATATACCATTGCTATAAATCTCCCGATAAATTTAAAATAATTTAAATGATCTGGATTAACATAGGATGCTGGATTTATTTGCAAACTATAGTTGCTTTTATTAGCATATTCAAAAAGACAATACATTGGATTAAGAACTTCGTGACTTAGAAGAAAGAACCATTCTCTGTAAATAATTTGAAACAGGTGTTAAACAGATATTTTTATTAATAAATATAAAATTATTTATTTATTTCGCAATATTACCTTGATACACCACCATAATCTAAACCCTCTTCTCCTTTAAAAAGTATGTATAATCTACGTCTAAGAGCAAAAGCTTCAGCATTCATTATTTGGTGATAAGAATCTTCAAATAGCGTTTGTCTACTAACGCTGATTTTAATGTGATTAGGAAATGCATTTGTTTGACATAGAAAGCGGAATTGCGAAAGCTTCCATCGAAATGATCTTTCATACGCTCTTGGGACTCGGCACATCCCCTTTAATCTGAAGCAAAAAATATTTATATAATTTTAGTTATATAATTTTCAAAACAAATGTAATAATTAATAAAATATTACTTGTAAAAGTGTTTCGTTATATCAACTTTTGCCATTGTAGAAAAGATTAAAAGGATAAAATGAAACGAAATATTTTATTTCGAAATAATTTTTAATTCAAATATATTATACAAAAAAATATTTCTTAAAACTACGTATTTTAGTGACCTAATACTGTTTTGAAACGCGGTTAAAAATATTTACATGCATACCATTTCACGTGGAATTAAACAGTCTCTCTCTCTCTCTCTCTCTCTCTCTCTCTCTCTCTCTCTCTCTCTCTCTCTCTATAATATATGTTAGTTTCCGAACGTACGAATTAAATTCTGGCTAAACTAACTAAATACAATTATTTCAAATAATTAGTTTAATTTATTTTAAAGACTATTAAAGTTGATTACAAAATATGAGTAAAATAATACGAGTAAATTTCTTTAGATGGAGGAATTTTAAGTTTGAAAAATGAAAAGTTGAAATTATTATGATAAATAAAGATATTCAAGTTTTCTTTTGGCGTTAATTCATCTTCTTTCTCGAATAATTTACACGAGATATGATTATCAATGACTAATAATGACTTATTAGGTAATAGCTCACAAGTTATGCTCGTTAAAAGAATATTAATTCATTATTTCCAAGCATTTTGTTCAATATTTAAAATATCAAATTTTGTACAGAAATAGCTTTTTTCATTGTATTATTTTAAAATTTTTGGATATATAATTAGAAGTGAATTATTAAAATGTACGTAATAGAAATAAATGTGCCGTTTAACGCGAGTAGAATTAGACCAAAGTCTGCAATATTTAAAAAAATTTTCAAAGTTTTAACTATTTGAAGTTTAAATTGATTTTAGCTTTATGCTTTTTTTCGAATCAAAGAAAATCTATAGTAAATAATAGTTTATTCTATATAAAAAAATTAATTGATTAAATACCAATAAAATCGCTAGTCCTTTGTAAAATTTGAATAATTAAAAATTTGAATTTTAGTTTGGCTCTGTTATTTTGTATAAAAAATCTCGATATAAAACGAGAGAATTTCATAAATGCGAGAACGGAAACAAGGTTAAACAGTGAAAGAAAATATTAATAAAAACGAATAAAAGACGCACCCGTTAGGCGCACCAGGCCTCGGATCTTGAAAGGTCGTTGTCCTCGTATTATGATCGACGAAGTACCGAACGCCATCCTCGGTTAGTCGGATCTCCCAGCCGTAGGGTAGCGGTGGTTCGTCCATCGTTTCTTGGCCCTGCGTTCGTGGATCCTCCCATTGAGTGGTACGATTTTTATGATTTACGTAATAGATGCGACCTTCCGGCTGCCTTCGTCGCTCCCAACCGGCTGGAAGTGGACCGAGGCCATCATCCTCGTCGGCCGTCGACGCAAATGGCCCCGATGCCATAGCTTGATGCGCCTGCATCGTACGATTTACTATTATTTGTCGTTACATTCGTTCTTATCGAATAGTTTTATCGGTGATTTTACTTCTCTTTATTATGAAAATGTTAAATTATGGTTTTCAAATTCGCAGATTATGAATTATATGATTATGAATCTAATTTATATTATTAAATAAATACAAATTAGAATTAACGATTAAATTTCAACCTTTTGAATACAAGGAAATTGGAATTTGCGAATCTCAAAAGAAAATAATTATAACGATTGGACGTGCATTACGTAATTTTTTGACAAACAGTTGCGAAATTACATTGTGCATACTAAGTGAATTAACTAAGCGAATCGTCACATGGTTTGAGTTAAGATAAAATAATTAAGATGCATTTTCACGCGTTCGAGCGAATAATATATAATATAATACCTGTGGGTAAAGGAATCTTTGATTTCCTTGCTGAACTACGTATTGTCTTTCACCCTGCCAATGCTGAAAATGCTGCAATCTCTCCGTATTAGGTCTCTGCCAAGTAGTACTTCTGGTATTATGATCTATGTAATAAATTCGTCCACCCATATCTCGTCGGACTTCCCAACCCGGTGGTAGAGGCTGCGGTCTTTCCCACGACGTACTCCGCGTATTATGATCAACGTAATATCTAAATAAGAGAATAAATATTTAATAAATTCATGGATTAAATAATTCGTGGGTTACCATGGATGATGCACGATGTTGGATAAATTTTGATAATCTATTTGATACTATCGATATTACCTTCTACCGTAAACATCGTGTCTCATTTCCCAACCGGATGGCAAAGGTTCTTCTTGCGGCAAGTTTTCGGGTTGATTGGTCACGTTGGAGGAGCATGAATGCGTAGATGGTCGAACCAATGGTGGTCGAACCAGTGGTAAAAAACTCGATTCCGGGGGTAAATTGTTGCTCGCGCTGCTATTATCGGTAGTCGTGGTACCATTTGAAAATAAGGGAGTGTATACTGCTACGGCTCTGCTACTGCTTGCTTCGCTTTCGGACTGCTCGGTATTGCTACAGTCTTGAAAGTTATTCGACGAGTCACTGTGTAACAATGGTTGAGCGGCCATTGAAGGCACTGCATTTTCCGTACCTTGTGATCGCGTGCGGCCTCGAATACCACCATTTAAGATACTGTGAATAGCTTGATCTTGCCTGCTCATTGGATCTACGAAACGATAATATCTTATTTAATTTCGTTCTTTATAATTATTGCACGAAAAATCATAATTTTGTTTATAAGTGACCAACGATATCGAGTTAATTTTATATACTTAATTTTATATACTTCAATTATAAATGTAGTAAATAAAATAAAATAAACAGCAAATTTATCGAATCGGATTTGATAATAACTTATGAAAATATTTTTCTAACTTTAATGCTCGATTTTACAGTTGCAAGCACAAATAGATAAACTGTTAAATTTGTTAAAAACTTATACGTCAAAAAAAATATAAAATTCAAATGTTGCTCGGATCTTAGCTTTCATCTTTAGTTTTCATCTTTAGCTTTCATCTTTAGCTTTCTTCTTTTAAAACTTCATTTAGAGAAATTGACATGCCATTGATGCTCGAAGCAAGACGAGATTGATCTTGAGAAAATTTCTTATACTTTTATGTTATAAATTTAAGAAATATATAAAAAATATTAACCTAGAGGTGGTGCTAGTGGATTAAAAGATGGTGCCATAGACATTAATCTTATATTATTAAGAGTTTCGTATACTGATCTTCGAAGGTTCGGTGGAGCAACGGTACTCATATCTATCCTGAGTCTATCGAATAATGTGATTAAATCGCCGACTTTGCTTTGAAAGAAATCATGTTTATTTCCTATTAATAAATCTAGGGTAAGCTCTAAATTTTCCAATTTGCCATCGTAATGAGCCAAAACTTCGTAAAGATAAATTTTTTTTTCACCAATTAACGTATCTTTACGAAAAGAACTGTGATCGAAAAGACGAAAATGTAGTTCAGAATATGGTGTGACCAGAACTGTAAATTCTTCGTTCCATTTTGGTTGCAGTGTTGATTTAGATACTTCTGTTTTTCGCGGAGATTTATCGTCAACTGATAATTCAATGTAAGGGTTAGGTTTTAAAAAGGATGAACTTCGTAAACTTGCTGCTTCGACTAAAATAAAAAAAGAAAATATATGTAAAATATTGTTAAGTACCAGAAAACAATTTATAATGTGTATAGCTAGTAGTGCATAATATTATATTTAATTATTTATTATTTTTTTAATTATTATTAATAACTATTAATAATATATATTACTAATAATAAAATGTTACTTATATTATTTTTCAAGGTATTACAAAATTTTTAATTTATTAACGACTTAAAAATGTTTTTTCTGTATTTTCTAAAGAATGTTTTTAAAACTACATTTATAAAATTATAGATATAATTTAAATAAAATAATTTTTATTTCTTTATTTATTAAAAATATAATAATTATACTCGACCGTTATACAGTTTTAAAACATTACACGAAGACAAGTATAATATTATTTGGATCAAAATGATTTTTGTTACAAACTATCGTATAGAAGTCAAACCTATACGAAATGAATATCAGAGTTGATAATATTTAAAAATATAGATGGTAGTAATTCATTACTTTTTAGCAATTTTAGTCGAATCTTTTTAATTAATTGTTACACAAATTTAAATAGTTATGTATTATTTTTTTGTTAAATATTATATATTTTTAAACGCTTTTCGTATCAAAATTAATACACTGCTTTTCTAAATCTTTATGCAATTTTAATCTTTTAATTTTATATAAAACTCAATCAAATAAATTTAAACTTTGAAAAAATATTTAGAAAAAACTGTAGATAATCTTATTTGAATTAATTTTTAATATTACATAAAATATTATTCATGAATTATTCTATATATAATGGTTTTATACCAGACAATAAAGGACATTGAAAAATACATCAACATTGTATATTATTTTTATTTTTAATTTCATAGTGTATAGAGTTGTTTGTATTTTACTAAATAAAATATAAATTATTTAATAGATTAATAAACGTTAAGATTACTTAAGAATTTTACAAATTATATATTAACGTATGTTCACAAAAAGTAAATTGAACAATGATAATTTTTTGAAAATAAATATATAATTTAAATAAAAAGAAGCAATTCTAAAGTATCTCGATAAATTTTTAGTAGTCCATCGAAATTTACAAATACTATCAGGAATAAGCGCAATTAAAAAAATATTAGAAAAATTTAGGATGGCCAAATATTCATGCGAGTATAAAGTATATACTTAGCGTTATTATTTAAGAATAATAAAAAAAAGTTTGTATTTACCGGTAATACTCAATTGATGAAATTCTGACACTACAGAATCTTCTTCGCAATTAGACATGATAAATTTGTAAGAAGTAGCGCGATGCAATTTACCTACTAAAATTACTCATAACATTTTTGTCCTCCTTACGCTGCTTCGGCAGTCTGAAACACAAACAAAAGTTTTATCGCTATCAAAGATGGGTCATTTAACTGTGGTTGTAAGTTATTTATAATAAATTTTAATTACATTGTCCGGCGACCGATAGAAATATCTCTTCAATGGGATACCGTATACATCCATAAACTATAGGAAGTTTACGCAAACGATACGCAGTAAGCGTAAACAGTTTGATAAAAAAGAGTGCAAAGCACAACGACAAAACTCAGTGTACACAATTGAATCTTAGGAATTTGAAAGTACATCCCCATTTATCGCTTCCTATCGACAGTAGATATAAATAAGCGAAACATAAAATGATAATAATTATAATTCACTGACGTTCATAAAAACTCATCTTTCCTTTCTTTCGACTTTATTCTTTTTCGATAACGCACTTCGTAAACGCGCGTGTACATAGCGATAAAACATTCAGCTTACGCGAATCAAGTGTCGCGTAGGTGTAGGCAATGTAGAATTGGTAAACGGGTGTGCGTATCGTACATCGTCGTGTCCAAAAAGTTCGAAATAGAAGAAACGCAAAAGTAGCGATATTCAACAGAGATAACGACGCGTACATAAATTAATGGAGTTGATCCAATGATTCGCGCGCGCGTGCAAAGTTCGTAGTAGCGAGGGTGGGAAAACGGAAAAATGGAAAAATGGAAAAATGGAAAAATGGAAAAATGGAGAAATGGAAAAATGGGAAGAAGCCGTGGGCGAACCTTGAACGAAATGCAAAGCTGAAAAGCTAAAAAGCTACGAAGCAACCAAGTTACAAACCTAGGGAGTCGTTGTCGTCGGGCTACGGTCGAGAGGCAGCAGTGCGAGCAAAGTATCGGAACAGAGAACGAAAGCGAGAGCAAGAGGTACTGGGCAATCGGGCACTAGCATGTCACACGGGTGTGCGGGGTCAGATCGCACCGATATTTTTTCCCTCCTCTTCGTCGCTCGATGGCACCGTTCGATTTATCTTTCCCTCGAATATCTCGAGGTAGACGAGAGGCACTCACCGCTGTCTTCTCTTTGCGATTTGCGTTATCGCCTCGAATGACAGCCACTATTGCCACTTTACCATCGTCGTTCCTTGGCCACCATCTTGCCATACGTCACTAGTCTAGTGCGTTTAACGTTGATGATATGTGCATGCATAGGTGTGCGTTTGCTGACCGAGGTACGTCTCCACTTTATAGGCGTGCGCTCTATTATGCGTTTAAACGAGCGTTTAAACGAGCTTTTAAACGAGCTTTTAAACGAGCTTTTAAACGAACTTACGTAGATCTTCGTAAACTTTTGTGATTTTACCAAATGTTTTATCGCGCTTATATAGTTGTGCTGAAATGATTCCCCGTGAGAACCGTGGGCTGTCCGCTAACGTTAACTTCTGCAATTTTTATAAATTACGTTTATGTTTCAAATTTTTTAATCGTTTATGTATCGTTCGCGTCCTCGTCATTCTCTTTTTTCAATCACGAGAGTCTTCGATATTTTATTCCTTATTTATCGGCATACTTGCATTATAAAATTAAAATTTTCATATTTATACAACGTTTAACGTTATTTTCGTATTAATCTCTATATTTATAAGCTACCTTTACTTCGGATTCTGTAAAATTTACATCGAGTTACGTTCAAAAATCTTATCAAATTTATTTATTGATAAATCTTTAAGCGTTACATTATTTTTAGAATAAAAATTTTGTACATATATTATTTAATGCGCGTAAAATTAGTTGATTATTGCTTATATGTATATATATATGTATGTGTATAAATATGCGCATATATGCACGTAATATTTTATTAAATTCTTTTAATTTATCGATAAAACGTTACGATTCGTATTTACACGCGCATTTATATTTTATTATAAATAACAATATATATATATATATATATATATATACATATATATATACATATATATTTATTATATGAATATATATATATATATATTTATTTATTAATATAATAAATAATATAGTAAATATTAAAAGAAATTTCTATAATGCAAAATTAATTATTTCTATCTTTAATTTTGAATTACGATAACAAACGTACACTAGTTTAATTATTATTGTAAAAATTTATACTAATTAATAATATTACAGTAATAAATGACTTACTACAGAATTTTAATTTTTTAATTTTCAAAGATTATGTCCAAATTCGTTAAATTTTTAACCATGTATGTTTGAAAACAATAAATAATAATAAATTTATGTTTTTATTCGGATCTATCTTCGTTGGTATAGTCAGATGTGTATAAATTGTAGGATCGAAGTAATATTACATGATATACGTACGAAACACGTGTTCGTGTTTTTGTGTTGTAAAATGGGTGCGGAATCAAATATTGAATATTTAATTGTAGATACTAGTGCATTTATTAAAAATGCACCCTTACAGGTAGTTAATTTATTATATTTCTTATATTTTTTTATTTGAAAATCTATTTGTGTTATTTTTTAGGTTAAATCATTTTTATTGTATTTTTATACGCGTAATTTTTTTATATATTTATAGGATGAAGAGTAATTTTGAATATTTTTTAGGAAATTGGAAATAAAATCATAACTGAATCAAATGTTATCAAAGAAATTACGAGTAAAAGGCAGATTAAGCGTCTAGTTGTACTTCCTTATGATCTCGAGGTTAAGGATGCTTATCCAGAAGATATTAAATTTGGTATTTTAATATTTTTAAACTATATTTATAAGTATATTTAAAATAATTTACTTATAACTTGTATGTTTTTAGTTACTGAATTTTCAAAGAAAACTGGTGACTATGTAAGTCTTTCGTCGACTGACATTAAAGTTATTGCACTTACGTATCGTTATGAAAAAGAAAAAGTAGGAATAAATCATTTAAGACAAGAACCAGAAAAAAAGAAGGAAATAATTGATAGTAGCATTATTCGTCCCGATGATCACTCAAAAAATATAATTGGATTTTATATGCCAGAAGTTTATGTGAGTTCATTTGTTATATTTTTTATTTGTTTTTTAAAATGATAATAAAAATTTATATTACTAATTATTTATAAAATAAATTATAGTTGTTTTTTTATATGTTATATTCATTTATGTTTATTCTATACATTTGCAAAATATCATATCAATGTATAATTTAATTTTTTAAAATCTATTTTTAATATTTTCTATAGTATTTAATAATTTTAAATTATTTTAGGAAAGTGCTAGAGACAACGAAGAATCTAATGGTAACGATAATAAATATCAAAATCAAGATTTCAAAGAATATGATGATATAGAACTAAGAAACAGACAGAGATTATTAAGCCAATGTTCAAATTCCTCTGATAATGAAACAAGCGACGAGAATGATATAGAATCTGATTATAATAAAGTTGCATCAGAAAAAGAAATAAATGAAGTTAGTACACTAAATACAAAATTTGAAAAATTAAAATGTGATCCAATAGATTTAGCAGTTGATTGTAGTAGTGACTTTACAATAGATGATATTCTTAAGCCAATAAAAAATGATATACACCTAGAAGATGATGAAATTCAAGCTTCGCAAAATAAAGGAATAGATGATTTAGAAGACTGTAGCGAAGGTGATGATGAGGGATGGATAACACCAAGTTTGTATTTTAAGATCGCTATTATTTATATTAAATATTAAAATTATTTTTTTAAATTTATTTATAATTTTCTAGAAAATGTTAAAATTGTAAAAAGCCAGATGAATTCAGATGTAGTTAAAGTAAAACCTGCAACAGTTGCATGTTTGACAATGGATTTTGCTATGCAAAACGTTTTGATACAAATAGGGTTAAATGTAGCTTCGTTAGAAGGGAAGGTTATTAAAGAAATGAGAACTTTTATTTTACGATGTTATTCCTGTTTTAAAACAACAGGAATACCTACAAAACTTTTCTGTCCCTACTGTGGAAATAAAACATTAAAAAAAGTAGCAGTATCATTAGACGATGAAGGAAAACAACAAATACATATTAATTTTCGAAAACCGCTTACTTCTAAAGGCAAAAAGGTACAAGAACTTTTAATTTAACACAAATTTTTATGAATGTAAAATTTGACTTTTGAAAATCAAGTAATTTTAATTAAAATTATTATTTTTATTTGTCAAATATCATTTTTAAATTTTACCTTTAATTTTTGAGTCGTTGCTTATATTTAAATAAATATTTTAACAAAATAAAACTAAAAATTTTATTTCAATTATATTATTACTAAAATTATCAATTTATTTATTTATTTTCATATTTTTTATATTGAATTTACATACATTTTTTAGTTTTCTCTACCGACGTTTCAAGGTGGTAAGCATTCTTGTAATCCGATTCTTTTTGAAGATCAGCCTCTACCTGATCAAAGATCAACAAAACTTGGTCGTGTTAAAAACGATCCTTTGAATGAAGATTATATTGCTGGTTATTCACCTTTTGTAACGCGAGATGTTAATTCACGAGCAGCAATGCTTGGAGTTAAATCTGGTGTCAAATACTGGATGAGGAAAAATCCTAATGAAGCTAAAAAGTATAGAAAGTAATATAAATTATTATAAGAATATATATATATATATATATCAATATCTTTAAAATTGTATATATTTATAAAAAATAAATATGCAAAAATATTCATAAAATTTATATTTGTATTTGCTTTCTTAAATATTACTGTCTAATGATAAAAGAAAGAATTTTTTTTAATGTAAAATTTCAGAATTAATAAATTTTTTATATTTAAAATTGAAATATTAGAAAATATTGGTATGAATATAATACGTAATTTTAAGAAAGATTTCAAATTTATTTTTACAATATATTTTTATGTTGCATTTAAGTATTTTAATATTATTATAAATATAAATATTGAATTTAATTATTCAAAACTTTTCGTTTTACTAACAAAACATTATCATGCAAGCTTATATAAACAACAGAATTTAATAAATAAAATGAAAACTAGTTTTGTTGTATTAAAATTATGATTGTACAGCCTTTCGTATTTAAAACCTAAGTAATTATAAACTTTTATTAATGTTTATTTACTATTAACAATTTAATATTAAAGATAAGTATTACTATTTTATTATTTTTTACGCATAAAATATTTTCTTAATTGTTAATTATCGAGTCCAATTAGGATTTGATTATATATTGATTGTTTACCTAGTAATAAAATCACGCGTAGACTCACCTTTCGAATTATCGATATTAACTATGGAGCCTTTCAAAATCTCAAAAATTGTAGTCATTCTCATTCAAGTTATGACTATTCCTTAAGTTTTTATGCTTGTAATGTTTTATCCTGTTCGTACAAAAAGTAGTTCCATTAGTATATCGTCGATATTCGTTTTAACTGTATTAATTTATTAGTTATTGATCATTTTGCTATCGCATCGCGTTAAAGTTTCATAATTTTTTATCTTCCCAAAAATTATAAGAATCCAAAATAAAATTAGTTTATAAATTTAATTTATAGGTAAATAGTTTTGCTATTGTAACTCATTACTCTCTTTGTTCAGATGTTGCCATAAATTCTATCGATAATTCGATTATTACATTCATGCTTTAGTATTTCTTTTAAAATTAAGCGTTTATTCCAAGTCTTAAAATTGATCGTATTTGAATATATTGTAATTTTATTTCACAACCATTTCAATTTTACTTTTTTACTATTTAAAAATTAAAAGATTTTGTTTAAATATACTAAATTAAATTATAGATTTAATCACTCCTCCGTCAAATTTTCAATTTAGTTTAGATTTTCTGTTCTTTGTTTGTTCTAATTTGTTTTATATCGTTGGTTATAAGTATTACAATCATTATAAATAAAAATAAGTTTCTGACGATACAACGAATCACAGAATTCCATAAAATTTATTTTTACAAATTTTCACGTACAAATATTAATAAAACAACGTCTTGTGAAGATTATAAGTTGAAAAATTTTAATTATAATCCTTTACTTTTCATCTTAGGGATGAATCGTAAAGTTACACAAAATTAGTTGAATTTATTGTATATGGACTGTTAAAATTTGCGTGTGTAAATTTAATTTATATTTTGCGTTGACTTAGCTAATGACTAATAGCTGTAAATCCAAATTTAAGCGTTATCGACGTGATTTTTCTCCGTAGAGTATTTTGTTGTTCTTAATATGGATTTTCAAGTTAGATTTTTATAATTAGCCATTCAGTTATTGGTTCTTTTGGATTATTGTATGGTATTGTATGTTTTAGAAATTTAAGCTACGGAAACTCATGAGTATAGACCTGCAATCTTTGCGAGGTCAGTAATTCGATAACGAAGGATTATTTGCATTTGACAAGTCATTAATTACGTGTACCATAGTTTCTCGCTAAATTATTTAATTTATTGACATTTAATGTTTTATAATTTCTGACAATGTTGTTTAAAAGAATTGCTCCGTTCAATTTTAGGTTTGATTGTCTTTTAAAAGAAATTGCTGTGGTATGATACATTATAGCTATGATTACTAGACTATTCAAAATAAGTTCAATTTTATTTTTTAATTGTATTATTTAATTTAATTTAAATTGGTTAAGAAAATTTTAATAAGTTAAAATATATTATCTCTTATTTTATTTTGTATTATAATATCGTTCGTCTTGAAATTAAATTTTTAATAGTAAATTCAAAATTATAAATTAGAAAACATTTTATACTTAAACGAGTTATTAATGCTACAAATAATATTTGAATAATACCTGTATTATTCGTATGGCTTATACAATGAATTCATCTTCAAATTGATTCTATGATATTTATGTATTAACTTCTGTGATATAAAGTAACGTACGTACGTAAGTTTTCATCGATTTCTTCATTCTTGTTATTATATGCATCTAGTATCAGAATGGTAAATTTTAATTGCTCGAAAACTGGAAAAGGTAACCAGAGTTCGCGTAAGCGTAAAGTAATGAAATTAAGCTTTTGTTCACCCATCATTAGAAATGTAATTTGGTATACATAATTGGTGGTTTCTACAAATGTAGAAAGGCCGTGAAAGAAAACCAATTCACCACCAAGGGAAACTAATGAATTTATGTAAATAAAAAAGTTCGCGAGACAGAAATGTTCGTAGTCCCCCCAAAGACAACGAAAAAAACGAGTACCGTTACCAATTCCTTCAGCTCGATTAACTCTGGTCGCTCCGTGAAATCAAACGCGATTTGAAGTTTAAAGAGCCGAATAACCGCGAGGATTCGAATCGATTCTAGATTCGCAAACTTCTCGATGGTTAACAGCTTGCGTTTTCGCGATTTCCGACTAGAGTGCTTATTTGCCCGCCTCGTTGAATCGTGTATTTGTGTGTGTATACGCGGATAGGGCTTGCCCAATACTTTTGTTTTACACTCGCCGTACACATACGCGCGCACACATTCTTTACAAGTACATATACGAATCTATTTTTATTATTTATTATCCTCTATGATCATCGTGGTAGTTTTATTTTTCGATGCGGAGTGGAATTGAAAAGAAAGTTCTAATTGAAAATATTTCAAAATATTTTATGAATAAAATATCATTTATAATTTATTAATTAACAATAGAACTAAGTTATTATAACTTTATTATTTATCGAAATATTAATCGAGCGCTTAAGTCAGTTTTAATGCACTTTTATAAACGATTTCTCTGCGTAAATAGTATATATTAAGCACGTTTTTATATATCCAACGATGTTTGAATTCCAACGTTAAATTAGACCTTTATTTAATACGAGAATTATTGCGACTTAATCAATTAATCTTATTTTTAATAAATAAATATTATGTTTTAATTTATTATAATTTATATAACAAAGATTTATCTTAAATTCGTAATATGTAAATATGTAATAAATATACTAATAAATTAACATAAAAATAATAAGAATTTGTAAAGATTGATCTTTCAATAATTTTTTTTCTTTTTTCAAGTTTAGAATTATGTTATATATTTTTTATTAATAATTTTACTCTTGTTATTCTTCGTATGAAACTCTTGAGTATTTCTTAATAGATATATAAAGAAAGTAAGCATGTTTATTGCACCTGTTACGTGGATGGACTAAGTTTAAGTATTTTTATTAGCATTAATTTGAAACACGATATAAAAAAATTATAATATAAAAATATTTTAACATACCGGTAAACCATTCATCATTTGGTACGTTAAAAAATTAATTAATAGCTTTTGTTTATATTGAAATAAATAACTTAACTGTATAAATAATTATGTTAAATTTATTATATTTTTTTAATATGATTTCCATTAGCATGATTTATTATATTATTCTCCCTCTTGCATTCTTAATTATCTTTTTTGTTTTACGCTAATACAGAACACGTTTCAAATAGATAATAAAATCTAGGGTTCGATCCTACATATATTTCTAAAGCACGATAAAGATTTGTCTAATTTGTGCATGTAATTGTTTTGATTTTATTGATCACTTCTAATGTCAGGATAATTACGTTGTGGATACATTTGCACGAACAATCGAAATTACCGAAGTTGTTATTACTTACTTGCTTATTCTTTATCATTAATAGTTTGGTTCTATTCGCATGGCTCTAACAATTTAAAGAATTCCATCTTATTTTTTTCAATATTTTTTTATTCTGTTCTTATCTAAATTTTTTAAAAACTACAGCGGACTTATCATCCTCGATGTGAAGAATATACATAATTATAAAGGAAATATTATTTGTAAATATTATTTGTAAACGCGACTAACTTTTCTTGTGTATATGTAAATTTCATAAATGATTAACTCTTTAGATGACATTTTATTTTAAAAAAACAATACCTATGATTTTTTGCAGAGAATTTTTACGACTGACATTAATTTTTTAAGATATTCAATTTTTTTTTATTAAATTATCTTTAATATTCTTAATATTGGAATTTCAGTTTACAAGTTAGAAAGAGTTTATTTTATATATCGCATATAAGCATGGTAAGAGCCGATCAAATTTTTTAATACCGGATACAACACAAATTCCAATATTGTAAATTTAGTTTCATTAATGTACTCGAGGAATATTTTATTTCTTTCATCACAACTATGTAATACATTATTTAAATTCTGATTTATTTAAGTAAAAATTATTTTTGATTAAAAATATACGCGCGCACACAAAACAGTTATCCGAACTAAAACATTGAAAATTCCTAAGTTAAAATACACGAATTTTTAAAAAATATTTGTTATACACATCCACATATTTATGAGTATAAGTATATTGATTATAATGATGGTGATAATAATAATTATTATTTCAGTATAAGTACAGTACAATTATATACTTTATAATTATGTTTTTAACATCTTAATTTTTTATTTTTTATTCTTGTATTTTTTCCGACATTATATCATTAATAAAATTAATTTCAATTATTTTAAAGGTTGTGATACATTTCAAACTATTTTTGTTTTTAAAAATTAGTTCGTATCTTTATAATTTTTTTACTTCAATTATAAAAATAACTAATTTTTCATACAAAAGCATTTTGTAAAAGTTACATTAGTAAGTAGTCAATCATGAGATATTATATTTTATATCTTCTGATTTTTCCAAATTTAATCACTCAACTTTGTCAATATGACTTATATAATTACTACAATTATTATATATTTAGAAAAAGATAATTTTAGAAAAATCAATTTATTCTATTTAATAATAATTTTTGTAAGCTGTCAAAATTTAATTAAAATTTTATTATTTATTTATCAGTTTATTTGAATCATAGAGTATTTCGGTAAAATATTTAAACTTATTTTCTTTGGATTCCAAGTCTTGAACTTCACTTACTTTCATAAATCTTCACATTTTTTCGAAAAATGATAATTCTGTTTCTAAAACGTTAAAAGCTGATATAAAAATCTCAATTTCCTTGATACTTGTGGATCAAAGCTTCAAAAGTAAATCGATAAATTATTTAAAAATAGACGTTTAATTGAAGCTAATCAATGTAGAATCCGAACTAGGAAGAATAATTTTGAACAATATAATCGAATGATATTTTTAAAATAAATTTTTTAATTTCAAGCGTTCCGTTGGATTTATCTCTGGTTCATGAATCACATGAAAATATTGACGATTGTATCGCGATTTATTTCAAATTATTTTTGAAAAATATGAAAATGAAAAGTATTAACCATTATAATTTATAACTAATCATTTTTGAAAGATGAATTCATTAGTTTTTGGGTTGAACTTATTCATTTTAATATAAGTAAATACGTGTGATATACGCAGTTATATTATTTACTTGAATTTAATATCAATATATTATACATCGTTAAAAAAATTAATGAAATTAAATTTTATATCTATTTATTCAACGATTACAAAGTAAAAAAGTAAAATAAATATAATGATGAAAATGGAGTTTATGGAAAAGTTTGGAAAAAATATATAAGAACGATCAGAAGTATTTAAATTAAGTAAAAACATTTTAATATCAGCAGCAGCCAAATATTCGTCATCCACCCGAACTGGGATTTAATATTTATAACAATGTGATTATCTTTTATAATTATAAAGTTTAAACTCATAGAGTCTGAAAAATATTAATCAATGTATTATCGTAATACAGTACATTATTGTGTTTAGAAAGGAAAGAACAAAAGATGATGAAACATAATAACGTTTTAGCGATCCGTGAAATATCATTATTTTATAAGTCGTCTATTGTGATCAGCAGATCATCAATACAGGGTCAGAACTGCGCAAACTAATTCGCTAAGCTAATTCGCTGAAAGCAGTTTCATTTTCCATTATTTGGCTGTCCCGAATAATGTATTCTGGGGAATAGCGCTTTCTAAAAAAAATTAGCAGCCATTGCGGAAGTCGGGTTGTAGTGACCGACGCAAAAACGAACGCTCGTAAAAAGACCACAACTTCATTCCTTGCGGGAGCGAAATATGGATCAGAGACGAAACAATGGTACGCGCACACACATATAGATCAATTCAGTAATTATTACTATATATTTTTATATATTCGTATTGATAAAAATACGTTATCGAATTATTTTTTCGCTTCAGATTGTGTTTTAAATAATATAAAGACAAATAATATTTTAATTTTTCATTACTATTTGCAGTAGAAGAGGTATTACAGTTTTTTGATGTATTTTATAAAAAAAAGTACATTCGATAAAAGGAAAACATTAACATAAATTCACAAAGGATATTCGTTTTTTATGGGTGAATAATTATGTGCATCTTATCTATTTGATAAAACAATAAATATTTAAATAAAAAATAAAATATTATTTAATTACATATTCTTTTATTAACTGTTAAAATATGTATACGAAATTTTAGCAAAGACTCTTTTAAAATTTACTAAATTTGTAGCGAATAAAGATATTTAAAATGTTACATATATGCATTTTTATATTCTCTAATTAAACTTTTTATTTCAATAATGTCTATAAATAATAATATATCAAGAATTGTTAAATTAATTCACAGCATTTCAAATGATCTAAATGAAATACGCATTAGTAAAAACTAAAAAAAATATAAAAGCTGAATATTTTATAAAGAATATTTTTTTATTACTTATACTATCGATTAGTATCATTATGATTATTAAAAATTTTAAATATTTAAAAAATCAATAAAATTTGAGTATAATTAGTTACAATATTATTTATGCCTTAGCCAAAATATATATAGCACAGATCAATTTTGTTTAAAATTAGTTTATTGATTCAAAAATTTATTTAGAATAACAAATCCCGCGGGTTCGTATTTGACTATATTTATTTAAATTAAACGAATATTACTTGATTTTAATAACTCTTTATCTTGCAATTGTACAAATACTATTTGTGTAAATTTTTTATATCTATAAATTATTTTTTATATATAGTTTTTAAGTTTTTTGGCATAAAGCTCATTAAGTTAATAAAAGATTTGCATATTTTTATCCAAAAGTTTTTTGTTTCTTATATTTTATATAAAAATTAATAAAAACCGTAGAGGAGAAATTAAATAGTAAAACAAAAAAAGTACGTATCAACTTTGAATTAAAAACAGAAAGATAATAAAATTTTTCGCGGATTTATCAATACGAAAAGTTAAATGCTGAGAAGTGAAATTTATACGATAAATATCGACAAAACGAAAGCCACGGTTGACGCATATAAATTCTAAAAAAAAACATTTATCTTTACGAAAGAGGCGACGTTACGCGAAAATTTTATAAAAAATAAATACTTTGTAAGGTGTTTTTAAAAGAAGCCGGCAAGTTATATTCAAACGGTAAAAGATCTAACGCACGAGTGAAGAAGAAGAAAAGTCGAGGAGATGCAACGAAAGGAACGCGAGCGACAAAAGTTAAAGGTAATCGCGTATATTCGAGGTATTCGAGGTTCAATAGGTTAACGCGCATGCGTATAACAAGTATGCGTGACCAAGGAGAAATGCAAACGTAATTCGTAAAGGTACGAACGAATCGGGTGAGTTAGGTCGCGAAACAACTACCTATTCGTCTCTTTCGATATCGTGCGATAATATAGAATGATATATGTACATAATTAATCTGTGTGGTCGGTGGTTGTGTCATGTTGTGTCCGGAAGTATGGAACTTTAAAGCTCCGCGGCATCATTTTCAGCAGCGCAAGGAATTGCGAGGCAAAGCCTCCGGCGCACGGTCGGAGAGCGAGACCGAGAATTGGCCAACGGATACGATTAAGACCCATTACTTCAATCACTCGGTGGGTTTCTTCGAGTTAACACCTTTTGCACGGACCACGAGCGATCGACTTCCTCATGCCCCTCCACCTATCTTACACAAACGTATACGTACGCACCTTGGATAGGTTATAGCGCGCTTTGTATATATTTTGAGGCTCGTTGCGCTTTTACGCAACTTTTTGGCCAAGGGAAAACTTGAGTTACGCGTCGGATAGAACCGTTTTCCACCGTTTTCCACCGTTTTCCACCCTTTTCCACCCTTTTCCACGCTTTTCCACTTATCCACCAGTCTCTCTACTTTCCCATATTATTTTTTCGCCTATCTTCCAGATTCCTTCTCCCAGCGCTCGGGCATTATTCTTTCCAAGCTTTCCCATGTTTGATTGCTTAGCATATTTAATGAATATTCTTTGTTTATACGAACGATGGCAACTCTAAAGGTGGATGCAAATATTTTTCTTTTTTCAATGATTCCGCATTGCACTTTATTAAGAACGTTTAATAAGGTTCTGTTTCATCTTTGTTTTCTTTGTATACCAACCTTTTGCCGTTTCAGGACAAACAATTTTTATTTATCATTCGCGATAACGTTAAAATATTCTCTAATGGATTCTACTTTATTTTAATTCTCTACCATTTTGTATATTTCTCATTTTTAAACGTTTTTAAACATTGTTTCTATTTTAAACTGAATTAAGAACTGTCATTTGTTTTCGCAATGTTGATTGATTTGGTACATAATTCGTGCAAGCTGCTACAAATGTGATATAATATTTTAAACGAGAGTTACCGATATAATTAAAATAACATTATTTAATCTTGATTAATATTATTTTATATAAAACTGCCGTTTATATTATATATATAATATTACTATCAACTATTATTATTATACTAGAATACAAGATTTACTAAAATAAAGGTTCAAAATAAAATACTTTTATATCTATTGCGGTATAAAAAGTACTTTTCGTAAATTAAACGATTAATATTCTTTGTAATTTCTATATTTTTTTTACAAACTTAACAACGTACCTTGTTCGATATTTGTGTGATTCAATTATTTAATTATCGAGCGTTAGAAGAGAATACGACACGTTTAAAATGTATTAATATAATTTTGTAATTTTTTTGTACGATGGACAGATATCTGTGGTGCTTCCAAATGTAAACAGCATTCCAGAAAGTTTGCATCAAAACTTTTTAGAAGACAGCGATTATTACAGAGTTAATAATCTACGAGCTGTTGAGCTGATCAACAAAGAATTTATCGAATCATTTGTCAAAAAAGGTTTGTTTATTATTATTATTATTTTTAGTTTTATATCGATAAGAAATTAAATATTGTTTAATTATTTTATTTTATATAAAAGATAAAAGAAAGCAAAATTACCTTTACTTTTGAATACTCGATATTTGTAAAAAATTAGTTTTAATAAATTGACTTTGAGCAAATATTTAAAAATAAGATTTTTGTTTTTACTTAAATATTTATAGTAAACTTTAAGATATTCTAAAATTTTAAATATTATTCTGAATACAAACTTTAAAATTAATACTTTTTAAAAATATCAAAATTATTAAAGTAGAAATTTGTTTAATATTTTAAAATGAATGTATTATTTATAATTTTTTAACAAGATATGTATATTTATTATTTTATATTAGTTTTTAATAAGTTGATAATAATAGTTGATGTATAATATTAAACTTAAAAAATTAATAGTATAAAGAAACTTTTAACTTATATTTTCATTAATATGTATAAATAATATATTTTAATTATAATATCTAATTAAAAAAATAATTATTATCTTATAATTATTATTTTATAATTAAATACAATTTTGAAAGGTAATTTCAAATCAAAAAATGATTTCAAAATAATTTTTGTTGTGTATAATAAGAAAAAAATTAAATTATAGTTTTATTGTTTCTGTTGGTTAATTGTAATATTGATAAATCTAAATTTCAGGAGAATTTAATTTGCTGACCATAGAAAGAAAAATAGATCTTGATAATTTGGTTGTTATAACTCCAACCGGTCATTTGTTACTTAGTTTGGTGCGTACGAGCTATCAAAAACTTGGTATAGAGGGAAAACCAACTTTTTTTGAACGCAAAGAGCATTCACGTTACAGTAAGTCACAAGTGATAGTATAAAAATAAAAATGCCTAAAAAAACATCAACTATTTTTATTGCAAAACCTGACTGAAGTCTGTAAGCAGATTGTTATTATCTATGGTATAGAGATAGTGAAGCCACTAACGATGTTAAATGCTATTAATTCAAAAATAGGACAAAAATCCTTACAAAAATGATTAACATCTATGAAACAACAACTATGTTTTTGCAAATCATAAAATTTGTACGATAAAATGGCATTAGAGTCGTTGTAACCAATAAGTTTCTTAATATATAATCCAAAATAAATTCGCCGTAAAATTCACCGCTGCTATATTCCACATAAGTATAGCTGCAAACTTAGCTCGCATAATCAGTCATCCAAATTCAAAACGTTTCGAATTTAGTATGTCTACGAAAATCATGAGGCATATACTTTACGAGTGCTTAATCAATATAATGGGTCTAGGAGTTTTAATTTTGGATTCTAGTTCGTTTACATGGAAAACTTCTAGAATTGAAAAATTGATGTATTTTCTATCAGTAATATGAAAAATCTTACATCTTTTACTTTCGGTTTCGATTGTACAGATCAAATTATTACAACTGTTTGCCCAAAATTGTCTCAAACTTCAATAACTAGACGTTACAGCTTCTAGATCATTAAAGGATCGAATTATTTCATATCTTTTAAAGTACCAAGAATTAAGGGAAATTAAGTTACTTAGTACTTCTGTAACAGTTCCAGGATATGTAAATCTATTACTTAATCATTCCTGTCTTAAAGACATTGGAAGTTACGAAGAGTTTAATATTATATTGGAGTATATCCAATGGAGGGAAAATAATTTTAACAAGCCATTTAAACTAAAGTTATTCGAATGCTGTAATATGAGTAGGCAGCATTTATATCTTCTTATCAAAATGTGTCTTCGGATGAGAAATTTGTCAATGCTCAGAAATGAATCAATGATTTATCCATTTTGCCTTCTCTGACCGATTTCAAGGAGCTAACATTAGGCTCCTCTGATTTTTATACTAATGGGGTAGAAATGTTGCTGGAGAATATAGGTTGTAATATAATTATTTTTCATTTAGAACATATTGGAGAAATTGATCTCAGTACACTCATTTATATCTAAGTATAACTCAGTCAATATTGCCCTAATCTGTAAAATTTGGTATTTAACAACTGCGAATTTCAAGCAGTTAACGCGTCGAGACAAAGAAAACCAGGCATTTGGAAAGGCTTAATTGCGTCGATACTCATCTGTAATTTATACTTTCACATTACGTCAACGTCAAGTTTATTCACCTTAATTCTTCAGTACGAATAAAAGACGGAACTATTCGTAGGATTTTTTTAAAGAATCGAATGACAAAACTTGAAGAACTGAAGATTTTATATAGCAATCACTTATCTACGAACAGTATGCACATATTAAAGGAGAATTGCGAAAATTTAAGAAGATTTTTCGAACTCGAAAAAAGTGGGGAAGGCATTTCACGATAAGAATTAAAGATTTTTAAATAACAGCTTAGAATAAACAATGTTAATTTAGAAACTAGTACAACCATGTCCTTAGCGTAAGTTTTTTTTTTATAAAAGGAAACTTACACACCGTTTTTAGTTATATTCTCCATCAATTTCATTCTGGTATTTCACCATTTATACAGCTACATAAAATGATGATTACAATTTTCAATGTAACACCAATTTTCCTTTTCATAAAAACGTATGTTGAAGCTTGGTAATGTTGTTTTTGAATGAAAATAGTATATTTAAGATCTCTTTATATTAATAATTACAATTATTTTTACAAGAAAATGTTTATAATGAGAAAATCATATAAAAAAGGCAGTGTTAAGATTGATTTAATAATTAATATAAATTGCAGAGATTTTTGATATATATTATATTTTTATTTAATTTTTTATACATTTTTTTATGTTCGATTTCTTTACCGATCTCTTGCAAGTCGTGACAATCGATTTGAAAGATGAAAATTTGGTCCCGGGGAAGAAATATTACGAAAGGATTCATACCAATCTGGATAAGCTGCTTGATCTTACGTTCGACGTCATAATAGCATGG
This sequence comes from Dolichoris vasculosae, assembly GCA_018907195.1. Taxonomy (NCBI): domain Eukaryota; kingdom Metazoa; phylum Arthropoda; class Insecta; order Hymenoptera; family Agaonidae; genus Dolichoris; species Dolichoris vasculosae. Next base: position 351,850 of record JACCHY010000005.1, on the reverse strand, counting down.
GATCCACCAGGTAAATATTACAAAAATAAAATGCATTATAAAACGAATTAAAAATAAAGTTTTCAATTTTGCTATTAGATAATTATATATTAAAATTATTATTAATTTTTTATTGAAATAGAAAAATAAATATATTTATGATAAATCTGGAAACGAATGTAATTTATCTAAAAAAAATTTTTAATATTTCTCTATTATAAATGTTTGATCACGGTATTACAGAAGAAAATATGTGTCCATCCTCGGTAGCAGCATGGTTTCATAAACGTGGCTTTTCAGTTACTGTTTGCCATCAACGGATGATCCGACGATCCGAATACTCGCTTGATATTCCGGTACTTGTAGATTTTAATCACAATGAATTTTTCGAATGGCTTGGACTTTTAAGTATCAACGGCAATTTGTAAGTAATTTTATAATTTACTGTAATTTTTATATTATATTCAACGTCTGTCAATTTAAAAAATTATTTTAACAAATTAGTTTTTAAATTACGAATATATGTATTATTAGTATTTTTTTATAGCGCGAGAATCATTTTTATATAATATTTTTAATTTAATATAGTTATTGTAAATATTTAATTAAAAACATTTAGATTAAATATTTTTTAATAATTTTATACCGGTAATTATTGTCATATTTTGTTTTTATTTTTTAAAGAGTTATATAGAAATTTATCGATGTATTATAATTATTTTTTTACAGAATTAATGAGAATGAGAACGAAAACGAAAACGAAAAAGAAAAAGTTCTATACGTGAGTTCGTACGAATGCCCAAAACCAAAGGTGCAAGTTGGCCAAATTCAATACCTGCAATTCACAGGTTTCTTTACAAGACAAAAAATTCAAAAAATTTATGATACATTAACAAATTACGCATCTTCCAAGAGTACGATCTTACCATGGTGTAGTATGAATGTACAAGGATTCGCCGACAGTCCTGTTAGTTGGGGACTGAAGGAACATAGCTTTTATACGGATGGTGACAATAGCTTTACATTTGTATTGCGACCTAGCGATGAAGGTTACATTATACAAAGGAGTTTAAGCTCAAATAATAAGCCAAAAATTAAACAATAAGGATATTCTTTCGATTTTATTTTGTTTTGTGTATAACTTTATATTTCATATGTGTACATAATTGTATAATAAAAATATAAGGATTGCGTACACATGTATGTAAATTTTTGTAACCATGTAAAAATCATTCTTCTACTTTCTCTGTGACTGTTAAAAATAAAACTTTTTTAATATTTTGAAACTAGAAAGCTCTTACTTACTAATATAACTTTGAGGTTGACATTCCATAGTTTAAGTAATCATAAATTATTAAAGTTAATTTTGATTTTCTTCCATTAATGTATATAATAATAATAATTATTATTATTATTGCTTAAAAGTTTTGACAAAATATTTTTTAAACGATACTTAAATTCGGATTGCCCTCTTCATTTATAATACATTGCACAAATGTTGTTCGCGATTGCGATCATGGAAAATTGTAAAAAAATTAAAAAATTCTACTCTCAAAGAGTATGGACCAAAAAAGTACTTGAATACAATGGCATGTTAATATTATTTAATATTAATTTTATTAAGCGTGCAAAATTCGTTTTTTTCGACTTTTCTCTTCTAAGTACTGATTATTTTTTCATATATTTTGAGCGAAATATTTTTAATTACAATTTTATCTAACAAGGTCCATTGACTAGTTATACAATAAATAATCTTAAATACGATTAATGAAAATTCTCGACGATAAACAAAGGTTTTTTTGGGAAAAAAATAACGGCAAATTTTTATAAAACTAAATGCGAACCCTCGGTATCATATTTTAATTTTGAACCGTGGTATAGGTCTTCTATACCTGAACCCATAGATAACCGTGATTTCGAAGTTGACATCAATTCGCAAATTTCATCTAAATCTTTGCTATACCTGAAATAGAAGTATTTTTCTAATTACCTTTATTTCATTAAAAAAAAATGTATTCTTTAAATTAAATTTAATGTAATATTAATTTAAGTAATGTAAATTAATGTTTTTAATATAAAAATTTTTAATTTTATAAATTTACCGACTATCAGGACGACTAGGATTTTCCGAAGAATCGGAAGAAACTTTAGTTGCTATGTCTGCATCATCCATATTCAACCTAGTGCTAGTTCCTAAATAAAAATACATATAAAATATGTAGTTAATACACGAAAAGATTAAATTTAAAAAAATATATTAATTATAAATGAAAAAAATTATTTTTTATTTTATTTTTAAAAATTTTACTAGAATTTAATAGCATAAATATAAATATTGCTACCTGAAGGAAATAACATTGTGTGCTTCAGAAGATCTCTACTTGCAAACGGTGCATATGTATCATCTTCTTCTTGTATAGAGAAACTACTGGACACGGTATCACCATTTATCGACTCAACCATATCTAACCATTGTTGATTATGAGATCGAAATTTTTCAACTTTTATTCTCGCTGCCCAATCTTTATCACAAAGCTGTAAAATTATAGATAGTATAAGAATGTAACCGTATTTATGTAATTATTTAGAATTCTAATATATATTAAGGGAGACCCACTGCAATCACATCCAAGCATGCATCACAGATTTTTCGAATGGCTGGGTTCTTGTCGTGCATTAAATCAATTAAATAACCTGGTGCTTCTGTAGAATAAAAATTAAATTATTATCCCTGAGTGTCTATATATTTTTAACTTAAAATATAATATAATTTAAAAGCAATATTTAAAATTGTATTACGGTTTTACATATATAGTTGTAAAATAAAAAGCAATAATTACCATTACCAGTTTCGCGTATTAAATAATTCCTTGTTGAGTCATGTTTCGATATTTGGTAAAAAACGTATATTATTTGTAAGACAATTTCATCGTCTTCTTGTTTTGCTATTTATTAAAAAGTTTAATTTTTTAATTTGTATTAAATTATTATTTAGAGTTAAAAATACTTTTTTAAATATATATTGGTCAAACCTTTTAATAATTCTATTAAAGATAATAGTATGTCTGCTTTACACATCACCTGTGCACAATCTTCATCGGCAGCTGCTGTACCTAAGAATATTACTACTTCGAGGACTAAATCGTCTTGAGCTTTGCCTACAATAAATTAAAATTGCTACAAACATAATTTTTTTAGGTCTTGTAAATCTTTAGGTTGATATACCTGGAACAAGAGAACTACGTATCCAAGGAATTAAATTACAGCGTTGCAATATTTGTGAATAATCTAAATTAGGTAATGCTAAATTTCCCATTACTCCAATAATTTCTAATACAAAATCTTGACAATCGGAATGAGTTAGAGCCATAGCAAAGTCACCTATAAATTCCTAAACAAAGTAGTTTCAAAAAAAAGTAAAATTTCTAATTCTAATTTTATATTAGAAATTATATACTTTATGTTACTTGGTTAGAATATTACGATTGATTTATAACTATTAACTATGAAATATACAATCACGAGTTTGGTACTTACAATAAAATGTTCTTTTGTAGAATCATGTTGTGAAATATTTCTAACTATTTTCATTAATAATGCATTTTGATTTTTAAATGCCTTTTCAATTAAACCTTTTAAACGATTATTTTCTACCATTAAATTAGCATTCTTATTACTTGTAGCAAGATTAATACAGAGTGCAACTAATTCAGAAAAAGTTTGTTCGTCGTCTGATTCTAGAAGCATATCTGTAACCTAAAAATTAATTATAATTCATTATAATATTATATGTATTTAATAATAATTATTCAATGCATTTGATTATTAATTAACGAGAATACCAAAGGAATGCAGTCAGTATTTGTAAACATCGTCTTGACTTTATCGTCTATACTAGCATGGTATAACAACCCCAAAATTGTCGATTTATTTGTCTCATCTTGAATTAATAATTTAACTAATTTTGGTAAAAGGCCAACCCTTATCATTTTTCCTCTAAGTTTTGTATCAAATGATAAATTAAATAAAAGTCTTAAAGTCATAGAGACAAGATCAAAATTAGTGTTGTGAAGAAGTTTTGGTAATTTTTCAATTACATTTCCTTCAGCCTATCAATATAATGAGTATATTAATTAATAAAATACATTTATTAAGATAACATCTCATTCCTTACTAACCATAAGATCTTTATTTTCTCTATATATTGATAATTTCTTTAAAAAAGTTACAACTAAAATTAAAAGATCGATATTGGTTCTATCTAAAGTCTTTAAAAGCATTCCAATCACATTTTTTTTCCGCATTTTCTTTTCTACTTCCATATTTTCAGCAATATTAAGTAATAAATAAAAACAAACTAAAAACAGTATTACATATTACTAATTTTGATTATTATAATTTCATGTTTTATATTTACTAAACACATACCTTTTAATAACTGTTCTTGTTTTTCGCTTAAACTTTTAAACTTTTTACGATGCCTTTCGAGATCATCCTTGAATCTATCAAGGTCAGTTTTACCTGCATTTAAAGTTCCATCAATAGATCGTCTTTTCATTTGTAAATCAAGTGGACTATCCGTATTCCACGTGTCATCAACTATTTTCACTTTTTGATCACAGTCATTTGTATTCGTAGCAGGAAATAAACACATTCCAGTATTATTTTCAAAATATCTTCTACGTTTTTCTAGATCATCTTTCCATTGATCATATCGAATTAATTCATAATCTATGATATCCATACAAAGTGAACCAATCTATTAAAAAATATAATATTTTCAATAACTATTCAAATAATAAAATAAATAATAAAATAGTTAATTTTTAATTATCTACCCTATAATCTACAACAATGTTATGAAATTGGCTGTATGTAGCAAAGCAAAAAAATATGTAAATTATATTTATTGAAAGTTCAATGCTTTTTTTCCAGTCTTCTCTTAAGACTCTGGCTAATACGCTAAAAAGGGATTCTGAAAAATTCATAAAGAAAAATATAAATTAATATTTGCAATTAAATTACAAACATATTTCAAATAAAATTTTATTTCTTTTTGTTTAATGTATTTTAGTTAAATTAAATAATACTTTATTAAGAAATACAGTTTATATTATATATTTATTTATATTTTATAGTTTTAATTAAAATTTAGTCATTACCATTTTTGGTCAATTCTTGAAGATTATCTGGTATCCTTGCTAATTTTAAAATTAAGGAAGATCCTTTTATTTTATCTGATATTTCTTCATAAAGTAGTTCAATATAATTATCGATGTTACTAATGACTGCACGTTCTGAATCTCCACTTTCTACATGAAGTGAAGCTGATGACATTGGTCGTGGAAGTTGACCAGCATGTTCATAATCTGTCAACATATCAAATTTTGAATTTGTATTTTGTTTATTTTAAATTAAAAATTTATTATTAATTATATGTATGATTTTGATAAATATTACATAATAATATTTTACATGGAGTATAATTCTCATGAATTATAAAAAAGCTTATTTTATTTTATTACAAATATTCTTCAATGAAAATAAGCATTAGATAAAATTTAAACAATTATTATTACCATCATTATTACTCCTACGATTCTGTAAATAATAAATTAACTGTTCTACTTCGTGTAATTTTGATTCGTGAATAAGAGAACATTTTTCTATGATTTCTCTAGCAAGTAGAGTTACATCTGTATCTGCATTAAGGCTTTTCAGTCTAATAATTTTCTGACATTCCTGATAACATAAAATTTCATATTCATTTAAATCAATATAATAATGGAATAGCGAAATAAAATTTAATTTTAAATATTTTAATCTTACTTTACGGTCTCCTAACATTGGATCTCCAAGTTCACCTAAAATTAAAGCTTCAACATCATAATTTACAACTAAAGCTTTTTCTGTTGGATGTACATCAAGGTTTCCGGATCTTATTTTTCTAAAATACAAAAATTAAAGATGATGAACAATTTTTATTACTATCAATTATAGATTGAAATTTTTTTAAATTATAATTTTATGCATTAAAATATTCTCAAAAAAAATTATTGAAATAAATTATTTATAAACTCTATATATTTTATATAAACATAATTTATAATTTTATACATTTTTAAATTTTTAATTTTTATAAAATAAATTTATTAAACTAAATTTCAATGTAATACTCTAATAGATTAAAAAAAATTATTTTCAAACTGTATTTAAATAATGTTCAAATAATAAAATTAGTAAATTATAGACAAAATTTAATTTATGTAGTAATTATTATTTAATTACAGAAATATAAAAACAATGTTAATTAATATTAATATAGCATATTTAAGATAGTTTAGTACAATAGTGAAGTTAAGATAAAGAAATAATTAATTGTGATATGAAAAATAAATATATAATTTATTCGTAATAGAATAAAGTAAAATAGATCGACAATTAATAAATTTCTTAACAGCAGCAAAAGGTTAATCAAAAAATTAATTTTTGAATGTCGTTACTTAATAATTTTAGGTTATATTATTGCATTGGTGAATCATTTACTATAATTATGGAACTATTTTTCTTAAAAAAATTATATACAATATTTAATAGATGAAAAACGGCGTAGTGAAGATATTTACACAAAAACTCGAAAATAAATCATTTACCTTTTAAGATATCTTACTTCGTCCATTTTTGTGAAAAAAACTATATAACAACGACCGTCGCGAAATTTCTGCGCATTAACAACACAACACCTAAAATTGGCCAAATTTCTGTTCAAGTTAGAGTTTTGTCAATAATTTTAGTCATAACGAACGATAAATAAATAGAAACGTATATTTTTTTAAGTGATAAACGTCACATTGACATAATTTTCATTTGATGTGATCACTATACTGTACTATACTGTATCGGCAATAACAGATGGACACGCGTACTATAAGTGTCACTTTTAATATAAACTATAATTCATAATTAAGTCTTATACATTTTGATTATATGCAATGTAAAAAGTGTATAAATTTAAATATAATGAAGATTAAAATACAATTTTTTTAAATTTAAATATACGTATTTTAAACACAATTTAAATATACATTTAATAGTTTGAATGATTTTTTAGAACACGTATGTCTTCTGCTAAAAGAAATATGTTAATTTTTATGTATGAAAGTTTCAGTTGGATAGTATACAGAGTAAAATCACAGTATTGATTTTTTTTAATTATTTCATTTATTCTTCAAAAATTTTTTAATTTGTGACCTATAAATAAATTTAAATAGTAATAGTATAATTTAGTCATATTTTGTTAGATTATAGAATATTAAACAAATTTATAATTCAATATGTATTAAATAAACGAAGAATCGAGTACACTTAAACATTATTGATTTAGTAAGGAAATGTACTTACTATCAAGTTTAACCTTGTATAGTTACATAAAACAAACTTGTTAAATTTAATCTGTTTATACAATTTGTATATAGAATTTTGAAAACTATATAAAATACATCTAAATAAAACAATAAAAAAAGTTCTTTATAGTTTAATAAAGTTTTTTTTAATTTTATAGTTTAATTTATTTTATTGTATTACATAGACATGGAAACTCTATGGTATAAAATAATTTATTAATTATTAAAGTTGAATGATCTAAATATGTATATTATTCAATAACTATATATTTATTTTAACATTTTAACATTCGTAATTTTTGTGATGGGTTTTTTGTTCAACATTAGCAATCAAGTACTTTCCAGTTAACAATTTAATTATTATATAAATATATGTACATATATTTTACATTTTGAAGCTATATCCTATACATATATTCATTCAGGAATAGAACTCCTTTTTTGGCTTTGATAAAACTCTATATTTTATATTTTACTTAACGTATTTAAATTATATACATTTTTAAGAAGTTATCATTACTTATTAAATAACGATATTTTAACATATAACAGAATAATTATATATTTTTTAAAATAATAATAACTGGGTTATTTTTTCAAGCTTCTTTTTTATGATTATCCTCTTGAGATTCTTGAAATTGCTTCCTTGCTTCCCTATTCGATTTTAAAAGTTCAATCAATTCAGCATGAATATTGTCATTTTTTGTTTCTAAACTATCCAACACTAAATTTAGTTGATCTAATCGATCATTTATTGCCTTAAATTCTGTAATTTTAAATATTATTTGATTAATACTAGTATAAATTAATTAGCTATAAAATTGCATTTTGTAAAAATAAACAAGATATCTTTATTTGTACTTTAAAAATATTATTAAAATTTTTTTAATAGATAAAATAAATAATAATAGGTAGTATAAATAAAGATAAAAATATTCATTAATGTTTATAAAAAGAAATTACTGTTTGCATAAAATAAATTAAGTAAAGACAATAAATATGTATTTAAAAATATAAAATGTATTTCTAATGCCTTCAAACATTTCAATAAAATTCGTCAAAAGCAATACGGTTATTATAATAATTTATCAAAAGTTAACGCCCAAAATTGTTAATCATAAAAATTTCAAAAAATAAATAAATTACTGCTTGAAAAAGCTTTCTTCAATAACTTACCTTCTTCGTTAACTTGTTCGATATTAAGTATATCATCATCGCCATTTATCAGATTTTCTTTGCCATTTTCAAGCGGCTGTACGGCGTTGTAAACCATGTTTCTGTCTTTATCAGCCATTACAATATGAAGTATAAACGATCTTCACCGTCAATCAGCTGACAAAAAGACTCATCCACAATCCTTCATTTCTATGAAATACCGAATAATTTCGGACTTTTTGATTGGTTCGGTTATGCGATACAAAAGCTTTTGGTAGTTTAAAAATAGTAACATTTTATTTTTAATTAAATTAATTTAATTTGATAAAAATCATAGCTTTTTTATTTTCAGTTTTTTTTACTGTGAATTTAATATATTTAATAAAATGTTTTCTTTGTTAAAAATAAACGATTCTTGCTTAATTATAACTATTAATTATATTTATTCCAATATCTGTTATCTGAATTAAGTAAAAAAAGTAAAAAAAGTAAAAAAATTAATAAATAAATGAAAGTTGTAAAAATATTATTAAATATCTGATTCTTTGAATTACTAATTTCGATATTTCGAATTTCAATATACAAATATGAAGAATTTTTACAAAATCAATCATGTTGATCGAAGATAAAAAATTTATAGAATTTTTTTACAGAATATTTAAAAATATATTAAAAATTACAATACTATAAGAAAATATTACAAGTGACCTTTTTAAATCTGCATTTAAACAAATTATTATTTAAACGAATACAACGAATTACTAAAAGTTGATTAGAACTAAAGGAATACAAAATTGTACATGTAAATAAAAATTACAAATTATCAAATGCTAATTTTTAATATCTCATCACTGTTTAATTATTTAAGTACATTTTTAAGACAGAATCTTTTCAATATTACAAGATATATTTATATTTTACTGGTTAAAAGTATAATAAATAATTTGAATACATTGTTTTATCAAATAATTTCAATAAATTTAGTACCGAATTTAAAACAAAATCGTTATTAATATCTTATCGAATATATCACATTAGTGATTATTAAACATAAATGTATAGTAAGAATATGTATAACATTTTTTTTACAAATTATATAGCAATATAAATTAGATAGACATACACACATATGCACACGCACACATACGCATAAAGTAGTTTAATTATTTATTAACATAAAATTTTATTAAAAATTTGTAAATATAAATATTAAAAAATCCGCTTTCTATTGTATTTTGTTTTTTATAAGACATCATATAAACGTTAAAATAATATCTTAAAAGCATCTTTGTAAAGTATAAATAGATATAAATGTATTTACAATCTTAATAGTACATTACAAGATTCTTTTCAAGTTCAATAAATTATTAATTAATATTGTTATAAGCCTTCTAAAATAAAAAATATAATAATATCTTTAAACCATTCCTAACTCTGTCCATAATACTACTATTTACTTCTTTTTCAAGTTTTAACAAATATCTTTCTTTTTGAGTATATCTAAATTTTATTCTTATTTATTAATACTTGATATTTTTATTTTACATGATAATAAATTTTATTATTACATTTATCTGTAAGCAAGTTTATATTTTATTATATTATTTAGGATTGCTTTTTAAATATTTTCATAAATGAATACATTTACAAATATTCTTTATATTCGTTAAACTTTTTTTGAGTTTTCAGTTGAAATCTTTAACAATATTTATCTTAAGTATAATCATTCACCATCAATTTGATTCCACTAATTTTATTTATTTTCGAAATTAAAGTAAAGATTTTAAACTAAATATTTAGATGAATGATTTATTTTAATAGTAATGAAATTTAAAGTGGGATTATGTTGATCTTTTCATTTTACCTTCAAGATTCTTAGAAATAAAACTAATAAATGTATGTTTTTTTATATATTTGCAAATTACGTAGTTCAAATGAATAATTTAAAATTTTCTGTTTTAAAATAAAAATTTATAAAATGAAAAGGCTTATTTAGAAAATCAGTAGTCAGAAAATGTTTCTGTTTATTATAATAATTGAATCAAATTTTTATTCTTATTTCTATGCAGATTTTTTATAAATGTACATTAATGTCTATGAAGTAGACAACTTGAATTTCATAAATTCATGTGTAATTTAGAAATTATATCGAAATGTACACTAAAATATATGAACTTATCATACGATATGTGATTAAGATTCAAAAAACTCAAATATGTAATTTTAATGATATATGTTCGATGCATTATAAAGAGAAAAAATATGTCGATAAAAAAAGGAAAGAAATTGAAGATAGCAAAAAAAATAAATTTGCTTAACATAACATATTTATAGCTTCAATGAAATTATTTTTATTACATGATAAATAGATGTAGTAATCAAATTATATATATAATATAGTTCATAAGTTTTCGAAAAAAGTTGAGTCGTACGAAGTAAAATTCTCGATAATAATTGTTTTCATAAATTATTAAAATTTATATTAGAATTATATTAAATGTATTATTTTAAACATATTTTACACAAATATATTTTTTAGATTACTTTAAATATTATAAAATATAAATTATGCATTTATATATGCATTTGACACGCAATATACCAGCAATTTAAAGAAATGTTAATAATCGGTTATTTTGGAAATAAATTTAATGTTTCTAAATTATGTGAGCTTATATTTTGATAATTTCTGAATTACGAAGTTGTAAGATATGTTTAAATTAAGTTTTCCACTTAGTAAAATTCAAATTTAATTCTTTTTATGCAGAACATTTTATTTTATTTTGAATAAAAAATTAGTTACAATAAACTCTCTGAGAATGAATTCAATATTTTAATTTTAAATTTAATTGAAAAATTTTTAATAACTTAGTCGTTTTCTGAAGTTTGTAGCATATTTAGCTAAATATGGCATTATTTTGAAATAATTTATTGATTGAAATTTAAAAAGGAATCGAATGATTTACGAAAAAATTGTCTGAAATGTTGTGTAAATTTATTATGAGCTATTTCGTACGTATAATTTTACACGGAATAAAAATACCAAATTGAATTAAATATATATTTTTTTAATTTTACATCAAAACAGTTGAAATTCTACAAAAAATATATTTCACGATAAAGTGCTTATGGTCTCAAGTCAGCATTTTTGTAATGTATAGTATACCTTGCATACGTTGGTATTAAGCTGTGGAAAATACATAACCTCGTTATAGTTGAATTTGAAGGAAATTGTTATTACGCTGTGAAAATTTGGCATTTTTGAATATATTTTTATCTCGAATAATTTGAATAAATTTATATTGAATAAAATTAAAATCAATATAAGTATCCGTCGCAATTTGTATAAACGCATCAAATTTTTAGCATTTAGATGAAATATTAAGCATTGATTGTCCACAATAACACTTTGATTTGTTAGATTTTAATTTGGTTTCATATAAATCATTCAGTAAATGAACATTTTGCTCGATGTTTAATATGTTCACAGTTGAATACTTGCATATATAATGCACAGACGATTGGACATTTAAACAAAAGCCGTATAATGAAGTAGTGAGCATAGCCTTATTTTGTGCGCGTATTCGTAACTGAAAGTGTAGTGACCGAATAAAAAAACATGGCTGTAAATCGCGATAGTACAAAGTAAAAAAACTCTTTTTCGTAGCCTATATCTATCATATTGTTGATTTTGTATATATGAAGCAAGTTGTAGTTGTATGGCTTAATGAAAGAATGCCGAAAGAAAAAGATATCACAACAATTTGTCGATGATTTTTAGCACATAGTCCTCAATCATTTATTCACAGACAAAATATAGCATAATTGTAACGTCGCTTATCTTTAGAAATTTCAATATTCGTTATCGTATATTGTGTAGTCTCTTTCTGTCTGCAATCATGCAATAAGTTATCGCGTTCGTTCGATAATAATAATTATAAGGAAGAAAGTGGTCGCACTGCTTGAATATTTTTTTTTTTGACAATGCCGATGTTAATCTTGATGAAATCTAGAGATAATTAATGTTAGATAAAAACAAAGAAAAGAAAAATATTATAAATTTGTAGAAGACAGACCAACATTGTATTTATATTTGCTGTAAATTTATTTGAAGTATAGGTGATGAGTTTTGTATGTTCGTGCAAATACTTTTTATTTACATCTGTTCGTTAAAATTTGAAAATTTGAAAGGAATTTATATCGATGAGTATACCTAATCTCCAAGGTAAATATTATATTTTAAAATTTGAAATTATTTAATCTATGCAAGTTGCTTTTCCTTATTTTACATTAAAATAATTTAGTACACAATATTTTCAAATAAAGTAATTGACATTGCTTTTAATATTACTTATTTTTATTGAGTGATTCTTTTTTATATATAGAAGTTATTTTTATTTATTTTAGCAATATTTAATTTTATATTTCATAAATTGAAACTTAATATTTTTATTTTTTTTTAATGCATTATTATATTATATATTTTAATTAAGTTATAAAATATGTTTTTATTTTTAGTATAATGAGTGTCATGCAAAATTCACATATTATTGCTGGTGTTTTTGGTGCAACGATGGGTTTAATTAGTGCAGCTACTGTCTTTCTATACAATAGGATAATGGAAAGGCAGCAGCATTTAACAGTTAACAGAAGCATAGATAATGTAAATCGTAAAGTTTTGGAATTACAAACAGAACTAGAGGAACTGAGGTATAAATGTTATAAAATCAATATATATAAGCCATTTGAATCGCTCAATTTTATATCCAATAAATTTCTTTTTTTTAATACTTGATATCAATAAAAACAAAACACTGAGTATAATAATTAAATTTCTTATTTATGTCCAATTATAAAAGTAATTAAACATTAAAATAATTATTTCATTAGATATATATTAAAAATTTTTATGAAAATTTTGCTATATTTAAATGCTATAAATTTTGTTGATTATTCTTAATTTTCATATAATAATATTGTATATTGCTAATAAATTCAGATTAATGTTTGCTTCATAAAAATTAATACTAATATTTCTTGGATATTTATATAAATGATAAAAAATACTAATTCTTTAAAATGGTTTATTTATATTTTAGTAATATTGAAGTAATTTCTTAAATATTTTTTAAATTATAATATAAATAAAATTTTACATTTTATTGTAGAAGACAGCACAAAAGTTTGCAAAAAAATAGGAAGAATAAAATAAGAAGACAAGGATATTCCAATGATAATTCATATTCGGGAACAGATAATATTGATATGGATACTTATTCGATAGCAGGCACAGATATTGGAGATGATGAATTCTTTGATTGTTCAGATGATGAAAATAGTGCTGAAGAGAATGGGTTAGTTATCATTTTTAATAATGTTGAATATAGTATTGTTGGATTTTGAATTGTTTCATGTCTATTAGTTTGAATCCTTTTATTTTTCTAATTAAAATTTGACTGTATATGTGCAATGAAATTTTTTTGTATAAAGAATTTTATTCATTTTTATATGAATTACAATAATGCAAAGCAATTCAATACTTCAATAATTTAAAATTTCTTGAACGGAAGTTCTAGTGTTAAAAAGTAGAGATTATATGTTTAGTTCTACAGGACAACTGAAGAACAAGTAGAAGAAAATCTAGAATTTATGGAACTCTGTAAGGAATGTGACAATGATTATTTCGATATAAATTTGTATAATAAATTAAAAGATGCATTGACTCAAACTCCAAACAATGTAGAAGTAGTTTGGAGGTTTGCAAGATCATGTTATCATTGTTCATTGAATGACCAAGATAATTCTAAGGATTATATTCATGAAGGTAATAATTTAAAAAAATATATGAAAATTTGTTAATACTTAAATTATTAATAAAACTATTATTGATATATATTGATTTTACGGAAAAAAACTACTTGCGTTGAAATTTAGATTCATAATCATATTTCTAATTTAAAAATGAACATAATATTATAAATTTAATAACAAATACATTCTTAGGTTGTGATGCTTGTGAAAAAATATTGGATGTTCATAATGGTAACTTATTTGAATGGTATGCCATACTTATAGGTGTAAAAAGTAAAAATTTACCGTTAAAAGAAAAAATTACAAGTGGCTTTCAATTCAAGAAATATGTAGAAAAAGCTCTTGAAATAAATTCAAATAATGGTTTCTTGTATTATCTTAGGGGAAGATTTAAATATGAAATATCTGAATTAAATTGGTTTGAAAAAAAAGTAAGATTTATATTTTTTAGAATACATAAAATTATTAAGTTAAATTTTTTTCTTACATTTTATATTATTATTGTATATTTGTGAATTTATAATTTTTATTAATTTTTTAGCTTGCATCAGCTTTTATCTCCAAGTTACCAAATGAAAGTTACGAAGAAGCAATTTTAGACTTTGAAAGAGCTGAAACATTGTTTAAAGAACCCAATTACATAAATAAGTTATATTTAGGTAAAAGCTATATTGCTATAGGTAAATTCCAAGAAGGTATTACATGGCTCTCTCAAGTTAAAGATATTGAAGCTAATGATACTGAGGAAATAAAGATTCTAAATGAAGCAGAAACACTTTTGGAAAAATATTCTAACTATAATACATAACTAAAAATTGTATGTGCATTTTTTCATTATGTAATTCATGAACACATAATGTTTATACTTATATAAAGCAATGAATTTATGTTCTTTCTGAAGTATAAAGCTTTGGAACTATAAATATTATGTACATATATATACATATATTTTTATGTATATATGCATAAGTTGATAAATTAAATGTAATAATGTATTTGTATTAAAGTAAAAATAATTTTTTAATAAACTTTCATTAATTATTATTTTTAACTATCAGTCACGTTTTAATTTTATGATATGAAAAACTTATATTTACAAAAAAATCGTTTATTTAACAAAAGAGGAGAAAGTATCAGGCAATATTTTCTTGCGGACAATACATTCAAAATGGTATATACATATTTATTGGTACTGTAGATTTTATAACTTTCGTATTTATTATATTCATAGTTTTTTTTAGCATAGTGTAAAAAATGTAATTTTGATAACGAACTAGTTTAAAATATTATATTGTAAAATCTTACATGTATATTATATTTATATAAGTAAATTAAGGAAAACAAAACATTTCAAAAATTTTGTTTCTTTGTTTAAAATATAAATTGGATGTTATAATTGGATGATTGTATAATGACTTAAATCGTATCGTTTATCATGCTATTGAAAATAAAAAAATAAATCTAGTGACCAGATCTATTTTCTTTTCGAAACCGTAAATACATTAATTTGTACTATTTTTGAAGTTTAACATTTTAAGAAATATTTGTCTTATAAATAAAATAATAATAAGTAAAATAGTAGACATATTGTAGAAAATAAATTGATATTTATTTTATATAAAAAAAAATGTGTATAGAAAAGTATATAAAAGTTATAGTAGTTTTATTACATATTAATCTAATTAAAGTAATTTATTTTTAATATTTTGGATTATTTTTTTATATAAAAGTATATGTGTAATTTATAAATATTACAAAAGTACTAAACGTATTTCTTTTATATGATGAACAAATTTTCACTTGTATTGAAAGTTTTTATTTTCTGTGAAATTATAGTCTTTGTTATATACAAAATTCATTATATATTATGATATCTTATATCTATAATTATAAAAATAAAATATCATTGATTTAAAAATACTATTCTGGTAATTATTATAATATATATATATATATATATATATATATATCTTCAATAACTTCGCATTTTACTTTATATTATTTTAATAATATAAATATATTTAATTATCATCCTTTTATTTATTAATATCTTAAAAAACGTTTTTTCATTTTAAAGATAGATCTATTTAAATTTTTTAATGAATTTTATTATATATGAACAGAATAATAATAAATTATGTAAGAATATATTTGATGAATTTCAATACACAAATAATGTATTTTTAAGAACTAAGTAAAAAAAATTCCGTGTAAAGCATATTTTATTTAATAATTATAGTTATGTAGTTAAAAATTATTCCATTAATTAAATACTTAGCTTCTAAGATTATTTCCTCTACAAACTAAGTTTTCATACAAATACAAAATTTATTTATTTTGATTATTTTTGCAAATAATTTAGCAATTGTATAGTATAATATTATATAATCCTGTTCATGAAATTTATATAATACAAGTGGTCTCGTTCATTGTGTTATAGTTCACAAAATGAATTTTTTAAAATTAACAATTATAATTTAAAAGTATAATCTGCATATATTTTGAAAGCATTTTACGTCACAAACGATAAAAACTACATTGTTTGTTTTATTGAATTGCAAAAACTAGTTACTTTGCATTATATATACATAATGCAAATTTGCTTCGTAAATTAATTGAAATTAATATATAATATTATATCGAACTTTTATGACATATAGATGTTTTGGTGATAAGAATTATTATCTTCCTATAACACAATTATACCAATCATTTTCAAAGTGTCCAACGGAAGTAAAAAATTCGCAACAATACGTTTCTGTAATTCCTTTTAAAAATATACAATAATATGCTCGATCGCAAAAATAATTTTAAATATTCGGTTTTCTTAAAAGATAATTTAAAAAGTTTCTTTATGAACATTTATACAACCCCGGTAAAGCATTCTCAATTTGTAGATCATGATTTTATTTCAATCCGTAATTATAACTAGAAGTAATCAATTTAAACGAATCAATAATATGTAAATTTAAAGGGAAATTCGATCAAACCACTTGTATAGTAATATTTTATGTCTAACTTAAAATTTTTAGGCTGCTTTGAAAAGTTATAAATATTATTTAAAAAGATTTTTTGTGTCGCTCTTGAAATAAATTATTTATCTTTGCACAATAGAACGAAGAAACGCATAGGAGTGAGGTGCGTGTATAATAACGTGGAAATAACGTGGAAATAATGCGGAAATAATGTGGAAGTAATGTGAAAGCGTAGCAGTGGTTCCATGCGACGAAGTATGCGAATGTAACGTAAGCGTAGTCCAGTATGCAGCATTTCTTCGCTACGTGTTAGACATCTTACATTATCCACCGGAGTTTTGAGCTGTTTCCTCCATTCCGCCCCTTGCTCCCTCCTGGACCAAGATTTTTTCGGCGGGTGTCACGCCAAGATCTCAAAAGTACCGTCAAAAGGACGCTAATTTATGTGGTCGTTCGTCTACGGGAAGCTAAAGCAGCTGTCCAACAGTCTTACCGGCAACCTTCTCCGCGAAATCCTCCTTACCTCCTTACCACCTGGATTTCCTACGTTCGCTGATTCGTGACGTTACGGTCCCTCTTTCGTTATCCCGTTCTTAGCTTCAGTAATAAATAGGGCTCAAAATCTGAATCGACTCGTTTATTTTGTCGTCTTAATTAAAACAAATCTTTCATCGCCCTTCCCATCAACGAATCTAGGCGTATGACCTCCAACCGAGCCGAGCCTCGATTCCGTTGTTTGATTGGCCGAGAGTCGAATTCTGTGCTCGTTGAAGCGATTCAGCCCCTTTATTGCGTGTAAAAGCCTTTTACCTTTCCTCGTTATCGAATCGAAAATTTTGTACTCTCGGTATTTAAATCCGCCAAGATCGGCTACGTATTCAGGGCTGTATATTTAGATGAAAAGAGTATCCAACCATTTATGATAAGTTGAAGACTTCTAAATTTTTAGGTAGCTTTTGCTTTTTTATTACGAGAATGCAGTTCATTCTTTCAACGATTGTAGATGCGATATACAATCTGTGAATGGCCATGAAATATAAGTGTTCCTTTTCAGACCTTAACTTTTTCCTGTGTAATAAGACAACCTCGACTTGCTCGAAGCAAGAGTTTTTTTGTATTTATTTACTTATAAATTAAATAATTAAAAATATTTTACACCTGTAGAATAATCATAAAGATAAATAATAATTAATTAAAGTATGTATTACTTCTTTTATCCAAATAAAAAATCCTAATATATTAGGATATTAAGTCGTTATGAAATATCAATATATAGATAATAATATAAATATCTTAGAATTATTTTAAATATTGATGTTAATTGAGTAGGATCACCTTGAGTAAAAAAAGTTAATTTTATTAATTCGTTTTACTTTACTAACAATTAATTAAAGTTCATTAGTTAATATAATTTAAGATTTTATTTTTTCAAATTCTTGTTAAAACTTGCTGTTATTTTACAATAATATATTTAAAAGTATATATATATATATATATATATATAATTATGATATATAATATATATATATGATTTTAATTAAATTATAAAAGAAACCAATTCCTCTGTGTTTATATTCAGAATTCATAAGATTAATATAAAGAAACGATTATATTAAAATTATTATTCAAAATAGACTTAAAACAAATAGCTATTTATTTTGTGTAATTTATTAGACGTTAAATCGTATGATTATATAAATTAAATGAAAATAAAAAATTATATTATTACAAATTTTGTATATAATTTTTAAAACGGTACATACAAGTTTCAAAATTTAAATTATGCGACCATACATTTAAAAAAAAATAACGAAGAAAGATGATTTTTGATAAAAAAAAAAGGAATCAAAAAGGAAATTATTACAAGGATTAAGAAATTTTTGTTTATCCAAGCTTTTTGAATAACAATAATAGGTAACTTTAATTTATTTAATTACTCGAATAGCTCTTTTATTCCAATGAAGAAGCCAAATTCTAAAAATGATGAAAATCATCGTGGAGATAGAGAAATCGATGTATAAATAAGGTGGGGTAAGAAAGTATCGTTAATTTGCGAATAAAAATGTCAAGATAAGGGTTGGGGAGAGGGTAGAAGGTAAAAATAAAAGGAAGGAGGGAAGGGAGCGGAGACGCGCCACCCCCGATCAATAGTGGTCCGATGCACGAGGCGTCCCTCGGGCACAGCATCCGTCGAGCCGTTGGGTGCGGGGTGGAGGAAGCCCCTGCCACGATGTCGGAGGGAAGCCAGTCGAGGTCGGCAGTTGGTGTGCGGACGCTCGGATTAGCCACCGCGTTATGGCTCGTCACCCGGAGCCGAGCGAGACTCGGCTCGTCCTCTCCTAACGCTTGTTGGTACGTAGATCTTTGATCTTTCCCCGACAGCCCCGAAGGTTTAGTGCTAGTGATAAACTCCATTCTCAGGGAAGATACTACTCTAGAGATACGCTCGAATATCTTCTCCACCTCCGACCGAATTCGCCTACGTGCTTTACGTGCCTTACGCGCTTTTTAGTTTTTATTATTTTACAAGGCCTATCGAATTCTTTCGAAGAGGTTCGATCCCATTTCTCGACCTCTTACGTTGCCGAGACCTTCGATGTACTTAGAGCTTTGTTAAGTTTAATGTATCGCGTCGAACTCTTATATAATAACCTTTTTCACGTTATTTTTATGCACATTGTATTGTCGTCGCTGGCACCTTTCGATCGGATACGTGAAACGAGTGATCGTTTCGAAGTCTTACGCCTATTCTATTGTACTCATTAATAGGACCAACACTTTAACCTTTATTTAAAATATGTATAGAAATATATTATAGAAAGTATAAAAATATTGTATAATAACTTTACTGGTAACTCCGATCCATTTGTAAATTGTTTTTATACGATAATTAAGATTGTTTCTATCATCTAACTGTAAGGGTAAATACACGTAATTTTTCGAAAATTATTTAAGAAGATCAATATCATATATCTTGGCGATTATTTTTTTAATACAATTTTTTATTCGTATCAATTCCATAACGTTTAATTAAAAAGTTACTTCCTTATAATATCATCTGTAATTTATGTTGAATATCCACTTTATACTTATGTTTATTTTAAATTTAATTTTATGCTAATTAAAATATAAACGATGAAAGAAATAACTAAAAAATTTATTAAGAATATAACGCCAAATATATTATTGTATTTATATTTTACTAGTTCTTAGAAATAAAATTTTTATTTACTTAAACTATCTAGTATAATTTCTGCAATATTTTAATAAAAAATATTAACGATATGTCATTTATTTGAATTTAAAAAAAATTTAACAGTACTTTTTCGTATTTACGTATTAAATTTTGAGCTCATTTTTTGTTATACATGCATACATATACACATAAATACTTGCATAAATACTTGCATAAATACATGCATTCACACATCAACATATATATTTCTGTTAATTAATAAAGAAATTCTAGCCATAGTATTTTTATATGAAATTCACTATTTTATAAAATAAATCATAATTTTATAAATAATAAAATTAAAAATGTACGAAAATATTGCAACTATTAATTTTCCAAAAATTTATGTGAGACATGTATCTGATACTACATTTAATAGTAAAGTTGTTTGAGATTACTTTTATAAAATAATTACTTACAATTATTAATTTTGAAAATTTTTTAAGAAACTATTTAATTTTTATTATTTTATAAATCAAATTATTCAAATTTTATAAAAAAAAATGGAATTTTACATATAGAAATTAATTAATAATTTAGTTTAAAAAAAATTTACTTGAATTTAAGTACACTTATTTACTATGCTTTCTATGTATAATCACAAATTATAATTAAATAAAAATATTACTACAATTTATAAAATAATACTATTAAAATCTATAGATAATTTGAAAATTATTAAAATTATTTTAATACGTTAGTATACTTATTATATAATCTATCATGTTTTAGATATATTAAAATACTAACCTTATTACAAAGGTTCATCCAATACAAAATTAACTTATTTTTATATATATTTATTTTGTGAATCCTCTTTTATAAACTTATTTTACTATAAATTTACGCTGGAATACATTTTTTGTTGAATCATACTTTAAGTAAAATAAAGCACAGATTTTTATTGTAAATAATAATTATTATAATTAATTAGAAATTAAAAGAAATTAGAAGATTTAAAAAATTCTTTGGTGTCATTTGCGAATTTAAAAATACTAAAATATTTACTATTAAATTGTTTAAATCGCCTCAATTATAAATCAAAATTATAGCAGTATCTTTTACTTTCAAATATATTATTTGATGATATCTTTAAAATAATAAATGTGATTATTACGAAAAATAGCTATATATTATTATCTATATTAAACTGGATATAGTATACAGCTGTACGGTTACAGTCACCACAAATGTACGATAAATGTCCTTCCATGTATATATGAAAACTTCAAATATATTTTGCTCCTGTAATTTGTAAAAATCTTGCTCGCCATTATTAAAAAGATAATTAAAGAAACTGATAAATTCACACCAGTCTATAAAACTTAAATAGCTGTAGATCTCAAGAAGTTTTACCATAATATTTTCTGCCAGTTTACTAAAATTTTGTTTAAAATATCCTTAGAAATTAGAGATCGTACTTTCAAAATTCTATCGTTTGAGAATTATATGTTTTTGGTGATTCTGACCATCGTGATTCTTTCCTTACGATGACTTTTCGTAAGTAAGTACATCTTAGTAATCCTTGATAGCGTCCCGCCCAAAATGAAAATTTGTTTACTAAATAAAACGATCTCAAGGACTACAAGATGAAATCTCTCCTTGCAAGTCAATTCGCATCAATTTTAAAAATATTATGTGTTGCAGCAAACGACCGAAAAGCCATCTGTAATGCGAAGAACGTTGCGGGGGTTACTGTACTGTGTTATGTGGTATGGCAGCATACTTTCGGGCTTTTTTTTCATCGCCTGTCCATTGCTGCCGCTGCTGCTCATCAGCCCCCCAACCTTTCGAAAATGTGGTGAGCTGCTCTTTTCCTGCTGGGAAATGTACCCCACTGTAAGTTCTATTTTGTTCACCGAGATTCGTACATTCTTCTTTTATTTTGGCTTTGGTACGAGTGCTTCCATAGCCATGATTCCATAGCCATGATTCCATAGCCATGATTCCATAGCCATGATTCCATAGCTATGATTCCATAGTAATGATTCCATTTTACAGTGATTTTAAAAGAAAAACATTCCCTAGAATGGGATTTATTGTTTATATTCGCAATAACCCTTACCCAGTGATTCTTTTATATTGTCGTGTCAAATTATTTATTTTAAACGCCTTGCACCTACAAATAATTTTTATTCACCAAGAGGATTCGATTTTTTCATTTCGAAAACGCATTTCTGCTATTTTCATCGTTGTACTATAAATTAACGTTTTAAGATTTTTTAAATTATCTTACCATCTTATGTATTTATCATAATGAATACACGTATAGTTCGATTGCACATTTATTTTATGTATTATATATTGAATGCGAAATTGGATGAGTTTTTAAGTGCACACTCGATGTTCTAAATTTATAAGAGGCTACTTTAATATTTTAATGTATTTTATCTATTAGCAATCTTTAAAATGAATTATGTGCACAACGATTTTAAAGGGAACAAATATGTATTGAAAAAAAATTTTAAATACAAATCTGTTTTTCTCTTAAATATCTTATTGATTATCTACTTTTGATAAAAACAGTAATTCTGTTTTAAAATGATTATATTTTTATACCTCAATACTAATATTCATATATCTATCGTTAATTTTCATAAATAATAAATAATAAAATTAATATTATAATCGATCGAAGTATAATCGCTTGTGAGTACAACAAACGCGATAAAAAAGCTTCTTTCGTATAATTTTCAATTAGTTTATTTCATAAAAATTAAAAAAATATTTATAATTATTTTTTTTGTTCAGGTACTTATGGAGTTTTTCGGTATGAAAGTAGTCGTGTCGGGGGATCATATTTTACCCAACGATTCGGCAATTTTGGTAATGAACCATCGGACAAGAGTCGATTGGAATTTTTTATGGGGGGCAATGTATCAGGCGTGTATGCCGAATGTTGCAGCCCACAAACTCAAGTTTATATTGAAGGACCCAATAAGACATATTCCTGGTCCAGGTAATACTTCACTTAGTATAGGAGATTTCTTATACATAATATAATTATAGCCATAAACTAATTAACATTAATAAATCGATGTTTCATACATTATACTATTTTATAAAATGAAAAAAATTAACAAGTATATTATCCTGTATAAACTTTGTAAAGTTCAGTGTTTATATATAAGATTCCTCGTTTTATTATATATTTAACACAAAGTTTACGAAATTCAAAGAAAATTCATTTTATAATCTTTAGTATAGTTTTTGATTAATTTATAATAAGAATTTTGGGTACGTTTTTTACTTCACATAAAGTAAATATAAATAATAAAATTTTTTATAACTAATTTATGGCTTACATCATAATATCTAGTTATTCTTTTTATATTTTTAAACCAATTTCTTTTACTTCATTACATTATTTTACTTACATATTTTTCTCTTTCTTTCTCTTCTTCGTACATATATAGATTAGTGTTAGAAATACATTGATTTTTTTTCAATTGTACAATCCATTTGGTATATTATGTCTTAAGATCAACATAATTTTCTTTAAATATCTTATTTTATCATAATATTTAATGTCGAAGGTTTTAAACAACTGATTAAATTTTAGTAATGAAGTTGTATTGTAAAAAGTAGCATTTAATTTAATATTTATGCTAATTTAATAAAATAAATTATCAGCTTTGTATATTATTCTATATTCTATAATTTAACAATAGTTATATTGTATCAGAATTTCAGTTCATTTCATTGTTTCTAGTAGTTAATATTATAAAATGTCTGTTCTTCAAAAAGTAGGCTTCGTGACCTAAATCTAATTACCTATTTAGTAATTCTTCACTACAAATTCTATTTGATTAGATTATGCAAGTGCATAATAGTTTGGATGTTTTTAGAAAATATCGATGAATATGAATGTAATGTATAATATAAATTCATAATGAGCTCACTTAAATTTTTTTATTATATAAGTGATATTATTATGCACAATTACATTATTTTTTTATAAATCATAAAAAAGTTGTTATTATATATATATAGACGCGATAAAGTAATTCATATAATTGTTTTGGACTAGGGCATTTTTACATTTCACACGAGTGCAATTCTTTATTTACATTGTATTAAACGATTAAGTATTTAAAATAGAACAGAAATACATAATTTAGATAAATAATTCGACCTAAATTTGTATTTACCTTATGTACTTGTTTTTAATTTATTATTTGTCAGTAAATAAAATATAATGTACATCATACAGAGTCTGATACAATAATGTAGTCTTATTTTGATCCACGAGAAATCGAAATTTATTTTAGCTTTGGTAAAAACGTGATACTGTTTTTTATTCACCCTATTGTAAAAGATAATTTCCCTTAAAAAGTTTGTAAAATTATTTAGAATTATATAAAGAAAGATGAAAGCAAAAATAGGAAAATGTTTGGAGTATAATTATATTTATGCTCGACCCATAGGTTGGATAATGCAGATGAACGGCTTCCTGTACATAACGCGTCGCTGGGAGGAGGATCAGGGTCGATTATCGCGCTCGCTCGACTACCTGGTGGCCCTCCATCGACGCAGCCAACTGCTCATCTTCCCCGAAGGCACTGACTTGACGCCCAGCAACAAAAACCGCTCCGATAAGTATGCCGATGCCCATGGACTGCCCCGATACTCCTACACCCTACACCCAAAGACGACGGGCTTCAGCTACCTGGTGCACCATCTTCAGAAAGTGGACTATCTCGACGCCATATACGACCTGACCATCGGCTACCCAGATCACGTTCCTCAGGTATCTTTAATTGCAAGTTTATCTTTATGTAATCGTAATTAATATTTCATTCATCATTTTTTTGACTATTTATTACGTAAAATAATATATCGATTTAACACATTTTTTTATACGTGACAGTTTAGCTTCTACTATTTATTAAGTAATTTTTTTAATTAAATAATGAAATAATTAATATTTATTCATTTAAACATTTTATTATAAAGTAGACTGTGTATTTGTTATGGTCTGACGTATTAAGTCGAATTTTTATCTATAAATTTTTTCTATAGACATTTATTAATTATATTTTTTTATAATTTATTTATATTTAGTTAATATTAGAATACAGTAAATTTAAAAACATTACAAATTGAAATAATATAATGAAAAGCTACATTGCAATTTAAAATACTACGAAGATCTACGATGAGAATACTTTAACATTTTAATAATGTAAGTCTTTTTATAATAAATTAATATGAATATTAGTTATTAAATAACATATTTTTGTAAAATATTATTTAATAATAATAATTTTTAACTAACTGTTATGTACGATACGTTCTACAATCGTTATATTAAAATAATAATGTATGTATAATTCGAATATTTAATAATGGAAATTAATACGATCGATATAAAAAAGCTGTAACTCTATTGTGTAACAATGAGATTAAAAGAAATGAGGCAAAAGAAGATTCATAATGTTCATGTTTTTTGCTAGTCGGAGTTGGATCTTCCATGCGGAAAAATTCCCGAGCAAGTGCACTTCCACGTGGAGAGGATAAGTTGGGCTGACATTCCGCAGGACGAATTAGGCCTGAGGAGTTGGTTGGAGGATAGATGGAGGTTGAAGGAACGAGTCCTTGAAAAATTTTACGAGAACAAGGCCTTCTCGAGTGCACCTTGGCCACCGCCACGTTGTACGCCTCTCAAAGTCGCTTTTATATTTTGGACCTTCCTCTCCGGTAAAAATTTCGTTCGACTTTATTTTCCTAACTACAGCTATTTCTGAGATCGACACTTCTATATTCCTTAAGTAAAATTAAACTTTCATCTAACGACGTTTTAATACTTTTACATATACTATTAATTGCAAAAAATACGCGTGTTCATTCCTTTAGTTTGTGTTTGGGTTATATAAATAAGAGAGATAATAACAAACTATCTGGATTTGTAATTTTTAGGTATTTTTTAAATTAAGCTTAGTAAATAAATTTTCTGGTATAGAAAAGTTTACAAAAAAAATACTTGATTCTTTCAACAATGTAAAGTATTTAAATCTTTCTTGACAAAATGAACTTATTAAGCCTAAAAACTGTACTAAATTTTTTCTTTTTATCTCCTTAACAAATATTTACTTTATAAAAATTATTTCGAATTATATAAAATTGATATATAATAATAAGGTATAATTATGATTCTTCGTTTAATATGATTTCTAAATAAAAAAGTGTGATTGATCTTATAAATTTTTCTCTTGAACGATATTTAATCTTTTAAAATCATATTTCATAATTTTCAAACATTTTATAAATGTAATAAAGTAGTTAAAAATAAAGTATAAGATATTTCTAACTAATATAGATAATAAATACATAAATAAATTATAATGATAAAATGCAAAACGAATAATTTTATTTTAAAGGGACAATGATGGTAATGCTAGTAATATCTCCGTTATTTCAATTGTGGGCGATGCTCCACACGATCCTCTTCATTGGTATATCCATTTTTAGCAGCGGATTCAATCAATTAGAGATAAGTTGGTATCAAACGTGGAAATCGATAGTCCATAAAATTAAACTCGGATAATATTTTTTTCTGTAACATTATATTGGAAATGTAACACTTATATTACAGATAGAATGTACAGCAGTTGTCTGCCTCTGTGATAATTATATTGTACATTATCTAAGTTCAAAACACAGATTTGTACGTTTTAGAACACGAAGAAAAAGTCTATAATGTTTTTATGGCTAAATATGAATATATATGAAAAACATTAAGTAATAGGTATTTATTACAAATATTTATCACAAGATCTTTCGTTTCAACAAATATTGAAATTAATAATTTTACAATTAATTCAATTACATTATTTGTAAAATATTTATATTGAGAAACAAGGTGTTTTTGAATTTATTATATTTTTTTGTAATTGACGATGTAAAATAATTTTAAGATTGAACATACATTTGCATTAAAAAAAAAACGAAATGCAAATCAATATTTCGTACATTGAGAAAATAAGTCCAATTTTAGATTTTTTAAAATATTATTCTTTTTAATAAATTTTAATTAATCTATATGAATTTATTTAGTAATGTATATCAAATTCATATACATTTTTATAAAAATATTTGTGAAAATAATTTTTAATAATTGATTTTAAATTACAAATTAAAATTTAAATATTCATACAAAATTATTCAATTTGTATTTAAAATCATAGGTTTTGCTTTATTTTAAATAAATTTTACATAAAAAGAATAATACAATAACATTATAATTTAAGAAAAGGAAGACAATTAAACAAAATTTTATTGACTTATCGAAAATAACACTGAGTCCGATATAAATATATATAAATATATATATATAAATTACATTTCTAAAGTAAAAGAAATTTAAAAAGTATTGCACTAATAGTTAATGCATTATTAAAAAGTTACAAGTATTAAAAATGATGTAATTTTTATGAAAGTTTCACAAGCTTTAGTATATATATATATATATATATATATATATATATATATCATACATTCTGAAAATTATTGATAACAAATCAGTTACCCAACAAATGGAATTGAAATTTGTTTCTCACATATACCATGGCATGTACTTTTGAAACAAAAAGAAATATATATATATATATATATATATATATATACTTATAATGCGTGCAAAAATCAGTACAAAAACTCTAAATGCTAAATAAATGGTTTAAGTATATAAACTTCTATATGGCGTGAAACAATTCATCGTATTAAATATTCTTTGAAAAAATATTCATAAATTCATATCAATTTACATTCTAATACAATTATGAGATTATGTAAATCGTGAATTTATCAATAATTTTCGAAAATTAATACATAAAATTTAAAAAATTAATTAAGATAATCAAAAAACAAAAAATCTCTAAATAAAAGATACGTATTATAAAAAATTTTAAATAACTAAATTATTTTTTATGACTACATACTACCAAATATTTGATATTTCAACAGACAAAATTGAATTAAAATATTGTTCGATGTAATGTAAATTAAATATGTTGTTTATTTAATTATAAGTATCTAGTGAATTTACGAATAGAAAATATTATATAATATGATTTAATAATAATTAATAATTGTTATTTTAGAACAACATTAATTGATAATCCGTATCAATTACATTGTAATTGAAGAATATCGATTTAGAATATATTAAATTGATAATATACTTAAGACATTAATATGAAAGATTCTATTTTTTTCAATAGTTATAAAGAAAATCTTGTGCTACAAGAAGGTGAATTCATGTGCCAAAAAATGATGTTAGCTTATAATATATATTTGAATCTAAAGGATTCACTGTACAATTCATTACATATGTGTAGTTGAAAAAGATTAAAAAATAGGAATACGTAGATAAATTTGTAATTTGTACTGTTCAATTGCAATGAAAAATTGTTTCGTAAATTTTAAATTTAAATGTGTAGAATTGAAATATGCTATAAATATACAATATAACCGATTTACATTGTATTTTCAAGATGCAAATTTCAAACTTTCATGTACAGATTTGAAAATAAAAATAATTGTTGTTTCATTAATATTCAAAAATATTTTAATGTGTAAAACATTAAACCATAGACAAGTAATTAGCAATTTTCTTTATTTTTTCTAGCTTTAAAATATCTGTATTAATATTTTGTTTCTTTATTTGTTGAACTTTATTTCGTATATTTAAAATAAATAATATATATTGTAAGCTTTCGAAACAGTGTAGAAAAGATATATTTTCATTTATTTGTAAATTAGGAGAATTTGTTCTAGGAAATGATTTAACAATAAAGTTATATATTTCTATGTTACATGTTCCACTTAAATTCATTAAGAAATGAACCAATTGTATGTAACTAATAAACGAACTGAATAATCAATTCTGTACAAAATAGTATGTATCACATTTAAAGAAAAGAAATAAAAATTACTTTGGTTTTAGAAAAAATTTCGAAAACTACATCAAACACATAAGTTACTTTTGGAGATCCGTAATAATTTATACTTTAGGACTTCAATTTGAAGTATAGAACAAGTATTTGTATAACAGATCGAGATATAAACTATTAAATGATTATTTTCGACATTTTTAGTTAATAATCTAATAGATGGATAAATTTAGATATACAATTTAGAGATATGTTTAAAATATTGATGTACTTAAAATTATAGATATGCTGTCATAAGCAAATAACAAATGAACTAATTGTACATGTAGAATCACAATATAAGCAAGTATTTAAAATTAACTGTCTATGTGTGTTTTTAAAGTATTTTCCTTTTATAAAATGGATTTATAGGACTTGGAAGAGGGCTCGGTTTAAGTACACCTGCCTTTGGATTTCGATTAGCGTCGTATGGTATAGCTGGACTTTGCCTGATTCGATGAATATATTGAGAAAGATTGTAAGCTTCATTTCCTTGGAGCATGATTTTAACTCGTTTTTTTGCTGAATTAGTTTGTGAACTTTGTTTTGATGTAGTCTCTACAGAGTCTGGAGTCTGAAAAGATTTGTTTCAAAATTAATTTAAAAAAATGTATGTTCACAGTTTCGAGACTTTAAAAGAACGAAAAATAATTGTCAATAATTTTTTAATTTAAATTTAAATATTGAGAAAATATCAATAATTTTACAACTATGAAATAAAGTGTATACAGATTTTTTTTTACAAAAATGTAAAGATAATAATTCATAAAAATTTCATGAAATAATAATCTTCAAATTGTCTAAATTTATTGAATTATAAAATTGTATGTTTTTAAATAAACTAATATATCTAAACAATATTTTACTTTCAAATTATTTTGAACGAAAATTGGTTCACAAGAACTATAAAAATCCATCTAAGATTAAAAATATTTTGTATTTCATTCGATTTTACTTACTTTATTCTGTTCTTCTAACCTAACTAAAACTGGCCATGTTACATTATTTTTTAATTTATTTGAATCTACTTTCTTCTTTGGAGACACTTTTATTTTGGTAGCTTTTTTTTTTTCTAATTTTTTTACAGAACTACTTGGAGTTAAAATTGACGATGTAGGAATATCTACATTCCAATTACAACTTGTACTTCCTTTATGAGCACTTGAATCAATTCCTATAGTTTTATATTCCTCTATACATTCTGAAAATGTATTATTTAATTTTTTAGAATCTTTTTTAAATGTCTTAAATTTCTTTTTCAGCTTCTTGTTTTGTTTGATTAATTTTATATCTTCAAATTTTTCATTATCTTCTATATTATGATTATTTTTATCTAATTTTAACTTCTTATTTGAATTTGTTAAAAAATTATTGTGATCTTGGGGTACAATTAACTCTTCAATATTATCAAAAGTTTCCTTATATTTGGTTATATTACCATTTTTCTTTCTTTTACGGCTATTCTTACTCGAATCAGAGTATAATTCTTGTTCAAAGTTTAATAATTTATCAGCAGCTTCATAATGATTTACTTTAGCACTCTCTGGTATTTGAATTTCTTTTATGCCAAGTGGCATAATACCTTCATGAAGCTTTGTAAATCTAAGATTATAATAAGTTATCAATAATTAAACAAAGAAATATTATTAAATCGATGCATATAAATTTATTGCTATAAAAATATACATACTCAGATATTAATCTACTTATACTCTTACGACTTTTTGTTGTAGATGATTTATCAAATTTATGTTCCTTTAGTAAAGTTGCTATTTCCATTGCATTAAAAGGCAGTTGAGGTATGTCAACATTTACTCTTCCAGCTCTTGGATCTAACGGTATTTCATTTAGCTCAATGTCATTATCGTCTTCTGCATCTTGTTCTGAATCATTAATTTTATTTTCATAATCTAGAATGTCTACTTTTTGAATTTCATCAATATTTTTACAAGGAAAGCCAGCCTGTATAATGAAATATGAGAAATTAAAATATATTTTTATTTTATTTTAGCATAAAAATATGTACCTGTTTCCAAGCATTAAATTTTTCTGTATAATCCATTCCAATATCAGATTGAAAAATTAAATATCTAAAAATATTTGTTACAATGTGTGTAATTTGTCTTTGATCATCGACAGTAGCTAAATGAATGATAAATGGCTTAATAAATTCTGTAACAATACTTTCCGATATTTTCCCTCTACTTATCTAAAATAAAATAAATTTAAATTATTTAAAAAAATATGTATAAAACTTAGATTAGCTGATTAAGTATATTCAATTACAAACCTTAGCCAATTCTTCCATATAAACTTCCGTAATATACAAACTAAGTCCTAAGCATGTTTTTGGATCCAATAGAATCTCTTCGATTACTTTTCCTACACCAACAATCCATTCCTTATTCCAAGATTGCTTTTTACACATTTGAAACGTTTGTCTTAAAATCCTTTTCGCTAACTAAAATAAATAATTATTAGAATATCACAAAATATTATCAGTAATGAATGCTATGTAAATTTTTGTTATTTAATTATCAAAATTCAATACTTGAAATAGAATGCGTATATGAAAGCGTATCCTAAAGAAAATCATCGATGTATTTAGTTTTAAAAGAAAACGCAAAGGTTTAATCTTAAAAAATAAACAGTAAGATTTATATCATACTGATTAAAGCAATAAGAAACAGACAAACCATTTCAAATTTATCGATTCTATATCTATCTATTCCAAACCATTCGATGGCCAGACTTTTTAAGGTACATTTAGTATAAAGTAGTGCAGTATCCATCGAATTAAAACAATGTATTATTTTGCTAAGAGACTCTGCAAGTTCTTCTTGTACCAAAGGTTTATCCGACATCCACATGCAATAAAATAAACCTTTCCATAATCTCATGAAATCTGATTCTGCAAAGGCTTTAATTTATAATGTATATTATTATATATAAAATAAAAATGTATAATATCATTAAAATAATAAACATACCAAATGAACTTTGTGAACGCATCAGCAACCATTTCTTTAGATTTTTTAAAACTTTGTCTCTAACTTTCTTATCATTACTCGCTAATAACCTAGCAAATTTTACTTCTTGAGCAATCAAGGAAGTCTTAATATTACTACCAATAGATTTTTTATCTTTCTTAGGTTTCTTTTTGATTTTTTTTATTGCAGAGGCAAATTTGTTCGAACGTTTCTCGAGCATTGTCGCCGATTCCTTATCACGTGGACCAGACCAAAAATTTAACCTTTTATCGTTCACATTACACAGTAGTGAGGCCTTCGCGCGTCTTTTACTTATGGCACGTGGTTCCTGCGCCATTATGCTTCTGCATTTCATTACTTTTTCCCTCGCTCTTTTACTCTTTGCTCATCGCTCCCTTGTCACTTTTTACCTTCTTTTCTTCTCTATAATTTTTCTTTAATTTTAATAATTGGTTCTATTTTTGTTCTTGTCCCTCGAAAATCTACGATTTTACTAGAGACCAAGAATTTTTAAATATGCGCAAACGAGTCCATATTTTTTCACCCTTCGAGTCGATTATTTCACTATTTTATCCGTTTTTCTTCATTTTTTATTTTTTATACCTTTTTTACCTCGGAGTATGTGCGCTTCAAAAATCAGAATTTTCTTTTCTTTTTTAAATTCAGTTAATTTCCTTTTCGTTTGTATTCCATTTAATATAACGTGGCATATTACCAAGTAATTTTTTAATAAAATTTTAAGATCCGGTCTTGCTACGAACTACGTCAACTATCACCGTTTTAAAAATTGTTTATTCATTTTGGATGTTATTGATAAACTTTTCTCATCTTTATCATTCAAAATATAATTAATCGGTAAATATTATATTCTTCACGATTAATATTATTAAAGAAAGAAATCGGTACCGATTCGAGGCAAGTATTCTTCGACAAAAGGTAAAAGTTGACGATAATCTCGATAGAGCGATTATCAAAGTCATTAATTGACTATCCATCCATTGACTTGGAAACGAAACTACGATTCAAACAATAGCATATTAATCTACGATTGAAAATATCAAGATACCTAAATAAATTTGTTCATTTACAATAACCAGAATATATTTTATAGATTAAAACTTTTTCACTAAGTTTAAAAAAATAACGTAGTTCTCTTCGTTTTTTGTGATATTTTTAAAAGATTTTTGAAAGACATCTCATCTTATTGATGTTTTTAATAGGCGTATTATAGATGTACAATAATTACGCAGGGGTAAAAATTATAATTGTTTAAAGGAAGCTTCATCGATTGAAGCAGTAGACAACCTTACGGTACTTCGTGCGATTAGCAAAATCAATAAATGCATTTACGGTTAAAAGAAAGATAAGTCGAAAATCGCATTTGAAAAATTAGAATGTAATTTTTATGTATTACATAAAATGTAATATTATGTATATATATATATATATATATATATATATATATGTTGCATTAGGTGTTGCTGTTAAGTTTCTTTCGTTTGAATAAAAATTTGATTTAACAGAATTCCTTCAAATACAATTAAAGATCGATTTAGTATGAAATTAATTAATTGATAAAGATGATTCTTTAATCGTCTTATATTACTATTATTTTTCTCTTCGCTTCTTTTTTAATTTTCTTACTTTCTTGCTCTAATTATATTTTACATTTTTTAATAAAATAGATACTTACATTCTTCTACTACAAAAATTTCGAATATTTGCTATGTTATATACATAATAGAGAAAACAAGTAAAAGGTATTTGAAAGAATACTATATCGATATTAATTGCATTATTTATTTTTTGTACAAACTTACTACAATGATAAGAGAAAAATTTATTTTGAGCATAACGATAATATCTTTATGAAATTAATACTATTTTCTCAATTGCTTTATAAGTATACAACTCCATAAATTTACATGGTAAATTATAGAAAATAATTATAAGTTCAGAAAAAAATTCAGATTAAAATCTATCTATAGTATGTAATTGAACTTTTTTTCTCGTGATATTCTAGCAAAATAAATCATAAAGATTGAAAATATTTGTAAAAATTAAAAAAAAATATATATTACTATTTACTTTTTAGATAATTTACTTTCAATATTAATACTCCAAGAAAGTTTCGTACTTTTGTATCAAATACTAAATTTAACATACTATTCAATAAAAGCATAGAGTAAATAGTTCCAATGTAGACAAATTATAACATTTAATTCAATCAAATATTAAAACCTTTAAGATTTTTTATATTTTTAGTATTTTAGTTTTGTAATTTTTAATGAGATGATAAGTCTTAATTTATTAATGTTTATTTATTTGAATCCAATAAATACAATATTTATGCAATATGTTTCTTTTTTTCAATTATAATAAAAAATGTTTTTACATATAATAAATTACTTATGATTAATATGCTGTTATATATAATATATACAGCAATCGCAATCTTACCGATTATTTATTTTGTTTTTTTTAATTAAGATATTTTTTTGTATGTGAGAATTTGTTACGAGAGAACAAATTTTTTAGCTTTATTTATATACAGAAAATAGATAATATAAAAAACTGTATATTCTATTTATTTAAAGTAGATGATAAGTCTCATATACTACAAATGATATATACCCATATTTTTTGACAATATTAGTAAGAAATATCATTATCTTTTTTAACTATATCATTTCTTGAAAATCGGAGTAGTGCATGTTAGTATAAAAAAATATATTTCGATATGAATTTGATGAACTTTAATAATAATTAAATAATACATCTATTTTTAAATATTTTAAATTGTAATTAGTTAAATTATTTAATACATAGATATTTTATATTTTTTATAGAAAATTTTAAAAATTAACAAACTTTGAAGCTACTAATATTGTACTAAAATATGATATGTAATGAAAATTATTTTAACAATTTATATAAATATAATCAAGACCTTTTCAAATATATTTTAAATTTCTATTTATTTTTTTCTTATTAACATCTAGCTGCACTATAATTTCGTATTCTATAATTTAGTTAAGTATTTAAAACTATTTCAAAGAATTTTTATTTTCATTAAAAAACTCTTGAAAAATATTTTTTAGTCATTAGAAAAATCTATTTACTAATATAGTAAGGAACATATTTACTATATATTAGAAATCTTAGTAATATTATTTATTAAATATGGTTAATAATAGTATTTGTCCAATCTTCAGAGTGGTAATCTTCATCTATAATAAATTTTTTTATTTATTATATTTTACATAATCATATTTTAAATGATACATGTATAAATATATTTTTTACATTATTCATTTTTATAGTGTAGTATACAAATGTTTAAAATATTATATTGTACAATACACAATATTTAAAAGGATTACAAATGAAAACTAAATCTATTAAATACAAATTCATCGATAAAATTTAGATTTTGGATCCACAATTTAACAGTTTAGAAAGTTAATTTTAAAAACTGATTTATCTGAAAAATAATCTGATAGCACCTATCTTTAAAAAAAAATATAACTGTGGATAGTTTTATATGACTACTTCAATATTACCTCTAATCGTTGATAAAAGAAGTGTTTTATTGATTAATAAAAAGTACATAAGCAATCACTTTTTTTATGATTTCACTTTTAAACCCGTAGAAAAAAGTTTTTTTTATTGTTTAGTCAAAGTTTTACTAAATGTGTTAAACGTTGGTAGTAAAAATATTTATTTTTATTTACAGTTTTTTTATATGCGGTTTAATCCTTATTTGCTTTTTATTTGTATATATATAATATTATATAAAACAATCATATACAAGATAAGTTGTAAATGTAGATGGAACTTTTCCATTCTTTTTAATAATATTTAGTATTTTTTAATAAAAAAAATAGTTCTCAATAGAAACGGTAAACGGTATTTAACACTTAAATTACATGTAAACTTAATAATGGGTTTGTCAAGAATTTGTTGAAAAATAAGTTAAGTTAAAAGAAAATTTGTTGAGGATGTTATTTATATTTTAATTTGATTATACACAGTTGATTATTACTTTATTTAGACCCTTTTTAATTTAAAATTAACTCATACATTGTGCACGCTCAATCTAGATTTCTATTTTTACGTTTTTTTTTTACTTCAAATCAAAACTCAACAACAATTTTATATTTTTTTATTAAGATAATTTTATACATAAATTAATATATATTGGAAAATTTTAGAATTATTATATTAAACTTTTTAATCTGCTACTCAAATGTTTTACAAAATTTATAATTATAGTTTAACGGGTAAAGACAGTTTTTATGTACAAAATTGATTGCTTTTTTTATAGATTTTAATCAATTTTTTTATAATAATTATATCTGAGTTTTATTGAACCTTTAAATCTATTATAAATCATACGAATACTTATGAAAACTAAAAATGATTACAAATTATCAAAATTATTATTAGATATAAAATAGATTTTAAAATATATTAATTATATATCAAAATAATTCTGAATTACTAAGTATATTAGAAAATATTCAAGCGTAGATTAAATTTAAATTTGTGGATAAATCTTTTCAATAAACTACTCGTGTTCTCTCTCTCATATTTTTTATCTTTTTTTCTATCTCACTATGACATGAATTGGCTATTGCGATGTATTCGCATAAGATACTTTTTATGTTAAAGTAAACGTTGAAAATATTATATGTTTTAATTTTCTAATTTCATTGTATATTTAATTATATTATTATACATATTCTGATTTTTAATAACTTTTTAATTTATCATACTGTGTTCTATACTATTGAATAAT
Source organism: Dolichoris vasculosae (assembly GCA_018907195.1). Taxonomy (NCBI): domain Eukaryota; kingdom Metazoa; phylum Arthropoda; class Insecta; order Hymenoptera; family Agaonidae; genus Dolichoris; species Dolichoris vasculosae. The sequence continues at coordinate 314,568 of JACCHY010000005.1, read as the reverse complement.
CAACTTTTATTGTAAATAAAAATTGTTACAAAAATTTTACCTGTAAATATAATGAAATAAATTTAGCTATATTACTTTACAATATTTAATTTTACAATTTTATGAAAAGATAAATATGGTATAGGCTTTATAAATTTTGATGTACATTAATGAACAAGATAATATATCAACACATAGTTTTTTATATAGTAGTATTTACCATAAGAAATAAATATATCGCTTTTTATAAAAATATGATTTTCAAAAACATTGATAGTGTTGATTGTATAATAAATATTTCCTTTGATCTGTGATAAGAATTGATTATGAAACATTTATGTCTTTGTTTTAAAAGAAAAAGACCGTAAATGTTTGGCTAAAAATGATAACATTATCAATTTAGACTTTGTGTTTGTAAAGTTGAACCCAAAAATAGTAAAGGAATAGATGTTCAAACACATCGTCAACAAAATGTAAATTTTGAAGAGTAGAATAGAGAATAAACGGTAGTTGACAACTTTGTAGTATAAAATATTTATAATCTCAATAATAATAATAAAAAATTGTGTTGAAAAGTAATACGAAAAAATGTTTCTATATCTCTCGTATAATTTACTTTATATTTTCTAGACAAATATAAATAGTTTTATACAATAGATTAAGGGAATTTTAAAATATAGTAGTACAAAGTGATGAATAGATTAATTTAGGTATGGAGGATATGTAAATTTCGTGAGAATTATATTTTTTTTAAGTCAGAAAGGTATTGAAGTATTTACTTACATTTTTTAATTATAATAGCATTACCAAATGGTTATAATATAATATAATTGTAATTATCTAATACATCCATTTCATTGTTTCATTGAATATATAAAACATGTTTGTCATGAAAATACTAACATTCAAAAACTGAACTTTAAATTGAATTGATTTAAATCTATATTTTTTTTAGTAGTTATATATATTTTGTTAAAAATTAAAAAGAACGGATATGTAATGAATCTTAAAGTTTATGCAATAAATCTTTTTAAAATATCTTTGTAACTATAATAATTTCTTTTATTAACATAATTGATTGATTAAATATTGTATTAAATTCGTATAATATATATTTATTGTTTACGTTTAATTCTCTCAACGTACCGTTTCATTTAACTTTTAACTTTAAATTTTCTTACATAACTTATGTTTTTACAATGAATCACTTACTAAAATTAATATTTTCCAGGAATAAAATCAATGCAATAATAATATATAATGAGATGTTAAGATATTATTTATAATTTTAACTTTTTGAATAATTACTACATTTTTCAAAATTCAAAATAAATAATTTATGATCGGTTTTTACTATTGTAAAGAAACTGATTTGAAAATCTCTAAAATATGTACTAAGTAAATTAAATTACTTTTCTTTCATTTTCACTTAATATTTATTCGATATTGAACTATGTGTTGAACAACAATATTTATTTTGTAATTATAAAGTTATAATTTTGATTATCACTAAAAAAATGAAAGAGCATTTGAATCCTTATGTATTTGAAAATGTATATCGTTTTAAATAATAAAATTAAAATCTTTTGAAAATTACTTAAGGATTTTTTTATGCTAAGACTTTTTTTTATAATTTGTTTTTTTTAATTTATATTATTTATTATTTTTAACTGTCTCGATTAAAATTATATGTTTTTTATTTATACATTTCTTTAGCAAGTTATTAGAAGAAATGAAAGTTATATAAATATCAAAAATTGCTAGAATTTTATTATTATACAGATTGTTTAGGATTTTTAAGATTATTGCCGGTTCGTATTCGATACCTTGTTTTTTAGTTTCTTTATCCACATTATTTATCTTTTTTGCGCTATGTGTACGTAACTAATGACTTATATTGCCATATCTTTGATATCTATTCTGATTGATATTTATTTCTTAAAAATCCTGTGACTTGAAACATTCATTATACTTTTAATTTTTTGGTTCTAAATGATACAAGATTCTTTCTCTTATTTTTCATAAATTCTATTTTTAAAGTGATGTACATATTTAAATATATACGCATGTATATATATTTAAACGCTTATAGTCCGTATATGCGTACAAACGATGTCTACAATAAAAAAAGTTAATTAAAACCATTGTAATATATAATTATGTTTTCAACAATTTATTTGTAAATCATATATAAATGAACTACTAGAATATGTACCTGTATTTATAATATTAAACAAAAATGTATAGAGATAAATTAAAATTATCTTTTATTATTTAATGCTTCGTTTCAATTGGTATAATCTCTTATCAGGTAGCTTTTTTTTATGGACGCTCATTTTTGATAACAAAAGATATTATAATTGAACAATGTATTATCCATATTTTTAATTTGATAATAGAAAATTATTTTCCTTTCTTTAATGATATGTTTTAATCAAATTGCTTGAATAATACACGTATTAAAGTGAAATCATATGAAGGATCTATTCAGTAAAATTAGACGATTTATAAATCATATAATAAAATCTTGATGCTTATCTTTCACAAATATTATAAGATCGAAGGCATATTCACCGGAATTCTAGATTAAAAAATTTAGCTCAGTTTCGGATTGTCTGGGTCAACGGTCAATATCGTGCTCTGCTATTTTAAAACAAACTATTCTTAAAATTTTATTAATAATTAAAAGAAAAGCTAAAGAAACTGAAGCTACATGCATCTGAAAAAGACTAATACTATTTCTCAAAAATATTCTTTTTAGAAAGTATATTTTAGTATTGCAACATCGATATAAGAAATAAATTATATTGAAAGCATTTGTCAATGGTGACTTATATACAAAAAACTCTAAGATGAAACTACATAAAATATATTTGCAAAATTTTATTATTGTTTTATTAAAATCATTTTATAAATTATTTATGAAATTTATGAATTTTATTACAAATTTTATTTAATACAGTGGACAATAATTCATAACAATGTTGTATTTTCATTTTTGTTCGTATAGTAGACTTTCAAAATAACATTACGAGTGTAAGGAGTATACGGTTATTTTAAATATAGTAATTGCGCGTACCTTTTTTATACTTTTATGCTAGATACTATTATTTGTTTAAGAATTCATAAAAAAATATTAAAAAGCATGGTATTTTGCTTTCTTTCACTTCGGTCAACAATCTTAAAAATCTTTTAGATAATTTTTCCTTTCTTTCGAAATGGAAAATAAACAACGAACTGCTTATAACGTTGATTACAATAAATTTGAATATAGACGGAAGTTAAAATTGGTACTGTAAATTGATAATGTAGATTATAATAAAGAATTTTCGTTGTATTATGGTAAGATAAAAAATTTGCTTAATTTATAAATTCATAGTCTTTTTAACAAGTAAACATTAGTATTTATAATATAATTTATATACGGTAAAGCAAACAAAAATAATAACAACAACACCAAATATTTAAGAATAAATAAATTTTTAACGGCGTATCGCTCAAAGTAATATCGAAAGTTAAAAAAATTACTTACGATTATTATTTTTAGCTATTTAACATGTTCATAAAATACGAAAGTATATATAAATTCTTGACATTTCGTTCGACATAGTTTGACTATACATAATAATTATAAATTGTTTTTTAATCGCTAGGCATTAAAAAAAACTATCCGTTTAAATAAAGTATTTCTAATGTAAAACGAGAGGCGCATCTATGGCTGCAATGTTAGCAGCAAGACAATGTCCGTTGAAGAAATAAACTTACGTTGAATCGCGACCGTCTTCTTACTTTTTAAAACGAAAATAGTAAAAGTAAAGAGGTAAAGCTGTTGAATAAGAAAAGTTACTCATAGGCGAGAACGAGCCTAAAACGTGGTCGAAACTTAGAACGATTCCTCAATTAATCTCGAATAAAAGTAATTCCCACGCGTTTAAAAACTAAATGTTATTTTTTTCCTTTTTCCTCGATAACAGGATAAATCTTAAATCGAATGATTTAAAAAAAGTGAATCTGAAAAACAAATTTTTAAAATGGCGGATTTTATTTTTTACGCGCGTGTACAATGCGAACAAGGAAATAATTTAGAGACCGATTTTTCGTAAAACAATAAAATATAATAGATTTTGTAAAAAAGTAGTATAAATATAAATGAGAAAGGGCTCTGGCGGTCGTTCGGGGAGGCAAAAATACTCGCGCTATCATCGTATAATATTATGACTCGAACGTTCCCTCGTCCAACGGGAATAAAAACGTGTATAAATAATATAACTTTAATAGAATGCGCGTACAAATAAAGATTTTTAGGCGATGCCTTTAACATTGGCTTGGGTGCTCCTAGCTGAAGTTGATTTGGGGTTAGGTGCGGATATCCCTGGCTCGACCAGATACTACCCCACTCTTTAGCTATGATCCACGTCAAGCTCTCGAGCGCTTTATGCTTGTCAGCGATCTCGGCTATAAAACCAAGGCTCTCGTGCTCCGCGGACCAGTGTTTTCTGCTCTTCCTTGCTCATGCGCGTCCTGTGTACGTCTAGTGTCTACCGTGTGGCTTTGTTTGGTGGTTTTTCCGGGTGCTTTCCTCGGGCATCGACAGCCCCTTCGCCTTTTTCAACTTCCGTGCCTATTCTTTCGTCAAAATGCCAAACATCATCAATGACATTAAGCTCGACTTCAAAGATGTCCTCCTCAGACCCAAGAGAAGCACCCTTAAAAGTAGATTTGACGTGAGTATGCGTTATTTATGGTTAATATCGTTTATGGATGGATCGTCGTTCCGGTTCTCCAGTTGCTCGTTCTCGTGCCCGGATCTTCGTCTATCCGTCTATCCGTCTATCGTTCTATCCGTCTTTCCATCTTTCCATCTTTCCATCTTTCCATCTTTCCTTTTTTCCTTTTTTCCTTTTTTCCTTTTTTCCTTTTTTTCCTTTTTTCCGTCTTTCCGTCTGTCCAGCTGTCCGGTTATTCGGCTGTCCACTCAACCAAACTTATCTTACCGCGTGAACTTTTACAGCCGAGGTGTTGCACCGATGTCCGCCGATCAACTTTTACGAGCTTTTTTCCTTTCCTTACTTTTAAACTTATATTAGAAATATTTTAAATGAATGACACACCCTGTATGTTTACCTTTCGATCGCTCACCCGCGCAATTTTTCTAGATTCGTTTCCGTTTTAAAAATAGCTTGAGCTGCTTTCCTTGATCCTAGACTCAATATTATTATTATTTTTATTTAAACATTTTTGTCGATGTTTTAATAAACTTTGTCCTTTATTTTTTTTAAACTTCGTCTATGCGATACTCACTCTTTTATTTATGAGTGTTTCCTTCTTTTTTGATCAAAATACGTTTAATATTTTTATGTTTAGGTCGACTTATTCAGAGAAATCACTTTTCGAAATTCTAAGTTGACTTATCGAGGTATACCTGTTATGGCGTCGAATATGGACACGGTTGGAACTTTTGAAATGGCAAAGGCATTGTCGAAGGTGAACAGGAATTTAAATATTTTTAATTGAATTCTTTTTTAACGAATAAAACTCGTTTATTAATTTTTCAGCATGGTTTATTCACAACGATTCATAAATATTATACTACGGACCAATGGAAGGAATTTGCTATTCAAAACCCCGAGTGTTTGCAGAATGTAGCTGCTAGTTCAGGGACGGGAAATGAAGACTTTGAACGTTTGTCAAATATTTTGTCCACTATACCTGAATTGACGTTCATTTGTATAGACGTCGCTAATGGATATTCTCAGCATTTTGTTGAATACGTTAGAAAAGTTCGTTCCGAATTTCCAAACCACACGATAATTGTAAGTAATTAAATTAAAATATTAAGATGATGTTTAGTACTTGGAATTATAAGATATGTACATATTTTGATGTTTCCATAAATATAATAAGATAGCTTAAATTGAATTTTAAATATTGTTTACGAGGCGGGAAATGTAGTAACGGGAGAAATGGTAGAAGAGTTAATTCTTTCCGGTGCGGATATTATTAAAGTAGGAATTGGTCCTGGATCCGTATGTACGACTCGTATGAAAACTGGTGTTGGTTATCCTCAACTGAGTGCAGTAATCGAATGCGCTGATGCTGCCCATGGTCTTAAGGGTCATATTATTTCTGTAAGTGTATAAAGAGAATCTTAAATCTTTGGATAAACGTTAAAAATAATTAATATTTTTATTTTTACCGTTAATCTAATTTAACTGTTAAACTATTATAAAATTATTATAAGCAACGTAATTCTATTGTAGCGTTAATGTTTTTTTAACAATTGCATTGTTTCTACATTTATGTATTTTTATTATTATAATATATATTATATTTTAGGACGGAGGTTGTACTTGTCCAGGAGATATAGCTAAGGCATTCGGTGCTGGCGCCGACTTCGTTATGGCAGGTGGAATGTTTGCTGGTCATGATGAATGTGGAGGAGAAACTATTCATAAAAATGGAAAAAAATACAAATTATTTTATGGAATGGCTTCCAACACAGCTATGAAAAAACATGCTGGTGGAGTAGCTGACTACAGGTAAAATATTTTATTTTTCTTTAATTTAAAAAGTCGCTATAAAATTTTAATTTACTTTTATATTCACAATTGTAATTCACTGGTTAATATTTTTAATTATTTTTGTCTAATTTATCAAATATAATAATAATTGTTCTTTTATGTTGAAGATCGTCGGAAGGTAAAACGGTAGAAGTACCGCACAAAGGTGGTGTAGAATCAACAATATTAGATATGCTTGGAGGTTTACGTTCAGCTTGTACTTATGTAGGAGCATCTCGATTAAGGGAATTAACAAAACGCGCAACATTCATCAGATGTACTCAGCAACTCAACAACATTTATGGTCCTCCTATGTAAAATAATAGATATTCACAAGCTTAACTTTTTTTTTGTTAATTTTAGAAATTAACGGATAAAGAGTTTAAAAGAAATTAATAGAGAAGGTAATAGTATTCGTAAATAAATTCCGTGAAAGAGATCGCGTATAAACAAAATGTAATTAAAAAATGAAGGTTCTTTGTCTCATTCATTGATAACTGTTATAGCGACTCGATCATTGCAAGATTGATCAAACGTTCTAAAGAAGGTGGGTATACAAATGCTTATATACTTTAGATACAAGTTGAATATCATGGAAAATAATATACCAGTATTGATGGGATTTTTTTTTAATATATTTGCAAGTAAGCTTCTGAAAAGTATTTTTGCAGTCAATTATTAATAAAAAGTGTATGACTTATAAAAAATGAAACTTTAAATAGTTTCAAGAGTAATTTTCTATTTTATTGCATTTACAAATACTTTGTTTTTTAACGTATTTTTATCAAATAAAATATAACTTTATGGTGAACGTGAGAGAATTAATTTTGATATTTAAAGCTTTTTATTAGTAATCAAAAATTCAAGAGGAAAAATCTTTTAGATTTAAATGTTTTTAAATCAAAAGTACACATTATTTATTATGTATTCATTATTTCTTATATAACACAGTACAATTTAGGAACTCAATGTTCTTTTAAAGCTAAATTTTAGAATTTATTTATAAATATTTAAACATTTAAAAATATGCATTATCTTAATTTATAGTTCATTTATCATATTTCTGATACTTTAATTTATGAAAAACTATTCAATTTTTTTTTAATGAAAGACAGAAAACGTAATTTACTGTTTTCATACCTTAAAATCAAAACTTACATTAAATACAAAATCATATTATTTATCAACGTTGAAAAAAGTAAGTATTTGCTTAAAATTATCTATGTATCTGGCTTATCACACCAGATAAAATTTGCTGGGTTCTTACTTTCAACAGTTTGTTATTAATAAAAACTTTATCTTTTTTTGATATTGTTTCAGTTATAAAAAACATAGTATACAAAAAATAAATTGTTTTTAATTTTAAATGGAATTTTGAATTTAGAAATTTTTTAAACGATATGATTAAATTCATATAATATTATCATTGTAACTACTTTATCAAAGAAAGTACTAATTATACATATATATATATAGTAGCTTATGCAATTTTCTATTATATTAAAAACAAGATTTTTTTATTTATAGAAAAGTTAAATAACATTTTTAATTTGTATATATATTTTATTGACAAAAAAACGATTATTATAATTATAAAATAATGACCCTCATAAATAACAGTATCTATTATTTCATAAGCATAACCGAAGAATTTTAAATATTTAAAATATATTTATAAGTTTAAAAATTCATTGTATAGAAATATATTTATAAATTAAAATTGTTTGAAATTGTTTTAGTATGGTATTTTTTAATTTTTTCTTTGTACAATAATTAAAATAATTATTAAAAAACTTATTAAGGAATATATTTTTTATCAAACTGAGATTGTGAATAAGTCTGAATTTTATTATAATATATGATATAAACATAGGCACAAAAATCAAAGTATATGTGAAAAATTGAGATAATACTTGTATATACTTTATATAATTTTATGAATATTCAGGAGTTGTATCAATATTTTTGTTCTTAAATTGAAAAATAGTTATATGAAATTACATGTAATAAGGTAATCTTTGATTCTCTATGTTGCTGTCAATTATTGAAAGCATTATAGTGACTTAAATTTGATTTCAGACTTTTTTGCTTGCATTACTCAATTTTATTTGAGTAATATATAGCTAATACAAACAAAAACTTAGTTTATATCAGACTTTGAATATATATTTATTAGTCTTTCATACTGGACTATGGTTTAATTTTTGATTTTTTAAATACAGTTCTTTAATGGAACAAAAATTAAAATAAATGAGATATTTAAAAGTAATTGGTTTGTTTGTCAACTAATATTTGTAAGTTTAATATGTGTAAAAAGATAACAAGCGCACCATTTTTTCAATGTATATATTAAGGAACACATTGTTATATTTTTAACCAAAGACAACAACTTAAATGAATTATTAAGAAATTCATAGAAAAAAAACTTAAAAATTGATATATAACTTTATATTTCTTTATAAGAGAACAAATGTACTTCAAAAAATGAGCAGAACAGTAAAGTCATAACACATTATGAATGTGATTCGTTGTAATTATACTCATGTGATTTTTAGTTAATCTTGTAATTATTTCTTAAATATTATATGTATAATTATTAGACAATAAATAACTTATTTAGATGATAGAAAATTTTTTAAACGAAACTGATATATATGCTTTTATTTAAAGGCTTTATATATAAAATTGGCGTGAAGTTAATTGATGTTTAATGTTATTTTAATTAATTAATTTGTGATTTTAGTAAAAAAATGTGAATTAATATTTAATGACAAAAACTTAATGATGTAAATTTTGGTTATGTTTATTAAATGTTATGTATGAATGTATCACAAAGCGAATGCTTAAAATAAAATTAAAATAAATGTTTATTAATGTTAATCTAAACATATTTAATTTAGTATCAGAAAATAAATAGTTCTATATTAATTCAAAATTAATTGGTATTCGGTCAAATAAATGTCTTTTTTATTTTATTTGATTTTCCTTTTATTATTATTCCAAACACACATTCCACTATCATTCATATCTCTTGTTCCTGTAATTATATTTTAATATAAGTAGTGCGTATTGTAAATTACTTTATGATTTTTCGATGAATGTAATTTATTTATTGCTTTTTATAATACATTAAATTAAATTATTGTTTTATAATAGTTCATTAATCTTATTCAAAATAATTTTATAAAATAAAATTTTTAATATTTTATATATATATACATTGATGTTTCAAAAAAGCAACAAGTAATTAGCAATACATAACAATTTAATAAAAAAAATTATAATTAAAAAATTTACAGATATATTTTGTAAGAAATTTATTTAAATAATTAATGAGAATAAACAAAATTTAAAATATATTATATTATAAATTAACTATACTCTTCAGTGTTGATTATTATTGTCTGAAAATTTAAAACAAACCCTTAATTTTACAAAGTGTAAAATAAATCATTTAAAAATCATATGGCTGATAATTACTTATAAATTTAAAATACTATTTTACATAATATATTTTAAAAAATTCGTAGAAAAAAATGAAAAATTTTTAAATACAAATACAAACAATAATTTTGAACGATTATGCGATAAAAGGAATATTGATAAATTAATACAGATATACTACTTAATGTTTACTCATATTTATACATATAAAATTTTACATTGTAAAAATTTTAGCTAATAAAAGAAACGTCCATCTTGAAGCCTGAAAATCTTAAATTAATTTTATAAGCTGAGAAACAAAGTAAATATTTTAGTTTTAAATTTATAAAAAGAAGGAAAATGTCAAAATAAGAAAAAGGCTTAAATTTTTTAAAAATATATGTGGAAAACATTAACATAGTTTTTCGTCAATATAACGCAAAATCATTAATTATACATTTTTTATTTATTCAATGCTTCGCAAAGTGATTGACAATGTATTTAAGTTAGGGTAAATAATATACAGTATAACATAAGTGTTGACAGAAGACATAATTTATGACTTTTTTTTAGACATGAAAATTAGTGACCAATGCTTAGTATCTATAGTTGCATTATGAATTATAACAGTTTTTCATGGAGATAGAAAATAATTATTCGTACTTAAACAAATTTTTAAAGTATTTCTCAATCAATTTCCCTGATCCAATGCATGAACCGTGCATAAGTTTTTAAAAAGATACTGACATCTTGCTGGTCATGCACACACCCCCAGGTTTGGCTGCCTCTACCTGCAGAACTTTATGACTCATTTGGGTAAAGTCATGATTAGGTAGAAATACACAAATATAATTGTTGGAAAAATAAAACATAAACATGATACTGTTTATCACATTATTAAGAAATTAATAACTTTTTTTGCTTTATAATCCTAAAGTCGTTTCAAAAATTTTTCTTATGTCACTTAAAAACTAGAACAATGGGTATCCTACAATGTATAAAAAAATCATTCAATAATATTTCTCGTTCTATAAATAAAGCGTAAAACAGATACTGTCGGTGACTTCTGAGGCTTGATTTCTTTTGTTTTTCTTTAAACAACAGCCAAATGTGTAATCATCATTTTTTTGCATGTATAGATATATACATATATTTATGCATGTATATTTATATTCATATGTATATATTTATATGGGAGTACTGCAGGTATTAAAAACGTCCCTCTGGAAAGCTATCTGTAATCTGTATGGAAATAAATAAAGGATTATTGTACAAAATAGTAAATTTTTATAAGATACATGATTAATATTTCAAAGGTGTAATATATATAAATATATATATATATGTATATATAGATAGATATAGTTGTATATATTAGTAATACATAATTATATAATAAATTTTTAATTATATTAAAATAATTTATTACACAAATATCACATATTATATAAATATATTAAAAAAACACATCCTTTTTGATTATTTTTCCTGAAATAAGGTTGTATACATAGGATACATGTTATATGTTTCATTGCAATATTTTAAAATATTATTTCTTAATCTTACACCATTGATTTTTTATGCAATATAGATATATGTAGCTAATTAGTAGTAAAACGAAAATTTTAAAATTTTGTGTTACTTCAAATTATCTTACAAGTTTCTAATTAAAGGAAGTCAAGTATCGATACATCAATTTTTACTTTATCAATTTCAATTTTTTTCAATCTGTTTTTGATTTTAAATGATATAATACTTAAATTTTATTTTAAAACACATATTATAAATATTAAATATGATTTATTTTACTGCTACTATAATTTTACTTACACATTTGGTCAATTCGACCGATTACATTTATTTTAGAAAAACGTTCTTTCTATTGTACTATAAATAAAGTATAAATTTTTGTCGATATTCGATGTCTTCTTAAGGTGATTGTTAAAGTTTTACTTTTATTATTAGATCGATTAATCAACTAAATAAGAAATAATTTATCAAATTGAAAAAAATTCGATCATTAGACAATGTCATAGATGACAAGAAAAATTATACTTGTCTTTAGTAGTTAAATATTTGAATATTTTATAAGGTTTCTTTAAACGACTTTTAAAGATCCTAATAAAATATTCATTATAAATTTGGCATATAAAGATCTGATAAAAGCAAAATTAATCTGTTTATTTATCAATCAAATTTTTTTTAAAATAAAATTTTCATTATTTAATTAATAAAACGATCCAGAGATAAATATAAAACTTATGTCCCTCCTTAACTTTGTAGAGAAAATATGCTTTCGTTTTTTAAAATAAAAAATATTAATTTATAACATTTGTTTCATTTTTGAAGGAATAACTCTGAAACGAATTATTATGAAATACAAAATCATAAAAAATTACTTTTGAACGTAAACTTTATTGTTATAAAAATTAATCATCAAATTACCAAAATTTTCACTCAAACTTTATATTTGTCATTTGATTAAATGAATTTATTATAAATTTTTTTGAATTGAAAAATAATCCTTAAAAATATTCATAACTATATTAAAAATAATATTAATTAAATATTATTTATTTAAATACGTTTATTTATTGAAAAAAAAAGTTCAATTAGTCTTTAAAATATGATTACGGTAATCTAGTATGTATAATTTAAAAACATAAATATATTATATATTTAACCAAACAGTGATACTTGAATATTAAATACAATATACCTAAATTATTAATATTGCATTTATATTACTTCACATTAATTCATTAATTACTCTAAATATTTAATTTTAGCTCATCAAAGTATCTAAATTAACATTAACATTAAAAAAAAATCGAAAATGCATGTATTCTCTAGAAAGTGAAGGTATGAATTAAAAAAAAGCACAGAAGTCATACTTACTGGATTATTTAATTCTGTCTCAGGTTGTTTGTGGTGCCTCAGTTATCAGAGCTCGGTTGAGGATACTGATAGTTCTGGTAACCGGCAGCAGCGGGAAACGTGGGATTTTGTTGGCCGGGTTGACCTGAACCTTGTGCACCAGGTGTGTAGTAACCACCCGCTGAGGCCGGATTCATACCAGGATAACCGCCGTATGGCTGTGGAAATGCATTGGGTGCAGCTCCGGGGCCTCCGCCGCCACCAGGAGCACCACCTTGACTCGCCATGGTGTTGGGTTGCATTTGCGGCTGTTGCTGTTGCTGCTGAGGCTGAGCCATTTGATTATTTTGAATGCCACTGCTTTGCTGTACCAAACAAATGATAAAATATATAGATTTGTGAATTAAAGTACTGCTAAAAGATTTGAAGTTATTTTAGATTAATTGTTTATATAGCTATTTTTAAACATGCAGGTTATAAATTAGTTATAAATTAATATTATGATTTCTAACTATTTAGATATTTTACAATAAATATTAGCTTTTTCCTGGTTACATTTTAATAAATATTTTCATTAATTAAAAGGTACCAAAGAATTCAAATTATATCAAAGTAAGCTTATGTAAATTAATGTAGTCCTTAGTACAAGTTATTTTTAATAAAGCATTACATTTCATTAATGTCTTTGTAAAATTCACCTTTCTTTCTACAAGGCTATATCGGTTAGCAATATAAATTTTCAAGGAAATAAGTTTAAATTTTCTTATATAACTATTCTTATATAATTTTATTTATATAACTATATAAACATATATTTTTCATTGTGATTTAAAAATTCTATTTTGAATGATATGCTTTAAAACTTACTTTTCCAGTCTTCATTTGTGCTTCAATGGCTTCTGCTTCCTTAATTTTTCCAATACTTCTATAATATTCAGCCCACTGTGCACTATAATCTGCTTGGCCGCCATTTTGTTGAGCAGTTTGTTGCTGCTGCTGTTGAGGCTGTTGCTGTTGTGCTTGCTGAGGTCCAGGTCCAGTAGGAGCAGATGGATTTCCTGGTACTTGTCCACCACCTTAATAATTGTTATTAAAATTTTTTATCGATGACTTAACAGAGTAAAATTTTCACTCGTTTTAACTTATTTTTATATATTTTTATATTAGATTTTCTTTTTAACATTATTCTATAACGTGTTAAAATTACAATATATACTATTTTTAAATGTATTCATTTTTATACGAATAAATATGTACCTGGTTGTTGGTTCATATCTGGCTTTACACCAGTCGCCTGCTGTTGCTGTTGCTGTTGCTGCTGCTGCTGCTTTGTTTGCTGTTCAATCATCTCAGCTTCTCTGTGCATACCCATAGACCTATAATATTCAGCCCATTGTGCACTGTAATCTGGTTGACCAGTTGCTGGATTGATTTGTACAGGTGCTTGACTTGTAGCGTTCGGATCACCTGTAGGTGTTTGACCTGGCCACGCTTGATAACCTGGAGTTGCGTTCCACGATGGGTTGTAACCCATTGTATTTTGACCTCCATACATAGTATTAGTGGAAGTCTGTAATCATAATTTAATTAAAATTGAATTTATATTTTGTATTCTCTTTTTTATTTTCTACTAATTTTATTTATAAAACGCGTTTAAATATTCACTTATTTTCAGCAAAAAATTTTTAATAATTAGTTTTTTAGTCACCGATACAATTTTTAAAAATTATACATAAAAATATTGTATGAATATGTACCATGCCTCCTCCGCCTAATTTTTCACCAAATATTCTTTTTGCATGTTCCACTTGTTCAGGCGTTCCTCTAATTGTAAAGAACTTTTCAGTCTCGGTACCTGGATTTCGCCTATCTAGTTCACAATGGGCACCGGTTTGTTGATTAATCTGTTTAATTGTTTCACCACCTGAGAATGTTTAAAATAAAATTATATCATTTAAGTTAAATGTTAAGTTTTAAAACAAAGTCAATTTATTAAGAAACCATTACCTTTTCCGATGATGATGCCACATTTATTCGATGGTACAGGATAGCTAAATTCTATTTTGTTCCCCATGTCCGTTTGCCTTCTGCTACCATCCCATCCTCCGTATTCGTTAGGTCGGCCAGAGTTGAAACCATTACCACGTGGATTGCCTCGGGCCTTATTCTAAATTATGAAATAATTAAGATAAAATCTAACGAAGAAGTTGCAAAATGCATGACATTATTTTAACACGTTCAGTGCAGCCTATATGTAGGTAAACGATTTAAATCAATTAAAATTTTTACGTGAATTCTAATTCTATAATAAATATCAGATTATGTAAGATTTTCTCAAATAAAAAAAAATAATTTTGCTTCAAACATAGATTTCTTTTTTAAACGTTAAAAAGCATGTATTCTTTTACTTATATGTAATTTAACCTTTTCTATAATATGCATCCAGGTTTTAATTAGACCTATTTTTAATCATTTATTATTACAACGCTTTAAAACAATAATAAACTAGGTTGAATCACCATTAAATGTAAAATTTATTAACGTATTTTTACAAAAATAAATGATAAAATTAAGGAATGATTATTCCATACAAACATAAAAAATATTGCAAAGTTTTGTTTCTTTTTAAATTACATTTTAAAAATTATTCCAAGATCATTCTTAATTATTTTACTTACATATTAATTAATTAGTATTAATGATCAATGTATATATTTTTAAAATTACATTAGCTGAAAAAAAGTAATTAATTATTAGATTTAATTTTTTCATACACACCTAAAAATTTTATAAAAGTAAAAGTTGTATTAAATAATTTAACAAGAATAAACACTTTAATTTTATTTTGTCGATAAAAATAATTAATTTTTAAGATTTTTAGATTTATACATAAAAACAATTAGTGATTAGAATATCATTTACATAAAAAAATATGAATAAAACTTTGTTTTATAATTATAATTTTGCAGTATTAAATAATGTTGGTAAAAAATTAGGTCTACAAAACATAAGATGCAGAATATACAAGGAGGACTTTGAAAAAAAAAAATCACATTATCCGAGATTGATCAAATTTCCCAAACGAATTTGATTAAATAATTTTATTAACTACTGACTATGTTTGAAATACTTTTTTCGTTTAATCAAAGATGGTTCAGAAATAGATTTAATACCATGAATAATTAATTTCTCAAACAACAAATCTTAGACAAAAAGTTTAATTACAACGGATATTAAGCAATAAAAAATAGATCATTTAATTTTTGCTATTTTACAACAAAAAACGATAGTCAGTTTTAAATAACTGAAAATAACTGTAAATTTGTTTAAATAAAGTAAATAATAAAAAAGATTTCTTACAATATTCTGTACAAAAAATGTTTATAAATATAGAAACTTTCTGATCGAAAGATTATTTAAATTATATTCTTCAGATTTTTCATTTTTTATTTCTGTATATATATATATATATATATATATATATATATATATATATACACATATCAGAGGTGCTTCGTTAATTTTTAACGCTTTGTCTTATAATGTAAAATAGAAAATAGTGGTTGAAAAAATTGTTTAAAATAGAAATCACGTAATAGCAATACTAGCAGTACTAGTGACAATAGTAATAGTAACACTGGTAATAGCAGTAATAAAATTAATAACAATATCAATATAACAGTAGTAATAGTTTAGTAATAGTATTAGTAGCAGTAGTAGTAGTAGTAGCAGTAGTGTAGTAATAGTAGTAGCAGTAGTAGTAGTAATAGTAGTAGCAGTAGTAGCAGTAGTAGTAGTAGTAATGGTCGTAACGGTAGTAATTGTAGTAGTAATAGTAGTAGTGGTGGTAGTAATAATGATAGTATAATAGTAGTAGTAGCAGTAGCAGCAGTAGCAACAGCAGCATCAGCAGCAGCAGCAGCAGCAGCAAACGTGTAAATAAATGTATGCAATTTCGACGACGACGATACGAAACGTACCACGACGCTGTCGATCATGTCCTGGATCCTTTGGCGCGCATTCTCGACGCAATCATCCTTACCGTTGATAATACACTTACGATCGCCAGGACCTTCGTCTTTCATCTGTATGAACTGTATCTTAGCTCCTGTTTCCTGCTGTAGCTTTTTTATCATATCGCCGCCTTTGCCGATAACCACGCCGACCGCGGCTTTCGGCACGAATACCTAAGAGTTTGGGTGAGAGTCATCATTGCATGCATGCTGCTTATACGTACATAAGTATACACACGGGAAAAAAGAGAACGCTGTGATTTAAAAAATTTATGCACCGAATAAAATATTTTTTTGCTAAAATAAATTCTCATTTGATACTTTCAAACGTCAATTACATAATATTTTTTTTGTTTTTAACAACTTTGTAAATATTTATTCGTTCAAAATCAACATCGATGTTACCATTATATATTTCTAACGATTGAAATGCATTCAGGTTTAAATAAAATAAAAATTTATTTTTTCATTTATTAATTCTTCCTACAAAATATAATAAATTAGTGCTATATTACAACATTATAAATAAAAAAATATATATGTATATATTAACAAAATAAACATTTTTTTGTTATTCAGAAATATATAAATAACGCGACAGCTATGTAAATTTTTATTTTTATGTATAATTCGAAATAACGTAAAAGTTCATAATAAAAATAAAATAAAACAAAAGTTGAAAATATTCGAACTTATTTAAAAAATACGATACGAGAAAAATTCTTTTATATTATACAAATAATTAAAACTTTCAATAATTATACCACTAACTTAATATAAATTACAGGATATTGCTTGCTAAGTTTTCCTTATATAGGAATAGTTAATTAAAAGATAACATTTGCTATATAAGCACATTTATTACTAGCATGAAATTTTTTTAAGTTCTTATATTAGTCAATTATATTTTCCAGTCGCAAAAGTTCTTAGTTAAAAAGAATTTCAGACAGAAAAGACATTATGAAGCACCTCTGATGATATAACTCATGTAATTAAATAAAACAGTTGTTACTTTTACTAAAAAGGAAAAAAATACACTAATGGTTATTAAATTTGACTTAAGAAATAAAAATTTAACAGACTTAATTATAAAATTACTTATTTTACAAGATAAAAGAAAGAATTAATATGAATTTATCAACTAATCATAAAAACGTTTATAGCTGCAGCAAATATTAAATATTAAAAATTTTCCATGCAATTTTAAAAGTACAAAATGAAATATTTAAATTTTCATTTATTTTAACATTTTTTAGTATTTCAATTTTCTATTTATTTAAAAATTGCATGTACCTTTAATGATAATGAAAAATTTTAATTTCATAATTTATACTATAATAAGATATTATGATTTTTAAAATTGGTAAAATACAAAAAGAACAAATCTTATTAATTAAATTCAATAAATATGTATATGTAATAATTAAAATATAAGATATTTAAATTTTTTACTACTACTTAAATAATTACTCTAATTCGAATATTTTGTGTCAGTAGCGAATCTTGCCGCGCTAAACATGTTAAATAAATTAAGAGTTAGTAATTTATGATCAATATAAATTTTACCTCTACACCATCGGCACTGCCATCTTGATTAAAGCTGTTGTTACCAGAAAAGTTATGTCCAGAGGAATTTCTTGTACCTCTATTGTACATTTGCATTTCCTTCTCAGCTATTAATTCATAAACTAATTGTTTTGCGTGTTCTACTTTTTGCTGATCACCAGTAATTCTAAAATAATAATATATATTAAAGATTATCATAATTTTTAATAAACATGGTAATTTATAATTATGGTTTACATTTATTAATAAATTCATGATGATACAAAGAAATTAAAAAAATATTGATTTTTAGTTTTCTTATCTATATATCTACAATTAAGCAACGGCAACTATTTTTTATTTTAGTATTTATTAGAAACACGTTAATATTATTTCAATTAAATAATTCACATACAAAATTGAAATTAAAAAATTAAAATAATATTAATTAATAATAAAAATAAATATTTTTTGAAAATAAATTGTAAATAATAATATATCTTTCAATTTTAGGTTTAAAATTTTTTCAAAAGTATGTATAAAAATATGATGTGGATTTTTAGAGTCAATCACAAATCAAAATAAAACTATAAAAAAAAATATTAAAATTTATTAGATTAGTTCTAATCTTAATAAATACTTTTAATAATCATGATTTTAATACAATTAAAATGACTATTATATGTTTGTACATTTATATAATTAAAATATAATTAATATAACATAAGCCTTTTTGGTAATTAAATGTATTTCAATATTATAAAAATTATATTTTATATATATGAATATTAAATCATATAACACATATTTTGTATAGATATAGATCTATTCCTTTTTTTTAGATAAAATTATCAGTGTAAAAATACTCTTTGATTTTACATAATCAATTCTATTATACACGAAAAATTCTAATTTATCTAAACAATATAATATTTTATAACCACTTAGTTTTCTTGCTTTTATATTGCATGCTGATACATTATACATTTGTTGTTATATTCTTTTAATTTTATTATTTCATAGTTTTAAGGCTATAAAGTTAAAATTACCTTAAAGGTTTTTCTTGTTCTTGAGCTGGACCTTCCTGTATAACAACCATTTTGGCTCCAGACTTTTCCTGAAGCTGTTTTATTGTTTCACCTCCTTTTCCAATGATTAGACCAACTTTAGGTCCAGGTATCATGATTTCTACAAAACCTGGATGTCCAGACATCATTGTTTGAGGAGTAGAGGAACTTGGACCTGGATAAGGTGGATTGGCACCTGGTATTTGATCTTCCCCAGGTTTGTTTCTCTGATTGACAATAGACAAGACAAGTTCCTTGGCTCGACTGAAACAAACCAGCAAAGTCACTATTATGCAAATTTCAAAAAATTATTTTTATCACGTTATTTATCCTAATATAATCTTATTACAAGACGTATAAATTAAATTGAATCAAAACACATAAATACATAACTACAAGTATTCTTTTTATCTTTTTTTTCATGGAGTGCAATAACGAACAATTGGTAGATTAAGTTTATACTCATATTCAATCATAATAACAGTTCTAAAAAATTATTTATTTCCCTATATAAAAATAACGATCATCATCGGTGTTACGATGAGCTGTTCCAAACAGATAAAAACATAGCGATTATCTTCCAGTAGCGAAAAATACGTCCCCATGCATTTTTCTATTTATTACTTTCTTCATCCAACTTTCTCACTCATATCCTCCCACTTCCCTCTCCAAACCCTAGTGAAAGTAAAAAGCTATTAGTAAATTCGAAAATCTTCAAATCAAAATTTCAAATAGATTCAGATGAGAATATCAGAGGCCATCTGTACTCACATTCAGGGCCAACAATTTTTATTAGAAATATAAAATTTTAATTTTATTGATAAAATATGATATATGCTAAATTGACATTGTTTACGCTACAAATAAATTGTATATAAGAAGATAAATATATTTGTAAATTATTTACATATTCATCGATTTTTATAATAAAATCATATTAGTCATTTAACAACTATATTAACTATTTAAAATATTTTAGTTCTAAATATTTATTTGAAAATATAATTTATTATGTTAAGATTCAAATTAAAATAAATATTTGACACAGAAATCATCTTAAAATAGTTAATATAATTTTTAGCCTTATATATGTAAAATATAATTTATATATATTTACAATACGTAAAGTTTTGGCATTATATTCTCTAAGTTATGATTCATATTATAGTTAAACGAAATATTAATAGTCCTACAAAAACTGAAAATATCTAAGAAGTAGAAGTAAAATATTGAGAGCGGTAGTAAAGATAGTACTGTAATTGCTGGGTGAATAATAGAATAAGCCTACTGAAGCAAAACAAACTTTATTGAGCTCATCAGCCCAACTTCGAAAGATCCTAATAACCGATGGTCAATGTATTTGTTAAAAATTCGTGTTGTTGCATTTCATGCCTTGAAGTAAAGAAAACAATCTCTATTTACATATTATCGAAAATTTGTATACATTGCTGAATTTTAAATTTTCTGGATGTCAAGTTTTTAAATATACGAACGAAAATGTAAATATGATGTGTTGAACTCTTTTTTCCTAAATGAACATAATAGTACGACATCGCACATATGACAAAGTTATGATTATGAACAATAGTAAAACATAAAAGTAAGTTACTTGACAGCTTCTCGGGAGCCGGTTAGCGTGCAAGTACGCTCAGGCAGACCCCCACTTTCTGCAGCCATTTGTATTTTACATCCTGTTTCACTTTGCAATCTGGTTATTTGTTCGCCTCCTCTGCCGATTACTGTAAAAAATATTGTGATAGAAATTAATATTTATAATTTAGGATTTTTAAGGAGTCACACCATCTTTAGGCTTATATTGAGCTTATACAATTAGTTTTCATTGATGAATTGTCAGTTACATATAATGCTTATACCTCAGGGGTGGTGTAACCCCTTAAGGTAAGCTACTACTAAATTAAAATTATTTGTTTAATAAATTTATAATTCAGCTTAGGATATAACTTTAATTTTAATATTATACAAACTTGAAAATTCTCTTTTTATATATTTATATATCTTATATATAAAGGGAAAAATATATCATTGCCTTTTATAAATTTTTTTTTAATTTTTTTAAAAAAACGTATTTATAATTTTGAAAAAATTCTTCAAAATTTTCAAATCTTTAAAACAATGTTAATAAAAAGTTGTTATGAAACTAGTTTATATATTTTTTTCTTATTTACTTAACAAACTGTAAAACACAATTAAATATAATTATTTAAGATTTAATATATTTTACTTTATACAAAGAATATTTACAGAAATAAAATATTAATAAAAACAGAGATTTCCCTAAAATTAATGAATAATTGGTATTTGACCATATATTTCTAATTATATTACAAAATTTTTATTTTTTAATTTATTAAACAAATTTTTTTATTTTAGTAGTTACTAACCTTAAATATTATAAGTACATATCGTATCTCATATAACATTTTAGAAATTTTTGATAAATACAAACTATATATTTTATATATTTTTAAATTAATTTTGCATTTGATATGTATTTCATAAATAAATGCATACATTAATAGTAATCTGGACTTACTCAATCCAACCATTTTGTCAGGAACTCTGATATCTTCATTGCAAATACCTCCCAAAGCAACTGGATTAGGAGTTGTAGGTCCAGAAGGCCTTGAAATAGGGCTATCGCCAATGTTTGTTGGAATACCAGGAGTTGTATTCCCACGTAGATTGATCAATGGATCAGGTATTATAGGCGCAAGCTTCTTTGGTTCAGGTTCTAGAATTCAATAGAATAGGGGCATGCCAAACATTGGGCGAATTTTTAAACTACTGCATTGTTTTTAAAGAAATAGAAAAATTATGCATGAAACACATAAATTTTATAGTAAACGCAAATTGCGTCATCAATAACATATCATAGGTAATTTTTTGGCAACATAAATAGTTTAACAAATAATCATTTTATATGTATATTAATTAATAACAAATAAAAAATATATAGTATATATTTATTAACTATCCTAGAAAATGAAATATATTGTGATAGATATATAACAATTAGATAATATAAATTTTATTTATTTGCATAAAATTTTAGGGTATAAGCTTAAACGATAGATAACCAAATCTTTCTTATAGTATAATCAGTTTTTACCTGGGCAATCTTCCAGTGGACGTTTCTTTTGTGGATCTTGATTATTTGTCACACCTTGAGGATTTATCTTTGCTGCAATCTGGAAATAAGAGTTAAAAGTGGCATAATGTTTTAACGAGAGCATTCTCGTTTTTTCTTGGGATACCTATCGCTATAGATTTGTCTTCCATACTTTTATAACTTATAAAAACAATACTTTACTTATTTATTAATAACAAATTTATATGAGCATAAATGTAAACATATACATACATAAACATAAATATATATATATATATATATATTAAAATATATTATATTTAAATTATTATTAACAAAATTAATTATCTTACGAGTAAATACCAATCATAATTTTTATTACAATAAATTTTTCATATGAAGGGATAACTAATTATTATATAATAATATAGGAAATAACAAGTTTTATTTATACAATATTAAAATTTAAAAATAAATGGTATCAAATTATAGTTGTAAACTTATGGATAAAATATTATTATCTGATATTATTTGATATTATATGCATACATACATATATACATACATAAATACATACATACATAAGTACATACATACATACATACATATTTATTATATTTTTATTAAATTATTATTACAAAACAGAACTCACTTTAAAATAATAAATATTTCATATTTTACAAAAATAAAGTATGTACTATTAGTTTAGTAACTTTAGTTTTAAGAATTATAACTTTATTTAGTTTTAAGAATTATAACCAAGTAATAATTTCTTTCTTAATAGTTTATATATTTATTGTATTATCAATACTAATTTATCGTATACTGTATTAAATAATGTACTTTTTATATTACTGATTTATTTTTAAAAAGGTATGAAATTATTATTTTAATTTAAAAATAAGCTAACACTATTAGTTATAAAATACAGGTAAAATTAAATATATTTTACTTTGATTTTAATACTATGTATAGAATCTTTTTAAGAGTTGAAATTATGTTTATATATAGATCTTTGTGTTTCAAATAATGCTTTTGAATTCAAACAAAAAGAAAAAATGATCTTTACATCTATTCAAACTGTAAGATTTTATTAGAATTATACTATTTATATTTATATGTAAATTAATTATATTTATATTTTTTTATTTTTCAAAAAGTAAATTTATATCATAAATAATATTTAACTTTAAAAAATTTATTTAATAATTTATTGGAGACATAAGATTTTTGTAGTCAATTAATTACCGATCTTCTATAGATTGATATTTGTAAATTATAGATGTTAATAGAAATTAAATAATTTGAATATTAGAAAAACATTATTATTTATAAATAATCTATTACTATATTTTTAATTAGTTACATATAGATTACAGAATATTATTCAACGTGACTGATTTATATGACTGAATTCATTAATTTTTTAAGAGAATCAAAGGTTGTATTTTCTTTATATTCTTATTTTACTTAATATAATTGTAATATAATAAACTTTAAAAAAGTACTTAAACTTTTTTAAAGTAATAAAGTAGCAATTGTTAAATAACTATAAAGAAATCAACAAACATATTGTTAAGTATATTATTTGAATATAAAAATATATTTGTAATTTTGTTATAATTTTTACAATATTTCAATGTTAAATTTTATAAATATAAAATTATTAAAATATGTTCATGGTTATAGTTAGTAGACAAGATAACAAAAAATCAAATTATGTACATAATAGATGACTATTAGTACTCGATTAAAAAAAAAATTTGCATTTTAAATGCAAAAATTTTAGAATAAAAGATTTTTAAATTTGTTAGTCAAGCACTAAAAATCCTGCTCCATATATAAAAAGTCACATCGATAGTATTTCTAATGATAAATATACATATAAAATGCAATATTTTTGAAGTTTCTCAAATTAAGATTTGATTATAATAATAAAATATAAGATAATTTTAATGAAAAACTTTTCTTTATTTACATATTTGCTTATGCTCAAAGAAATTTTATTTTAAATTCAATTTAAAATATTGCATAAAAATTGAGTTTTTAAATTAAATGTTTAATTAAAAGGAAAAAATACATAAAGTGATAAAAATTATTTTTCGATACTTACAAATAGCCTCTCACTGGATTCAGGCTAGAATTGAAATATGTATGCTCGATAAACAAAAAATTAAATGCTGAATCATGTTAAGCTTAATACTCATATTTATATATTTATAAATAAATTTCAGAATTGTTTGTTTAAAAAAATATAATAAAAAATTCAAATATTATAAAATAAAATAACGAGATATAATAAAAAAAAACATATCACTCGAAGAAGCTTAAAGTATTAACAATATAGGAAGATAGTAAGTAATGACATGGTACGTTAACAGAGATATTTTTTATTTGGAAAGAAAGTCGCATAGTTATTGGAACGTTAAAAGTACTTTATTATAAATTTAAATGTTTCTGAATTTAGAACAATTATCGGCGTACAAACTGTAAGATGCGTAGAGTATTAACCACGCAGACAGTAATATAACTATTATATTAAATTTGTTCAAAAAATAGATTTTACAGAGCGTAAGATTTCTCAATACATTTGGAATATTGAGATAATTATTTTTTTATTCAAATCTAACTACTCGTTATATAAAACATATAAAAACAGACAGTAAAAGTATTTCTTTTACTATAGTTACAACTAATTCAAGCAACTCAACTTTCACTGAAAATATATACACTTTTTCAACACGTTTGTTCCAATACGATGGAATAAAAGGAGATCTCAAACATATTTGAACAAATAGGAAGGAAAAGTGAAATTAGATGTAGAAAACTAGAGAAATATTGACGACTGTAAAAACCTTCATTTGGAGATCCGGTATGGAGTCAGTGCCCACGGAAGAAAAAGATAGAAAGACACTCACAAAAATTGAGGCGTCTCGGTACAAACGAGCGAGGGGAAGAGTAAAAGAGAGGTAAGAAGGGAGGGAGTTAGAGCGAGCGAGGGAGAGAGAGAGAGAGAGAGAGAGAGCGCGCGCGAAGGAGCGAGCGAGAGAGAGTGATTAACGAGTCGGCCATTCTATTTCTTCTCTTCCCGGCATCGCGTCGCGTCGGTGTCGTTCGTACGATACTTTTCTCTCTGTCTCACTCTTTCTCTCTCGGTCCCACGCTCTCTCTTCCCTATAGGGTGGACATTTTGATTCGGAAATTATGAGCCGCAGCCCCGCGAATGAAATACCTGCTTGGCTCGCTGAAGCGCGGCCGCGAATGCCGAACTCTGGGAAAAGTCTTGCGGCGGTGCCACGGCCGAATAGTCGCTCATCATGCTCGCGTGGTCCTCGTCTATTTGCTGTTGCTGCTGTTGCTGCTGCTGCTGTTGCTGCTGCTGCTGCTGCTGCTGCTGCTGCTGAGGTTGTTGGGAGGTCGAGGACGGTTTGCCGCTGGTGCCGCTGCTCTGACTTCTACCGTCGCGATCGCGGCCCGACGACGACGACGACGATTTAGAGGAACGCCGATAATCCCGTTCGCTGCGGTACTCGTCGTCTTCGCGCTCACGATCTCGCGGAGAGCCGCGTCTCTTTTTCTTCCCCGCCGTGGTTAGGTCGTTGGATCGACGGGTCGTTCACAAAAGCTGTACGCGCACACCACCGTTAGTGGGCTGCACGTAGTGTAATAGCGGGAAGGAAACGACAGAAGAGAGACGTGCGAGAAGAAATAAGGCAAAGCGGCGCACTACGTAGTCACGGACATGCGCTGACGCGAAATACGAATACGCGAGATGACGCGTGCATGGATAGAGTCATGAACTAGTGTTACGAGTGAGCCCTGCGACCTGCGTGCGTCTGCACGTTGGACGTAGGCGCGCACACGCGAAGAAGGGGCAACCCGTGCTTGGAAGAATGGAAGCCCGATGGCGTCCCTCGCGCTCTATCGCCTATTTCCCTCATCACCACGCTCCTCCTTCTATCGCTCTCTCGCTCTCTCGCTACTCCACTACCATTTTTTTTCCCTCTTTTCCCTCTTTTCCCTCTTTCCGACCTTCTTTTTCAATTGGATTCAAGTGTTTTACACTTTTCTTCCTTCCATTCTTCCTTACCTCCTCTCATCCCTCCATTCTACCATCCTTCCTTTTTTTCCTTCTTTCCCTCTTTCCCTCCTTCGTTCCTTTCCTCCTTTCTTCATTCCTTCCTTCATTCCTTCCTTCATTCCTTCCTTCGTTCCTTCCTTCATTCCTTCCCTCCTTTCCTCCTTCCCTCCTTCCCTCTCACCTTACACAGCTCACCTTTTATTTTTTTTTTTCCTAGATTTGCAAGCGTGACGCGGGAATATTACAAATCTGAGACCAAATCTCCGATCCTACCTACTATCCTCTCACAATTTTACCTACAATCTACCTTTCGCCTACCTTTCGCCTACCTTTCGCCTAACTTTCGGCTACCTTTTTTGCTTTTTACAGTTTTCGATCGACGAAAGCTTTTTAATTGCTTAATTATCTAACTGTCTATTTACCCTTATTTCCTCGTTATGTACAAACAATACCCATTCGCTTCTTATTATTTCAATAGATTATTCCAAGTAACTATGCTTCTTTATATATGACTATATAAATTAGTCATTTATTGTTTTTCTTTCTGAAAACATTTCAGAAATTTTATATCAATTTTTTAAATTTAATTCAATATTATGTACTTTAATGTGTACTAATAAATTAAAGTGTACTTACATAAAATATCAAATATTATAATAATAACGATCGTATTAAAAAATTGCCTCGTCTCTGTAAATAATGATATTTTAAACATATGAAAAACGTAAATAAATTTATGGATGAAAAAAAATATAATCACCAAAATTTGAGGTGATATAATTCTTTTGTAAACAACAACCAGATGTATTTTTTTAAATAGGCCATAAGTCATATCGTTTTTAAAAAATAAGTACATAAGGAATATTCTTTTTTCTTCATAGTTTTAAAAATTAAATAATTTTAATTATTGAACATGCTTTTTGCAAATTCAATTTTTTGTAACATTTAAATTGAATATCGTATTGTAATAACTTTATTTAAACAAACGTTCTTTTCTTTCTATAAATATAATTTTTATTTATTTACGAATAAAAGACATTTATTTTAAATAAATTTATATTTATTCTTTGTAATTTAATAGTTTTAAATATAAGTTTATGTATTAAAAAGTATATTTTGTTGATTAGTTTAAATGTGAGCGCCAAAGTATATACCAATGAGCGTTACAGTTTCAGAATATGAGTATGAAAAATTCCGGCAATATGTTTTTCCGATAGGACTCTTGCTGTGACCTTATAAAATGCATTGAAATATTAAAACTTTGTGTCAATAATAATTCTTATCTTTTCTACATTCTTATTATTATATCACGCGTATTATTTATAAGGAAAATTCTTTAACTACGTATTCTACGATTTATCCTATAACTTTCATTCGTGAGTCATAAGTTATAAACATATTTTACAACTTTTTATAAATTAATAATAATAAAAACGAAATAATTTTGTACATTGATATTTTACGTTTAATAATTAAAACTTGAAACCTATTGATTTTATTGTATAAATAAATATATATACATATTTAATGTTTTATTTACTATTTTTATTGTTATAAATAATTGATATAAATTTATTTGCGATGCAAACATGTGTCAATATCAATTTGTCCGATTCAAAATTAAATATTTTATCACAGAAAGCAAAAGACTGGATTATTATGCATGGTAACTATTGACATTATTATGATCTATTATATCATATATATGTACATATATATGCGTATATGTATTTTTCATATATTATTTATAAAAAGTATATTAATTTATGTTTGTGTTCTTAGGAGCAAGCATGAGATCCAAAGAAAATTTTAACGAAGATGTAGTACAAATTGCTCCATTCTTATTATTACCTTCGTGTTATCCCAAAAGAGAATTTGAATTAGCTAAAGAAGTTCAAACAGTATTAAATGAACTTATGCACAATGTTGCACATGATTATGAATTTTTAAGTAATACTTTAAAAAAGTAACTATTTTTATTTCAATAATCTTATATTAAATTACAAAAAATTGTTATGTAACTTTAATTAAATTTTATATTAATACTTTAGTACAATTGAAGTCGACAGTTTCACCTTGAAACTTTTTAATATTTATCGTATGGTATATTCAGAAGGTTTTACTCAAGTAATTTATTATTACAAAGAAAATTAATTTTTATCCATTGGTATTTAATATATTAGAAACTTGTATTACAGAATATTAGCCTTGGCCTGATAAGATCAGATTATTTGTTACATAAAAATGTTGGAAATAAAATTAAACAAGTAGAAATAAATATGATTGCATCTAGTTTTGGAGGCTTAGCACCGATTATTTCAGAATATCATAAGTAAGATTTAAAATTATTAAATTAAATATTCAAATATTTAATTTTTTTTAATTATAAAAATTATTAATATAATCTATTATTTATTAATTTTATTTATTAATATTTATTTATTTATACTCAATAAATATTAATATAATCTATAATTTATTATAGTGATCCATGTACTTTTAATTTATATATTACAGATTTATTTTAACTCAATTAGGATTTAGAGATAAAATATCAAATGTGAGTTTTTAAAAAATTTTTTTTTATATAAAATCTGTAATATTCTAATAAAACTGAAATCACTAGATTCCAGAAAATAATGCAATTTTTGGATTATCAAATGGATTAATTGAAGCATGGAAGGTGTATAATAATAAAATGTGATTATCTTTTTGATTCATTAAAAAATAAACATACGATAACAGTTACATATTTATATATTATTCATATTACTTTCAGAGCTGTAATACTATTTGTTGTTGAAGATATTACATACAATATTTTAGATCAAAGAGCAATAGAATTTAAAATAAATGAATTAAATCCTGAAATTAAAATTATCCGAAAAAGTTTAACAGATTTAATTATTCAAGCTGAATTAGGACCGAATAAAGAATTATTTGTGTACAGAAATACATTTTTTAAATATATCTTATTTATTATAAAAATTAAATTTTTTAATAGTTCTATTTTGATATTTTACAATTTCAGCAATAAACTTGAAGTTGCAGTAATTTATTATCGTTCTGGATATCAATTAGAAGCATACCCTTCAGAGAAAGAATGGGATGTACGATTACTTTTGGAACGTTCTCTTGCAATTAAATGCCCCTCAATACAGTATCATTTAGCTGGAACTAAAAAGGTTTGAAAAAAAAACAATCATTATATTATCTTTATTGTAATATTTTCAAAGATAAGGAAATTCTTATATTTATAAAAATCATATAACAGTAAATGTATGCAAATTAATAATACATAAAAATAGATTATTTTTATAAATTAATACAGTGTTATCAATATTAGAATAATTTAAGTTACCCGTGTTTTATTTTTTATGAGATGTAATGAATGAAATATATTATAAAATGGTTATTAAAAACTATTATAATTACAATTATACCACTTTTAAAATTTCAATATTTATTTAAGAAGAATTTTATGATCAGTTTTTTAAATACATATTTATTACTTAAGTAAATAAATACATATTATAAGTAAATATGTTACTAGATACAACAAGAATTATCAATTCCTGGAGTTTTAGAAAAGTTTATTACAGATCACAATAAAATAACCAAAATTAAGGATATATTTATGGGTATTTATGCTTTGGATTTTGTAAGTTATGTTCCTTTAAATTTAAAGCATTCTTTATAGTTCTTTTTTAAAAGAATATAATAAACTGTAGAATGAAGATGGCGAAAAAGTTGTTGCAATGGCATGTAAAGAATCTTATAAATATGTTTTAAAACCTCAACGAGAGGGTGGTGGTAATAATATTTATAATGATAAAATAAAAGATCAATTAGAAGCTATGAAGCATTCAAAAGAACGAACTGCGTGGATACTTATGGAACGAATTTATCCTCCAATAATAAAGAATTACTTAATTCGAGCTAGTATAAAAGAATTAAAAATGCAAGAATTTAATTCTGAACTTGGAATTTATGGTGTTATCTTAGGGTTGGTAAATAAATTATTTAAATTAAAAATAACTCAAGAATTATTACAGTATGAAAAACAAATGTATTTTTTTAATATTCTAAAAATAATATAAAATGAGTAAAATATTTATTTAAAAAAAAAATATAAAAATTTTATATATATAGAGTTTTTACCTAATGTACATTCTTTTCATAAATTAATTTTATACATTTTTATATATTTATATTTTTAAAATTCTTTTAGTTATTTTTAATAAATAAATTTTGTAAAGATTAGAAATGATATATTAATACTAAATATTTATCAGAAAATTTCTTAAATATGTATGTTTAATATGGAAATGTTAAGAACTATAGTTATTAAAAAATATAATTTTATTTTTATGATTCCAAAAAAAATTTATAGAAAAAATTTTTCATTAAAGTAAAAGAATCTTTATACTTAATGTATTACATGTAAGATTATTAGATAACTATTTTATACTGGACTAAATTTATTATATATATATAGTGAAAATTAACTTTTATAAAAATATGATTTACTTTATAATAAAATGAGTCTTATTAAGTTGTAAAAATGTATAGTTGTTTTATAAAATATCGAATATTCTTTTATTTTTTCTTAAGATAATTTTATTTATTATGTAAGATGGCTTCTTTTAATATTTACAATAAAAAATTAACGACTTTAATAAGATTTTAATGTGCCTATTATCACATAAAAATGATTATGTTGAATTGTTTTTGTAATATTTACCTTTAAACAAAAAAATATTTATATTTCAGTGGCAAGAATAAAATTTTACATAATACTCAAGTTGGGCACGTTTTACGTACAAAACTATCATCTGCCAATGAAGGTGGTATTATATTTGGTTCTGGTGCACTTGATGGTCCATACCTTATTGATTAAATTATAAATGGTAAAATTTATATTTCACAAATTTTTTCTTTGATTATTGAGATAATTCTTAATAAATATTTATATAAAAATGTAATAATTGATATCGAAATTTTATTTCTTTCTTTCATATATTTACTATGAAGTTAGATGGATAATGATTTCATAATGTAAACTTTTATAAAAGGTAGACTTACGATAAAAATAAATTATCAAAGAATATTTTTTACAATATATGCTGGGTAATAGAAACGATCAATTTATTTCTTTTTTACAAAAATTTTTTAATTTTATAAAACTTGTTTTCAGTAACATAATTTTTATTACGTATAAGGAGGTAAATATAGAAATATTCAGGTATTGATTTTCATTATAAAGATATTTCTAATTCAAGGATAAGAATCTACAAATAAATTACTATATTTTATATTAATCCAGATATTTATTTTTATTTTGCTTCGGACTAAATTGTGGTATAACGTTAACAACTATATTATTACCTAATAAATTAACATCAACATTTCACTTTCTATTATTTACATAATTTAACAACTAGATAAAAGAATAACAGTAATTGAATAACCTAATTCAAAGTAAATATGAATTAACAGGAGGAGTAACATACTTTTGATGTACTTGCCATATGAAATCTAAAAGAATATAGATAAATATCTCAAATAATAATAAATATTATTTTTTTGTATTTATAAAATACTATTTAAAATATCGAAAAAATATTTTATTATTTCATATATTTCAAATATTTTTTTAATTACAGCTTTATATAAGTATTTATATGTGTTATGGTTACTTTATTTATCATAAGTAAAGTAATAGATAATAAACAATATCTTTATAAAAAAATATACTATTGTACTATAAAAATTTTTTTATGAATAATAAAGAAAAATTTATTAATTACAACAATAAAGAAATATTTTGAAAGAGATTTTGATGGAAATTGTGTAAAGAAATTATTATTGAAAATTATAAATATTTATGTGAAAAATCTAATATCCTGAATTTTTTAAAGGTAAAAGAAATGATCAAGGTATATGGGAAGTCTCGTAATCTGATACAGAGATTATTCTATGTAAATAGATAAAGAGAATAAAATTTAGAATCACTGCTTCAAAATATAGTGAAAGGGATAACGTGAAAAAAGTTATAAACGAATATAGTGATAATCATTAATTAAGAAGTGGTAATGTAATTTTTTTATAATCTATACTTAGTTTATGAATACTATTAATAGATATGTATTTACATATAATAATATATTTTGTATATGTTATATGTATATAAATAAAAGAATTTTAAAAATAAAAAGTTTTATTATTTTAGTTTTGTAAAAAATGATGTAGAAATATGTATCTATAAATTAATCCAAACATTAGTAAAAGATTTATCGATTTAGTATTTACATATTAATATATAATATATATAGTATTAAAAAATTTTTTAATGTATTTCAATTTAATTATTTTACTAATTCTATTAAAAAATTACTTGGTAATAAAAATTACATTGCTTTAAAATAAAACATTTTGTAATATTAATCAATTGAATTGTTTTTGGATTTTCCATATATTTATAAATATAAAAATACATTTTTTTGTTAATTAATTGAAAATATTATTTGTTTAGTAAAAATCTGATTTTATATTTTTTAAACTTATTTTTCGAATATAAAATTGTTGAAATTTATAAGAATAAATCATTAAAATTTATGAAATTTACGATATGATATTAAATTTAGTTATATTTCAAGAATTAAAAGACAATTATGTAAAATTATTAAATTTATATGATTATCATTTCATAGACTATAATAGAAATTTAAATGAATAATGTATCTTGCAGATAAAATTAATGTTTATGCTTTTTTTGTAATAATAGAGAGCAGTTTATAAACTAATTAAATGCATCGAATTGTGTGCAAATCATATCTGATACATTATATTAAGAATCTGTAATAATAATATGAATACTAATTTTGAATAAAGAGTGATTCAGAAAATAAATGGTAAAATAAAGAAAAATGTGATTATAAGAAATCATTATTTTTATTACATATTTATATGAATTGAAACTAGATAGCCTGTATTTGAATTATTTTTCATGTATATCAATAGGGATCATTATTTTGTGCTGATTTTAGAAAGTAATATGCAATACTTTTATACTATTCACCTTTCGCCGAAAGAAGTCTGTTACCAAGTAAAGGGCTCATCATATTTAATAAATCTGCTTTATTAATTTTTTTTCGACTGTTTAAGATTATCTATAAAACAGAGATAAAATTATTTAAAGTAGATAATATATTTAAAACTTTGTTCTTAAAATTTAATATTTTTGTTATAAATATATTAGATGTGTTCCATAAATATTACTAATTTTATAGACCTTGACTATAAATAAAATGTCTTAATACTATGATAATAATTTTGTTTCAATTATTAAATACATATTATAAATTACTGTGAAATATTATTAAATACTATAGATGAAGTTAAAAAATTATTTTTAAAATAATTAAAATTTTCTATAAATATTTCTATAAATTATTTAATTTTATTTTATAATATTTTTATTCATTTCATAATATATGATTTATTTAAATAATGCAATTATAATAAAAAGTCAATTTACAGTTATATTATTAAAATAAAAATAAAACTTAATATTTCAAATTTTTAAAAATATTTACTTGATACATATTTACAATATCTTGTTTTCTATTAATTTTTACAATTTATTATGATTGAATACTTTTAAATAATTATAAAATAAAATTATAATTGTAAAATATGTGTATAATTGGAAAAATTTATTTTTATAATAACTAATCACTATTTATATATACCTGTATTTGGTCAGCATTTTTTGTAATGTAAAAGAATTAGTCTCCTATTCAGAAACGAAACAACAATCGATAAGTATTTAGCAATTCTTCACATTTTTTATATACATCAATATAAATCACAATATTTTATTTATTATTTAGTAAAATCTAAAATTAGTATATTTATATTTAGTTAATTAAATTGAATAATATGAACGATGAAATTACGAATATACAATTTATAAATTTTGTAACATTTGCAATGCTTTTGTTACAATGATTGCTTGTTATATAAGAAATGTTATAATAAGAAATAAAAATGTTAAAAATCTTCAATCATTTTCATAAGAAAAACATAATATTATATATATATATACTTCGGAAAAAAATTTATATTTTTAAATTTGTTAAAATGATGTATAATTAAATTATTCATAAAAGGTTTACATTAAGTGTCTTGCTGATAGTCGATGACAATAAAAAAAATCTTGCATAACAAAAATGTAAAGTGAATTGAAAATATTTGAAATATAAAATATTTACCTTGAATTTATATATTTATACAATGTAATTTTTTTATATTGTAGAATATTAGTTATAATGAAATAATTTTTTAATATATCCAATTAATATTGTCAAAATGTTTAATAAGGAATTAGTTTTTGAATTTCCTATACAATGGTAAGCATTTCCTATGATAGATAATGCTTTTGGTCCAGGATATCGTTTTCGTAAGTTCTTAATTTTTAACAACCTTCATTATGTGTATTGTCTTTTTTTATTTGACAAGAGATTAAAAATTAGCGTAAAATTTATATATTGAAAGGTATGCATATACGCATTACATATAAATTTAGTAAATCGCTTTTTTTTCGAATATTTTTTTAGCGAATTAGAGATGATAACTTTTCCTTTTTTATTATTGGTTATGTCTTTTGGTACGTTAGTTCATGTTTTGGATTAGTTATTATATTTCAAATTTTTAATATTTTAATTTTTTCTTCATCATTTGTACCTTATATAAGTAATACTTATTGAAGTAATAATATAATATACACAATATATTAATTTAAACAGATATTACTATTTCTTTATTAAAAAATTTTAACTGTAAATTAACATAAAATATACGAATTGTAAAACTTATAAATTTTGCCATTAATAACTATTTTTTTAACGAATTAAAGCTGAATAATAAGTCATATTCTTATCATCCAATGTTTCTTTCACTAATTCCAATTGTTTTTTAAAATAATTATGAGATTTGGTTATATATATAATTAACAATCAATATAATGTTTTACGTTTATAAAAATGTTTTATAATTAAATTAGGTAGAATCAGATAAAAAATTAAAAAAACTATTGAAAAAAATGAATAATAATCTAATATGATGTTTTTATCAATTTTTAATTTGTGTTTATATTGTAACTTTTGCTTGGGTTAAACAAAAATAAAAAAGCTAAATGTTATTACGTTATAAATATAATAAAATAAATTACAACGCTAAGATGTTGCTTCAAACGTAAAATTACTTTATAAATAAATTAAAAACACGTTTTTGTATAATGTGTTATAATAAAAATATAACCTTATATAGTATAACAAATAATTGTAATATATATATATATATATATATATATATGCTAAAGTTGAAAACGCCCCCATGGCCGAGATACAAAAACTCAAACTTGCGTTGCTAAAGTTAGTTTAAAAGTACTCTTGGCAAGCATTTTTATTATTTGTAAATAAAAAAATAAAGTAATCTTGAAATTTTATGGATGATGTTATTATTCTCTTGACCTCCCGAACTTTAAGCACGTAAGTCTGAAATTTCGTACAGCTGTTATTAGGACACTATTACGGGTACAAGAGAGAATTATCGAAGAAGCAAAATTGGTAAGTAAACTCACCAAAGTATGATAACATTATCGGGGAGTACATTTGAATATGACCACGTCAAAGCGCGATGAATCGCCATGAATTGTGAACGGTATTTGCTAGTAATGCAAGTAGATACTAGTAATATAACCCATTACTACATTGTCATCTATTTTATTGCTATTGTTATTTATATATATAATAATGATATAGAAGATGTATATATATAAAATAAATTTCATTCTAATACCAAAATTATGATCGTGCACGAGTACATTATGATTCATATAAATTTTGTATATATTTGAAGCAGTAAAGTATACATGAGTTTCGAAAAATTAGCTATAAGCATTAAATTTAATCCTCGGAAAAGAAAAAGCAACGATTTCGAACAGATGCAATATACTTTGAAGGTACGTATATATGAAACGACCATTTTTCTTCGCCTTCGATCACCTGAAAGAGGATTCGACAATATTTTTTAAAATAAGTTGTAAAAAATTTTTCTGAGCGGATGCTTTAATAAAATCAACGCTGAGGCTAAAATCATCAAACGCCATCGAATAAAGATTTTTATATAAGTAAGAAATTTAACATAATGTAATTCTAAACATTTATATTTTAAATAGAAGAGAAAAAACTTTAATTGTTTTATTTAGTTTTTTATTATTTTTAAACAAAATTGAATAATACCTATTGGGTTCTTGAAAACACGAACTCATTGATATCTTTACAAATCGTAACGTCGATATTTTTAATTCATTATGCTTTTTCTAGACCATCATCGTCGAAGTAGAAAATTAAGTAGATTTAAAATTTTATTAATTTTTTAATAATAAAACACGTGTATTTTAAGATGAATTACATTCATAAAGTTTCTATATCTTTACGTACAAATCGTAATGATATTTTTAATTGTCATTTAGGAGAAAGTAAGTAATAAAAAAGAAAATTGATTTATTATTACTTTTTTCTTTAAGTATAAATATGAATTTTAAGTTTTATATATTATTAATTAAAAGAATTAATTTACGAAAAAAAAATTGATTTTCTTTCTAAAAAAGAGATCTAAATGGTATTGAAATTATTTTAATTATGTGTTTATCGACATTACATGCATTATAAAATATTCATTTGGATTATTTTAAAAATATACATACAAAGATATATTATTCCATATAGTATTTTACTCCTCTCATTACTTTCAATAATTTAAAATTTAATATATAAATGTATTTTTATGAAATTATAATTTATATATCAATATTTATACATTGAATCTTCTTAATAATAATCATATACTACGGCGGGTAATTTTTTTCGGAGAAAAATTAATTTTGGTACTAAATTTCAATCACTTTATCTTTTTTATATCATTATGCCACGCAATGTATTTTTTGCATTGTTGTATTATATTTTTACGATATTATTTATTTTTTATTCTTATAGAGCCAGGCGTACAAACGAATACATATTATTGTGTTGACTGCTCAGGACACATTGTTAAAACTAGTAAGTCTGCTTTTATGTGTTAAATAAATATAAATACTCGGAGAATAACGGACAGTTACAAAATAACTATAATTTTATATTTAAACAATACTTACGACAACGTTGCGTTTTAAATCCGAATGAACAAATTGTTAATTTTAAACGTAAAAATGATCGAAAAAGATGATACAAAATATATAGAGCTTCCATTTATTTTTTCTTCTTTGAACTCTTTTGATTTTCGATCGTTTCTTTTGGTGGTTAAGATTCAATCAATTTTTTAGCCGTCTCTCTTTACAAGTTTTCAAATTTTATGGTCATCGCCTTCGTAGAAGAAATTTGTCATAGTGATTCTTAACTAGAAATAAATGAAATACGTGAAAATCTTTTTACAATATTTTATCTCTATTTACAATTTTTCTATATTTCTAATATTTCACAAAATTCACATTATTTACTATTGATTTTTAAATAGATAGCAAATATATAAAGTATAATTAATTATTTTTTAAATAGATTTTTATTGAATTTTTATTTCTTTATAAATATAGACTTGTTTTATTTATATATGTATGTTTCATCTTGAATTTAAATTATTATACGTGAACATATAATTTTTCGAATAGTTTTTTGCATTTTTTATCCTTCTTGGTCGATTTTAGATATGAGGTCATTATTGTAAATTGAAGGCCTATTAATTGGATGTAAAATTTATTTCTTTTTTTTCGAGAAATATTATACAAATTAAAATAATGCATAGTAACACTGTGTTTTAAATATATTTAAAAATATTGACCAAAGATGAAATTGCGGATATTAATAAAAATGATAAATTGTAAGCTCTATATCAAGTGTTTTTGAAAACGTGATATAAACTATACATTCTTGCATAGATACATATTTTTAAGTTATTTAGCTTTAAATTGATAATACTTTTCAAGTTCATAATAAACAGTAGCTTAAAAAAATTTTTTCAATTGATTTATTTCCTAAACTACCTTTTACTTATTAAAGTTAAAATGAATAATGTATTACTCAACTCAAAAAATTTACTTATAAATAATAAACAAGCTATAATAAATTTTTGAAAATTTTATAAATAAATAATTTAAATATTATTTTTTTATTATTTCCTTAGAATTTTTAAGCAATAGAAGATAAAAACAAATAATCTTTTTTTTCCAAAATTTGTAAAAGTATTAAATAATGTATGTACCTATGCAATTTCTCATTCCACTACTGAAAGGTACGTAAGAATATTATTTCTGTTGTGCATATCGATCCGGTAAAAATCGATCTGGATCAAATTTTAAAGGTTCTTTCCAATATTTTTCGCTTCGATGAATCGAGAAAATTGATATAATTACATCGTTTCTTGTTTATAGTTTATGCGTTCCTAAAATATGTGAACAATATTAATATAAGTAAATAAATATAAAATTTCATAGTATTTATTAATAATAAAATAGTAGCGCATCTATATATTTTAAAAATTTTTTAATTTTTAACTAGTATTTTATTTTTCAACATTGATATAATTATGATACTACTGGATGTAAATCTATTTAATAATACAGTAAATCAGTTAGAGAATGAAATATTTTTAATTTACAAAAAAATCTCAGAGAAACGATTCAAAGCTCTTTCAAGAAGAAATTTAAAACAGTGACATGCATAAAAATTTTACATATTTACTTTAATAATGAATTTATTGATAAAAATAAGTAAATAATATATATTTAATACCTATATGGATTTCGTTGTTGAAATGCCTTGTAATTATGGACCTATAGGAAATAATCTGAGGTTTCTTTTATACTTTATATTCCAAATACTCCATATGGTGTAGATCTTCATTTTTTTACAGCAGGGATCGTCACTTCAAAAAATTTTACATTGTTCATCGTATACTTTCTCCAAAAAGCCATTGAAAAGTTTTATTAAAATTTTACAAAATTTTAATTTAAAGTCATAGGAAAATTTATTACGATATTGCAAAAAATTCAAGTAATATGGTAATGACAAATATTGACATTTTTCAATTAAATAATATTATAATAACAATTAATTTGATATTTATGCTTGAAATTAGTTCATATTTTTATTTTTTTAAATAATATTAGTTAACAGTGATTCATACCTATATTATAGTAAAGCTTAATAAGTTAAATTAGATAGAATATTAAAAGAATTTGACCAATTTTCACTAAGGTAACGGATTCTACATAGACAAATTGCTCGATAAAAGTACAATGTTGTATCGTTGATTAATAGTGTAATATTATTTTATCATTTTATCATTTTTTCTAATATTCTAGATTTATTATGAGAAGTTTATTTAATAATTTACATTGACATCTAAAAAAAACAATATCTTACTTGAATTTCAGGATACATGGCGAAAATTAACAAGATAAAACAACTTGTTTGGGAAGTTGTATCATTTCCCTAGAAATGAATTGTTATTATAAAAAACGGTATCATAATATTCTAAAAGAATAATGAAATGTATGAAAAATGATATTACAAAGTATATTATCTATAATTAAAAATTATACATACATCAAGTAAAAAGATAGTAGAAAATTTTTTTTTTACTAAGTATGTAATATAATAAATAACATAAAAAATGAATTTTGATCATTTTATATTATTAATTTTATGATTAAAATAAGTAATATAACAAAATTCATCTATCGTAATTATTATGAATTAGTAAGTAATTAGTAATTAGTAATTAGAATAATTAGTGAATATTATGAAATGTATATAAGAGAGTTTAAAAAAAAGTATACGAAAAATTTATTAATGGAAAATTATAAAGTTTCTAATTCCAAACGGAAGATTTGCATATTGAGAATCTTATAAAGATAATTGAAATATATAAGGTTCATAGGATATCAGTAGTTTATATGGCTTGACCAAGAGTTTATCCGTTTAGAGTTCTATGAATTGAAGAAAGATAAAGTGAAAACGTTCTATATTATAAATATACGATTATATAAGCATAAGATGTAACACATCATTGGAGAAGAAATCAAAGTTCTCTTTTGAGAAAAAAAATATAAATACTAAAAAATAAATGAGTTTGTGGCGACGTTTTAGGAATCAAACTCACAGATTGTGAAAAAGACTCTACAAGGTAAGAACAATAATAATAATAAATAAAAATATTAATTTTTATATATTCACATTGATAAAGATACATTTCTACTATTTATTTGTAACTTGATTCATTTGATGAAGCATATATATTTTTAAAAATTAATTTAATCTCTTTTACTAGAAGTAAACCAAAAGTAATAATTAGTGATGTGATAAGATTAGTGTATTTAAGTATATAAAAAATATACTTTATAAATAAGACTCTTGAATTTTATCAAAAGAAGATCAGAATTAGTAGTGATAATAAACAAAATATAAAAGACGATTATCGCTGCATGTAACGGATATTTTGCAGAAGTTTTTGAAGAGAAATTCAAAGATTATGTTTACTAGCAAACATGTAATATCATATGTGAAATATGTAATTGATAAAACAAGAAGAATTTGGAAGCACTGTTTAAAAATATAGCCCTAGAGATAATTTGAAAAAAATTATAAATGAGCATAAAAGTAGAATTTGAGAACATATTTTTTTTAATTTATATCTAACAATCGAATAACGATTACTGTTATAATAACACTTCCAAAAGAAACTAAAATGTTTTATTTATTCCATAAAATTAATTCAATTTAATTTATTGTATTTCTTTTTATT
Organism: Dolichoris vasculosae; assembly: GCA_018907195.1. Taxonomy (NCBI): domain Eukaryota; kingdom Metazoa; phylum Arthropoda; class Insecta; order Hymenoptera; family Agaonidae; genus Dolichoris; species Dolichoris vasculosae. The sequence continues at coordinate 273,049 of JACCHY010000005.1, read as the reverse complement.
GTTGTAATTTGTAAATATTTAAGAAATATGAAAAATATTTTATATTTTAAATACTGAAAGAATTTTTCATTAGTTATTCTAAAACATATTTTACTATTCACTTAGAATATAATACATGCTTAAGAAATTAACGAATGTTCTTGAAAGTGTTTTAAAAACTAATGACTTCTAGAATATAATTTTATGTCGATTATAAAATAGTTTTTAAATATAATTTTTAAATTTAATATAAAATAATTATAAAAATATTTAAGTTTTCTTAATGACATCGCGGTATTTTCATGTATACACTGAGATGATTCATAACTTCAAATATATTTTTTTAGAACATTACTTTTTTAACTATCATTAAAGATATCTCTAACAAATATTTATCAATTCACTTGAAATTTGAATTATACTTTTAAAATTTTATTCTTCGATATTAAGACATTTTTAAAGTATTTTTACTTTTTTTATAACTATATAATTATTCATTACTTCTTTTAAAAAATATATTCATTCAATGTACGTCTTTTATTGAAAAATAAATGTTCTCAAGTTTTCATTTAGCCATTTTAAAATATAAATTTTTTAAAAATAATTTTGTATATTTAACCACATATATAATAGTTAATAGTTAGTAATTAATAATTTTTTCATTTTTTTCTACTATAAATACATATTTAAAAATAGAAAAATATATGTATTTTAAGGTAATGTTACATCTTACATTATAAAAATTTTACTGAAATATGAAAATACTTAATTGTACGATATTTTAATATAAAATTTTTAGACTACGTTGAAATTTTCACAATTTTGCATTTTTCTCAACTTTATTATAATCAATTAACGTAAATTCAAATATATCTCAAATTTCAAATATTTCATGAAAAATTTAATGCAACGTCTGTTTTTACATTTCCAAAATACAATATATTTTTCTTAGACAAAGTACAAAACTATGTTTAAAAAAATAATTCAAAGTATTGTGTCTTTTATAAATAAAAACATAAGATTTAAGTAAATCTATTTATTATAGATTTATATACATTTATATATTTATATATTTATTATATATAAAATTAAAATTAGATTAAAAACTTTAAATTTAGTAAATAGTTAAGATTATCAGTTTTGAACACGTAAAAATATAAATAATAGTGTTAACGATAAAAAAATTTTTTATATTTTTTTTAAATTAAGAAAAAAAGTCAGTTCATCGTTATTGCCAAAGATAGCATTCAATAAAATTATTAATAATCAATAAGCATGCTTTATTTAAATATTATTATGTTACTCACTGCAATAATTATATTCATTAACTCATCTCGCAGTTCATGTCTGTTAATTTTTTATTGTCCCTCAATTCCATCAATAAACTCAAACAGGCTTTTCTCTTATCTTTATTGTGATCTTGAAGATCTTAAACATTTTTTTATTATAAATATTTGATCTCAAACGTTTGTATTTTTAAAGTTTTCTAAAGAAAATTAAACTATTTAAAATATGATATTTTATTAAAAATGATAGGTATTTAATACAAATCTGTAAATATATAGGAAAATTATATGGGATAATTAAATTTAAAATAATAAATAAAAAGTATCACCGCAAATGCGATCACATCTTAGGAAGTCTTAGCTAAAACATCCAAAGGATAATTGCAGGTGTCGCGGAGCTAAGACCTTCAAGGAGCGAGATTTTAGATAAATTTTCGAAACGAGTAATTACTTTAATTCGGAGATACCTTACGGATCCGAGGCTCAACTATATAAATCCAAGAATAAACAGACTCGCTATCGCTACAACATAAATATCACCTACACGGATAGTGCGCTAGTATATAAAAAAAAGTAAATAAGAGATGCATTTACGTTAGGTACGGCGTCAGTAAAAAATTTAATATAACCAAAAGAATTTTTGTAATTTCTTTTTTACTATTTTAAAGTTCTTAAAAATCTGTTTTTAAGTTATCATAAATTTCTTTTTGGTTGAACAAAATTAAATTCTATGTAATTCACTAGACCAGTTGTTTGTGTAGTATAGTTTACATACCATATCGTACGTCTTTCTACAAAAAAGTAAAATTGTACTTATAAAAAATTAACTTTGTTTTCTAATAAATCTTATTACAATGTACTTTTTGTAATTTTAGATATGCTTATATATTTCTAACAATAAAAATATTTTACGAATGTAATCAGAAAATTTATTAAAATAAAAAATATTAAGATAAAAATTAATAGAATTAAGGATTTATAATAAAGTAATTAAATAACAGAGAAGATGATAAGAAATTAAAAAATTAAATTTTTCGAAAAATTAAATATATATGATTAACACAAAAAATGTTGAGAGTACATGGCGATGTGTATTTCATTATATCAAATTACCCTTTGTTCAATTCAGGTTTCATATTTTTAGCTAATACATTTGATTGTTCAGCAAATACTTCTATAAAGCTCTCCAAAAGTCGTGAATTGAATGATGGATTGATTAATTTTCGATGAACTTACCATATGAAAACTAAAAAATAATTATAAACTTTTTCAATATTTTATACATTTATTTTTAAAAATATAAATTTTTAATATATACATTTTAAATATTAGGTCAGAAACTTTTATTAAAAGTTATATAATCATTTGTTTTAATATATCTAAATTTTTAATGATCGATATTAACTGAAACAAAATATAAATAATGATTACAACAATAGAGTTTTACATAAATTAAAAATAAAATATAAGTATTGAATAAAAATGAATAAAATGATATTTTTAAGATGCACTATTTTGTATTCTAAAATTATTTTGTATTTGTATTTGTTTCCGTAAAGCTTTTCAAAAATAAATATCGAGAAAAGGATATATGATGTTCATAAAATATTCACATGATTGGATCATTCTCATAAATATTAGTACATAAATTTATATATACATAACTATTACAGGATAAAAATAGACGATATACATATATATATATATTGATAATTTATTGATAAGACTAACCTGGTGCGATAAAAAATCCGGTACCATGCTAAAGTGAGGTATATTTTAGTATATCGCTCTTATCCAATGAAATTGGGCTATTTAAGACTATTTAAGTACTAAGTAGATACGATCAAAGTCAATATTGTGCTCAATCATAGGTTATAAATTACAAATATTCTGATATAATGCCTTGATTAAAATTAAAAATATTAATTAAATATATTAAAAAATAATGTTCATAATTAAAAAAAATAAATAAATAATATTATATAATAGTATTATATAAATTATGTAATCATGTATTATATTGTTTAATACTAAAAAGCTTGATATCTCTTTCTGACATGTGTATTTTCGTTTTCACTTCAGCTACAAGGATACATAAAAATGTGTATACAATTATCATAGTATAGTTAATTAAAATTTTTTTAAATATATCGTTTTTAAAATAGCTACATGATTAAATTGAAAAATATTTGTAACCAAGGTGATGTTATGGATTTATGAGATTTTAGAGAAAAACAGAAAGGAGAGAGAGATACATTAATATGTTCAGGATCATTTAGAATATAAAAAAGTTGATTTCCCATCAGAAATGTGAAAGTGATGAGTAACTAATTTTTAATTTTTGAACTTTATAAATATATCTGTAAGAGTATAAATACATATACTAACAATTTATTAATTAACCGAAAATTAACGTTAAAATAAATTATTTGAAATATTTTAATCGTAAAGATTCATTTCATGCTAATAATAGTTCACATATATATAAATTACATGAATTTATTATTTTTGCATTGTAGTATTTCTGAAAATTATTTAAAAAAAAGAATAGCTAATATTTAGCATTCTTAATAAATTACTTTAACGTAATATATTATTATATTTAGCATAATTTAAAAAATTATAAATCACATTATTATATAATATATATTTGATAGTGTATAATTATAACTACTAATAACAGTTGATAAAAAATTTTTTTTATCAATCTCTTATAGAAAAAAGCTTAAATCGAAGAAATATAGATTGTATAGCAGCGAATTAGCAATTAAGTTTACATTAAGTATTGTCAAGATGATCATGCTTTCATTATTAACCTTCAAACACTACTAGGTATATTAACTTTTGATTAAACGTAAGCATGAAAAAATAAAAGATTTGCTTCGGTATCTAACCTTTACCCACTTAATCTTTCAATATATATACATGTCTAGATTATAATCATTTTAATTATTTAAAACAAAAAATTGTTCTCATTTTTCGTACATAGAATAACTATCCGTGATTAAAATTTAACTCATACGTGAATAATATTTACAATATATTTATATAAATAGATAACTATAGTGATGAATTCTGTATTATATAACTCTAAAATTATTTTAAACTAAGTAGAACGTATTATTTTATTAGGCATCTTTATTTAAGAAAACTAAGTAGTTGGCTTTCTTAAATTTTTCAAAAGAATTTTTTCTAAATATAAAACTATTGAGTTTATATAAAAATTATGAAATAGCGTGTAGACTATTTTGTTTAGTTAAAAAGTCAAAAAAATATAAACAAACGCAAATTTTTATGATTCCATAAATTAAATTTTATTTTTAACAAAAAAACCATCGTTTTTTTACTTTAAAATTAATAATTAAAATTTTTTTTTGTATTTTCAGTAACATCGGTATGTATTAAAGAAAAATACTTGGAAAAAGAGTGTACCCTTATTAACTAATTGATAATATGATAATAAATAATAACTATAATTACAAACTTATACAACTGTATATATTTTGTATTTGTGTGTTTTTTATAATAGATAATGTAACAATATCAGATAAAATTGAATTTGTATTTATTAGTTGTTAGGGGTTAAATAAGTGCTCGGACGTTTGCCTTTTTTATCACCTTTTATTTTTTAGAATATTTTTATTTTAACAATGTTGTCACCTGGAGGAGTATATACAGGCTTCCCGACGCGTACAATATTTTGTTCACCATGAGTGATTAACAGTATGTTGGTTCGATGCGTGACAAGTCTCGCGTTCACGTATGATGGCTCGTGATAGAATAGTTGTAAGGTGCGATGATCATCGACTGGGTGTTATTGATCGAGTTTCAAGAAAAGTCTGCCACGTACCGGCGTCCACACACACATATATATATCTTTGCTTCCTCCCTGTTCTATCGCATTTCCCTTTCTTCTTTCATTGTTGTTTACACGCTCTGATGGCTCGAGTCCCGAAAAGGCGTTATTGATTTATATGACGATATTACACATGCCTTGCCGTTTCTTTCTCAAAAGTATTCCTTACTCGTTTTCTGGTTCATCAATCGTACAACCCTCCGATCCTCAATTTTTCACCAGATCACTGGCTATTAGTGCCAGATTTTTCTGTTGCATTTGGTCTCATGAACTGGACGCACTGTCCACATGCAACACTTGAGTCACTCGCCACCTCCTCTTAAAGTGATTCTCGCGTTTCATCTCGTCTTTGCCTCCTTCGTAAAAGGTTCGCGTGTTCCTTGAGAGGGTCCGCGATGACGCGCACGAGGTTAGCATTACGCTCCGTCGCGGAAGGGTCCCGCAAGGATCGCTCATTACTCTCCCTCGCCTCTCCGAACTCCGAGAAGCGACGTTTGTTTATACGATATTCCACGGGCTATGGGCATCTTCATGCCACGTGTTCGAGGTCTGGAGTCGAATAATCCGCTGTCCATTGCCCGTCCAAGTTCGGGCGGCCTTGCGCATACCTATTATGTTTGCTTTTCCTACCTTGTCGCTGCTCGAAGCCATCTTTCCCCTGATCCAACCTCCCTGGACCTCCTCCACCTTTCCGACCGCAACAATTATTATTATCATAATAAAATTTAAAAGAAATTTTTTTTACAACAAATATTAACTCGATAGTAACATTTATTGAACATAATGACAATTTTATAGATTCAATCAAGTTTCATAAGAGCAAACTTATAATATCTTCTATATTATTTTAATCGAATTATATTATTTTTATTTTTACATTATAATTTTAGTTTTAATTATAATTTAGTATTTTGTTTTCAATTAAAGTTAAATATAGTTGACCTAATGTAATACATTATATTCTTGAACATTTAATTTTTTCAATATGATTTGCAAGTTTATAAATTCACGTGTACCTGTTACTTTGTTACGTGCATATTAATATATAAGATTATACCTATAATTTTCTAATTATATTTTTGCTAATAACAATATTAGGTCAAGGCATATTTTTTACTAAATTTATGTACATTTTATGGAGAATAATGGAAAACGTGAGGTTTTAAAAATTTGTGTTTGTTGTGTTTTATTCATGTTGCACAATGTAATTATACTTTTATTATTTATTTTTCTTGTATAAAAATGTAAATATATAATATAATATCTTTAGTTATTTATGATAATCTCTTAAAAAGATTTAACAATTTTTTTTCATTGATTCATTCATATCTTGAATAAATAACGTTTAATATTATGACACAATATCTATAATATTTCTATTTAGAAAAATAATTTTATTCTTTCATCTTCGGATAATTTAAAAGAATAATATATATATATATATAATACTTAGAATATAGAACTTGATATCATTTAACTATAATAACCGAATTAAAGCAATTTTAAATATAAAAAATACATGACAGTTGAGAATATATTTTAATTCATCTTTAATTTTTCAATGGCACTTGAAAAATTAAAAAATTGACTACTTTTATAATCGACGGTACATATTTATGAAAATTTACAATAACAATAAACATTAAGCATAAATTAACACAAAACACATGAACCCTAAAACTCATAAATTTTGTCATTAATGAGTTTATCTTCAACGAATTAACCGAGAACGATAAGTCGAATTAACTTCTTCACCCTCGCCATCCGACGCTTCTGTCATTACATCCAAACGTTTCTTGGAACCACTATCGGAATTGCTTAACTAAATATAAATTATTATTAATTACATATCTTATTATATATATATATATAAATAAATTGATTAGTTAACATTAATGAAAAATATAACGCAGAATATTAAATATTAAAGAAGCTCACTTACTAATACTTTAGTATTCGATATTTCTGTTATAGGATTACAATATTCGTGCTCTCCTGGCATCAGAATCGAACTCATACTCGACGAATTGTTATTCCTTCGGGTAAACGACGGATTTTGAAAATGTATACTATAAATGATATACATTGAAATAAGTAATGGTAATAGCATTTTCGGTATTAGATGAAATTTACTTGACTAAAGTGTAAGTAAATTTTAAAAATAAAAATTAAAACTTCGATCTTAAATAACCAAATACATCATTTAAGAATTTAAAAAGTTGTAAGTATAAATACATATAATTGGCTTATATATTATTAACATATGGAATCGTTTGAATTACTCAAAATTTAGACAGTCGCAGAATGATTTCACAGGCTTTTGTTATCAACTTACCTGAGATCGCGACGCTTGAAAAAGCCAGGCTTTTTCTTCTTGAGATACAAATAGATGCTAAGCACAAGGGCAAAGCAGGCGAGGGTTACTCCTAGACCGGTGAGCGTACCCGCACTCTGCTTGGCACTTTGCTGACGGGCGCGTGTCACCACTGGCACCTCGTCCAGTTGGAAGTGCGTCCGGGTGTCTTCGAGGGAGAGCTCGTCTCCGGCTGTGTCCTCTATACAGGAGGTGGCATTACGAAGAGTGGCGGAAAACCCGTTGGTGCAAATGCAAGTTGCCTTCCCGTTGTGAACTACGCACATGTGTTCGCAATCGTGATCCTTGCATTTGTTTGGACCTGTAAGGGCGAGTCACCACGTCAAGAATTATTACCGAGGATGAAACGAGTTCATTTTTCTAACTTTAATTTTTTTAATTTTCTCAAAAATTCGGATTTTTTTCTACAAATATACCATTATTAGAAAAATCCTGTCGGGTACGTAAGATAAAGAAATATTTTGCGTAGCTTCGATACTTTTTTAAAGTAAAATATCTTAAAATCAAAATATAATAACGTTAACTGAATTTATTACAATTAAAATTTTAGTAACTTAATTTCTCTATTAACTCAACTAAACACTTACACTTAACTAAAGATAAAAAAGACTATTAAAAATATAATATATCAAATTAACTATATAATTTTGCTTTGTTCAATTCTTTTTTTTACAAAAATATAATTAATAGTAACTTACAAATTAATAATTTTTTATTTTTATATTTGTACTTTATGTATATATACCTGTTGGCTGCCTTGAAATTTGCGATATTACAAACAATCTGTTTAGATTATTGCTAGGGATTGAAATTAATCTGTAAGTCAAATCTCCATACAATTGACGTTTTCTAAGATAATCATTAGCTTCTGGCTTCCAATATAATGAATCTTCATAAAAATGTAAACCTATTGGTTTCATCTGAAGAATTGACAATTATAAACAATATTTTGATTATTAATTTATAATATAACTAAAACAAAGATATTTAAATTTATAAAATAGAATTAAAATTTTTAAATTAATATTATAATAATTAATATATTTTTTTATTAAAGAAAATGTAAAATTGTTTATATTTTAATTCTAAATTTATAAATAGTTCAATAGTTTTCTTATTGTGCATGATTTTTTTTGTATCGAGGCGGATTACAAAATATTATTTAAAAACTCAGAATAAAAAAAATAGAAATTTGATATATAAATTTACCAATAAATGTGACCATATAACTTTTCGATTTTTTCCATTAAAATCTACGCATTCTATATTTGCTTCATAATTATCCGCCCAATATAAGATAGATCTATGAATATCAATCGTTAGACCAGTAACTATACCAAGATTCTCTTGTACAAGTTTCTTTTCATTAGTTCCTAATGTATCAGAACGCATGATCTCACTTGTAGACTTTTCAAAAATTTTCCACGTGACCTGACTCCAAAATAGTAATCTAAAATGTTTATAAGTTTTTTAATATAAAAATTTGTCCAAAATGAAATATTTATATAATTAAGAAACCGAGATATAATTTTTAATTAATATTAACAGTTTTATTTATAAATTTTTTAAGTATTCATTATTAAGAAAACCTTTGTCATTATTTAGTAACAATTACATTATATTACACAAATCTGAAATATTTATTAAGTTAGGTGTATAGATTAAATAATTAATCAATAAAAAATAATGGAATGTGTATATACTTATTAAGTTTATTGTGTGGAAACAAAATATTTTATTGTTTTAAAAATAAATTGTATTTAATTAATTTTTCTTATTTTTAATTAATATTTTCTTACTCTTGTTTAGGTTCGATCACAATGGCTGTAACTTTTTTGTGAGATTCTCCGATACGTATAATTGTTGAGCATTTATTTGCATCTATATCACATACCTAAAAGTATTTAATAAAATATATAATAAAATATATAATAGAATATATAATCAAAATATATAATCAAAATATATATTGAAATTATTACAAAAATTTTATTTTATATTATAAATCTTTATTTATTTATTTATTTATTTAATGAAAATGAATTTCTTTTTATTCAATGTAAGATATAAGATTTTTTTTAAAAATATAAAAAATAATAAAAAATATTAGTAAGAATGAGTTTTCATATTAAGTATCGTATTAATGAGTTTTTTCACATACAATTTTTTAAAAATAAAACCAACAACTTTATTTAATTTCAAAATTTTTAAAATTAGTTTTAATACCTTAATAGTAGGTATAGCTTTGTTATCAAATACATAAACATTATCAGTAATCCAATCGACTGCTAATACTTCCGGTCTTCCTATTCCATTATAGGCTGTAATGTGTTTCTTCGTGGCGATATTCATTTTGTTGATTATTCCCAATATTTCTAAATATCATCATTTTTACAATAATATATTTTTATGCAGAATTTTTTTTGAAAGTTTAAACAAATACTTTATGAAATAATTTTAATATGTAAAATGAAATTTATATTCCAATAAGGTTATAAATCCTAGATTTTTAAAAATTTAATATCGCTATAGACGAATAAGTATTTTGAAGTCTTTAATACATCTTTGTATTAAATAATTTGAATTTATTTAATAAAATATCCTTTAAAAATTTTTATAAAAAGTCTTTACTTATAAAATATATTGCAATAAATAAATAATTTGAAATGTTTTTATAACAATTCAGTAAAAGAAGTATACATCTTTCAACCTTACGAATACGAATTCCTATTAGATTATTAAATTTAAAATTAGATCAATTGTTCAAAAAAAACTTTTTAACTATTTATCTACTTATTATGAAATAATTTTATAGATAAAAAATAAGATTTGTATAAAAGTTTTTATATAAAAAAAAAATTTTTATTTTTATTTTAAAGAATAATTTAATTTGCTTATTAAATTTAAGATGATGAAATTAATTGATATTATGAAATATTATTTGCAATGAATTTTAAAATTATGTACAATATTTGAAAAATATGTTAGTCAAATTACCATTGCTCCAGTAGATAGTGTTTGTATTTGAATTAACATCTAGTCCGGTAATTTCAACATTAGGACGTTGAAATATAACTACAAGGGACTTATATTGTGATGATGGTGATATCATTTTAATGTCATCTTTTGTAGCTGTGATTATTTTTACTGCAGGTCCTAGGATATATAAATATAATAAATTAATTAAAATGTTATTTTGCCATCAAATTTAATTTAAAGATATGAAATATCTTGTTTAAACAAACTTTATCCATGAAGTTGTAAGTAATTCAATGGTTTTTTGTATTAACAATATACTTTTTTTTAATTAAAGCTTTGTTAAATTAAACAATAAAATTTCATAATTATTGTAAAAATTTATTCATTTTTATAAATATTTTTTATATTAATTTTCTTTAAATATTATTTAAGTTTTGTGATGGAATATTGTAGATATAATTAATTTATATGTTTTATAATTTTTTTAAATTAAATAAATATTTTGATATCTTTATTATTTGATAATTAATAATTAATAAATACTATACAATAAAAGTAAAAAAATTTTTATTTCTAATTTTCAATATTCTTTTAAAAACTTCAAATATAATTTATTTAACATAATATATACATGTAATAAGAATGATTATTTAATATGAACTTGTTTAGGAGATGATGAAAATTCAAACTTTTTACAATAAATATTAGTAAAACGTTGTTATTACTTTTTCAGTATAACATGGTTAAATTATTATATATTTTTTAAAATAAAATTTTATTACAGTTAAATAGGAAAATGAAAGTTAATAAAAATTTTTTAAATGATAAAAGAAAAATATAAAAAATGCAATAGTATTCAAAAATAAATATTTAGCTAACTAGATACTAAAAATTTATATTAAATCGGTAGATTAATTATGTTATACAATCATTATACTTTTATAAGCATTATGTTATATTCATTATTTTTGTATACGATATATTTTTATTCTAGGTAATATATCAGCTAGTAAATAGTGGGATATTTTAGATAATTTTTTATAGTCGTATATACTTATTACCTACATAAAAATGTACATCATACCTGTAGCTTTGCAGGACAACTTGTCGAATCGTAGTGCATAGCCGTCGAAGCAAGAGCATGAAAAAGATCCTATTGAATTAGTACAAAGCTGATGGCATATATTCTTTTGACACTCATCGGCGTCTTCGCACGATCTCTTATCTGTTCCCAATTCATAGCCTTCGCGACAGCTGCACACTGGGCCTATGGGCGTCGGATGGCACAAATTCTCACAGGTATCATTTTTACAAGCTGGCTCTGATAAGATTGATAAGATTAATCACCAATAAGTGAACTGAGTGGATAAAATATTTTTGAGAATTTTGTTTTTCAATTATTATTTAAGTTCAAATATTTATAATAAAATTTTGCACGTAAAATAATTATACTTATATATATATATTTTTTTTAAATTGTATTGTTTTCATTGTTAAATTTGAATATTTAAAGTCTACAAGAATAGTCTATTTTTTTTAAATAATACTTTTATTTAATAACCTTATCAAATATTATTATAATAAGATATGAACTTATTATTATTATTATTATATTATATTATGCACTATGCATTATCTATTATGCACGATTGTTTGAATTTTAAAAATTTATACATTTTGTATTGTTAATTTTAAATATTTTATAGTATACAATTAACTCTATATATACGTATGAAAAATTGATTTAAGTGATATTATTTATAATTTATAAGGAAATCATATTCACTTTAAATAAAATTTTGTTTCTATTATAGCAAGCATATATTAAAGCCATTTTTGAAGTGCGATGTTATTTTAATAGCCAGTTAAAAGATGATGTCAAAAATGTATAATGATAATTTAAAGTATTGAATATAATAAAATATATAATAAAATTCAATATATTATCAAATAAGAATAATATTAATCTTAATCAGTGGAAATGTTAACTTCTATATTTTTAGTTTTTATTACGTTAGAAAAAGCATGTAGATAATATGTTTTTTAAAAATATTTATTTTTTTATAAAATATTAAATCATGGAAATTACAATTTTTAATCTTAAAAAGATTGTAGACAGTTAATTTTATTGTAAAATGAATTAATACTTTGACACAATATTTATTTAAATATTATAATATCTAAAAAAAATTGTTGCAATAGAATATATTTAATATAGCAATGAGTTAAAAATATCTATAAAAAATGTTAGAAATATAAATTTAATGTATCACATTAGAGGAAATTAAAATAAAAAATACAAATATTTCGATACAGAAAAAATATCGTAGTATATAGAATTAAATTTCATTTTCAATATTGTAATGAGCCTGTTAAAAATCATCTCATTTAAATGTAAATATAAGATTATAAATTCTCATGGATTTATGGACAATTACAATATTATCATTAAATTAATGAATGAAATAATGTGGATGCGATAAAGAATTTGATAGTTGCTCAACGGAAGCGTTATATTTAAAAAATGCATAATACGTAGTTATATTCGAATAATTTACTAACCGCATTTACCGCCCTCATCGCTGCCATCCAAACAGTCTTTTTTCCCATCGCATACCTTCTCCAGGGGTAAGCAGAATCCGGTGTTACAAGCGAATTGCTTTTCGGAACAGTTGCCAACGCGACCAGCGAATGGCAACGAGGCTTTTTCCTTTGTATCACAGTGCAATTCGTCAGAGTTGTCCACGCAGTCGTTTGCGTGATCGCATACCCACTCCAGCTGTATGCAGTTGCCATTGTGGCAAGTGAACTCTACCTCCGGTTTGCAATGGCCACAGCCTTTTTCATCATCGCGTTCCGGGCAGTCCGAGAGACTGTCACACCTGCAAGGGTTAGCGAGTTTTAATATCATTTTATTTATTTTTTTTTCTTTTGGATTAGTATACTCGATTTCTTGATACTTTTCATTTTTATTTCAATCATTGAATTAAAATAAGAAGATTTGACATCTTTAACTATGATTTTATCAAAGATAAAAGAAGCGAATAATTTGTTTTCATTATTCGAAATATTTCCAAGCATTACAATCACCTTTTCATTTTATCTATGCAAATTGTACTATTCCGACATTTATATTGATCCTTTGTACATATCAGTGCTTCAAAATTTCTATCTTCAAGACAAGATATTTCATCCGTATTATCATCACAATCATCAATGCCGTTGCATTTTAATAGAATATCGATGCAGCGGCCGTTTTTACAACTAAACATACTTTGACCGCATTCGCTTGGTTTACACGATTCGTGTTCATCTGAACCATCGCTGCAATCATTCTGTAAATTAACATTTATCGTTCAAAATAGTAATTCAATTTTTATGAAATAAATCACCATGGATCTATTATTAAGTCATATACGATTAGTATATAGTTATTATAAATAATACATTATATATTATATTTATTATTTCATTGCAATTAATATATTTCATTTACACTAAATATGTCGCAATACATTTTTAATACAAATTTAAGTTATCTTAAAAAAGATAAAAATATGTCAGTTAATAAAATAATTTGTAATTTTAATTTAGGAAAATGATAAACAAAAAAATAATCTTATAACAAGGGAGAATTTTTTAACGTATTTCTTGTTAATATGTGTAATATTTAACAAATGAGAAAAATTATAGCTTTCTTACAAATTTCATACAATTAAAAATAGAATTATATTAAATTATTTTTAGTTCAAAAAGAAAACCTAAATATACCTGTCCATCGCATTCCCAATTTTGTGGAATACATGTTCCAGACATGCACTTAAAGGAATAACTGTTACACGTATTATCACGGCAATTTTCTTCATCGGAAAAATCATCACAATCATTATTACCATTGCAAATGGAACTGTTGGGTATACAAATTCCACTGCTACAACGAAATTCGTCTGTAATAAAGTACAGTGTTCAATTAATTGTATTTTTGTTTATAAATTTTTGACTAACATAATATTTGAAAAGATTCTTTTTATAATTTATTTTTATATTTTATTATTATTTAATGATAATGTGAAACAATTTTATATGAATCATTTAATTGAATAAGTTACAATAGAATTCTAATGTTAATGTAGCATATAAAATTTTTATGTTCTAATTAAAAGACTTTAAATAAAATAATTATAAATGATTTTAATATCCTATAATAATTATTTATATATAACAATAATAAATTTACATTATTGATGTATCAATTATTTTATATAATTGTAATAATTATTTACCATTGTTACAAGTATGATCTTCGCAATTTTCTTCATCCGAATGATCTTTGCAGTTAAAGATAGAATTGCATCGATCATTTTTTTTAATGCACTCGCCATCGTGGCACTCAAATTCATCATGTAAACATAAAGATGACGCAGTTGTACAATTTTTTTCATCTTCTCCATCAGGGCAATCATATACTCCGTTACATCTAATATTTAAAGTAGAAAAAATTTAACATACTTTTTAATATCATATTATAGTTTTTTATTAATATCTTATAAAGTAATTATACGTTATTAATACTATCTAAAGTGTTTTCAAAATTATAGTAGCTATCATCGGTTAAAACAGCTAAAATTTTTGTAAATATAAGTTTTTATAACTTTGTTATTGAATTTCAATATAAAAATAAAATAAAAACATAAAATATGTTATTAAATGAAAAATGAAAGCATATTTACAGTACATAAAGTGAAATATATTACCACAATATAACAGATATAAAATATGATAATTATTTATATTTATACAAATAAAATACTAGATTAATATTAAAACTACCTTTGAATTAACGTAATGCATTCATCATTTTTTGAACATTTCATTTCATCTTTTGAACATGAAGTTTTTGTTCTACAAGTTTTTTGATCTGTACTTATTATCAAACTAGAAGGACAAGCGCAAAGCTGAAATAATTGAAACGCTAATAAATTATTTTACAAATATCACAAATATTTGTAAAGGCATTGATGCATATAATAAACTTGTTAACTTACTCTATGTTTCTCGTCTGTAACAAGACAAATGTGAGAACAATCTCCGTTATTTTTACGGCATGCGTGTGCTTCACCAGTGTATATCCCGTCAATTGTTTGTAATAATAAAACTTCAGAATTATTTGCAGCTTCTAATATAACAAAGATGTAACGAAATTAAAAATATTTAAACTATTTTTTCTTAAGTCTATTTTGATAATCGAAATATTTGTTTAGTATTTTAGTTTTGCTGATTACTCGTTACATAAAAAAAAAATACATACATAAAAAGAAAAATAATTTAAAAAATTTCTTAGTAAAAATCAAATAAAATTGTAAATAAACATTTACTTCTATTAATTTAATACATACGTAAATTTACTCCTTTATTTCCTGGTATAACATCGTTTTTATCTGCCCAATAGAGTCGGTACGATTTGCGCGTAGTCCAAAAAATTTCATTATCAAGAATAACAAGGTCCACAATGGAGGCAATACCCGCTCGGAAAACAAGTCTGTTTTTACCTTTATAAATAATAATTTTGCGTTCGATAAAAGATTATATTACATACGTAAAATTTTTAATTTAAAGCTTTTAGTTTAATTTAGCATTTTTAGTATTATAATATTATAAGTAACTTGTTATATTTGAAATTGTGCAATAAAATTATTAGATTTGCATGATTAATTAAATTTTATATTTTATAAACAAGAATAATATTTCAAGTAAATTTATTTAAATAAGAAGAGAATTATACAAAACCTGCGATATCGATGCTTTCTATACGACCTGTACCTTCATCCGCCCAGTAAATACGTTTAGTTGATTCATCATAAGCTAAAGAAATTTTTGGACCCAATAAACCATGTTCAATTAAACGATTTCTGGAGCCTAATCCATTCATATGTACTTTATCAATATGGAGGTCCTTCAATTCTCCAAAAATAATTACCATGATACTATAAAATTGAAAAGTAATAGAAAATAAAAGAATTTATTGGAGTATAACATCTTTAAATTTTTATAAATTATTAATTAAATTTTTATTCATATTTTCAAATCCTAATATTCTGAAGTTAAATAATTATAATTTTAATTATAAATTGTAATATTTGAATTGAATTGAAATTTTTATATAAAAATTTAAAAACTATAATTATTATTTTTTAATATAAAATGATACTGTGAATACATTTATTATAAATATATTTATGTTTTTATATTTTTAATAAAATTTTTTTATGAATCAATAACTTACCCTTCTTCCGGTATAAGAACTATATCGTATGGATGTTCCGTAAAAAAAAATTCAGTCTTTTCACCAGTGGTTAAGCTATGTACTTCTAACTTTTTATGCATTGAATCAATTTTATATAAGTTATTACCAAAGTGATCAAAAGCCATACTCTTAACGACCTCATTTACAATTGGAAATAGGTGGTTAATATTTCCTGTATGAGGATTGAAGCGAAAGATTGATTTTTTCATTTCATCTGCTCCGATAAGTGAATCTAAACAGATGCAATTGTATAAATGTAAAAAAGAAAATTTTTCAAGGTGTTTTAATCGTAGATGAAGGTAATTGTTATATAGATTTAAAAACCTCATTTGTAATAATTAATAAACATGTATTACAATTTTTTGTCATAAGATGGATTTAATAAATATTAATCTGTAGGGTATAAATAAGGCTTAAAATTTAAAGGTTGATTTTTAATATCAAATATATATTCCATAATAAATTTTCCATTTCGAGATAGCTACCATATTTATTTATAATATGTAAAATGTGACATAGAACCTTACATATTCTTTATTAAATTTCTTAAAAAATGCATATTTTTTGTAAATTTATTAATTGTGAATAAATAAAAAATTAATTTATTAGATCTTATTTATATTTATAACTTCTTATTAAAAATATTCTAAATATTTAAAAAACAGTTTAATATAAATAATATAAGTATTAGAAAAAATTCGATTTCTTTAAGTTTTTTTTCATTTTGAAGATTTTTTCATTTCTATAAATGTGTACTCTGATTTTTAGATTAATTAATGGAACTATATGATTATTTCATTTTTATGTTTTTATATTTTATAGCTGTAATATTTTTCTTAAACATAAATATTTTTTATATGAATTTCTTATACATTGTTATTTTAAAATTTAATTTAATAGTCATGAGATTTTATTATGAGATATTTTTCTTACATATTAAAACTCGTATAGACAAATTTCAATTCTAATTAGGTATTTAGTAGATATTATTTTACAATTTCAATATAAAATATGATTCTAATAAAAACAATAAAATGGATATTTAAAAATTAGATTGAATCGTTAGAATATTATAAAATTCACAAGATAAATTTATTATTATTACAGAAAGAATCAATTTGTGTTTATTTTATTTTATTTTTACTTTCATAAATAATTATAATAGAATAAAGAATAAATTAAAATTAATGATTTTGATGAAATATATAAAATATAAAATTTGCCTTAAAAACAGTCTGTAATACCTTTTTTACTTAAACTTAGTATTTTAATCAATTTTGACTAATTTTAAAGACAAAAGAATCACCAAATATAAGTTATAATTTGAATAAATTTTAAGTGATTGATATATAAGTCAAATATTACTGAAAGCAATGTATTAATAATACTGAAAGTTTTGAGTGCTTATAAAAAGATTTCACTTTCATTGTTTCACTTTCCAAAATGATTTTGTACTTTTCTTGATATTTTCATATAATACATATTTGTCATTAAGAAATATTAAAAAATTATAAATAATTTCCATAAATGAGCTATTACTATAAAAAATATAATACGCTTTTATTGTACTTAAAAATTTAAGTACAATATGTATTTTTGTATAGTTAGTGTATATAAAAAAATATTAAAATCAAAAAAGATGATCGATAATTTAGATATTTATTATTAAGCATAAATATTAATCAAATTTTTGTACAAATATTTATCGAAAATAATTGATAATATAGGAAAACATCGATGAACTATAAATAAATATTTATTTTAATAAAAATTTTGAGAGATCATTACTGTGATATTTATTTCTCATCGACTTACTGCAAGTAGAAGAAATATTGTATTTTTTCAATCATCGATCTTCTTTGAGAGGTAAAATTGGATACAAAATTCACTGAAAATATTATTATAATTCAATCAAATTTTATCCTACACTCTGAAATTAAACGTCAATTCTCAGAGGAAAAAAGAAAATATCAAGAAAAGAATAACGTATCAATTTTGCTTAAAGATGATATAAATTGGTTTATATTTCATACTTGTTTTTTTTTTTCGTGTAAATTCTATTAATATTTATAGTATCAAAATCATTCAATATTTAAAATACGTTTAAAATATTCTAGTACCTAGTGATTGATAAAGATTACTTTTTATTTAATATTGTCAAAACATAAAGTTACCCAAAACATTTCAAATTATATCAATGCAATATTTCTTAATATAAAATAATATAATTAAGTTTTAACGAATATCTCATTTTCCTTACATAATATTATGAAATTTTTTATATTTTTTTTAATTAAAATATACTCCATAAATAAATCAATACTGTTGAAATTTAAATGAATGCAAAGTACTAAATAATAGTAAAAAACAGTTATTTCTAAATTATGTTAAATTCCATAATATAAATTTATAAATATTAAAAAAAGAGTTATTTTAGTAATTATTAAGTATTTATATTAATAAGGAATGTAAAATATTTTTATGGAACCAATTCAGGTATTTATTATTGTTTAAATTATATTTTAGTTTAAATTAATATTTACTTACCAGCGAGGGAGTCGTAGGTTAAAGCGGTGATATGATCCGATATGAGTTTTGAACTTTGTTTAGGTCTTCCTAATAATTCGTGATAATAATCGATGATGATATTCTTGGCAGCGATTGCAATGTGTTTTTTTTTTGCTAAATCTACGAATAAATATAATACGAACTAGAATTATTCAGTACAATAAGAGAAATTATTACTTTGAAACTTTCTTTAAAAAAATGATTAGAATAGACGAAAGTTAATGGTTAAAATTGAGTAAAGTCAATGTAAATACTACAGAAAATAATATAAAATTTTTCTTTAAAATTCTGAATAGTAAAAAGATCTAAGTAATTAATAATAATTTAAAAATAAAAATTTTGATATATATATTTTTAAAAAATGTCAATTTACAAATTTATATTGTTAAGAAGGAAAAATTATATATTTGTAAAAAATAAGAGATATATTTTATGTTTAATTGATGAAATTAAGAAATTATAATATTTGAAACTTAAGGAGAAATAAAATATTCTAGATCTAAATACTAATGTTAAAACTAATTGAATATTATTTACGTATAAAAAGGCACTGATAACGGTCTTATAAATAGCTATGGTTTATTATTTTTTAATTGACTTGATAATTGAAATTTTCAAATCATTAAAACAATAAGCAATAGAAAATTATTTGAAGCCTTATTATCAAATTGTTATTTGAATGTTTATATATGAATATTGAGAGTTAGTTTTTGTATATAATAATTTACGTTTTAGCGAATGATATCATTTTAATCATTCACTTTTAAACATTTTTATTAATATATTGAAAAAATAAAACCAATTGAATTAATAATACATTAACTATTATAGATATATCAATCAAACATTTTTTCTGTAATAATTACATTTATAATAAATCGTTTTTATGCTGTTTATATAAAATTTTTGATATAGAAATACAGGTATGAATATAGTATTGAAAACAATTAAAATTAGATGAAACTAAATTTAAGAATTTTAATAAAATAATAAAAAAGTATATATTTTAATTTAAGTTAATTACTGAAGTATTTTATTTGCACACCTTTACAAGTATGACGATCTTCGTTCAATTCTTTATCCAATGTACATGCACAGCTGTATGTTCTATTAGCTGCCAAAAGACACAAGTGAGAACAAGGCTTGGTAGCACAAGGATTTGCATACTGAAAATTTGGAATAAACATTACTTGGATTAGTTCTAAGCTATTTTACTCCATTTTCAATTAGCAAGATTAATTTTCTTTAAAAGAACATTCAACAAAGTCCACAAAAATATGTATCAAAGAGTAATTTTAATAATATTGAATACAAATGTTATTTTAACATTTGAAATTCAAAAGTGATATATTTAGTAATATTCTATAAATTATACTGTATATCAAAGATAATTAAATCAAAATATTTTTATTGTAAAAATATAAATATAAATTAAATTGTGGTATACAGTTACAAAAAAAATTTAATTTTTCAACAACAACTATTTACATATTTATATACATCTCTAAATAATTCAGTACGTTATTTATATCAATCATATTAATTTAACATATAATTTATACTAAAATTTAATTTTTATATTACCTTTACTTTTAGCGAGGAATGGTATATATGTAATCCGTATAAAGTTTCGTTTGTTTTAAATAATGTAATGTAATCTTTTCCATTAAATTTGTTGCAAGAATGAATGCTGTTCGTAGTCCAGTCACTCCAATATAATCTATCTTCAAAAATAGCTATAGAGTACGGATGATTAGCGATTTCATGTAAAATTGTCTGTAAAATTATAAGTTTAATTAATAAAATAAAAAATATTATATTTTTAAGAAAAAATTTTTTTGTTAAGAAAACATTTCTAATATTTTTACTAATAAAATTATTTTTAATAATAAAAATAATATTACCAGAAAATTGAAAAATTTTATATAATGTAAGATACAAAATGTTTAATTTTTATAATAGACTGTAAAATATTTAGTTAATATAAATAATAACTTTATTATATTAAATTTATTATATTAAATATGTCTTTATATTATTATAGTTTAAAAAATTTAAAAAGCTATACTTCTTCAAATACTTTACATCAGAAAATCGATAACCATAACGATGATTTCAAAAATTATGAATTTTTAAAGTGAGTATGAATAATTTAAACTCTAGTTCCGATTGATATATTTTCTAATAGCGTTTAAGATTCAACTAATATTATATATCATAATTGATAAAATTATTGCTTTATTTATAGAAGAAATAGCAAGACAAATAAATAAATAAATAAATAATTGTAATAGAAAAAATATGAATACTCTTACAACCTCAGCAAACAATGGATTATATTAATATTAGCCTTTTGTTTACATTTTTCAACTAAGCTGTACAATCGAAATTTACGTGCTTTAAAATTATTTAAAGAATGATGAAGTTGTTATTCAGAAAAGAAGGTCTTTTAAATTCGATTTTCATAAAATTAAAATTTATACAGATACTATTTTGTATTCAGTATTTATTAATATTATTTTATATTATAGAGAAATTTTTATTAATTTGTATGATTTAATATATTTAAAACATTGATAATAGAAAATATATTGTATTCATGAAGAGATTGTAAATGATTGTTATTTTTTTTTATATTTTACTGTAATTAATAAAAAAAACTTTAATAAACTATCGGAAAAACGCTAATATGTCTATATTTATTTATGTATTTAATTTTTGTATTTATGTAAATTTTATATAAAAAAATATATTATTTAAACTAACCCTTCGGTCTTGTCCATTAAGAAGAATTGATTCGATAACCTTTAATTTAGCATCGACCCAATAAAGGCGCTTACTTGGATAATCAATGGTTAAACCATTAGGCCAGGTAATGTTTTCTTTAATAAAAAAGGCTTTTTGTGAGCCATCCATATTTGCTACTGATATATGAGGATTATCTCCCCAATCACTCCAAAATATTTTCCTGTGTTATAAGAAAAATATTTTTGTTAATTTTTAAAAATGTGCTATGAAATTTATATTTTTATCTTATTCAATATATCATTAAACTTTAAATTTTATGGTTGTAGAGAATTTTATTTGAATTATTTGTATAAAATTTTGTAAATTTATTTAAAAATATTGTTTGTATTAAATAAAAACTTAAGATTGTAATTAAAATATGATCAATTATTTAAATATGTATTATTTCTCGTATAATTAATGTTAAATTAAATTATTATAAAATATTATCACTTTTGCATCCAAGTTTTAATTTATTATAAAAAGTTTTTAAATTATAGTTAAAATATTTAATATTCTAAAATATTAAATTTTTAAATTATTTATTATAGAAATTTATTATAAATACTCATTATTACGTAATAGTTTCACATAAATATATTTCAGCTAGTTAAATAAATAATTATATGTGTCATTATTAAAAATCTGTATTATTTTCTTGATACAATAAAAATTGTATAAATAAATTATAAATTTTCTATATGAAACAATAAATAAATATCATATATGTTTAAAAGAATTGTTATAAAAAATGGATTATAATTTAATGTATTAAAAAATATAATTAAATTAAAAATTTTGTATCAATTTTACCCATCAGATGGTAGCAGAGCTATGCCTCGTGGTTTTTCAGTATCTTCTTTAATTATTACCGTGCAGAAAGATCCGTCATTATTACAAACTCCAACATGTTTGTATATACTGTCGGTGAAATAAATATTTCCTGTGATCCAATCAACGGCAATGTCTTCTGGACAGCTAAGACCTATTAGTTGAAAAGGATTATTAGAAGATTATTTTTAACATTACTTAAATTATAATAAGTTGTAATGAGTAATTGAATTTTAAACGAATTTATTTTTTTGGACTTTTATTTAAATAAATATTTTTCTATTATTTAAAAACCATTCATTGAATTCATTATTTTTAAAGAAAAGATTTTTAAAAATTTTTTCAAATAAACAATTAATTTTTTCATTATAAATTCTCTGTACAATACGTAAAAAAGTTCTTTTAAAATACTAGCAGATATATCAATTCATGGAAAATATAATTATAAAATACATAAATATATACATGTATATGTGAAAATTAAATTTTATTTGCATTCATTTAATTTGTGTTTGAATAATTTAAATTTATTCGATTTGTTTGAAATATATGTTATAATTACTTCATGCATACAATATTTTCAAAAAAATATATTTTCAATTTAAATTTCAAAAGAAATATATTTTTTTAACAACAAAATAATCGTAATTGTTGAAACAAATATCACGTATAAGCTTGTTTTTAGTTTAAATTTTAATTAATTCGATACTAATAATTGATCTAAATAATTATTAACCTAATATTATATAAAAGTATAAATACTGTAAAAACAATATCACCAGCGGTAACGATGACTTTTTGCTCACTGCCATCGTCGAGACTTCGGAAGATAGCTTCATCACCGAGTTGAATGTCCGACCAATAAATGAAAGTGGAATCTAATGAGACACCAACAAAATGCTGCATGTTGAGGACGATGGGAAAATAAATGCCAGAGCTAAGATAGTAACCGCGTATCATAGACTTAGACGCGAAAACCATAAATGCTTCTCCTCCTGCGAACGTGAGAAATGAAAATATTTTTTACTGTCAAACAAATATATTTAATTTAAATTTAACTTGCATGAATAATATAGGTGAGTTTTATGTTTTTCATTAAATTCATAACTTATTCCAGATTCAAGTTAATGTTTATCTATATTTACATATTTTATATATTATTCAATTTCTGCTCATTCTTTATTAATGTCGATACATCTGATTTAACGAGGACAACTTATAAATTTTTATAAATTTATTTCATTCAAATTTAATACTGAATAATCAAATATTTGAACGTGTAACATACTAAATATTATATACATGTTTTCTTTTTTATTTTGAATAGAATAGTTTTATATCTGATAATATTTTTTTTTTATTTTACTTTTTTATTTTGAATAGAATAGTTTTATATTTAATAATATACATTTTCTTTAATCATAAAACATTCAATATTTGAATTAAATAAATAATTTATAAATGATATATTACAATTTTTAAGGAAATAAAATAAACTAGTATATATTTATATTTAATAGTTAAAAAATTATAATTTATGAAAAATCGTGTATAATATACATTGTAAACTATAAAAATCGAAATTTTAATTATTGTCTTATTATTATTAATCTATCTATTATTAGTCATTTATCAAGTTAATATTGAAAGTGAAAGCTTTGTTTGATAAAAATTGATGCTTGATTTATAATTAAATAATGTACACTATGCATTTTAGAGAACTTTTACAGTGCTTACGCTATTAAATACTTATTGTAATTTAGAATAGCAGATATATTAAAATTTTAACCATAATATTATTCTGTATTTATAATTTTATATGATATAAAATTTAATTAATTAAATTTTTATTATATAAATGAGTTATATAATAATCCATTGTGTTAAATAAAATTTATTTTACAATATAGCATTAAAAATTTTATAGTTGGTAGATAACTTTAAATCATTCTATTGTTATATTTTTATTTTACATTGATTTTTTAAATTTAAAATTAATCTATTTCGTATATTGTTAGTAATTTATCTTTATTTGTGTACATATGGATATATATAAAAAATAAAACTGTTTATATCCTTTTTTTTTGTTAAATTTTTTTATCAATAATCTTATGTTTAAATCATTTTTTGTCATTTCTGAATATAATTAAAATAAATAAATGAATAATAAAATTGTTACCATCAGCTTTGCAGGTTCGATCATCCTCTTGTAATTTATAGTTTAGTTCACATTGACAATAGAAAGAACCAACTGTATTCCTACAAGTTTGTGAACATATTCCGTATTCCTGGCATTCATCTATATCTATATTATATAAAAATAGAAATAGATACATAAAAAATATCAATTGTTATTTGCACTGAATTATGGATCTGAGTTTTCGATAATAACTTAAGATTTATGTTACTATATTTTAGTGAGATAATGTATTAAAATAAATATTTATAAATTAAAATTTAATTTTAAGCGTAAAATAAAAATTTCATCAAAATAAAGTGTTAAGAATATTGATTGCTAAACTATATAACATTGAAACAAAATTGTGATAAAAAAAATTGTCTCTGAAACAGTTTTACAAAAAATATTATCACAATTCTTACGTGATTTTTACAATCAAAATAAATAATCACAAATAATATATTTATATATCATTATACACTACATTTCTTATACAATTTTTAATATATTAGCACTTTGTTGATATTTTAATTATTTTTGAAATTTCTTATTTTATAATTTTAAGTCTATGTATACATTAGTTTTGAATAAATTTAATTTTCATAGATTAAAGTAATTATTTAAATAAATTATATTATGAATACCAAACAATCTATATAATAATTCTTTAATCGAGACTAATAAACTAATCTACTTTATATAATACGTATTTAATAAAGTAGTATCAAACTAAAAATTCGTTAAAGTTAAGAAAGTATTTAGCGATAAAAAATTTTAATGTAACAATATTTACATTAATTATAATAATATAATGTAGTAATTAATATTACCGAAATTATTTTTATCATTAGTGAGTGAGTGTTAATTAAAATACAGTATAATTATACTGTATGTATACACATATTCATATCTAATTTATATTTATTTTGTTCGTGTATTAAAATAATTTTAAATTACCAATACTATTGATATTGTTTCAAAGCTCATTAATTTAGTAAAAGACTATATCTAACGCATCAAGTAATTTTATAATAGTTCAACAGACTTGTTTATATCAATTGTAAGTAATATATTTATTTAATTGTTATAAATATAAAGTCACTGTTATATATATACAATAAATAATTAATTTTTTCGATTAGAATAATTTGATTTGTTTTTGTCAATATTAAATTTATTCTTCGTTTGTCCCTCTACTATTTATATAAATCTAAGATAAATTAAAAATTTTGAGAATAATCATTAAAAAATACCTTCGCATGTTCCATTAACTTTTAAAGAGAACCCTGTATTGCAAGAACATTTGTAACCTTTAGGTGTAGCCGAACACTTATGTTGACATGGATTTGTTGAATTACATAAAATTTGATCTAAAATTCAATACAAATTGAAAATTAATTAACATCTGTATATTTAGCAAATATTTTAAAAAATATAAATTTTGTGAAAGAAATCATTTTTTTCATATAATAAAATTTAGAATATTAAAATTAAAAATTAAATAAAAGATGAAAATAGGACGATTGATATAGTAATTTACTAATTTAGTATATATATATATATATATATATTCAATATATTTTATCTTTATTGGTGATGTTTTAAAAATAATATGTTTTTTTTAAAAATAAATTTTTAAAATAGAAATATATATTTTTTAATTGTAATTAAAAAGATTATACGCTATTACCATAGCTTTTATTATCATAAAATAGGTTGTTAAATAATTCTATTAAAATTTAATTTCTTATTTATATTTATAGCTACAGATTTAAATTAAAATTTATTTGATTAAATAATGTTTGGTTTCACTAAAAATATTTAAAAATATATCTTAAATGTAACAATCATATTTATTATTACATACCAACTTTGTTAAATTATTACTTAAATAATATTAATCGATACGAGATTACGTGAATCATATAATAAGAGATAATATAATTATTGAATTAGTTCAGTGTAAGCTTCTTCAGATTTAGTTTATTTACTTATTATTGTAATGTAAAATGAAACGTTACTTTTTATGCATTCTGAAGAATTTTCATCAGAATCATCACCGCAGTCGTTTTCACCGTTGCATACATGCGATAGTGAGATACATCGGTTATTCTTACATAAATATTTGCCTATTGTATTGTTGCAATTTTCAGCTGGTATTGGTAATTTATCTGCAATTTTATATAAATTTTTTCATTTTTTTATTTTCAAACTTTTTTATTTAGAAAATGAATATTTCAGGTAATGTGTTCCTACCGCAATCTAATTCATCGCTATTGTCCGTGCAATCGTCTCTACCATCGCAAACCCAATTTTTACTGATACAATGACCATTTTTGCACTTGAATTGATTGCACGTTTTCTTTAAAAAATAAAAAAATAAATTTATTATATATTGGTAGTTTTTAAATATTATTTTACATGTAGTATTGGTACAGATATGTTTCTTATATATTCAACAAGGTGTGATGTTTTAATCATACATGTATATGTTAATTAACTATAAAATATCAAATTAATATTATACAAATATTTTAATTTTTTAATTAATCAAAATATTTATAAAATATATTTTTAGTATACATTATAATTCACTCATATTTTTTGCTTAAGTTTTTAATCATTGTTCTAGTTGATGATTTTTTTCAATTTAATTAAAAAAATTAATGCCCCATATCTATACATGAAATATAATAAGTGAGTATTTTTGATGATTAAATATTGTATTAAAGATTAATATAAAAAGGCTAATTAATAGAAATATTTGAAAATATTTGATTTATTGATCAAGTCTTTGTTTTCTTGTTATATCTACACATAATTGTGATTTTAAATCAGTATTGATACTCTAGAATAAAATTATATCATGCGTGATTCATTATGTTATGATTTTATAATCTTCTTAAAATTTATATGGATATGAGATTAATTAAAAAAATAACGTAAATTGTTTGAAATGCATTGGATACATCGATTCAAACTTTAATTCTTAAACGATTTGATACAGTTCTTTTTTATTTCGACAATTATTTTTGCGCTAGAAAGAAGATAAATAAATAAATAAAGAAGTAATAATTGTAAAGTAAAATAAATATACAGGAGCCGCGGCGATCTCTAAACTATCGGCTCGCTCACTATGGGTCCGCAAAATCTCGTCAAGAGGACGTCCTTAATCCGTCGAAGATTGAATGAACAACACTCGCTTCTCGTAAATCGGAGAAGTTTTGCGTCGGGTCGCAAAACAGTGAAGGAGATCGAAACAGTTCGTAGTATTAATCGCGGAAAATAATAAATGGGGTAATAAACGGGTAATATGGCCCGGATTGGGTTGCGAGGAGACTATGGCACACCCGTGCCACCAGATAAAACGGAGTGGGACTATCGAATAATCGGGAAAAGATTAAATTTTACGATTGGAAAACGATATTGGAAAAGTCGAGAGGACGCGAGAAAGGTCATGGAAATACTAAGAATCCACAAGAGTCAAGGGGACGCGAGAAGCGCGAAAGGCTTAAATAGGTGAGAAGCAAGGAAACGACAGGAATTTTCGGTCCGTTACTCTGCCGAAGCGGACGATACTTTGATGCACAACCGGAAACGATGCGAATAAGTGTAAAGAAATCGAAATGCAATCCGAAACAACTTATGCACGCGTTCGGGCTACGAAACAAATTGTTAAATAAATAAATTGATTAAAGAAAAGAAAGAATGTATATTTTATCCCTAACAATTATATTTTTAAACTAATTGTTAATCTTTTCGAACTATTTTTATTCTTTTCAAACAGTTCATCAGTATCTATTGATTTTTTAGAAAATGTTTACACATTTGAAATTTAATTATTTTTCGAAGCATTTTAAATCTTGAACTTATACTATCAATTAATAAACAATATAAGTTACTTAGTTACCTAGATAATCTATGCTGTATATATAAACTATCGATGCATTAATATCATGAAAAATAATTTCATATCTTCGTATTTATTTGGCAGAGCATTATTAAAATACATAAACTATTATTACTTACATTTAGATGACAATTCTCAAATTCATCGGTACCATCAATGCAATCGGCTTTATTATCACAAAATTCTTCGAGTGGAATACAATTGAATTTATCGGAACATTGATATTCGTGTGGTTGACATGCTTCAGCAAATGACTAAAATTCAATAAATTATTGTTTTCAAATAAAACAAATATAATAAATTAAAAATAAGAGTGAAATTATTTACAAGTTTAATTGCTGTCAAAATTTTATTTGACTCGTAAATAAATTACCGGTAATTCTACTTCGCAATGTTCCTCATCAGAATTATCTGAACAGTCGTCTTGTCTATCACAAACGAAGGAACTCGAGATGCATCGATAGTTTTTGCATTTAAAAAACATTGGAGGAGTACATTCTGAATCTACAAAAAATTTTTACAATTACTTTTTTATTTCAATATTAAATCATTTTATTATTTTTTATATTGTAAATTATATAATTATATATTATACGTATAATTATAGTAAATAAAAAATAAATTTACGCTTAAATAATAATATTACAATCAAATAGTAAATTAATAATTGAAAATTGAAAACTATTTCATGATTACTTTATTATAAGTAACAGTTGTAAAGAGTTGATGTCAGACAAATGGGTTACTCGTTTCTGTATGATTTAATAATAGTAATTTATTTATAAATATACGTCATATTAAAGATACAGTGACTTAATATTGAAATGGTAACGCTCGCAACGAAGTCTTAGTATGATCTGCTCTGTGTATGCTTCTAAACTAAACTCTTCTCGCTGTAGTCCAGTATTTAAAAGGTAAAGCAGATCCCGGACTCGGTGAGAAATACTGATGTTCAGTGAAATGATATTTACAATTTGAGATCAAAGAAATTATGCATAAGTCAAGGTTAAACAAAGGAAAGTCATAACGTAAAGGAAAACTGCGTAACCTAAAGGAAAAGTTACAGTAAAAGGAAATATACGGTTAAGTTGAACGAAAAAGGGAAGTTACGTATACGTACATATAAAGTTATAAAAATGTATGACAAGAATGGTTATTGAATTATTATAATATTAAATTGTATAAAATGTCGATTGATATTATAAATTGTTATTGAATTGATTAAATATTAAAAATTATAATGTACATATAGTAATTATTGACACAACTATTTTGCATTTCTCATATTAATGTTATTGATATTTACACCGTCGATAATATTTATGTTACAATCATTTACCAGGATTATAGCAAATCAATTTTTAAAAATTTCCATAATTTATAGTCTTATCATATAATTTTACTTTACCGTTATATTCCAAAAAAGTAAAAAGTGATTGTTTTAATATCATGATAATTCTTATTTTATTAATACAAAATATTATTTTTAACAATTTAATATATTTTATAATATAAACCTTCGATATGTTGACCAGCAGAAATTTTTTCCTAAAATACTTGGTGAATATCTATTTTATCAAAATAAAATATCTTTCTTAAGAATTAATTTAATTGCATTTTTAACATTTTTGAATGTTTGTATATTTAAAAACCCTTATTTAAAAATAATACCTTATATTTAAATGAAATTAAAATTTGGATGCATTTCTTAGTTCATTATTAAAAATAAAATATACACGAACATTTTATTTTCCCTCGTAAAGCTACTTTAAAGAATCAATAAATAAAATTTAATATCGCAGATATTTAAAAAATCGATATCGCGTTCAGTTTTACAATGAATCAAGGAAACGATGAAAATAGTAATTTATATTCTCACCGTGTGTTGCCTCCACGTATAATAGCGCAAGTAGAAAGATTGCCAAGAGCTGCCACTGCATGTTCTGCAAACGAAAGAAAGGGAACATCGATCAATAAGATGATCTTGCTGAATACATTGTGAAAAGGGGAAGTATTTTTTGTTCCAAACTGGTGATTTCCCGGTAAACGTTTTTTTCTCGAAGCAACGATCCGCGTACACGTACGAACTGTATCGTCGCTCCAATGACGTGCTTGAAGACGCGAGATAGTTTCACGCTTCGTTCCCAATAGAGATCTTCTAGCTGTGATTCTCGAGAGGGTTAATGACATCTGACATGCCGCACGACAGCATCTCAACGCCCTTTCTACGAAAGTTTTGTGTTTCTCTGATTAGCCTCGAGAGCTTTCAGATCGGCAGAGGGATACGTTTTCTTTCGAATGGATGTAATCAACGAACAACGATGAGGTATTGATTCAACTTGTAGTCGAACAAAACAAGATTTTCTTATTTTCATTATTCATTCACACTAAACGAAACTTGGAACTTTACTTTAATTCGTAATAGTGAGTTCTGTAAATTAAGTGTAACTTCAAACGCTACTCAGGTTCATATTATATTTCTTTACCATTTATTTTTTTTTTTAAATACTATATAAACCTTTTATAAAGCTATAAAAATTTATAAATATCCAATTACATAAATAGTCTAACATATATTTAATTACTTAAATTTAAATATTAATTTTTCTTCAAAAAAATTCACAATTTTTACAATTGATGAAAATCTAGATTGTAATGATACAATTGATTTGTAGAATATTCATTGGATTAAATATATCGATGAAATAAACACAGTTATTAAAATAAAAAATGAATATAATCGAATAAAATTACTAAACAAATTATTTTGAATAATAAATGTAAAAATAATAACTAAAATATATTATTCCAAAGATCGGAACATAATAAATTAATGAAAGCAAAAACAAATAAATAATAAAAAGTAAAGAGATAAGATTTTACTGGAATAAGAATTGAATCTATTTTTTTTCTTTTTATGGCAGTTTCTTTTTTAACTGAATAATTGAAGCTTATGCATACATATTTTTGAGTCATTCCTGTTTTATCGTGAGACATGGAATTATATATCAATATATTATCGCACATAATTATATGGTTTATAATTATTTTAATATTTGTATTTAAAATTCAGTTATCGAAATTGAATTTTGATATTTGGTGTATAATAAAATTAGTTTTTAATTTATTTAAAAGCAAAATTTATAAATTGATTCATTTCATATTACAATTACTTTTTCTAAATAAAATAATAAGTTATCAAATTTTCTATTTAATAAGTAAATTGGTTAAAAATTATTATTGTAAATTAAAAACATACATCAATTAATATATTTAGAATTTTTGAGAATAACCAAATTAAATTGTATCGATAAAATAAAAATTATATATACGTACAAATACACATTTTTAGAATATTTAAATATATTTTTTATGCTCTTTATTTGATCAGCTATTAACTTAAAGATTTTAATAATAAAAATATAACATACCAAAATTTTTTATACATTTATTTCAAACTTTTTGTTCGTATCATCTCAAAATAACAAATGTGATAATTCTTAACACTTTTTACTTTTACCTTTACAAATGAATTCATAGAAAAAAAATTTCCTAAAAAAATTCAGTTTCAAACTTTACAAGAATAAAATGAAATTATCAAAAAAAATATCGAAAATCCGGATCTTTGATAAATAAAAGATGTGAAATCAGGAAATATCCTAAAGTTTTATCGTTCCAAGAGAATCAAGACGAGACAAAGTTGCGCACTTTTGCCGAACAACAAACTCGAGATCGAGACAAATACAAGTGTAACAAGGCTTTTCGTCGCTCGCGTTTAACTAATGGATCTCCCCTAACATATATCTCGCTAGATTAGTATACACTAGGTAGATAAATATATGCACTTATACAATTTAAACTCGGGCCCTTTTAATACACGCGCTCCTTCTATCTTGTTTGTACATGTAACATAGAGAAAGACAGAGTGAGAGAAATCGAGAGGGAGTGAGGGAAAAAAAAGGATTAATGAAATAGAAAGAGCGTAGATTTCGTGGATTATCACTCACAATTATATATTAAAGTATTTAAAGTATTAATAGGATCTTTGAGCTTTTACTTTTTTGATAAAACCATAATACCATTTAATCTTATATCTAGTTTAATCATAATATCATTTTTTTAAATAGCATATTTTTAAAAAGCTCGATTATTTAATTATTTTTAGTTACACTAAATAAATATTTAAATATAAATACTTACATATATTATATATAAATATTTCTCCATTCTCAAAAATAATTCAGAAAGCATTATTATTTTAGATAATTTAAAAATATAATCATTTTGAATTGAAAATTTGGTATAATATTATTTGACTGTTTGTAAAAATTGTAGATTATATTTGCAAACGTTTATTATACCCGAATCATTTAGAAGCGGAAGTTCATTTACGATATCGTTCACAATATTTCTTTTCGTAAGCATATCAAATTTTGCTTAAAATATTATTAACTTATTTATGAAAGTCAGTACTTAATTTCAAATAAACATTTTTTAATAAAAAATTAGATTGATACTTTATATTAAACTTTTATGTTCAAATTGAATGTTATTTTAAGATTGTCTATTAAAATATGTAAATCAAAATTAAACGATAAAATTTTAAATTAATATTACTTAATTAATTTTTCCTTCGCATACAAATCGTCATAATTAGCTATAGTTACTTATTAACAATAAATATTAATATTAGTTATTTATGATATTATAAACATTTATAATCATTATTTGAATATCGACAATTTAAATATTTATACAATTTTTATTATTGTATTATGATTCATTTTAATGTATTGATTTATCAACTAGGCAATAAAAATTTATAAATATAATATTATATATTTTTTACTGCAATATCGTTGCGTGGTTACATTTTTTTTACAAAGTTTATAATTATTTAATTAGCAATGGAATTAGATATTAAGTAATTTTTTAAATTATATATTTTTATTAATATCTTCATCTGAATCAAAAACATTGCGTAATCCCTTAAAAAATAAAATTTTACAAAAATAAAATCTACTTTAGCTGAGATAGTCATTTAATTCTCACGCAATTCTTGATAAATAGAGAAATGATAGTATAAAAAATATTATAAAAAAAAAAACTAAATTCAATTACAATTACATTTTTATTTTGATGAGAGTATATGTGTTAATGTATTATAAGAGTTACTCGGGGTTTATTGCTTAAAAATTAGTGTATTGTTTTACAATATAAGTAAATATGTATTGGCTTGCATAAATTAATTTATTTTTAATACACGTTGGTTTGATTTAAGGTATTTCGATTTTTAAAAAGATGAAGCATTAGAATTATTAAAAGAAAAAAAATCAGTGTTTAATGTTAGTTCAATCGTACTCACATAGGTCGTCGCAGTGAAAGCCGATAGCACTTTTTCATGAAATTTGTGGAACACACCTAGAAAATCGAAAGAGTTATAGAATCGAGGCCAGCGTCCTGAGGATCGCCGGGGAGTAAAGTGCGCGCCTCGACGTACAACCGAGCTTTTCATTCTCCCTCGTTCTTTCTCACTCACTCGTTATTTCTCTTTCTCTCTCTCTTTCTTTTTCTCTTTCTCACTCTCAACGTTGTTATCAATTTGGCCTTGGCATGTACACCGTACGAAATACGCGTATCATGTTGTTGTGGGGTCGCTTGCCGAAAAGGTCGTGTTTAGTTATGTATACACACAATTACATGTAATATGTAGGAGCGAGAATAAAATCTGTGAATTTTGTCACTTAATTGAAAGCTTCAATTCATTGGAAGTGTTAAATTTTCCATTTGAAATAAGAATTTGGAAAATGAGTTTTCTCTATTATTAAACATTAAATTTATTTTATATTGCATTTGTAAACAATCTTATGTATAATACGTACATATGTGTGTATATAACTTTTAAAGAATGATATATATTTCTAACTTATGATGGGTCTGAATAAAACTAATTATTTTTATATCAAAATAGAACTTTATATTGAAAATAAAATGAGTTTTATCATTCAAAATACATCAATAAATACATATAAATTTGCTTGAGTATAGAATTTAAAAATTTTAAAAAAATGTTATAATCAGATTTTATTTTCATTATTTGCTTTTATAATATTTAGAATATTACGTTTTTTAAATATAAACTAAAATATTCCATATTTTTTTAGTTGGCAAAATTCGTAACCATTAGAATACATCGATTATTTTTATTAAAACAAAAACTGAATATACAGAGCCATTCTAGTTATAAGGAAGTATGGAGAAAATCCAATTAATCAACTAACTTTAAATAAAGTTGGATCTTGTTTCATTATAATTTCTTTTATTTTTTGAGTAAATAATTTTTTTAAATAAAATTTAAGTAAACATACTAATGAGATATGAAAAATATAATGATAGTTTAAAATCTCACACGATTATATATATATATATATATATATATATATAGCTTTGTAGTCAAATTTATGAATATCATGTGAATATGAAAATTATATTATACAAATATAAAAAATTTTAGGACTTTTCTATTTTTTTTAATAATGATTCAAAAATTACAATATTTTGAAACATCTGATAATGTTTTGAACACAAGTGCGTACGAATACAAACTCAATTTTGGAAATCGCATAAGATTTACAAGTTATAATTATAAAAATTAATAAATTATAAAGATATTTTTACTTAAAAAAATATAATAAATAAATATTTTAATTATCAAAGTATACTTGGTGAATAAATGAATTCGTATTACTCCACAGTTTGGTAAAGATTATTTTTTATAATATTATTGTGGAAAAAATAGTATGAATTGGATATGGAAATATTTTAAAATATATACAAATTTTTATTTATAAAAGTTTTAATTTTTTCTTTATAAATGATACAATTTTAACGGTATATCTTTTAATTATTTTTATGCATTGTATTAGAATAAGTATTATATTTTATACATATTTATACAATAAATTAAATTTACAGTAGCAATTCTCTCGGATATCGTTCTTTTGAAATGAATATACTAGAAAAAAAATTTTCAGTATTTTCATAAATGAGTGGGTGAAAGTAAGCGCATAAAAATTTAAAGGTTAATTAACTATCCATTGAAACGAAATTGAATGTACAGTTTTTATTATAATACCTATTTTTTGTAACAAAAACTTAATTCGCAAAAATGATATATAGAAAAATTTTTATACTCTAAGAAATTATATTGTAAAAGAAAAAGAAAATTTAATTAAATAAATACACAATATAGATTTTAAGACTAGTCTTATTATTCTTGACAAATTACAGTATATTAATCTTAAAAAAACTTTTGTAAATTAAATCATTCGTTTATCAAAAATCAAATCAGATCATGTTTAATCAAAAACAGTGTCGAAAAAATAATTCAAGCGTTTGCTTCAGGCTCTTTCGATAAAATCCAAAGAAATTTTTGTATTTTAATGAGTTTAAAATCTATCACTATATAAATATAATGAACTGAGAAAGATAAAACAGCTTCAAATAAAGTAAAGACGGCTTAAAATTAAAGTTATTGTTTTTTTCGAACTATTTAAATTCATTATTATCGCAAACATTTAGTTGTTAAAGGATAAGTAAAGGATCATATAAATAATTATCGTTTTTAAAGAAATACTTATTTAAAACTGGCATTGGTAAACGTTTGAACAAAGACTAGTTTTTCAAAATTATTTTGAACGATTCAAATAAGATAAAGATAATGTTTTGATACAAATAGATGCATCTGTGATATGAATGTATACTATAAAATATATCTTTATTTGGAAAAAGTAAGATTGAGCCACAGCAATTTATCTAATAGGTTTGCAATTATTTTACTATTATTGTGAAATTAGCTCTTAATATAATAATGAAGAATTTTGTTACTAAATTTTTTATTAACTTTGTAAAGTAAGTTTATTATACATCAATAAAATATTTATAGATAATTATTTAAGAGATTAAAGGAGTATAAAATACATAACCATATTGAGTTGAGAAAGCGCATTATAAAAGGGTTACAACAATGCAACGAGAAACTTATATTTAAAACCATGAAATAGATTGATCATTTACAATTTGCATTGTGTAAAATATGAAATAAAAACTATAAAATAGCAACTATATTGACACCTTTATCTTTCACTAACAAATGTTTTATTTTTTACTCGAGAAATTAATTTCATCCATAATAAAGTTCCTGATGTCCTTTTTTACAGCCAATTTGAAGTAATTATGTTGAATTGTTTTTGTAATTCTGTTTATATCAATTTTCAGACAATAGATATTTCATTACTTATTTTATGGTATTCACTCTCGAAATATTGAGTACTTTTAATTTTCATAAAAATTCTAGATATTTTTATAACTAATTAATTATATAAAACGACATTATAAAACTAATTATTCGTATATTTAATTCATCTATTTATTAGAGGCTACATCTAAATATGATCCAAAAATAAATATCAAATATATATTCTTAACAACTATATTATCTTAATGTTAACACATATACGTTACCTTTTATTTTACCTGTAGCTATCGGCAGTGCAAGAAACAATCAAAAAATTTCTATCAAGGAGATGGGATCGGATAATGAAAGACTTTCATTTGTGCTCTCTGAGTTTATCTAAAATGATAAAGATGAGACGAATCAGTATAAAAAGAAAAAAATCGTCTCCACGACAGCTTAGAAGCAATAGTTGATTTTTTCGCTGACCACCCTCATATTTGCTCAAATTTTATGTTTTTAGAAATTTCATTTTTATATTTTTATAAGGTATAAACGAGACTATACTACATAATCACAAGTAAACATTAAATCATTTTTATAATAATAAGCGTATATCACTAAATTAAATTTATAATTTTTCTACGAATTTAATTTTTCTATTTAATTTTATTGAATATAAAATTATTGATCCACGATTTTTTTTATTGATCTTCATTTGCTTTCATTTATAGTTTTCAGTATGTTTCGTTAGAAGATTGTCAGAGGCTATTAACTCCTTTATATCGTAGATTACAAATGCTGTTGATAAATTGTTCGAAGTAAAAATATTTCTGGATTAAAGTTAAAATACAAGCGTAAACCGCATATTATGCACATATTTCATCAACCATCTTAAACATTTAAAAGCGGTTTCGGTATTATTTGTAAAGAAAAGATCGATAAGTGTCTCCGACTGTACTATATCATCGCTGACTCTACTATATCATCACTGACTTTATTATATCATCGCAGACTACTATATTATCGCTGATTGTTCAACATCGCTGCTTCTACTAAAGACACATACTACATCGC
This sequence comes from Dolichoris vasculosae, assembly GCA_018907195.1. Lineage (NCBI taxonomy): Eukaryota > Metazoa > Arthropoda > Insecta > Hymenoptera > Agaonidae > Dolichoris > Dolichoris vasculosae. The sequence continues at coordinate 234,686 of JACCHY010000005.1, read as the reverse complement.
CGTTAACTCAACACAAGTACCTTCTTCAATGAAGCGATGAAAAGTATACTTCTATTACTGTAAGCGTCTTATTAAATTTATTAAACACTATTGTGAAAAAAAATATATTTAGTAAAAAAATTATAAAATAAAAATGCGAATCGAAACCGTTTGCAAAATGCTCTCTAGTTTTGATGGTGATAAAACCGAAATATATGAATTTTATAATAACTGCTAGACCGCGATTAGTTTATTAGAATCCCCGACAGAAGAAAGAATACTATTTTCTATGATCCAAATGAAATTCGGATAAACGATTGCATAGTGAGTAGCAACTAGAAGTATCGTCGTTTAGACAAGGCCACAACGAAGATGTTTTATTATATTCACAAAAAGCAGAAAATTGTGTCATTAAAATCATAAATAGCTTACATGATACACTTACAGCTGCTGATCGAGCTGCATGTGTTAATTTATTAAAAAAGCAAGTACTAAACGTCTTCATCGTGGGCTTGAAAAAAGATACAGCAATTATTGTAAAATCGCAAAAACCTGACTATTTCGAAGATGACGTTCAACTCACGATTGCCGAAGAAATCGAGTAAAAATCTTTAAGGAAAATCGAGAAATTTCAAAATTTAAATATACGGGAGTATAAATTTTGTAATCACTGTAAAAAATCAAGACATTTAGAGTCTCAATGTTGATTCAAATTGTATACAAATAATTATAATATTAATTAAAATAAGTTTTTAAGTACTCATTGACAAAATAAATCATTGAAAATTTTTAAATATTGTAAAAATTAAGACATTTGAAATCCGAATGTTGGCAAAAATTAAATAGACAGCATATAAATAATATTAGGCATAATCAAATAAAAAGCTGCAATTGTTGCAAAAATATTGGACGTGTCATTCAAGAATGTCGAAAATGAGAATTTAATAATAATAGAAAACAAAATCTCAATTCAAATCAAAATTATAATTCGAATTTGCAATCACGGAATCTTAAACTATCTAATGAACGTAATTTAAATTACGATCGTTTTTTCGTTACTGCTAACGAAAGTAAGTTTTTTGAAGGAAGAACATTAGAAAATAATAAAAAAATTAATTGATTTAAAAAGTTCAAATATATTTTCTCAACTAACATCTGAAAAATCAACTATTAATCTCAAATTCAAAGATCTTTGCTCAAATATAGAGTTTCTCGATACGGGATCTGATATTTCAATTATCATACTTTTTAACTTCCTATCTATGGCTGATTTTTATAAAAATGTTAAAATAAAAATAAGTGGTTTATCTACCGAGAATATTGAGACACTTGGATATTCCTTTGTCAACATATTAATTAACAATTAATCTTACGAGACCATTTTTCATATAGCGAAGAACAAATTTCCGATACCTTATAATACCTTCTAAAATCAGGTTTCCATCAAATAAGAGTAGATATTCAAGATAAAGAAAAGACTGTATTTTCTACTAATTTCGGTCACTACGATCGATTATTTTATTCATTCGATTTAATCGATTACCTCTCGGTTTAAAAAAGACACCCGTTTGTTTTTCTGGACTACTATCAATCGCTTTAACCGGAATTCAAGGTATTCGATGTTTATTTTATTTAAACGATATGATTTATTACGCAAATTCATTAGAAATTTATGATACTTAGAGAAATTTTTCAAAGACTACAAGAACACAACCTTAAACTTCAACCCAACAAGTGTGAATTTTTCAGACGCGAAGTCATGTATTTAGGTCAATGATGAGAATGGTGATTGAGAATGGTGTAAAGCCAGTTCCAGAAAAGGTAAAAGCCATAGTTAATTATCCAATCCCCACAAGTTAATAGAAAATCAAATAATTTTTTGGTTTATCATAATACTATAGGAGACTTCTTAAAGATTATGGTTAAATTACAAAACTTATAACATCTTTATTAAAGAAAAACATCAAATTTAAATGGACAAGTTTACAAGAAGAATATTTCGAAACTCTAAAACGACAACTAACTTCTACTCCTATTTTACAATATCCTGATTTTCAAAAAGAATTCATATTAACAATGGATTCTAGCAAATTCGCTTTAGGCTCAGTTTTGTCGTAAATGAATGAATTACAAGATTTACCTATAGCATATGCTAGCAAAACAAATAACAAAGAACAGAGCTAGTACAGCTAGAGAATAAAAGTAGAGAAGAAGTAGATATCAAGGCAGATCATAGTAAGTCTCCGTTGCGAACGGATTTACTATTTCAATATCAAGTCACTGTATCTTTAATATATAACTTATATTAATAAATAAATTACTATTATTAAACCAGATACAAAACAAATAACTCATTTGTCCTACAGAAACCCTTTACAATTACATTCAAATTATTCAAGAAGTAAATAAATAATATGTTTTATTGAATTTTAAATTAAAAACAAATTAATAATCTTAAACTTCAATTTTTCAATATCATTATTTTCAATATCAATATCATTATTTGATACTATATATTTAAATAACTAAGGTAGAATTTATACATATGAATATATATATATATATATATATATATATATATATAATAGAATTAATTAAATTAATAATTATTAAATTATTATTAATTTTAATATTATTCAGTTTTGAAGAATTTGTAATGCTTACTTTTTTACGTTCTGAAAATTTTATTTCATTTTTACATAAAACACTTAAAAATAAATAAATTAATAAATACAAGTTGAGACTAACTTTATGTATATTAACGGTATTTTAAATGATATTATTTTTTATGGCGAAATAAAAAATAAAAATACTTTTTAATTATTATAATTTTAAATATATCAATGAAGTATATTAATATAATTTTAAAAATAATTTTAAAATGAGCTCATTTTCAGGATTTTTTTTTCAGCAATTCATGATTTATTATACTTAAAGAAAGATCATGAATTTTACAAATTTTTAAACTTGCTTATGACTTATTCGTATTTTATTATGTATTAAAAATTCTATTTAAGTTATTCGTATTAATTTTTGTAATAATTCAGAAATTTATAATTTTCTTTTTATAATTTCATTATATAATAAAAAAATCGGATGCATATTATTAAGTCTCCTTAAAACCGTAATTAAAAATTTTTATTTTTTTGGAAAAAAAATATTAATAGTAAATATTACTTTTTTATGCAAATGAAATAAAAAATTATGAAATAAAAAATTACTAACACTTCATTGATGTTTGACACAAATACGTATCATAATTTTTATACAATATTTAAAACAATATTAAAAAAAATCCTTATTTAGTATATTTAGATAGGTACATATCTGTGAATGAATGAATAAAATTAATTTTTTTAAATATATTATAACATTTATTATTTTTATTTTTTTATTATGTATATTTTATCATTATTTTTTCAGTATATTTTAAACATGTATATAAAATATGTTTTGAAATAAACTAACATGAATTAAAATCTATAAAATAGCTATGCATTTTTTATTATTTGAATAGAGTAATAACTTTTACTTATATTTTAAAATATAATGGAAAAATTATATATTTAATTTTATAATAAATAATATAACGTTATACAAGATTTGTTTACATTAGTTAAATGAAACATATTAGTTACTATATTATATTATTATTTGCTTTTTGAACTTTTTAAATAAATGTTACATATTATATCTTCATTAAATCTTTACAGTAATGTTTTTATAACATTTGCTTTTATACATATTTGTTTGTTAAATAATAAAAATTAAAGAATTATTTAAATTATTAAAAAATATTATCGCTTATAAAGAAGAAAAGAATGGAGATTGATTGGCAATATTTATCCTAGTTAATTTTGATTTTCAATTTAGGTTTTTATTTTATTTTATTATTATTGAAGTTAGTAGATTATTATTAAGATTTCATAGATGCACTTTTATGTTAATGCTTTTTGAATCATAAAACAGTTAAGAGATTTAAAACTTGTAAATATGATTTTAAAGAATATAACACTAGTTTATTTTTAACAAAAATAGAATTTTTTGTTTTTCTTTATTTTAGAATTGAATAAATCTTTTATAAATGAAGTTAATGTTTGTAATATAAATTTTTGATTGATTAAATATGACATTATTTCGTACCTCATCTATTTTTGTGACAATAAAAATAGTTGTTGAGTTCAGCTTAGAATACTTAGTTACAATGTACTGTGATAAAAAATATTTACATATATTAATTTATAAATTAATATATTACAAATTGTTGTAGGCAATTTATTTCCAGAAATTGGTCTTACGTGGTGAAATAAGAGTTTTTATTTCTGTTCAATTTCTAAACGATTTTTATTAATATTTTTTTTCAAAAAATGACCTATTTCTCTAAATTTCACATACGTATTACGTACGAATTACTCGACAAGTTTTTATCAGAAGTATTTAATATCGTATATAGTTATTGCATTAGTTGAAGTAGTAACAGTCGTAGTTACAAAAACAAAGGACTGCGGAAACGCTACGTGATGCAGGTAGAGAAAGCGAACTTGACAGAAGTTTCTGCGTTAGTTGTCGCTTAGCGTATTTAAAATTATCGTAAGCTTCTACTTTGCATTTTTTTTCATTTAAAGGACAATATGCCTCGATGCTTATTGAAGTGCATGATGCGTTACGGACAACATGATAAATCAGACGATGGTGAGTACAATAGCGATAAAGTATTCTTTCATTGGTTTTTCAGAAGAAGTCGATAAAGATGTCGTCTATCGATATTTGTATCTTTTTGCGGTTTTATAACTGCCGGATGTAATTCGATATATTTCCAAATAAAATATTTTCGTAAAGAAAATTATATATCTTAGTTTTCGTATCGATCTTAATCTTTAAAAAAATTTTGTTATATGTAATTCTAAAAATACTGCGGTATATTATATTTTTTCAATCATAATATTAATTAATATTTAATGTTTTTAATATTTTATTCGATATTTTTGAATTTAAACAATTCACACATTTATTTTAAATCAATTTCTTTTATAAAAGTCGTACGCATTGCATCTTAATTTATTTTTTTATTGTATTTTTTATTTTAGATCTTGAATCACATGTACAGCAAATGCCAATTGTAAAAGAACCAAAAAAGAAAAAGAGAAGATACAAAGAAGGACAGGGAAAGATAGGTAATATTTGGTCATGGTCGAATCTTCCTATTGTTACTCGATACAATTTTCAAAAGAATGAAAATATATTATGGAATCCAAGCTCATCCGACAATATCGATTGCTTTTTAAATAATAGCAATCAAAGAAATGAAAATTCATCTACGAGTTGCAGTGATGATCAAGCTGCTATTTATGATATTGACAATATTGAAACTTCAGGAGTACCTCAAATGTTGCAATTAAATGAAAATCATTCTACAGTTAATTCAAAACTTAAAGAGAATAATACAGATTTTTCTATATGTTCAAAAAATGTACAGATGCAAAATGTAGTATCTGTTATTTATTCTCAAACAAATATTGAAGAGAATGAAGCTGTTAAGTCCTGCGAAGAAGATAGAAGTTGTTCTGAAATTGAAGGAATATCAAATCAAAAGCGTAATAAAACAATGCATTTTTGTCCATACTGTCATAAAAGCTTTGATCGTCCTTGGGTATTGAAAGGACATTTACGTCTTCATACAGGTGAAAGACCGTTTGGATGCCCAGTGTGTAATAAATCTTTTGCCGATCGGTAAGTTAATAGATGTTATAAAATATTTGAAAAGTATACAATTTTTTATAAACTAATATATAACTACAAATTATATATTTTTATGACTTTAGATATATATGTATGTATGTATGTATGCATGTCTGTTTACAATATAAATGGAGTTAGATATGTAATTCTTTATAAGCAAAAAAAGATTCCATCATTTATTATAAAATATTAATATTATATAAAAATTAAATTTTTTTTTACAGATCTAATTTAAGAGCTCATCAAAGAACTAGAAATCATCATCAATGGCAATGGCGATGTGAAATTTGTTTAAAAGCATTTTCTCAGAGACGTTATCTAGAACGTCATTGTCCAGAGGCTTGTCGAAAATACAGAGTATCACAAAAAAAAGAATGATTTAGTAATACGTATAGTTAGTACCATTATTGCTTTTATATATAAGTTGTAGTTCATTACATTCAATAGTTTTTATATAATAAGATTTAATTTATTTTTATTTAAAAAGATAGTTTATGATATAAAAATTTTATACATGTTTTTATGTGCATAGTTAAATTGCATCATTGATTGTAATTTAAAATATGTGTATGTATTTATTACGAACAAAACAATGACTTATTTCTAAGATTTAATTCTTATTGTAATTAATTAATATAAATTAATTTTGTAAGTACCTATAAAATTAACAAATAACTTTTTATATCTATATTAGTATAGATTCATTTTTCCGATCAACTAAATCTTTCGAAGGAAGTAACAGTTCGATATCAAACAATCCATTATTCTGTAATATTAATGATTTTTTAAATTTATGTGATAACTAATTAAATCTTTCTAAATTAAATTTACTTATGTATAGTAGTTATAGAAAAAAATTAGCATTATATTAGAAATTTATAACCTATATAATAATAAATGCATAGTTATATTAAATAAAAAGTAATATAAGCATTTAAAACAATATCAAACGGAAAAAGAATAAATTTTGAGCAGTAATTTTAAAAAATTACACAAAGTTCGCGTATATTTAAAATATCCTTATAATTGGCACAGTTTTTAATAAAAAAATTATTTATATTTTATTTTCAAGAATAAAGAATTATAAAGTTACTTTTATATATTTTATAAATTAAAAATATTCTAAAAACTTTATTCGAAATAAAAAAGTTCAAAAACGTTAAATCATAAAAAAAAAGGAAAAAATAAAGGAATAAGTATTAAAATTGAATACAAGAAAATAACCAATCATAATTGTTTATCGATACGTTTATCCTATCATATTATCGGTTGCGCGTTCACCCTAATCGAAACTTGTCATTTATTAATAATGGTATTCCGACTCTAAAGTGGTCAAAAATTATTATTCACTTTCATAATTTATATAAATTATTTATGATTATCGCATGCTTAAAATAAATAAGAGTTATACATTATTTAAAAATTAGTTTATTCGAATCAAATGCTTCAAAAATTATAAGATTTTGTTAAAGAATTGTTGTCAAACGGTAATATACCATGACGTTGGTGACCGCAATTTTTCTATCTTTTTCTTCGTCGGCGCATGCGCAACTCACACTCACGCTGTATGTACACGGATTTCTTACATTAGAGACAGTTAGGCTGATTGCATGTGATAAAGAGAGAAAAAGGTTTAAAATTATATGCATAAAACGACGGTGCGACTCAGCAGCCGTCGAGAGCAACAATTATCGTCCCGCATCTGATATTGTGAGTGCATTATTTTTCTCGTGAGGTAGGATTATAAATAAAATACACATATCCATTCGTATTCTTAAAAAAACACCTCGATAAAAGAAATTGCACAGTTAGACAGAGAAAAGGGGGATACGACAAAAACGAGAAAAAGAAACTCGAGACGGAGAGCGTCGATACTTCCATGAAGAACGAGAAAGCAGCTGTTTATAGTTGTTAACATTGTTTTACTTGTAAGAGAAGAAAGTATTTCACCGCTGAAGAGAGAAACGGATAAAAGTAGACGCGCGCGTCGCCGTGTTGTTCCCCACTTCCCTTCTCTAAAGGACATCTTTGTATGCTTCTCGATTTTCCATTATCCTTTGTCCTGAAAAGAAAAATTTAAAGGGAAATATTGTTTTTTATTTGTGAATTAAAAATAAATGACGAAAGAACGTTGAGAACAGCAAGACTTTCTAGTTGAGGGAAAATTAGAGGTTTATAGGAGACGGTGCTACGGATTGTGGAGGGGATAAAGAGAGAGAGAGAGAGAGACGGAGCGCGACTTGACATTGGGACGGCCATTTTGCTGTGGTCGGTCTCTTGAATCGTTCAGCAGCAGCAGAGTAGCATAGAAGCAGCGACCTGTATACAAGTATAAACTACCGCTCCGAAACACGATCTCCAGAGATATCGATAACCATCCGTACTAAGGTAATACCTAGTCTTTTAAGATTGCTGAAAAATAGAGTGCAAACGTTACTTTTGCCAGATTTTTCATTAGTTTTGTTTCTCTCTTGAATTATTTTGCGAGGATTTAGAATGGTTTTTTCCCACCTAGCGGTCGTTTCAGTCTTTCTCTGTAGCTACTTCTACAATGTTAAATTATGTACGTATGCATGCATATGTGCACTTGCTCACGCGCGCGCACACGTATCTTAAGCGTATCGAGTGTGATTATAAGTTTTTAAAGAATTTTTAAACAAAGTCTTTGGTATCTTTGTAATGGACTTGTATGATGATATGCATTATCATTTATTATTTACATTCTATTATTGATCTTTAGTAATCATAAGATATTTAATATATCTTATGGCTTAATCATTTACACACGCTTTTTCTTTTATTTTGTGTGGCGTGTATGTGTGTATGTGTGTGCGTGCGCGCCAGACAGAGTTAAATTAACTTGTATGAGTGCGTTTCTTTTTGTCGAGAAAAGAGCAAGTTGACGATGACCGTTATTTTGGACGGTTGGGGATTGAAGACGAGTCGCTTTCGAAAGGGGTACAGTGTTTTTTTACTTCATTAGAAGAATCAAATCGTACGACACAAATGTCTACTGACGTGTATATGAAAAAGAAAGAAAGACAAAGACACTTCGTTTTTTGTTCTATTGTTTTTATTACTTTTATTTATTTTTGTTGATTCACGGGCTCTCTTTTTTTTACCGTCTTACATGGTGATTTTATATTTGATATACAATAATATGCACTGACTCATGTGAATGTTTCTGTAACATACGGATTAAAATTGTTTTTTTAATATTTCTGAAAAAAAAAAAATTTTATTAATTTTTGAATCGAAATAAACTTATATTTCTAAGAAATTATAAGATATTACCCAAGTTTGGTAGAATTTAGGCTTAATTATAAAAATTAATTAATTGCCTGCATGATCTCGAGTTAAAATACATATTAAAAGGATGTGCACAATAATGTTTAATATTTGTTATAATATTATTTGAATATCTTAATTATTTTAATATATGAACCATAAATTTTTTTTTTTATTATTCAAAAGCATTTCATCGTTGAGAAGAAATATATTATTTATACTAACTAAAATTTTCTATTAAAATATTTTTTAATCAATATTTTAATGCATTTAAAATTATATTTAATAAACTTTGTCAAAGAGTTCTATTAAAGTTAATAAATATTTGTTTAATTGAAAATTATTTATTTTTTTATAATAGAATTTATAAAATCTAAGTATGACTGGATCTTGTAAAAACGAACAAAGTTATATATTTAAAAAGAATCCAACCAAATTATATAATTGAAATAAAGTTTAGAAAATTTAATTGTATAAGTAATATTTGAAATTCTAAAAGGTTGAGCTAGCTCTATGTGATGTTTACATTGTTGGTGTAAACATGAAAATTGTTTGAGCTTTGGAATTCAAAGTCTTCTAGGACATTCTTATTGTTCTTAGCTATTATTGTCCTCTTAAAGTTCTTAAGCTTTGTAATTGAATAAATAATATTCTGTTAGTAGTATTTCTATTTTAGGAGTTATATATGCTATTTAATCAAATAGATGTATTATATATTTGAAAACTTAGAATTATAAAATTATATTTTATTTAACAAAAATTTATATTTGTTATTTCTATAATTTTTTAGAAGTTAGAGACACTGTATTTACTTCAAAATGATGACCGAATCACATATAAATTCCAACCATGTTTTAAATTCTGGTCTGGGTATAAAAACAGATCTAGAAAAAATGGATGATGTTGGTTGGAAGGCTAAGCTTAAAATCCCACCAAAGGATAAGCGTATAAAGACAAGTGTATGTATATTTAAATATATTATATCGTAAATACCAATGTAATTGTTTTTTATTTTAATTAAAATACTTCGAATTTATATATACACGAATATGCGCGTGTGTACACGTGAACGCGCTCACATCTTGCTCACGTTTAATACAACGCTAATAAAATATTTTTGTTCTAAAATGAAATCTGTAAAAAGTAATTTAACATATGAGGTATATTGAAATTTGTATTAATTTTATATATAAATGTACAGGATGTCACAGATACTAGAGGAAATGAATTTGAGGAGTTTTGTCTAAAACGTGAACTTCTTATGGGAATTTTTGAAAAAGGTTGGGAAAAACCATCACCTATTCAAGAGGCCAGTATTCCAATTGCACTTTCTGGTAAAGATGTTTTGGCACGTGCCAAAAATGGAACAGGCAAAACTGGAGCTTATTCGATTCCTGTTCTAGAACAGGTTTTTATAGTTTTTGATAATACTTTAAGTTGTATATATTATTCAATATTGTTCATGATAAAATTTTTCCCATACCATTTACAGGTTGATCCAAAAAAAGATGTCATTCAAGCATTGATTATTGTGCCTACTAGAGAATTGGCACTGCAGACATCACAAATTTTGATTGAGCTTGCAAAGCACATGGATGTAAAAGTAATGGTTACCACTGGTGGTACTAACTTGCGTGATGATATCATGAGGATTTATCAAAAAGGTAGGAATATTTTACATTATTTTGGTCTGTAAGATATGTAAAATAATGTTAGGTTTTAAAAAATCTTAGGTTTCATTAAAACTTAAATGTAATTTTTTGATGTTGAATAATTTAAATAATTATGAAATAAATACATCAGTATATTCTTTAAATTTCATATGAAAACAGTAAGTTAAAGCTAAATGTGAAAAAGAAAAAAACTTAATTCAAATTAATCTATTTTGAATTTTTATCATTTATTTTTAATCATAAATATTAAGACTGCAATTATTAATGTAGTAATAATTATATCTAAATTTTCATGATATTTATATGCATGTGCACATAGATACAACACACCATGCATATGTATATTGATAAAATAAAGTTGCAATTTAATAGTGTCATTGAGAATACAAAGCTAAGCAAGGTTTATCTTGGGTATTATTTAAGACAATTATATATATTTTTAAACTTATTGCTAAATTTGAAACTTTGCATAAAAATTTTTATTTTAGTGCAAGCCATAATAGCAACACCAGGAAGAATTCTTGATCTCATGGATAAAAATGTTGCCAATATGGATCACTGTAGAATTTTGGTTTTAGACGAGGCTGACAAGCTTCTTTCCCAAGATTTCAAAGGAATGTTAGATCATGTTATTTCCAAGTAAGAATATGTTTATTGTATTATTTTTATTTATGATAGTTTATAAATTTATATTAAAATAAAATTTATTTGTAGATTACCACAAGAACGTCAAATATTGCTGTATTCAGCAACTTTTCCACTGACGGTAAAACAATTCATGGAAAAACATTTAAGAGATCCCTATGAAATAAACCTAATGGAAGAGCTCACGTTGAAAGGTGTGACTCAGTACTATGCTTTTGTACAGGAACGGCAGAAAGTCCACTGTCTTAATACATTATTTTCCAAAGTAACAAAGAAAAATTCTATATTTAGTTATTGAATATTTGTAAATTACAAACATTAAAGAATTTAAAAACTTCGATTTCAGTTACAAATAAATCAAAGCATTATATTCTGTAATACAACACAGCGTGTGGAGTTACTAGCAAAGAAAATTACAGATTTGGGATATTGCTGTTATTATATACATGCCAAAATGGCGCAAGCACACAGAAATCGCGTATTTCATGACTTCCGTGCAGGACTTTGCCGAAATCTGGTAATTTATTATAATTTCATGTTATTTATTTATTTATTAAAAAAATTTTTAATTAAATAAATTGAATTTATAACGTTATATTTATATTTATATTTTTTACATAAAAAGAGGTAAATATATTTAGGCTAAGAATATAATTTTTATGATTATTAATAAAGTATTTTTAATCTCATGTTACCATGTTTTATGTTAAAAACAATATGACAACTGTCCAATCAGCTTATTAAATTTGTAAACAGTTGTGCATTAGTAATTTTTATTCGTTTTTCTTTTCATAATGACCTTTAAATATTTTATTGTTAGTAAAATTTTGTAAAAGTATGAATTATTTTATGTAGGTCTGCAGCGATTTATTCACACGTGGTATCGACGTTCAAGCAGTCAACGTAGTGATCAATTTTGACTTTCCAAAAATGGCAGAAACATATTTACATCGTATTGGTCGTTCAGGAAGGTTCGGCCATTTAGGCATTGCAATTAATTTAATTACATATGAAGATCGCTTTAATTTACATCGTATTGAGCATGAGCTTGGAACTGAAATTAAGCCAATTCCCAAGGTGATAGATCCAAGTTTGTATGTGGCGAGACCAGATGACAATAATAGCTTGGAGGAGGGTAATGTGTCTAAGTAGTTCCAAACTGCAATCAAGATAGAGATTCATAATCGCTCAAAGCAATTGTAAAAGTGTATTAAGTGATTGTGACTGAAGAAACACAAGGGCACATGATAATGTGCACTGAACTTTTTTGAAAAGTGAGAAAAAACGTTTTGTGTTACTTAAGTCTGAGATATAGTCGAAAAAGGGTAAAATGTATGTTTTTTGGAGTGTGGAAAGGAAAAAAAACAAAAAACATTGTCTGTCAGTGCTACAAATCATAAACTGTTTGAATAGACATTTTGCGTAGAAAAAGGAAATACAAAATCATGGAGAACACTTATAGTCGTAATAAGCAAAGAAAAAAAAGTTACTTGTAAATAAGGTATTACTGAGCATGAAAATAATCATTCGCTTTGCATTTGGTAAACTCAGTGATGAAGTGATTGGAGTGCCAGTGCGAGTCATTCTTTGTATATAAATACATTTAAATGTACATATACTAATGTAGCCCAAAGTCAAGCCACAGTACAACAAAAAGTATCGTAAAAGTATGTGCAAGGAGAAGTAGATGAAAAAAATCAGAAGAAAAAACATCGATTTACCGCATTATAATGTGCTGGAAAATATCTCATACCATTATAATATTGATTTTTATACAGTCATACATTTAACTTTGATCTTTAAGTTTATATAAAAAAAAATGGGATATTGAAAAAATGCGTAAAAGTTAGAGATCGATGAATCAATTGTCAATAAATGTCAATCAATGTATATTATACTATACTTTATCTCTAGCATTAAAAAAATTTATAAGTTTGTAAAGTGAAACAAAAAGTATACCTATACGATAAACGTAATAGTACTATGGCTTGACTTTGCAAGCTTTAATACTGTCAACACAACTCTGAAATTCAATCAGTTTTCATTGTCCTAAAAGGGAAACAAAAACCTCATTTTCAATAGAAAAATATAAGTTTATTTTCCTGATAAAATACTAGTAATTCTCTTTTTTTCTCTTTTTTTAAAAGAGAGATCTCGATTATAAAATTTTAATTTTTAGTTTTTAAGTTGGAATTTCCGATTAATTGTCCATATTGATATTGTAAAATACCGTGATTATTTACACAAAAAGTGATTCATATAATAGATATGCAGTACATTAAAAAAACCCCAAGTGTTTTAGTAAAATGCGTTTTTAAAAACATACATTAAATAAAAATTTGAAACTTGTTACAGAGGATCTGTATGGCTATGTAAGAACTAATTATCTATTTTAGAAAATCTTCATTTTTTAATAATTATCTTGATGTTTTTATAGTTTTAAAATTTTTTAAAGTTTTAAGTTGTAAGTAAAATATCAAAATAATTATTTAAAGTAAAAAATTTTCTACATTAGATATTTGAAACTATTATTATAAGTTTTTACTACAAGTTTCATACAATTTGTTTGTATCAGAAGCACTTAAGCCATTTAATGAATATAATAAGAGATATTTAAAATATATTATTTTTTGTGTAAGCAATCAAATTACACGTCAATCTCAATACTTCTATTGAAAACTAATAAGAAATTTCAACTTTTAAGTTAAAAATTTTTATTATTTTTAGTAGAGATTCCTCTTAATTTTGATAATATAGTCGATTTTTATGGTACATATGATTGAGCATCAGAAGTTGTTGAATTGACTAGTTTTATACAATTATTTTTATAAAGTAAACTGGCTGGTGGATAATATCCTTTTTCCTGTCATCGGGAGACCTTATGTTCATACATGTAGGCATCGTATTTATATATAATATTACTTTACATCACAAGTACTTTTATCAGTGAAAAAACAAGTGAGAGTAGCGGAAGAACTCTTGCTTATATTCATATAAAAAGTACATATGTTTAATCACGTCTACGCGAAACATCGGAAAAAGGAGAAAAAAATTATCGCGGAAAAAATTTGTTAACGTTACAAATTTTCTTTGTAAAATTAACAAAATTTTTTTTATATTTAATTATGAAAAGGTAACTTGAGATAAAAGCGTAAGGCCTCTCGATTTTTACAGTATACATGTATAAGGTGAAAATTCACAAAACGACCATTTTTGCGCATCATGGATGAGTTATGTGAATTAAACAATATAGCAATCTTTACGATTTTACAAAACTGTACACACGCGGAGTGAAGAAAAAAAAACTTCAAGAAAGACTACCATAACAAAGCCGGCACCACCAGCCAAAATGACCTAGATTTACTTGAGAAAAAAGGAGTAGCGAGGGAGAGCAAGAGAGAGAATGGGAGAAAGAACAAGAAGAGTGAATGAGTGAGTGAAAGATAGCGAAAGATAGCGAGAGAGAGAGAGAGAGAGAGAAGGAGAAAATAGATATTAACGAGTAAAACACGACAACAATCTTCTCTTTTCTCTTCTTTTTTCTTCGCTTCACACGAAAGATAATTTTTCATTTTTCAACGTGAAAAATTTTTCCCATAATTATGTGGTTTACGTTCGACAGAAGAACGGTTTAGGATGCCTTTATGATTATAATGTAATTAGCGTACGCAAATCTTCTTATTTAAACGAAAAATTGGACGTTATTAATTAAATGGCGAGTCTAGGAGGAGGAAAGATAAAGGTTGGAAATAAAAAAGAGCGTATTGAAAATATACAGGTGCGTCAAGATAAAAAAGAAAGAAATTTGAGATTGTAAAAATAGAATTTATTTATATAGTTAGACATTTATATAAACATAAGCTACATGTGGCTAATTTATTAGTGTCCAGTACATTTGCAATTGGAGAGATGAAAAAATGTCAATCGAAATGGACATTTTTTATTTGTTTTGTTGTACTGATGCCTAAATCAATTTGATCAATTTCTTGTAAATATATTATTCAGTAGTGGTAATAAATACGCTAACGCGTACACATAGATTCGGTTAGCATTAATTTCAAGCGTTGCCGTAGCAAACTGTATGAATATATACGATTATGAGACTAAATGGCATTGTAAACCGTTCGTCAATGTACACTAATTCTCTTTACAATATCTTTGCAAGACTTACAAGTTGTTTGTAGAGTGAGATATTTTTTGAACAATTAAATTTTTAAATTTACATAAAATGATATGCAAAAAATTACGAGTTAAAAAGTACTATATATAAATCGAAATGCAAAATATCAATTAATTGAATACTTTTGTTTATTTGGAATTTTGGTATTTATCTTTTTTAAGTTTGATTTTTCTAGAACTTTTATCTATATTGATCTTACTCTATAGAATTTTGAGAACTAATTCATTATCGAAGTGACTATCATATCTCGCTCAGTTAGATGAATATTGTTTTGAGTAAAACAAAAATTTAAGAAGCTTTTCATTAGCGATAATGAGCAAAACGAACTCTAATGAGAGAGATATCGAAAAGTCACTTTTGAAAGTCATCTAGCGTGTGCTAGTACAAAAAACGTAGAAATTTGCAGCGATACAAAAATGGTATATGCAGCGTATATATGTATGAATAGTATAATTGCCAGTTACGGCAAATTTCATACGTACAATAGAGAGAAAATGATTAGTAGTGTTGCCGTGTTATATGCTGTTTGTTACCTTCTAAAAAGGGCGAAAGAAATTTTGCATACTATGTATCGGTCAAATGAATGTTCATGAATTTATTATGAAAGAAAATATGAACTTTACAAAAATAGCGGCTTAAAATGAAACGAATGAAAAGAATGAGTACGTATACGCTGTGTGTGGATATCAATTGAAACGTCTTAAATCTATTAATTTTTTTCATCCATCAACAAAATTACTCTGTCTTGTACCACTCAAGATTTTTTCCTGTGTAAGAATCTAGTATGATTATTCATTATCTTTTTTCTTTCTTTCCTCCTTTTCTACCATTCTTTCTTAATTCCTTCATTTCTTCCATCCTTTCCTTCCATTAATCCTATCGCATTTGTTTCCATAGTTTATAAATTTTTGTTCTTTTTCAAAAAAAAAATAAATATCTGATATCGCTGTAGATGTTAACGGTGATATTTTCGTTTAAAATAGAAGTATGTAAATCAGGTAAGAACTGTTGCAGGTACGTAGCGTAAGTAAATAAAAAAAATTATTAAAATAGATTCAAGACGATCATATACTCACTGTAAAGGGTGATTCGTCAATTTTTAGACTAGTCTCTGATGGTTATGATTTTCATGATATTTTGTACAGAATTTTAAAAGTCGTAACAAGAAAAAATATACTAACTGTTATTTACTATCATATATTTTTCGTACTTACGCTGAATGAAGCTGCAACAGTTTATTAAATACCAGGTATTTTGGAGAGTAATATATTGTAAATTTCAACGTCGTAATTTTTTCGAGAAAAATGTGATAAGAACTACGATCGACGAATGAAAAATGTTAAGAACCGTGAAGATAACTTACTTCTCCTTATCTTTGGGCAATCGAATCGAACGATGTCCAAGAGAAAATATTTTCAGCGATGTCGTACGTCATCTTGGAAAAGAAAGTTCGTAATAATTAAGAGTTTGGAAAATTTCTGGCGAAGCGCTTATTATGCGAGGGTCGGTTAACATCGGTATAAATTGTACGAAACCTTGTGCGACAACTGAGAAGGTTTCGATAAACAAAAACAAAAAAAAAACAAAAAAAACAAAAAAAATAAAACGTAGTTTAAATGTCCATCTCGTACGAATGGAAAAAAATTTTTTTTTCGTACGCATAAAAGAATGAATTTTAAGCCCCGTTACATGAAATTTGTATACGCAAAAAAAGATTCAAGAAAAATTAGAATGAACGATAGTTTATTAATAGAAATTAATAAAAGAACATTACTAACGGGACTTTAAATTCGCTCTTTTATGATATTTTAAAACCAACGGAAATAGTTCAGGTATGCATTGAAAATAATTTTTGTTAGAAGTATTCGTACTTTATATGAATAAAATGTCATCATGAATGGTTTTAAGATCCATTTCTAAAAACAAGGTTTTTCGGTAAGAGCTTAGAACAGTTTATACGTTGGGAATAAAAAAGTAAACAAATAGAAAAATTATAAAAAAAATTACAAAAAAATTCGTTTCCAAAATTTAGAGTTCAGATTGCCGGCAGTCCAAAAAATTTTCGTTTTACGAATATGAGAAATAAACAAAATTTAAATCTAAGATTGCACACGAAAAATCAATACGTAAGAAGCGAGAAACAAGTTTCGGTTTGTGTATGATTTTTTGTGACAACACGACTTAGAAACATTGTATCTTTTGAAATATCGACGAATTTATCGAAAAAATTAGTACAAAGGAAAATAACGATTTCATTGTATAAAATTCGGTAAAAAGTAGCTTCTAAAAAATCTATATATGTATAAATAAAAAAAGGGAACAAAATTTTGGAAATCACGGAAAGACCTCCGTACGTACTGATTAAATTGAGACAAATCGCGATTCCTATGCAATTATTAATAATTTCTCAAACGTCATACGGCTTTGAAGAATTGTTTAAAAAAAGTCATAAGAACAAGCAAAGTTAACGGAACTTACACTGTTGTGTAAGATATCGCAAAAAAAAATTTAGAAAGCCTGCGTCTCCTAGCCTAAATTCCGACTTTAAATTTAAAAGATGTCTCTGAAAAGATAAGAATACTTTATAATTCTTATTTTGGTTCTTAAATTGCATTTTCAATTGACGCAGATAGTGCAGTAAAAATATAACGTGAAGTACATTTTTGAAATTATAGATAAAATGAAAATGAAAAAAAAATTAGGACACAATAATTCAATGTTCTTGACTTTATCGTAAGTTAATTTTCAAAATTGTACAGGCGAACTCGAGAAGGCATCGTGTTGTTTGAAAACTAATAAAATACAAATATCCGACAAAAAAATAAGAAAAAAAACTAGAATTTACCCTTTTTATTTGCGCCAAAAAAAGTTTTTGTCTTGAGTTCGTCTAAAAGTCAACGCATGTAAAATTTTAATTTTTTGTCAAAAAAAATTAAGACAGAGATAGAAAGGCTTTCGTTCATCAATAAAAAAATAATGAGATCAACATTCAGCAATAATTCGTTTTTATTTACTTTTCTGTTTTTTTCTATTATTTCAACATCGATTTTTAAGATTATATTTTATTTCTTATTTACATTAAGTAGCGTAGCAATAAATTTCAATTATATGTCAGAAAGTATTTTTACTTTTTAATTAATACAAGTTTTATGTTCCTCCTTTACTGAAAAATATTTAAAAAAAACAGAATTTTGTAGCGTAAATTTACGTTGTTTGTGATATTGTGAAAGAAGACTGATTGCACTCTGACATTTTTACACAAATATTAAATTGAATTTGATGCAAGAGTACTTAAGAAAATTCACATAAGAAATACAATTTCATAACTAGCGATTAATTTCGAATATTGTAAATTAGTCATTGTCGTTATTTTTTTTGTTAAATATTTCTTTTACCAATAGTTTTCTTTTGTTATATATTTTTATTGTAATCTTATTGAAATTTTTGTACAATTCTTTATTCATATTCAATTTTATTTCGAATATATATTCATGATTTCAAAAAAATAGAAGTTTCTTACATTTTATTTAAGAATACATTGTTGAAAGAAAATTACTTAAATTTCTATCTAAAAATTAATCATATTTTTTGTTGTTGTTTTGATTTTAATCAATATCCATTATTAACATACTTTTTAATCAATTTGTATTATTTTCACTTGGTCAAAGAAAATTCCGATGAAATTTTACGTGTTGTACATTTAGGTTTTTAAATACTACTTCTTCAGTCAGTATTTGAACCAATATATAACAAATTTTTTAATTAATACTCTAGAGCTCTAATAAAATTGTCACATTCTGAATGATATTTTTTATACCCAATTTATTTTATTCAATATTTATTATGATTTTTTATTGTAAGGCTTTATTTAATATGTATTTTTGATATATAATAAATTCGAAATTGATTTGAACTTCGATTAAATAACAGAATATATTATAAAATATTTGCTGTGCTTATTTATTCAAATTAAATTTAGTAGTACAAATAATTAAACAATATTCATATATTTTAAAAAGTATTTTTATTGATCTATATTTCAATTTATGTTTATAAAAAAAATCTCGTAGTCATATTTTATATCTGTCCTTTAAACAATTTATAATATATTTTAAGTAGTTTTTCAACGTTTTCTATATCAATTTTTATTGTCTTTAATATTTTTTCTATAGATCCAAGAAATGTGTTAATATTAGGAAGTTTTGAAAAAATTAATCTTGAGCAAATAATGTACAAGATGATAAGATTAAAAAATGATTATTTAATATTTATAGATTTATTTATTGAGATTTCTTTTATATAAATTTTACATTGATAATAAAATAAAAAATTTTATCGATGTTTTATAAATTATAATTTAAATAATGTTTTGATGATAAATTTAGTTTAATTTCAAAATAATTTGATAGTTTGAAGTATATTTTAATTTACTAAAATACAAAAATTTAAATTTTATTTTTAAATTATAGAATGAACGAAATTTTACTATTTTGACGGTAATTTCTTATCGATCACTATATACAAGTAAAGTTATCACTCAAATCAGTGCTACGATACAACTTTATCTATATGAAATTAATATACTTTGAAAATAGTTTGATTTATTGAAATAATTGTATTCAAACTAATAGACTATTCATACGAAATAAATTTTTTTAATCTTATCTAATCAATTCATGTTGAATGCAATATATGAATAAAATGTTTAGTATGGTTCAATCTGATGTTTATTATTTAAATTTACATTTCTACTTACGTTATTCAACCAGATAAAAATATATCTTTCGTATTATTTTTAATTGATAAATAATATTTTATCTCTATTTCGATATCATATTTAATGTTAATATATATTTTTAATTTACTTATTAATTTTCTTAATAAATATATTGAATAAAAAAATTATTAGCAGTTATTTTTTAAACTAAGTCATTGAGATAAATAATAAAAGGATTTAAGAAACTTTCGAATAGAGACAAAATTTTGAATTACTTTCTGCTATGGAAGAAGGAATGAACTAAGTATTTTAATAACCTTGTTAATTATCAGAAATATAATTTCAGTGACACTGTATGATTTATAGTTCATAATAGAAAGTAAAACAGATATTAATAGAAACTATACTTTCTAATAGTTTTCTGAATAATCAACTTGTATTTATTGCAAAAGTGCCACATAAATTTAATTTTTTTATTTATTATTGAAAACAAATGACCAAATAACGTACATGTGTATTTTTCAATATTAATGACCCAACTAAATATTCTAAATAAATTAATTGTATCATCGTAATTGATATTATTGTAGTAAATTATCATATTTCTTGTATATCAAAATAAAAGACTATATTACTATAAATCGGTAGTTAAGGACTATTGTAACCAACTAAAATTATTCAATTAACTAATTTTTATATAAAAACTATATATTTATATCTTTTTTAATATAGTTATTTCAACCCATTTTTTGAAAAATGTTAATTAAAAAAAGCACTTGAGCTAAATATATATATTTTCGTATAATCAATATAACAAAATATAAATCTGAAGTAATTCTATAATACTTTTAAATTTTAATAGTAATATTAATAGCTTATCCAGTGAGGTTTGTTATTTGAAGAATTTTTTGTATTATATTTAAAAATTTAATTGAAGGAATTTGAAATTTGAACGATTTTCTACGCGTATGATTGATTTTTCGTTTTTTTATTTTATGCTATATCGTAGTTTAACTATCATCTTTCATTGACAAATTGCCAAAATTGATTTTGCTAATTATTTTTTTATATGTAGGTTAAGAATGGATATGAAGTCTACCTATCGTAGAGCCTGGTGCAACAAAAAAATTATATGGGTACCTTTGTTAATTATTACAAAATTAATACATAAATATCATAAATAATTGGATAATATTATATTTGTTATGGATTCATATTAGATATTTATTCCGAAAATATAGTATTTTTTACATAATTTTTTAATTATTATATTGATTTTTAAATTGCAGATTATTATTCTTCTCAAAGAACTTTTTGATTTTTGAAACGCTTTCATCTTATTTTGATTGTATTCTCTATTAAGTATCGTATGTGAACTGCAAATTTCAGGTTAGAACTTTAAATTAAATTATATCCAATATGATTCTAAATTTTCATAGTTTCTTTTAATAACTTCAATATTACATGTAAATTATAATAATTTTTGTAATTTTTTTATTAACTAGTTACATAAATTAATCTAGTCTATTGGATGATCTATACTATCAAATTTGATATAAAGTTATCTTCCCAGATTTATGGTGAAATATTACATTTTATTAGTATGAATTAATAAACTAAATTTCTTTATACTAAATTTAATACTTGTCATATAATTTTATTACAACAGTACAAGGAAATTTGATAAATGATAAAAAACATCGTTAGGTATATACAACCAGTTAAAATTCTGAATACGGAATAGACATTAAAAGCTTATTAACACATTTTTTTTTAATAGGCGTAATATTCCTTATTCGTATTTCTCGTAAACTAATTCCAGAATTATCGTTTCATTCCTTATTTAATATTAACTTTATAATTTCTCTCATATAGATAATTAATAATAACTTCAACTAGTAATAACTTTATTATTCCAAAAAGTTATCTGAAGCTGGAATTAAATTTTTTCAAAGTTTCTATAATTTTTTAGTATAAACATTTTCATGTTTAATCAAATGATAATTACTAACATGGCTTTATATAGCGAGGTTTCAATTCATTCAAAAAACGACCATGTATGTTGATCCTCGTTTAATGATCTACTTAGTAAAGCTTTATCACGAATACATTTATCCTTGAGTCTTTTAATGGTAAAAAAAACGTTGATTAACTGAAAATCTTTCAAAGAGAATTATTAGCTCTTTAGACTATTCTAATACTCTTAAAATCTTTTATATATATTGTAGTACAACATTAACTATTACAAATTTTATTATGGGTATAGTGGTGAGATTATTATTTAAAAGTGAGAATATATATTTTTATACATTTTTTTCTATGTAATTTTATATCTAATATTTTAATTGTCATATTTAAAAAGGATGAATACACCATAAGTAATTTGATACTATTTGTTGATTATATTTACTTCAATTTATTTCTAAGTTAATAATTTATATTATTTATTAGATTCATTTATTTGTAATATTTTTTTACTATTTATTTGCATAATTTTTTAGTCCTGCATTTAATAAAGATTTTTCAGATTTTTTAATTTATAATTATTGTCTACTTTTATATATAATTGTCTAGTTTTTAATCGATAAAAAACATAATTATTAAAGCTTTAAGATAAATAATAAGAAATATTTTTTAATATTGTAATGGATTAGTCTGTTCTTATTCTATAATTACTATACTTAGAATCTTATATGAGTTATTTTTTTAGTAATTAATTTAATAAAGTTGTGAAACTTTTAAAACTTTTCTTCTGATAGTATACTCTCAAAATTGCAAGAAACATATACTAGAAAGTTATAAAGAAAAATTATTTGAAAATTTGTATTGATTTTCTACGAAAAAAATTGAATAGTTAATAAACATGTCTAATGTTTTATTTTAATCATTTTAGAACAAAACTATTTAATTTTCATTTAAATAAAAAACTTAAAACTAATAAACTTTCCAATTTATAAAACCAACTAATAATAAACAAAATAGTAAAAATGACGACCATACAACATAGTTTTAAAAGTTGCATAGTTTTTATGAAAATTAGTTATAATTATTAATATTGATGAACATTTATTATTTTTTATATTTTATTTCATACATAAATTTTATTACTGTTCCATTAATTTTACGAAATTAATTTAGCATTTACGAATATTATAAGAATTTCAAGAATGAAACATATTAACATCGTAGATTTATGCAATCAAAATTTTGGTGATTCAAAGTCTAACTATTTAGTAATAGAGTAGGTAACATAATAAAATAATAGTTTATATAACAATATCAAAAATGTAAATAAATCTTTTAATCCAATATATTAACTAATTACAAATGCTGTTCGGTGAATTTATATTAAAATAATATATATATAATCTGTGAATGCAAAAAAGTTGAAAAAAAACTTTCAATCTTACTTTTTTAATCATACAGATAATCATTTAGATTTTATTTGATTTTAAGTAAGCGTTAGATTATAGATTATAACTCAACTTTTGTACATAATTTATTAAAATACTTTTGATGAAAATTTTACAATATATAGTTATTGTTAATAAAAAATATATATTTATAATAGTATTTTGTAAAGGATCAGCTAAACTATACGAACGAAATTGTTCAAGAGTAGACGTTCGTGAGTACAAATATATTTATTTTGTCTTTTCTCTTTATCTTTCTGGCTTTTAAAGCGTCTCTATCACCAAGCTAATTAAAATCATTTGCAAGAAAACTAGAGGTAGTCGAAAAGTATGTGGATTATTTGAAATTCAGGTCTCGTTTCTGCGTTTGCACGCCTGCCTCAACATTTCGTTCAGCGTGATAAATTAAACTTTTTTAACCATCCAGCGGTATGCACGTTTCTACTTCAAAATTATACAAGTTGTGCATATGTATAAGCGCCTACGCATAGAAACCAGAGTTGGAAAAGGGTAAGGCGAGGAGCAGGAATAACGTGTCACTTTTTGCAGTTATACATTAAGGCTCATTATGATTTTGAACATTAAATTTAGATATTCGAGTTTCAGGCAGAAACTAAGATTTTAAAAGCATAGATGATGTACTTTAACTTTTATTTAGGTATGGAGTTTGTAATTATAATAAGATCAATCAATTTTTTAAATTGTACTTCTTGCATTTCATTTAAATAAATATTCTATTCATTAATGAAATACATATTTTATACAAAATTAGTCTAGTGTTCGATTTTTAATGCAGTCCATTAAAAATAATTTGATTTGATTTTATATTTTTGAAAGAGCTACGCGTATTTTTAAATTTATCAGAATTTAAAATAAAAAATAAAACTATTGATTTTATAAATTATGCTTTTCTTATCTATATACCTCAAAGTATTTTTTTTAAAGGATGATACTGATAAAATAGGTTTTTTTGTTATTGAAATATCTAAACATCAAATCTCATATTATTATTATTATGAAAATTATGATATTTTAAAATTTTTCAAAAATAAAATTTAGTTAAACACGAATATAGTAAAAAAAAAGAGTTTAAAGATAATCTAATGAATGAATTTATGTTATTTATACCTTGATTATATTAAGTTTAATGAAAATGAAAAGTGTTTAAAATTGTTAATTACATAAAAATTAAGTGCAATTAGAAAACTATACTAATGAATTTTATAACTATTTTTACTATAGTATTTTCAATACAGCGTATCTTAATATTATAATGAGCATGATTAGTTAATTTTAGATCAACAAAAATTAAAATATTTTATAATTTAAATTATTTGTTTTCCGATAGGTACAATATGGTGTATATTAAACTCAGTATTGTATATACTTTTATTAGTAGATAAGAATAATTATGTAAGATTAATGAAATATCAATACAAATTTTTATTATTACATACAGTAATTAATTTATATGTATATATAAGCAATAATTTTAAATATTACGTAATGCAATTGTTAATTTAAGATTTATGAAGTTTAAAAAATATCGAATATAAATATCTTATTATATTTATTTTTACAACTACCGGATTGCAGAACTATTTAAATTAAAAAACTTTTACTTTCAAATGATATTAAACTTTTTAAAAATATAAAATTATTAAAAAATTTAATAACTATGAAAAAATTAAAAATAAAAAATGTACAAAAAATACTAGAATTAAAATTATCAAAATAGTTCTTCCGTATTATTGGAATTATTTTTAACCATTATTGTTTTAAATTTGATAAATATAAATTTTTATACTATATAGCCTATTAAAAAAAATTTATTATGTTAAATGATTAATATAAATCATTTTTCTGCAAATACAAATATAAATAAAAATAAATATAAATTTTTTTATCGTCTTAATAAAAAAGTTGTCAATTAAGATCGCTATAATAATTAAAAATAAAGTACAAATTTTATTATTTTTTTAGCCAAAAATATTTTTAATGATAAAATTTATATAAATATTTTTTATATATGCTTATTTAAAATCACATTACATTGATTCATAAGAAAAACGTTTATATCAACGTCATATTTACATATAAATAATTCCAGTTTTTTTTAAATATTAATGTTGCTAACTTAACTTATTGTGAAAGTTTTGTTAAAGTTTGATACGTTCACGAATTATAAGTAGAATATTTACTTTCCTGATAAATCAAAAATGTATTCATTTGTAAACATTAAAAATTTAATTAATTTTAACAATTAGTGTAATGTATAGATCTTACCAAAAAGTATATTCATATGTTTTTTAATTTATTGAAAAAAATAATTTAGGTTACCTGTAAATATTTAAATATCTGAGTGTACGTTAATTGTGCTGAGCGGTTTTCATGAAAGTTCCACAATTTTATGCTTGGTTACTTCATTTAAAAGAACTTTAAAGTTTTATAATTAATAAGAAAATTATTGTAACATTTAAAGTATCATTCAAAATTGAAGTAACTTATCAATATAATCCATTAATTTAATAGGATTTCATCTTTGCGCAAAATATATATTAGAACTGCGTTAAGAATTTTATTTTTTAACATATTTAGAAATATGTTAGAGTAGATGAGGTAGAATCATTTATATTGAAATAAATATTAAAATGTTTTGAAATATTTAGAACATATTGCTGATTATGAGAGGAAACATAAGTCCTTAATAGCTCGGTGTTTTCGAAAGAGATCATTTACTTTATTCTCCTTCTAGTAATTGACATTTTACTTTTATAAATAGCATTGAAAGTAATTCATTCTATTTATTTTTTTATTGTTCTTTTAATGCGTTGAACGCGTATGTCATAAGTGGCTTGTTGACCTGCCTTAATACATGTGTTTTATGTACGATTAATACATATATATTTCAGTTGGTTGGCAAATTTGTAGTACAGTTACTAGAAAATATTAATTGTATTTCTATAATATTATCATATTATATTATATAAATGTGCAAATAATCGTGCAAGTCACATTAATAAAATTAAGAAATCCAGTTTAAATATTGAATATGAAGAATACTAATTTTAAGAATACTATTTTAAATACGTATGTTAATTATTTTAAATATGTATTTTTGAGGTTTCTATTTTTAAGTAATTATTTTTACAATAAATTACAAAATCAGAATTTGATCAAAATATTTTATGAAAGCATTAATCTTAAGTTATATTTTTCATTAATTTTATTAATGGTCGATAGTATTTTAAAAATTTTGTATTTATATTTATTTATGAAAAATAAATATAATTTTGTTGCATTTTTAGTTTACCTAATTATGAATTATAAAGTTGTATTTATAACACAAAATTTTTTATTAAAAGACTTACAGTGTACGTAATATATTATTTGAACTCCTTAATATATGATACTAAATGTCTTACTAAAAAATATTATAAAATAGATATTATAAATAGAAAGTTGTTTATAAAAATAAACTAAATATATATTTTAAATTAAAATTAAATAAATGAATACTTTAATTAATTTATTAAGCTGTAATTTTTTTAAGATACATTAATACGTTTTTTTAAATACATGAAAGTTGCATTTACGATTTTTATTTACATTTATTTTTTCTGAGGGCTGTGAGATACAGAACATGTCCCAAATGGTGGACGTTTCTAGCGAGATGTTCTTCTTGACTGAGCTTTTTATGTTCTTCGGGAGTTTTTTACTTATTTATATTCGATTGTATGAAGTATATAAAATTTAAGTCTAAAGATAATCAAGTATAATTATTTATTTTATCTGTAAATAAATATTAAAAACACATATTACTGTAAAACATATATTTATTATATTTCTGAAAATTAAAATATTATCAAAAGTATAATATGTGATATAGTATTTAATCCTTTAATTTTACTTTTATTTCAATTAATATATTTTTTAATTTTTAGAAAAAAAAATATACAAACAGTTAATTATAAGAAATAAAATATTTTATTTTTTTCTTATGAAATAGAAACTTTAAAATGTGCATTATAAAAAAGATTATATTTTATAAATATTATTATTCATATTTTTTCATTAAAAAGTAATTACTAGATATTGAGGTATTAAAAATTCAACAAATATTAAAAATTATTTTACAGATATAAAATATATTTATAAAATAGGAAAATAATATATAAAGTTAGTAATAATTAACAATTACAAAATTAATGATTTTGATATTATAAATATAGTAAAAATATTTAAATAAATAAATAAATCATAAAAATTTTCCAATCTTTTAAAACAGAATAAAAGTGATAAGGGTAGAAGAATTGGAGAATAATCGATAATACTATAAATTGGTCTATATATATTCGAATAAAACACTTCCATTCAGCATACTTGTGCGCATTGTAAATCACGTCGAAGAAAGCATTGAAACATGGTATTTCTTGTTTTCAACGATTTATAGAAGACGTGTATTGTCAGCGTATGATTTACAAAACCTTTGCTTAGAAAAACAGTTTAAAAAATATAAATATTATATATATATCAGAGGCTTTCATAATAATATTTAGAAAAACTAATCCAAAATAATAAAGAAAAGTGATATCTTGAATAAGAAAAGTAATTTTGTTGATTTAGAATAATTTTGATCGATTAAATTCTTTTATTAAAAAATTACTCTTTGAAGGTTTATAAAATATGTATTGCATAACGTGGTCATTAAAATATTAAAAAATAATTATGTATTATTCATGATCTTTCATTCTAAAAATACAAATAATTTTTTAATAAAATTAGTACAGCGATAAATTAGTACAGATCTACGTTTTACGCGTTTAGTATAAATCTCAATAGATACAAAATAGAATCTGCTGAATTGGTAAGTGTAATATATTTAATAACAAATATGAACCATAAAATATAACGTTTTATATAAAATTTTAAGCGTACTCGTTATTCTTATAAGATCGTTATCGTATAATCCTTACTATACTCTCTTAAGGTAGTTGTTATATTTGCTATTTTTTTATGAAGAACAAAATTTAAAATAGTAGTTTCGTATAATATTTATTTTATTTTCATACGAACTCTTTCTCATATTCTCTCTCTTTCCTTTTTTATATTTTTCTCTTTCTTACACATACATAAAATATTTATGTAATAAAATCTCAAGTAAAGAATTTTTATTTTCAAAATTCTTGATCACCTTTATAAATAATAATTATTATAATTAGTCAAAGTCAATTAAATATGTATTAAAAATAAATGATATTTTTCTTGTATACTAATATAATATAATAATATATAAAAAAATTATTTTCGAAAATATAAAAATGCAAAAAATATATATACAAAAAGATAAACAAAATTAAATTGAATATTTAAGTTCAGTACCAGTTAATCAATTGAAGTTTGAACTACATTACACGCGATTTGATAAATCTTTTGTTATGTAATTTAAAAAATTGAATTAAAAAAATTTGCAAATATGATTTTGGAATAAAGTTAAAAAAATAATTATTATATTCATAAAATAAAAATTTAATGATTAATAATAAATATATATATTATATTTAATTTAATTTAACCACTACAAAATATGTTTAAAAACTTTCAACGTATTACAAGGTCTATTTATTATTAGTACTTAATTTAAAATATATTGTATGTATTCATCTTTTAGAAATATATTTATGAATTAAATTAGATTTTCATTTTCACGAAATGGATTAATAAACTTAGAATTTTGATATTAATAGAAACTATTACTTATAATATAATATAAAAAGTTTTAAAAAAAGGCTTTATAATATTATTGGTTTTTAAGTATAGAATATTAAAAAAATCCAATTATGTTTGTATTTGATAATATTGAAAAAATTATATCGAATTTTTTGATAATTTAATTAACCTCTATAAATATTTAATAGTCTCAAATTTGATTCACAAATATCTGAATTTTTATTAAAATATATCTAAATATTTAAATGTATAGAAATATTTAGAATATATCTAAAAAAGAATAATATTTTAGAAAATGTACTTTAGTTATATAAAAAGCCAATTTATATTGCCAATAATAATCACAATAGGTGTAAAGGTGCATAATGTACATAAGCAATAACACTATCATTCATTTAAAAGCAAACATTAAAGCGTATAAATAGTCAACATTGGTATTGGTTTTTGTTATCGAAATCCCTGGAGAGGTGCACAAAGAAAAGATTGCAGTTTCGTGATAGGTTATAAGTATTAAATTAACGTTAGTTTATGAGGTTGGTACTTCGAGCGTTCGTAGTTTTATTTTATTGCTTTAAAAGTAGGAACTACTGTCACAAAATTAACTTTTAAATTAGATATTTCTTTTTATAGATGACATGTGAATTACAGATAGTTATTTAAAAAATAAAACAGTTATATATAAAAGTTTTAGTTTTAAAAGTTCACCTTTCTTTATTCAAGATTTTGTTCGAACGTGCTCAGTGATAAGCATGAAGAGGCATACAGAGAAAAAGGTTGTGTAGTTATTCGCCATTCTTGTTATGAGTAGATGTTATAGCTGGACAAAGGTGCCACTCTAGTTCTGAGAGAGACACCTTTGTTTTTCAGTGCTTTCAGACGTTCGTTCACCATATATTTCTTTTATCGTTCTCGTAAACCACTAATATTTACGTTATCTTGCAGATATTGTGATTTTTTTAATAAATATTATGGGCTCAGATTTTTCTTATCAAAGTTGGATCCATTGCTTGATAATTAATAATTCTTTTTAAATCACGAATCATTTGCCATCACATTTATAACGAACGATAAGCACATTTTTTCTCGGTATAATTAAATAATTACAAAATACCATTAGACATTTATTGAGAATTTGACAAAAAGAAAGACATAAAGAAGTAATTATTTATTATACCGAAATTTTTCATCCAAATTTATTTAAATACATGTTAAAAAATAAAACCATTTAAGTAAAAAATTATTTGAAATCACGGTATTTCAAAAGAACTGAGAATCGCATTATAATATGCAATGTATCCTACAGATGATAATTTCTGTATGTATATACGCCTGCATAAACAAGAATGCGAGATATCGTGAGCAAGCAAATACTCCAGTGTACTCGTAGAGAGTTGCTCCGAGTCACGTCCGCTTTACCCGTTACGATGATACTCAATAGTATAGATATGTTATACAATATACTTGTAATAAGTTTCGTTAGCTTAATTATAATTTTTGATTTATTAGCACGTGAAGTCATTAATTACTCTATCACCTAAAGTCGTTTATAGTTTCAAGTATCAGTGGATTACTTACCGTTGATCCCTAAACATCGGATCGCTGTTAGCGCAACTAAATCTCTTCATGCCTGCATAAGGAATAAAGCATATTAATTCAGTGTAAACTAAATGAATAATAATATTAAAAATATTACGAGTCAAAAACTGAATAGTGTACTAATTAATAATTTATCTAAAACAATACCTGATATAAATAAACAATTTATAAATAAATAAAAATATAAATAAAAATATAAATTATCAAAGTGCGACAGTGATAGAATTAATTATACATCGTTAAAAAAAGTAATAAAAGTAAATTATTATTTATTTCAACTAAAAAATAATGATATTAATAACAATAATGATGAACAAAAATATAATATAACTATAAAAAATAAATACTCAATTTTAGAAACAGAAGATGTATAAATCGAAAACATCAAAAAATGAAGAACTGGCAAAGTCAACAATATAAACAAACAGAAGAAATAAATACAACTTATTACGAAACCATTGTTAAACATCTAAAAGAAGATATGAATAAACCTAAAGAAATAATTGATGAATTCAGAGAAAAAATAATAATAAAAAAATAATGGTGAACAAGAACATGATATAAATATAAAAAAAACTCAATTTTAGAAACAGAAGATGTACAAATCAAAGACACTGAAACAAATGACACATTAATAGAGGACATAAAAAAAATGAAAATAGAAAAAAGTCGAAAAAAAAAATAAAAACGGCTGAAAGCAATAATATTAACAAATAGAAGAACAAGAAAGCGCTATTCAAGGAAATAGAAGTGCGCATGTCAACATCGGTTGACATATGCGAGCTGAAAAACGATAGGCAAAGCGGTAACGAATCTCCATCTGTAAACATAATATTCCAAGAATCAAAAGACACAATAAAACTAAACACACAAACACCAATATTAAAGCTACTACATATAAACATACGCAGTAATGAACATTTATTATATCTAAAAACAATTGGTGACTTTAATAACATCATAAAACTATTAAAAAGTACGAAAATAAATTACTAACATTTACATCCAAAGCGAAAAAAACACACATGTATATTAAAAGGTTTAAACATAAATTTCTCAAAAATAGAAATATCAGGAGAACTAAATAACTATAAGCAACCGTCATTCGATTTACTAAAGATTAAAACACAATAATCAATAAAAAAGAATATATTACTCCCTATTTATATAGTTCAAATTTCAGCACAATTGTTCAAATTTTAATTGGAAAAACAATTAAAAAAAATATAATATATTGCTTCAATTGCCAATTATTAGGTCACACATCACGTAATTATAATATGCAATACAAATGTCTAAAATGCATTCACCGGCATAAAGCCGGTGAATGAAAAATTACTAAAGAAATAAAAATTGAAAATAAACATTTTTATTGTGAAAATTGTAAAAATTTCGGACACCCTGCTTCGTATATGAGTTGTCCAAAAACTATTAAATATTAAAAAAATACAAAAAAAAATTATGAAATAAAAAAAAAACAAAATAAATTGATTTAATGAAATAGCCAAAAGAATAATACTGTCGAATTTCTACCCAGATATGACAAAAAATGAAATAGTAAACAAAATCAACAAACATCAACAAAATAATACTCGATCGACATACACAAATACACACACAAACAATGATAATAATCAAATAGTTAATAATATAATGCAAGCAATACACGAATAAAAGAAAATGTAAATAATACACTAATTCAACATCAATCACAAATAAAGAAAGTTGAAGAAGCTTTAAAAAATCACGAATAAAACTTTTTAACATTATTTTCAATAATATAAAAATATAAAAAATGCATAATATAACGATACACAATCATAAATAAAATATATTGATAACTCCGATCAAAAAACATTAGAAATACTTAAGATTATATCATTAAACTTCAACTCACTGATATCAAATAAATAATATATAATTTATTAAACCTAATAGAGAAACAAAAACCAGATATAATATTAGTATCTGAAACAAAATTTTACAAAACACACAAAATAGAATTTGAAAATTATAATATTATTAGAAATGACAGACCAAACTCAATTCAAGGAGGAGGAACAGTCATATAAATAAAAAATAAATACTTGAACAACATAACCTCCAATAATGAAATAACCAACTTCAAAATTCTAGAAACATCAATAATAAAAATACGAATGAACAATAAAAATAAAAATGGAAGTAAATTTAATGCATAATTAAAAAAACTATTTCAAAATCTAAATCTAGAAAAAAGAGAAAATTATTAGATAATCGTTGGTATCTGAATGCAAAACATTAAGACTGGAAAAATAACATAAATAATACAGAAATAATAAAAAAAATATTTATAACAAAAGTGGTTAAATAGCCATGACATAATATACAAAACAAAACTATGCAGTTCGGAATATCCGTCTTATTCCAATGGACATTCATATATAAATTTATGCCTAATAGACACCAGAGTTGAGGTAACTAACAAATGTAAAAAATAGTGATCATAATACATTATTTATAGAAGTAAAATTATCAATATCAAAATAACTAATACTGAATTTAATAATGCAAACTGTAAATTTAACTTAAAAAAATGAACTGAAATAAATTAAAAAAGTATTAACAAAAACACTGCCAACTAAACATATAAAACAACAAAAATTTAACAAATAATGAAATTGATAATTATATCGATAAAATAGTCAATCACATAAATCATACCATAAATACATTATTACCTAAAATAACGAAAAAAAAAATCCTGTGAATGTTACATAAACAAAGACAAAAAACATTACAAAAGGATGAAAGTTGTATAATATTACTAATAAACAGAATGCGAAAATATTACAACGGTAGTAAAAAACAAGAATTAGAATTTTATAAATACTCACTCGTTCAAATTAAAACATCTTCAACAAAAATTTTCAGAAACAGTAGATAACTTCTGGAGTAACAAAATAAAAAATATCTCACAAAATAATCTAACAATAATTTTCCCCAAAATTAATTAAATTTTTAAAACAAAAGAAGATACGAATATACCTTCATTGACAATACCATATAAAGATATCACAACATTAAG
The DNA here is from genome assembly GCA_018907195.1 of Dolichoris vasculosae. Lineage (NCBI taxonomy): Eukaryota > Metazoa > Arthropoda > Insecta > Hymenoptera > Agaonidae > Dolichoris > Dolichoris vasculosae. The sequence goes on along the minus strand of JACCHY010000005.1, from coordinate 200,659 downwards.
GAAAGTAGGAATAGACATAACAAATATAAATAAAGACAACAATAACGACTGTATAATAACAAATACCAGAGATAAACTCAATTTGCTAGGATTACATTATTCTAAAGTACATAAACAAAACACTGCACTTGGTAAACCGAGACTCAACAATATAATTATGGAAGAAACTGATATAACACAAAATATTACAATAATAAATTTCACAATAGAAAACGCAGCGGATAATCCAAAAAAATCGGATAAAAAAAATGATTCCTTCATTAATGACACTCGGATGTTTAATATTTTCAATAAATTAGACAATAAAAAATCATCAGGATTCAACAACATATCAAATATAGTATCGAAACATATTCCCAAACAAATCAAACATTATTACATAATAATATTTAACAATTAATTAATTAATGTGTACTTTCCGAAAAAACGGAAAAAAGCGAAAGATTCTCAATCCAGAAGAAAAATAAGAATAATACAACGCAATCCAATTTTCGTTCTATAAGCCTTCTACCAAACAGATAAAATACACGAAAAAATAATTATCGAACCTTAATAAAATACTCTAATGAAAATAATACAATCCCGGAAAACCAATTCAAATTGAAATATAAACATTCGAGAATACATGCAATTAATAAATTAACATCGGATATATGCTGGGTACTATATGACAACCAAGGAGTAGATTTAATAATTTTCGTATCCAGTACAAATACCAAAAAATTAAAAACACAATTAGAAGATTTATTCAACAAAAGAAACGATCATTATAATACATGGAAATTAAAAATTAATATAAATAAATACAAATTATTTTATTTCGAAAGAACTTTTCCCAAATAAGTGTTTCAGAAAGAAAAATCTGTAAAAATGTTCATATTCTAGGCAGTCCTACCAAAAAAACAATCAATTCCTCACAAACAAATTGTTGGATTTTTAGGATTACATTTACATACAAAATAAAAATATAATTAACACAAAAATTAAGCTAAAAAAGCAAAAATAGCATTTTGGCGATTGAAAAAAATTATTTGATTCAAAGCACTTAAATAGTAAAATAAAACTATTATGTTACTAAGAACTTATCAGACCAATTCTAACATACATTGCTCCATCTGGTACAATATAACGACACATCAAATGGAAAAAATAAGAATTTTCGAAAGAAAATGTATAAGAGCTTGTCTATGTTTGTAATAAAATATGTAAAAAACAAAATATTATTCAATAAAGCAAATCTACAAAGAATATATTGCCATGTATTAAAATTAAATAGGATCCTTATGATAAATTACAACACAAAAGAAAATAGTTTCATTTGCAATATCATAAATCAAAACCCAAAATATTTCTAAAAATATTTAAAAATAGGTTTCATCTCTCCAGAATCATTCACATTTTTTAATAATAAACAATATCACAATTATAAAAACAACATTCCAATTGTATACCATATTAATAGAAAAAGATTTAATACAAAAATAACTTAAGAAGCAAAGTTAAGTAACAATAATAATAACCCTATATAGAAAAACAATATGGATATATCACAGAGACCAAAAAGAGAAAAACCGAAAAAATATTGGTTGTTAACATAATTATATAATAATAATGATACAATAAAAAAAATTCCTGAGCCAATAGACATATAAATTCACAAAAATTAATATATATATGTTAGGGTTGAAATAAGTCGTATTCTACTTGATGTTATTATCAATTATTTATTTATTATAATTATTTTAACAAAGTTATTTTCGGCGTATATTATAATGATGTCTAACAATAATATCTAAAAATAAATTTCGCGTATAATATTTCACTAGCAAAGATATAATTTGCTTTCTCGACGATGTCTCTATCTGGCTATGTAAGAATTATAAGTCTGCAGCCGCCAAGTCCCATTCGCTTATATAAGCTCGCTTCCTTTACTCCGTGATAAAGTGTTTTCCGCCTTCATTTATTTACCGTCTTCCAGGAATCGAACCCTGACAAGGCACCCTTTGTTCTATATGTCGTGTAATTCTCGGTCGCGTAATTTCGTGTAATTTCCCGGACCCGTCTGTGCATCATACCGTTGTTTTTCCCACTTCTGTTTTTCCCGCATCCGTCGTGTGCGCTCTTTGATAGCCCGGACTCCTGCTCGCATGCCTGGAAGGGTCCGCGTCTCAAGCGTCTCAACCCCTTCTCGTTCTTCCTCTTCGGGGTCGGGCCTCCTCCTTCCAGCGCAATGGCAGGCCCGTCTACAGACCGATAATCCCTCGTTGTCCTCCACGCGTGTTGATTTTCGATTTACTGTACGTGACTCCTAGTCGCTCGCAATTATCTCGAAATAATCCCTTCCACGAAAGATACTTTACGGTGGCGCGTGCATTCCTTGAAAGACTTTCCGCGGCGACGCGTGCATTCCTTGAAGGACCCTCGCGGCGACGCGCACTAGGTTAGCATTACGCCTCGCCCCGAGCGGAGCCCTGCAAGGATAACTCATTACTCCTCGCCTCTCTGGGCTCCGAGAGGCGAGTTTGTTTCTACGATTTCTTATGGGTTGCGGGCATCTACGCGCCCTGTATTTTGAGGAGTGGAGGAGCGACCCGTTGTCCGTCTCTTGACCGGGTCGGGGCAATTTCATCCGTTTGTTTATAATTGTTTTAGCTTATCTTGTCGCCGTTCGACATTTTTTCGCTTTACACTGTCTCTCGATGTTTTCCATTCTCGACAATATAATTATAGAAATAAAAACAAAGCAAATAAAATTAACCTACTATGTAATTAATCTCTAAAATGATTAAAATTTTAATAATTGAATATATTCGTATATAAAAAAATATAAATTCCTAATTTTCATTATTTATTATGACATTCCCGTTTCTACTCTTGCACTCACACACATATACACAAATACACATGTACATTTTTTTTATGTTATCCATTTTTCATATATAAATAAAAAAAACAAAAAACGTTATAAAAAATTTATTCTCCTGCAAAAATTCTCTCAAACTATAAAAAAATCTTAGTTAAAAAAAAAAAATCAAGTAAACTGCGATCGCTGCTGTATATAACAGTATATTAGTCATAAATAACTATTATATGTAAAATCATTGTTTATTATGATTAAAAAACAACGAAACACATAGTATAAATATTGTATTTATTAGATTCGAATAAATAAACATTAATAAAAAAAAATAGTTTCAAGTGTTTTCGACCAAGCGAATTTTCACTTCGTATGCTGCTAATTAATCCCCTTGTGAACAGAATGTTATGTATAATACAATCGTAGATTTTCATCGAATGGTAGTTTTTTTTAGTTAAGAGATATAATGAGATGTATGTATATATATGAGCAATTTATAGTTGTTATAATTGCTACATATTATTATAAAAATTTCGTTCACTGAACGTAAGCTGTCATTCTATATAATTTGATTTTTTTGCAAGAATTTGATAATTATTTATATTAAAAGATATTATAATCTTCACAATTTTACCTTTCTATTTGTAATATAGTATCAGTTATACGTTTCATGCCCTAGTAAGATATATATAAACAGAAAATAGAAAAATAAAATATGTAAAATGAAATAAAAAAAAAATTTTATCAATTAAATATTAATATCATAAGTTTAAAACATATATTATATCAATGTATTCGCTTGCATTTTGATTGTCACATATTGTAAACTAACTGTATTCTCCTTCAAGATAAAAATCAAAAAGGATCACAGACGATTTATGATATTTGATCATTCAAACGCAAGCTAATAAATTTTCCTTATTTGTCATTGTACAAACAAAAGTTATCTAAAATGTTGAACAAATAAATAAAATTAAGTGTAAATATAACTAATTTTTGATTCAATGTCATACGAAAAAAATTTTAATTTTTAACAACTACAAAAAAGTTTATTCATTAAATAATCTTATTACATTTTAATTTATTTTTTAATTCTTTAATATATTTAGGTAAGTTTTAAAATTTTAGAAAATATCCTTAATTAGAGATATTACATAGGCATAATTAAAATGAATTAAAACAATGTATTATGTTTTAAATAAATTATATTAAGTAAATGTATTAAAATTATATTACATGAATGTATAAATAATTTATACTTTTTTATTTTTTTCAGTGTAAAAGTATTTATATTAATTAGAATTTTTTTATATATTGCATGTAAAAGATTTAAGATTTAATTAATAAATTTAAGATAAGTTTGTATCACATATATTTTAAAGTTTTCTTGAAAACATAATGTTAATGATTTTGAGAGTAATTTCATACATATAAAATAAAATATATAAAAATAAAAAATAAAAAAACTATGAGAATTATTTAGTTATGAGTTATAATATTGTTGTATTATTTGAAATAAATATAAATGAATATATTATATGTTCCTTGTACTTCAAATTCATTGTTCTGTAAAAGAAGTTTTCATATCATTTGTGCTAATTAATGTCACTTAATTATTGTCACTCAATTATCGTCACTGAAATTGATTAGAAGTTGTATTTTCAAAAATTTATTAATTTTTTTTATCATTTATATAATAAAATATGAAAAATCGATAAATACATTCTAAGTTTATTTGTAAAAATATTGATTTTGAAAGATAAATATGTTAAATTTGCGAACACTTTCAATTTTCTATCTAGCGTTAAAATTTACAAATAATTAATTTAAATAATCGTAGTCATTTGTTTTATTTTTTAAATTATTAAATCAGTAATACATACTCCATAAATTTTTTATTAAATATTTTTTTGATTAATATGTTTCATGATATTATTTAAAAGTAAGGTAATAATAATAAAATCAACAAATATCATTCGTTAATAAATGTATATTAAAGAAAATAATTCGCGTGATGATTTTTAAAATAAACAGTATAGATTTTCACTATTAAGGATATCGATAATATTTTGTATTATTTATCAATATCTAATATTTTCGTACGTTAAAAATTTATCAATGCCTGAATAATATTTGTATAGTATTTATTTATTGTAATATCTTTTCTATTCTGAAATAAGTAAATTATCTTATTTAAAATATAATAAAATATATTATAAAAATATTAAATATTTATATTTAAATTCTAATTAAAAAAAATGTAATATATATATTTTTATCTATCAATTAAATTAAATATAGTTTATAGTAAAATAATGAATATTTTAAATCTTACAAAATACTTTTAAAGATTTTAAACTATTATAATTTTCAAAAATGTTCAAATTTGTACAACTTTTATAATATATACGATATATTTTATTTTTTCTGATTTCAATTTTAAAAATATTTCCAATTTATGTAAAAAAGTGTTATTTGCTCATATTAAATTTTAATTATTTCCAGCAATTCATTTTTCAAACTACAATATTGTAAAAAATTCATTTATATACTATGGGATTAAGAAAATAAATTACATTTATATAAATTTTTGTATTTCTCCTTCATTTTGGTTGAAATTAAAAAATTTTAAATTCTTGCTTTCCTAAAGACAAATATTAAAGTCTTTAAAATGGTTACAGCAGAAGATATTTTGATAATAGTTGATAATCGTTTAAGTTATAGTTTTATTATATTTTTATTTTTTCTTTAATATTTTTTTATAAATAATATTATTATTCTGTACGTATTTATGTGTACTGAAAGTTGTTTTGGAAAGAAAAGTAAAAATAGCAACATATATAAAGAAGAAAATAATTTTAAACCATTTAAATTTTATTTTTTTTACAGATAAAAATCTAAAATATAATATTATACTATTAGAAAAACAATTTAAATACTTCATAATGTCTCCTATTATTGAAATAATATTGAACAATTTTTTATATACATTTTTTTCAAAGGTTTTAACATTTTGAAATGTAAAAGATGATTTCGTATTTTAAAAATATTTGCTTAATAAGACAAAGTAATCAATCTGTTGATTACATAATTGCTACAAATTGTTATTACTTATAATTATTTATTTAAAGATATAATATATTTAAATAATAATATGAATACTTTTCATAAATTTCAAATATTTAGGAAATAATTTTGGATGATGTAAGTAAATATTTATTATACCTTTGTATTGAAATTGTATTACTGTTATATAATTATATACATATTCTTATATTTCAACATATTCCAAATGTGAAAAATCGTCTTAAAATTTTTTAATTAAATAAATAGATAAGGAAATTTTAGATAAGAATGTAATTATGGAATTTAAAAATTAATTAAATTTATATATCAGTTTTACTTTTTTCAATAAATAAATTATATTAGAAAAGAATTTATATAATAGATTACATTGATTTAAATATTTTAAATTAATTAAGCTATCGTAATATCGATAATAGAAAATGAAACCTGATATTTAATAAATTATACTTTAAAATATAATTTGTTGAAATATAAAATTAATTTATTAAATTATGCATAATAGTCAAACTTGTGATTACTTTGATTTTGATTGTAAGGATTTATAATGGTTTTATTTATTTTGCATGAGAGTATGCTTATCGAAAATAATATAGATATTACTATGATCAAAGTATCACAGCAGTATAATGGAGTATAGTATATTTTCATAAGATTGTAATGCTGTTAGAGTAGATGTTGGTATAAGATTCTTAGTGTTCGAACAGTCTTCGACCAATATATTAGTTATCTCATTTAAATTTATTTTCCAGTACAATTTTAACACTATTTGTGAATTCAAACATATATTTTTTATTGACTTTAGATTTAATTAATAGTATTATTTTCCTTCTTTTAGACTTGAACTAAAATATTATTTTTGTCTAAATTGATGAAAACATCCTTAATGGCCAAGCATTTAATATAAATCTCGATCTTATAAAACATATTTTTTAAATATATTTTTTATGTTAGATTCAAATAGTTTCAATTTTTTTAATGTCTATTATCTTATAAACATCTTAAATTTATTTATCAATACTCGTAAGTAATTTGTATTTTTCCATCGCCCTGAAAATTGATTCTTGAGTAGAGCTGTTAAATGGTATATTTATATTTAGTTGGGTAATAAGTTTATTAAGCATAATTTATAGTTCAAGCTAATTATATAAGAAAATTGTAATAATTTATGTAGTCATTCTGTAGACGTGTCATTTACCTTAAAGCTATTACTTACGCTAAAATACACGTTAATAAATATACTTATCTACCAGTTTCTGTCATTATAAAAGAGGAAATGTCTATAATTTCTTGACTTGTCATGTTGATCTTTATCCAGTTTTGGAAGAAACGTAATAACTTTCTTCAGCTTTAAGCAATGTAGTTAAAACCCTCTCCAATGATTTTCTTCTTTTTGTAAGATCACTGAGATTGACAGATCTATCGCCTTAATACGAGCATTTTCTTCGTTCATATCCAAGTTGAAATACTAAGCACTTACTTTTCTAACAAATGTAGTTTTAATTTTTTGAAGTTGATAGAAAAGGTGATATAGTCTAGCGATATTATAAATCTTTCTTTATTACTTCGTAATAGTTTCTTTAACTCTGTAAATTCATTTTTTTAAACCTCAATTATAATTATTTTGTTGCTTTCTTGAGCTCTTTACTTCTTTTACTATTATCTTTCATTATGTAATTTTTATTTAAATTAATATCCAGAAAGAGTTTCACTAGCAAATTTTTTCCTATTTGTTCTTGTGTTGATTTTATAAGAAACAATTGTCCAACAATAGTAAGCATTTATGCTTTGTTTCCAATTTTTTTTAATATTTCCACGAATTTCTCTTTTTGAATATATTTAGAATGTATATTTAAAATAATTTTTAAAAAAAGTCAAGGAAACTCAAAGTAGATAGTTCGTATCAAAAATTTTTTTTCCTATTCTTTCTATTTTCTTATTGATATCACCAATTAATTTTAGTTCAGATATAGTTTTTTATATTACAATAAAAATTATTGTTTGATAAATTCTGTACTAATTACTGTATGTCTATATTTTGATATTTTTATATTAAATACATATTTATATACCAATAAATTTCGTGATATCAAATATATATCATACATGCAAATCAATAATCTTTTAAAAATGAATAAAAAATGAATAAATTGTATTTATTTTTTACATAAAGTTTGAAATAATTACGGATTATTAAGATAACAGTTGGTTTTTTGTCAAAGAGTAGCTTATTACTATTAGAAACTAATTTATAATTATTAACCACGGAGAGCAATTCTCTAGTCATTACTTTGTGTTATAAATAATTATGATATTAAGTTATAATAATTTGTATTACAAAGTAATTATAATATTAAGAATAGTTAAATAATTAATAAATTAAAAAACTAATATTCCAGAATATTTAAAAAATTCTAACAATTTAAATGTTTTGCAAAAATATATGTTTTAAATTAAGAATGTAAATTAATTTCTCAGTTAAATAAAAAATATAATAATAATAAAAATTTTTATTGTAATTTTTCATTATTTAAAAATAAAAATGTAGAAAATCTATTTCAAATTAAATAAATTATTTTGTTAATATTTAAGTGAAATATAAGAATTATAAAAGTATTTTAAACTTATTAAAAATTTGCAATTATTTTCCTATGCAAATAAACATAACAAAATTAAAGGTAATATTAAAGTTATAAAATTACTAGTTCATAAAATATTGGTCAGTAGATTAAAATGAAAATAAATTCACATTTTTAAGTTAAGAGAATTACAAATTATTTAGACTATAAAAGGAATCGACAAAATATCTCTACTACTATTACCGTGTTTTTTATAGATTGTCGACGTAAAGTATCATTAAAACTCTATATAGATTCTGAAATAATCTACAAACTCAATCTGAGTTTTACATAATAAATATTTAGAGTGATCAGTATAAAATTAGAAGTATATTGGAATCTAAATCAGAAAATTTTTAAATGAACAAATTTCAGAAAAGACTGTAGTATTCACTTCTAATTACATTTATTTATTTATTTATCAAAATAATAAATTAGATTTTTAGTTACATATTATTAAAACTATTGCATAAAAATTTTTTATAATATAATAAATTACAATATCTTTAGGTATAAAAATCATATAATGAATATTATAATTTTATTAAGAGGATAATGTATTTAATGTGATTTTTTTATTTAATAGGTTAATTCATTTATTTACAAAAATAATATAAATGTATAGATTTTGTTAAAATAAAATAGTTTAAAAGTTTATTAGTTTATAAATTATGTATGATAATATATGCAGTTATGTAACAATATAAAATTAATTTTTACATCGTTATATTCTTTGTAATTTGAAAAATGTTACCTACGGATGATTTATTTCTCTAGATTTGTTTATTTTATGTCTAGATTTGATTTAAGCAGATTATTTACTTTATTTATAGTTTTTAATGATAAAATGAATATAAAATACTTAAAGGACTACGCATACCTAGAATTTGTAAACATGTCAGATTTGTGCATACATAATTTAAAAATATAAAAAATTAATAAAATGAATTTTAATTTTTTTATGCACGCATATACCTTTTAAAGCGTTAATGAAAATTGCTACTTTTCAGACACAATAATTATTTTAGAAATTAGTATTAAAAAATTTATTGATAATATTAATATTTTTAAAAAATATTTCAATATTTACTGAACATTTTATCCGTCCAAAATTAATTTACTAGAAGTTATTTATAATTTTTAATATAATAATTGAGATAAATTATTTTTAATTGATAACTATTATTTAGATAGTATTTTTATAGTACGAATAAATCAGATATACTTAAAACATATTAAAATAAGTTGTTGTTTATATTTATTTTATAAACCATCAAAAATAATGCTTTTGTAATGTTTATTAGATTTTAAAAAACAATTTTAAATAATTGACTATAATATAAATAAATTCTAAATAATAAGAATTTATTTTTAAAATGTTAGAAGATTTTAGTTATGCACTTGTAAATGAATAATATTACAATAATAAAGTTTTTGATAAATAATGAGAGAAAGAGAGAGAGAGAATAAAGAAAAAGATAGAGCAAGTACTACTTACTCATTATAAATGTACTTGAGAAATTTAAAGATTTCAATTTTATTTTCTATCAATTATTCACGAAATATTTAATTTACCAACATAAATATAAATATCACTATCGTAAAATCTATTATATATTATAATAATGAAATTAAGATATTAATATATTTTGATAGATGATATTTGTTCAAACGCAATATTAATTTTTAAAATTAATATATTCAATAAAATACAATATTCTTATTTTTTAATTAAAACATAATAGATTTTTCATAAAATTTCTTATTTTTATTATTAAGGATTTATAAGTAATTGCACAGATTAGTATTTTTAAAATAGTTTCGAACTGTCTTAATTTTTTTAGATATTATTTTAAACAATAGTTTTGAACCAAATTTTTATTTGATAATTAAAATGTATGTTTTGAATTTGAATTTTATATTTATATATATAAAAAATATTTAGTATTTGATGACAATATTGAAACTTAATAAAATTTGAGTCCAATGTTTTAGAATATTTAAATAACTTTATAATTTGAATATTCTGTTTTTAGGGTCTTTAACAATACAACTTATGATTAGGTAGTGCAGAATTTTAGTAACAAATTGCAAATTGGATTATTAATATTTTTTATCCATTTTTAAGTTGAAATTTTATTATTATATAGAAAATGAAAGTTTTCTGTTTCACTTTAGTAAATATAATGAATTAATATGCAGTGTATGATAATTGCAATATTATAAGTACATACAAAATACTGAATTTTTTAAATTTTATTCATTTAATTTATGGAAAGTAAATATCCCAAATAGATTGCAAATATGTGCCAGGCTTTTTTGTTGCTTTTGGTCTGTTTGGTGGTTCTGTAGATTTGTATGAAAGAAAATCTAAAATTAAAAAATAAGATATTTAAATTTTAGAAACATCTTTAAATATTTTAAAATATTAATCGATTAAAATTAAATAAAATACCTGATAGTTTATTATAATCTCTATTTTTATCTACAATTGTCATTGATGTAGTTATTTTATTTTGATCTTTTTGAATAACTGTAATATTTAAAATGTGATGATTTTTTAAATAATTTTCAATATGAAAAGTAATTAAAAAAATGTTCAAATATAGTTATTAATAGATGTATTTATTATATAGAGAAAAATAATGCTTCTGTAACTTATTTACAAGAATAATTTTTTATAATTAGAGAAGAAATTTAATTGTATATTATTTATATCTCATTTCATGTATTAAATTGTTTCTTGTATTTATTCTGAATAATTTAATAGATAGAAATTGTATAATTAAAATACATAATTCTAAAAGATAAATTCTTATAAAAAAAAAAATTTTTTCTAAATAGTTTATCATTGCATTTTTACAATATATATTATAGTATAATGAAATAAAATTTATAATTTTTTATTTTTAATCAGTATTAAAATATTGTATATACATAAAAGTAAACAATTGTGAAAAATAATCGAAGTATTTCATTTAAAATTAAATTTTAATCGAAGCAAATTCATCAAATATTTCGTACAAATTATTTTATCTACCGTAACATTTTTTAATAATCACATCACATTTGTCCAAATTATTATACTAAAAATGAAAAAATTTAGAATTTGAAACATGAATGAATAATAATACGAAGAAGAATGTCGACAAGATATTATACATGACAGATTAGAATAATTTTTATTAATTATCAATTAGTTTGAAAATATACATATAAATAGAACATAAAAATTTTTCTTTTATGGTAACCACATAAAATAATTCAAAAATAATCAATTCTTATAATTAAAAATTATGGATGAATACAGTATTTATTTAATAATACAATTATATGTAAATATATCAACACAGATAAGTTCAAATATAATTTTTCTTTAGTAATTATTTGATGTATTTCAATTAAAATTTTTTATGAAATCTTAATTTTGATAATTTATAATTAAATTTTAAATGAAAAAATAATATAATTAATACATTATATAAATTTTGAGATTTAGTATTCAGATTAAACTTCAATTTTAATTCTAGCAAGTTTATTAATTTGTTGAATGCATTCTTTATTCGGATCAAGAAAATATTAAAAATTTGAAGAACCTGCTTTATAATATAATCACGACATGCACTATCTTTAAACTACTTTTAATAGCAATAAAATTACTTTTACCACCATCACTCACCATAATTTACTTTTTTTTCCTGTATACCGTCTTCTAGATATTGTCCTTCAGTGTATATGCAAAATAACACAAAAAATATACTGAAATAAAAGATAAATCTTAAAGAAGATCTAAAATTATATTTTTGTATATCAAAATATAAATATCTTTATTTTAGGATTAATGGGTACAATAATATGACATATATTAATTAAAATCTGAATTTAGAACTTTTGTTTATAAATTAAAATAACTAAGTTTAAAAAAATTTAATACGTTTGTGATATAAAATTACTAAATTTTACTGATTACTATGAATAAAAAAATAATTAAAACATAAATAGATTTTAATGTAATTACTAGATTGTTCGTAAATTTAACAAATTCTTTTATAAATTTAAAAATACTTTTTTAAAAGCTTTAATTCTGATAGGTTTATTTATTTTTATTATCGCAGAAATTACATATTCATGAATTAAGTTTAAATTTAATATTAATAGATTTTTTAAAAATAAATACAAGCAGAAGCTTGAATAATTGATTTAAAGTCAGCTTTGACCTAGATTATGGTTTTGATATTTAACTCAATATATTGGAGTTTCTTTCTCTATTTATAAGAATTTTATAAGAATGTTACATTAATCTAAATTAAAAATAATGTCATAAATAATTATAGATATTAAATGATATATAATAATTGATGAATTAATGTTTTTTTGTTAAGAAAAAAATTTTAAAATTATAATTTACTATTTATGAAAATTTTACAATAATAATTTAAAAAATTTTAAGTTTACTGTTTTATTTTAAAATTTATATTATATAAATAATATTTTAAGAATAATAAAAAAATGTAAAATGAGGTCTAGCTATTTTTAGCTAAATAAATTCATAAATTTTAAATGTCTCGTGTCGATATCATTGATATAAAATAAGATGTTTTAAATATTATCGTATTAAAAAATTTCTAGTGGAAAATATTACACAAATAAAAATTAAACATTTTCAAAAATTATGGTATAAAATCGTCAAAATATTACAAATAAATTTAAACTTACTATAATTTTTTATTTTTAATTTTTGTGTATGTTCTACAAATTAATATATAATAAAAAATATTATAAAATTCGATGATCGAATATTTATTATAGAATAGAAATGTTTATATTTTATGTTAAGCTAAAAATAATACTTAAAATAGGAATAAGATTTATTTAATTTTATAAATTAATATTGGAATATAATTGAAATAATTAGTAATATATCGAATGCTTATAAAAAATTATAGAAACAATTTTATTTTGGTGGATATAAATAAATAACTAGAACAACAGAGGTAGCTTAAGATTTTTGAAGAGTAAAAAGTTAGAAGATTCGATTTAATTATAAATAATATGAAATGTTTAAAAATCATACAAATTTTAAAAATAATTTTAATACATTATTTAGATAAATTATTTAATAAAAACTTACTCAAAGTCAGAGATAAATGAATTAATTACATGTACTGTATAATATTATATAATGAAATTATAAATGTTGAGTAAATCTACTTTTACGCAGATAAATAATTCGTTATTATAGTGCTAATTTGATTACAGAAATAAAATTATCAATATGCAAGAAATACATGAAAAATATGATTTATGAGTTAATTAAATAGACCATAAAAAAAATTTAATGATTTCAGAAAAAAATTCTGAATTATATAATTGAAATTCAAATTTTTTTATAATATTATTTAAAAAAAAGTAATTTAAAAATTTTATTTCATTTTTTCTTAAATCAATATAAATTTACTATATTACATAATACGTAGTGATTTCTAAAAACTCTTTATATTTGAAATAATTATTTAATAATAATGTAGATTTTCTAATTAATAAAAATATATTAACTTTTTCTATTTTCAAACATATCGTTATTGATACTATCATTTGATTTAAGGAAAGATTATAATTTCACCTATTTATTTACCACAGTATTAAGTAAATGGATGCAACAAAATATCCCGTATGAAATATTCAATGTTGCTTGATAGCTAAATAATGATATGAAATTGATATATTTTTATGAAATGAATGTACTTTTACAATTTTTCAGCTGTTTCAAAATTTATTATTTGTTAATTTATTAATACTTTAAATTTTTAATTTAAACCTAAACAATAATTTTTATATAAATTACGAATGTATATACAGTAAAATTAAAATATGAATTATTGTATGGTATCCATCTTATTTATTTGAAATTGTTGATTAGTTCCTTAATGTTTATTAATATATTATACGATTATTTATAAGATAAAGTTTATAATATATACTATAAATTTGATAAAAAAATTTATTAGATTTTTATTATTGTACTTTATAGTGTAACTAATTATAGCATACCAAACTAATTATTCGTTTTTTAAATATAATTTTTATAAATAGTAATTATATATTTTATATAAAATCATTGTAATCTATTTTTAATTCATTTTCAATTTTCAGTTTAATATGATATGATATATATATTTAATTAGCATAATTTAGTACATTTTTAACAAAAAATTACTAATTTAAAATTGACTAATTAAGAATAAAAAATTTAATATTTCTTAGAAGACTTGGATTCTTTTTAGCTGAATGAATGAAAATTCTTATCAATACTTTTAAATAAAATACTTAAATAACAATTAAAAATTATTGCTAAATATGTAGAAAATTATTTGTAAATAAAAGTAGAATTTATTATTGCATATTTATTAAGATTTTAAACTGGATTTAATTACTGTTTAAGTATAATTTGTAATTTATATGGGTTATAAAATATTATTATTCTGAGTGAAAATAATGAACTTACAGCATGATTAAAACATAATCGTTTGATTCATTAAAAAATGAGATAATAAAGCAAACAATGTGTGATATGAGTTGTTTATGGAAATTTTATAATAATCTTATATCAGGCTATTTTAAAGTAAAAGGATTTTATATATTTTAAATATTATGAAATATAATAGAGTTATGAAAATTATATATACTTATTTTTTTTACAAATTTTGTTTATAGTTATGTTTTATATGATGTATTCTAACAAAAAATAATAGCGACTATTTTTTACTGATTTTTTATTATTATTTTGAAGTTTATGTAGATATGGTTTCTTTAAAAAGAAATATGTTATAATTTTTAATTTAAATTAAAATTAATAAATATTTAAGATAATATCAAATAATATTATAATTTTTTCTACAGAATTTTTAATCATATACAAACTAAACAAGTAAATACTATCAAATTTAAAAAAAATATAACTTACAAAATAGAATAACGCATCATCCTTCTGTGTTCAAAGACGCTGTGCAATAGACTGAGATAAATAAGTGTATTTCATCTTCAACAGTGCATTATAATCATTCATACTATAATTATTATTTCAACTTAGTATTCTGCGTATATACAACATGAGTAAGAGGAAATACCACTTATGAATATAAATTATTTCTACTAATATTTAAAATTTCTTTGTTAACTAGTCAAAATTTTTTTTAAAACTGATATAAATTATAAATTTTATATTTAACTTTTTTACAAATGATACCTTTATTTAATAATAAATTTTATTTGTGAATTTAGGCTAAGATATTTGTACATATATATATGTAATATATACTTTAGAAATTTATAAAAATTATATGAAGAAATCTAACAAATGATTTATGTCATTGATTTTTTAAGATAATAGTGAGACGTTCGTAGTTTTTTTTAGACTGCTCAGGGCCTCTTACGAAAACGAAAACATAGTTCATTTTATTTCAAATTTCTACTTATGTTTCGGATCCAGTGTAAAAATTTAGTTTACGATATCAGTTCACGAAATTTATCATTTAGTAAAAAGAAGATAAAGTAATAATCTAATATGAAGTTACCATATATCATTTTATTACATATTTTTAAATTTGGTAAAATAATTTTGAAATATTATATATAATTATTATTAAGAAAATCTAAATTCATAAAATTTTTTGGATTTGTTATATGCATTCTATAGTTTTCATCAGAAAATGGAATATTATGTTAGATTAATTTATATACGTTTTATATGAGTATAATATTTAAAATTTGTTACAAAATTATTTTACATTTTATTTCTTTTAATAAATATATTTTTTATTATTTACTATTTATATTTAAAATCTAATGCAATATTATTAAGAAAACTTTTTATTAAGTAATAAACTTTCTACATTAATATTTTATATAAAATGTTATAAAAGTAAAAAATTCTTATGTTTTTATTTCAGTGGTAAATCTTAAAAATGAAGGAAAAATAATTTGCATTCCTAATGCAACATTTCATATAGACTGTAACAGGTGCAAGTGCAGTCCAACCGGAATATCAATGGACTGTACTGATTGGTCATGTACAACTTTAAAAATTCCTTACGATCTTCTTTTAAGTAAGCATAAAATGTAATATTTTATATTTTTTTAAATTAAAAATATATTATTATTTTATTTTATTTGCATAATTCAAAAACAACGTTGTGTTAAAATTACTAAACAACTTATGATTTAGATAATTAATTTAAAAATACTCTTATAAATAGTTAAAACGCATAATTTAAACGTTTTAAGTTAATAAATAAAAAATTAGAATTCTAGAATATGTATATACACATATGAACGTAGAATTCAATAGTAAAGAATAAGATCTTGAATCTTAATTAGTTTTTAATTAAATCACGTATGTATATCTTTGTGTGATGTACAATAATAGAATAAAATTTTTAATTAAAAAAATTAGGAACAAAAAATTTACTTTTATATATTTTATTTCTACGAAATATTTGGCAGATTTTATTTAAATTATCTCCATTATTTAAAATAATATTAAATAAAAATATCAATCTACTATTTTCACTGTTAGTTAATCTCTTTCTTTATATAAAATTTTTAAGATAAAGAATTATAACTATTATCAATTTTGGTATATATTATGACGATAAAAACGGAATTTGAATTATAAGAAAGATTCCTTACAGAGAAAATGTTTCGCGATTGGACATATAAGGACACGATACTATTTTTATAAAAAAAGAGGAAGTAGATGATATAGGTGTAAATCGAAGGGGTTGGGGGTTTCAAAAGGGGGACCATTTTATAGATTCCAAGTATTTATATAAATTAATCTGGTGGTACATCGTTATCGAGGAACCTGGAAGAAGCGAATTTAACCGAGTGAAATAATTTATCAGAATTTTTCAAAGTAATTAAAACAGAGACTGTGCATTAATTTCAGAAAATATCTAACGATTTTCAGGGCGTACAATGGATTTCGATGATATCTGTTAATTCAAAATTATTTGAAAAATATTGATGCTACTTGTATGGATTGGTCGTATAGATCGATAATGTTGTTTTCGAGAGATAATTGTTAAAATTACTTTCGCGTTTAGGCTCTAAGTAAAGGAATGGACATATCGTAAAAGTTAAACTTATGGTTCAATATGGAAATAATGTAAGGTTTAAAAATAAAATATTTATTCTTTCATATAAAGATATTTGCATGCAAAGTAAAAAAATTTTCAAGCGAGAAAATTTTTTATAATAATTATCTTTAAATAGGTAAATGAATGTTTATAAATAATTTATGATTAAAATGTATTTAAATTATTAAAGCGAGATTTACAATTTGTGTTTTATATGTATAAAATATAATTATTATTATTAATATATATGTTATTTAAAATTTAAAAATTAATAAGTTATCTATATAAAGTATGTAAAAAATTAACAATGTGTTTGAAACATATATGAAACTAAGCATAAAATTTTGATAATATGTTTATTCGTATCTTTATAACAAAAAAGGTTCAAATATTAAAAATGATATAAAATATTTACAATATTTTATACTTTTAGATCAAAATATTTAATTATAATATTAAAATAACTGTCTGAAACAATATGATAAATAAAAAAGTCTATTATTAAAATTTTATTTCTTAATTAATAGTAACAATAATATTTTCAAGATTTTATAAATTTATTTCAATTAAAATTATGAATAGATATAAATCGATATTTATACATCTAGTATAACATTATAAATGTAAACAAGTTAATTATATTCAAGTATAAAAAATGTTAAAATTTTACTTAATTTTAGAAAAAATTAAGATATTACATAAAAATAGATATTATTTTTATAAGGTTTTATTTATTTATTTTAAGAAAAGTTTTTATATGCTTTATATAAATCCCTTGTTCTATCATATTTGGTAACAGCAATAGCAACAAAAATTACCGAGGACGAAACGTTACCAACGTAGGAAGCATCTCCGAAGCAGGAGGGCAAGGCTAGTAGTCGCTAATCGCAGGAAAAATATGAACAAGTTCGTCTTAATTTCTTTGTCACTCGCTTCTAGCTAAATTTAATATCTATATTTATGGGCTTTACGATAAATTCATATAAAAAATAAAAGCGTACGCACGCGCGTGTGTTTCTTTGTATTGATAAACAGCTAATTAATTAGTTCAACTTGGTTGAATAATTAATTTGGTTTTTAGTTTATTTTTGAAAACATTTAATAATAATACAAAATATTTTTCTATTGCCGTTTCATCTTTCTTTTTAAGTCAATACAAAATAACGTTACAAGTATTTTAATATAGTGATCGTTATGTTTTTATAAACAAAAACTTTTTTTAAAGATTTTGATTTAGATTTGTTGCCTTGATAATTCCTTGTTTTAAAATTATTAATAAATCATACCTTCCATTAATTATTAAAAACTAGTACAAAAAATATTATCTTTATATTGAAATAAATCTTAATTTTGTCTAGTATAATTTATTTACTTATGCCTTTTGTCAATTATAAGTATACATAATGCACACTTGGTAGATATTTTATCCATTCAGTATTATTAATTGCATAAAATATAAAATTTTACATGATTAATAATATTTGGTCTTTAAAATATATAATAAATTTTAATTTTTTATCCTTTTTGAATATTTCATTAATTTTTTTTCTAGTTTTATAGTTTTACTTGTAATAATGTAATATTAAATACCAATAAGATTTTAAAATTTACGATAATTGCTTTATCGAAAAATTGATTAAATAATTAAAAAAATACAATTTAAGAATTAATTTAATTTAACAGTTTAAAATTCAAATAAAAAAAAATAAGAAATTATAGTAGTGTTTAATTTTTTGTTATACAGTATAGAAAAATCCCACACCTCATTTAATATTGCATGCATAATTATATCATGCAAATAAGAAGATTCAAAATTCATAGATGATTAGTAAATTATTAGCAAAATAAAACAAAATATCTCTTAATAGTATACATTAAAATTTAAAAATAATAGTACATTAAAATTAAGAAGACGAACTGTAGTCAAACACATATAATCTAATCACGTAATTATAAAAAATAGTGTTATTGCATAAAACAATAATTTTAAAAGCTTACTATTTCAATACATGAAATGAATCAACAGTTCGGATTCACCTTTACAATATTTTTAAAATTATTTTGGGTTTTATAAAAAATATTTATAACTATTTGATATCAATTAAGATTAACCGATGGATTATTTAAAATTTTAGCGTGTTAAGTTATATTATTTAAGTATTCAAAATTATTTTAGTAACATGAAATGTTAAATATTTTTCATTTATTTATTATTTAATATAGTTTTCTATTTCGATATATCAATGATTTATATTTTTTACTGACTTAAGAAAAACTAAATTTCAAAAACTGTAATTTTCTAAATATTTGAATTATTTGTGTCAGTCAACGTTCGTAGCGCCCCGGTCTCCCGTATTATTTTGGATCTGTGTTGGATGTACATAATTTTTTAATAAAAGTATATTTTCAATGCCTTTGTATCCATTTGAACGTCAAAAGAGCATAAAAATGATAAGTTCGTATCGTATCGATAAAACGAACCTCCGTTGTGGTGCTAGAGAGCAATTCTTTGATATCCGACAATAATATGAGGGACTGAATTTAGATAAGACTGCTATTTCATAGCAATACGTATATTTGATCTTTTTTATTTAAATTAATTTTAAAATCATTGTTAATACTTTTAAAATAGTATATTTTTAAGTAAAAATTTGATAATATTATAAAATTAAATAATATAATTTTTTAATCTAAGTTTGATTATAATTGAAGAAAATAGTCTCCCATACATCTTTTTTAGAAATCGTGTCTGGATCATTACATTATTAATGTATAATATTGTTATTAAGGAACAACTATCCTAATTATTATTGCCAATAGTCTAATTAATATTTTTAGGTGTTATTATAATCTTATATTAAAATATTTAATATTTTTTATTAAACGGCGAATCATATTATTTACGATCTTCAATTAAAAATTAGAATAACTTAGTTACTATTTCTTTTTAAAGTTAAATTAACGTTCATTAGAAGTTGAAAATTTCTAATAAAATTGATATATTCTTTAAATACAGGTATTATAACTACCAAAAAATGTTTAACTGTGAATATATGAATATATTTATTTATACTTTCATACGCGATGAAAATATTAAATAAATCATTTATAAATTATTATTTATTCTAGTATTAATGTATGAAAATATTTCAATTTGCTAAAAATCTTAATAAAACAATTATTAGAATACTTTGAATAGAATTTAAAAAGAATTTAAGAATGTAAGCTTATGTTAATGAATAGGATTTCATATTATAATTTTTTTAATAAGATTATTTAAAGAATTGATAACGATAATTTTACTATGACTTAGTTTGTTTAAATTTACCATTAATAATGAATAAAAGTATGTCTTGCTAATCAATTTAAGCGTCTAACTAAAAATAATTTTTTTACATTTAATATACAAATATGCAGCTTTTATGGAATAAATTAAACCATTATATAATTTAAAATTTCTAAGAGTAATATACATAACTTTATACAAATTTAACTAACTACAACTGGAATTAGATTGGGTAAAAAAATATATAGAATTGCGCTCTTAATCACGAAACTAGATTTTGATTGTATTTCCATTTTAAAATAAAGTACAGTGCAAACATATGAGAAATTATACTAGTAAAATCTGAGACCAAATTCTAATTTTTTAAAAAAATATTTTACTCTTGAAATATTGTACTACATTATTTACAATATATTGTACAAATACCGCAGATAAATTTTTTAAAGATTTGTAGTATGTTTCGATCTTATAAATTATTTGAATTAATTTATTATAGCTTGTTAAAATTATAAATATCATATTATACATTACATCATTGACATTATTACTTAATTCATATATATTTTATAAATATTTTTATAAAATAAAAAAATTTATTTAAGTTTTTGATACAAAATTTTGAATTTTTTATTAATAATGATAATAATGATCTTTGAATAGTCTATCTAATATTTTAAATTCCTTTATGTCAAGCTATATTTTATGAAATTTTAAGAACGATTATTTTAATCATATTCATTAACCGAAACGTGAAAATTTTTAATGTATGAATAATAATTTCAATTAAAATATGCATTATATAGATCTGTTTTTAATTAATGAAAGACTTAAAAAATAGGTTTATCAAAATATTATATTTGAAAATTAATATCAAGAAAATTTGAAACAATTAAAATAATTCTTAATTTCAATGAGTATCATTTAATAAAATAAAATTAATATGGAATTGTTAATAGAATTATTATTTTGTGATTTAAAATAACGTAATTAATATTATAAATTAAATGTTAATAGATTCAGGATTGAAATAATAATTTAATTATTATTAAAACTTTTGGTTTTAATAGTTAATTTATGTAAATATAAATGCTATATTAATTGTTGATATTACTTTTTTATTATTATTATTTATTATTATTACTTTAATTTAAATT
This sequence comes from Dolichoris vasculosae, assembly GCA_018907195.1. Taxonomy (NCBI): domain Eukaryota; kingdom Metazoa; phylum Arthropoda; class Insecta; order Hymenoptera; family Agaonidae; genus Dolichoris; species Dolichoris vasculosae. Next base: position 178,523 of record JACCHY010000005.1, on the reverse strand, counting down.
TTAAAATAATATTTATTTTGTACATACAAATTTTTTTTTAATTTTCAATGTTTATGTATTTTTTTGTTGAAATTTTTTAAGATATTATTAATTTACAATAAAGATAAAAAGTGATATATTATAAGATTTCAATAATAATTTAAATAACTAAGTGAAAAGTCTTAAAAGTCTGTATTGAAATATTTTAAATAAGGACATTCTTTTTATTAATTTAATTTTAATAATACATTTATAAATATGATAAAAATATCTATTTAATAATATTATTTATGTTTTCAACAGAAATTCTTGCACATACACACATATATATATTTATATGCTTGTATATATATAAAAACTCTTGTCATGAAAATACAAAATACATAATTTTTATTAGTAATTAATAAAATATAAATTGAATACGTTATAAAATTTCTATTAATAATTTTAAAAAATTTATAGAAAATTTTTTTTCTTTTTATTTGTATATAGTATACATCAGAATTTTGGTTTGTACGAAATTTATATTTTACTGTCAATATTTTGAAAAGATAAGTTCATTTCATATATCTCAAGTTACTGAAATTATATATAAGGCTTATGAAATAATCAAAATTAGAATATAAAAACAGCATTCATATTTACACCGAGATACAAATATTTTTTTGGTTTTTAAGAGAATTTCATACACTTTATTTATAATAATAAGTAAAAAAACTTTGTTTCTTCTATGCTACATCTTTTCCATAATTAACTTCGAAGAAGTTCTATATAATCAATAATAGAATTATTGAAATGGTCAGCAATTCAATTACTTAAATTTTGAATATACTGTTATCAAAGATTCCAATTTATCGATTTCTCATATAATAAATTCAAGACTTAAACTCTCTATGAATATAAGACATTATTTTCATTAACTATTGGTAAAATGTTTCATACATAAGTATTAAAATTGAAATAAAACAGAAAATAACATTATGTTTGTATCAATAAATTATAGTTTAATAAATTAGGAGAAATAAACATGTAAAGTAAATACATTTTTTGCTTCCTTTGGAAAATTTGAAAACAATTTATTAAGTAAGCCTTATTCAATAATATAAATCAAATTTTCATTTAATAAAATTTTTTTGAAGAGTAAAGAAATATATACCAAAATAAAATAGTTTTTTAAATATACATAAAATTTTGTTTAAAAAACTTTTTCTTATTTGATAAGTCGAACATTAAAGACTAATGTAACATTAAAGTCCTATGATTGGAATTAAATACCGTCGTACTATGAAATTTATTGATTGCTCTCGGTGAGAATAACGTGTATTTTTTATTTTAACGCACATTGTTCCGCTGTTACTAATGTATAATTGTCATCACATTCGAAGCGGAATAATCTCAAGCCTTGTTAACCATGAAAATGCAATGCAGACGTGACACTGAAATGCCGATCGGGAGACATCTTCCTGTTCAACGAACGCAAATGTTTGTGTGCGGAATCGGAGAGGTACGCGATGTGTAGCTCAGCTCATTACGAGCTGGCTCACGATCTACGGCCCGCGAGCGGCTCGATCATCTCATTAGCCGAACGAGTTGACAAGTGCACTCCCGGTATCGTATTTAAGAACAAATGCGATACGTGCATTTGCGGTGAAAACGAAGAGGCGACTTGCTTGGGGATCGGCTGCATTCACACCCAGGCTGAACATTACGAGCTCGATGGTGCGTACGATTGTAACCTTATTTTTTATGCGCACTCGTTTCACTAGTACTTTTCGTTTTATAGCGGGCACAATTTTCTCGTTACTTGCGATTCTTGAGTTATGAATCACAATGCTCTCGCTGCGTTTTCATATTTTGCTTGGGTAATGATACTTGTAGTTAGAAGCACTTGTTGCTCATTACAATATTCATTAGTACTTCGTTTTTGAATCTGACTATGAAAGTGCTCTTTAATATTATAGTTGGAACATTTAAATGTTTTATTCATAAATCCTTTGTTATACTCAACAGCATAAACGGTTAAGTACTCGTTGATTTGCAAACTTTTTTTAATGTAATTTCTTAAACTAATTCCGTTCGAGAAATTAAAGTGTGATATATTTTCATATTTAATTGCTATTATTAGTAAATTTACTATTAATTTAATTATAATTTAATAGAATTAACAATTATCGCATGTGTACTACTGCAATAATTAAATATAAAGAATTATTATTTTATCAATAAATTATTGGCAAACTGGCTAAATAAACAATACGTATATTTTTTTGTTTCTTATTTAACTTTTGATTTTTTTATATTATACTTCAATTTATTTATATTTTTATTAGTTTCATTCAATTATTATTTTGCGTTTTTGCTATAACGTACTCTCGACTATTTTTAGAATAATAGTTGATTGAAATGTTAAATTGATTTACTTTTGAAAAATCCATAATTATATGATTGTAATGGTAATTATAAACACTAATATTTTAATTATTATTTAATTCTTGAAATTATAAATATTAAAAATCAGGTAAGAATTAATCTTTCCCTCTCATATTCTGAATAATTGAATAAAATATCTTTTATATTATTTTAAGTCATACTATTTTAAATTACACGTATTTATGTAATTATAATTTTTTAATTCAAATTAATCCAATTAATAATTGTTTATTATATCGAGTTTTGGAGTATTTTAAGTTATTATATATATAGCTTAATAGAATTATAATAATAAAATTGTTGTTTTAGGTTTGTAGCAGAATAATTTTAACATCTTAAGTTTGAAATATTATGAATATTTACACTGTTTTTACATTATTTGTATAGTTGTCATAAACATTAAAAATATACATTTTTTTTAAGTTATTAAATTATTATTAATATTCAAGTTGCAATCGGTTAATATATTTATATAATCTCTGGAATTTAAATTTTATCTTAAAGTTATAGTGATACTAATTTCATTAGAAATGTAGAAAGTAGAAAGTATTATATTCATTTTAAGCAATGTATATTTCTAATATATCTAATTAAATTTCAGTTAATGATCCAGTGAATTTAAGACATAAGCTATGTCTTCCACATTCCATATTTTCTGTGGACTGTAACCAGTGCGTTTGCAGTAGCGATGGATTTTCTTTATTGTGTGATCCATACCCATGTCTTGGAGTGGAAATGCGCAATGATCAAATACTTAGTATAATTTTATTTTAAATTATTTAATATATATAGAATAATAGGGAAATTGATATTTATTAAAATCTTTTACTGATTAAGTTAATACTTTATACGTTAATACATTTATACATCCCATAAAAAATGTATTTTTATTTTAGAAATAATTTTTTCCTGTGAAGCCAAGAGTACATTTTACTATAATGAGTATGAATGCCTTTGTTCAAGACACGGAAAATATGCGCTTTGTAGCTTAATACCTTACAATAAAATGAAAAAATGTCTACGGATAAATAAGAAATCTTTCTTAATTACGGAATTCTCGGACCTTTGTACACCAGGCATGGTATTTAAAGATAAATGTAATATCTGTATCTGCGGATCGAATGAAACTGCTGCATGTACTAAGATCGATTGCGATTTAAGCTTAAAATACTCGAGAGAACTATCCAGTTTGAATATTTCAGAACAAAAAAGTGCGTTTAGTTTTAATATATATTTTTTTACACAAAATAAATCATGATTGAAAGTTTATTTTTATGCGCATGTAAAATTGTAATTTTCTTGTGTTTTTTATTTTATTTATTTAAATATTTATAATTAATTATCTTTTTATTTCAGTTTCTAAGAAGGATATATGGGTCCAAAAGGTTAAAAATTCTCATTTCTGCAGAGAAAACTATGCTTCCATGTATTGCAGATACATGAGGTCTTTTTAATTAAATACTACATTATTAATAATTTCATTTGACTAGATATTTACATCAATATTCATATAAATTTTAATAAATATAATTCCACAATCTTTATTAAAAAATTTACCTTTTAAATTTTATGTACATTAATTTATAAAAATTTAAATTATAAATACTTCAAAAATAATTAATTTTAATACTATTAGTGTTTAAATATATATTGATATACTACAAAAATTTTTTCAATGAACTTTTTAAACTTAGATGACATAATAAATTATTGTTTTTAAAATCTCATTGGCATTATATTATTTTTTTACCTTACTAGAAATTTTATTAAAATGAAATTTATTCGGATAAATAAAAAATAAAATGAACCAGCACTCTAAATATAGTTAATTTTGTATTATGTATAATTATTAACAAATAATAATGTTTAGCTTATTTTAATTAAAAAATTTTTAAATTAATGTATTCTTAATCAAGATTTTATATTAAAAAATTAATCATTTAATAATAAATATTATATATATTATAAATTGCTTATTGAAGTTTACAGTACAATCTATTCAGATATTCTATTTTTAAGTAACTCAAGTCATTATGATATTTTACTATTAACTTTTATAATGGTTAATGTTATAATATAAAAAAGAAGCTTAATACTTTTCTTGTAGAAAAATAAAAGAATATTTAAATTAATATACTATTCATATAAGAATACTATTTTATTAAACAAAAGTATAGAATTAAAATTTTTTTATTTTTTGGTATAATTAACAATACGATTGGTTTTAATTAGTGTTAAACGTTGTTTTTTATCTAATATCTTAGTCATTATACTATGCATAAAATACAATATATAACTTTTTTATTTTCAGTATATTTTTTATTTCGTATCTTTTTCATAGTGAAGTTTAAAGATTATATTATTTTCAATACATGTATGTTGATTTTTTCTAAATATATATATTATATTTATATATATGCTATATTACAAAATAATGTTTATTTCATAATTTTTCATAATTAAAAATATCTAAATATTTTTAGATATTATTTAAGATTATTTAGTATTTCATTTTTAATTATTTTATTTACTATTATTTTATATTCTTTTTTTATTAATTATTAATATTATTTAATTATTTTCATATATACATATACTTTTTAAATATTTTTATAAAATATTTACCGAAAAAAAATTATTTTTATTTAATGAAAAAAATATTTTTTTTAATCTATATGAAAATATACAAAAATTAAAGAATAAATATCAATTTATTCAATATTTGCAATTAAAAATAAAGAAAAAATGTAGAGTATTAATCTTGTATTTATTTTTAATTTCTTATTCACAAAAATATTAAAAATAAAAATTTATAAATATATGTAAAAATTTCAACTAATAATTAAGTACATCTAGATTACTTTTTATAGAAATTAATTTTTTAAAACATCCTATATAATTATTAATAATTAAATTATATTATAATTAATAAATGTAGTAATTTATACTATATATAATTATAATATACTAGTGGATATCTATGTTATTAAATAATGTAATCAAAATTAATGCAAATTATATACCTGATTTAGTTATTAATGTAAATATTTTTTTTAATTATTAATGTTCATTTAATTATTTAAGTCTAGATATGGATTATATAATATTTTAAATAAAATTTTCAAATATAATAATAAAATCAAAAAAGTAATAAGTAACAATACAGTATTAGTTTTATAAATATGTATAATAAGTACGTTATTTGACGTTATCAAAACTTGTTTAGCGCATCGTAAAACAATTAATTAAGGACATTAGCAAAACTCAATATATTTGATTTCTACAATATGAAGAAGTTATTTCCTATTCCCAGACAATTTTACGTTCAAACAATTATGCTTTTTTTTTTATTTAGATTTTGATAATAATTGAACTAATTATTTAACACATATGATAGTCTCCAATCCGTTTTTGATAATTTTAATCGATATACGATATAACTAAATTTCAAAATTTTATCCGTATCGTAATTATTTAAATGAGTTCGTGGAAAAAATATTTTCTTGTATCATTGGAAAGCTCACTACTATATCTAATGTACAAGGTATGGAAAGGGAAGTTAACAAAGAGCCCGTTAACTTAGCCCCCACTTCTTACTCACTTGCATATTCTTCTACTTTTGTTAACCCTAGGATCTATTGAACGATTCATTTCATTTTAAAGATAGAAACATCTTTGATAGTTTTCGTTAAACTAAATTTATACAATGAAGCTTTGTATTTTTATCTTTTACTACATGACTTTGAACTTGATATTTGGTGAGTGTTGCATATCCAATCGAGTTAATATACTTTTGATATTTCTAAAATTTGATTATAATTCATTGTATTATAGTGTTTGTGTTTACAGTTATGGGGATAAATGCTCGTTTAGTACCTACATATGTCTATAATAGAGCTGGAAATTATTATTATTATACAGGTAGAGTCTGAGCTATTTTCTTATATTAATATTTATAGCCTTATATAAATAAATGTTTATTTTCTATATATATTAAATTAAGTATTTGTTTAAAACGCTATAAATATTGAATCATAAAGCTTATAACGAATTATTTTAGTAAAATGATTTCATAAAATTCATAATTTATATCGATTGATATTATAGTCTTAATCATTAGATTTATATTAATTTTTAAACAACAAATGTTGGAAAATTTTTTAATATTTTTTCTATATTTTTTAGACATAATTTCTTGTCAAAATTATTATGATAACAGTACATTTATCATGAGATTTAATTCTAAACTTCTAAACTCAAATATAATACATATATATTCAATTGAAATTTTTATAATTTAATTAGAAGAAAATTTAAAATCTCATAGTATGATTTAGACCCTCGCTTATTTTTGAGAATTTTTAAATCACGTTTATATCATGCTTTTAAATAATTGTAATTGATATTAATAATAATAATTTATTTATTTTATTTAAATTACTTTTTATATAATATTAAATACTTATAAAAATTTATATTTAAAATTTTCTAATTAATTATAGCTACTAGTATTGGATATTATGTTTATATCAAATGATATAAATGATATATATATATATATATATATATATATATGTACATGCTTTATGTAATCGTACCATATGATTTGTTTCCTCTATCTTTTTTATTTTGTAGATATTATAATTATTTATTTTTTATTACTTCGAAACATTATATAGATTATGAATGTATATAATTTAATTTATTAGTTAATTTATAAATTTAAAAAATGTTTATACATATCATATTATTTTTAAAATAATTATTAAAAAAAATCTTTTTAAACCTGATAAAATTATGAATTAGACAAATAATAATAAATAAATTTATGATAATAAGAATAAATAGTTTTAAATATAGATGAAATATATAAATTTGTAACTTATGATTATTTTTTAAATTTTATATTTGTCTGATTATATAATTTTTTACTTATGCCATAAGTTCGATTTAAAATTCCTCTAATATCTTAAAAGGAAAATAGCTTTAATTCATATAGCAAACATGTATTACCGTTAAAAGTGAAATAAAGTTCCAAAATAAGTTAATACCAAGTTAAATTTAAAAAGTATTTATAAAGAAATATTCAATTTATTTATGCATTGAAATAACTAAATCTAAATTATTTTTAATTAAATATTAATATATTAAAACAGTTAAAAATAATAATCCGGAGAGTAATAGAATTCATAAATTTTATTTTAAGTATTTCCATGAATTAATCAAGTTGAATTTAAATTAATTATTAAAAAATATATAAATATCACAATTAAATAATATTTATTCGATATTAAATTTCGAGAAAAATGTTTAATTTAAATCTTTTAATGGTTAATTGTTTGCGTGATATTTCATATTTAAAACATCGATTTCTTTTTAGACAAATTTTGATTTTAAATAAAAGGAATTAAATGTAGCTGGCGTACTTTGATTTCATTGTATCCAAATAATTTAATTTGTCTATAATAATATATAAAATAAAATAAATAAAAATTAATATTGAAATTTCGTTATATTGACATGTGTTAATAGAAAAGTAAAATAGTAAGAGTTTGAAGATTTTCCAATATGGAATTAATTTACTTAACTTCAAAATATAAATTTTATATAAAGTAAAATTATAAGTTTTTTAGTTATGCTTTTTATAAAAATGAGTAATTAATAAACTATTATATGTAATACTGTTTGCTATTATATTGATTATTAGACTAAAACCTTTACTATAAAAATTTTGAATTTTTGATAAAGTAATTTAAATAAGGTATATTGGAAATTATAAAGTAAAATAATAAATTTGTCTTTTCAATAAAAACAAACTATTATTAATAACATAGTAATTTTTAATTTTATTTAAAAACACCTCATGGTTTTTAAAAATAGTATTTAAATATATTATTCGAATTTCAAAAGTAATTTTCCATTTGTTATTTTATCACATATATTTAGTGAATAAAAATTAATTTATAAAATAAAATTACCATTTAAATGAATATAATTATATTTTACATAATTTATAAAATATTAAAAGTCTTAATAATAATCGTTTGATAAAATCTAATTTATTTGATCGATAAAATTATATATTATTCTTGCATAAATATTAATTTTTTTTACTATTAGTATTATTATTTTTTCAATTTATTTTTTGTATATATTAAAATTTTTTTTTAAGCTATTATTTATTTTCTTTAATTTCAATTGATTAAATTTGATCAATATTACGTCGACATTTTTGTTAGTCTATATTATTTCAAAAATTTTACATATTTGATCAATGCATGTTTTTTTATACTCATTAAAAATATTTAAAAAATATTTATTAAACTAAATTAAAACAATTATTAGTTATAAAAATTAAATTAATTAAGCCAAATATAAATGTATTAAATAATATTGTTATGTAAAAATATATTTTATTTTCAGCTGCTACTGAAACACCTACTTATAATCCGAGACTATTATCTGTAAATTCTGTCAGAACAATGGCAAAGCCTAAGCCATATCAAAGTGAGCATCAAGTACTTAAATAAACAAATTTTAATTTGAAAATATCTGGTTAATTATCTCATCATTTCAGAGTATGTTGCGTGTGTAGCAAGAACTTTTCTTTTTGAGAACTGCACTTTGTGCTTCTGTACGGACATACCGAATATTGCACTTTGTTGGAATTACACGGGCGAAAGATGTACACAAACCCAAAAGCTTGTCGATGAACAGAAAAATACAACACACCATAATCTGCATGGTGTATGGTAATTTCTTAAATATGAGAATTATTTTTAAGAATAATGGAAGCCATAAGTTTAATTAAAGTGAAATTATTTATTATTAATATTGAAGTTTATTATGAATGTTTATATACTGTTGTAGTTAACAAAAATAAAAATAAATATATTAATATTTATAAAATTTTTAATTATTCAGTAAATAATAGAATTGAACATACGAGGATAAGAATCTATTAAAACAGAGTAATGTGCATTTATAAAAATATGGATACAAATATTATATTTGCATTTATAAATATTTTAAAAATATTATTAAATGAATAATAATAGCCAATAATCTATTAAAATTTAATTCTCAATTTCAATAAGTAATATCTAGTCAGCTATTACATACAAGAATAATATAAATATTGTTTTAACCATTACGAAAAATAATTTCTAAATATAAGCTATAATTAACACAAACTTAAAATTTTAGTTTCAGAAAAAATTTTTTCCAAAATTATTTAAATAGAGTTTATTACAAATTTATATTTAATACTTTATTTTACAACCAAATCGTTTCTTTCGACTACGGATGGTAGTTGTGGGTGATGGGTTTCATTTATCGTCTGCAGTTTAGATGGGTGATCGTTGAATCAGGTCTCGAATCAGTAAGAAGCAAGTGAGATCATTAAATAAATGAATTACCAGCTTATAAATTAACTTAATCCACGTTTAAACAAAGCACAGAATGTAATATAATAAAACAATCATCTAAATTATCTTTACTTAAAACTAAATGGAAAACATAATAATTACATTTTTTATTTCTCTGCTTAATCCAACCATTCGATAGGAAAAAATAATTGGTAGAAAAATAAAAAGAAAAAGAAAATGAGATTATGGTAAGGAAACGCTAATTTGGGTATGCATATAGATAAGTTTGCTAGTATTCGGTGACAGAGAGGATCAGCGTTGATGCAGGGCAGAAGATTTCCAGCGACGATTCGCGTCCTCGAAAATCATAACTCTTATCCGAGAGATCTTAGTTGATTGGAAGGTTATATAACCTCTTTTATAATCGAACATGCTTTTAAGCATCCAATATTATTTTAGGCGCGCTGAAAGGAGGGTGGACCTCTTCCGACGGAGGCGATTCGAATTTAACACGAAGCTAAAGTCCATACGCGTCTCGTTGCAATTTAAATAAAAATCTGGTATATAAAATTGACATTACATTGTAGATATTAAAAAATAATTATAACTCAATAAAACATCAATATGTGCGAAATTATTTGTTTAAATACAGTGGTAATGTATAAGAAACCATGTACTTTTAGAACTGTTTAAAAAAAATTATAATAAATCGATTTATTGTTTATCTTCGAATATTCTTTAATATTTTAAGTATTTATATAGAATTTTTAAAATTTATGTATTATGTTCCATAAGTAAAATGTTTGTTTTACATACATAAAAATAATGTTTAAATAAGCAATATTAATTTATATTAATTCATCGAGTGGGATTACAAAAAATGTTTCCTAATGAGAACTAATTTTTTTTACAATATCGTTTTTTCTATAAAGTATCATTAATTAAAGATTTTACAAAATTTAGGCAAAGGAACAATTTTATTATTCAATCTATCATATAATCCACCGCAAGAACAAATCTTAACCACCCTCCCTACCACACGAAAACCATTTCCCGTTCATTTCTGTTCCGAAATTGCTAATTACTTCTACGGTGAGTTCGAATACTATTTCGTACATCTACCTCTGGATCATAAATCTTTAATTGCATGTCTGATAATTGCTTTTCATTTTGTATGCTTAAAGTCGTCTGCAAAATTGAATTTAATGTAGTATTTTGCTAGTGCGTATAAAATTAAACAGTATTCCATAATTAAAAATTTATGACAATAATATCAATATATTAATGAAATATAATTAAAGTAGAAGAATAAAAATTATAAGTTTGAAAACATTAATTTTTATTATGTAATTTAATAAAAATGAGGATAATATGAAATAATAAATTAATTGAAATTATTTAAAAAATATAGTATTATCGTTATTTTTTCACGACATTCACATTTTATTGATTTTCAATTTATATCAATAAATTTTTGAAAAATTTTATATCATTTTGATTTTACGTTTATATCATGTGTGTTTTTATTTATAATAGAGATAAAAATAATTAATTTATAATTTGTATATATACATTTTAATTTGTTCAAGTATTAAAAATAATATTAGAGTACTACCTTTAAAAATTGTACAAGAACAATATTTGTAATTTTATCTTTCAATATTTGATTAATAAATAGAAAATACAGTAGGTATAAAGTGAAATTTAACCACGGTATTTTAAGTTTTTTTAGTTATTATTATGAAATATAAATATAAAATTATGAATGATGTAAATATAATATTTATTTACTCAATTATCATACAATGTAAATTAATATTTTTAAATCTGTGAAATTAAATTTATTATCAAACTTAAAAATATTATGTTTATGTATTTCAGATGAAAATTCGTTTTATTTTTTGAGAATTTAGGAAAATTAAATCAATATATGTATGAAATAATGGATATTCAGAGAGGAAGATTAAATTAAAACAGTTTGTTCAACAGTTATATACATAATAAGGCATCCAAAGTAGAGCTCTTTTACCTCCACCCGATGTTGGGCTTTTTGACCCGTGCAAACATACCGTGATCTTAATTATTTCTTAACTCTATCGTTCTTATATATTCGCTCGCTCGTTTTAACAAAAATTCCACACATACTTAATCTGTCGAATAGAAAATTTAATATATAGATCTCGATTGATGGAGAAAAAATTTTCATCAAAAGAATAGAAAATTTATCACGATGCAGACATTGAATTTTTTTATCTGCATTTCTTTGCCGATAATTTGGAATAAATTTAACAGGTGGCTTGAAATTCCATTATTATTCTATGAAAAATATAAAAATGTTTCAGTATATGGTATAGTAAGTTTCCGCGCATTTACTAAAATAAATACAGTCATCAGCTCGTACAATATGGTCTACGTTCCTTTGAAATTGTCTACTTCAATGACTGTGAAATATCACTACGCTACGACGTAGGTAAAAAACGAAAAAGTAAATAAGAAAAACGAGCTAGAGCAAGAGTTATTGCACAAGGCAGCATCAACACAGCGCTTTTTCTTGAATAATGTACAGGAGCGCAAACAAGTTTGTAATTCGTATGTTTCACGACATGCGTTGTCGTAATATAAGATGGAAAATAGAGACAAAAAGAAAAAAGATATAGCCGTAAGAGCGGAAAAAAAATTGCGTTCAACCCGTATATTCTGGTGTACCTCTGCACGCAATTCGTTACAGGCGTGTAATGCGTGTGCGGTGTTCCAGTACCTTGGAAACATTATTAGTCGCTGTATTTCCTTTGCGACGCGATAATCCACCGGGGAATGATAAAGCGGTGATCTTCGACATCTTCTACTTTTCCCTTGCGGCTTTTCATCGCGAAAATAAAAGTAAGCCTTGGGGTTTAACGACGACTGTCCTAATCGAAATGCAAATTGACGATTGCACCGAGCGTAAATTGATCGTATCCGAAAGAAATTTCAAAATGGTACAAGCATTCAACCGCAACGGTGTACGTAGAACGAAATCCAATTTTTCGATTTCAAGTCATTGGCGACCTGCGGTGTAACGAATCGAATACATTTAGTATGCTATAGAATAATTGGATGGACTTTAATTTTTCGAACGGTTTGCTGTACATCGAATTTTTGATCTTTATCCGTAAAATTACTTTTTTAAAATAATATTTCACTTTCTTAAGAAAATTTAAAATAACAGTGCGTTTTATGGAAAAAGGATTACATTTTACTAATTTGTAAAAAACTACAATATGATATTTTATTGTATTGTTACCAACCCTAGAAATTTGATAATTACTTTATACATTAATCTCTTTAATAATTATGATAAGATCAAGAGATTTAATTAAGTTTTAAGTAATATAATTTTATTACTAATCTACTTCAGTAAATGTATAATAATATTTAAAGTATTAATCGTGATTGTTTTTTTATATGTAAATTTTGAACATTGGATCGAACTATACATTGTATATTGATTTAATAAAGATTAGATTAGTTTTTAAATTATATTTATGAGCGATAATGAAATCAGCTTAAATGGTTTTGTTTAGATAATAAATAATATTAACAAGATTTTAATCTTTTTCGAATATGCTTATTCTTACTAGGAGAAAATAGATGGAAAGATTCTGTAAAATGAAATTGAAAGAAAATGAGATTTTATAAAATTATTTTTTCATTGTATCCCAAAATATGTCCATTATTTTTCTTTAGGGTATTAAATCATTTAATATTATTTTACCATATTATTCTAAAAATTCATAAATATTATTCTTTTTCATATATAAATTGAATAATGCGTTATAAAGTATTTAAAAAACGTAAAAACAATATGTTATAAATAATGTGTCGTTTCGTGTTATTTCATGTTATTTTATTACACAACGCGCAATAACAATTATCGAGCAGTATCAAATATTGTACATTTCATTAAACAGAAATCGCTACAAGATAATCACTCTGCCTCGTGGAAAACTCCATACGAGGATTAGATCCGCGTACAGCGATCGTTGCGCTAAAAAGCCATAGCGGAAGAAGACGAAAGCCAACCTTCGGTGGTGTGAGGTTCACGTTGAGAAGTATATACAACGTTGAAAAAGATTCTGGACATGCGCTGATCTTTGGCGCGATTTTTTCAATTCTCTCCTCCCTAGTTGAAAATAAATAAATTTGGTTATATAACGTTCAGGAAGCGACTTGTAGGCTTCGTACTCTTATTTTTTTAATTTAATACCCAAAAATCTATATCTAGAAAGTCTTTTATTTTATTTAAGTTTTATTTTTTAAACCTGGTTATTTAGTTTTTTAATTCGTATCTCGAAAACGATGCTGATTCGACGATCGATTCATTCAAACTGAAAATTCATTGGGCAAAACGTGTTAATACAAAAAAAAAGAAATTGGAAATTTTTTAAAATTTTTAAAAAAAAGCTAAAGAATGCGATTACAAAATTAAAAAAACAATTTACTACAAATTTTGCAAACATATACAAATTGAATTATAATTATAATATAAAATATTCTTGGTTATATCATATTATCAGTTGAAAATTAAATAATTTATGATATATAATAAAAGTTAAAAATACAATGATTAAAGATTTTAGGAGGATTGATTAAAAGCAGACATATTATTCAATTGTAGCAGTATTAATTTGATAAATATTTTGAGATAATATAAAATTAAATGTATTTATAATTATTTTTATCTATATATTTATGTAAAATATGAGTAGCTATAATAATTATTTATTGGTTATATTCAAATTTAAGTCTGGTAATTTTAATTACTTTTGAGAATGGAAATTTCTTAAGATAGTATTTACTAATGGGAATAGAAGCAATAGTTACATTAGAATCATTTATTTATAGTTAATCTATTTTAAGGCATAAAGAACCCTCTTGTTCAAAAAGGGTAAACGTGCCATGTAACCATGAAAAAGTTGATTCAGAGAGCTTAGTTACCTGGACAATGTGAAGTGGCTTGGTCACGCTGCAGATCCACAAATCATAGTGTGTCTATTCAATGGTCACACGAATCCAAATTCGATACAGAGATTACCTGTATCCGGTTCATGCATTTATCCAGCAATACATTACGTTAAAAATCATCTTATGCGCGTAAAGAAAATATATAGATTTTATACTAAACTCAATAATTATTTTTTTAATTAACTTTTTTGCAATTTATATTTTACATAAAGATAATTAATACTATTAAATGGATTAAATTCTTTTAGTCGTTAATATTAAATTTTAATACTTTATTTTTTTTTAATATTTTAATTAAAATAGCTATTTACTAACTTTCTACTTGCTTATTAATTATATTTCGGATAATATACTAATTTTAGAAATTGAATTTTCACACGCGAAAAGTTAAAAATGTGTTTACTCCTTTTTTTACTTTATTTCAATTACTTTTAGGATCTATCACTTGTTGTTTTTATTGTGATGAATTAAAATTTATAACTTCTTGATGCATACATGTTGAAGTCAGTACTATCTACATACAATCAAAATCCAGTCAAAACTGTGTTAATTGCAAAGACTAACCATAAAAATAAATTAGTTATGTGGATTTTTTAAAACAAATTTGATATATTTTTAGTTAGAAAATTCTATTTAAATTATATAATTAACTCATATTAGTAACAAAGGCAATATATAAATATGCTATCGAGTTTATAATGTCTTTTATAATAAGAAACACATTTTAGTTACAATTTTCGTAAAAAGAATATACAATGAATTAGATATATTTCAGGTGTTTTTGTACTATAGAATTAAATTAAACCATATATAAATTAAACTATAACAAATATTTTCAATTTATTTAAGTTTTCAATATTCTTTGCTATAATAACCAAGCATCTTTTATTAAGCGTAAGAAACGATTTTATTTATATAATTCACGCACTAAATTTTATTTAAATCTTTATAGGAAAATCAAGTTTTATACTGGGCGCGTTTAAAACGGAATAAAGTTTGAGTACCGTGCAGAAACAGCAACTTCATGCATCGTGTGAGTCGAGAAGGTGATGTATATCTTCACACTCGGATCGGATACTGTTCGAATATCTTAGCACATGCGATAACGGAACGGAAGAGCCTAGTCCTCCGAATAATCTACTCACCAATTAATATGTGGGGTATGTGTAATTATTTGCTTACTCCGGTGACGATTTTTGTTTGGCATCCAGAGGTCACATCGAGACACTCTTTATGGTATAATTGTTCTGCCGATTAAATTTTTCAAATGTGAAAGACTTTCGAGTGATTTTAATAGTGAGTAAAATTAATTTCATTATTTAAAGAGCTTGAAATTGGATATTGAAAATATTTGCATTATTATTTTTTTAAAAACATTTTATATTGTATATTTATGTATTATAATATTAATATATTAATATATGTATGGTACATATAATTTTAATTATATTGATTAAAATATTATTGCATAAATTGTACATATACATGTATTTTAATATATGAATCGACAAATTATATAATATTTAATAAATACACATTTAAATATAGCTATATGTTGTTTTATTTGAAATATTTAGTGATATATTTTTCACAAACAACATTACTTAAATATGATACATAATATACTTTCTAAAAAATATTTAGAATTTATTTTCGTTTAATTTTCTTTCATAAAAAAGCTTTATTAAAAATAATATGATTATTTCTTTTAAATATGAGTAATATATAAAAAAATGTGTATATATTAAAATATAGTGAAAGTAAAAAGTTGTATCTTAAAAAAGTAAGACTTATTTTTGGAAAAAATTGATTTTTTTTAATCAATGCTATATATATTATTCTGTTCTTATTTTTATAAAAAAAAAAAGAATGAAAATATCTAGCTAAGATTAATAGAAGTTGAATCAAATGAATCAATTGATTATTTTATATTATCAGGCTGTTCTTATAAAATTAATAGATATAACTATATAATATTAATGATTTAAATAATCTGTAATAATAGTGCGAGAATAAATTATTTTCAAATAATAACAGATCTAAGAATTTAATTATAATGAATATAGTAACGATTTAAAAAAGAAAGTAATAGTATTTATTTATTATATAAATATTATTGATACTCCAACAAATAATAAGAATATATTGATACATTAAAATAACAAATAATATAAATCTAGATACGTGATATAAAATCTGTGTACAACTAGCAGTTAATTTTGATCAACATACTAATCACAATATTGATTTATAAAATATATATTTTCCAAGATAAATGTATATATTTATTAGTATGGATCCGTACTATTAGTAAAGGTAATAACAAATTTAAATTTGAAACACTTTCGTATAAACTTCAAGAATTACACTCTTATTTTTTTGTTATTTTTGTATTTAATGGCTAACTATATCGTTGAATTCTAAAGAAAGTAAAAGTTTGATTAAACTCAAATTTAATTAAAAAGTTTAATTAAAAATTAAAAAATTATAATAATTCATATAAACATTTTTTCTTGTAGAAAATTTTAGAAACTTTATGTAATTTATTTATGAATAAACTATATTTTTCTGTAAAGATTATTTTTAATAATCAGTAATGACTTGTTTACTATTTAATTTATAAAAATAAACTAAAAATATTATTATTATTAAAAAATAATTGGTAATTTACAAATTGTCATTAATTAGTCATGATGAAAGAATATTTTTGGACATAAAGAGAATATGCGTATATAGCATACTAGTTTAAAAAATACTTTTAGAGCATTAGAAATTAAATATGGTAATGCATCATATTTAGTATATATATTTAAAAGATTAGCTACGGTAAGGTGTAAGTAAAACGTTGCCTAGTTTTACGACTGTAGATATCGAAGTTAGTTATATTTCAAATCTACGTGTATAGATTTGCTAATATCTAGTTCCAATTGAAGTGTTTTCTAATTTTCCAATTTTCGTATGTGTGTATAACTAATATATTGCCTCATATAGGGTATAAATATATTAAATTCTAAACTGTAATTAAGATAAAGTAATTCATAAGTGTTAACTACATAATGGGATCTAAGTACAATTCTAATAATATAATCGAACATTATACAATTTAAAATAATTATTTATATCCTGTTATCATCAAATTATTATCTATTTATAAAAAAATAATGATCGAAAACATTTAAGTTCATTTAACTTTTGAGTAGTTTACTTAAATATCTAAATTATTTTTAATTACTTGATTACTTGAATTAATCTTGTAATTTCATGTGTATTCTGAAAATTCAAAGATTCAAAATACATTCATTCATTCCAATTGAACGAATTCCATTATAAATCACATTCTAATAACATATTTTATAGTATTAATTTAAAAAAAAAGAAAAATTTCATACTTTATCAATTGTAACATTAATATTTAAATCGATTTTCTTAAATTTTATATCTACTTCTTAAATCTACAAATTTTTGCTAATTATTATTAACGTACTAGTGCAATTTTAAAAAGTAAATATAAACTGGAAACTAAAGAAGTTAAAAAAGAAGCTTATTTAATAAAAACTAATAATATATTTATTTATATTTTCTTATATATTATCGTAATTAGATATTTTACACTGATAGAGAGTTAAAAAAATCTGGGAAAATTATAAAATTTAGTAAAACTATTTTATTCTGTTTTATTACTAAATAAAGTAAGTAATTTAAATATAAAAAGGTTAATAATTATATAAAAATAAATATGATGTACTCACTAACATAGTTTTATTATTCTCCTGATGAAATTAATTGTCATAATTTGATAAACATTATTATTACGATATGTATGATAATTAATAGTTCTTCTGTTATAATTAAGAATTAAATTTATTACAATAAATGAAAGTATTTCGTCTATAGTATTATAATAATTAGATCGATTAGAAAATTTATAAAGTATCAAAGTGGAATTACTACGTGATTATATTATTAATTGCAGCAAAATCAAATATAAATATATAAATATGTATATATAATCTTCATTTGAATAAATTTATTCTATTTACATATATTAAATTTAAATATATAAATTTCTACGTAAGCATAAGTGTATATAATTAATTTATATATAATACTTGAAATACGTTAAAAAATTGATAAATTTAAATATTAAAACATATCTTTGCAAAAATAGTAGTTTATATTAATGAATGTCTACCAGTTATAAACAATTTTATAAAATAAATAATTACATAATTTTTACAGAATTAATTTGTAATATATTTTTGTTTTAATTTATATTTTGATTATAAAAAATCGAATTTTATGAAAAATTGTCCTTTTTCATCTTATCAGAAAAGAAATTTCTACAATATATTCTAAATAGTTTTCAGAAATAATTATAGGACTTGTTAAAAAATTTTTATGAGTTATTTTTATTTAAAATTAATGATTTTATTAATTGAATATTTATCATTGATGAATTGATGAATAATTGTAGTACAATATTATAGTATATTATAGCTTGTAATTTTCATATAAGAGTATAATCATCAGAATTCTTTTTTCAAATGTGTAATGTTGATAAGCAAAAAGCAAAAAATTTCAACTTACCGATTAAAAAGAGATAAACAGAAATATAAATTTTTGCATAGTTCTAAGGCTTAAATGATATTGTAATATTATGAGAAATTGAGGTCAAGTAAATCCGAAGCTTTTTACGTATTTATGCGGATCGCATGACTTAACCTTAGTGAGCTTTCCCAAGACTTCCGGGCATCATCAGCGTTCTTGTTGGTATGTCAAGCTGATAAACTTTGCTTATATTGCTAGCAAAGCATCAAGAAATTTCTTAGTTATGTGTAAATCTGTATCTAATTTACGTATAGATTTTAAATTATCGATTTTAATAATTCCCTACATGGATAAATAACATTATAATATTGACTCGATAATTTTATTACTGTTTTCAATAAGTTGTTAATATTTTGACAAATTAATAACAATCATAAAAAATGTTTGAATTAGATTGAACGTAAAAAATTATTTATTTTTAATAGTTAAAACTGAGTTTATTACATATATTTTATCATTGTATTAAAAAATGTACGATAAATTTTACATTTGTTTATTGACAGCTAATATTTTAATGATAAATAATCAATATATTTTTATCAGGCACTTTAATTTTAAAGAGGTAGATAATTCAAAGAGAAGCAATAGAGACACCTAAGCCAAACAAATACATGCTTACTCTAATTTCAGACAAACTCTCCGTTAATTAACTCAGAGGAATTCGGCGAGTGTACATGTACACATATTCGTGTCAAGCTATGGGTTCACCGCAGCGTCAGCTTTATCCTCTCTGTCGTCTTTACTTTCAACGATATAATACCAGTTTATCGACGGGGTATAATCACTACTATGGTAAGGTTTGTGGAGAGAAAAGCTAGTCTTGGTATTCACGCGGATATTTAAACACTACGATAAAATGACAGGACGTATTGATACGCCATTGCGTGTAACCGAGGACCATTCATGGATATCGGCTGCCGTCTGGCTTCATCAATAATATAATAATCTGTACTCATACTCTAGTATAGTTTAGTTAGCTACCGATGAAGACGAAAAGTAGAAAAATAAGAATAAACAGAAAGAGGATAAAAGTTGAAAAAATCAATTGCTAATATTTTATTTATTCTTCGGTAGAATTTTGTGTTTAGTATAGATTTAGTCGTAATTTTTGTATTAAATAGATGTAATAATGCCTCGTTAGAAAAAAAATATTATTGAAGTCGATCTTTATTTTCTTTTTCACTATAAGGAGTTATATTTTTTCCTAATTTTTTATCTTTTATTGTATGCTTTATAGTAATACATACATTAAAAAATTTATTATTGAAATATAAGTTTACTACGATTAAGAGATTATTTTTTCAAGTTTTGGATAAACATTGCGATAATAATTTGACAAAATATGAAAACAAAAAATCTTTAATATAATACGTTTGATACGATCCAGTAAATTTCATTAAATATAGATTAAATGAAATACGAGTCATAAAAATAAAATTATCAATTTTCCAAGAAGTTTTATGAATAGTAATTGCTATTACTTTTACGTAAATTTTATTGACTTATCAAGTTTCAGTTATCAAAAATATTATTCGGTACATAAATGGATTCTATATTCCGTAGATTAATAATAGCTTTAATAGAATTTTAATAAAAAATATATTCATAAAAAAAGATTGAATTTATTAATATTTTTTAATAAATATTAATTATAAAAAATGCAAATATTAGATATTTTATTGTATGTTTTATTGTATATGTATAATTTGATTTGTTTAAAAAAATATAATTAAATACTTCTATAATTTATAAAATCATTTTTAGATAAGTTTAATGATTTTTAAAAATAATTAAATTATATGATTATTTAATGATATAGAATGCGTAACTATAGTAAAAAATATAAATGCATATTTATATAGTTAAATAGTTTATATTGTTGATTGGATATATGGAAAATATAAATTGCTGTTTGAAATTTAATACATTTTTTATTAAATAAGTAGAATTATCAATATAAAAATTCTGATTTTTAAATTAAATTACACTTATCAGAAGAACAGAATACTGATTTAATTGTTTATATGTGCAAAATTTCGAAAGAAGTTTTAACTAGAATATTGCACCTTGAAATAATAAAAAATGAAGTATTGATTATAAAATCTAAAATTTCAATAATTGATTTTATAAAATAATACTATTGATTGGTAATTTATCTAGAGTATCAAAGGTAAATAAATCCTAGACAAAGAAAGTCAACTTTTTAAATAATAGACATGAAGCACAATTGTATTTACGTTTATGAGTAACGAAGAAAATATAGTGAAATTCGAGAATTTTCTTATTATAAATACATATTTGTTCCCAGAGTGCATCTAACTAAATCTGACTGTGCATATTATGAATAAAAATGAATTTACGTTAAAATTTAATACATTTAATCCTTACGCCTTTTAAAAAATAATGTCTCATCTAATATTCGATATTCTCGAGCGTACAAAGGAATATTAAACAGAATGTGAAAAAATAGAAAAAATAAAAATAAATGAGAGGATGAAAGAGTATGAGTAAGGAATTCAAGAAAAGGCAACGCTGCAATATCAATTCCGGTGGCCAATTATGGTTAAAAGCCCTTTCTATAAGAGTTTGTGCTTAGTGGCTTCTTTACTTTGCGTGTCGCGCTATTTCTTCACTTTCTTTTCATGGTGCACAATTGTATTGCGTTTGTTTGCACTCCGAATATAAAATACATGCGTGCATATACACTGTAGACATGTTAGTTTTATTTTCCGTTCGCTCCTTCTAAATGTACTTATGCGACAAATACGCAAAAACTTTCATGGACACTAGTATTTAGTTACCTAATAATTTTCTTACTGATAATTTGAATGTTAGTGAAGAATTTGCAGGTAAATTAAGGAGAACAGTATCTTTTAGTTTCCAATTTTATTGCACAAATTGTTGGATGAGATATCAAATTAAGGGTTAAGGTTTCAGAATTATAACATTCGCAACTCTTAATTTTAAAAGATATTATACATACTTGATTTAAGTAATCTAAATCTAATATTTAATTCATACTAAAAGCTAATTGTATAACTTTTTTTATATAAATACATAAATTATATATTGTCCATAGTGATTCAACAAGGTTATATTATATTGAATAATAATATTTATAATCATAATTGAATAATAATAAAAATATATAATATATATATATATATATTAACTTATGATTTTTAAAATATACTTTCAAAAATTATTTTTTACAGAAAGATTTAGAATTAATTTTATTTAAAAGTTATATTGAATAAATAAAAATTTTAATAATTTAGTCCATAAACATTGTGATGATAAATATTTTCAACATATTTATTAAATTATTTTATATTATTAATTATTATATGATTTTTGTGTTAAATTAAAAATAAAACTTATTGTATTGCATAAAATCAATTTTATAATTATTGTATAGAAGTTTTTTTTTATTTTCATGCTTTTCTTACTTTCTATAGTAATTTTAATTTACCCCAATTCAGTGATATAGTTAGATAAAAAATTTCATTAAAAATTTCTAAAGCTTAACTTTTGTATTCTTTAGTTTAGATTATTCTTGTTTTGTTTATATTCTTTATTACCTAAATTTTCTTTCTTTATCTTCATTATGGTTATTATCTTTCGCATGTCTCATCTTTACATTTCTGTATATCTAATCTTGGTTCTAATTTGAATGTACAATTTTCTGCCTTGCGAAAAAATTGTCATAAAAATAATATTCAATATTTATAAAAGAACAATTGAATGTTTTTTATATCAATAAATTATTATCATTTTCGAGAATATGTGAAATTCAAATATAGTAAAAAATTATTTAAATTTCTTTTGTTTTATTTATTATTTTTTTTTATTGGGTACAGCTTTTGACTAATTTTTATATTGATATTTTAATAAACGATATTTAAGAAGTTACATTTTTTTCTATTAATTTTCGGTATATATTAAATTTGTTCATCATTTACGATATTTAAAAAATGTATTGTAAAAGTTTTATACATGATGATTTATAAATAAACAATAAGATTCGTAATATTTCGTTTTAATATCAATTTTTTTTATAGAATAAAATATAAATAATAATTTTATATATATTGTATAAAGAAATAGATATATAAAAATATTGTATCATTGGAAAACTCATTTTCAATATTATAATCAAATCTAAAATCGAACAAAACTAATATGCATATTTCGTATGAATGCCATTAAAAAGTCAGAATAAGTTATAAGAATGAATAAAAAATTTCATGAGAAATAAAAAATATTCACGAATTTTTTATACAACTGTGGATATTGATTAGGTAAAAATATTTTTATAGTGATTGAGTATTCAATTTATTTTAATAATATAATTAAACTAATAATTTTAATTACAATTTGAACTCACTTTATTTTTTCTACAATCAAGAAAACATGAAATTATTTAAAATTTTTCATTTTTATCACAATGATTTTCATTGAAAATATTGAGATTCTTTTCAATAATATGTAAAAATAGAAAATTTTTTATAATTATTAGAATTTAAAATCAGAATTTATTAAATTTAAATATGTAAGTTCGCTATATATAATTTTACAGTTTAATATATACGTCCTACAAAATTTTACTTGAAGTTAGTATTATGATAAACGTAAACGATGGAAGTATTTGATCATAAGAAACGCGAAAAATGGTATTAATAAAATTTCATAAAGATTTATATTTTTATTTCAATGTTTATCATTAAATTACTTGTTTAACATTAAATAATTTATATGATTAGATAATTTATATGATGCGATATAACAATTTTTATGAAACAAATTAATGTTTTTTAAAAAGAATATTTTTTTAAGATGCTAAAACGATTTGTATAATGAATATATTATATATAGTAACTAGTAATAATATATTATATACAGTAAATATTATATAAATTATTATATAGTAATTAGATTGAGTCATTAAAGTATTTCGCACTTTAAGTTTATTTTTAAACGTATTAAAATTTATTATATACTAAATATATTTAAGCATAAAATTCTTATAAGCGAATGTAGATAAACAAAATTCTTATT
Organism: Dolichoris vasculosae; assembly: GCA_018907195.1. Taxonomy (NCBI): domain Eukaryota; kingdom Metazoa; phylum Arthropoda; class Insecta; order Hymenoptera; family Agaonidae; genus Dolichoris; species Dolichoris vasculosae. The sequence continues at coordinate 154,077 of JACCHY010000005.1, read as the reverse complement.
TAAAATTAAATATATAAATTTATTGGATTTAAAAAATCAGAAACTAATTCAAGAAAAATGTTATAAATCAATTGATGAAATATGTACATGGATTTAAGGATCTGGATATACGTTTCTATTATATTTGCTATTCTAAAAAAGTTCTATTTATTGTCACGAAGTTTGCTTTATTATATAAGTAACGACGAATCATGAAAGGAATAATAATAAGAGTAAAGTATCGCAAGGAAAAAAAAAATTGCAAACGATAGCGCGTTCACGGTGTAAATCGTGGTATATTACGTGTACTTTTGGTATTTCTCCGCCTCTGAATATACATGTGCATACCTTGGCGTGCTTTCCCGTGCGCGTATAATAAGTCTACGACAAGAGTAAAGAAGACGAGTCGAGAGTCAAGAAAAGAGAAAACCGAGGAGTCACGGCGCTCGTGTCAGTCTTTTTAGGGAAAATAGCAGTATAGCTCGGCGGGTCTGTATGCAAGTGTGGAATAAGGAGTAGCGCAACGGTTTTAAGAGTGAAAGAAAAGGAAGAAACCAAGGCATATAAAAGCCGCATTTATTCGACTTGTTCTCTCTGTAGCAATATCTACCCTGAAGAAATGCTGATTTTCAGCTTTTGCCTTCTTTTTCTTGCATTCTCTTTTTCTCTTTCATACCAACCCTTACTTACATCTCATTGTCTTTATCTTATGCGTTATATCTTTTACTGTATTTCTCTCTATCCTTCTGCACTTTTCTCTTGCTTTCTGCATTTCTTTTTTGTTCTTTCTTCCTTGAAGTATTTACTTTCTTTTCTTCCTTTTCCTTTCTTTTTTCCTTCTTTGGCGAAAGACTGCGACCGCGATCCACGTGCTTATACAAGTTTGCATAAACTTTTAAAGCATCCAAATTTTACCCGCGAAACCGTGCACACGGCCGACGATGTTTATCTTAAGCTTTGCACGAACTACGAGACTTTTTATTCGCCCGTTCTTGTTCCTTTCTTTTATTCCTTTCTTCTTCATTAATGTCCGGGTTCTATCTGCAGTAGTGAAAGCGAGTCGGTATATACGTCATCCTTCCCTCCACTACTCGTACTCCTTGGGTAAAATGCGTAATGAAGGATCCCATATTCTGTAAATTTCTCTAGGTATTGTATTTTCAAAATTAATAAAGTTATTGTGTTTTCAAGAGGTTTATCTTATTTTCTGATTTATTTCATAAATTTATAATTATTTTTACCCGAATATGAAATTGTATCGTTATATAAAACGTAAAAAAATCACAAAACTTAAAATCATCACTCTAAGTTATAAATCTCTTTTATATGAATGAAAAAAAGTTTGGTAATAAAAAGACTGTTTACATTATTTAATTACAAAATTTCATCTTTTTCATGAATATAAATAATTTTCTTAACACTATCAGTACAAAAATGTTTTAAAAAGTTAATTACGGCTTAAAAAATAGATCTGAAATATCTTTAAAGATAAAAAAATCCTTAAAATATTTCTATTTACAATTAATAAATGATAAATTACATCAAAAAGTTTTAATAAATAAATATCGCTTTAATATCATTTAAACGCTAGTACTAAGCTCTACTTTTTTTAGATAATGTTTTTAAATTTCTATAATAATTTTGTACTAAATATATTGAATTTTCATTCGTAAATATATCTCTGAACTTGAAAAAATTTTTTTATAGAGTATTTTTTATTAGTAAGTAATGTAAAAATAATTTTTTCAACAATTCAATGTTTTAAATACTACTAAGTACAAGTATTGTAAGTATGTATAATATAAGTAAAAATTACTGTTTATTTATTTATGTTTTTTAAGTGTATTTATATTTAGTAGAGAAATTTATTATTAGTTAGACATAATAAATAATTAAAAACAATATAAATATAAAATATTTTATAGAAAAAACGTAATTTAAAATTTTCGATACTTTAAAGAAACATTAACTATTATTGTTGAGTTCTTTTTTGTACAGAAATAATTGGAAGCTTTCTTAATATAAGTAATTTTTTAAATGAAAAAAGAAGAGTTGTAATTTTTTACTTCGGTACTGAAATGAAAAGTTTTTCTTATTGTTTGAAAAGAACATGATTTATGTTATATTCTTCTTAACCATAGAATATGTATCCAAACATATTAAACTTTTTATCTGTTGAAATATATCTAAAAATATAAAAAAATATCTAAAATCGTATTTAACAATATTTAAAAGGAATCTATTTTATTCCTAAATTCTTTATTATTTCAATTAAAATTAAAAAAAATCATCTTTTATTTAATTAAATTATGCAGCTTAATTAATATAGTAGTTTTAATTTTTCAATAAAAAGGGTAAATTTAAATAAATGTTTTTATTATTTATATATAAAATTTCTACTATCTTTTTATAAAAAATAATGTAATTTAGTAGATATTTTGTTTTCGTTATTTGAATATTTTTATAATGTAAATAATATTTAAAACAGATAAATCAATTTTAATTTTTAGTAAAATGTAATAAAATATAATATATGTTTCTTTAAAAAAAATTATTTTTAAATTATAAAATTTTAATAATTATAATAACGTTAATTATTAACGTTATTTGAATACTCGAATTTATTTACATTAATAAATATTTTGTTCAAACATAAAGTTTAACCATCTTAACAATTTATCGGAGTTAGTATTGATATATTATGATTTTCAAAAAATATTTTCATGCTATATTCTATAATAATTAAAATAATATTATCTTAAATTATTCGTCAATAATTCAACTTAATATTTGTCATTGAAATAACAAATATAATTTTATGTATCTCCAAAATTATGATTTTTATCGTTGCAAGCAGTGATTCAGTATAAAAAAAAATTTATAATGAATTTTTTCAAATTTCTTCCCTTTAGTCATATTAATAATAAAATATTTAATAGAAGTGTTTCTATATAATTTTCGACTTTATTGTTAGTAAAATTAAGAATATTTTGATTTTTCAATTCTGCATAATTCTATTATATTTTTATATTTCCATTATTCTTACAAAAAATAACAATTATCAATAAAATATATATATTGACGTAAAAATGAAATTTATTGTATATATTCTGTCGGTAGATTCATTAAAAATTTTTTAATTCATAAGATAGGTATACGTTTTATTTTAGTAATTAAAAAAAGAATACAAGTTATTTGATTAAACAATTTTTAAGAGATACATATTATATTACAATATAATTAATATTAATTACATAAAAAATTTCAAGTTTTGTTTCGATATAATCAAATTTTTATGCGAGCAAAAAATATTTGCTACTAACCAGAAATTTTATTCATACGCTAATTCTTCTACATTGATCTACTGGATATACTCAACTCGTTAGTAAGACTGTGAAAACGATACTACCTTATAGACTTGAAAGATAAGTTGGAGTTATCGCTTATACTAATTACAATCCTATTTATATCACTTGCGTACAATAATACGGAGATGTTATTATATGCCACCAAGCAAGGGATTTTTGGGCTATTCCTTCGTTTTCTTATTCCCTTCTCTCATATACAGTAATAATTTCATAAAAATACTACTTATTTTCAGTATATTGTGTTTTTAGAAGAAAATAATTTAAACATCTGTAAAAACTTTAATATCTTTCCAATAATTTTGTTTTATTTATTCAAATGAATGTTAAATTTATAGATATTATTTTAAGAAAAAGCGGTTTCAAATAATTTCACTACTGATTCATCAACAAATTTAATTCCCTTAGTAAATAATTTTTTTATAAAAAAAAAAGCTGAAATAATGTTAATAAATCAATCGAAATTTTTCTGCGTGTATTGTCAAAGTAATTTTTAAAGATTAATTTAAAGTAACTTTTGATCGATTTTTTTTTTCATTTTAAATTTATATGAATAAGCAAAGCAATAATGTTAAATTTTTTTACTTATATTGAAAATCATAAATAAAATTAATTTGTAGTTTATAAAATCTGTTAATTAATAAAATCTGTAATTATAGATTTTTATTCTCAAGTTATTTTAAATTATATTTCAAAATGGTAGATCAAAATTGATATAAAAGTAGCATTTATAATAAATTTTGTTGTTCAAACTTTCAAATTATAAAAGTCGATTGCAAAATTTGTGAAAAAAAATTTTTTCATTAATTAACTTATATTTTTGGAAAAAATTATCTTAAACATATAATATATACAATTAAACTTATTATAACATAAAATAATGGTTTTATTTACAATATGATTCAAATTAGTAAATGTGTTCTTAATTCTTCTCATAGAAAGGTCACCATTTTAAATAAATCATATCGAGCGATAAGCCAACCGTAACAAGAATCTTGATAAGAAAACCAAGTAGTTCCTCTTTTACTTGAAGTAAAGGCAAATAATCACTTATGAAAATATTTATTTGCATAAGAAAAACGAGCTCTGCAATTACCTGGCTGTCAATATAACTCAGACTTGCTCTTGATATTCCCCTATTACATAAATAAGAGAGAGAGAGAGAGAGAGAGAGAGAGAGAGAGAGAGAGAGAGAGAGAGAGAGAGAGAAGGAGTGGAAGTAAAAGCTACAAATGAAAACTCATCTTTTCACAGAATAAACTAAATCGTTTCATACTTCAGGTATTATATACAATATATATAGTAAAAAACTCGATTGTGTGTATATGTCTTTTATGTTTGCATCTATCAGTGCAATATCCCGACAATATAAGCTAACTATCCTTTTGAATATAAAAAGAAAATATATACTTTATTATCTTGGGAAAAAAGACAAAGGAAGGCGAATAAGAGAGAAAAAGCAATCGTCAAACATCATGAATGATCCACAGTGTATCCACTACCATGCAGTCTAAACAGTTTGTGAAAAGCGAGCGAAAAAAAGTGAAAGGTTGAGGCGGAGGTAGAAAGAGGATGAAAAGCAAGCAACGAAGAAGAGTGATCTAAATAGACAAAATATTATGGAAAGATATAGAGAATGATAAATAGAGAAAGCTCATAGATCTATGTACATAAATGAAGATGAAGAGCGGGTGAGGAATAAATCTAGAACTATTTTATAGTACAGTAAATAAAAAATAGATTTTATAAATAATTCACATAAAAATTTATCATCGCTTAATAATTATTAAAATTATTTGATATTAAGTATTTATAAGTATAAAAAAAAGTATAAAAAAAAGAAAAAATTATTTCATGATGAATTTAATTTCTTATATTCATATTAAATAGAAAATATATAAATAGAACAAATATTACAAAGCACATTTTATATTACTTGTTAATAATATATTGAACTTATAAATAATATTGACAATATTTTGAATTATGAAATCATTTGTAAAATCAAATAATATGAGATTATTCAAAAATTAATAATTGTGTTTATTGCGATATAAAAAATACAAGGAATATGAAATCAAAAATCTATTATTCTTTTAAAACTATGGATTATTTTTCATTTTTAGCACGGCAGCAATAATATGGTTTCTTGAAATTAATAATATTTTTAGAATCTATTATTTACTCTTTTATATAGATGATAAAATTTTAAATAAGTTTCAATTTTTATCTAAAAACTATATGATTCAAGTATAGATATATTTCTAAATAAAGACAAATTTATGAAGGCAATATATTCATCAAATGTTATATCTTTGAATCTATAATGCATTTAATTCTAATATAGTAATTCATAACATTATTTTAAATCGAATGCAACAATATATTTTGAATAAATATTTCAATCGTTTATGAACTTCGATAATTAATGTTAAAAAATTTTGATTAATTTAAAATTAAATTGCATACTAAAATATTAAATATTTTAATTAGTTTAAAATTTTTCGTAAAGATTGTTTATAAAACATGTTTGATTGACATTTTATTTTTATTTAAAATATTTAAATCAGATAATATAGTGTAAAATTTGAGTAAATTAAAATTTTCTTTATTACTTAAGAGTGTTTAAAACGAAACGTTTTAGCTTATACAAATCCTTAAAAATACATACAGATTTAAATTTTCACAATATTATATAGCTAAATTTAAAGCCTACATTATTAATATGTTTGTTTTTTACGCTTCGTTTAGACTTTCAGCAAGCAAGGTAATATAAATAATTTATGTGAACTTTGCACGCAGGTAAGAATTTCATACTTGACTGTAAATTCTATTCTATTAATAGTTAAAGAAAACTTAATGTATAATGTTGTTTATGTGCTTATGAAATTTGGATTGTAACATAGTAAAATAATAAATAATACATGTTAATACAAAAAATATTATTTTTAAGCTTTTATATTTTACATATAATTATAAATATAATAACATTACTTCTATTCTATGATAAATCTTTTAACAACATGTTGTTTTTAAAGAATTAATACAATAATGATATAATAATTATATAATCTTTTTTTGTGATCAACTTATTAATCAGAATTAATTTTAAATTCAAATATTCTGAATACAATATTTTTAATTTTTATAGGATCCTCTATAGGTTTACAAAATAATTATAAATATCATAACATCATATGCATTTCGTGGCAAATTTTTTTGACAAATGATTGGATAGTAAATTATCTAACAAAAAATATTAAATTTCTTTAGTAGATTGATTAATGTAATATTAAATTATTCTTAGTAAAAAATTGTCAAAATTTATGATTATGATTTTTTTTTAATTAAATATAATCATGTATTTACAAAATATAATTATGATTATTAAATTAAAGTTTAATTTATTAAATTAATTATTGAATTATTAAGAAAATATAAAATTGAACAAATTCGTTTTCTGTATTAATCATGTATAAATAAATTACTCATAATATAACTGTATTAACAAAAAAAAAATACATTAGTAATATCTCTGTTTTATAAAAAAAAATTAACAGTATAAAATTATACACATTATCTTTTCAAAATTTTGAGAGCAATAATAAATATATTTCGATAAATTTTGATATTATTGCACATTTAAGAATTTATAAGATCAATAAATACATTATGCACAATTACAATTTATATGTTTTTTCAACTATGACAGTAGATTAATATATAAGTGTTATAATAAATGAGGTGTTTAAAATCAAACTTATTTGATTAATCCAATTTATTTAAACATATCTAAAAATGACAAGAAAAAAGAGACAAGAAATAAAATTGAAAGTAATGAATATTATATTTTAAATAACTAAAATGTGATACATTTGATTAATCTGTCAGTATGTCAATAATTATTGAAATTTTATACTATTTTTGAAAGGCTTCATTCAAAAGTAATTTGACTTTTTTTTAGAAATCGTAACTGTATAGTGTAAACTAAAATTTTTAGAAAAAATTCAATTGTAATGTAATAAAAAATAAGTCATAAAATTAAAGAATAATTATTAATTAGTAATGATTAATACCTAATTAATTTTTCATTCAATAAATATTATTTCAATAACTAAATAAAATTTATTTGAATTTGATTTTAGTGTTTAAAAACTATAATTATTCCTTAAAATAACCATTTTTATAATTAATATAATCAAATTATTATAATTATTATCAGTTTTATTTATAAAAGGAAATTATTGTTATTTTTAAAGAATTGTTGATAATTATAGTATGTCAAACTTGCATAAAAAATGTCAAACTTCATATACATAAAAGTAAAACAAATATATTATAAACAAAAGATGAATCTAAACATAAAATGACCAACTCAAAACTATATGCATTGATTATAATGAAAATGTCACTCTGCTGACATACATTTTCATAGGAGATACATGATTTCAATCAAACTTGTAGATTAACTCTCACAGATAGTAATTTTAGATACAATTTCGAATTTACATTATACGTATCACAAAAATTAAAAATTTCATATTTTACTTTATTAGGTTGAAAACTTTATTAATGAATAAAACTTTAGGATACTATAATTTAAAAATTTAACTTCAGTATAGTCTCAAGGAATTATATGTGTGTATTTCTATATATATAATGTAATTATTATAGAAATAAAAAATGTGTAGGTTAAACGCATATTTAAATTGCAAATTCTAAATAAGCATAAAATACATACTTATAAAATCAATAATTTTGGTTCTTCTTAAATGATCATAGAAATATCGTGTAACGATATATACTGAGAAGAATGGATAGTAGAATTTTCTTAGTAGGAAATATCATTTAGTTAACATACATATAATTTCTGTTTAATTTGAAATAATAAAATTTAAATGCATATTTCGTTCAGAAAATATAATACGCATAATAAAACTTATATTTTTAGATAAGTGTAAGCCTCTATATCAAATATATAATATAATAAAGCAATTTTTATTCATTTGAAATATTTATAAATTTTAAAAAGTGTATATTTAATTATAATTTTATATTTATTAATAGGACATTATATTCAATATGGTGATGTATATATCAATTCTATTCAATATTATTAAAATTATTTATTTAACGAGTACTAAAACTATCTTTCGATACGATTGATGAAATTTTAATGAAGTAATGTATTTAATAAGTAATAATTTAATGTTTAAATTTTAATAAAATTATGCATGTAGAAAAAAAAAAAATTAATACTTGAATTATTAAGATACAATAATTTTAATAAATTTAATACTTATTAGTTATATTAAAATATATAAAATACAATGACTAAAATTAAAAATATAAAATTTTTTTTACTTGAGTTTCAGTTGTTTTTAATATTACCATTATTCCTTTATAAATATTTATTTTATATATGTAAATGAAATTATATATGATTTCAAAATTTAATACAGCCAATTACAAAAATCTTTAATGTTCAAATAAATTCCTTATTTTTATAATTTATACAAAATAGAAAATATCTTTTAAATACTTTTTAGACGTCCAATTATTGAATACTTGCAAAGTCTATTTTTACTACGTCCGACAATCTTTAACGTATTTTTATTGCTCTTAAATAAGTTTTTCTATGTTCAAAATTTGATATAAATTTTGATGACCTACTTAAAAAGTTATGGTGTTATTAACTTTTCATTTATTTTTGAACGACAGAAATAGTCTATTAGGAATATCATATGTTATAACTTTTATTTTTTAATTAAATAAATTAATCTTCTAATTATATAAATATAACAAAAATTGTAATGTATTTATCACAATTTCAGCTATACCATTTGTTAGAATTAGAATATTTATTTTAAAAATATTTTGATTTTTATCTAGGTTGAACAAATAAAATAAATCAATTTTGAATCGACTGCAAGAGACAATGTAAACGCTCACTTCCTAAAAAAACAAAGTTATTTTTTAGATTTATATAATTTAGATTAAAAAAGAATAAAAATTTGTAGACAAAAAGAAGCTACGGAAAAGTAACGGAATAAAGATTTGGATTCAGATTAACATTTTAAGGGATAGAAATAGTTGCAAGAAAAAGCGAATGAACGACGGATCGACCGTAGAAAAAAACGATCGTGATAAAGAAAAATATCGCGATTAAGGTACAACAAAAAAAAGAGAGGGTACCAGACTGTCGTATACAGATAAAAAGAGAAGAAAAACAAGTCACATTCTCTATTCCTTTTTTCTCTCTTTATTCAATTCTTTTGTAACAAGAGAAAGAGAAACGAAGTAGCCGCTCGCGTATATATATTCGAAGAAGGACGCGTATAGCGGATGTTGTAGCTTGCCAAGAAAAACTAATCATCCTGTGCGACAGTTTGGGAGAGAGTGAGAGAGAGAGAGAGAGAGAAAGCAAGTATTTACGAGAAGGAGAGAAAGAGAGAGGGAGAAAATTTTGCTAGCCAGGTCCTTGAATCTCCTGTGAGCTATTCTCGCGGACTCTTTCGCTCCTACATCCTCGGTTGAGTTGGCACCCTCGCCCCTCTGTCCAACGGCCGCTTATACACCTATGCTACACAAGCGTATATCTACACAGACGCATTGTATCTCCTTTCCTCCTACCGCTGTAGTCCAGCACGGAACATTTAAGCACTCGGCAAACGGTCGAAATAGAGCCGCACTCACATGGAGGTGGTGAAAAAGGAGGGAATGGGTCGGTTCGTCCGTTCGTACTCTTTTGACCGGAAGTAGCTTATCCGCCTCCACTTTCTCCCTCCAGCCGCTCGCCTGTCCCCTCACCTATTTTCACTCTGGCTAAATTTTACACTCTAACGTATGCTATGTACACAGAGGGTATAGATATGCATGTGTAGAGAGGCACGATTCCAATGAACGCTCGCGTGCACGTCGTATGCTTCGATGGCGACAATGTTCTTCGTATGTCCAACATAAAACGAAATCTGACACCTTTTCTCTCTCTCTCTCTCTCTCTCTCTCTCTCTCTCTCTTTCTTGTCCTCTTACTCTTACTCTTACTCTTTCTCTTTCTCTTTCTTTTTCTCTTTCACACATGTGCATGTTCATCTGCTCACAAACACAAAGTCTATTTCTTCGCTTTTGAGAATTGATTGACTCTCTTTAACTCGTGCAACATGACGGTAGTAGAATATTGTAAATTTGCGCAGGAGTTTTGGATAGACACCATTTCAAACTAGTTTTAAAATTATTTTCCCTTTTCGATAAATCAATGTTTGAAAAAATATATATAATATTTAATGTAAAGACCCATTGATACCTTAAACAGACCATATTATCAATATAGTTGTTTAAAAAGAAAAATTAATCGTTATTTCTGGAGGGCTTCTATATTTTACCATCATCAAATTTTGTAATTATTATTTATATCATAATTTTATGCTTTTTTTTATAAAAATATCCTATTTTGTACAACATTTTATAAAAATTCACATTACTTTTATTTCTTTGATTGTAATTTATTAAATGCATGGATAATTTAAAATAAAAAATTCCTATCACATACACATATTTTATTTAATTTTATTGCATTAAAAATTCGTTATACGTGGATTAGTATAAAATAATATTCTTCAATAAAAAATAAAAAAATTAGAAATAATAGGATAAAAACTAGTTTTTATTACTGCCTAAACCCGAAAGAAATAATTTTAATACGAAGAACTTATTATTTTATAAAATAAATTATTTTTATTTACACATAACTATTAAATTTGCATAATGACATTTAAATTAATTTTTTTATTTAATATAAAAAAGATGCATGAATTTTATTAATATCTAAATTTTAAAAAATAAGTAAAATATCATTAATTGTTAAATGTATTCGAAAAAAAAGTTTAGTTAGAATGTAATATCTGTCTAAATTATAAATTTGAATAAGCTTTTATATCTGATAATTTATTTCGTGCTATGAATTAGTTTGTTTGGAAATAACCCAGAACAGAAATCACGATAAATACGTAAATTCTAGCGCATGCCTTCGTACGTATATTTAAAGATTCAAACATATGGCTACACATACAGATTCAAACTATATAATTATAAATGGGAGAAATTTATTTATTTTTTTATTTAAAAATTGTTTACAAAAATAAAATAAAATTTTGTTTATAAGTTTTTGTTATTGAATACAGACTATACTGCTTTAGATTAAAAATATAAAATAGTTTATATCATTACTTTAATTCTCTATTAGAATTTTATAATTTTAATTTATCAATTAATTTTATTTCAAAAACTATTGAAAGATTTTTGAATAAGTAGCTAAGATTAAAATTAAATGAAAAATATTAATACTTACAGAAATCAAGTGATTTCACTACATAAATTTCACATTTATTCAAAAGAGAGTATAAAATATTAAGTTCAGTATTTTTACTTTATATTTTTGTTTAATTTCTTAAATATATTTAAAATTATTTTATTTCTTATTAGTTACAATGTATATTTTTGATTATAAGACTGTATATAAGTAAAAGATGTATAATTGTAAAAAACTGTTTTTAACTTATAATATATATGTGTGTGTGTGTGTGTGTGCATGCCTAGATTTAATAAACATTAGAATTTCTTATTAAACAGAATGTTTAAGTACTCTTGGAATATTATATTCGAAATCTTCTTTATTATTAATAAATAGTACAAAATATTACTTAAAATATTTATTAACATATATTTTTATATTAATATTATATAATATGATTATATAATTATATATTATTCATTTATTACTTAAGGTATATGTATTTTATCAATAGAATAATTATTTGATAGAAATAAAAATATTATATTTGATATGATCTGTAAAATAAATTATTATTCATCAAAATTATTTATTGAAAACAAAAATTTAAAATTTAAAATTAAAAAAAAATTTTATAAAACTTTTGATGTATTAATTTACGTATATTTATCTGAAAAAATGATTGTTAATATTTTATAACAAAACAATATTTAAAAATTGATACTAAATTAAGAACCGCGCTACTTAAAGTGTATTTTACAGTATAATAAAATTAATTAGAGAATTTGAGGATTTATCAACGTGTATATCAGTAAATAATATATTAAAGAACAATAATATATAAAATTCATTTTATAAAAATTATTTAGATTTAAACTTATTTTTCAATGGAATAAAAATGGCTACATATATATAATACAAATATGTATAATATAAATAAATATTTAGTTTATTAATATTTAAAATATTAAATTACTCGCATATACAATGGATTTTTAATAATTTATGTATTAAAATTATATAAAAATTATACAAGAATATGGTTGATTTTTAATAAAAAGAAAATGCAATAATGTTTCAAGTGAAAATTTATTACTAATGTATAGTAATAATAATAGAGCAAATTCTATATAAAACGATAAAATAAATTGAAATTCTGTAATTATATGAATCTAGAGTTACATTTATAAAAATATTATTCAATACCTAAAAGTAAATATATATACTACGCAAATGAATGTGGATTATAATATATACGGTATAAATAAAACAAAGAAGCTATATTGCTTGAAAACAAAAAATGGAATAATTTCATAAATATTTTTCGAAAAAAGTATAGATTCAACGGTTGAATAAGTAATGAGTTGTAATAAATAAAAATGTTTTGAAAACATAATTTATAGTTATAGATAAAAAATTGTAACAACTTTTGATTAAATTTTGAAAAGAAAGTCTCGTAATTAAGAGTTTCGTTGGTAGTGACACACTGTAAAAGTATTTAAATAGTTGCTGGTCGCGTAAAAATACCCGTGTCTATGTTTAAAAATATCTCTGTTTTATAAATGTAACGCTTATGAGAAAATGCGTCCATAATTAAGCGTAGTCATTTGCACACATTTCAATCACTCTATACATATAAACGCGAACATTCGATACTTGGTTCAAGGGATGCAACGCTCGCACTTGTCCTATTCGTTCGTTTTCGGAGGGTTAGGATGGTGCTGCTACCGATGCCGCTACCGCCTCAGAGTAGCGACCCTAAAAGCGAGATGGGAAAGTAACGAAGGTAGAGAATAGAGAACGGGAAGGAAAAAGATAAAGAGCGATCGAGACTTGGGTAGGAAACGACGGCGTCGCTTGCGTCGCTTCTACAAGAAAGGAAAGGAAGGGAACTTTGGTGGTGGTCGTTGGCCGTTGTACATATCTCTCTCTTCTCTTTCTTTCTCTTTCGCACTTTGGATGTCCCTACGAGGGGAAAATACAGCCACCGAATATGTGGAAACCCCATGGAGGGAGAAAACAAGAGCGAGAGAGAAGAAAAATGACAGAGAAGTATCGGGGTAAGCGAGTAGCGGCCCCGCGTCGAGTCAACGACACACGGAGTTTCCCGCTCACCCTCTTTATCTTTCTTTTCTCTTTGCGCGTGTGCAAGTATGCGACGATGGGGTACGCGAGCGTGGGTATACACTTGCCCGGTGGGAGCGAGCTAGGGGACGAAAACGAGGAGAGACGGAGTGTCAAGAGAGCTTGGCGAGGGATTGCGAGGGGTTGCGATAGAAAGAGACGTGGAACGCGTGCGCGGCCGTTAGGGAGAGAAAGAGAGAGAGAGAGAGAGAGAGAGAGCGAGATCGGGGGTAAATGGACAAAATGATACAGGGAGCGAGACGGGAATAGGGAGAAAGCGGGGATGTCGGCGAAGAAGGGTGCGTCCCAGTTGCGCCGGCGTTCGCCGGCTTTCTCCGTCGTGCTCCCCGTTGGGTTTACCATCTCCCTCTTGCTCGGAACTCGTGTCCGACCGCTGCTGCCGCTCCCGGCGTCGCGCTGCGCGAGTCTTTCTCTTTCGCTCCCCCAGACGAGCCGCCGAGTGAACGCGTCCGTCCTCATCGGCAGCCGCCACCGCGATATAGAACGCAACGCGCGTCGCGACGTCGCTCGGACCAGCTCCTCCGCACCTTGCGTGCACCCTCTACGCGCGTGTTGCAAAGGAGCGAGCGCGAGCTTTTGCTCCGACTCGTGTCCGCGTGTGCGCTCGGCCATTCTTTGTGCATCGGGAGTGAGTCGAGGAGACCGAGCGAGAGACCGAGCGAGAGACCGAGCGAGAGACCGAGCGAGACTTGGACCGAGACTTGAAGCGAGACTTGAAGCGGTACTTGGAGCGAGACTCCGACCGAGACTCCGACCGAGACTCCGACCGAGACACACACCAACCGAAAGACACCAAGCAAGAGTTTAAAGGAAGGCTGTCCGAGTCCTTCGCGGATGACCGAACGTCGATCGTCGGCTCGTCTCGAGTGCACGCGCGAAGCGCCGATCGCCGGATCGAGTCCGATTTATTCCGCGAGGAGACGATGTCAAAGGAACTCGGGGATCTGGACAGACTCGCTGCTGAACCCGTGATTTGGCGTTCCCCAGCTGAGCTTCCGGGATATTATTTCAACGTCGCGACTCATTTTTCCTTTACTCTCGTGGTTTCGTTGCGCGCGCCAGTGTTGTAGCCTGTCTTCTCCCAGCTCATCGACGTGCTCGCTCCGCTTTCGTTCGTGCAACGAAACACGTATCCAGAGTAAAGCGATCGTGAGTGATTCGAGCACCGCGATGTCTAACAAAGTAAGTCTCGCAAAGTACAACGTTACCCTTCGTTGATGAACCATAGATCTACCATCGGCCTTGAATTCTACGGAAGGAAGAAACGTGCTGCGGATAAAAATGAATCTCTTGTGAGATTATACTAAAGGTTTACGTAAGAGTGCGTTCTCGCTGCCTCTCTTCAGTTTGTCGGCGCTCGCTCTTCTTCTGTACGCCATCCCCGTTTTCGCAACTATGTACGTAGTTTCGTTTCGATACAAATCTTAGCCAAGAAAAATATCGAACGGTAAAGCTGGAACAACGGTCACGGGAAGAGAGGAGCCCAGTGGATGGGAATCGCCGTTGTCCACATGTAGGTCGAGCGAATTGAGAATGAGGACCCGCTGCCACTAGTGGCATTATCTTACTTTTAACAGGTGTACGTAACTCGGCACGTACGAAACTCTAGACAAACGGAGGTTGAAAATCTTATGAAAAAAGGGTCTACGATAAAAAAGGAAATGTACATTTCATCTTTACACGAAATTTAAAAAGATGAACCCTTTTGTATAATTCGCGATTTTAGTATAATATGTTTATAATTCGTGTATATAAACAACTAATCGACGCATTATAAAAAGTTGTTTAATGTGAATAAAAAAGATTTTACAATTACTACTACGTTTGCATTTATAATTAAGTAGCATATCTCGATCTTGCATCATGATTATTGAATTTATTTTAAACCATAGATACACGTTGTGTTGCTTAAATCAATGGACAAAAGCTAAAAATCTCGAACACTGAGTGTTAGATTTATTTTTTCTAAATACTTCAAAAGTGATATAAAAACAAATAAAAGCAACACAATAATAAAAATAAAGAGAGAGAGAGAGAGAGACAGACAGATAAAATAGAAATTCCTTATTTAATAAAGATATACATAAAAATAAAAAATGTATTTGTATAAAGTGATATTTCTTTTCTGTTTATTATTAAGCTGTTCGACGCGATTCGGTCAAGCAATGGGAGATAAGTGCGCGAATGTGTGTACGTGTAAGTGGAAGAGCGGAAAACGAACGGTAGAGTGTAAGAGCCGTGCATTGACGAGCATACCTGACGACATTGATTCGGAGACTCAGGTACTCGATGCTAGTGAAAATGATATTGGCGCTCTAACGAATAAAATTTTTATCAAGGTGCGGCTTACAAATCTTCAGCGATTATATCTCCGAAGTTGCCGGATTGACCGAATTGAGCAGAATGCCTTAGCTGGACTTACGAATCTTGTCGAATTAGATCTTAGTCACAATCGGCTTAGTACAATACCTAGTGCTAGTTTTAGCGATACTCCTTTTCTTAGAGATCTTGTATTGTCATACAATCCATTATCTAAGATTGCAGCACATGCATTCAAGAATATACCAAATCTTGTAAAACTAGATCTATCTAATACAGAGTTAACTGAATTATCTGCCAAGGGTTTTCAAGGTTTGGAGATGTTAGAAAGTTTAAAGTTAAATGATAATCGAATTTCTACATTACATCCTGGTACTTTTGAGCCACTCAATAAATTGAGAAGTATCGAATTACACGAGAATCCTTGGGTTTGTGATTGTCATTTACGTGAGATGAAATCCTGGCTGGTAAAACAAAATTTACCCACATTAATTGCACCAATATGCCATCGACCTGATCAGTTGGTTAATAAGTCTTTCTCTGAATTAACATTCGATGAATTCGCTTGTCGACCAGTAATGCTCATAGTTAGTCGTTATGCCGAGGCAACTATAGGAGAAAATGCAAGCATTGTCTGTACAGTAACTGCTATACCACCTGCTAAAATAAAGTGGATTTGGAATGGAAAGTTATACACTAATCATTCAGCTGTTAATAGCTATCAAAAGATTCTAATTTATGAAGAGGGTCAGTTTCGCAAACTTAGTACACTCGTTTTAACTAATGCACAAGAAACGGATTCATCAAATTTTTTCTGTATTGCTGAAAATCAAGCTGGTAGTGTTGAAGCGAACTTTACGCTTCATGTTTCCTTGCGTACTGCAGGAATGTCTACTTTAGGATCTGGGCAGATTGCTGGAATATCTGCAGCTTTGGTAGTACTCATTCTTTTAATTTTATTAACTATTATGATTTTATTCATTCGTTTGAGAAGAATGCCTCAGAAAGATGTTAAAACTCCAGCGCCTCCTTCGGATAATCTACCTTTAGAAGGATGCAATATCAACAATCAAGATCAGAATAATCCGCAATCAACTACTTCAACAGCTAGTCGGCGGAAGCTCGATGAGATAGAAGCAACAAGTTTCAATGACTCTAAATCTGTCGCACCAGCATCTTTAATCAATCATAGTTACGTGCAGAAATCGAATGTAAATCTTGTCGCGGAAAATCACGACTATCTTATAAACCGTGGTTACGAGGAGACTGGTACAAGAATACAGACATCTGTTGTAGTTGGACCATGCTATTCACCGCAACCATCTTTGATGCCAATTGATAATCCTGATCTCATCCGGGATACGAGGCGTGGCTCTAACGAGGAAGCAATAATTCCTTTAGGATATGCTACCAGCGGAGACTACAGTCGGATCGTTGATATGGTCGAAGGCAAGCTCTTATATTCCGAGTGCCTCGGCTGGGAAGGTCAAAGTAGAGAAGTAGTTTGTAGGCCGTCGGTGTCTATTAATCAATATTCACCTAAAGAAATTCAACAGTCTCACAGTGGTGCTATAATTTCTGGCCAACAACAATTACAGGAATCTTTTCCTCCAGGAGCTAAACAAATTCGTGTTTGGCAGAAAGGAGTGCCCGTTCTACCACCAGTTTCAGCGTTAAAGCGCGTCCTAGGGTCAACGCGTAGTTCGCCAGATGAAGGATACCAAGAAGGCACTGGTACAGATGTCTAGGCAATGCTGTATTCTTCCTTCCCTTGACGCAATGCACGATAAGAGAATGTGGAGATCTATTAATTGTATTAATTGTAATATATGTGTGTGAAGAACATTTTTAGTTAATTGACTTTTATTCATTGTGCACTTGAGAAATACCGGCTAACGGTGTTTCAAGGTTTTATTCCTGGGTCCTGATCTCATTTCACAGAAAATGATGATTTTATATACTAAACAATGAAAAGAAACGGAAGTAGAGAACGAGAATTTTCATTAAGTTTCCTGTTGGTTCTAAAGATGGATACTTCATTGCTTCACTTGTAGTGCGTATAGATGACGTTTAATGATGTGTGCAACGATTCATCGAAGGGTTGGTAATGGACGTTATTTGACAATATCTCATTGTTTCGGTGATGAAAACATCTAACGCTAACCGATAGTTTGTTTAAGGTATGTGTAGAGCAATGGATGTACGTATGTATGTGCATATGTAGATATATGCATACGTGCGTGTAGAGTACGACTGAGTTTATGTACGTATGTACACGATTGTATGAGTATGCGCTAAAAAAAGCCAGACAGAGATTGAAATATCGATAAACGCGTTTTATTTTGTCTGTACGCCTTTTTGTCTGGCCTTTTGTATGTACGAGTATCTATAAACAGAGGTAAACGATTGTCAAGGAGAGTTCAAGTCGATTGTCTAGCGTGATTTACTTGAAAACGAACTGACTATCGAGCGTTAAACCAAAGATTTTTAAAGTATGCAAAGACTGTTTAAGAATGTTTAACAAATGTAATATAAATATATCATAAGAGTGAATTAAGCTACGAAGAATGCGTATATGTAATAGTACTAAACATATCTCGAAATTGATTATATTGGTACATTTACATTATATTTTTTTACTTATATCTTTTTAAATGTTTTCGTTCATAGGTGTGTAAACATTTTATAGCAGTAAAAATATTTGTATTCCTGATTGAAAGTGATTAATGTCCTTTAAATAACATAAAACTATTAAAAATCAAGTAATCGTGAAATATCAATTTATAATTTTAATGGAAATTTTCTACAATTTAAATATTGTTAATTCTAATTAAATTATTAATACAAAATAATATTTAGTATTAATAAAAAAGGTATTCTAATTATATTTTATATTATTGCAATTTTGCTAACCGTCTTTTATAAGTAAAAATTTTTTATTCCATTTTTATCTTATATTCTTTAGAGAGAGAACGAGGTAATGATTTAATTTTAATTAAAAATAAAATGAATATATAAAATTATTTTTTTCTGATTGACGAAAGAATTACGATTTCTTCTAATTTTCTTGAATTTTTAAATTCATAATTAGTATATCTATGCTGTTAATAATTTGCAGATTAACGTGAGTTTTTAAAAAAAATTACAATACAAATTACCAATCGAATGAGAAAAAAATAATAATTTGATATTTAAAATAATTAAAAAATAATAAAATCGTGATATTAGAAAGTTATTAAAAATATTTCAAATTTATAATACTAATAAAAAATCTAATGCATTTATCACGTTAAAATTCTTTTAAATAAAAATTTTTTTAGAAATAAAACATAAAAAGATTTTTCTTATGTCATAAAATATAGAAAAGGAGCATATTTAATGGATGAACATAGTATCAGTTATAAGTTATGGGGTCTGTCCGTCTCATTGTGTCTTTAGTAAAACGACTAGAGCGTCAAAAATTACCGAGATAGAAGAAAGCAAATCACAGGATAAACGAGAGAGAAAAAGAAAAAGGTTATACGAAGAGAAAATAAGGAAGACAAACATAGTCGTATACTATCGATTACACGATAAATAGGTTTTAAAAATTATGTAATTCCTAAATTTAATACACTGTAGGGATGTAATTTTTTTTACCTGTCGTTCAAACTTCATAAAAACTGTATACTTGTGATTCGTTTTGGCTTCTTTCTTCTCCGTCATCTCTATATTTCGTTCATCCCACAACCATTGATCGTTTAACCGGATAGTTGCAATGTGGTCATATAAAACGATCGGCAATTCCACTATCATGTGGTCCGACAACATTAACCTGATAAAGAGAGAATCAGTGTATAAGATATTTACACTCGTAGATTTACACCAATGTACGACACTATATCCATTCGCTTTATTTCAACTGGTACATTTACTGACATACATGTGTTTATAAAGTCTAAATATATACGTTATCATGATAAAATTATATTTATCCATTTCTGAGATAAAAAAATAGATTATTAGTGAATATATAAGTTAAAATTAAGGAAAAATTTTGAAAAACTAGAAAACATGTTTCAATTTACATATT
Source organism: Dolichoris vasculosae (assembly GCA_018907195.1). NCBI lineage: Eukaryota > Metazoa > Arthropoda > Insecta > Hymenoptera > Agaonidae > Dolichoris > Dolichoris vasculosae. Next base: position 133,905 of record JACCHY010000005.1, on the reverse strand, counting down.
AATTTTGAAAATTATAAATTTTAGTTTTTAGCTACGTAAATACAAATATTTTTTTTAATATACAGAACTTAAAATATTTTTTTACTGACAAACAATTGATTCAATACTATTAATATTATTTATATTTTAAAATTTATTTCTTCAATTTATTTATAATCGACTGTATATGACGACTAAAAGTTTTTTTATTTCAAATAATTAAAATCGATTTAATTGTTTTCTTTGAATTACGTGTTTAATATTACGAAAAATAATATACAAATGTGCTAATTTTTAAAAAAAATGATTTTAATTTATTATCTATACATTTTTATCAGTAAAACATAATCTCATATATTTATGTTTATATATGTTTATATACTTAGTAGAATATATAATTTATAAGATAAAATAAATTAGTATATATTTATTTATATGTAACGAATATGTCGTATAATCATATAAATACACAATCGATTTGAAAAACTTGATGTGATTTTTTTGTATTTTCCTGGTTACTTTGAATTTTTCTTCATTATTTCATTGGTACGTTTATTCAGGTTATTCGTTCGTTTGTTTACTCTTTCGCTAGTGTGACATTTTTTACGAGTCTACAGTCATACAAAACGCTTTAGTTATATGTTTTTGTATTATTCAAATATGACAATTTTGGAACATTATCGATCAATTAGTCGATGTTTCGTTTCAATCGATTTCTGATTTTTCCAAATGGATTTTGACTTTCTATAGAAGCGAAAGGTTTTCATTTTTATGCACTATTTTCAGCGTCATTTTGTGAATTTTTTCTTTATCCCGATATTTCAGTATACCCTAGAGATATGAAAGCAATATAATATATCCAAGTTACTTTTATGAATGGTTTGAATTGTATTTCAGGAAATATTAATAATAGAGTATCGTAAATTATTGTGTTATATGGTATATTTTGTAGTGAAAATAAAAGTAAAGGTAAAATTTGTACAAGTTGTTGTAGCAAAATAGCTATTTTTGGTAATAAGAGTCGTGCGATTTTGATGCCTCATTTTGTTAACGCGTTCGAGAGAGAGAGAGAGAGAGAGAGAGAGAGGGGAGGAAAGAAAGAAAGAAAGATTGATTTTGTGGGTTGAAAAGGGTAACGACGAGTACGGTAGAGTACGAAGCAAGTAATCGTATGAAAAGCCTTGAACAAGATATTTGGCTACATAACGAGCAGCTGGTTGGCGTGGGGGGACGCAAATATACGCCGGGGCACTCACGATCTTGTTGTAGCATACGGTATCGCATACGTCATTGCACATTCGCTTTAAATGGGCCTTACGATTGGACGTATTGTACACGTGGAAACGATACGCGAATTCGCGGAAACAATCGGATAAGAGGGACAAAAGGAAGAGAATTAGAGGGTCGCGGAGCATAAGGGACAAGGGAGCGCTACCTATAACAAATAATACGAGCCAATTGCCCGCGTGGAGATATATATTGAGTTACGTGTACTTTATAAACGCGGGAGTGAGACTCCGAGCTCACTCAGGATTTATTATTGGTATATCGGAGTGTACGCGTACGAGTACGTGCGCTTCTATGTATACGGTTGTATCCGAAATATTGATACGAATTTTGAGGATGTCGCGTGTACGTGTAGTTACGTACTCTTGATCGTGATCAGATCACTACCAGACGAGTGCTACTTTGAACGCGTAATAACACTTTCGATTACCTGCGCGGATGCGTGAATATATATTTAAGCATGCGAATTTGTTAACACAATCAGTTGTATTTACTCGTAAGCACTGGTTAACTTAATGGTATAATTAATAATTTATATAGACACATTCGTTTGCAGGATGATACATGCAAGCATGCAAATAATTTCTCTCACCGTGATTCAGACAACTACTCACACGAGTACAAGTATTTGAGTCGCTTTTATCATAATCATAGATGCAATCACTTATACACGCATTGGTTTGCATAATAATTATTATATACATATGTGTACACATACGTAAACAAGTGCAACATGTTAAAGAAGCTTTTGCTGAACCTTAATGTCTATGTAGTTTATTTGGTCGATTAATACGAGCACATTGTCGATTTTGCAGTCCAAGCACGTACGAGGATTTTCTCTCGTGTGGCTTGATTTATTTTTCCTTTGGCAATTGATATTGATATTGATATTGGTTATTGGCACTCGCTGGTTATTTCGACGATAGATGATCGCACACCGCTGGCTGATAGGGAGGTCAGTATAGTAAAGGTGCGGGGAATTTAGAGGCTTTGGCTATATTTATTTCTTCGCTGCTTTTTTCAATCAATATTATGCTTTGTTACATTGGGTAAGTGAGAAACATAAATTTGATATTTATTTTAACAATAAAAAATTCAAATTGAAAATTCAACCTTTATCTTGGTGTCAAAAATAAATTGAAACTTAAATATGCATGGAAAATTTTTCTCTTATGAAAAAAGAATCTGTAAGGATAACATCATTTTGCGAACACGATATCTCAATTTTTCTTTACCTTTGAGCTTCGTAATCTCGTCGTCATTTCAAAATCGCGGACTTAAGTTTATCTCCCAAAGGAAGAGAAAAATAATAAAATATTTCGCGTGCACTTCATGAGCGTGTCTCGAGTTCTTTTGCAGTTTTTGTGAGTGCACATTATATAGTCTCGATCACCGTATTAAAATGACACTCGAGCTTTTAAGTATCGTCAGTTTCTACTACAATAGAATGAAAAAATATAGAATTTTTCATTTGCATATTTCTTTCAACATTAAGAATTTTATATTTAATTTTTATATTTTTCATATTTTCGTACCGGGGTTGATCAATTCAACGTAAATTAACGTAAAAATATTTATTAGTCATGTACTCATCATTAAAATTTTCTGAATATTTAAAATTTACTTCATAATTTTTTTCATAAATCTAATAATAAATATATATACTTAAGCCAAACTTTTATCTTATTTACTTAAAAAATATTAAAATTGAAGTATACATCTAAAAAATAAATAATCTTCATTTAAGGAGAAATAAACAAGTTGACCTTCGTGAGTATTAATGCGTTCACCTTAACACGAAATTTTATAGTTTTTGAGAAAATGATATACTTTCGAACAGTTTATAATAGTTATGCGTACATCATCGATCTAAATATAAAAAATTTGAAAATATACATATCTAACAAATATAACTAATTCTGTTTTTTATTTCTGACCATCAGAGCACGTTAAGACTTATAAAAACAAATGTATTGCATCCTTTTTTCAAACTATCAAATCTTCTTAAGTATGATTAACGTAAAATAAATTTTAATCTAGATAAAAAAATTTCAGTTTATCTTGTTAAATCTCAATCACGTTTCAAACATCAATTTTTTAAACACCATAAAAAACGAAGAAACAAAAGAGAAAACAAAAACAAAATCACATTTTCATTTCCTTTGTCGTATTTTCTCTCTTCTCTATTGAATTTTATATTAATGAAATTCGTTCGCGGAATAAACTAGCAGTATTCCAAGCAGTATTATTGTTGCGCAAGTACACACACGTAAATAATTATAATAAGGAAGCGGTAAAAAGGGGCAGAAATAAACTGAATTTGTGATCTGTCAGATCCATTTATTAATTATCGAAAAAGTTTACTTCAGACGTCAACTTGGATCCTGCGCTAATCGTTCTGATTGTAACGAGCGGAAAGGCGAGAGAAATTGCTCGCTTGCGCGGTATTAGACATTCTCTCTAACCGTGTCGCATTTCTGAGCTAAAAGGTGTTCGCGCACTCGAAGAGGCGGATATAACGGCTCCTTTTACCGCCGTGTAAATCCATGGACAAGGATAGACGATATCCTTGAAATGTTGCCAAAACCATTAGCGGTACTCTTACCGAGAGAGATTGGGATTCCTTTCCTTGTTGCTTTTGTTATGTTTTTACATCGTTTCATTCTCCCTGACGATCTTGTTATGTCTCTTTTTCTCTTGCCAACGTTTAATTTCATCTTAAAAAGCATTTTTTATAGTGTTTTCATTTTACTAATCATAATCTTTTCTGTATTGGCGAGAGAAGTTAGGAAAACTCATGTAGAAATACACTGATACGGATGTATAAAATTCGGTTGAAACCTGATTGTAATCTAATTATTTAATAAGCTATGTCTTTGAATTGTACCTCTTTACTTTACGTAGATATAGAGTAAATAATGCAGCTCATAATTGAGCAATAAAATAGCTAAGTGTTTTATCATTGTGTGTGGTATACTAATTAAAGCATTGATCTGAGATTTTTTAAAACTTTTTTTATTTGAGGAGATAAAATATTGTATCATGGTAATTCAATTTTATTAATTTTAAAAAATTATAGTCGAGTCTGCAAATTAAAAAAAATGTTATAATCCAAATAAAATTGATTGTAATATAAAAAAATATATAATTAATATCTTTTGCTTTTAAAAATTATATATTAAATTTAATATTTTCGAAATGTTACAAAAGTAATTTTTAATAATTCTTTTATTGTTTAAAAATTATGAAATTACTTCAATGAGCTATTAAAATTTAAAACTAATAACCAAACATTTATTTTTAAAGTAATTAAGAGGTAAAGTAATTAATTACTTTATTGTAAGTAAAAAATATGAAATTATTATTTTTATATTATTAATTATAAAAATAATGAACATAATTATATTAATAAAATTAATTATATTTTTTATTTCAAGAGCTACATTTTAATGTGAAAATAAATGCATTGTTTTACAGAATTCATTACTGTAAATATAATGTCTGTATGAGTTTGCCTGTACCATGTTTATGTGTGAATACCGAATGTAAATTTTTCGCTGGTAGAAAGTGATATGTCAAATATATGTCAAAACACAATTAAATTAGTTCTAAGAAATCTCATAAAATTTTGTGCTTTGTATGTGAACAAATGATAATGTAAAACATTTGTTATATAACAAATCGTAATGAATATATTTTTGTACATCCATATTGATATTGAAAATTATTGCTGCTTTTTTTCCTACTTTTTTTCCGTTGTTTGTAAAGTTATTACAATTATAATTTTCGAAATTTTTTTTTTTCATATAATAGGTTTATTTATTTAATTAAAATATTGTATGTATTCTATTGATATACGACAATAATCTCAACTTCTAAATATAAGTTGCAAAAAACTATTTAAAATTATGCGACTTTTTAACTTCTTCGGTTTTATTTGTTGAACGATACCATATTATAAAGTTCCTTTGCAACTTCAAAAGTTCTATGATATAGCAATCAACAATTTCTACGTATAAAAAATTAACTTTTTCACTTATACTTTCGAGTTTCTAGTTTAAATTTAAAAAATTCTTGTTTTTTGCGGTACAACTAGAAATAATGAGTTTTTCAGTTTTCTTGTTCGTTTAATAAAAGCAACTCATAACGGCGCTCCAAGTACTGTTCGCGAGTTCAACGATATCCGATTTACTTACGATATCAAGTCGTACATGACATGTACGATGATTTTTCTATTCATTGCCTTATATTTGTACATATGGATATGTTATTGTCCGTTATGTGCATAAATAGGGAAAGCCTTGTATCGCGGTATCGATCAGCAATAATTTTTTTACGCGAGAGGGCGCGTCGAGCGAATCGAAATGGAAAGACCACACAGCGGAAAAATTGACGATCGAATTACACGTTGTGAAACCAATTTTTTTTTGCAGTGTAGAAGAATGCATCAAGGGTATCGAGCAATTTACTTGATTTAACAGTTGAACTTTTATTAAAGGGAAAGTTTTTTTTACTTTTCTCGGAAAAGTAAAGCATTTTGATTTACTGCATTCCGAGTTCTTTCTGTATACGATATACGTTAATTTACCAAATACAATCTTGAAAACCTACCGATAAGTGTAATCAGTTGGACAAAACATTTGTGTTTTATATTTTGCGATTGCGATGTTCATATATCCTTGATTCATTACTAATTCATTTAGATACGGTTTTTTATAAATAAATTACCAAGGGATAGTGTTATGAACTTGCCTTCTAGATTTTTTATAATTATCACTATTTCTTAGAAAAGATATAATTCGTTTAAAAAAAAATTTTAAAATCATTATTTAAAAAAAAATGTATAAAAAATAAAGCGTATATTGAATTTCATATAAAATAATTTAAAAATTTATCTAAAATATTCTTAGCGATAGATATATTTTCGTTTAAATATAAATAATACAAAAAATATGTACATTTATATAAAAATGTAAGTCTTCGATTTATATAAAATAGTTTGCAATCGTATTTAATTTTTATTATTGTATCCATAAAAATGTATTATCGAGAAAAACCTTAACTTATAAATGAAAATTTAACTAACGTGTGTATCGAGAAGGAAAATTTCCATTTGCAAATCAACACATATCATTACTCGTGTGCAAAACCGAGTTTTCGACAATGCAATTGAACAGACGAAATTTTCCGTCGAGATTTGCTCCCTAAAGCTCCCTATGCAAAATCGTGGTTGTCTGATTATGAATATATTATATTTAAGTAAATTTTGCATTTGCCTCGCTCTCAATCTATTGATTTTTTAAGAGTATTGCGTATCTTGATTTTTTAATTTTATAGCTTTTATTGTTATTTTCTTTCATCCCATCACGGAAAACTGCAGTAGAATTCTCTTTAACTCTTATTGCATTCCTGCATACTTTGGATTAAATTTTAAAAAGAAATTTAACTTTAGCATAATGAAAATTTTGCTGTCTCATTTTGGAGTAAAAATAACTTTTACAATATGAATATTAACTCTAAAATTAAGTTGAATTATATTCATTCTACTAAAGTGAAACATTATCTCATCATATTTTACATAATAGAGAGTAAATGGTATGCAATAAGAGAAGTGAAATGAGAAATAGTTCGAAAAATCGAATAGCAAAGCAAGATTACAAGGGAGTTAAATAATAATTATGATAGTGACATCGGTAAAGAGAGTATTATCGTTAATTTGAAGTCATAGAAGTCTGATACTTACATGTTGATATTTGAGAAAGCGGAAAACATATCGCAAATGTATAATTAAATTCATTATATTTATTACTTGAATATCATTCATTATAAAATTAGATATTTTAACGATCCAACAATAATAAATATAAACTATTTTATAACGATTTATTACGATTATGTATTGTCGTAATAAAACATTCATAAGGTAAGATAACTTAAAAAATAAATTATTTTTATTTTTTATAAAATTTTAGAAATTAATTTTAATCACACAAATTAAATTACATTAACAAAAATATATAATATTCAAAATAATTTAATATTTTTCTTCACTTATAAAATTTTGTTTTTTATTTAAATTCATTAAATTTAATACATTAAAATATGGAATGGAATTTTTTAAAATGAAAAATATTTGATCATTATCAAAAGCCATTAACACAAGCAAATCAATCTGAAATATCGCTTAAAAACATTACGAAATGTTAAATTTATATAAAATTCTCATCGGCATGAAAATCATTACTCTACCAGTGGTTGAAAATGAAAGAAAATTAAAAACAGGAAATTCATAAACCCAAAATAAAAGCAATTCAATTGTCGCACGTACTACAGCTATAGTCGATGCCTTATCGAAAATAGCATCGGCGTCGTGCGAGTAAACGATGCATGTAAATAACAAAATAATCGAAGGGATCTCATGCGGATTTTAACTGGCTAGGGCACTGCGATATTTTTATTTTCACCACGTACTAAAAGTAGTAGGAACTAAGAAAATGTGAGGTATAGAAGATTAAAGAAAAAGCTAAAAAGTTATATACGTATATGTGAACGCGTTGCACTCCAACCCGCCCTATCCACCCACACATACACGCGCGCGCGCGAATATGTGAAAACAAAATAATAAGGAGAAAGAGCAAAGAGCGCGGAGTCTCGAACAAGAGAAAACGCGAAGGCTGATTAATTATTGCGCAATAGCAAAAGTGTACTATGAATGAATGTATGTGTAAAAAAAAGTAGAAAAATAAACTAAGTGAGAAAGCCAAAAAAAGGCACTCACGCGAACATTATCGTTGTAGTCTACGGTTTCGATCGCAAAAAACTAAGAAATAAAAATCACTATTGCAGTGACTCGAGCCATACTTATATATAGTTCGTATTTATTATAGACAATTTAAAAGAGAAATAAATTCTTGCTGAAAAAGGCGAGAGCAGAAATGTTAAAGATGTACAAATATGTAATTTAGTGTTGCAGAAATTAAAAAAAAGTTAAATAAAATAAAGATAACGTAAAGTGTACATGAAACGGTGAGGAACTTTGTGTGTTTATTTTATTGTGCGAATATTTACACATAGTTTTGTCCAGAATGCGACAATTCAATGCCGTATGCCTGCGCATGGATGATTGTAAAAAATGTTGATGAGATGAAAAGAATGTATTTACTTTTTGAACGCTAATACAGGAGAAATTGTTACGCTGTTTCGATGCTTTTACTTTCTTATCTCTTAACTGTTCTAAAAAAAAAAAAGAAAAAATTACTGTACCAAATTGGGTATAATTTAATATTTTATCGAAATAAAAACTAGTATTTTGTAAATAATATTTATAATTAATATGGTTATATAAAATTTTTTCCGAAATTTTTGGATGGAACTTAAATAATCTTAATTATTTTTAATTATTGAAAACTAATTACTATAACAAAAATCACATGTTTAAAAATAATTCATTACAATATGATTATTTAATGTTTGATTTATATTCTCAGCAAATTCAACTGCACAAGAAAATAAAACATTGGAACAGTATCGGTTTCTTGAATTTATGGCATACAGTTTATATACCAATATAGACGTATATTTCCATGTTTATGAGAAGAAAACTAAAAACTTCTTTCGAGCGTGTATATGTTCACGATTATACGTATATTACAATGTAAGTGAGCGGAACAAACATTTCTGTGTAAAAAATTTACCTAAGAAATGGAAAATGATATTAAAGCAGAAAACCTAGCGAGTGATGAATTTATTAGTTGTTTTGCCTTTACGGATGCGAAGATCCGTTTACTTTCGTTGATGCATTATTTGTTATAACGATGTTTTTTTTCATTCCGCTCTTTTTTCTCAGGACAAATTTATATTTCGATAGATTGAGAATACCAATCGTCGTTTGATGTTTATTTGGTTTAGTGTAGTAATTTATTGCATAAGGAAAACAAATGATTTCATATATCACTGTATTATTTATTACGAACATATAATATACATACGATGTAATAAACAACTATTATATTTGTAGATAAGTGAATTTTCTTCAAAAAATCATATTTTCAATCATTTTTATTTATGTAAGTTGTTTTAATTTAATTCTATCAGATTGGAATTAATATTTCCTAAAACAAGATGGATTACATGACAAAAAGTCTTAATTTATCAAAATATAATCTAGTATATTAACTATTATAAATTTTTGGTATTAATTGGATGTATTAATACTGCTATAATATATATTGCAACTTTTTCAATCGAATAATTTATTTCTAAATTTTTTACTTCTTATAAACTATATTTTTATAATTATGATATTATAATCGATCTTAATTTTTACTTTTATTTAATTAAAAAGCAATATATTTAATATAAAAAAACAATTTGATTAGTTTTTAAGAATTTAGATTGATGAAGATTATTTATGTATAAAATTGAATTGTTTTTTTTTATTAAAAAGGTAAATTTGTGTACTAATTTCCATTTATAATATTTTATAGTATGATAGACGGTATTCATTGGATTGATTTTGAACATATAACTACTTAATGATTTTAATACATTTTTAGTAATTTATTTATTTTTTGTTCGGAATTTTTTAAAGATGTATAATAAAATTTAGACTAATGTTGAGTGTTAGTATATCTTTTATTATAATGTTAAATCAATTATCACATTCTAGATTTATTAAAATATTATTTGAGAAAACTTTTGTAAAGTAAAATTGGTAAGCTTTGTGTTTAAATAAAAAATTTAGGTAATTTAAATGCACTGAATATTCAATGGACGTATATGTATATTTTTCTTTCATTGTGTATATATATATATATATATATATATTTATTTATTTTAAGTTTTTTAATGCATAATTTATTTCAATATTAAGGAATACCTTTTAAGTTTATATATTGATTATCAATATAGTAAATTTAGAAAAATTACTGTATGATTTAATAAAAATAATAAAAAATTTTATGTATAATGTTAATTTGTTATTTAATTTTTAGAAACGTTTTTTTTGAATATTGATACACTTTATAAAATATTATAAAATATAATAAAATATAAATAACATATTTTCATTTCGATGAATATCATTTTATCTTTTTTTTACTTAAATTATGTTTTTTAGAGTTCTATTATAAAATCATTTGAGAAATAATTATAGTTATTTGAAAGAGTTGTACATAGTTGAATTACACAAATAAATTTTGTATTTTTATAAATTTTTAGATTTGAACGATTTGATACATCTATACCTAATGAAATTTAAGAATATATTATATATAATTATAATTATCATTATAAATTATATTCATTAGATATAAATAATTTAAAATAAAACACATTTTCTAGAATGATATACAGTTAATTTACAAATTGCTTAATAATATGTTTTTTATTATAATTTTAAAATTTCTTATTATTATAGAGAAATAGAAAATTTTAGTTATAATTCATTCAGTGATTAAAAATTTACTAAATAAAATTATTAAAAATAATAACCGTTCCATTTTAAGTTGAAATTATAAATATGTATAGTTTAAATAATTAAAAAGAATGTTAAATAAATATATTTTTTATCGACATAAACCAATATATTATAAAACTCATTTATTTTATAAATTATTTATGTAAAATACTATTTTAGTTGTTTGCATGTAGAAAAGAGTTACCTCAAGTGATACGTGGAGATCAAGAGTTCGATAAATTAATTAACCCGATAATTGTGCATGCAAGTTCTTTTTATTTCCGTTTGTAATAAGTATAAGTGTAAGTGAACGTTACATATATGATATTATTTAAAAACAACAATATTTTTAACATATTATTGATTTTAAAAATTATCTTAAGTAACTAAATGTGAGGTATATAATTTAAGCAATATTCTTATAGTATAATTTATTTAAAAATAAGAATTTAAAAAAAATTTGAAATTTAATATTTAGATTTCATTTATTAATAATTTTTTACTTTCAAAATATAATTAATATTTAAATTCATTTTTCGAAAGTAAGAGAATACATTAAAAAATAAGTATAATTTTATAAAAAAAAATATTTTTTTCAGATAAATTTATTTCGCATTAAATAGTAATTTCATTCATTTAAGATGCTTTTATTAATACTAAATTATTGCAATCTACACAGATCTAGAAATTATCAGATTTATATATTAAATTTTAATTTATGAACCAATATGGGTATTTATTTATATTTTCTAAATATTTTCTAATACTATTAGTAGTGAATTTATAATATATAATATTTAATTATGAATATAATTTAACAAACATTTTTTATAATTAAAAATAATAATTATACATGAAATTTTTAATATAATAGAATCATATAAGTTTAATATTAAAGTCTTATGAGATAAGTTTCAGTATTAAACAAAACAATTATCACAAACAAAGAATTATTTGAAATATTATATATTATTATGATATTTAAATTAAGATAAATTAATTATAAATATTATTACGCATAAAAACTTATAATGTATTATATTATAAAATGAATAATTATATTCAGTTTTGAAATTTTGATTTTACATGTAATGAATCGTAAAAATTTCATATTTTTAACATCAAAAAATTTGTACTAAATCTTTAATAATACTTTGAAATATACATATTATTAAATCCACCAAATAATTATCTATCAAATTTGGAAGATTACTTACCATTTAATTTTTCTTGTATTAAATCATTAATAAAATAAAACCAAGATATAAAATTAAAAATATAAGTTTAATTAGATTATTTATTAATTAGTACATTTTTTAAAATTATTTGTTACTAATTACTCAGTATATTATTAATAAAGGGTAAAATATTAAAAATGTAACAAGATCAAGTGAAAAAATATCATATAAAATAAGAAACCTGATAATTAGAAATCTAAACGCAAGTTGACTTAACTATACTATCTTAAAGAAAATTTTCTAGAAAGTAATGTAACAGATCTTAAATTTGACAGTATTTTGGAAATTTTCAGGTTTAGTTAGTTTAGTTAAAATGAATAGTTTTTAAAAAAAATTACGATAAAAATCCTGACTATTCTTCGCACGCCTTCACATGCACAATTGTCAGGAAACTAGTATTAATGACTAATCACGAAAGAAATATCTATCAGAAAAAAAGAAGGAAACTACATAATGTAAAGAATATAGTAAGACGGAAGAATATGAAAAGATATGAATTGGTATGAGAGAAGGACTGGAAATGATAGAACTATCAAGAGAGATACAGGCAGGCGTATTACCATCTAGCAGCTATAAATTTGTAATAAAGTTTCTTTCAATGAAATTTTCTAGTGTTGTGGATTCTTCGGCTGTTCTCGACACTATGCATCTGTGCACGCAAATAAAATGACGGAAATTATATTACCTTCCTTTCCATATCCTTCACTCTTCTTGTCAACGTTCTTTCGCTTCGTGAGCCTTTATTGTTCTATCGGTCCAATTCTTCCTTAGGTTAATACAGTTGACAATTTTCGATTCGAAGTCCAACGTTTTGCTTCTATTATATTTTTTTTATATAATACATTTGCACTTCATGTGCTTTTAACATTTTTCACGAAAAAGTTTCTTATTTTAGGTATAGGATACTAAATCTTTTGTTTTTTCCCGAATTTAGACATAGTTATTTTTTGAAAAATTTCTGATAATTTTCAGAATTGGTAAAATTTATATTAAAATTGTCTTTACTATTTAATACTAAACTAATATCTTTGATTGAAACACAATTCTAATTTCTCTCAATGAACTATTAATGTTAAATTTCTATTAATATTTTTGTCATTGTTGTTAATAAAATATTATTATTAATAAATCAAAATTACAGACTGAATAAAAATACTAAGTATTAAAATGTTAACATATATCGTAGATTTTTTTTAAAGATTAAATTATTAAATTTAACATTAAATACTAACAATTAACGATAATAATAACGATAATTGAATAACAAAATACAGAAAAAATATATCTATTATTTAAGTAAAAATAATAAAATTTGATTAATATGAAACATTATTTGCTTTTTGATATAAATAAAGAAAATAAATGTAAGAAATATTGTTTACTAGAGTAAAAACTTGAAACATCTCCTTTGGGGTATGGTAATATACCTTAGTTTCGTAGGAATTGCGTTTTTCCCTTGTTTAATATTCTTCTTTTCTTATGGTCGTAAATGAGAATATTTAAAGTAATTTATTAAGTTTTATAGTAATATATTTCTTTTAATATATAAAACTATATAGATTTTTAAAATTAATTAAATGATATATTTTATATTTAAAGATAAAGAAAAGAAAATATGTAACATAATTACAAAATAATTTTATAAAATAATTTTAATGCTGCAATGTATAAATATAATTTTATTACATTAAATATAGTAAATAATTAGATTTATCATAATTGATATTTATTATATATTTGGATATACTGAGGCACTCTTAATTTTACTTCTAATGTTTTTAAAAACATTGCATAGAAATTTCAAAATTTATAAAGTTTAATTAGATTTTTTTTAAGTATGTAGTAATGTATCAAAATCATTATGAATCTTACAATACATATGTTTGTAACATTTTTTAAACATTTGAAAAATTTTTAAATTTTATTTATTTTATCTCTCTTTTATATTTTGGTTTAGAATTGACTTTACCTTTATTATGTAATATTACATTTCTCAAGATATAACTTTTTCAAAAATGAATAAATTTATTAAAGTATCGAACAATTTTTTTCAAGTTCTTTTAAAAATTTTTTGTAGTAAATATTTTATATAATATTTTCAAAATTTATAATTTCTACAAATCTAACGAACTCAGAATTTTAAACTATATATTTTTTTAAAGATTTTTGTTTAATATCAATTATTTCATATAGATTTTAATGTATTTTTTAATAATTATATTATTATTTAATTCATAAATGTTTATTGAAAATTATTTTTTAAATTTTAAAAAATTTTTTTTAAATTTTAAACAATACTCCATTAAAATTATACAATATACATGTATAATTACTAATAAAAAAATGATGAAATTTTATGTAAATTAAATGTTTATAATTTCATATTATTAATAAAAAGAATTGAATGAATTGAATATATTAAATATTCTAATTGTCTTAACTATTAAAGGATTTGAATAATAAAGAACAAGTAGAGTAATTGATCTCTAAGGTATGTCATTGAAAACATGTTTTTTATATGTATCAATTTTAATAATATTATATATGAGAAAGAAAAACTAATAAAAATATATAAATTTTCAACTATATTCATTTTACATATTTTTATTAGTTTTTCTTATAGCATGACTTATTTGAAAATTGTCCATTCGATACAATTTTTGGTCTTTCAAGAAGATAAATCAGTTTTTTTATATACCAAAATAATTTCATAAAACTAACTAATAATTACTATTCAAATAATAAATTTCATTCAATTGATATTAACTTTAAAAAAATTTTTTAACTTAGGTGTGCAACTCCTTATAGTATTTGCTATTTTTTTTTGTATAAAAAGTAATAGGACAAGTAAAATTAGATAAGAATGAGATCTATTATTATAAATATAAAGATTATATAGCATTCCCATATCGCATTAGTATAATAGTTATCGATTTCATCATTATAACTTTCGGTCCATATATCGACCTTTCTTGCATTTCTATTATTCGCCCTTTTTCTAATCTTCTGTCTTAGATATGTATCTGCGGAATATTTTTTAAAGTAATTTTTATAATTAACATACTATATGAGCAAGTGAGAAAGGGGTAAAAATCCCAATATTCCCGACTATAGTGCCGCCAAAATTGTATTCCATGCTTTTGATTTCCCTTCGGGGTAGATTTTTTTGGTAATATTAGCAACAAGAATATTACAGAAAAGTAATAATGCATATTTATTATTTTCCTTTCGAGGTATTCCAAAAGACTGCAACATCATTTTCATAGTTAGCATCAAATTAGTAATTATGCATTTATTGAAACATTTTCTAAAATTTTGCTTTGTTACTAAATATTATAAATAATTGCAATGCATTGGCATCTTTAAATTTTGATTTACTATATAAATTTCATTATCGATTGTGAAAATTATAATCAAATTATTATAATTATTCTATATATATATAATAAATGATTAATTTCACGTAATTAAAAATTAATTGCACTCATAAAATTGTATATTTATAATATTTTCAATTTGTGTTATAAAAATATAATTTGTTTAATAATATATAATAATAATAAAAAATAAAGTTTTGTTTTAATTTATGAATTTTTCTTTTTAGTAATTAATTTAAATATCTAGAAAGAATAATTTAAATATCAAGAAAGAAAAAAATTCAAAATAAAATTTTTGTAAACTAGTTTTTTATTTGTTTGTTACATTTTTATTGAAAATATATACATTTTTATTTTATATTCTTTGAATATTCAGTAAGTACAGATCTTTGATATATTTAATTACAATTATTTGATTTTAATTATTTTCTAACTATAAAAATAATTTACAAAAATTTTCACTGTTTGTACAATGTTTATATATTAGATTAAATATACTATAATAAAATTATAAAATATTTACTGTTTCATGGAATTTCTTCATTGATAAAATTTTTTTTACTATTACAATATTCAAAGTTCAATTGATTGAAGTGAAAAATATAATCAATAGTCTTGGCTTTATTTCATTTCTCTGTTCATAACCACCGAAACACTACAATAACTACTGGAACAAATTTTATCTTCTTATTCTTCCTTGATTTATACATATACATAGTCTAGCATAAAAATATTGAATAAATTTCACATATTATTAAAATTATTCCAAATATTAAAATGCATTAAATATATTTAAGATAAATTAAGAAAAAGATATAGCAGTCGTGCAAAAATAAGATAGAAAGAGTAGATTTGTAAAGAAGTTTGTGGATAAGAATGTAGATGAAAAGGGACGTAAATAAATAGACAAATAGATATATTTGTAAGTTATACTGCACGATTATTCTAAAAGAACGGAAAAACATAAAAAAAGAAAAGAAAGAAATATCGAAGGGTTCATTTTTCGCTTCGGGGGGAATATAACATAACAAATCCAAAGACAAAAATATACTCTGTACGTGAGAGTGAAGAAATAGATGGGATGATGTAAAAAAAGTGTCAAAACGAGAGGAAGAGAAAGAGTAAAAGTTTCAGAATGGAGAAAGAGAACTTTAAAAAGAAGAAAGAAAAATTTTTTTTCTTGTCAAAAAAGATAAGTTAAAACAAAAAAGCGACTGAGTTAAAGTTGCAGTGTTAGAATACTGAGGATGGGAAAAGAAAAAGACCTATAAGTTAAGACAAATGATTGTTTCAACAACGATTATTTTGTATGCAATGTACACAAATATAAACTGTCATATGCAAAGCTTGAAGCTTTGGGGATAATATTCTTAAAACTTATTAACACTTGCTTTATTTATTGTTAATACTTTTATACATTCTTTTAGATTACAAAATATGTATAATAAATAAACTTTCAATAAGTTTAAGTTATTTTATTTTTTATATTCTTACAGATCTAATAATTTTTTCGATGATTGAATATTTATTAAATGTATCTCTATTTTATTTCTTTTTATCATTTTTTTTTAATAAAAATTAAAAAACAGAATAAATTTATAGTTCATTTATTGAATGATAAATAAAATGCTCATATTTTTTCAAGATAATTTTCAAAATATAAATTCTATTTGTAAACAATTGAATAAGGATAAAATAAAATTTATTATGCATATAGTTTTTTTATTAATTTAAAAATTCTTAGCATCAAAAAAATTCTACTATAAAATGAAGCCCATAAGTAGTAGTAAGAAAAGAAGATAAAGTGATAAAAAACACGTGAATGATAATGGGAACAAGGCTAAAAAGGTAGCGAGTAAAAAAATGTTAGGAAGAAGAATTATTTAGTAACCAGAGAACTAAAAAAGTAAAGAAAGTAATTTAATATTTAAAAAATAGAGAATGGAATTATATATATAAAAAATAAATTAAAAGGAAAGTAAAATTAAATAAATTGAGTCTAATTATAGTAAAAGTAATAGAATATTAATATAATATTAATATATTAGTCGTATCTATTATTTTAACTAACAATTCAGTCAAATTTCTACAAGGATATATTTACATATATAATCACTCTTCATATACATTAATTTAATTATTCAAATAAAAAAATTATATTTTTCAAGTATCACAGT
Organism: Dolichoris vasculosae; assembly: GCA_018907195.1. Lineage (NCBI taxonomy): Eukaryota > Metazoa > Arthropoda > Insecta > Hymenoptera > Agaonidae > Dolichoris > Dolichoris vasculosae. Next base: position 116,390 of record JACCHY010000005.1, on the reverse strand, counting down.
TCTTTTTTTTAATAATATAATCATAATACACTAATCAACAATAATTTACATTTTATATTTTTTTATAACTTGTCATCTATATAATAAATTAATATTTTAAAAAATTCTTAAGCAACCTTATATCAGAAAAATTTTATTACAGATCAAATAAATTTGTTAATATAATTTTGAAAGATATTTAAATATCTTGCGTCAACTCATGCGATATATATTTTTATTTTTTGAAAAATATTTTCTTTATCAATCTTATTGAAAATATCATAATTTTAATTATATCTATATTTTTAATGATATAATATATAAATTCATTTAATCGAGTAATATTATTTGAAGAATAAATGCGTATATAAAATTAGTTTGGAAAGAATTAATAATCATCTTTTATAGGAAATTCGTGAATTAAATTAAATTTAATTTTATTTGTTTCAAATAAGCAATCACGTAATTAGATTTAAAGGTGAAAGTATAACTGATAATAATTTATATTTTTATAGTTATTGAATTACGGTTTTTTATTATAATTAATAATAATTTGTAAAACTTAAATAATATTTTGGTTAAATAACGAAGAACAAAGAATAAGAAACTAGAAAGAGAGCGAAAAGGAAGTGAAACAGAGAAAGCGATAAAAATATTTTTGTACGAATCTCAATTTTTATTTCATTTACTTGATTTTTATATTTAAAAGATATATTTATTATATTCCATTATTATATCAAATTTGTATAGTTTATAATCTTTAATTTTTTAGACTTTTATTTTTTTTAATTTATAAATAAAGTTAAATAAACTGTTAAGAAGTTCAAAAATATGTGTCAATATACCCACAATTTGATTAGTTTTTTTATTATTCTTATTTACAGAAAAGTTATCTTTTTTTAATTTTTTAATTATTGTTAAACTTATATGAGACATTGAAATGATCTTAGATCAATTTTTGATTTAATAACCATAATAAATAATATAACTCCACTGAATATTATTAATTACATTATATATTATTAAAGTAATATTCTTATACGCGATAAAAGAGAAAAATAAATTATATTTATGGAATGATATATACAAGTATTTTATAGATTTAAATTATATATTTTTGGATAATTAAATTATAAAAATTATGAATATAATATATTACACAATTTGAAATTTCATTGGATAGTTTTTTTAAATTATAAGTTACATTCAAGTTGTGATTATGATATAATTTATAATTATAAATTCGAGAAAATTAATGTTATTATTTACAACCAATTATATTTTCGTTCATCTATAAATTATATATTATATATTTTTTTGACCATTAAAAATTTTTAATTATTATATTTTATGCAACAATACTTTATATATTAGAATGAATATTATTACAAAAAATATAAATCAAAAGGTATGACATAAATAGGAAAATGTTTACAAAATTAATATTTTATAAAATAAAATTAGTATTGTTAATGTTAATGAATTTAGTAATACATATAATTTAAAAATATGTTTTTGAATTAATATAAATGTTAGTTTAATCATTACGATTAATATAAAAATGTAAAGTGTAATGTGTAAAAATTTATATATTTAAGTAAAATTAACAAATATTCTATAAGTAGAATAAAATATATTCTATTAGCACGTTAAAATTATTATTAAATTTTAATTAATTTAGCATGTAAATAATTTTCATATTTATCTAAATTACATAAAACTGTATTTCTCTATTTTTCGGAAATAAAATTTTCTTAAAACTAAACAAATGTAACGTGTAAAATATATGCTACAACTTAGTTTACGTCACTTCTATCTGCATTAGATGTTACTATAGCTGAAGCTCGTTCTGTTGGGAAATTGGCCTTCACAACCTTGGGAAGACATTTGCACTACCCAGAATCGATAGAATGAAAAAGAAAGAAAAACAGTATCGGGCGAATTGCAAGAAGATGTCCGAAGCACGTACGCCAATTCACCACCCTGGGGGTTAATGGAGATGGTAAGATGATGAGATGGAGAGAAGAAGCAGTTCGATGGAAAAGTAAATAAAAATATCTGATGTGAAAGTGTTTGGTCTTGAAGAGATCTATTTACAGCTTATGGAGGCATTCGTATAATCACATATATGAAAATTTATGAAGTTTTTAAACCGTGAGTTGTTAATTTCTTTAGCTTTACATTTTTTAATACTTTAGAGTATATCTTCTATTATCAAGTATATTTATTTTAATAGTTGTATTAATATATTTTTGAGGTACTAATATCAATTTTAAGTAGATACGAAGTTTTCTCAATAAAATGATTTTATATTAGTAATGATTGATAATTTGAAGAAAATTAATTTTGAATTTTTATATTATTAGTTTAAAATTATAAATAAATTTTTAATTATCTTTCAATTTAATAGATGAATTATTAATTTTAGAATATTAAATTTCTTGATGAACACTTTTAAATCAAATATTTTAATTAATATATATACATTCAAACACTCACACATCTACTAATGTGCACATCATTTAGCCTCCTCAACAAATTCGTTAGGAAAATTAAAAAAATTAATTTATATTTTATAAAAATTTTATTATACTTAGAGTTTTTTTTAAAATAATTTCATATATATACATATATTATCGATTTTCTTAATGGTGTAAATAATTTATATTACACATATTTTTAAAAGGTTCCAAAATTGTAATACCTTTTTTAGAAAATTATTAGAAATTTTTTTAGAATTTTAAAAATAGTCATAATTTTTTATATCTTATAATAAAATATAATGAAAGTATTGATTTGTTTCAATTATAGCCGTATATAATACAATTTTAATATAAAATTTTTTATTGCTGTAGCTACTTGTATATATTAAAAAATATATTAATTTAATCATTTTAATTTTTATTTTCCTTAACGCATTGATTAATAGTATAATTCTGTTTTAAAATTTTATTTATATTGACTTGTATACTAGAAATTAATATTCGGTTAGTAAAAATCTATTATTTATTTATTTTGCATTACTTTTTATAATTTAAAAAATTAGTTTTTGTAAAAATTTATGAAGTAATATGTAAATATTTATAATATTTTTATATATTAATTATAATAAAGTAAGAATAAAATGAAATTTGTACATGACATAAATAAAAAATTAAAAAATTTGTTGAAAAAAAATTGTTTAAAAAAAGAAACATATATAGATAATATTCAAATGAATAATTAATTAAATATAGAGGTGGTTATTAATGTGTGGTTTTATTTGTTCCATACTTTGAGATTAATTTAATCGTATTCAGGGATATAATTTAGATATGAAATAATTTGAATATTTAACTTGTATAGATGTCTATAAAGTTTAATTTAAAAACAATAAATCAGATTCAATGAATAAGAACGAAGCTATTATAAAAATAGAAATAGGTAAGTAGATATTTAAAAAAGTTATTAAATAAATTAAGTAATACTGAAAGATATCAAAAGTTTTAAAAAAATGAATGCTTTCTAAATAATTTTATGAGATTTGAAATTATCTTAAATTATTTAAGCTGTATTAATTTCTTTATATCTATGTATATTTCATTTATGAATTATTCTTTTAATTACTTATAGTTATTACTGAGAGTTAACTAAAAATTATATATATATATTTAAATTATATTAAAATTATGAGTTGTCTTAATTAAATAAAATATGTAAAATTTTCATCCACCGTAACGTTATAGTTCAAAACTTTGAATACATTATTCAATGTACGTATAATATGCATATATATACATGTTAGTTAAAGTTTTCTATCCTATTGAAAAATATGAAAATAATTAATGGATTTTTTTTATTACTTATTTATGTGCAAAATTTAACAAACAAAAAATTTGAGTCATTATTGTAAATAAAGGGTAAAAAATAAATGAATAAAAATTGATTGACATCTACAAATAAAAAGAGGTATAAAATAAAAGTTAAAAAGAAGAATAAAAATAAAGATTGAATTTAAAAAAAAATTCTTAGGCTTGAGTATATAAGAGTTATAAGGAACGATATATAACAAAAAAGGAAAAAAGAAAATACAAGAAAAATTCAAAAAGAAAGCTTCTTACGTATGTAAATCTGAAAATTTATACGATATTCTATTTTTCTTACTTGTTTGATTTATTCTGTTTGATTGCAGTTTCTATGTATCCCAATTCATTTTATAAAGAATTTTTTTCTACATTAGTGTATATCTATAAATTATTAACAAAGTCTTTTATAAAATTTACTGTGATAAAAATATAATAAATAGAGATATATATTTTTAAATATTAGATATTTAGAAAAATTTCAACTTATATAAAAAGCAGACTAACAAAAAGATAAGTTTGGAAAAAAATTATGAAAATTTCTTTTAATTGGAAATTTAAATATACATTACTTAATAAGATTCAAAAGAATAATAGAAAATTTGTAAAATTTTATCCGCATTAAATTGATGTTTATCAATGCTAGTTTTTTCTAAATTTAGCTTTTTTTTGTAAATAAAGTTTACTTTACCGTTGAACCAAAGCTATTGGTTGACTAGCGTACATAAGATCATAGTCATTTCTTTGATTTTTACTCCTTTTTTTCATAGTATGTAATATTACATAAGCTAAATAAAACAATAGTTTCTAAAAATAATATTACAATTTAAACTTATGCGTTTTTTTAAAACTTTTTTTCCAAATTATAACGTTTAAGTTCCTCTTTGCCTTTCATTTATTCACACTTTTTTATATTTTTATAATTATTATTATTGAAAATTGGTGAAGTATAATATTTATTTTAACCATAAAATAATTATTTAATTTTTTAATTATTTTTAAAAAGTCGATAAAATGTTATTTTCATTTTTAAATCTTTATAAAATTCATAACTTCTCTTTAAAAAATAATTTATTAAAACATCGTATTCGAAATAATTTGAGATATAAATTAATATATTAATTATTTTTTCAAATTTCCGTCCAACGCGTGACTTTTTTCTACAAGACTAAGCGAAAAAGTCCACGTGCTACTTCATGTTTCCGGTTTTAATAGCAACAATTTTAAATATTTCGGTATAAATTCAACATATTTGTATTTAGAATGAATTTTGCTTTTGAAAAATGTAAAAAATCGATTTGATGACTATCTATGAAATCTTTTTCAATGAAATTATTTTGACTTTTTATTTTTATAAACTCTGGAATACTTTACATTTATTTATAATTATATTAAAACGGATGTATAAAATAAGTATCTAAATTTAGTAAATTAAATAATTTTGAAATAAATGTAAAAATTAAATTTTTTTTTTAATTTTACAAGTTCATGTTAATGAGTATAAGTACTGAAAGTTTCTCATGAAAATAAAATGAAGATGTGTGTACAAAATCGAAAAGTTAAATTATTTCTAAAATAAATCAATGATTAATAAATAATTATACGTTAATTAATAAGTATTTTTGGAAAAATAATAATAATTTTGATAATTGTTAAATAAATATTAATTTAAAGTAAAGAGAATTAATATTTGTTTAAAACAAAATTGTTGATATATTTAAAAAAAAATATTAAAATGTTTTAAACAGTTGCATATGTAATATAAATTTATAAATTTTATCAAGCTTTATCTACGATATAGTTCTAAAATTTGTATTATAAATTTTTAAAGCAGAAAATTCAATGGTAAAAGCTAATCTCTGAATCTTTATAATCCATTTTTATTTCAATCTATTCACCTAGGCTAAATCTAGAAATACCTTTATCTCATTCGACCGCAAAGATCTTTAATCTTATTGCTAAGCGAGTGTTCCACCCTCTTCCCACTCAGCGCAACTACTTTGTCCATCTTTCTTTTTTATTAACCGTGTGCATCTTGACAAACGTACATGTACATACGTTCATTCTTTGCCTTTTTTGCCGAGTTGAGGCTCATCCAGAAAAGAAAAAGGAAGGAGAGAAAAAAGTATGTGACACACGCGGATCATTTATTTTCGTGCTTGCCAATGTGTACATGGTGTGTATACCACGTGGGACAAAGAGGAGGTGGCTGAAAAAAGCGACCCGGAATAAGTCACGTTCAGAGAGTATCTCGTCGCCTTCGCTAAAGTCCAAGTGCTCTAGGATACGAACTAGGAAGAAAAATGAAATTTCGATGTACAGTTCACATGTGGATGTGAGTAGATTTGTTTCGTCAGTGCAGTAGGTGTGAGAGATGGAAGGGATTGATTAATTTTCACACATTTTGTCTGATAAATAGATGAGATCTTTAGTTAATTTCATTTTTCGATAGGATTTTTTTCATTTGGTTCGTCATTTTTTATTTGCCGAATAAAAAAATTATAGAAATAAGTAACTATATATTATTAACAATTTTTATAATTATAATATTTTTGTTATTTTTTAAATATTCAGCTTTGAAATTTAGTCACAAGTTTTAGTTTTTCTAAATATTTTGGGAACACTATATTAAAGAAATTAATCAATAAGTTAAAAAGAAATTATTTCATAAAGTATTAATACTCTATACCATTCTAATTTTTAATAAACTAAATATGCTTTTTAATTTTTTGTGAATGTAGACATTTTCATAAATATCATTTCTTTAAAACATATTTTCGATAAAAGATACAGTATTTATGACTAATAATAATAATAAAAATGATCTATATTTTTAAAAAATTAAGAAATTTTTTATTAAATTTACTATAATTTACTAAAAATGTAAATCTAAGTTGTAAATTTGTTCACAATCTGAAGTATAATATTTAATTTTTAGAACATGTACATAGTTTGTAGTTTTAATACAAAATATATTTATTTTTATGATTTAATTGCTCTTGGATTAATTTAAAATATTATTTACGTATTTTTTTATTAAATATAGGTTATCTTGGACAACATATTATTTTAGATAATTTTTTATGATTTTATGAAAGATATAATTGATTTTTAAATTATTAAGTCATAAAGATATAATAAAAAAATTAATATTTTACTTTAATTCTAAAAATATATTCTTTTGTACTCTACATATGAAAATAGTTTTGCTTCAAAATCTTGTTCTTTGCTAAAATTACTTAAATTAATTTTTTGTATTTTGTCTAAATTTAGTAATTAACTTTGCACTGTATAGTTTTATTTCTATATTCATAGCTTGTAAAAACTTTATTTCTTTTTCAATCTCAGCTAACTAAAGATTAAATACTATATATTCGACACCTGTGTACTTTTTTTCATGTATACTTATTCCATATCTAACTTTTTATTTATTCTTATTATTTTCTCTATCTACTTTGTTTATTTCTCTGTCTCGTCTTGTAATTTTCTTATAGATTAATTATACAAAATATATATTATTGAAATTTCAATATAATTATATCTAAGAATATAAAAATTATTCACGATATCTTTGTAGACTAAAATATTTCATTTTAAGTAAAATAAATAATTATTATATTATATTATATAAAATTTGTATCGGTGTGAAAGCCATCATATTTAATTTCAATAAACGATTCTACTTTTCATGAGTTTTTCTAGAAATTTAGCACAAAACATAAGATTTTTTTCTAGAAAGAAAAAATTTTTAAGTATATAAAACTACCATTTACTTAAAATTTTTAAGTACTAAAAAAAAATCAAAATTACCTGGGACGGTATGCAAAGTTTCGAAGCTAAAGTTATATTTAATTAAAAGCTATATAATTATATACATAGTTAGGCGATGCAGCTACATAATACTTCGTGCGTTCTTCATGCAATCGTTAATTTGACTGAATATAACAGGTCGAGTAAACGCAGGAGCTCGAAAAAAAAATTTAACCAGAGTTAATTTGCAATTTGAATTCACTTAACATATATCGACACACGTGTGTACATGGAATGGTTTCTGTATATCGAATTTCTATATTTATACTATAGGACACATCGACAACCGATATTTCAATGATTATAGAGAATATATTGGTTAATTATAAAACTTGTAAATATTAATACATATATTTGAAATATTCAACAATATTGATTTATAACCTTTGATATTATATTGATTTTTTATTACTATTTATATTGGATTAAAAAGAAATTTTATACGATATTATCGAACAAATTTATTTTCGTAATCTGAATAATTAAATTTTTGTACAATGATGATAAAGGTTGTTGTATCAATTTATGATACAAGTTATTATGATATAATATTTAAAAGTTGCCACTTTGTTTTTTATTTAATATATATTTGTAAATATTCGAAAACATTGTGTATATAAATTTTAACAAATAGAGGTGCTATAAAATATTTTATATATACAAAAATGAAAATTCTTTTATATTAAATCGTATAATTCATTTTAGCAGTATAGTTTTATTTTACAGTAAAAAAAACTATTTAAATTTATATTTTTCATTTTCATAAAAGTTTATTTTTTAATATTATTAATTTATTAAAATATCAATGTAAATTATCAGTAAAATAAATTTGTAAATAAATTTGTAAATTTGTTTAAATTTGTAAGGTATATGTTATTATGTATTTATTATAAATTTAATTCTTGATAATGTACCTCAAAAGTTGCATTTATTGTTTTTATTAAAACAAAAATAAAGTATATATTATAATTTTATTACAGTAGGGATCTTATTATTTAAATTTTTTAATTTATTTCTATAACATATTTATATAAACTTAAAATTATTTTGATTTTAAAACAATTATTTTATTTGACGAATACATAAAGATAGTTTTTTTAACATAAAATTATAATCTAAGTAAGAGCATACATAATATTTTCATAACTTCATATAACGCGGTTGTTTCATAAATTTTTTAAAAATACGGTGCCTATTACAAGCATATGATGATTGATATTTAGTCTGTAAATTATACACATTACTCTTTTGTATTTTTAGTGTTAATATAAAGACTTAAATAATAATTAAATATTTTTGAAACATTATAAACACTCTATAATTATTATAATGTTATCTGTTGAATACATACATTACTCAATACCACTAAAAAACAAATTAATAAAATGTAAAATAAAAATATATATTCACTTAACATATATTACATATTATTCACTTTAAATGTGATAACAATTACTATTTTAGCACGATCTATCAATAATTCTTGTTTTTGTTACATAAAACACATACAGATATTGTCGAGAATGGAAAACATCGAGAGACAGTGTAAAGCGAAAAAATGTCGAACGGCGACAAGATAAGCTAAAACAATTATAAACAAACGGATGAAATTGCCCCGACCCGGTCAAGAGACGGACAACGGGTCGCTCCTCCACTCCTCAAAATACAGGGCGCGTAGATGCCCGCAACCCATAAGAAATCGTAGAAACAAACTCGCCTCTCGGAGCCCAGAGAGGCGAGGAGTAATGAGTTATCCTTGCAGGGCTCCGCTCGGGGCGAGGCGTAATGCTAACCTAGTGCGCGTCGCCGCGAGGGTCCTTCAAGGAATGCACGCGTCGCCGCGGAAAGTCTTTCAAGGAATGCACGCGCCACCGTAAAGTATCTTTCGTGGAAGGGATTATTTCGAGATAATTGCGAGCGACTAGGAGTCACGTACAGTAAATCGAAAATCAACACGCGTGGAGGACAACGAGGGATTATCGGTCTGTAGACGGGCCTGCCATTGCGCTGGAAGGAGGAGGCCCGACCCCGAAGAGGAAGAACGAGAAGGGGTTGAGACGCGGACCCTTCCAGGCATGCGAGCAGGAGTCCGGGCTATCAAAGAGCGCACACGACGGATGCACAGACGGGTCCGGGAAATTACACGAAATTACGCGACCGAGAATTACACGACATATAGAACAAAGGGTGCCTTGTCAGGGTTCGATTCCTGGAAGACGGTAAATAAATGAAGGCGGAAAACACTTTATCACGGAGTAAAGGAAGCGAGCTTATATAAGCGAATGGGACTTGGCGGCTGCAGACTTATAATTCTTACATAGCCAGATAGAGACATCGTCGAGAAAGCAAATTATATCTTTGCTAGTGAAATATTATACGCGAAATTTATTTTTAGATATTATTGTTAGACATCATTATAATATACGCCGAAAATAACTTTGTTAAAATAATTATAATAAATAAATAATTGATAATAACATCAAGTAGAATACGACTTATTTCAACCCTAACATATATATATTAATTTTTGTGAATTTATATGTCTATTGGCTCAGGAATTTTTTTTATTGTATCATTATTATTATATAATTATGTTAACAACCAATATTTTTTAATTTAAACTACAATAGAATTGTTCATATTAATAAAAGTACATATTATAAAGCCGATATATCGTAATTATTTGATGATTTTTTAAACAACATGAAAATAAATATTTCCATGAGTTGTGTTAAAAAAGAAAAGGCTTAAGAAAATTTATTACATTAATGAATCATTTTTCTCTTTTGTTATTGGAATTGAGAGCTGAGAGGGGCCAATCTTATGACTGTAATATCTCAATAAAAGGTTCAAATAGAGCTAGTGTTAGCTTAAAGATCATTCAACCATTATTTATTCAAACTGAATAATCTTTTTTAAGTGTGAAAAACAAGTTCTTTTTTTATAAAAGTTGCTGTTTAATAATTATTTAAAATCGTACAAAAGGAATATGTCAAGATGTAAGTATTTGAATGGTTTGAATGTATAAAACTTTGATTTATATCTCATTAAAATTATCTAATTATTAATATTTAAGGAATTGTTTATTTTTACTGAAAAATTTTTATGATTTTTTAAGTTGAATTGTTCAATATAATAACTTTGAATTTATAAATCTATCAGACTAAATGAATCAGTGATATAAAAAATATAGAAAATTATTCATTTATAACAAATACTTTTATTAAAATTAATTTATTAAAATAAACCTTTATTTATTTTACAATAAAAAATTAGATACTATTCATGAATTTATTACTTTCATAAATATATATGAAGTATAGTGTGCTATATTAGAATAGTTATAGTTTCCTTTTTATTTTTTAATTTCCTACAGCATCATTTATTTTTTATTAATTATGTAAATAACATAAAGTATATATAAACAAATCATCTTAATTTCATTTTATCAAGTATACTTTATAATAATACTACAGTATAAAATTTTATATCGTAAGCATATTAGTATTTTATTTATTAATTGTTCCATAATTACTTAAATAATTATCCATAATTAATTAAAATTATAATTACTTTATATTAATATTGTTTATGTACTGCATTATTCATTAATAGCGTCAAGTAAAAATGATGGAGAATTTTTAGTAATTATATAAAGAATTTAATATATATATATATATATATATATATATATTTGTATATATTTCTGATTTAAAAATTTTATTGAATAATAATAATACTAAATATATATGTTTATAATTTATTATTATTTCTCAACTTTATTTCATATTTATAAAATTTTATAAATAAAATTATTTTTTATGATTTCATCTAATATTATAACTGGATTTTATTTCACAAATCACAATTTTAGTTATTTTTTAAAATTTAGATAAGGAATTTGAAATTGAAATTTTGTAATATATTTGATATAATTTTATATCCATATTAAGATAAACAATGTTACCTATATAATGTTAACTAATTATAATTTAAAAAATATATTATTCATAAATTAGTTTAGGTAAACTTAATTTATTAGCATTGATATGGATTTGACAATTTTAAAAGAATGAATTTAAAGTTATGATTTTATTAAATAAAGTATTCATATGTTTTATATATATATCAGCTTAATTATATAATTTTAGAAAAAATCTTTTAATTTAAAAGCTAAATATAAGATGAAATGATTTGCTTGATATATTTTAATTGACGAAAAATAACTAGTAAAAAAGTATAATAAATAATTAATTAATATTTCATCATATTATTAAATCAGTTCACAATATTAATATTTTTAAAATTTATTTCAAACTTCACAACTTATTCTATATTATATGTATATATAAAAAAATGAGTTCATTTTATATAATAATTTAACATCTATGAAAATAGATACGTGTAAGAAGTTGCGTTACTTTTAATATAGAATTATAATAGAAATTTAAGATACATATTATACATTAATTATTGTTTAAATAAAAAATGTAGTAATGTTTAAATTCTATATCACATGAAAACCATGTATTCTGTTTAATTTAACATAGTTCTAATAGTAAGATGTATAAAACGAGAAATTTTTGGTCACGCAGATCATGTCTAGAAGCAATTTTGGATCAAAATCTGACCCAATTTCAAATCAAATAAATCAATGTTTAATATGTATTTTGAACTAAGTATTAAATGATAATTTATATATTTTACGTATAGTTATACAAATAAATTATATTTTCATCATTTTTAATTCTCTGCAATGTTTTAGAAGTATGTACATAAATTATTTTGAATAAAATTAGTAAATTATAATAAGTTTTTAATAAAAAATTTTAACTGAATTGTTATGAATTTTTTTTGTATTATTTGAGTATATATTCTACATATAAATCTATTTTGTACAAAAAAAATTACTTTGTTATTTAAAAAATGCCTTTCATTTTTAGATATAAAATTATTTAATTATATACTACCTACTATAAAATATAATGTTTAATTTAAAATGAAATAATTCTACTTTTTCTATTTAAGAATTAATTTGGATAAAATTATTAGTAATATTATAAGTATTTTTATATAAATTAACAATAAATTTTATTTGTCTTCAAATAAATAATGTATAATATAAATTAGTTTCTTATATGAAAAAAGTTTGTTGCTCTGAAATATTTTTATAATCCTTTTGGTTTTGATACAGAAAAATTTTATTTTTTAATTTTAATAATACAAGAAAAAATAATTTCTGTATAAAAATGTTGCTTTATACATCGATAATTTAAGTCTATTATTTTGAAAATTAAATGACAAAATTTTGTATGTAGTTTATTTTATTAATTGGGAGTCTAATATCTAAATATATTTTATTATTTAAAAATTGTTATTCATAAACATGACTAAATCTATATCAATAAAACATTTTTTTGTATGTATATTATATTAGTATTTATGTACTTTTTTGGTGAATATATATATATAAATATTAAATTAATATCTAATTAAAATTGAATTAATACAAATAAGAATGAACATTTTTATTTGAATATGAAATAAACATTCATAAGAAATTAAATTATATAAAAAAATATTAATATTATGATAATAATTCTAATTTTGTTAATATATATAATATTTAAAAAATTGTAAACAATAAAATGTAGTTTGCAATATAAAATTTATAAATATTCACTTTAAGGTGCTAATACGTTTATTAAAATATTATAAAATTTTTAACATGTAGAAATTTAATTATAATAACAAATTTGGCTTTAACAGACATACATAACTTCTGATTTTTTAAAGAATTACACATAAAAAATTGAATAAGAATGATCCGATAAACTAAAGTACTAAATATACATAGTGCATATAAATGACTATATTTCAATTACCAATATTAAAAACTAAGGAAATAGGTTTTGTGAATTTAAATAAAATAAGAAAGTAATGTAAATTCATAAAGTAAAACACAAAAACCAAGAATAACACCAAACGTTGTTTTGAATAATTCTCGTATCACGAGGATTTTATTTAATAGAAACTATCTACATATTCGATAAAAAGGAAAGGCTCACTTCTACGTCAGCCCAAAACCACAACTCGGTTCAACTGAAATAAAACAATGGAACGGCAGGAAGAGTTTGCGTTGAATATACACGAGCCGATATTGCAGTCTGTCACTGATTTCCTGCAATACTGAGCATCGCAATGTTCTATCTGCATATTGCGAGATGAGGTTTGTCTGCGACAATATTTTCTCATTGCTATAGGTGTTTGTTTTCAATTAAATGTACTGTAATTAATTTCACAATTCTTTTTGAAATTAGCTATTAAGGTCTACAAACTGAATATTGATTTACTCGTTCTCGAAGCAGTTTTAAAATAATTTAATTTGACTTCATACATTTAAATCTATTAAACAAAAATTTTGTATACTTTGTATTCATAAAATTTAAAAATATTACTGTTATGAAAAAAATAAATTATTCTTTGTTATTTATGAATATTTCTTTAATTTGAGTTTACTATATATATAGTTGATATAATTTAATCAAATTTTTGAGATAGCATTGTAATTATTGGCATAATTATTAGAATATTTAAAGATCATTATTTCATTCCAAAGTTTTTTTAATGAGAATATTTGGATCAAATCATTCTTTTTACAATGAATTAATTTAAAATTGATTACATTAAAACATTTATATATAAAATTAACATTTTATGATAATTTTATTTACTTTGTTAAATATTTTTTTTAAAGTATTTGGTTTAAAGTAAATTCAAGTTGTATTTAATAATTTTCTTATAAATACAGTCCGTAAAATATTTATAATTGTTACACATTTTATGAGATCATTTACAATTATTTAAAAATATGATAGTAAAGCTATTTATTTATTGATTCGATTCAATAGTATTTAATCTATTTGGTTGTCTTGTATAGTAGGATTGTAGTATAGAAGCGAACGTATCAAGTGACAGTCAAAGAAAACGAAAAAGTATTAGTAAATGTAAGTAATTTAATAAAGTTCATTACATGAAAAGACAAAAAGAAATCGACTTTTATCGATTTCTGAATATCTTTTTTTCTAATATTTATTAGCTATTATTAATATATATTTTTATGAATTTATATATTATGAATATTTATATGTTATGAATATTTATGTTATTTAATTTATATGTTTAAGTATATTTTATAATATTTATGACTACAAAAATAAAATGTTGTTATTTCATTAGAGTTAAAAATATATATATTATTTTATTTAAATTTCACTTTTCAAACTTATTAGCGTTAATTTATAAAATTGTTTAAATCTTGAAAAGTTATAAAAATATTTAAGTATTAATTTAATAAAAATATTCTTGATTGAAAATTTCGGTTTCTAATTATACTGATTAAAATAATTTGTAAAGTTGATATAACACTTGTCTTTTTAATTCAGTTACACCATTTTATGCATAGATATAGAATATTTAAAGCTTAAAATTTCATTAAAAGGCTGAAATAAATGAAATGAATCATAGAATACAAATTTTCTGTAATATATGAATTATAAGAAAAAAAATGATTTATAAAAGTTTTTAATTTAACAAATTTATACTGCAACAATTTTAGATTAAATATACTTTTATTTATTATTTTATCAGTAACTTATTTAGAACTTGAGTTTGAATTTTGTTGTATTGAATTAAATGAATAAATCGTGATATTTTGCTCTCTCTTCTATTTTCAGAGCATACTTTATAATGTAAATTTATTTATAAACAGCGATTATATTGAGTTTCTATTTTCATTTCTTGTCTTTGTAAGGAATAATTCTGATTAGTCAATTGGTCAATCTTTAGAACTTCGTTGTTTCCAGAAAGAGTGCAAATTAAAAAAAAGCTTATTCATGAAATAAAAATTATGAAAAGATCATGGAAATGAAATAAATGATAATTTTTAATTTTGCTTATCTGGAAAAAAGAGACGGTTAGATGTAAATGCAAATATTTTTACATACGCAAATAAGATCGTACTTTTTACGCATAAAAAAGAGTTTGGACAATTGCATTAAGAGCTCGCTGAGATAAAAAAAAACAAAAAAAATACATCTTGACAATTAAAGAAGCATCTCTCGATTAAACTTTTTTTTCCTATTTTTTTTTTATTAATTTTTCTCCTAGAGTATCGCACCATATATACTTTGAAACTCTAGCTCGGAACTTAGTAATATTGATCAACCATGGGATTTGCGCTTTAGAATATCCGTTCATAGTATTTATAATATTGATTGAATTCATATACCTTATCTATAGATTATTCTCAAATATTGAAAATTAAGAGTTATCTCAATATTTTCAGGAGTTACGATAGAAACTGCTCTTTTTTCTTTTCATAATTTTTATATCTATACTATTTTGAAAATAGCAATAATTTATCCTTCTTTTTCGTTAATATATATACTTATAATTATAATATGTCACAATATAAATATATTTTATAATTTTAATAGCTAACACTAGTAGGTGATGTAATAATATGGGGAGAAAATAGAAATACAAATACATTGATTTTTTATGCCATTCAGTTTTTAAATCAATTACAATATTATAATATACAAAATAGAATTAATAAAATAATTTATAAAACTGAAAAAGAATTTATAAAAATTATTAGGTTTTAAGTTTTCAATATATTTATGATGTATTTTTTATTTAATGAATAATGTTTGAAAAATGTATTGGTGTAGTATATTCCGAAAAATATATATGACGTAAGCATGTACATTACGGGTGCGTAAAAATTATTATGCAGATATGTATATTAAATAGTAATACACGTTCTATATATGAAAACAAATAAAATAGTAATTCAGTTTTGAAGAATATATAATCTGCTTTTTATTTATTTAACAAAATCTTAAATTTATAAAGATGAATAATTTTTTATTTAGAAAAATTAACTGCTAACCAATTATTATTATAAACTTGTGTATTAAAAAGATTAAATGAAAATCATAAAATATTGTTAACTTAAGTATAATTAAGTAAATTAAGTAAATAATTGTTAAATTAAGTATAAAGAATATGAGAATAATAAATTTATTTTAATAATCATATGAATTAAATTAATAATTAATTTTTTAATTATGAAGAGTTCACTGTACAAAATTAGTTTTTATCACATCGTTTAGAATAAGATTTTTGTATTGTGTTTGAAATTATAAAAGAAATTAAGCATATTAATATTGTAAACTTTTTAAATAAAGATTTTCAAGAAACGTATTTTAAATTAAAAAATATATTTTTTTTTTAAATATATTTAATATAATATTTAATATATTGAACATTCTCATATCTCTCATAAGATAAATATTTTTTCTATGAAAATTGAATGCTAAAAAAATATGATTCTCTCCCATCATTGTATAAGTAAATTAAAGGCTGTTTTCAGGATTTTGTAAACTTACATAAATATAATTTTTTATGTAATAGCTTCATGTATCATGATAACGATTGGTTATTGGCTTTTCTCGTGCACGCGACCTCGAGAAACTTCTACATAACGGCGTTCTATCAAAACGCATTTTGGCAGAACCTCCCATAAGTGGTTTTCTTCTTTCTTGCGCAGTCAAATCGAAACGAAGCATAAGAGTATAAAGAAGAAAAGAGGTCTAGAGATATAAAAAAAAAGTTCTAGAGATAAACGTGGTGTGTGGCAGGCGATGGTTGCTCGCTTTCTAGCCAATGAACTATTTGAATTATTAAGTAGGAGCAAAGACCCACGACTGCTTGCACGTACGACGTGTACGTGTATTGAATACATATGAGTGACGGCCTTTAGCGAGTAAGAAGGGGGATACAAGCGCAAAGCTCGAGTTTCGATGAATACGCATAGAAAATTGGCCCTTGTGCCATATCTTTTTGCTTTCTTTCTTGTTTTTCTTCTTTACAAAAAGAGCCAAACATTTTCTATTTAGCACAGATTAGACATTTTTAACATAAAAGGGCTAAAACTTAAGGCTTTAACATAAAAGTGTTATAAAAATATTGCTATATAGAGTTATTATGGATTTAACGCAAGTAAGGTACGTCATAAACAGTATCGATTTTAAGTTTATTATTTATTTCAATATTCATTAAATATATATTATACTTATGTAGTTTTTAAAGAAAGAATAATCAAAAAATTGTATTTGTTTAATGATTTAAAGATCATTTTAATTTTATTGCGAATACTTAATAAATAATTGAAGCTTTTGTTTTTATGCATCCACAATATTATATAGTTATTTTATCTCGATAACAAAATTTTTATAATTGAAATCCATTTGGTAACATATGTAACAATGTTGTAATAAAATATATAAAACAGAAAGTATTTAATATTTTCGTGCAACATCAAGATCATTTTAACCAATTGATTTAGACTTATTAAATTTTTTATAACAAATATTTAAATAAATACATACAATATTTTCTTTTCTTTTTTACTCTTTTACTCGGATCTTGTACTCTCTCTCTCTCTCTCTCTCTCTCTCTCTCTCTATATATATATATATATATATATATATATAACATATTTATTTATGTAATATATACATTTTCTTTATTTACATAAAAATATTATACTCTAAGAAATAGTTTTACATACTTTCATTATTTTTTCGAGTTATTTTATTTGATACATAGAGATTTGTATACAATTTCTATTTAATTCTATATGAACGATTTATTTATCTTACTCATTTTTATTTTACAATAAATTTCTTACATATTAAAAATTTTTTTGTACTTTAATTTGTCTAAGCTTAGAAAAAATATTAAATTTTTAAACTTTAATTTAAATTTATATGATACAATAATATTAATTTATTTTTAAGAAATAATTATTATTTGCAATGTAAAATGTTTAAAATAAAATTGAAAATGTTATTTAAAAAATCACTTTGTTAAAATTATAAATAACTAAATTCATCATTTTAAATTTTGTACTTCAAATTACAATTTTTTAAAAGATTAAAGTACAATAAATTAGAGTTTGACTTTTTAAAGTTAGTGATTTCAAGAGATTCAATTATTGCAATTGTTACAGATTATAATTTTTTTCGCCTTTAAAATTGTTCTAAATATAATTATTTATATAAATTATGAAATATTAAAATTTTATAAAAATAGATCAGAAAAATTTTTAAACAGAGTTTTTAAGTTCTATATATACTATCAAAGTTTTCTTGTATACTTTCATCAAATTTTAAATTGTTAAAGCTATAGTCCTGAATCTTATTTTAGCAAAATAGATTGAAAATAAAATAATATTTGCCCATTATTTTCGGGTAAATGAAGCTATAGTAATTTTAAATTTTAATATTTTATTCTAAAAAGTATTTATCAACGAGTTATTTATTAAGTTTTTATTTTGTTCCTAGATACATACATACATATATACATATTTTTTTAAATACAATGTAATTCGAACACTTATCACATAATTCTAATATAATCGAGTCTAATATTGTTTTAGAAGATATGTATTTACATATTTTTTCATATTAATTTCTGAAGAGCAATAATCAATTGAAGAATTTTTAAAAATTACAAAAACTACAAAACTAACATAAGGAACTTGGGATAATTCGAAATATAGTTGCATCAAAAATTTCAATAACTGATTAAAGAAGAATAGTCTTTTTTAAAGACGAAATTGTTCATAAATTGAATTAATCGCTTTTTATTACCTCGAGATTCCTGGTAGAGTGTCGCATTCTGTAGGTACACCATCTGCAGGATTACACCATTTGCAATACTGCATTAAAGCTGTGTATCTGCATACAGGTTTAAGCATATTACTGTGGCCTAATATATCTGATACGATACGAACACTTATACAGCACATATAATCTATAAAATTCTTCTAGATTTTATGTATAAAATAAACTTAGTTATTAATTGTAATATAAAAAATTTGTTTAGAAATTTTAATATTATTTTATTTCTTTATTTTAAATGCTTATTTAATAATTTCAATAATATGCTAAAATTCTTAAAGTAAAAATTACTTATAAGTTATTTCATTTTTTTATATATCAGTAAAATATAAAATGTTTATATCTTATTATCCATATAATGTTTTTTACTATTATAAATTATAAATATAGCCAATTTACTCATATAATAATATATTAGTTATAAAAAAAATCGTAACGTATTATCAAATAAATCTTGGATTTTCCTTAGACACGATTAATTTTGTTTATGCTGGTATATATATTTAAAAATTATAATAACTTAATTAAAAAATGTAGTTATTTCCACTAGTTTATTTACATCACTAAAATATGAATTAAAACTAATTAAATTACCAAAAAACATCATTAATAAAATTTAATTTAGAAAATTTTATAAAAAATTTTATATATAATTTTACAAAACAAAAGAAAAAAAAAGAAATTGAAAAATATAGTTTTGCAATGATAGTTTTATAAGAAATAAGAACACGCTGTATTTTCTAAAAAATTTAATTAATTGTAAAAAAATCTTTCAAAATAGTTATTTTCTCATCCTTTTGTTATATAATTTTTTCGCTTAATAGTGTTCATATTACAAATAATGGAAAAGCACATCAATGTTTTAGTATGATAGAGCATACTACGATTATATTTTAGAATACATATACGATTCAGGAATGAAATGCTAGCGCATATTCAAGATTCCGTAGCTGCAACTTTTCTTTTTCGACGCTTGCTCAGTTGCTTACCAAGCGATCGCTTTATTCTTAGGGTATACGCACGTGTCAATTTTGTGCTGTGTAGTTTTTATTCTGCTGAGTGAACGATTTTTGCTTAGTCGTTGAAGCGCTAAACACCCTTGTTTTCTTTTGTCTGATCACTCAGAAATACATTATTCTGCATGCATCTTTTGAATATTAATTCAATCAAATGTTTTTATTTATTTAATTATGTTCTGGATTAGTTAGGTTTTCAAGCTATTGTATATAAGTTTTAATATCGTTAGGCTTTGATCGTACAACTATTGAAGTTTTTTAAAAATATATTTTTATTCTTTTTTACAATAAAATATAAATAATACAATGTATATCAAATATTATTTTATTTGGAATATTTTTTAATAATAAATAAATCCGATTAAAATTAGAATATAAATAATTTCATCGATATTCCAATTAGTTAAGTATAAGATTATTTCAAATTTAAATATTTTCCATATCGATGCTTTAGACTATCAATCCTTAATATGAATAAATACTATATAACTCAATGTTGCTGATAAGGTAGCGTCACAAAGTAATAGCGAGTGCGATAACATCTATGTATATCAGAAACTCTATTTCTTTTACATTTTAAAAGAAAAGATGTTGCTATAGCTATTAAAATGATTTAATATGACTCATAAAAATACTGTAGCTTACATAATATGAAAAAGCTATATCAAAAATTTAAAAATAATAATTTTAATACGTAGCATGATAAAAATAGATATATAAAAAATTTTTGTTTTAAGGAAATATTTATTAAATATCATACAAATAATTTTAAGTGACTGGAATATTAAATTATATCAACTAAATAAATTCGGTAATCATAAACTTTACTATATCTGCTATATTTAGTATAAAATAAAAAAACATCATTATTCTTGGCATTAAGATTAAAGAAGGAAGTAATTTTTAATCTCATAGTGGTATTAGAATTTAAAGTAAGATTGTATAATATACTTCGGCAATGAAAAAATTATAAGCATTACATTAAAAGCAATGTATGATAAAAACTTACATTTCATTTTATATGTGTAAAATGAATATTAAATAATTTTATAGTAGTTATAATATTTTATTTAAATATTTCCATTCCAATGCTAAATCAATTTAAATACAATAGTATTGTCTTATTTATTATTATAATACGAGATTGACTATAAGAAACGAATGTATATGAATAAGTAATTTGACTAGATGTGTATTTTTAAGGAAAATAGAAAATAAAATAATCTTATTTTTTACTACATTTAAAAAAATCGAAAAGTTTGTTCTATTTATGTTTAAATCATTTTATATAAAATATATGTTAAATATATATATATATATATATGTTTATTTTTTATTATTATATTTTTATTTTTTAATATATATATGTTTAAATTTATTGCATAACTTTATATAAAAGACTATTAATTATTATAAAATGTGATTAATAAATAACAAAAATATATATAATCTATATAAAAATACTTTTTTCAAATAATTTAGAATAAAATTTTAATTTTTTGTATAAAAAAAGATAATTGCAAATATTACATATATATGCTTAAAAAGTTAAAATAATTTTGTAAATGTATTGAAACAATATTTTTTATGTCAAATTTTTAATTTCATCGATTTTAATCCCTTATCTTGTTTAATATATTTTCTTTCATAAAAAGTCATGGAACAATTAAGAGAAACTGAAAAGAAAAGCAGAGAAGCATTAAAAGGAAACAGAAAGAGTTTAAATGAGTAAGCCAGGGTGTAAGAAACTTATATTGAATTAGTAAGAGAAATTGGAAGAGTAAGTAACTGGAAAATAAAAAAAGCTACAAAGTTAATTGATAATCAATTTATTTACATCATTTATTAAGTAAATTTAACTTAATTAATAAATATTTATACATGATCTTATTAAATAACTAATAATATTTCATCAATATTTAAAACTTCAATGTAAATATACTAAATTATTTATAACAAATATCAACAATACTTAATGTTAATCAGGGAATTAGTTTAATTTAAAAATTCTATATTGTAAGATAGGTACACACTGAATCTAATTTAGAAACGTAACAATTCATTTTTGAAAAATTGATTTATTATCTTATTAAATAGTTCATTGATATTTTAGGGTATAAATAAAAACTCAAATTTTATGCAATTTTTTTATATGTATATGTATTGTTAAGAGATTAATTGTACGAAAATTTCACCTTTAATATGATATTATTATTTAATAATGTTTTTCGAATAAATATTTATATGTAATACGTTAATATGCATATATGTGAATTTAAAAATAATCAGTTTTTATATATTCTTAAAACCTTTAAATATTACAAACCATCTTGAAATTTTTTAAAATTATATGCACAAAAATATATTATATATTTCTCCAAAATAATAATAGCAATTTAGATTGATAGTATATTGTATAATATAATAGAAATGCTTATAAAATTGTAGTATACATTTGATTATTCATAAATATTTTTAATTATTTCTATTTACTATTATATAAAATAAATCAAGATAAGTTCATATTTAAAATTTCTTATAAAAATATTTTCTATGTAAACAAACGTATTATTTATGAATAATATACAAAAAGAGTTCCAAGTGTATTATTTAAATAATTTGATTCTTACTTTTTTTTAATTGTGAAATAGTAATTCATAAAATTACTCTAACCATTTATAAAATTAATACTATATTTCATATAAAAGTTTTGAAATGGTCAAACGATCGTGGTAACTTTTGTAACCTAAATCATGGGCGGGAATTAATTAAATCTATTTCGAGAACAATGCATCTTTGAACCTGTAGAGTTCATTTTACATAAATATGAAACTTAAAATAATATTATATCCTTTATATTTACTTGATTCAGTTCTTCGTAATTTTCTATTTTTTTTAAATGTAAAAGATTTCTGCAAGGTAAAAATTGTAAATATATGGAAAATATAAGGTATAATCAAAGAAGTTATCAAAAGATTTATTAAAAAATGGAAAAAGACTGTATATAAAATAAATACTCTATAAGAATTGAAAATATATTTTTAACGAATAAATTTATGATATTTAATGAATTTCATGTTGTTAATTGTTAAATATAATTTATACAGACATATAGCTTTCATATATATTTTTTATTTATATAAAATAATAAAATAACAGATGTTTTTACACATTTATATTGTTTTTCAGAATTTGTAATAATAATTTAACAATTAACGTGTATGTGTGATTATATCAGTGAATATGTAAATTTAAATTGAACGTATTATATCAATATTATATATATTTAAAAAACTAAATGTATCAAGAAAAAGATGTTTTAATAAAATTTCAATCTTTGAATTTAAAACTCTATATTTCATTTCAATTTTTAATGAAAAAGCAAATCGTTAAAATATGGCATAATTAAATTTTTTTTAACGCAGTTCAATTATGTTTATATATGAATTTAATGAATTTTACGAAAGCCATTATTCGATTTGTAGAGTCAATAATTAAGTTATATCATTCATCAGAACTAATTATCTTTGTCATAATATATATCATTTAATAAGATACAAAGCATATAAATTATTAATCTTTTGAGTTTTGACGAAAAGTTTTAATGAAAAGTTTTTTTAATTATTTAAATCGAATTTAATTGAACAATTTTTTTTAATTGATATATAATCGTTGAATATTATAATTTGATATAGATTTTTTATTACATTTATTTTCTTTAAATTTTATAGAAATGACGTTAAATTTTATAATATTAAAAAAATATAAATGTCCACTAATCTTTCGTGTTAAATATTGTCAGCTTTTTGATAGAGACAATGTCATCTGCATTATTGATAGAAAAATGATATGCAAAATCATCAAACTAAATCTTAGAATATGGTCTTTTCAAGATTTGATTACCATTTAAATTTTCAAAAATATTTTTACATTATTAAGTAAATACAGCTGAAAATTCAAGATGATTCTGGTAAAAGATTTCACGATAGTCAATAGTCGATAATTCTTTAACAAAGTTACTGATTTCGGTAATCAGATTTTTCAAAGTTGTAACTAAAGTAAATTGTTCAATAGTTAATTTATTATCCTTTTTATTATTTTTCTTTGTATTACATGATACGATAATAATACGATTAATATTTATTTAATATATGATTTAATTTCATTGATTTCAATAAAAAAAATATGAAACAAGTAGATTATATTATTTATAATTAATTTATATGTGATTATTAATTTACCAAATAATTTGTATGTCTTTTTTTTAATAACAGTAAATTATAATATATTTTAAATAAATTAATTTTTTATGAATATATTTTTGTTTATAATTTTTAAACATAAATGTATAATTGATTTTTTAAATTCGTAGATTATTAAAGAATATTTTAATATTTCTCAAAAACAATTTTTACATGAAAAAAGTGTGTAATTTTTTTTATACAAAATATCTATAATTTCAATTTTCAAAATATAAAAAATGTAGCCGTATGTTGAATAAATCAAAAATATTGTAGTTATGTAATCTATTAAAATTTGTGTAACTTAACGAAAAATATAAAAAATTTATATAATATATAAGAAACGATTTTAAAAACTTGTGAAGTAAAATTGTTAGTTTAAGAAAGAAAATGTAACAATAAAAGAGTGAGTATGAGAGAGAGAAAGAGGGAAAGAGAGAGAAACAGAGAAAGAAAAAGAAAGAGAGTTAAAGGTTAAAAGGTGATAAAAAAGAAAACTTATAATCTCTAAAAATATCAAGAGTTTTTGAACATGAGTAATATTACATTGATTGCAAAAGACGTGGATGCTAATTTTAATTTTTTTATATATTGTCAGTAATACGAACCTTTTAATATTATGTTTACTGAAACTAAATTTCATTAAATGTTTATAGTGTACACCATTACAAATTTACGTACATTATTATATTTTAAGGAATTAATAATAAATAATATACACTCTTACCAATTTATTCAAAGAAAATTAATAACTTTAGGGACATTTTTAACAAAGTTTTTATAACTTAATAACTGTCTGAAAATATGATCCAACGATAATTATAAATATTTAATGTTTTAAAGAATGATATTCTTTCATTTTTTGTGATTCTTAATTTGTATTTGATCGTGAAAATAATGAAATGAAAAAATATAGAATTTTTGCATCATTATAAATAAGCACCTTTTAATTTGAAGCTAGATCATTTATAACATGGTTTTCAATCAAGAACAGGCTCTTACAAAAGCTATCCAGCCGCATGATGCTTAATTTCCCGTTAGTATTCAGTTTGTGGGTAGGCGCAATTCGCCGTTCGCTCAATTTGCGCTTTCACGTTGTTGCTGCTGGTGTACAATAATGTACACACTTTCACCGAAGATGCAATCACAAATACTACTAGTAATTGTTATTATACCGAATAAGTATATAAATTTACAACTTTAAATTGATAAGTTAGCGTTTTTTTTCTGACTGTGAATTTAATTATTTGGTAAAAAGATAGTATGTTTTATAACAAAATTTATTTTAATAAAATAAAATTGAATTACGATAAATAAATTATTATGATTTATGTATATAAAATTTAGTCTTAGAGTTACAACTCGTAGTAACTCGTACTTACAGTAGATAGCATGAATGTACTGTATTTAAATAATGTCGAATACCATATATTTTTTTATTTATATTTATTTATATTCTTGTTTAAATTATTGTTTAACACTCTAAATATCATTTTTGTTTCTCATTTTATATTCTTATATTACTTTTAATTTAAAGATTTAAGACTTTATGTGTATCTTGAAAATAACTAGAGTTATGACTATTTATAATTATACAATGTAGTATTTTATTTAAAAAATTGAAATATGTTTAGAATATTTTACCCTTTTATTATTTGCAAGGTTTTATTATATTTTCATTTTATTGGTTATAGGTTACCAATAGCAAACGTAATTTAAATAAAATGTTGCTCTTTTTTATTTATATATTTTGTAATTGAACTTAAAATATACAATTTTTTTTATACATAAATAATGTTATTTTTCGAAAAATAAGTTTTTAAAGTTTTAAATTTTTTACTTGTATAATAATTTATAAAACATAATTTTTAAATTTCAATACAACATTTAATGCAAAATTAATTGATAATTAAAGTGTTTAAAATATATATCATCATTCTTGTAAATTTTAGAATATAAATTGAATATATACTGAAAATTAGAAGTTAAATAAATAATGAATATCATGATTTTGTTGAACAGATATTTAAATATTTTAACATTTGAAAATAGTTTTCTTACCATTTGTAAATTTTAAAATATCTTTAATTTACTCTAAAGATTTTCAATAATTTAAAAATACTCATAGACTATTTCGTATAATATTTACTTTGAAATATATGCAGTTTTAATTAAAAAAATTTCAATATAAATTAAAAATATTCAACAATGAAATAATAATTTATATAAGTTCATAAATTTATTTAAATTTAAAGTTAAAAATGAATGTTTTATATATAATTCTTAGAATTTGAAAAGTACTTGCAATCCACTGTTAAGAAAAATCTAGAAACCATGTGAAATAGTATGTCTTAAAATATCATATAAAAAAATGCTTACAAAAATAATTGGTCAAAAGAGGGCTATGGAAAAGCATAAAGTTTCCTCAACGAAATTTTTTCCATAGTTTTGGTGTCATCCTTCATCCTCCTCTATAATCTTGTGGAAAATCACTCGAGCGCACAGGGTCTCTTCAAGTTATTTGTTTGGGTTTGCGCCCTTTTACAAATGACAAAAAATGGTAAATAAGAACAGGAGAAAAATGAAACAGAGAAAGAAGAATAAGATAAATTAAATTGCGAAAGATGTCTGATAAATAAAATGAGAGCAAAAATATAGTGGACTATACATAGGCATATATGATAGTGTAAAAAATATAGTCTATGATAAAAAATAAGTAAACTACAGGTATAGAAAAATTTAGTAATATCGTGGAAAATATTATAAGTTTTATTTTATAAGAAAGTCTTCGATTACTCGATAAAAAATAATACACATATACAGTAATTTTGATACTGACAAACTATAAAAATTAATTTATGGACAATTGAATCTGTTTCTATAACGCATAACACATTAAATTCAAACAATTTTTAAGAATATTCTAAATACATTTTTACAAAATAAAAAAATACTTTTTGTTTAAATGTTAAAACCAATATTTCTAATTTAATATTTATGTAGAATTAAATTAATAAATGTTATGATTTTTACGATATTACATAATTTATGATAAACAAAGGATTCGAAAATTTCAAGTAAAAAATAAATTTCTAAAATTAATTATTTGTAATAAATTTTGGCTTTTATATGTACAGTTTTTATTTTCTTCTTCAGCTATTAATATATGTTTAATGTTTTTATTAAATAAGTTTTTAGTATCAATACTTGTTCTTATCAATTATAATAATTTCATATACAGTCTTTTATTGATTATTTATTATATATTTCTTAGATTGAAATAGATAAACGGAGAATTATTATACTATTATTACATATTAAAATAGATAAATAAAGAATAATACATAAAGGAAAACTAATTTCGTATAATCTATATATAAGTAGTTATAATTTTCAGCCTAATAATAAACATATAAAATGTAATGAACGCAATTACATTCATTTAAAAGCTATATTGTATATTTGAGTCATATGAAATTTAGTCTTTAGATATTAATATGAATATTTTATATTTACGGTAGTTTAAAATTCAAATTAATTTTAAATTTAATCAATGTATTACAAATAATTTTTCTATATAATATATTACGATTAAATTATTTAAACATGCAAGTTTATTTCATTTTAGTTTTGTAACTAATTTTTTGTATATACACTTATATTTATGACATATAAAAGCTATTCTTATTTTTACTAGATATGTGTTTTATTTTAATATAATTAATTTTAGTCATTAAGAAATTAATTTATTTTAAAATAATAAGATATAATAATTATATTTGATATTTAAATAAAGTGAAAATGCACGATTGCATTTTTTAATAAAATTATAATTTTATTAGTTTATTCCCATTTTGTTATACACGTGTAAGAACAGCTATAAATTCAGATTTATATAGTATACATAAAATAAGTATACGAATATAATTGTTATTATTTAATATTGCAAAAATTAATGTTTTACGGAGATAAAAAACAGACTGAGTATTGAAAAATATCAATGTAAATCTTTTTAATAATGATTATACACATATTTTTCTTTATTTTGTTTTTTAAATGTACAAAATATTCTTTTTTTTAATATTTTTTCTATAAGTACAGTAGAAATTCCATCTACATTTAAAACAATTATTCTGTTTTTGATTAAGACGTTGACTGTTCATTTCTTCGGTGGTGTTTGAATATCTCGAAAGTAGCCTTTCGGAGATCGCGTATGATTCCATCGTTTATCCTAAAATAAATAAACGAAAATTTTCTAATATACAAATGTAATAAAAATAATATTACAGTATTATTTCGTGTGTCAGTAAATCAAATATTTAAATGTTTTATAAATATAAGAACTAATTTTAGTAGATTTTAAAAATTATTCCTAAAAAAATTTTGGATTGTTTATTTTTTTTGTACTATTCATAATTTATTATAAAATAGGAATTCTTTCAAATATTTAAAATTATTTTGTCATATTTTTTTAAACAAATATTGATTGTTAATAAATAAAAATATTTTTTTCATTTTATCACATAAATTTCATTGATTCATATTAGTCATTGATAACGATAACTTTTTTACAGACTTTTATTACTCATAAATGTAATTTTTATAATATTAGAACAGCTTGTAAAAATGCAAAATATTTTTTATTTTAATACGATTCAAAGTAAATTTTTTTTATAAATATATCTATAAAGTTCCATTGTATATAAAAATTATTATTATATAATATAAAATATTTTTTAAAATACAATATTTTATAAAATACAATATTTTTTAAAATACAATATTTTTTAAAATACAATATTTTTTTTTATCTACAACTGTTAATATTTACCTCTGGATTTAGAAGATCTGTCATAGTATTGATCCGACTATTCATAATTTCGATTTCTAACTGTTCCTTATTTACCTGTAAATTATGTTAAATATATTAATTTATCAATTATCGATACAAAAGGTATTTATTTTACTATAGAATTCGATAAATTTGGTGTTAGAGCTAAAAAATTAATCTAGTTTATTTGCTGAGTATTCAAATTGTATCAAAGACAATTATAAAGACTAGTACTAATCTTTTTTTAAATTATATTTTAATACTATTGCGAGAATGTACATTTATGTGCTTAATACTTTATGCGAGTTCTTCATTATACATGAATAGGGATTGAAAATTTTTGTACACAAAAAGGAAAAAAAAATCTAAATTTAGTGAATCATTAGATATCTTATTAGTAATCAAATCATATTTATTTTTACAACTGTTACTTCATTTCATCATTACTTTTATAAATAAATCAATCTTATAATAAACACTCTATATTTTATAATAATATATTTTATAATAATAGTGCATTATTTAACAAATTTTTTTTGTTTCTTTAAAAAATATGAAAGTATTATTTTATTCTACTTTTAATACTTATAGTAATTCTTAATGTATCAAGTATTCCGTTTAAATAAATTTTTATTTTTATATTAAATATATTGGTATTCAATTCATTAAAAAATACTTTTGTATTTTACAAAATTAAATACATAATTAAATATATAATTCTGAAATTGACTTAAACTAAAAAATATTTAATTAAAAAAATAATTTGAAATTTATTGAACTCTTCAATTATTAAATAAATTCACGATATTTTGAGTTTTATAAATATATTTAGTTGTTAAAATAAACGCTAATGATATAAATTTATGATATATATGTATTAGTTATAAAAATAAGCAAACTTAAAATGTTATTTAAAAAAATACTTTTAAAGTTTACTTACGACTTTCTTTGATTTATCTAAGAATACGGCTATTTGCTGAAGCTGTAATATTAAGAAGTAATTCTTATTGTAAAATTTGTCTAGAAATAAATTGATTATAACGTTAGAAAAATAAAACTATATAAATAAAATGTTATATTTATTGTGTAAAATAACTTTATCGTTTGTTTAAAAATATATACATAAGAAGTATTATCAGGCTTATATAATTGCTTTTGCAATTACTATGTTTTTTGGTTATAATTCTTAAAATTAATTTTTTATTTCTTTATATTATATTTATATATATTAATAAATATTTAATTAATATGTATTTAAATTATAGATTTTTTATATAAATACTATTTTCAAGAAAATATATCTAAAATAAGTACCTTAAAATATTTTCATAGCAAAAACAAAATTATATATTTCAGATACATTGAAATAATAATCTCTGTTTCGCAACCATATAGGTTATTTTTATACCGATTGTAAACGTCCTTATGCATAATAGAATTGCTGACAAATTGTTAGAAAATGTGCTTTGATGCAATGATATAATCAATGATGGTGTGAATATGATAAATGATAGATATACAAAAAGAATGTTATCATTATTATATATTGTACTTACGTGCTTATTTATGCAATTATAAGCCGGTCTCACTTGTACTATAGTTTCCTTTCTTGGCAGCTTCTAGAAGGTAAAGTCAAAAATGAAGATTGAGGTGATTAATTATTCTATACATTACAAAAGTTTAATTCTTTTTTGCTATCTTTTGTATGTACTTAAATATAGAGTATAAGAAAGTTGAATTAAATGAACGTATACCTCTTCTACCGCATAGTATATGTCATTGAATTTTTTTATGTTTACAAGGAATGTGGTCCAACTCTAAAAAAATAAAAAGTTAGCACATTATCATCTTTATTCCTTTAGAAAATTTAATATCATATGTAATATTAGTAAAAATATTTATAATATGCATTTAAATTTTTATATTCTTTTATAGTTATGTTAAAAATAAAAAATTTGTTTGCTTTGTTTTAAATCAAATAAAGCACGATAATTTATTTCGATTCCATAGTATATTATCTAGAATAAATTTCTCTGTAAAGTTATTTGAAAAAAGATTCTAAAATGTCCTTTTACTTTTCAAAGTATGTATAATATAGAGATGTGTAAATATTTAAAAATTTATAATAAGATCATGAAAAATATTCTTGAAATAAGTTTACTTTTAATCTGCTAGATATTTTCGTTTCCTGTTTGAACAAAACTTTTGAAAAACGTTCGTAGAATTATAATCGAATGATAATCATATTATAAAAATATATTGATTTTATTAAGTTTCTGTTTATTTTGATCAAAATAAAATAAAATATATGTTAGCAAATTAATAATTTTTATAATTTTAACATATAAAGGCCTAATAAGTATAATAAAATAATAGTAAATACTAATATTAATGTAGTATCATATATATTTTAAAAACTATCAACTTTTGTTTAATATGGTAAATCTATTAACTTATGACACTTGTGTTTATTTTTTTCATTTTTTAAGATTATCTAATACCAATTTAATAGAAACTATAATAAGAATGAGGGTTTAATAGGTTAATGCAATCGAATGAAAGGGAGAAGGCATGATCAGATTGAATAAGTAAAAAACGCATTTTGAAGAAATGATTAGATACAGAATTCATCTTTATATAATATCTCTAAAAAATCCTTTGTATCTATTTTTTTCATTTACGCAAGATTATAGCTCGTATTCATGGATACATCATTTCGGAGTAATATAGCTCCTCTTCTGGTCTTCCCTCGATCTTTTTATTTCACATGCAAGGCCGTTTATATACAAGTCTGTTGACACATATTCAACCGCTAAATATCTGTCCTCGCTTTCTTTTATGTTGCTAGTTCAGGCATAAAAAGCCATATTAAAGTTCTGTAGAGATTTTTTTTTATACAAACTAACCCTTCTTCCAAGCCCTTTACACACTTCATTTTATGCATTCCTTTTCCATTACTTTTATATTTTTCACTTCAGCTTGATTTTTTATTTATTTTAATTATTAGTTAAAAAATATATAATATGAATAACTTATGTAAAAACTCATCTTTAATAATCTATTATTCCATATAATTATTTAATATGAAAAACTGCAAATTCAATATATTTACCCTGTAAAGTGTTTTATAGGATATGTAAATGTTTGTTTTATGAAAATAATTTTAATTTAATAGAACCATTTTTATAAAATTGTCAGTTTAAATATTATATATTAAAAAAGATATATTTAAAAGAAATTTTATATGACAATATAATACCTAAAAATTAAAATTTAGATTTTCGATATAAGACTCATATAAATCAATACTTTTTCAAGGATTAAGAATATAAAAAATTGATAATTTTTCAAATATTTTTCAAAATTAAAACTTTTCTTAAATATAATGTTTTTTAATTCTATTAATTTTATTATTTAGGTACTTTTTAAAAATTTTTAACAGTATTTTTTAAACATTTTTTTTATCTTTTACAAGTTAAATTTTAAATAAAAATGTATATGAATATAAAAAACTTTTGTAGAGGCATACAACAAATATTGCTTTGATAGAATGTTCAAATTAATGTTTTTTATAAAAGAAAATTAGAATTCGAATTTTGAGCACAATACAATAAAAATATTATATTTAACAAAAAAATTCTCGAATTTTTAAATGCGATTCTTTTTCTTTTATTGCTGAAGTTTTATCTTATAATTAGTTATTCATAAATAATTTTAACAATAAATTACTAAATTAATTTTAGCATATTTAAGCTAAATAATTGCTTTATGCAATGTTTACAATATGATGCAAACTTAACTTTAAGTAAGTGCGTTTGTTTTCCTTGATAGGACACTAGATTGCATTAAAACTCATTAACTATGGACATAAAGCTCTACTTGTATATTAATTATACTCTACATGTCAGTATTAATCGAATCATAAAGTTACAATTTGACTCTTGTATGACATAATTGTTATTTATCTTGAAAATTTTGTTATATTATTTCAAATACTTTTCTTAAATTATTGAAACAAATATTCCTTCAAAAGGATTTGAAAAATAATTAAGATTGTTTTAATTATATTGTAATTTTAATATTTTTTTTTAATAGAATACATCTAAAACATTTTATAATATTTATGTATATAAATTATATAATGCTTAAATGAACTTATTTAATATATAAGTTTATGAATAGATGTATTTTAATAATAGACTTATAGTAATGTATATTATATAGAAATTATTAATTAAAAAACTTTGAATGTAAAGTTAATTTTTTGCTTGCAAATATATCTATTATTTTCTGTAATTAACGAGAATATATTATATATATATGCATATGTATATTATTTTTAATAACAGTTTTTATCGAAAGAACTTAGGTTTAACCTGTTTTTTATTATAATTTTAAATTAAATTTTTTTCACGATTAATGTTCTATAAACTTCATATGGAGTATTAATTATATGTATAATAATTAATATTTTTTTTATATTTTGATTCTATTTATAGTGCCATGTAACAAATTTTTATTTTATTTGATTAATTTTGAAATTAATAATTTAAAAATATTTAAATTCATGTTATTAAAATTAAATAAAATATTTCAATGATTTTTATAAATTATAAATAATTTTGTATGTGCATTCGATGTTTATATCATTTTTATAATTTTCAGAAATTTTACTTTTTTATTAAGTGCACTTCATTTGTTTTTTTAACTTTATATACAATATTAATTGAATTATACGCACTTTTACGTAACATACATACAGTTAATATTCATCAGTTAACTACTTTAACGTTTCATATACTATTATATTTTATTTCTTTTGAAAAGATATCAATTTTGAAATTATTTTTGAAATTATTACATTTAAGATATATAATTTTTTTAAAGATCAATTTTAATATTATAACAATATAAATTTTATTACATTTTTTATATCTATTTTTGATTTATATAGTATTATGTAAAAGCAGCATAACATAATTTTTAAATAAATTTTTTTAGAAAATTTATAAACTTTATTTGAGTTATATATGTAATCTAAAAATTTGTACTCTGCATACTAATTTATAATCTTTAGTTAAAAGTAAATATTTATTACTTGTTTTTTTAATTTTCTATTAATAAATAAATCTATAAAATTATATTAATTATAATTTTAATTAAAAGCATGGTTTTGGAAATTTTGTATGTTGCATTTTATAATTTTGCAGTTTTTTAATTTATAGTATCAAGATAAACGAAATAATTTATGAGGTTAGTATCAATCCTGCAAATATACACCATATAGTTTTACCCTGTATAATAATTTAATTTCAACATAAATTCAGTGTATGTTTAATTTAATATTATAACTGTTCTAGAATTTGTTTTATACGCATGTGATTTGTAAAACAAAGATCGCGTATAGAGCTATTATGTATAACAATGTTGAAATTAAAAGAATTAATAAGAATAATATAACTTAATATTATTACAATAATAAATTATTATTAAATTTTAACTAATTATAATAATTAAAAATAAGTCTTTTCAATTGTTCTCTAAGTAAGGCAAAAATATACTTATACAATTTATAATTTTAATTAACGTATGTATAATAATATAACAAATTTTTGTTATAAATATTATGTAATAATTTTATATTTGCTTATCTATAATATATAGTTATTTATTCTGCATATTTGTATTAAAAATTGATGTATTATAGACCAATAAAATTTCTTGTTACATATCTATATCGTCAATATTTTCATGATATCTGTATTTCTTTGTGTAATGTATTTATTTTATAGATGTGAAGGTCTTATTACAACGAATATAGTACTTTGGATTATGGCTTATTCTATGTTCATACATACTTATTCAAGAAAATATACATTTTTATTATGTTTTTAAGAGATGCTTATATTCTTTTAATTAAATGTTTGCAATGGTTTTTTTATATCTCATCAAAATTTTTTATTATACGCGTTGGATATTTATCTTTGAAAATATAATTTCTGCAACATTTAAAAATTTTTTATTAGAAAGGACAATTAATTGAAAAAATAAAGATTAAATCAAAAAATAAAACACAAAAAATAAAAAATCTATAGAAAAGTATTATCAATAATGTACTTACGTACATGTATAAATGTGACTATTATGCATCTGTATATTAAGTATGAAAGAATTATAAGTATTTATATGCGTGGGGGTATATATTAAATTGTATGCTTATTTATAATAAAATATTAGTGGGATTTACTTAGTATATATATCTTTTTGAATAAGGTTCAACCTTTTTTCAAAAATCTTATTTACTTTTCAATGAAATCAAATAACTATTTAAAGTGTCCTTTTACGTTCTACAATAAATTAAATAAGCTTCTCGGAGTCATTAGATTCCATGTTTTAATATATTGAATAAATTTTATTTTTTATAGTGAAATAAATTGTAGGTTATATATTAATAATAATATAATTAATTAAATTAATATATTAATAAAATAATATTATTACTAATCATTTTTTTAAAGGTATACTTACATAGTTATTAGATTTATATTATTTTAGGATTACAATTTTATGAATGATATATTTATAATTTTTTAATAAACGAATAATTTTATACAATTTTTATTGCTACTTTTTATATAAGATTTTAAATAATAAATAAGCAATAATATTGCAATATTCATAATAATTTTTAAGGATTTAAAGTCAATGATTTCATTATTTTTCGCATTAAAGTTTTGAATTAACTAATTTTTTCACTATTACTATTTTTCTACGTAATATAGAATAAATCATAATATTAGTTAGATATTTTTACGTTAAAATTATTTAGGAATGTAGAAAATTTTAATAAATCGTAAATTACATGTAATTACAAAAAAAGTTTGAATCATTTCAAATCATTTCAAACGTAGATTGGTTGTTATAAAGGAATAATCTCATTTTATAAACAAGCTCTTTTAGTCGAAGATATGACCCAGTTCTAACTGTCTTTATTTCAATCTTCCTTTTTTGCAAATAGAGTCAAATACGCTCCAAAATTCTCTCGCTATCTGCGTCTTTAATGGATTTTCACAAAGCTTGTAGCGCTCGAGCGCAATGTGCCAAGTGTGCCTCGGATTAATTAGAGCAAACTTTGAGCTTGACGACTCTCGAGGATTTGTGCTTAGAGTCATCGTCGCCGCCGCTGTCGAGATCGAAAATATGTGTATCCATTTTCTTTTTGGGCACATTTTTTTCTCTTACATATTTCACATATACGTGATATCATGAAGAAATATTTTATATTACAATTGTCGAGTGGATGGAATAGTTCAACTTTGTAAATCTAAAGTGTTTACAACGTAGAGAAGACATTTCTCATCCCGAATGCATTAATTAAATTAATTATTAGGACTATAATATACTTTTTTATTTGGTTTTAATAAAGATATATCAATTTTTTTAAATAAATTATTTAAAACAGTAATATAATAATAATAATATAATATTTTATATTATATATAATATCTGAATTGTTTCTTCGTTCAGATAATACAAAATATTAATTAAAAATTTAAAAATTTTACTTAATTGTACATAAAATTACTGAAATGGTTTGAAAACTTATAATCATATATTGTTATTCAAAAGAAAATTGTAAAAAATATTTGTTTTTCCACGATGTTATTATTATAAAGAATAAAAAAATTCGTGTAAATATGTACACCTACAGAAATATTAGAAAATATAAATAATATTTTAGTAAATATTAAAATTATGTATATTTTATACTTACGGTTATCGTATATGTAACAGTAATAATAAAAAGAAAACATGTTATCGTTGTTATAACACCGCAGTAAGGCCCTAAATGAAGTAGCGTTCTCAAATATTTGTCCGTTATTAAGAAATTATAGACCTGTAAATGTCATTTTACAATGTCAAGTCACAAATTCTCATACTTTATTATATTTTAAATAATACGAGTAATATGAAATATGACGATGCTTAGAGCTTATTATTTTTTATGTTAATAACAAGATATAGAAAAAATTGATACTATTTGCATTTATAGACAAAATGAAACTTAACCTAAAAATTGCAATTTAAATATGAACAAATAATTTTACCAGTGTATTCCATCCATAACCGAGAGAACGATAATGTTTAAATAGTCTACTGTCATCCATAATTTTTATTTTCACTTCAATAATGCTTATTAATTTATAACCGATAAATTATCGTATTAATTTCTAAGTAACTAGGCGTAAAATTTGACAGAAGAAAAAATCTAAAAAAAAAGTAAAAATAGAGAATAAAAAAATGTATAGATAACGAAATACGAATGAAGTACAAATAGGATGCAACAAATATCGATTTATAGAATGAAAAAAATGGAGCAATATTATTAAAAAAATTCTGTATGGAGGTAAATTTTTGTTGGTTAGGCGATTAAAAGAATCTTTTTATTTATTAGTAGCTAATATAATGTGAAGATAATTCAAGTATTAATAATTAATTAATTTATTTACTTATACAATATGTATATAATTGAATAAATTTTATTAAAATAATAATGTTAAATATACCAGGTAATTAAATCTATTAAAAAGTTATATTATTTTAAATAATAATAATTAAATCAATGTAAATATTATGTAAATATTAACCTTTCTTTGATTTTATTTTTATCATTTTTCTAATTTTCGATACTACAATAAAAATGATTCTAATTCTAACTTATTTTATATTTAACCAGTAATTAAAAAATAATGTTGTCAAAAAAAAATTCATAAAAATTATGTTTCTGAAAAAATATATTATATATCTGGATACATCAATGATATAAGAACTAAAATTATACATTAACATGTACAAATTACACGTACAAATCTTATTTTTGACAAAGTTTAGTTTTTAATTATTTATGAATTCCCTTCTTTATAATTAAAAAAATTCTATCGATTCTATTGATGATAATATTTGTTACTTCTCAAAAGAAATTGACGTACCTACGTATTACCACTTGGTTGAATAATTTTGTGAATTATAAAAATTGATTTAATACAAAAATGATATAAGTTCAACAATTTTAATTAAACTAGATCATATTTTTACTCTTTTCGATAGAATTTTTTATAAAAGCTTATATAATCTTTTATATCGGTATGAATTTTGAATTAAACTCTGGGTTCGATTATACAGAATAAGATATTCAATGAAATATATATATCTTTATTTACATTTACATTTATACAATGATTCCACACGGAAAAGTGTTATCAGATAATTGCCCTTACCCTCTCAGATAAAAGCTAAGCTCGACTGCTTCATCTTAAAAAATAACAGAAATCATATTTTCTATAATTATGTGTATTCAATTTTTACACACACCTTTCTCAAGGTCTTATTAAATTTTTAAAAATGTAATAAGGTATATTATTTCAATTATATAAGTATTTATTTTATAATTATTGATTCAAAAGTTACAGTTATATGTATATTCTGATTAATATTATAGTCCATTTTCGTATTTTGATTAAAAATATACTAATTCTGATACTAATAGTAATTATTTCTTTATTAATTATTTTAATGATATTTTACTATTTCTAGTAAGTGTTATTTAAAATATATTTCAGTTTACCTAGATAAAAATTATTATGAAATCTAAATTTGAATAATTACGTATATTATTAGTAATGTAGATAATATAAAATAGCATTAAGAATTAGTTGTATAACTAGATATGTGAGATTCTGAAGCCGGATAAAAGCTAACAATGATGCAATACGAAAAATAACTTCCATCAGTATGTTAAAGCTGGAAACCTCCACAAAATTATTAGCCAAAAAAATCCAATTTACATATTAAAAAAAATTCATTTTTGAATTTATATCAATTTCTTAATATCTGTTTTTTTTATCTTATTTAATTATTTATTTTCATCAGTTATAGATTACTAATTTAATTTTACAATTCTTGAAATAAATCTTGCAAGGCTTCTATTTTATACATTTTTCATTTTCAATGTAATTTTATTTTTATTTTCTATGAAGATTAAACATATCTATAAACAATAGTATATAATTTTCTTATACTAATTTTAATTGATTAATTTTTTATATGGCACTAGTTATTATAAAATCTTGATAATATTACAAAATATAGAGCCAATTTCTCTTGTTTGTGAAGATA
Organism: Dolichoris vasculosae; assembly: GCA_018907195.1. Classification (NCBI taxonomy): domain Eukaryota; kingdom Metazoa; phylum Arthropoda; class Insecta; order Hymenoptera; family Agaonidae; genus Dolichoris; species Dolichoris vasculosae. The sequence goes on along the minus strand of JACCHY010000005.1, from coordinate 76,742 downwards.
AAAATGAAATAAATAAATAGTTGTTAAAAATAAAGCATTTTTTAATTACTAATAATCCGATCGATGGGATGCACTAAAATTAGACAACTCTCTTTCTCTTTCTATGTAAACATTTTAGACCTTTGTTTTTCGCATAACGAAAGGACCTCTGTATAGGTATTACATATATTAAGTGTACATATACACGTCTTCATAACAGTATTAAAATTAAATCCAAAAAGTATTTCTTGAAATACATTTTATAATTTAATAATTACTTTTATTAAAAATCACTCCATAAATATTTTTGTTTTCTTGTTGATAAGATAAGTGATTATATAAATTCATAAATAAAAATATTTATGTTGATAATTTCATAAAATAATACTTATAAATTAATATTAAAAACACAAATTTGTGACCATTTATTTCTTATTAAAATGTGAATTATTTTGTAACAGCTTTACTTATATATATATATATATATATATATTAATGTACAAATGTATATTATATAATGGTATAATTAATGTCAATTCATTTTGTTTGCTTTAATCATGAATTATATAAATATTTTAAAAGTGACATATATTTATAGTATATATATTTTTTCTTTTACTTTTACTGATACTAAGGCTTAAGTTTATAGCCAATAATATTTTTCGTTTTAGCATCTTTCAATTTTTTCACCTATGTATATCATCCATCTTTTTAGCGCATTACTAAAAGAATACGATACATTGTATATACGTGATAAACGCATGTATTTTATTTCACATTTTACACTTTTATTACGTTCCATTGCATCCGTTAGTGCAAGATTTTCGTTCCTTTGCTTCAGGTAAAAAATATGATCGTCGATTTATTATAGATCTATGTTGGACCAAAAGTCACATATCGTTCTAGACTCCTGTAATGTATATAACAGTATTCCATCATACACCAATAAATTTTTTGAAATCATTTATAATTAAAGAATTTTTTGTGCACATAATATAAAGTGAGAAGTTACGTTTACAATTCAAAATTTATGTCTAAAGAACGAGCTTTAATAATGAATCTCTATTTACATTCAACTTTCATTAAAGAGAAAAGAATAATGTCAGTAAAAACTAGAAAAAAATTTTATGGAATAAATATCTTTAATCAGACAATATATTTAGAATTTCAAATATCTATAGTAATAAATCAGTTAATATGCATTTACCAAATATTCGAGCCTTGAGATAATAAAATAAACAACGTGCAAAAGAAACTAAATTAGAATAATATTATTTGAATTTTTCATAAAAATCTTACATATCACTATATTAAATGAGATAAATAACAATATGCAAATTGATATAAAGTAAGCGTTAAAGAAATTAAAATGTCCTTTGTCATATTTTACTTATATACGGTTTCTTGACATATGGATAATGCTACCGTTTACGAATCATAGGAATAGACTAATGTCACCATTGGTATTTGTCAGATTGGTATTTTGCTGTTATTGTATAAGAGCTCCGAGGGAAAGGTTCCCTCTGGTTACTCCGCTTCATCATTCTTTGTTACTGGTGCCCTCTGTTTTTATCTCTTTGGACGAAATTGGATCGCGTCAATTAGGATTTCGCTTATTTTTACTCTCTAGTCTTTACTTTGCGATTGTGTTGGTGTAAAAAATTGACATACTAAATACTATGTATTGTTATTATATAGTAAGGACTTCTTTAATTAACATATTTTAATAGTAGTTTGACAATTCACAATTACTGATAAAAGATATTATGTATATCTAAGTAATATGTTCAAAAACCTAATACATTTTTTTATATTTTTATAAAATAAATATGAAGGAATCGTAAAATTTTAATATTTTCTGTATCAAATAAGTTTATTGTAGAATTAAAATTACAAATAATTTTTATTTGTAGGTAGCTTAACAAATAAATATCTCTAACGATATGTTATGAATAATATAATAAAATATTGCATTCATTCACGCTTTGCTAAAATATTCAATTTATTGACGCTAGTTGAAACTTAGTTTATTTTATTTTAAGTAATAAATTATTTTTATACAGTAGTGCATAAAACCTTATCGTATAAATCAGTTATTGAAGATAATTAACTGAATTAATATGGCATAAAGCATTTACAATATACACAGATAATACTAAATTATTAAGTTACTTTTATAATCTTTTATCGTGATTTATCAATTAATACAAGCAAAAACATTTTATATATGTATAATATTCATAATAAATAGATTACATTTTAAAAGAATATTCATATATAAATAAGAAATTACATATTTTTAATATTTCATATGATCACGAATTTATAATATTCTTATATCAGATTTTAGAAAATTTCAAAATAGCAACTTATAATCTTACTTTTAATTATTTATAACTTATAACTAATCTTACTTTTAATTATAGATAAAATATGATATTTGTATTCTTGCATACAAATATCTTTTTTTTAATCGACGAGTAATTAATATTTAAATTATTTTTCTACGTTTTCAAAATTTATTGCTACATATTTAAAATGAATATATTTTTATGATGTTATTTTATTATTAAAAAGTATAAGTTTTTTTAATACATAGTAAACTTACATAATAAATGTTTATTTAGATATTAAAAAATCTTTTTTAACATTTAATCAAAATCAAATCAAATAATAACATTGAATTTCTTAAATAGAGTAAGCGATACGAGTAATATATTTTTATAAGGTATAAGCATTAGAATAAGAACCCTATGAATTATTAAATTAATTTTATAATCTAAGGTTTCAAAATTTGTTTATGAAACATAATATCCGTACATATTTGAATGATAAATATTAATATATTTATACATTCATAACAAAAAAATAATTTAATAAAATGTTATATTGATACAATTTATACACATTGTATAATTTGTATGTGAAAGTTTCGGAAGAGATTATGAATTCTAAGATTTGCATGGTTATTTCTTAAGAATTGTTCTTTTTATTTTGTCCATTTCCTCAAAAGTAGGAGGAGCAGGAATTAACAATATATGTAGAAGTATAAAAATGCAGTATAAATACTTTCATTTTATTTTATCATAAATGTAACGAAAACTACATATAATCCAACGTTAGTAAAAAAGTATCTATTTTTGTTTCACAAAGTTTAACTAATAAATCAAAATCAGTTAAGTAAGAGTTCATTTCTTAAAATATTGAAAATTAACATCTTCAATGAGGTTTTCAATCTTATACATACATGAAAAACAGTTTTCGTATTAATATAAATAAAAAGTATTATTATTTTATATTATTAATAAATCAGAAAAATTTTGATTAAAATATGGACATTTCTTATATTTCGTAAATGATATGTTACGTTTAAAAATATTTATTTCTATTAATGAAATTTAATGAAGTATCCAAATAAATACTAGGCTTATTGAACATACGGTATGTTACATTGTAATCAAAGTAGATCGAAAAAAATTAAAATAATCATAAAAGGGGCATAATACAAGAAGAACTGTAAAATGAAAATAAATATAATAAGAATGAAAGTTACTATAAAAAATAAATTGAATGATAGATAAATATTTTGACTTTCTTTAAGCAGAAAAATAATTTACAATATTATCAAGCACCGTAGGTTATAGAAAGTTTTATAAACATGAATATTTTGTTTACTTTAGTAGATCAGTTTAGTTTGATAAAATTTTTTTGCTACAAAGTATAGGTCTTCTTAACTGTAGAGAATCCGTTATTAAAGAAGGATCATGAAATTTCTTGAACAATCAAATTTATGGCACTTTTAAACCACTGCGTTATCAACGATACGGAAGGGAAGAACTTTTCGATCACTCAAAACTTTGCCACTTCGAAAGCACTTGAGATGCTTGATCATTGTGGTTTCTGAATCATTGGCCCAGAAATTCCATTACCTATATATCAAGAAAGATAAATAGAATATAAGTACAGAATAAAATCATAATTCAACAATATTTTAAATTAATGAAATATAGTATAATAACGATTAATGTAAATAATGTAACAAACATAAAAAGTTTAAAATTGTATATCAAAATTGAATTAATTTACTTGAGTTATCAAACTCCTTCTTTTTAAATTTATGCGAACAGGAAGTCTTCTAAAAATTAAATTTATTATTTTAATATAAGAATATTGAAACCGGTTATATACAACAAAATGCGAAGATAAGGTAGTTTCTTTCGATATCCAATAACGACTTTTCATCAGAGGTTTCAAAAGGACATATTTTTATCTAATAACCTATGCTGTAAGTTCTGTTTATCGGTTAAATTAATTTGATAAGGAAATGCAGATGAAACAGTTGAATAGTCCAGTTAAGTAGTTGACCCAGAATGAGTCAAATTACCACAATTTATTGACATAAATTAGAATATAAAATTTGATTAATCGAGATAATAAAAGTAAGTAAAATAGAATAGAAAAAATAAAATAAATATACTAATTTTAGAAAAAGATATAATTCAAAAATAATATTTTATTAATTCATTAAGACATTTGATAACTGCATTTTATTTAATAAATATAGGATCATACATTATATATTTATAGTCAAATACAAAATATTGACTTTTAAGAAAAACTAAAAATATTTATATACAATATTTTAGAATAAATTATTTAAAAAAGTATTACGTACAAAAAGTAATAATAATAAGAGGTATATAGTTATGAGAATGAGAATCTAGATATGTCGAATAGTATTTCAAAAATATATTAATTAATGAAAAATGATGGTATATATAACTAGAAATAATAAATAAAAATTTTAGTAGAAATATTAAAATATAAAAAATTTTAGTTATATGGAAGAAAAATAAAAAGATAACAAAATTTAGTTAAAAAGTTATATATACGTTTGGAACTTCGATGATAAAGAAGAAAAAATGACATTCATACAATAATAAGTATTTTTAAACTAATTCGAAATAAATATTTTAATTTTAGTATCAAAATTAAGAATTTTGAAATTATAAAAATATTTAAAAATTAAAGTTAATAATAATTTTTAACTTTTATGTTGTAGATAAAATTTACCAAAATAAACAATTACTATAATTATTTTTTATATAAAGTGAAAGTTAATTATATAAAAAATTTTAATTTTAGTACACATATTTTCATTTTAATACAAAATTATATTAACAGTTTATTTTTATACCATCAGAGTATCAGATATACTATATATATTAAAACAATAAAAACGCAGAAATATCGAAAAACAAAATCAGTCAAGAGACTTTAAGAAAATTAAACTGTTTTCGTACTATAACCTAAATTATTAGTTAAAATAAAATTATTATAAAAAAATCACAAAAAATTAAAGTGGTTATACAAGAGAATAAAAATTTAAAAAGTTAAAAAAGCTATACAGGCTAACAGAAAGTTTTTGCTGAAAAAAGATGTGCGATAAAAGCAAATGTAGTTGCAAAAAGAGAGGCGGTCAAGTGAAGGGTTCCGTAATTCAAATGCTTGAAACGGAATACAATAAGTATTTAGAGAAACCGAGCAAGTCCTTGTTGAGAAAGTACCTGACTCGCGAAGTGTTCGACAAGCTCAAGGTAAAACATTTGTTGGCATTTATTCTGCTCGTAGCGCGGAAATCTTATTAGTTATGGGCTCTCGATAACTCAGTCCTTTGTGTTTAGTTCTTGGAAAGGGGTACAATAAAGTTCTTTAGCAATTCGAGTGGTTATAAGGGATAACGGTTGAAGTTTTATACTTGAATTAATGTGAGAAAATGATTATCCTTGCATAGTCCTTTTAAATTAAAAAGGATAAACGATATTGATTTAAATTAACGAAAATTCTAATAACCTTAATAGTAAAATTATAATCAACTAACTTTTCAATATTTAATTAGAATTTTAAGCTTCAGGAGCTTTATTCAATTGTAATAAGATATTAATTTCTACAATTAATTATTTTATCAGAAACCAATCTTTGGAAAAGGGCATTATCAGGATAACTTTATTTAATAAAGTATATGTATGCAGTTTATGCAATAACAAATAAATATTGAATTAAAATGAAAAAATTTATATCATTCTGTTTTATTTTAGATGTAAAAGATATTTTTATTTTGAAACAAAACGTGAAAATAGATAGCAAATTATGAGTATTCATGATTAATAATTAGAAATATTAATTTAATACTATATTATTATCATTATTCGAAAAATGTTTACAATAAAATGTGTATATAAATAAAATTTTAAAAATATTTATATAAAAATATGAAACAAAATTTTGTATGCAAAAAAATACAAATATGACAGAAGTAAGAATTTTTTTTTATATCTTATATGATTTTACGCTGAAATAATATCATATTTTTAAATTTTAAGTAATAAATTGATTGAAATTATGATAATCAATGTTTTAATTACACTATGCATTTTTTTAAACAATCGACGTAGTTATCTAAAGATAAAAATCTGTTCCTCTTCTAATAGAAATTCAAGTTATTAATTTAATACAATAATACGATATATATTTTATGAATACACTTGTTAATATAATACTTCTGTATAAAAACTATAAAAATATTATGTAAGATTTTTTTGAAATTTTTTATAAAAACTATAATTATTAAAAAATTGCCTTAAAAATATAATAGAATTTGTAATAATTATTGTACAAAATGTTATTTTAAGTAAATAATAATCTTTATTAAACCATATTATTATCATAAAGAATTAACATTCATAATCCATATTTATTTTTTATACATTATATAAGCACAATTTATTTATAAATTTTAAAGAATGAAAAAATAACAAAAGTTTTTAAGATAAAATAAATAATGTTTTAATAAAATAATAATTTTATCGTATTTATAGACAAAAAAGACAAGATTCGGTTCAACTCTTATAGATGTCATTCAATCGGGTTTGAAGAATCCTGATTCTAACATTGGTGTGTATGCTTGTGATCCGGAAGCATATTCTGTCTTTGCTGCGCTCTTCGATCCAATTATTCAAGAGTACCACGAAGGATTCAAGCCTACTGACATTCATCCACCACCAAATTGGGGTGATATTTCACTTATACCAAAACTCGATCCGGATGGCAAATATGTCATTTCTACAAGAGTTCGATGTGCAAGATCGTTTGAAAATTATCCTTTCAATCCAACGATGACTAAAGAGCATTATGTTGATCTACAAGAGAAAGTAAGTCAATTTGTTTATAAAAGATAATTTTTCATTTTTAGATTTTTATATATTTTCATGAATTGCTAAATATTAATTATAATTTTATTAATAAGTCATCTAAGAGTTTACTATAATTATATACATAGTAAATTTATTTGCAATAAATTTATAGTAAAATTTAATTCAGTTTTTAATAAATAATTATTTTAATGCTCATAAAATATTTATAAATTTTACTATTAGTATCATAAAAATTAATTTTCTACAAAATATTTCATGATTTTTTTATATTGTAAAAAATATTGAGATAAAAACAACTATATAAAATTATTACATGGTCTATAAATATACTTTTTAAAATAAAACTTTTTTTAATGTGAAAATCTTAAGAAGTTTTATATTACTTAAAAAAATTTAGAGAAATTTTAAATTAAATAAAAAAATTAATTCCAATTGTAATTAAAACTATTATTTTAATCTGTAGATTTAAATATAAACATATTAGATATAAATATTCTGATTTTAATATATTTAATACTAATAATAAGAATAAATTATAAAACGTAGTATATGATTAAACTTATATTTTAAAGAAATGGATAATTTAAATGATTTAAAAAAATTATTAAATTTGAATGAAACATTACAATAATAAATATAATTGAAATGATAATAAATAATAATAATCATTTTATATTTCTTTACATTTATTATCTTAGTGATAGAGTATATATAAAAGTTTGAGTACAGTAAGTATCGTTCTTATAAGTGTTTATATAATATTATATTTTCGTATAACATATAATATTTTCAAGAGTATTTTAATTAACCAATTCTTTCAAATCAAGATTTGGTAAATAAATACCGTGTCACATAAAGATTCATGTCATATTTAAATTAATTTTTTTATACTAGAAATAACATAGTAAACGAATTTTTATTTAAATTATTTTACTATAATTTTATTATAAAGTATTTTACTTCAAGTAATATTTAAGATGAAATAAAATTCGAAAATAATTTTAGCTAACTAAAAACAGTAGATTAAAAAAGTTTTCTAAATCTTGTAATGAAATTCATCATTCACTTTCATTATATTGCATGAATATCCGGTTCTTCAACAGATATCTCGATTTGATGGTAATGCTTACTTTCTCGTAAACATTTATATTTCTCATTCTCTCTACGCACTTACAGGTTTTCTTCTACATTTAACAAGGGTGGTAATACTGTTTTAAAATATTTCGGTTATACTTACGAAAAAGAATTTTGTATAAATCGATATAGTTTGATTATTTTATTTTTATTTTTTTATATTCCATCCACTATTTTATATGTGTAAGAATGAAAAAAATAAAATGATCAATGCTTTAATTTTGTCAAAAAAGAGTTTTTAAAATTTCTTTCTTTCAAGAAGTTACGATGATATGTGCAAATGTATAATAGTTATTAGGAAGTTTAGGTTATCCAAGAAAAATGGAAAAGTATGTTAAAAAATAAGCAGGAATAAACTACGAAAAATGTAATAAATTATTATAGATTGTTAAAGAGACAATTAATTTTCTTGAACCTTACAGTGTTTTAGTTTATATGTTATTTTTACTTGGATCACACGATTTTAAAAATCTTTTAGTTTCGAGATCAAATTCAAGTTTTACTTGAATCAGTTCAATTTTGGATCACATATTAAACTTTAAATTTTTATACTGGTTAAACTTTTATATTTTTAGTTTGTATTCATAATAGTTATCTTAATAATAAAAACACTAAGAATAATTACTCAAATATATTTATAAATACGATTTAAGACTTAATGAAATAAAAAATTGACCGGTTATTTTTATGATAAGATTATGTATTATATCTAAATATTAAACACAAATACATAAACAATTCCGAGAGATTTTTACGATACCTATGTGAATGTTACCACGCTCCCCTAAAATATCTCCCCTCGTACAGATTCTTCGTGCGCGCACACAGAATCGTACGTCTATGCACACGTATAAAGTATATTTGTTTGGCAGCTTTCGGCGGCGTTGAAATCGCTGGATGGTGAGCTTAAAGGTAACTACTATCCCCTTGAGGGAATGGACAAGGAAACCCAACAGCGGCTGATCGATGACCACTTTCTTTTCAAGGAGGGAGATCGCTTCTTACAGGATGCCAAAGCATGCGAATTCTGGCCCACTGGTGAGTGACGAACCAAAAATCTTTCTCTTTCCTCAAGCTACACCCTACGATGAGCTTCTTTTCCTGCCTCTCCAAGTTCTATCTTCCTAGACTTAATATTTTTACTCATGATTATACCTTGTTTTGCATTTTTTATATTTTCAACCAATTTTCTACTTTCTATCATTGTTTCTTGCACTCTCTTGATACTTTAATTTATTGTACTTTTCAGATTTTAAATATCTTCAATATTATCCAAATATTTTAAATGTAACTAATAAAAATTAGTTTCGATAGTACGTATTTTGTATGCATAGAACATAACTGCTTAGTTTTAATCAGTTCTAAATATGTCAATTTGCTCCTAATTCATTTTATTCAAAACCTAACTAGTTTTAAATAAGTTATAAATTTTGCGTAATTACTATAAAATATATATTATAAAAATTAAAAATAGATACTAAACATGACTATAATTATCTATTTCAATTGTTTTTTTAGATTAATATCAGAAAATATTTAGAGTTAAATTTATTAATGACTTATTTCTGTAACGTACTGAAATTAAAAAAAAATGTTTTAAATTTTCAAAATTATAGAAAATCAACAAATTAAAAATTATATTCAATTAAATTAAATTTTTTATTTTTTCTTTTAATTAGCTAAATAGAACATATTATATTTAAAAATTCAAAGTAATAATACTAATACTACACATAAATTTTTATATTACAAATAAAATATATAGAATCTTAAGTTATTATAATTAAACAAAAAAATAGTTTAAAAGTACGATCTGAATTAAAAATATTTATTTAGAAGCAGTTATATATAATTGATCAGAATAAATGATCTTTATGATATTATTCTATTTAATAATATTTACATAATAATTTTATGTAAATAATTTTCTGTTGTAGCTAATAATTATTTAAGATTTTTATGTTATCTACATTTTTATTGCTTTTATTGATTTCACTCTACTGTATCCTACATTTTTATGTAAATTTACCTTTTATGTACTATCTTCTAATTTATTGTAATTAAGAACAACCACTTTAAAGTCTTCCAATAATTTTTGCATAACCATTGTATACTCCCGACTTAACTGATTTTTTTCAATTATATTGTAAAGTTTTAGTACTATATCGATTGAAACATATCTAACTACATTTTCTTAAATTTTCTTTTCATTTTATTTTGTTCACTTTTTTGATCTATAAATTACCGATATTTTGTAGTAGAAATTTTATATAAGTACTAAAATTGATACTCAAAATCTTAACCAAAAAAAAAATTAAAAAAAGGAAGAATTTTAATTTTTGATTCATGGTATTTATTATACGTTTAAGTTCTCTAAAGCTTCGATAAAAGAGATCTCTGTTTTTCAAACAAATATATAGAAATATATATTTGATCAATAAAATAAAAATTTAAAAATGTATATATTGACATTGTTTAAATTAAACTTTTATATAAGAAATTATGAATTTTTATACTAATAAATTATATCTATAATGTATAAATAGAAATAATATATATGAAAATATATAATTTACAATAAATAAAATATAAATTATAAAATATATAATTGAATATATATTTATGAATAATAACAAAAATTGTAAATAAATGTCTTTTAACAAATTTCGAACAGAATAGTATTTAAATTATAGTATTGTAAATAAATACAAATGATTAATATATTTATCATTTTCTAAACAATTCAAATTATTAGAGTAATTTTTTTATTGATTTATTTTTATAATATTTGATATGCTATTTAAATTTTCATACATAAAAATTATATTTTTTATTTTATTGTTGATTTAAATTAAATCAAATAGCTAAATTATAAAAAATAAGAAAATAATAAAAGCGAATAATAATTGAAGTTGTATAATCTGAGGATTTAAATTAAACTGAAAATAATGTGTTGACAAATAACGTATTCAAAATTAAAATAAATATTAGAATAGTAAACATAAAAAATATAAAAACACATAAAAGATAATAGAATAAATAGAAATTATAGATAAAAATGAAGTAATAATCAGAATAAACATTAATAAATTATTAGCTTTTGTATATGGGAATAAATAATATAGAGTATTATAAAAGAATCAATATCTAACAACAACAAAAATGAATAAAAGAAACGCAAAAATTAATCAAGTTATTAATGATATAAATAAAAAATTTATATTAAAATGATTTCGAATAATATTCATTTTCAGATTTAGTATGTACTGAATTATTATTTAAATCAATACACATTATAACAAATTTATTTAATATAATTACGAAAATAGAAACTATTATAAATTTTCTATATTCGTCGTTTTCTTATAAATCGTTATAATCAGCAAACACTTAATTTATTTAGAACCATGGATAATAGAAATAGAATATAGATGGTATAAAGTAGTTTTAAATATTATTTTATGATAAATATTGACGAAATTCTTATATAAAATAATTATAGATATATTCTTAGAGATGAAATACCTATTATAGTACATAATTGAATGATAAATATTATACAGTCTGCAAATTATAAATACATAAATTATTATATTTGTATACTTTGTGATATATCAGTTGATGTATATATTATAAAATAAATGAATATATATCATTTTTATTGTTAAATAAATTCAATTATAAAATTCAGGTCTAAGTATTTGAGCACGATATACGGAATTGTGATATATAAATAACCATTAAATACGAATAATTGTCTTCGAAATATGTAATAGAAAGATGATTTTTCAAAATGCAATTAACCTTATTCATTATCATCTATATTTTTATAAATAAATTTATTTTATAGATCACTTGTTCATTATATAGTTATGAATGGATACTGAATATCATATCTTGTTAGCTAAATTATTACTTTATATAATAATTTGTATGATATTATATTAATTTCTGTACATTCGATTTATAAAATTTGCAAATATAAAACATTTAGGATCTAAATGTTCTGAATGTTTATACAATGAAAACATATGAACTATAGTAACAACAATAATAATAATCACAATAATAATAAATCAATATAAATTAGTAGTATAAATCATATTGTCATTAATCGAAAAAAGAAAACTGTTGACTGTGATTTACTATCATAAGTAAAATCATGATAATTTTGTTTCAAATCTCTTATTTAAATATAGATAAAGTTACTTTAAAAATAATTAGAAAACAATATTTCAGAATCTGTAATTGTAAGTATAATAAATTTAAAAAAATTTATGAGTATAAAATTTTATTTAAATCTATAATATTATTTCAAACAATATATTATATTAAATAAATATAAATATATGCATATTTTTATTAAAATTATTTATGTTAAATTTTTAATGGAATATTTATATATTTTATTTAATAAATTGAATAACCTGATTGATTTAATAAAATATTGTTGATAATGTATCAATACGAAAAATTAATTGATAGAGTTTTTATTTATCAGTTATTAAAAAGATTCAATTTATGACTTCAATTAAATACTACTAATTTTTAATTATCTACTGGATAATAAAATATAAACTTCTCATTGCATTATCTTTTCCTAGCCATCTTTCTTTTAGTTCACCATAATTCACTTTTTATTTCGCTCATAAAGCTCAGTCTGTTTTCTTTCACGTGGTTTAATATTACTCGATTTTTAATTACATTTTACAATTTATGGATATTTAATCTCTCAATTATAATAAAAACAAAATTTTGTAGAAAATATAAATTACTCTTTTATAATAAAATTTATTATAAGTTTTATGTATAAATAAATTTTAATTATATTTCAATTATTATTTATTAATAAATTATAAAAATATTCAAATAAATACAGTAGTTTCGAAATTTTACTCTAGTAGAAAGCTCTATTTCTCTAAGTACTAGCGAATGAATAGTCAACAAAATGAAAATACATTTTTATGATTCGTAGTAATACAGGTTTGATATACTATTTACTTATTTATATTGGAACTTAATTAATTTTAATTTAACTTAATTAATTTTAATTTAAATTAATTAATTTTGAAGAAAAATTATAATTTATATAAAAAAATATCTGAATAATTTAACTATTTTTTATAATTGTAATTGTAGTAAAAATAATTTGATATGAATATGCACGAAAAATTACATAGATAATGAATTTTTTATTACGCATATCAAAATTATATAATTATCGATACATAGATATATTCTTTAGCAAACTCTAGTTATACCTTTCATATCGACGTAATATATTAATTGATGTAATTATTATATAATTATGTATATTAATTAGTATTATATTTTGACATGTGTTAAAAGATTAATCTCAATTGTATAATAAAGAATATAGATATTTCTTTTTATTATAAATTATGTTGATATCATAAATATAATTAATTATATATTTAAATTATATACAATTATTTTTAAAAAATTATCAATATATTTTTTTGTACATAAATACTACGAATATGAAACCTTAATTATTATTATTTATTTAAATCCCAAAATATAAAATTAAGTATTTTATTTAAAAAGTGAATAATTTTATTTCAGCTAAATCGAACAATAATTATAGATATCTATTCGAAAATAAATGTTACACTCCCATGTTCATCAGTATTTATTTTTTGAATAAAATATCAGTAAATTTATTGTCTACATTTTGCTGTTTCTTATACGAATAACTTAAAATAACAATATAATAAAATCACCTTTTGAGTATACTATTTAAAATAAATTTAGTACAGGCTATTTTGTACTAGTTTTTTCTAATAAATTAATGATATAAATTTACTTTGAAAAAAAATAATGTTAATTCGAAAATTTTTCAAATAAATTAATAGATAAAAAATATTGATCAAATAATTATAGATTTTAATATCCATTTATTTTTCTAATATTGAGCTTTTATTATTATCATTAAAAATGAAATAAATTAATTCATAAAAATATTTTAAATAAAATTTTAATTAAAAAATCAGTAATTGAAGAATTCTATAATAATTTATTTATTCTAAAAAAATATGCTCAAAAACTTTTTCTCTTCTAGAGACCAATAAATATTATGTAGTACTACTGAAAATTTAATCTAAAAATAATGTTTAGTAGGAATGGTTTTAAAATATATAAAGAAAATAGAAAGTATATTTTTACTAAATATAATAATAAAATGATTTGTTCGTTTTTAATTGCAATTTCAGGTCGTGGTATTTTTTACAATGACACAAAAACTTTATTAGCCTGGTGTTGCGAAGAAGATCATCTACGTCTTATTTCAATGCAGAAGGGTGGCGATCTTAACGCAATATATCAGCGTCTGGTCACTGCCATTCGTAAGATTGAGCAAAAGCTGAAATTTTCACATGATAAGCGTCTAGGATTCCTGACTTTCTGTCCAACGAATCTTGGTACGACAATTCGAGCCTCGGTACACGTAAAACTACCAAAGCTTGCCGCTGATCTACCTAAGTTTGAAAAAATCGCCGGTGAATATAACTTACAGGTAAAATATATCTCATCTTTTTGCATACATTTAAAACTAGTTTAATACACGTATACATAAAGGAAATCGTTTGTGACATAAAAGAAATATACTTTTTCTGGAATTATTGACTGACTTCTTATTTCTGATGTCTAGAGCTGCATTTTTATTCGGGAAATCTATTTTACAAGAAATGTGTATTAGAGTATCTATTTTGAAAAAACAAATATTTAATATGTGTTGTGTTTATATTTACTTAAAATATTAAATAAAACTAAATTTTATTTACAATCTATGTTTATTTTTTAAAAATGTATTTTTATAATAAAATAACCTCGTGAATTATATGTAAGTTCATGATAATCAT
Source organism: Dolichoris vasculosae (assembly GCA_018907195.1). Classification (NCBI taxonomy): domain Eukaryota; kingdom Metazoa; phylum Arthropoda; class Insecta; order Hymenoptera; family Agaonidae; genus Dolichoris; species Dolichoris vasculosae. The sequence goes on along the minus strand of JACCHY010000005.1, from coordinate 61,534 downwards.
TATAATAGTATTTCGTAAATAGTAAAAAAGTAAATTTTTAATACAACAAAATTAGAATAAACAATACTTTTCTAACTAAAGTATCGTACCCTAAAATATATCATAGGTACGTGGTACTCGAGGTGAACACAGTGCAAGTGAAGGTGGTATTTATGACGTCAGCAACAAGCGGCGTATGGGTTTGACAGAGCATGATGCAATCCTTGAAATGGGGAAAGGGATTGCTGAATTGATCAAGAAGGAAAATTCTCTATAAACATAACACTAGTACCCCTACAGGAATGAGGGTATAATTGTTTTATTCTTTTCATCCTTTGAAAAAAGATTGATCCATTTTTACGTCATCTTTTTTGTCCTTTGCAAATAAACACACATATCTGCATTCGTATATTCATACAATATCATAGATTACACCAAGTTTTAATATAGGACCTCATGGATTTATGTTGGGTAAATTATTAAATTCAATTATAAATTTTCAAGACGAGTTTCAAGTTTATATTATTTATACGAAAGTATTGGTTTTATCAAATTTTATCGAATAAAGATTTCTCAAATCCATAATATTTTTGTATGATTTTAAAAATTTATTTCTCGTATTTTTATTGAAATAATTAAAAATATATCTGTGATTTATGACAATAAAAATTTAATATATAGTTATTTAATATATTATTTTTGAATAAAAAATTTTACTTATTGTTAGTATTAATTATTTTTTTATTAATACTCTTTAACAATTATAAATAAAATTAATAGATATATTTGATATAGAAAAATTTAATATTATTAATTTAAAAAATATATTTTTTAAATATAAAAAACTTTATATTTCATTTATGAATTGTGTCAATATTTTTTAAATCTTTATGAACCTGATTAAAACTTAAGTTAATTGTGATAATGTTATATTATTTATGATTTGTAAATAAATTATTTAATTTGTTAAGGTCAAATCATGTAAAATACAATATTAATTTAGCTATATATTTCTTCAATATGACGATGTAAATTAAAATATATTTTCAGTTTAGCTTATATATATACATATATAAAGAAGAATGTTTATGTATGCATCAGTAATAAATTATATTTATACATAATCATTTTTACTTGGGTATATATTTGAATTTTATGGTTTCAATTAGATTTTTATACAGATATTTATAATAAAATATAATTTTAATTTATTTTAATTAAACCAAATAAATAGCGACAATCGAAACTCATAAACTGAATAATAATATTTTATCAATATTTTATAAATATAGTTATTTAATCAAATATACATAATTGAAATATAATAAACTTAAGTATTTATTAGAAAGAAAGTAAATTAAAAGTGCAACACAAGTAAAAAAATCATTTTATATAATAAATTTTTGAATATTATAAATATTAAGATTCAATTTCAGTGATTTTATATTAAGAACGTTTATATTCAATCTTTTTAATACATTAAACATAATAGTTTTTTAACAGATTTAAGAGAGTTATAAAATAAAATGTATGTTTTTAATTGTTATATATTCTATATTATTATCAAAAAAATTAATACTAGATTTGAAAGATAACAGTTAGTTGTTTAGGCTTCAGATAGTTCTAATCACAATTTTAAATCAAATACTAAAAACTTTCTTAAATATATTTACTAAATAAACAATACATTTATATAACCAACTGAATAAAATACTTTTTAATAAATTAAAAACTTCAATAATAGAATTAAATTATTCATTGTATTAGTTTCGACTATAAGCACTGAGAAATTACCTTGTACATTATTACTTGAGGTGTAAATGAAGTTAATTCATTTACGAATATTATTTATACTGTATGCAAAAGTATGAAATATATGTGATAATTAACAAATTAATCCAAAAAAAATTATAAGATATTTAAAAAATGTTCTCATTTAAGATTAATAAAAATTTATCAAACTTGCATACTATATAATTTGAAAATTTTGAATTAATTTTATAGCATAATTCTTTATTTTTTTCTTAGATAATAAAAAAATAATATAAATTTTTAAGTCCATAAATTCTATTTTAGAATAATTTAAATTAAAATTTATTAATTTTATTTACATTTAATTTTTACATTATAATATTGAAATTTTTGTAAATAAATGTAAGTCAGTTTATATACATATATTTTAAAATACAAAATCATAATAAAAGATTGAGATTTGTAAATTTAATTATTTAGTAGGATATTAAATATAATTATTTTTTTTTATAAAAATAACTCAATATTTATTGGTTAAAAGAAAGATCAGAAACATGTGCATAAAAAACATGTAACATAAAAAAGAAAGAGAAATTTAACTGATTCAATCCTAATTTTATAAACTCGAATATCGTAGTTTCATTTGGTGCAAATTTATTCAATATTTTATAGTAATTATAACGTACTTTATATATAGAAAAAATTAGTTATATTCTTTTTTCGATATATTATTTTTTCTAAACTAATATAACGTAACATAAACAATAATGTATAAAATTTCTCTAAATACTATTGGTAGAAGAATAAAATAAAAACAAAAATAAAAATAACAATGCTGATATATTTTAATGATGAGTTTACTTTTAGCTATTTTTATGATTATTTTAGATGGTACATTAAATTTTCTAATAATAAATAAATTTTTGGGGTGTGTAATAATGCGTACTCTAGTTGTTATCACAATTTATTTTATTTGAGATATATGTATTTTCAAAAATAGTTAATTGGACGTATATAAGTATTTAACAAGTCCCGCTGTTGCGTACAATGTTTCGTTAGCCGTTTATGTTAGCAACCGTTTTTAACGAGGTCTCTATTGCTAATGCCCATAAGTCGTGTTATAGTTTACAAAGCTCGCTCTAGCTCCTCCGGGTTCAACCTCCTCCTGACTTCCTTTGTTTTACTCTCCCAGGGATCGAGCCTTGACAAGGTGTCATTTGTTTATATGTCGCGTAATTCCCGGACCCTCTGCGCGTTGTACTGCCTCTCTGTTGCCTGCCATCTCATGGCTCTTCGGAAGCCCAGACTCCTACTTGCATGCTTGGAGGGGTCCGCGTTACAACCCCTTCACGCCTTCCTCTTCGGGGCCCCTTAAGCCACACGCCTTCATCTTCGAGGTCACGCCCGTCCCTCCAGCGCAATGGTAGGTCCGTCTATATATCCGCTATATATGATTCCTCGCTGCCTTCCACGTACGGTTGATTCTCGGTTGACCGTACATTACCCAGAGTCACTCGCAACTTCCTTGAATAAATCCCTCGCGCGACACCTTCGCCTTTGCCTCCCTCACCAGTGGCATGAGGCTAGCATTGCGCTTCGCCCCGAGCAGAGTCCTGCAAGGATTTCTCGTTACTCCTCGCCTCTCTGAGCTCCGAGAGGCGAGTTTGTTTCTACGATTTCTTACGGGCTGCGGGCGTCCCCGCGCCTATTTTGAGGAATAGAGGCAAACAACTAGTTGTCCGTCTCTTGACCGGGTCCGGGTAATTTTTTGAGATTTTCCATTCTCAACTTAAATTAAACATGAAAAATAGCTGTAATCGCTAGTTAATTCATATTTTAGTTCAAACATAAAGAATCAAAATATGAATGTAAATAGTACGGCATGGTATTTAATTGGAATTACTAAACGATAAAGTCTCTAGGTATTTAAATATTTTATTAAGAGTAAAATTATGAATCACAATGACAATAAAATATAAGTACATTATACCGATACGTATACGTATTAACGGTAATAAAAAATTTATAAATTTTAAAAATTTTATAAATTAATTATAAAATTTAAATTAAAAATATCTGAGAAGCTTAATTTTATTGTACGTGAGAGAAAGTTTGTGTTCTCAATGAAAATCCATTCTACAGACCGCATTAAATAAATTATTTATTATTAACTAGATATTATTTTATTCTTTAATTTTTACTGAAACATAGTATTACTAATGCAGGAAACTGAATTTGAAAGTTACAAAAATTTCAATATAATGTTATGATTTAAAAATATCGAATATCTTATGAATAGATATCTTTCATTTTATCTTTTGTGAAAATATTTATAGTATCCGGATTGAACTAATTAAATTCTTAACACATTAAATAAATTTTTGCTAAGAAACAAAGAACAAGTTTTAAAATATTTAAATATTTAAATATTTATTTTCATACTATGTAAATAATAATTACAATATACAGTTGATTATATAAAGAATTTATTGATTTACAAAAATGTATAATTAAATTATACGCATAACGAATTAAAAAATGTAACACTTAACGTGAGACTAAACAGTAAAAGTAACAATCATGAATTGACAATTTTTAATAATAGTAGAAGAATGAAAACTGGCTAATAATGGTTAATACATAAAAAATTAAAAAATTGAAAATTAATTCATAATTTCCGAATACATATGAATAAACTGAAGTAAAATATTTAAACAAATAAAATACATACAAGACTAAAAGAATTTTGTTAAAGAAACATTTAAAAAACATACAACTTTTTAATGCTTACATAATAAACAAATTTTACATCACTAAATAAATTCTAAAAAACAAAAAAATTAATCGTAAAGATTTATTTAAAAAAACTAAGATTACTTATTAAACTTAATTTTTTAGAACTTTTCAAATTTGTAAACTGTGTTATATGCAGATGTATAAAATTTTCCTTATAAAGGGTGCACATTATTTTTAAAGTAAAATTAATATATATTAAAAAAATTAATTGAAATATTCTTAAAAATAGTAAATTGATAATATATTTTTATATTAAATTTAAGGTATTTCAATATTTACTCGATGTGTTTAAAATGGTGTAATTAATTATTAACAATTTTTTAATTACAATCGTGTATACTTAGATTATATTTATTAAAATTTTTTTTGTATTTTAAAAATAATATAATTCATACTTTTAAAATATATATATTTGGGTTATAGTTTTAAATAATTACTAAATAATTATATCACAAATTAATATATCAATTGTTAAGCTTAGTATATTAAAATCTTTCATTCATTATTGTTATTTTAGTGTAAACACTTTTAAATGAAATATTATATTTGAAATTTAGACTATTATATTTTACCTGAAAATATTTTTTATAAAGAAAACTATCTCTTGTCCATTATGATTAAAAAATAAAATATTTACAGATTTAATATAATTTATTAATTTTTCCTATTATCAATATTGAATACAACATATCATTAGTTTTTACCACATATACTAATAATATACATAATAATTCTATTTAATGCTGTACAATAATTATATTAGATATTATTTTAAATGTTTTAATAACCTAATAGATAAATTTACAACTTCACGTATGTCTTTTTATATTTAATCTGACAACTAATGTTTACACTTTTTAAAGAAATAGAACAGAAAATGTTTCTGTATAATATTGATTTTAACAAAATAATTTATTTTTGATTACCAATAGAAAAAAGGATTGATTTACTTTTCAATTGAATAAATATATAGAAATTTTATAGTTTTTCTTTAAAAATATATAATATAGAACTATCATAATCAAATTTTATTATAAAATGTTTTTCTAAAGTTATATTATGTTATAAGTGCATAATTAAATACGTGAATATCTATTTTTTAAATATTAATTTCAGTATTCACAATTATAATTTTATATTAAGGTTCTATCAATTTAAGTATATTAACTTCGAAGATAATACGTTAAAAATAATTTCTTTTAGATTTTACTCTAAATTTCTGTGAATTTAATAATAAATATTATTACTTAGATCTCTTACATATATTTACTTCTTTATTCTTTAGTAAAAATTGTACAATTACTTTTCTGAATTTTTCTCTGAGTTCTAAAACTCTTGAAATGTCCATTCATTCACTGACCCGTTACTTTAAATAATATTTCTATATTATTTAAGAATTCGAACGTTTTTTAGTATACTTCTTTTTAATTTATTGCTCTTCGGTAGAATACTTATTATTGATAATAAATTTCAAGATGTTTAAATAAAAATTATTTCAAATCAATTCGGTATTTAAAAATTTTTTTTAGTTATATAATATTTTATAACGTTAGAAGTTAATATATAGAGCGTATATTTTTCTAATTTATTCTGCTATTCACTTATCTTACATAAATGTTTTATATTTTCACTTCTAATACATTCAATTATTAAAATTGAATAAATAATTATTGAAAATAGAAGTTTTTAATAATAGTAAAAAAGAATGATATTTTGAATAAAATTTTTACATTATATAGAAAATGAAACAAACAAATCATTTTCTTTGGTATTTCAATAATTTATTTAATTCGATTAATATTCGATTAATTTTAAGTACTATTGCATTATTATATAAAATTATATTAGTAATTGATATTTTTTAAATAAAACATAGATAATTTATAAAGAATATTTCTACAAATATTTCTGTAAATCTATCTATATAATATAATGATAGCAATATAAACATTATTTTCGGTATTAAAAAACTGCTTAGATACTTTTACAATATCTTACTTTATTTATTGGTATATCTTCATTGTGATAAATTTTAGTATAGCTAATTAGTTTATTGCTAATATATCTTTTTTTTAGAATTAAAGATTTTATTTAGTTTTTTACTGAATTCTTTTTAAGATCAGAATTATATTAAGAGTATATATTGTTTTTAGATGAATAGTTAAAAGAAATAATTTATGTAGTATTTTTATATTATTGTGTATATATGTGTGTATGCGTATGTATGTACGTATATATATATGTATTATCACAGAAAGTTATATTATTAAATTTAATTTAAAATTAACAATATTCTTGTATATAAGTACATGTATACGGACGCTACATGTAGTCGTAGATCTGTGTGCATTTATACAAAAGCACAGGCCTATATGCAATACCTAAACACGATCACTATTATCTTTAAATAAGATATTTCAAGTATTTTATTTCAAGAGTTTCTAAAGAAAGTATTCTACGTATTATATATTATTCTTAGCAAAAATAGTATAAATCGGAGAATTAACAGATTAGGATAAATAAAGCTAAATAATACATAGATTCAATATATAAAATATTATTATAGAATAATCAAGCTTTTACATGTATAGTTATTTATACCCTTAAAACAGTAATTTAATTATTTTTATTCTTTTATTAGTTTTATATAAATAAAAAATTATAACATCAAGCAATTTTGAAAACTTAATTTTGAACAATACACATTCAATAAACAAGGTTATATAACTATTATTCTATATAAGAAATATCTTGTCATCAAAATATATTTATTTAATTATCTTCTAAATAAGTATAAATTATATTATATATTCATCTAATGTATAGTATTAATAATAATAGACTATTTTTTTATTTAAAAAATCCTTTACTTTGTGTAAAATTACAAGGATTACTAATTATTATTAAATCTTTGAAGTATCGATGTATTTTCCTAATATTTTTTCAATATTTTTTCTAAAATAGATAATTTACATATTAAATGTCTCAAATATATCATAGTTTGAATGATATTTTGTTCAATGTTAAGCATTTTCTATACAGAATGAGATAAAATAAATTAATGCATGTTAGTGATTGTTATTTGCTTTCATCGAATATAGTTAAAATAATTATTTTAATTCATTTATAAAAAATTATTTATTATTAAAAAAATAATTACACAAATTTTATTCAGAATTCATAAGTAAAATTAAAAATGTCGAATTAAATATAGTGAAAGAAGAATTTTATCTCGTACAGCTAATCTATAACAAGTTATTTGTAGTATTCTATGATTTTCCGTGGTTATTGAAATGACAGAAATATCATATGTATGTAACTAGCAATTTTTTTTTGACATGCTGTTCTTTTTATCTTTCAAATGAAATGCAAAAGAAAAATAACTACATTTTATGCCATATGGAAAGTACTGTAAAAAATAGGATGATTTGACTATAATAAATTAAAAATTTTATTACAACTTATATAGTTATAAAAATAAATCCATAAGTATTGAAATTAAATAAAACAATATTTTATTATTTCTTATAAATTTGTAATCTAAAAAAAGAAAATTATTTTTGTAACAAATAGTAATAAATTTATATCAAATTTTTAAAACATTAATATAAAAAATTTATACAAGAAAAAAATATTTAAATTATTGATAAGAAATAATCAAAAAATATTACTACTAATTCAACAATTCAAAATATTTTAAATATTTTCAACTACTTCTGTTATGTGCTAATCTAAAATAAGAAATTGTATTAGATGTTATAGTATTTGTGCCTCAGATTGATTTCTTATATTCAATAAAATATACAAAGAAAAGATAAACTAAAATAGAAAAAGACATTACCTGATACAAAAATAACAATTACAGTAATCCTATTGTTATGATACAAATATTCAAAAAAGTAATATATATAGAATGGTATAAGGGCTATTTTCTAAGAAGGAATTGAGTAATTGAGCAAGAACTACATGTTTTAAAAAGGTTGGTTTTAAGTAGATTAGTGAAAATAAATAATGTACAGTAACGGTCAATACGTATGAACTATACCAGCATGCACGTTTATTTACCTGCATTATGATAAATTCATATTTAATTCAAAATATATAGTGCTAAAATGAATACTGAAATTTAAATGCTTCTGACGTCTAAGTAAGGAATGTGATTTGCAAAATCTACATCGATTATTCGGTAATTAAAATAATGATGGTTTTGGTATGAACAGTTGCTCAACATGACAGTACAGAAAAGTTGTGATATAATTGTATAAGTATGAACAAGTTTGTAGAACCAGGATGATCTACTAAGCGTTAACTTTAATGTCAAGCATTGTAAATAACTACTGAATTATTGGTATAGCTCATTTATTAATAAATTTAAGAAAATATAATTTTAGATTTACTTTTACACTGTATAATTAATATTTAAAAAAATATAATTTTATTTAAAGTTATATAATTAAATAGTTATAGATGTCACAGTATATTATAATATACTATTTTAAGCATATTAAAAATAAATAATTTACTGACTTATTAAAAGGAAATTTTGAAACAAAAACTTATTTTATATCTTTTATTGAAATAAAACATAGAACTGTTTATTAGAAAAGTTGAACGAGTGTCACTTAAATAGATATGTATTTATTAATCATTTTAATATAAACATATAAATATCTATAGAATATATATTATAATATATATATTACAATTCAGATATTTTCATAAGATTGAATTATGAATGTTTATTGGTATAATATAATTAAAATTAAATTAAAATATAAAGAATATAATTTTGCAATTTCAAATCAAAATAGAATTTATAATACATATATAGCTTTTATTAAAATATAAAATAAGTATATTTTATCTTATGTTAGAAATTAAAAAAAAAGGAATCGAAAAAAACTTATATTAAATAATTTTTACTTCACTCATTTAATATTTTTTAATTTAAATAGTAAGACAAAAATTCTTAAATGTAATTTTAAGAAATGTTTTTGTTATATTTATTTAGAGTATTGATATAAAAATTAGTAATCGATCACTTAGATATTATTACTTACATAATCGATTCTGTTCATAAAAATTGTAAGTTCCATGTTACATTTTTAATTATTAATTATAGAAATAATTTTTATTAAAAAAATAAATGTATTTCCTAAAATTTTCTAATATTTTTAGTCTTGTTGAAAGATTTTAAATTTATATTAAATCAAGAAAAAATCAATATAAAATAATATAGAGTAAATAAGAATATTAAAGAAATTGTTATTAGAATTTTATAATAATAATTGAAAATATTATCTGATTCTCAGACTTTAATTTTATTATAAAATAGGTATATGTAAATGTATTCTGAAATTTCGAAAAAGAAAGATTATCAACATAAATTATAGTATTATTTTTTAACTTTTAGTAATTTTTTTCTATTTCTACTTGAATAGAAATGCAAAAAATAAAAATAAAAAATTTTTATAAAATTTATTCAGTAAATATTGAAGAATAAAAATTGCGTATTGCAATTTTCTTTTTGATCGAATTCGTCAAATATTATGATTATTTAATAAAAAAGCAGAAGTTAACGATATAGAATATATGTTTTGTTATTCTTAAAATTACCTTTAATATATTATATCAATACCTTCACAAAAAAATGGTCATGTTCTTGTAAATTATTTTCTAGTTTATCAATTTTTTTTATTTTGATAAATTCCAATAAAGTTTTTGAATCACACTTATTCAGAATATACATAATTTTTGCAGATTCATCTAAAACATCTATAAAAAGAATTTGAAGAGTAAAAGCGAATATATAATTTATGAATACATTTTTTGTTGCACATTTCGATAGAAAAATAGTTTTCAAAAACTATGTGATTAAATTTATGTAAAAATTCTTAATATATTTGATTTTAAAAAAGATAAAAAGTGTGAATTTTACAATGTATTTTAAGTTTTCTAAATGAGCTATTTCTGAAATTTTTTTTATTCTATTTTATTTTAAATTTTAAATGATAGTTTCAGTTAACTTTCAAAATTCAAAAATATATTAAATATATATTGTTCTCTAGAAAAATTTAGGCACATCTATAAAAATTCATACTTTTTCATAAAAAATTCAAATCTATTTCATAAAAAATGTTTTGAAAAATTTGTTTTCAATTTTTTTTTTATATTAAATTAAGAAATATATATCTTTATATAAAAATATTTTTATTATAAGTGAATTTCAATTTTAAATTGATGCACTATTTATAAAATTCAAAGTAATACTGTGATACTGGAATAATACCTAACTCTATAGAAGTACACATCATTTTTATGTTTTTAATAATATATAGGATACAAAAAATATTATATAAAACGATGCTAATGAATTTATTTTAGATTATTAGAATTGAATTGCAAAGCAAAGAATAAAAGTTTTTTGTTCTTCATTATTTAGTTACTGAAAATATATATAGATTGCATTCAATATTGCATTTCATTTTTTTCTCAATATCACAACATCTATTTTTTTTTAATTGTTCAAATCCTATTTTATAACTATATTTACATATTTAATTCATTAAAACTTTCATGAGTCGATAGTCATTAACTTTTTTCAACTGTTTGCACACTATTTGAATAAAACAAATATTGATTTAGATACTTCAAATTTTTCATTTGTGTATAACTATTTAATACTTTTATCTATTTTGGTAAACTATTAAAAGATTAATGATGATGAAGTTCCCATTATTTTCATTCTTTCCACCGAAGATGATTGTTTTACTTCGTATTCTAAATTTTATTTTTAACACAACAGAAGTTGATTACTCATGTGGATACAATACATTTGACGTTATATAATCAACACATGTAATTTTATCGAATATATATATATATTTTTTACATAAAGCTTTACAAATATTTTAAACTCACTTGATTATTTTTAGAAAAATTGCAATTGAGAATTTATTTTAACTAAAATTTTTTCTTTTTATATTTTTTAACATAATAAAATTACAATCTCCAATTTCATTTATTTTATTCAGTTATGATTTTAACAAATTATTCTTCATATTATTAATTTATTACTATTGCTATAAGAAATTTCTTCTTTGAATAAAATACCGATAAAATGATGAATAATGACCAGAATAAAAATTATCATTATTGATATATAATTTTAAAAGATTTTTTTGTAATATTTATAAAAGTAGAAATTATTAAAAAAAATAAATATAATTTTTATAAAAATATTTATTTATTTACCTTATTTTTTTAATATAGTATAATAAGTCAATTTAATATAGTTCTTTGATGTTCCTTGTCATATAATTAGTATTCTGGAAGTCAAAAAATGAAATCATATGTAATACTTTATATCTAATACATATATTAAATAATTTTTTGAACATAAAACTAAAGGAACGATTTATTCATAAGTGTACAATAAAATTATTTATGCATCAGAATTCCAATTTTATTTTTAAATTTAAAAATCACAATATTTTTATTTTTTGATAACATTTCAACTGATAGATGCTGCTTACGATGAATGCTTTGGAAACGCCTGAGGTAACACTTATTTTAAATCTTATATTTTCTTATCACCATAGGATGAAACGTTTTGAAAATTTAGATCGTATTTGTATTTAACGTTTTTTCTGCATTTATACCTAAAAATATAAGTTACAATTTTAGAAAAATATTTTTATATTTTTTAAATTATTTTAAAATAAATTACAATAGACATTTTATTACTAAAATTAAATGAATTAATTTCAGATATTAGAAAAAATATTTCAAAAACAAATTATAATTAATGTATTATAATTACGTAATTAAATATAGAAAAGTTAAGGAAAACAAATTATGAAGAACATTTTTGGATTAATATCATATCTGAAGTGTTTAAAACATAAATTTAAATATTTTAAATTGTTATTAGTTGAAATAAATTTTTAATCACAATATTTGATAATTGAATTAAATTATAATTTGCTAATATTTAAAAAATTTTGCCGAAAATTATATACCATTACGACATATAAATGTTTTATTATTTATATTATCTGAAATGTGATAATTTCAGCGTTTAATGAAAATGAGATACGATTAATTGTATTTCAAGAAAGAGAATTAAGCGAAGCTTTTGAATCTTGCCTTGATACAAATATTACTTTAAGGAAGCATCCAAAATCAAAGCACAGTACTACTCTAACCCTATAAACATTCATTTGCAGGTATAATCATTCAAAACATAAAAAAGGATCACACGTGTAATATTCATGCAACGAATATATGAATGTTTTGTAATATTATTTTAAATCGTATAATATTGATATAATTAAATAATCATTCATCAAACTTATTTTTTTAATATTTTATTTATACTCTATTATATATTTTATCGTATTCCTCAGATGCTTATAACATTATTTGTTTATTTATCGAATTTAAGACATTTTTTAAATTTCTTATAATATAATTATTAAAATGCTTATAATATGTTCAACAGTTTTTAATATTATCTATAACTTCTTAAATATAAAAAAATCATCAAAATTTTGGTAACTTCATTGTTAATATAAATTGGTAATTAAAGTAATTTTAATACCAGTAAACTTTGTTATAGATTTTATTATATAAATTAATTATTAAATCAATTTTTTATTCAATTTATTGATAATATAAAAATATTGAGTAACTAATCATAGGAGAACATTATACTCGATAAAGATGATTAGTATATACTATTCTAGAAATAATTTACAAAATAACTAAATATTTCACATTTAAATGTTATGATATTTATTATGTTATGTATTGAAATTTTTATTTAATTATAATGTTTAATTAAAATTATATTTTTTATGAAATATTTTCGCATGTAATTAATAAAAATTGTAATGAATTATTTCTATTTGTGTGATTAGTAATTATTCTCTTACTTTGTAATATAATAAATCTCAATAGATTTTTTTTTTGGTAATTGAATTTTCAATAATTTTTGTTATATCAAGCTTAACTTCTTAGATAACATCTTTTTTCAACCATTTCTATTTTGAATTTTGCAGCTTAATGAATTGTGTTGATAAGTAACTTGCATATATTGAGGCTAGAACTATGTTAAGTCTCTATGACATTTTCGATATTATTAATTTACATAGAAATACTTTTCCGTTACTGAACATTTCTAGACAATACATGAATAAAAAAAATATTATCAGGAATAAAATAGAGACAAATATTAAATATAATATATTATACAATACATATTGTACATATATATAATATACATATAATATATATTAAAATATTAATATATTATACATGAAATTAACTAATTTGCCAAATATTCTATGGTTAATGAAGAATTTATTTTTTTTTAAACACATGTAATAGTATAAAGAACAAGCTTTTAGATATTCTTTTAGTATATGTAAGGTACAGATAAAATTAAAAAAGAGTATATTATCAAGCATATATGTTCTCAACTTTCATTACTAAATTACCAAATTAAAAAAATATCTTTAAAATTTTATACAGTAAGAAATATATATTGTTAGTTGTATTTTATAAAATTTCAGCAAATATATCTGACATATTCTAATTAATATAGTTAGTGATAAATAAAGATTAATAAATTAATACATTTTTTGATAAGTATTTATATTATTTATAGAATTTCTTATAAAAATCTATATTCTCTATAATAATTAAAATTACTTAAAACACATTAAGCTTAAAAGTCAAAATTCTTCAAATTTAATTCTATATTATTATATAATTATAAAAACTCATGATTATTTGTATTCTCAATTTATTACTAATTAACATAATTTGATTTAATGGTTAAAAAATGTATCTGCAGGAAAATATCATGAAATAAGTAATTATTTTTAACATCTACGTTATAAACATTATTCAAAAATATAAATACTTTTAATTTTTATATAGATTTATATTAAATTTTTTAAATTAAAATTTTAATAATACCATTGTATTTCAATTAATATTTAAATTTTTACTCTTATTCCAAATTAGAATAAAATTACAAGTTATACATATAAAATAATGTTAATAATGGTTATCCAAATAAATAGTTAATTATTAATAGATTCTTCTACTCCTTTTCACTTAGATTTCCATATTCACGTATTTACGTATACATGAAAACAAATTAGCATTTAAATAGTTTCATTTTCAAGTATGCTAAATTTTAGATTACATACGTTTCTATCACTTCACAGCAGTTTATTCTACTTAAATATACTTTATTTAGACATATATTTATATTTTAATGTAATATATAATGGTAAAATTCAAATTAGTTTTAATTTTTCTAAATGTGATATAAATATATATGTTTAATCATTTAAAGAACTTTTATTGTTGATAATTAAACTTCCTATACTATTAAATTGGTATCAGTCATCAAATATATTGCAGCCTATGGTGAAGGAAGACTAGACCTATATTAAATAACCTTAATTTTATATAGCATAAAATATTTTGAAGCTAATATTACCACAAAAATAAATTTAAGTTAACAAATAGGTTTAATAAAACGGTTATATACGTTATGAGCATAGTGATCATAATTGTTATGTATAATTATATCCAAGTTATATTCCTAAATTAATCATTATTTTATTAAAAAATACATAAAAATTTATAACTAAACATAAAAGGTGGAAATTTCTTTGAATTTATATGACAAAAAATAAACAAATTGTTTCTAATTAAAATATGTATAACTCTACATTAAAATTCTGCAAATGAGATAATATTATAATTTTACGGCAAAAGATTTTTAAAAAGTTGAATAATCATGATTAATTAAATAAAAAATATTTAGAATAAATTGTAGTAATTAAAAAAATTAACAACAAGTAGAAATACATATGATTGAATAATTTACAGAAAATTTTCTAAAAATAAACCTGTTTCATATATGTTCATTTTTTATTTAAAAAAATATTGATTAGAATATTATATTTGATTATCATGTAATAATTGAACATTTAATAAATCTAGTTGATTTGTATGTTTATTATTACAATATTTAGAATTTATTTGGAATACTAATTGAATTAAACCAATATATAACTTGATATAGAATAATTAAGTGATATCAGTATTTGATATATTATCATATACATATATATATAAAATGCATTTTAAATTATTAAAATTAGTCTATATTTCTGTAAATAATAATGCGCTATATTCTTAAATTATAATTTCATAATTTTCATGTGTATTGTAATATTAAAAAATAATGAATATTTTTCTTTATGCATAATAATTATTATTCTACAATATGATAATATAGGAATCTAAATTTAGGTTTTTGATACTTTCTATTACAATGATTTTAAATTCTGCATTCGATCAGAAAGATTTTAAACAATTTCTTGACAAATACTACCAGGAATTAATTTTTATATTAAAAAATTTTCTAACATTTTTATTAGTACAATTTAATGTTTGATGCTATTTTCAGTTTTTTTATTTTTTATATTTTATTCTCATTGAAATTTTTTATTTTTATTAATCTAATATTGATATTTCTTGACACTTTAAAAATGATTATATAAATCTATAATGATATTTCTATAAATTCTAACAATTTATCAAATAATTTATAAATACGTATTTATAAATTTTAGATGCTGATTTTTTGTAACCACTATTTTTCAACGGTTTTAAGAAATTTCTCATATGTATTTCAGTTTATATTCTAGTAATTTGGTAATATTACATATTTTAATATTATTTTCTATATTTTTAAATATTAATAATTGTATGATTTTAGTTTTATATTACTTTTTAATTGCACTATAGTAAATTTATTATATAAACAAACTTTTTATAATATATTTGCTATTGTTATTTTAACTTTTTTTACTATTAACTAAATAAAATTATTTATGATAATTCTAATGGATAAACGATATTTTTTTTATTTGACATAGTTAATAAAAATTCTAATTAGAACATATATTATTTTATAAAATTCTATATAAATCAAACAAAAATAGATTATAATGATCTTGAAATAGATTTTTAATCAATTAAATATTTTATAATCTATTTTAAGATTGAAGATATTCTAAAACAACAATGAAAATAATATTATGGAAAATTTATGTTTCTTGAAGCAGAACTTCATGAACTTCAGGAATATTGATTCATTGCAATTAACTATTTTAAAATAATTGAATTTCAGAAAATTATATGATACTTTAGAATTTAAAAGTTTTCCAAAAATATTCAAAATATGAGAAAAATTCAATAAAAACACACATGAAAAAAATATCAAATTTGTCATTATTATTGTATCACATAATCATCGAGTCTTTATATAAAAAACAGCATTTTTATTTTTATTTCTTTATGAAAATTTCTGATTTTAATAGTCAATGGCTATATTTGTATATATAGTATAGTATATTAATTACTATACAAAAATTCATAAAAAATACTTATATCTATCCCAAAAAAATGAGATTCTTATTAAATTGAAAACAGTTAATAATTCTATAACTATACTTACTTTAATTTATATTATATTTGGTATTATAAATATTTCTTATTATTATATTTTTATTCAATAATAATTTTTTATTAAATTTTTAAGCATCAAGAAGTGGAAATATATTATTTTAATTAGATTTAAAAATTTTAAATCAACAATGTTCACAATTTTTAGGGTCTCTTTCTTTTACAAACTTTTTGAAATTATACCAATAAACGGTTGAAAAAGTAAATAAAATTGTAGTATTTTATATTTAAAGAATAACTACACAAACATATTTTATATTTAGAATATAATTTTATATTAGTGTATAATAAATTGTTTTGAATACTACTAAGGAAAAGACATGTTTTCAAAATATGAAATATATTGTCATTTTCAGAACAACTTAATTACAAATTTTTAATTTAAAATTTAAATTATTTCAAATATTAATAGTTTCTGTTTATTAAAACAGTAATAAAAAGTAATATTAATGATAATCTTACAATATCTAGTTATAATGATAAATTCTTAGATGATCTCATAATACAAAATTATTTAAAAGAAATATTCTAAATTTCAAAAAATTTAACATGAAAATTTTCTAATAAAGAGATGCGAAACAAATATATTACAAATATAAATGTCACACAAATTTAAATGATTATTATTACTAAATATATAATAATATGTCATTTGTTCTTTCACGATGTCGTTCAGATCTCTCCGGAATTCTTAATATTCTTGATAGAGAAGAGATAGAGTAACTTAATAAAAGAAAACTAAATACTTTTAAAGAGTATATTGATATATATATATATATACTGGAAGAAATTACTACTTTTAATTAAAAAAGTAACAAAAAGAAATTATTTATTACAGCTATAAGTTAATTTTTATTTTTGCGAATATTTTTATTCTAAATTATAAAATGAAAACATTTATTCGAATTATTATTATGATGTACATATAAGAATTTTATAAAATATAGTTACAACATAAATTTTTAATGTACGATGATTAATTTTTTATATAGAATTAATTTATCGAGGAAGAATTGTTGCACTAGTAGTAAGAATACTCTAATTTTTTTTATTTTAAAGTTGACAAATCAAAGCTATATATATATATATATATATTGTAGCTGTAATATAATATTATTCAATATAGCAATAGTTATAGTGCAGATCAAAGTGCAAGGGATTGTAGAATATAAGAATCACAACAAATATATGTATATTCAATTTTAAACAAGGGAAGATTATTAGTATATGCTTCTAGATATAATGTAAAGCTGTAGGATTGTTAAGCTTTATCTTTTATATTTAGTATACAATATATATTTTAGTCTACGTATTTTCAAGGATAACGGGAGCATATGAGATCTAAGAACTTTCAGTTACAATAAATGGTTTAGAAAATTATATAAAATTATTGAATTTATTTTTTTTATTTCTCTGAATGAGAGTATAATATAACACGGCGTTTAAACTATTTACTGTATTGGTTTTAAATTATTAAGATAATTGAATCTTATAGTACATAATCACTTTTGTGCTGAGTAGTGCTTATACGGTCATAGAATCTTTTTCACAGAAATATTTGGTACATTATCTTTATGGTTTTAAAAAATAAATTGCAAAACTACAGCAGACTAAGGATTATTAATATTTTTAGAATTGAATAAATAAAAAAGTAAATTACGTTTCCTTTTGCATCTATGGTGTATATCAAATTTATAATCCTATATTGGTGGCTAATACTTAAACACTTAAAAAAATTTTTCAGTTTGTATGGGTTGAGGAAAACATAATTTTTAAGATTTCTGTTGATTTTATACTTGATAAGTTAATACATTTTTTTAATCGTATTTTATTTTAATACGTAATTTTGTTTTCATTAAATAATTTATTAGCGTATGAAACTTATCAGTGTATAGTTTATATATTTTTTAATACCTTTAAAGTACCAATATATCCATACGTCCAATATACCAATAGCAATATATCGAGACTGGCTGTAGGAGTTATGAGGTACTGTCAAAATCTCAAATAAACTATATACAAAATGATGCATTAATTAATTTGTGATCTTTTACCGAGACCTCAAATGCTTTTAATTTTTTTCTGTGTTAATATATAATTGATTCCAAGTGACAAAAATCTCAAACTATTCTATAGTGGCAGCCATATCGACAGTATTCAATAAATTCAAATAATGAAATTTTAAACGTTATTTAAAGCTGTGTTTTCATTTATGAATGTTTTAAATGTAACAAAAAATTTCATTTTATATTCAGAATGTTCTATCCAAAATAGAAAATTTATTGTTAGGTAGCTGTATTATAGATGGCAACAGAATCTCAAATAAATTTAAAAATATTGTGATTTCATTATACTGAATCGAGATGTAGATTGAGTTATATAATTTCCTTTCCATTAAAACTAGCCTCAATATAAATAATCTCAAATCTTTTTGTTTTGAATCGTAATTAATTGTATATTATTTGTAATTATCACAAAGATTTCTATTTGAAACGTTGAAAATTTATTCAGCAAATGTTTATTGTTTTCTAATGATAATTTTAAAACTTAAATATTTTCAATTAAAGCGTGTAAAATTTTAAATTTTAGAAAATCACAATAAAACCGTCTTAATAAAAATTCGACATTTGTTAAATTCATCAAATTCCAACAAATGATAACTAAGAAATAGAAAATTGAAGATAGCTATATTTAATAATCTTAACTATAAAAAAAATATAATCAATAATGTAATTTAAAATAAAAACTATTCGATTTTTTAATGAAAATAAAATAAAATTGCGATTAAAAAATTATCTTCCAATGACTGCTCGGTATTCTAACTTTTAACAAAACACAAAGCAGATAGTTTTTGCAAAGCTGATGGAAACAATTTGTAAATCACTAGTCATGATCGATAAATCCCACTACTACATCTATTGGACGCAATTTCTAATTATTCTGTATAAAATTAAGAGTTACACTTTTAGAAAAATGATTGATATATAAATTGAAATTTTAGCAACTTTGCTGCTTGCAACCTTAGTTTTTTATACATCTTGTACAATTTTAAAAAACTGAATTTTTTACTGATTTCGTCGTCATTAAAAAAAAAGGTAATATTTTTATTTATATAAAATTCAAGTAATTATTATGTATTTTATATAAGTAAAGAATTTTAAATATATGAAATTTGATACAGATATGAATAAAATATAAAGCTGTTGTTCTTTTTGACGTATAGTATGATTTAATAATTACTTTATAGAAATTAATAGCTGATTTATGCTAAAACTATTTTTAATGGGTTATTACGAAGAGTGCTTTGCATGCTTCTGCGTATGACCGAATGAATCGACTCAACTTATGAGAGATTTACAGAGCACTCGAGTGAGTCTAAAGTCGCTCTTTTTAATACTGGTATAGTTTATTCTAGATCTCAAAGCAAACATGATCTTGTACGCTGATAAAAACTTATTTCTTTCCGACCACCATATGACCTTACTTTTTAATTCTCGCACATTCACTAGTTGGAAATTCTGAAAAGGGACTTTTCAGAAAAAATCTTAACAATGTAAAAATATTTGTTCGATCCTTTAAAAATAAGTAGATCATTAGAAAAATAGTATTTTTATTTTTTAAACCTATTGTACATTAAAAAATTTGTAAATATTATTTTTATCCTTGAATAAAAATACAATGAATTATCATCATTTGTAAAATAATATTTTATCAATTTCAATATTTACATAATGAGCTCTAATATAGAAAATATTTTAAAAATTAGTAGTAGAAAATTAAAAATATTATTTTGAAAAATATTAATTTAATGTTTAGAACATTATCAACAACAATTTATTCAGAAAATTTATTATTTTTATAAAAATTTCAGCAATTTAGAAAATAATTTTCCACTAAAAAATTCTTTAACAAGTTTTTTAAATGATTCCTTAATAGTTCTTTACAATTCAGAATATAGCGCAAGCATTACAATTATTTTTATAAATTATTAATGTAAATTTTTGATTATTTTAAACATTAAATACTTTTATTGCATAAAATAAATTGTTTTTTTAAATTCGATAGTATTCTAAAAGTTTTTTAGATATATAAAATAAAATAAATATTTCAGAAATATTCAATTAATAATTAACAAATGAAAATAGTTAATAATTCAAAATCAACGTATATCTCTTCTTCTTAAAATCTTATAGCTACATCAACTTTGATGTTAATGTTGACAGTATTACTCGAGTCAAGAGAATAACAAACATAAGTCGACGTCATTTTGCTAAGCGTGAAATAAAAAGAAAAAAGTTGAGGCGGCAAAATACTCTCGACAACCGAGTAACGTAGAGTTTCTCATAAATATCACGTTTTGCGGAAATATAAGAATAGCACATACATTCGTATCTTTCATAAACGACTCATCAAAAGTAAAGAGTGTACACAAATCTGGTATTTGACAGGTCGTCTTTTTTCCTAGTCGACTACTGCCATATTTTGTTTTCGATTTATATTTCATGAAACAGAAAAGTATGGGAGAAAATACTGTTTTAGATTTTCAGAGATTTTGTGGGCATATTACTTGGATTTTTGGGAAAATATATGTTCAAGGGTAAAATCGTAACGAGTATGTGTCATGAAATGAATTTTTAAAACAAATACATCTCGGTCAATTCTAACAGACTATTAAAACTTTTTTAGATAAATATTAAAAAAAAGAGTAAACTTTTACTTGAATTTATAATTTACATAAATCACAGAAATAAATTATTTACACTATTTTAAGAGGTAAGGAAATCTGTAAAAAAAATCTTCTTAATTTAGGTAATTAGCTTAAATTTATAGATTTAAAATATATGAATATTACAAATGTTATATAAATCTAAGTTTTAGTAATATTTATATTGTTTATAAAAAAACCCTTTATCGAAAGTCTTTTTTTTAAATTATATGAAATTTATTCTGGAAAATGATAGTTTAACTTATTAACCTTAAAATTTTATCAATTTTTATTACTCTGATATTTTCTAAAATAGTATTCTATATATATAAAATATAACGTTATTTTATACTATATTATTACAAAGATATACAGTTTTATAATGCGAATCTATAAATAAACCAACAAATGAATGTCGTATAGTTATATTGAATGAAAGAAGAGATTTATATTGTGTATACTTAATATGGAATGTATTTGTAAGAGTACCACGTGTAGACTGGTAATCGAATGCAGAAATAATTTTATTCGTTGCTAAGTAAAAATAAAGAAGATTTTATGATTTTTAAAAATTAAGAAATCTTTGAATTTTTTGTTTTTTTGCAGATATTAATTTCATTCGTCCATTTAATATGCTATAATTCTAAAATAATATTGATATATAATTAAGTACCTGGTAATAAATATTTACAACAGAATAATATTCTCAGAAAAATTTTACAAACATATAGGAATAAATATTTTTTACAAATTACTTTTTATTTTATTAAATATTTTTTAAATAAACGATTAATCTAAAATGATACAACTTATAGACTTTAAGTGATGTCAACTATTTAGAATCTTGTTAAGGGATTGCTCCTTATGTTATTGGATGTAGCAATAACGACAGTCTAATAAACGTTTAGTCAAGAACGTTTCCTAAAACATATTGTAAATATCCAGTACTTTAAGAAGCATACAAGGATTAAAATTTTATTGTTGCAAGATGTCCTTGATCTTAACATAAGCCTAGTGATGATTTTAATTAACTACACAGGTTATTTAATTATATAATAAAAACATTAGCTTTTAAAAATTTTTATTTAGCATATAAATAAAAAATGTTTATTATACCGTTATATTAATTCAATTTAAATAAACTTTAATTCAATATAGATATATTCTTTAAAAGTTTAATACTTTGTGATAATTTTTTAAATAAATAAAATTTGAATTTTTTAAATATGAATTTATTTAAAATATTATAATTTTCTTTATATAATTTAGCATCTAAACGTTCAACTATTAATATTCACTATTTTTATATAGTTTAAATTATAATCGTCTTATTTGTATCCAATTAATATTAAAATTAATTTGTATATAACTGCTGAAAATAATATTAATCAATTTATTTTTTTTTATATTTATTCATTGTATCTATTTTTATATTATTTTCGTTAATTAACAAAATGTATTTTTACATTTACATAATTGATGTAATATTCTATTAGAATTAATTTTTAATTTTAACTTCAAACAAGAACATATATATAAAAATTAGTTTTTATTACTAAATTAAATGAAGTTTCAAATATATAATTAGATGTTCAATAAAATATCAATATTATAGTTTTTGATATGATTAAACTACTAACAAAAAATTGCTATATTAAATCTAAACTATTCGTACAGATGAAAATACATATTTAGATCATAACATCTAAATTTTAACTTTTTCTACAAAAGTTATACAAATATTTACAAATTAAAACTATTATTATGTATTTATTTTATTATTTGGAATTATTTTTGATTAATACAATAAAAAAATATAATTTAAATTTATTTATTTTATTAAAAATTATTGTTTTTATTAATACGTCGGTTCATAAATAATTTTAATCTTTCATGTATATTTTAGTTTTGGAAAAAAAATATAATATTTATGATATACTATATATATATAAATATTATCTTTTGAAATGTATATAATTGTATAATACTATAGATTATATAAAAATTTATAAACTTACACAAGTATCAAGAATTTAAGTATATATAATAAAAAAAGTAAGTTAATATAGATATGTAAACATACGTTATTTCAAAATTAATTATTTTTATTTTAAAAATATGTAATAAAAGTTTTTTTTATTATTTAGAGATATATACTTACAAATATTATTTTTTATTTACTCAAAATTTTCTTTTCGATTATGTAAAATACAATTTCAATATAAATTGATTGAGTTAGAAAAACTATGGTCAAATTGGATTTTTCTTAAAATAGTAATACCATTATTTTAGTAAATATACTTTTTCATTTAAAAAAATATAATTAGTTATATAAATGGTAAAAAATATATTAATAGCACTATTTTTAGATATTAACTGTAAATTTAAATTACTGTAAAGTTTTATATCATAAAGCTTTCTGAGAGTATAATCTTAATAGTTAAATCTTACATTTTAGGTTCTAAATAGTAAGACTAATATTAGAGTTTAGATGTATTAATCATATTTTGAAGTGATGACATTAATAGTTATATTCCGACTTTAGCAAACTAAGGTAATTATTTCTGGAGTTTACCATAATATAAATTTACTGAAAAGGGCCTACAAGATATTAACCTTGTTAATAATATTTTTATACTTTTCGTTAACATGAATAACCTCAGTGCTCCTACGTGTAACTTAGACATAAGCTACTTATTAATAAGATCAGAAAGAATTTTAACTTTTTTTTAACAATTTCTATATCTTCTCAAGTTCCTTTAAGAATAATTTATACAATTTGTTTTATCTATTATTCAGTAATATATTACCTTGAATCATTTGAATTAAAAAAACAGAAATATTAGAGTTATTTTCAATAAATAGCAATTGAAAGACTCAAATGAATAAACAAGTATTTTTTTAATATATCAACGATATACTTCGTAATTAATGATGCTATTTTATTTTAATGCAGACTTTCAATTTTTAACCAAATATTTTAAATAAAATTTCCCTGTTTTAAAGTCATGATTTTTTTACTTTAATGTTAATTTATTTATTTTCAGATTTATTTTATACATGTATGTACATAATATGATTAATTTAAAGTATTTGATGTGTAAACAATTTTTTTAAGAATTTATATCGTATTCACTTGCTAGAGATATGGATTCAAAAATTAAATTAAATATTTCCATATATTCATGTTAAAAATATATTATTAATGTATTTAATTTTAGTTTATTATAAATTTAAATATTATATTGTATAAGCTACACAATTTTAAGTTATACGGGTATTAATTGAATGATAGGTGTAATAGTATAATAAATATTTTTTTGGTATGCATTCCTATTATCATCATTATTTACAATTTTATCTTATTAATACATCGTATATTTAATTTTAATTTGTATATTGGATTAAAAATGTATTAAAAACTGTTTTAAGAGACTAATAATTTAAAAATTTATTTATAATCAGAAAAATCTATTTATATAATAAAAATTTAGTTTATATTTAAAAAAAACTGTAGATAATTTTTGAAGAAATAAATTCTAAAATAGAAAATAATAGAATTTTGACTAAATTGGTTTAAGTATTATGAAAGGGGTGAGTTTACAGAGTATAATAAGTCTCGCAGCACTTAATCAAAAGAGGTTTGTTCCATCCAAAAGTATCTATATCGATACTAAATTCGACAATTAATACCACCAGCAGGTCTACTACAGCAATTAATGCAGAAGTCTACATGAACGATCGTCATCTCCAGGATCTCCGCTATCACAATCACCAGCTGAAAGGTAGTCTTTACCAAGTTGCGCTTTAGTTCCCTTCTTTCTCCATTACTCACTTACACTTTTGCTACATCTTTCTTTATTTCTATCCTAAGTTATATTACCTCTTTCGGTATACCGCTATGACTATCGATGGTAGAAAATTCAATTTGCGTTTTTTTTCTGTTACCTGCTCTTTACTGACTTCTTTACCACCATTATACAAAGCAACTTTCTCAGAACTATTGTGATCAAGAACTTTCACTGACCATAGACATTTTAAATTTGTAATCCTCTCTTTCTAATTATTATTTTTTAATTACTATTAAAATTTATTTAAATAATTTTTAATTAATATAGTGGTAATTACTACAATAAAAGTTAATGATATAATAAATACTTTGATAATAATAAATAACATTCAATGGTATTTTTACGCGTTTTGAAATTTTTGCCAATAATTTTGTTAAAATGGTGGTATTTAATAAAACTGAATAATATTAATAGGATATTAAAAATATTTCTGTGTATAAAAATACAATAAAAAATTTAAATAAATTAAAAATTGATTTAATTTGTTTGTATCAGATACCAAATTTTTTTTCCAGTAAAAACTAATACTTTCGATACTTTTTATACTTATATTCTACTAAAAAATAAATATTTTCAAATATCTATAAAATTTTAAATATCATAAATTTGTCTTTATTAAATATTCGTTATCTAAAACACTACTCTAAAGTAATATTTACAATAAATATTTTCATACAAAGAATACTGCGATAACTTATTATACAAAACACGGGGCGCCTATATAATTCGTTTATGGATATTTTAAAATATACGATTTAAAGTATTCGTGAAACAGATGTGTCTTCACGGTAAACTCGACAACAGATTTTCATATATCCAATTTTGTAAAAGTATCTACTAATTTTCATAACTTTTTTCAGATATGTATTTACAATTTCTCTATTATTACAGAAAAACTATAGAAATTAATTTTCTCGACAAATTTAAAATTTTGACTTCAATTTCAATAATCGATCGTATATTATTAAAATAATATTTATATTTATGAATTTTAAGAAGTTGATATATTTTATTTCTAAAATATGAAGAAAAATAAACAAAGATGGCTTCATATTCTTGTTGGTATTTTTTAGTATTTTATTTCTGAAAAACATTTAAAAATTATATGATAATAAAATACATCAATAAATAATGTATAGATAATACTTTGATTATTAGTCGATATAATGTAATAGATAAAAATTTACATGATTCATATATTAATGATAGAACTTCTTTCTTACTTTTATTTTCTATCTGATTATTAATCATAAATAACGTTGAGGATATACAATACGTTTCAATTTTAGGTAAACATAACTTTCTAAATAACGATTCTTTATAAAAGTATTTTTCTTATATTCCATCAATAATATCGCAAGTATGAACATATAGAGTCATAAGTTCAAGAATTAAAATTTTTTTACTATTTCTTGTGTTCAGAATCATCTTCTGAATTTTATTGGCTCTAGTCTATAGATAATCTATAAATATATGTTTTTACTTAATAAAAAAGACATTAATATGAAAAGATTTCAACAACAGATGAATGTACAGTTTTTAATTATACGCATTTTTTGTATATAAATAAATCTACAAAATTGTTATAAAAAAATTTGTTCTCCCGTAATAATTTCTTGTAAATAATAAAAAATCTTAATTAAAAAAAAAACAAATAAACTATAAAACTTCGAACACTGTATATAACAGGATATTAGTCATAAATAATATGTAAAATAATTATTTATTATGATTGAAAAAAAAATAATATTTAGTATAAATATTGTATTTATTGCGTCTAAATAAATACATATGAATAATAATTTAAAAAACAGGTTAATCAAGCCAAATAAACATTTCCATATTTCATAAATACATTATATTTTATTTGAAAGACTTTATCCCTTAATTATATATTTACTTATCAACTTCAGTTTTATTGAAATTCAACTAAATTGTATTGCATAATTTCAGATTTAAGAATTGTACGTTACTTTTTTGAAAATTTTGCTACTTAAAAATATGTTGTGTCTGTACATATAAATATCATTTACTAGTGATATAGTTAAAAATAAAATAAATCAAATTATTTTCCTCTAAAATATTCTGAATAAGATCATTTATTTATAAATAAAAAAATACATATATATATGTTCATGTTTCAAAAATAACAGAATGTTCTAAAAATATTTCTTAAAGTCAATAAATATATTACCAAATATTTATTAGCTATTTTTATATAATATACTAAGTTACTAATATACATATTTAAGTTACAAATTCATAAAAAATAGATGATATTATAATATAGACTCTTAAATAATTTAATGTACTTCTAAAAGCTATTTTGTAAAGTTTCATGATAATAATAAAAAAATATTTTTATTAAATTGTAACTCATGAATCCCAAAAATAAAATAATTTTTAGTTTATATTTAAAATTTTTTACTTTTTGATAAGGACAAACCTACTGATATTAGAGTTTGAAAAATATATTGTTTATTTATATATAATCTTAAGTATCCATAAAGTCCTATTAAAAATATTTAATGATGTTCAATTTTTGTAATATATAAGGTAGAAAATTTACGATAATATTTCTCAAAGAATGTAAGTAGTATGATTTCAAAAATTTTATTTTTAAAACTTTAATAATCTTTCAAATAACCTTAACTAAGAATATAATTCTAAGAGACATAGTACATGAGTTTGTGAATAATAATTATTTATTGAAACCAATGAATAAATTATATTATTTAAAGCATTAGAACACCCCCTTAGGTGCATATTCATCAAAACTATTAGAAAAACTATTAATAATTTTCATAGGTAAAAAATATGCTATTCATTGGATTCAAAAAATTATAAAATAAGAGTATAAAATAAATAATTATGTAATTCATAAGATTTCAAATTAAATATAATAAAAATAATAAATTGCAGTATTATTACTAAATTGTAGAATTAAATACAACAAAAATTGTATTTATAAGCTTACACAACCTTTCGAATTTTAATTTTATATTCGATGGACGTAAAGTCTAAAATAATTTTCTTAATATAAATTCATAATCTCCATTATTAAGTTATTCCAATCATAATCTCTTTTTTACTTTTTAATATATTTTACAACAGAAAAATATTTTCCGAATTTCATTCAGATAACTTATATCTGTTCGAATACAATTTCTTTTATCACTATACGAAACGAAAAAAATATAATCTATTAATAATATGTGAAACTAATCAAAAAAAATTTTTATATTTTATAGCATCATTTATATTTTTAAACATTAATTAAGATTTTCAAATTTATTTATGATTAATGCCATGTAAGAAACGTAGGCTGTATAGTCTTATATATATATATATTTCTTTTGTCAAGTTTATCGCAATACTATGATACAATTTGATACAATAACAATATGATGAAAATTAGATTTTGAACTTAAATTTAAATTAAAAAAAGGATTTATTAATAGAATTTAAATTTTACAATAAAATGATTAGATAATAATATATAACATTTTTAAAAAAATTTATTTATACCTATCTATATATACCATACCTCTAATTATGCATAACATTACTCTAATGTTACAAAACGTAAATTTAGATCCCCATTTAAAATTTTGTAATTAAATATTTGATATTTTGGAAACGATATTATAGAATAGTCTAACGAAGTTCATTAAAAATTTAATGTAATAATTTCATTTGACTATGTAATGAATATTGATAAAATGAAGATTGTACCGATTATTACAATCAGAAATATATTGATGAGTTGAAACAGTGAATTTTTAGTACGTAAAAATTTTTAAAAATATATATTTTATAATGATTTACATGTTTGTAATTATTTTAAATTCTTACTACATTTCTTATATTTTTAAGTATATTCACATTATATTTCTTATATTCTTAAATACATTCACATTACATTTCTTCTACTTTATATTCATACAGCTCTATTATAGAGAAAATAGAATAACTAATATTACAGCACAGATGAAAAGTATAATATAAAAAATACAAAATATATTTTTATAATAGTAATATTTTAATATTAAATATATTATATAAGCAGAGAAACAAAAATCTAATCAGACTTAATAGTATTTCAATAAATCATTTGGGCAGAAGAATTTACAATAAGTTTTCGGGATATTTTTATATAGTTATATAAATCAACTTTTAAAGTACAGTTAATTTAAATTTTAAAAAATTTTTAAATAAAAAAATAACTTTACACGAAAAAGAGATTGTAGTGATAAATTACAATATAGACTACTTACTAGTATTAATTAAGAATATATTTAATTATTTATATGAGAATAATATACAATTATTAGAAAGATTGTTTTTATAAAATATTAATTATTTAATACCTTATCTTTTGTTATTAAAAAATTAAAAAACTAAAAATATTTTGAAATAAGACTTCTAAATTTAGTTTAAATAAGTTTCTGTTCTTCACATTAAATTCACATTTATATTATTAAGTGATGTAATATTAATATATAATTTTTTAAACTTTTTCTTAAAATATGTTCGAATCTTTATAAAAAGTAATACTAGATATGATATAAATGAATATAGAACAAGATCATTCGAATACATAACAAAATTTCACAATAATTAAAAATATTATTAAAATTTATAATTGATATTACTTTCTAGTATTTATATCTTTCAATATATTATAAAGCCTAAATAAAAGTTTCACAAAAAGATTAATAGTAATATTTCTTTTATATTTATGTTATATAGTTAAATAATTTAATTTTAACAAATTGATAAAAATGAACCATGAAAAAAAAGAAAAATTTAAACATCTATATCAAAAGTTTTAACTAGATAAAATTTGTGATTTAAAAGTCAGTCTCTTGTTTGTGACATTTTGTAGGTTTCCTCTTAGCTGATGCTGAAAATGACATATGAATAAGATATATTCCAGAAAATATATTGGAGATCTCATAGAAGGAAAATGTAAAAAATTTAAACTATATATATATTCAAATTATTATACATTTTATTATGATTATTCATAATATTACGATTTATAGTAGGTATAATATACTTATTACGTATTTATCAAAATCTGAATTATTATTATCTAAAATATTAACATATTGTTTTTGTTAAATGTAATTATCTTCATAAATATATTTTGAAACCTGTATTATATTCCTCTATTTTTTAAATATATCTTTATTTCTTTATGCAACTATTTAATCTTGAAAATAAAAATTTAAATCAAATCATCATGGAGAATTATCTCTTCAAAATTGTGGAGTCCTTATATTATAAATATTAGTGTAAATTATCAAATTTATGTTAATTATAAAATATACATAAAATAATATTTGTAGTGTAAAAGGTATTTTAATTTCTGAAACTATTAAATAATTTTGAAACATTTTGTAATTTAATTATTAATATTAAATGTAAATTTAATATTAGAAATTATCCAAGAATTAAATATCATAAATTAATAATCACAAAGGACGATAAAAAAAGTTGTTAATTTTGTTTAAGAATATTATGAATCACTTTTTAATTGATTAAATTTGAATACATGATGTACTTTATTCTTCATAAACTCATTTTTATGTAAGATATTAATGAAAAAATATCGGGATTTTTAACATACATATTATTACTTTAATAATAGTATTTACATAATATCATTCATTTATGGATTAAATGAATAATTAAATTTATAAACTATATTTACACAAGATTTTATTCAATTTAAGGTGATCAAAAGAAATATGTTTCTAGCTAGATTATGTACTTACAATATCATATAAAACTGTACTTTTATAATTATTATACGAGATAATACTAATTAAAGTCTGTGATACAGTCTAGATTTTTAAGAAATAATCGTAGACTGTAGAAATCTGGTTACATACGATAAACCTCAATTTAAATTTATATATTTAATACAAAAAGTTAGATAAAATAAATTTAAATTTACGTACTTAAAAATGACTATTATAATATCAATTTATAAATATAAATTTATATTAAAATTAAAATAATCAGTTGAATTCAAATTATTATTATTCTTATTAGTTTATAAATAATATTTTATAGATTATAAGTTTAAATAAAAAGAATTTTATTTTTGTTTTCTAATTGAATAATATAAAAATGATAAGTATATCAATAATTTATTAAGGTCAAAATTTTAAAGATTATTTATAATATTATTAGATAGTTACATACAAGTATAATTTATTAAATGTAACAAAAACTAAAATCGTTTAAAAAGTAAAATACTCCATAATAAACATAAATCTTCATATGTAAATATAAAATCTAATTTTCTTCATTATTTTATTTATGTTTAGCAATGATAAAATTAAATAACTGATTTTTCAATTCAATTGTATTTTTTAATTATATTATTATATTTTAATATTAAAATTATTAATATGTATTAAAGATTGAATAAAAATTGAAAAAAATATAAAGTAACTAAAATTGTTATTTCATATCCATTGTTAATTTTAATAAAAAAATTGATGTGTTATATCCAAATAATTTGACTAAAATTATATTAGATTTTTCTTTATAGATTAAATATGTCTTTTCTATTTGCTCATTATTTGTTTAAAATATCCTCATCCTATTATTTTATTCGGATATATTCTATTATCTAGATACATAAATACGAACTATAATTTAAAAAATTTAATTAAAAATTAGAATGAAGTAATGAACTTAAAAATAAGTAATACATTGTTATTACAATTTACAATAAATGTAAAAAATACATGCAATATTAAAAATCATGAATTACCTATTATATGCATATCGAGTGAGATTTTTAAAAATGTCAAAAGCCATTAATAGTAGCTTATATTAAATTTTTTTATTCTAATAAATTCAATATTAAAACAGTGAAGGTTCAAAAAATAACAACAAATAATAACACGATAAGAATAATTATCGAAATATTCCAGAAAGAGCGTTTACTCAAAATGTTAGTGTGATATAGTCCCCTTGGCGTGACGCATTTATATTCGTCACGGAAAACTAATTGCCAGGTCGGAGTTCTCTTCTCAGTTTCGCTTCTAAATCGGTCGAATAGAAATCGATGTCATACCTAGCTTGCTCTCCTTTTGACATGCTTGAGCGTGTATATGTGTGTACGCAATATTCAACATTCTCCACATATACTTTGTACACAAAAAAGTTGAACTAAACCATAAAAAAGATAAATTCGGAATATGTTTGATGTTTGATTTTATGAAACTATGGTCAAAATTTAACTTAAATAAAATAAACAAAAAAATAAATTTTAAGCTATTAAATAATACTTTGCATTTTATATTCTAATTTTTTTCTAAAATATTAAGTTTATTAAGGTATTATTACAACAAAAGTACCTAAGAATATGCAATACAATTACATTATTATATTAAATTCAATTTATCAAAATTAATTTTTTATTTTCAAATATTTATTAACTTTATTTTTACATAATTGATTATTTTATCAAATATTGAATGAATAGAAAAATAAAAAATGATTTATGAATAGTTATATATTATTAAATTATTTATATAACATTTATAAATATAATATTATTCATAGGGGATATGAATTTTGAAAAAACTTTTTTTTCTTAAAATTATAATTTTTGAACTATTGTCCAGGAAAATCTTTCATATTTAATCTATGCATAAATTCTCAGATAAGAATTACAAAGATTTATATGAAATTTGATAAAATTGATAAGTTTATAAATATTATTAGAAAATATTAATCCATAAAATTACAATTCTTTAGCTCATTAAAAATTCAAAATACAATTCTTATTAGTTTCTATTTTAAATGTATTTTGAAATATAATAGCTTTTAATTTACAAATAATTATAAATAAAAAAGAATAAAATGATATTGTTTATTGATACAAAAAGTAAAGCTGAATTCCATTACAGTTTATCACAAAATGTATGAAGAAAATATTGTGTATTTTTAAAATATAATCATAATTGAAAATACTGTTTAATTGCTCTTATCATATTTAAAGCATATAATTTTTTAAATATTGAATTCAACACTAATCGATTAAGATTATTTATTTACTAAGAAAATTTATGATACATAAAAAATATAATTCATACATTATAAATTTTTTTGATTGTAAAATCAAGTATTATTACACCGAATTAATATGAAGCTATACTACTATATTTGGAATTTATGAATAAAAGTTATTTATTTAAAACGGTTATATATTCAAATTCTTGTATAAATTTTAATATTATATTTAAATGTACAAAAAATTCGTGATTGGAGCAGATGTTATATCAACACTTAAAATTAAAGTTAAAATTATTATTATTATGACACTTATTTTAATCTAGAATATAAATTATATAATATACTTATGCAATATATATATATATATTTTATCAATTCATAAATATCCAAATTTACATACAAGTAATTGAATATTATATCATTAACTTAAAAAATAGAAATTTCCTTTTACGAAAAATTATCTTCAGATATTTACCGTATTTATATTAAAATTTTATTAAACTTACCAGAAAGTTCGTTCAATGCATAAAAATCGATATTTATTGAATTGTTTAAGCTTCTTCAACACGTATAATATTTGTATTGAATAATCTTAATATTTAATTAATGCACAAATATATGTATATATTTATATAATACATTTATTTTTTATTTGTCAAATTACGTATTTTAATTTTGCGACAAGACAGGTAAAATAATATAATTTTTTTAATAGGTATCCAATTATTACAATACTTTTATTAGTGTTATGGATAATACTGCAAATATTTATATTATAAAGTAAAAATAAAAATACTTTCATGATCATTAGTTATCGCTCGAAAACATTAAAAGATAAATAATGTAATTCAAATGAATAAGTAAAGACTATATAGATTGCAAAAAGAGTTTATTAAAGTAAATACACAATGATAAAATAGTGATAAAGAACACAAAAAGAACTCGAAGATAATCTTCATCAGATGTAAGAAAAGAGATGTGTCTAGTAGTGGATAAGAGAGCAATATAGCAGGAACATTATGAGGAAAAGATAGTCGAATGGTGCAGCAGAAGTAGAACCGGTAGCAGAGCTTGCCGTATATGGCCACCTTTGCGAATCTCTCTCTTCTCCGCGCATCCGGAAAGGAAGCTCGTTGTCCTCCATCTCTATCTCTCGTCTCTGTAACTTCACTGACAGATTTAATCTATTTTAGCGACCGTCGTGGCAAAAGACGCCATTTCCTATGTCACAGACAGACTCAAAGGGAAAGATCGATCGCTTTCTAACGAGTCGGGCACTTCCTTTCTCTTCGATTCTACTTCTTTTTCCTTCATTTTTTTTAATTATTTTTTTATAACATATCTTTTACAGTAAAGCTCGTTAAAGAATTCGAAAATTTGATGCGCCATTATGTAGGATAATAATTGAACGTGTATTTTGGATTTCATTTATCAATTGAAAATACATGTGTGATCCTAAGACTATTCAAAAAAAAAATTTCTAATAATAGAAAAATTAATTATACACACATACACAATTTTTATCATTTTGAAAAAACTTAACTTTCCTTTTCTCAATAAAAACATATAAGTTTCCTTCAAAACTAAAGTATGTGAAAGGTAGTATAAGTAACACTATGTTAATAAGACCAATTCAACTTATTATTTAATATAAAACAATTGAAACATAAAAGATATGTAAAAAATTTAATATAAGTCAATATAACTTTGTATTTTAAATACCAGTCATATAAATTTTCATTTTCCTATTTCAATTAAATTATTTTTATATATTTATTTGGTAATAATATAAAAAATCTTTAATAATAATATAAAAATATTTAAACATTATTGGGTATTAAAAAGCTTTATTTAATCATCACTATTTATTTTCATTTCAAAAATATTAAAAACTGAGCTAATAAAATATAGGCACACTATCCATTGGAATTTTATTATTTTTTCTAATGGCCAAATCTATTTTTTGATATGATTCATAGAACTTTAAAATTTATATTCATTTATCAGATAAATAATTACTTATTTTATGTATATATATTTTAATCTATTCAAAAATTTAATAAAATATTTAAAATAAACATAGATTACAACATAAAGAATTTTTATTTAATTGTAAAGTTTTTCAACTATGAATTATTTTGCTTCGAATAACAGCCATTTTTTCTACAAAATAATATTTAAAAATTTTTTCAGGTCTTTCTTTAGATAATTTAATATAAAATAATGAAATTTTTCTTATTCTAAATTAATCATGAATAACATATTAGATTATCACATTTTGTAACTTTTAAAACTATTTTTTAAGAATTTACTTGCAGACAATTTTTATAGCTGAGATATCAATTTTAATAAAAAAATATTTTTAATGTAAAAGAAACGATTGCATTAATAATTTTTTTCAAGAGCTTATGCTATACCCTTATAAGTACAATAAAAATTAAACATCATATTTAATTTCTTAAGAACTTTATATGTTACTTAACATATTTTTATTAAATTATTGAATTACATAAAAATATTCAATTATTAACGTTATATTTTAAGGATAATATATTCATACATTATTTTATATACATTTTATTAAATGAAAATATTAAAACATATTTTACTTTATTTATAACACATAAATGTACATTTTACAGTATTTTATATATTAAAGACTTTTTATTATTACTATAAACTTATTCATTTATAATAAATAGAATCAAACTGATTCAATTGTATTTTAGATAAATAATGCATATAATTGAAATTGATATATAATATATTATAATTAAAATTAAAAAATATAGAAACACAGTAAAAAGGTACTAATGTTTATAAAAATTATGAAATAATAATTACAAAAATCTAATTATTATAAATATTGAAATTTAATTTAATTATTTGTATTGTTACTACATAGTTTTTTTAAGATGAGTAATTTAATTAAAATTTTTGAGATTAAAATAATTAACTAATTATTTTAAAAGATAACTAGATATTTTATAAAATGTCTACGATTTGTTTGATACAATTTATGAATTTGACTTTTTATCACAAAAATACTTGAAACGCTAGATAACCAAACCAAAATTTTCAACATTAAGTATAAACAAAATTAAAAATTGTTTAGATACAATAATTAACTTTTCTTCAATCATTAATAAATTTATATTCTAAATTTTATAAAAATAGACTCAGAATAGTTTAATTTTAGAAAATATTGATATAATTAATATTAATTACTTTTATTGTGTAAATTACTATTCTAATCATAAAATCAAATAAAAAATGAACTATTCATGAGGTTATATACATTTTATATAGAAAAAATGGAAATAAATAGATAAATATTGAATATAAATTTCATAATTTATTAATTGATATTCAGTATAGAAATGAAAAAAAATCATATTAATTTATGATTTTGTTATTATTAATATTATTTTCTCATGTTATTAGTATATAAAAAAATTTATTTATTTATTTCAAAGACTAAAATTAATTTCTTATTTTTAATTGAAACTATATACATTTATGTTAATAAGTTTTTAAATAAAAATGAATCAATAAATATTTTCTGTATTAAAAGTAAATAAATTAAACTGGATATTAATATTTGAAGTTAATTATAAATTTATATATATTTTTTAGAAAATGTTGATACTACAGGAAATAATACATATTAATTTGAATTTGTTTAAAGTATTTATATTAATTTCATAATAATCACCTAACATGGTAAAAAATAATTTAAAATAAAAAACAATCATCATAAAAATATCTTCTAATTTTAGAAAAAATTGCAAATTTATATTATTCTAATTATAATTAGTTTATTCTATATGAGAAATCAAGTATTACATTTTATATATTCAAAAATTGATTCATATTTGATAATTTATAGTAAAAGTCACCATAAAGTTATCTTAGGAAAATATTAAGATTAAAATAAACATTTAGTAGTTATAAATATTATACAAAATCAATAGAAAATAATATTAGCAATGTGTTATAAAAATATTCCTATGAATAAATAATTAATTTTTTATAAGCTAAATAAAACAATAAACAACAAAAATAACAATAGAAATAACAATAGAAAGCATAACGATAATTATTACAATTATAACAATAATTATTATTGAAATTTTTATCACTATAATTATTATAAATTTAAAATGAAAATTTTTTAAATAATGTAGTTTTAATGATGAAGTTGATTAAGCCTTAGAAATTTATATAATGGTCTATTAATTATAATGCTTTGTATTCGGCTTGTTTATTGTATTTATATTTTTTCATGAAATTTTTGTAATAGAATTGTGTTATTAGAAGTTTCTGAAATCTATGATAAATTCAATCTTTTAATAATTATAAAAATTTATTTTGAATAATGTTTTTTATAAATAATTAACGAATAAAATGAACTAGTAATCATTTTTATTAATTATATCTACTAATTATTCGATAATATCAATAAACAAAATACTGTGTTCTTTAATCAGATTAATTTTAAAATCTAATTTACAAAAATAAAAATATTTCAGTGCAACATAAAACCTGTATCATAATTTATATTATTGTAGATAATTATAGACAAAAAATTTTAAACTAATAAAAAATGTGTCTCTTTACAAAAATATATAATATATAAAAAGAAATAGGAATTTACTGAGGTAATTTTAAAAGATAAATTTTATAAATAATTTAACAGTTAAAGTTGGTAAGCTTATTAAAAAGAAATTTAAAGAAAATTTATAATACTTTTAGATAAATATATAATAAAAGTTATTGTACACGTTATCAAATTGAAACTTGATGAAAAAAATGCAAAGTTTATCGTACAAATGAACAAGTTTTTAGAATTTTAGGAAATTTAAAAGAACATAATTGTAAATTATTTGAGATACAGTGTATTTAGAATTCTTTTAATGGCTTGCATACTAAGATAAGTAAAAATATCTTCTTTAATTTTTCATTATATTCTATGTATTTAACATTAATTTTAATTGTTATTTAACATAAAGTATTAAATAGTAAAAACAGTTAATGTATAATAGCGATATATTTTTAAAGTATGTAATTAGAAAATCTTGAATAACATAAATAAATTAAATAACACATTTATGCGATTTGTTTTAAAATTCAACTGTGAATTTTGCATCAAAATAAAAATAGTTGTTTTAATGTACTCAAGAAGACTATATTGAGCATATGAGACTGGTATGTAAAATTTAGTATTCGTAAGTAAAGCTTTTATTATTAGATAATAATACAATTATATTACTACATAATCAATTGACATTCGTGTTAATGATGGTCCTATTATCATAAATGTAAAAGTAAAATTTCACGTCATTACAGTGCTGACAATATCATAATAAAATTATATATCATATTAATAGAAAAAGATTTTAATAACTCACAAATAAAATTTAAATGGCAAAATTAATAATCAATTATCAAGATACAATATGGTATATTGGTAGCTAATATAATTATATAATAATAATGATATTAAAAAAATATTCACGAGTAAATAGACATATAAACACATAAAAATTAATATATAATTATACAAAATACATTAATTAGACTACTATATAATTAATCCTTAAGATTATTAAAATTATATTAATTGTATATACTCGTATGTAAATAAATATAAATTCCTAATTTCCCGTATTTATAATAACATACCCAATTCCTCGACCACACCCACACACCTATACACAAAAATAATAATGAAATCGAATGCACAGTTATTTATATTATCAATTTTCTGTATATAAATAAAAATTCAAAAAATATTATAAAAAAATTTGTTCTCCCATAACAAATTCTCATATACAAACAAAAAACAAAATAAATAAACTGTAGGACGACGATTGCTATATATAATAGCATATTAGTTGTAAGTAATTATTATTTGTAAAATCACTGTTTATTATGATTGAAAAAAATAATATATTGTACATATATTATATTTATTGGTTTCAAATAAATAAACATTAATAAATAAAATAATACTATAATAAATCATATTAAATGTAGAAAATGTACTAATAATAAAAATAAATCTTTTTCCTAATATTATTCGTAAATAAAATAAGTAAAAATAAGTTATTAAAAGTTTTTATAAAATAAATTTCATGAATTTTCAATAATTTTACTGAATGAATATCGAATTATATGTATAAAAAAATGTAAAAAATAATATTTTTCTTTTAATAGTTAAATAATTTTAGTGTAACTAAAAATGTATATATGTGTGTATGCGTGTTTTCTCAATTAAATCATTTACGTCTACAAAGTCTCAAATAATGAAATTTATTTTAATTCTAAAGAATTCTTTTTATATATACTACTAAACGTAATATTCTAAACATCCGAGTTTTCATTTGAAATATTTTTCTTCAAAACAACTTAAAAAATAAATATCCATTATTAAAGTAAACTAAAGTTTCTATTTTACGCAAAATTGAACAATAGTCTATTTTTATAAATTTTTATATGTATTATATATTTATTTTTAATGAATAATTTAAAATCAACTTGTATATAAATAATATTATAAAACATTGTCAGCATTATAAAATTTCTCTAATGATAATCGAGGGCAGCTGTTTATTGTGCTTAAAAAAGTGGTTGACATTAGCATTTAATTTTCGAATAGATTAATTTATATGTATGGACAAACGTAATGGAAGTAGTAATCATCCTCTTAACTTACTGCAAAGTTCAGGATAGTGAGGACTAGGTATTTGACATTTAGAAACATCCTTTTCCGTCTTGAGGAATGCGCCGTCGATTTTCGGACCATAATTGCATACTAGCGCTTCGACTCGACTCAGTTTTTCACCTTCGTAAAGATCTACGTTGTAAGTAGCACGACCACAGCCCATACTATTCAAGCTTAACGTTGCAAAACCTAGAATACTGCTATCCATCCCCTGACTGTCAACGATCAATAAATTCACACGTAATTTGAGTCACAACGGTATCAAAATATACATGGCAAAGATCGAATATAAAATATTTAGGGCATAATGTCTATACTATATTAAATTTTATGAACATTAATTTAAACTAGAATGCAAAAAGAGTACATTTTGATTTTTGAAACAAAACAAAATATATTTTCTTATAAGTGTTTATTTTCAATTCATATTTATATTCACTACTTTATTTTTTATTCTAACTTTTTTATTGTAATGAAAAATTATTATATTAAAAATTATTGATTGTTCAATTGATAAAATAATTTTTTTTCATTACATTACATTCAATAGAAAATACTAATTAATTTTTTGAAAAAGTCTTCTGTACGTTTAAAATTTATACATTTAAATTCGACTATTTGATAGAAAAACATGAAATGATCTACTAGATATTAAACATAAAATCGGTTATACATATTAATCATATAAATCATTAAATGAAAGATTAAATCATACTTTGAATCAATTGATAATGCATTTTATTTCTTTTGAATCGTAATTCATCTAATAATTCTAAAAAATAAAATAGTATGTAACTTTATTAAAGTAATAAAAATTTATTAAAATCCATACAAAAAATGTATAATTGAGTGTAAATGAGTATTCTGATTTTAAAGATAAATTTTTAACTTTTCCAAAATTGAAAATTAAGCAAATACTAAAGCAAGACAATATCAATTTTATACTTTTATATACATTAATTATTTATCTAATATTATTTATTTCATATTATTTTCGTATTTTTATAATAATTTATTCTGAATATAAATAATTACTTTCTCTTTAAAATTGTTTAAAAATTTTCAATTTTTATACTGATAAATATTTTTTATTTATTATATGTTAACATAAAATAATATCTTGTAAAAATAAAATCTAAAATATTTAATATAAAAATTTTACGAACTCTATGCTATACCTTATAAGAATAGCAAAATTATGGTGGAAGGTTGGAAAAAATCTTATTTGTTTCTTGTATTATTCTTTTTAATAATACAATTTTTTAACAGAGTTATTTAAGCAAAAAATATACACTTGAATAGGAATTTAAAAAAAAAACGCCTGAAAAGATGGCTATTGTATAGAATAGGGAATTTTGTGAATTTAAAAGAAAAATATGATCCGCTTAACTGGATAAAAAGTTAAAAAATATCTGATAAAATTTCATATAATAATATAGACAGAATATTTACATATAGTATATATATTGGATTTTGTTATACATAAATTCTATAAGATTTCGTAAAAAGATGTATGCATTAAAAATGTAAACTTTATAAAGAATTCTCATCAAATATACATTGTAAAATATATAATTAAATTCCTAAGATAAAATTATTCAGATTTCGTTATATTTTACGTTATTTTTATACATAAATGAAATATTAAGGATTAAAAATTTTTAGTTCAATAGATAATTTGAATTATAATAACTATGAAGCATAAATAACTAGAATAA
The DNA here is from genome assembly GCA_018907195.1 of Dolichoris vasculosae. Classification (NCBI taxonomy): domain Eukaryota; kingdom Metazoa; phylum Arthropoda; class Insecta; order Hymenoptera; family Agaonidae; genus Dolichoris; species Dolichoris vasculosae. The sequence continues at coordinate 19,408 of JACCHY010000005.1, read as the reverse complement.
TAAAATCTTAAATTGATTAATACGAATCCATTTTATTAATTTAATAGAAAAATAAAAAGCACAGAAAAATATTTTATAAATACAGATTAGAATATTTCAGAATAAAATTAACGAATTACATATAAGTCAATTCAATTCAGTAAGTAATACTGTTCATTTATATATAGTAATGGCATTCATTCTTTCATAATATGCAAAAAAAATTTTATAGAAGAAATTTAAGAATGATAACTACTAATGTAGTGTAAATATTGTATTACAGAATATCTTAGTTTTTATTTGTGTTAAATAAATAAAAAAAGTTTTATCAGAAAAAATATCGTTTCTACAATATTTATTTAAATATTCTATTTTAGTTCTAAAAAGAATTTTTTTTAGTTTTTGTTAAAAGCTAAAATATTTTATAAATTAACGCATGATATAAATTTTTAGAGTTTTTATAAAAATATTTAAATAAATAAAGCAGAGATTTTTTTAGAGATTTTACGTATAAATATACGATGCAGATTTAATAACAAGTACTTTAAAATGTTAATTGAAAATAAATAAATTTTATTAAAAATAGAAAAAAAATGTAGAATTTGTAGTATATAAATGATATATAAGTATTTGAATAATAAATATTATTAAATAATTAATAATAATAAAAAAAGTATTTGAATTTATGCTGTTTGATTGTTAAGAAATTTTGGAAATTTAACACATTTTCTGTATAAAATAAATTCATTTATCATAATAATTCTCAATTTCAATCTAAAATTTATAATATGTAACAATATAATAAGCTTGAAATTAAATTGACATAAGAAATTCAATATATCTCTAAAAAGGTGAACTAAATATATACCATGAGTATTGCCCATCACGAAATATCGATTTTTCAATAAAAATTTGTGTAAAGCTAAAATAAATAAATTATTTGACCACTAAATTAAAACTTATTTGACAACTTCTCATAAGTAGACTCAAAAGACAATATATATGTCGCATATAAATGTTTGTATATACATTATTCAATTGTAAATGAGACATTATAAACATCTCTGTGATTCTTATTAGCATATTTTCTTTAATATATAAAAAGACATATGAAGATAGGGCAAGAAGAGCTTTGCTTGATATGATTGAATTACACTCACGTAGATCTATATTGTTACACTGACTACTATTGTGATACCGCGTTTTATAAAGAAAAAGATATCTTAAGCATCTTTTGATAAGAAGAAGCGTCACATATTCTTGTCATTCTGTTTTTCATCTCTTATTTTTTAGATGTGAAAGAAGCACATATTCTATCATCTATTTTCTCATCATCCAAAGTATTTTTAAGATACGTATGACTTCTCGATGAAATTTTTTTGTGATTTGATAGTTTTGGTTGAAGAAAACTAATTCATTGAATTTAATGATCATTTTATGTACTTTATGTATATATAAGTATTATAAAAAAAGCTATTTTTTGCTTTCAAAATGAAGAATTTACATCTTTTAAAGTTTGATATGATATATTTTGAAATTAATTTTATTGTTTAAAGTTAAAAATAATTCTTTATTTGTAATCATAAGTTAATTTTTATAATACTGATTTTTATATTATACATAATTTACTATTATATTGAGAAGTATCATTTTTTAGACACATAAAATCATATGGTATCTTACGTACGTATAAATAATATATAAAAATGAAATTTTTTAATATGTTCCACTTTCTATATAAATATAAAAAATCTTGCAAATAATTATATATATATTAATATTGAAAATAATATACTATCTAGAATTTTATTAAAATGTATTTATTTATTATAATTTTATAAAAAAGAATAATATGAATATTTGAATTCAATATATAGAATATAATACTAAGATGTTAATGTACTTCGATAAAGATAAATAAAAATAGTAATTGGCCACAGATAATTTTATATATCATACAGATTTCTTTTAAATAATCTTACTTAAAATACTAAAAATATTATAATGTGTTTTAATTTTTAATAGTATATTCATCATTTCATGAATTTCTATAGTGTATATAAAGCTTACCTTTCACAGTATAAGCCTTTTAATATTTTTAAACGATATTATATCTCAAACAATATTTATTAACTTTACATGTCATCAAATATAAAATTTAATATTTATTCTCTATTTTATAATTATTTCCAAATTATAGTACACCATTAGTAAATATAAATACAATGATAAATTTCCAAAAATATAAAAATAGTAATATATGATCACAATATTAATTTTGTATATCTTTATAATTTTAACATTTTTTATATAAATTGTGTTGAATTCAATAAAAAATAGCATTTAGATTTTAGATTTAATTCTATCAAAATGAATTTATAATTATAATTATAGGGAAGTTATTAATTGATTTAAAGATTTTTATATTTATCATTAAGTATTATCTTCTATTATTATAAATTTAGTTACATTAATGTAATTTTATACTCATAAATTTATTATTATCTAAAATACACAAATACATAAAATATTATTTATGTGGAGTTATTACTATTTATTCTTTGATTTTATACTATGATTTTATGTTATATAATCATTTAAATAATGAATTTACAGTTTTAAAGGCATATTTAATTATTAAAGTGGTATCAAATTATATTTGAAATTTGTTAAAACAAAAAAATAAGTCAGCTGTATGACATTATAGCTAATAAACATTTTACAATAATGTCAGGTTATTATACTAAAATCAAAGTAATATTTTAATTAGAATAAAAAATTTAATACACGTCTTATATATCTTAAAAAAAATTTTTACATTAATATATTATCAAATATTTAAATATTATCAAGAAAATAATTTATTTTATTAAAAAATTTGGTTATTTCTTTAACATCTATGTTAAAAATTTTATTGAATAAGAAAGATTCATTCATCATTCATAAATCTTTTTAAATATAATATAAAATATTAAAGTATTTCAAATTCTATATAATATATATATAGTCTTTAAGTAATATTAGTTATAGTAGTAAAATTACAAAATTATTTAATCAAATATGAACACTTTTAATATCTAATCTCTGATATAAAAGAGTACCACAGAAAAAATAATAGAATGTAATTTTCAGTTTAAAAAATAATTTATAAAATTTTAATTATTTATATAAATATAATGGTTAAAAATATATCGATTATAAATATTAATGTTTTTGACATTAATTGTTTATGGAATTTGTCTACGAAATATATGAAGCAAATAGACAAGTCATACCTATATTCCAAAGTATTTTCCTCAAAATCTAACTGGTCATACCACGTTTTCATGTGAAATTCAAGTCGTTCAAGAGCTGAGTGGTTTCCTACTTCCTCTAGATCAAGGGCGTTCACATTTTGTATCACCAAGAATCGTTCTGTGGAATAAACGAGGCATTGAATTTGGTAAATTATTTTTTTGAAATTTTAATTAATTATTAGTTGTATTCTTTTTCAAATTGCTTTTCCAAATATATTAATAATCGAATATGTTCTGTTTAAATTTATTATTGTAAAAAATATACTTATATAAGAAATTTTTGTATATTTCTATTTTTGATATCGTCTTCAAATAAAAATATTTGTGTAATGAATTGTTTTTCAGAATGATCCTTAACAAATACATCATTTTTTAAACCTATTAATTTACAATATTACACTACAATTAATTAATCATATTTTTAAAATTAATAAGAATTTTTTAATTATATTTTTTATAGAAATAAATAAAATGAAATTTTCAATAAAAATTAAATTATATTTTATACTTTTTCATATAAATAATTGAATCACTATTATATACTTGAAATTTATGTAAGGAATGAAATTAAAATATTTTTTTACTAAAGATATAATTAAGAAAAATATGGATTCAATATTAAATATATTATTTGTTAATCATAAAATATTAACAATACAAATACAATAGAAACTTTTATTTTTAGATACACATATATAAATAAAAATATATTTTTATTGTTCTCAATTTATTAAATTAATAAATTATATATATTTATTAATATATGTTTAATTATTTTAACTCAGATATTATTATAATATCGACCATAATATTATAATTATTACTGATACACAGTATAGAAATAAATTAATTGTTTTTATATCTAAAAGATTTATAATATTCTAATGAACAAACAAAAATTTAATATAGCTTATAAAAGTTAGATGTTTGAAAAATTACATTTATAAATCTTGTACCTTACTTAGTTACAAACACATTTAATAGAAAATATATTTAAGATTTTATTTACCTTTTGTATAAACAATGATTATCAATTAGTAATACAAGCTCCTAATATAATAAGTTAAACCCTGCCTTAAAGTATTTCTTTTGTAACTACGAAATTAGAATATAACTAAATATTATGAAATTATTATTTTAAATTGAATTCACAAATAATATTCAAATATTGAATTTTAGGTATTTTTTTTGAAAATTCCAAAAGTATGAATTTTTTTAAAAAGATTGTTTATATTAATTTAGTTATAGTTTTCAAATCTATTATTTACATAGAGAATAAGATATATATTTTATAAAATATTCCTTCACATATATAATTTGAATATATATTGGTAATTTATATTAATTTTTTATAGAAATATTAAAGTGACTCTTTGTACTTCTAATTTATATATTTTTATAAAGAAATAAATAAATTTTAATTATAAAATAATGTATATTATAAAATAAAATTAGTAAAATTATTCAATAGATATATAAAGAATAAGTATTTTCATTAAAAATTCTGTAAATGTAATATATTAATGACATATACAGAATATAATTAAAAAATAAGTTATTCTTAAAACCTACACGTGGAGCTAAATCGGTATGTAAAAATTATTTTCAATAGTTGTTTACCTGTTTTTCAAAATTTTTTTACATTTTATTACATTACTAAATATAGAATGAAAATTTTTTATTACATCCTACAGTTGAAATAGTATTAGAAAATTCATTTATTCATTTCTTTGATAATATTGTACAGTATATCAAAAAATAACTGTAATACTGTTAACTTAAAGTATTACGTAATGTTATTTAATAATTTTATAAAATTTTTTTAAAGTCAAACTTATTTGAAAATATAGAAAAATATTTTTTGCAGTATCATTTTCTTTATTATTTCATCACATGCATTAGATAAATTTTATGATATATTTAGAATATATTTGATAGTAATTTTGTCTTAATTGACTTTTTCCTCCTTATAAATAAATAAACTAAGCAATAAAAATTTTAATCATATATTGATCTAATTCGAAGTTAATAAAATATAAATAAATATACTTTTTCTGAATTAATTCTGAATTTTTTTAATCGTGACTATTCTTTCATTTTAGTAAAATCCAAATATTCTTCTTACGAGAATATTGTTATACCACATAAAATTTTACGTCGATTTCATTATCCTATAGTTCAACATTATCTCTCAAAAATATTAAAAGAATTTTCTAGTTTAAATTTATATAACATGATTTTAAGATATTTATTCATATTAAATATTTAAGAAAATAAAATTCTAGAAATTGATAGTCTTAAACACTTAATCTTAATTGATATTTTTAAACATATATAAAAAAAATAGTAAAATCTAAAAGCTCGATTAAAAAAAATGCAATAATTTTAACTTTATAATATTTTATGAATTGAAAACTCTTAATTGAATAAATATAATTCATAAAAAAAGTAATTATTTTGTTACTATTATTTCAAATTCTCTACTGTTTTATAACATTCTAGGCATATTAGAATTTCTTATACAAAAATTATGAACCTTAAAATTATGACAAAAATAACTCATTTGTTCTTGTTTACGTTTTATATTCACAATTAGTTTATTTAATCATTTTGTTTATCTATAATAAAATGGTATTCAGCAATGTATAAAATTTTTTTAATCTATAAAATTTAATTTATTGAATATTGATTTTATATTGTAATATTTATAAGTATTATAAAGAAATTAGTAAATGAATGAACAAATATTTAGATAATAAATGATAAAATAGTATAGCATATTTTTTAATTGAATATGAATTGTAATTTTAATCAAAAATTCAGTTTTTTGTTATAAACATAAAACTGTGAAATTTAAATAACATAAAATATAATTAAAAGTAATTGAACTATTTATAAATTAATTAAGCCCACAAATAACGTATTTATAATTTTAAATTGAAAACTGTCTTCAAAGAATCCGGATACTTCTGCTCTAGATTTAAAAGCTTATATATGCAGATAAGTAAAACTATATAAGCGACCATTAGTCGAACCATTTTTATGCAAATATGTTAATTTGATGTTGGGCGGGTATTGCAACAGCAACATCAGGCAGCATCGTCAAAAGGGTGAGAAGGTGGGTAATGCAGCTGCCGGGCGTCAATGCATTTCCCGGAAAAGCTGTCGGTTAATGCTAAAATTACTTGAAATGCGCAACTGTGTTAAACGAGCAGCAAAGAGTGGCGAGAACAGGTAAATTGGCTTGTGGCAGCAAGATGGTCTCACTTCGATTTGAAATCTGATTTCTAATATTACTATTCGTTCGGGTCTGAAACTTTTCCTCTAGATAAACAAACAATTTTACTGATAATCATCGAGGTAAAGCTAAATACGAACTTTTTAGTTCCTAATTTTTCTTTATTCAGATGTGCGCACAAAAGCAAACCAAAAATTAAAAGAGAAATTCAGCGATTTATGAAAACCGGTAGATAAATTCCTAAACATTTTCGAAATCTAAAATAATGGTAAATATATATTGCAGAAGATATTTAGAAGAAGTTGTATTTTCAAAATTGAATTTTTGATAGTTATAAAAAAATCAATTTCATTTCGAATAATATTTAATACATATTTCATGCAAAATATATGTTATATTTATTTTGACGTTTTTAATAATATAAAAATTATATTTAAATCTATAATAATTAGAATAGTACTTAATTCTTATTATTTAAAAAATGTATTAGTACAAAGCTTTCTCTCTCTCTTTTTCTGTCTCGTGAATTTAAGAAGTGAATAAAATATGTTCACGTAATTCATTTGCGTCTTCATTTATCGAATTGACGCTGTTCCTTGAGTTGTTGCGACAAGAGAACCCAGGTGTAACATCAAGTGGAATTGACGCATCAGGCGTAACTATACCTAACAATATGTACATGAATTATATATAAAGAGTTATATGCTAATATCGATGAATCTCAAACAACTATTTTAAATTTCAAATTTTTTTTTAATATCTACGTATATTAAAAACACATACATTTATATCTTAATATATACGATTGACGGTATGTATTTACTAATAATTAAAATATTAACTCCTATTACATTTACTAAAGAAAAATATTTTTTATGAAAAGAAAATATTCAAATATTTATATTTCCTCTTAAATTTTGTTATAAAATTTAGCAAATAAAATATTTTCAAAAGTTTTGTCACTTTTCAGTTCTATTGTTTTAGTAAAATGAAGACAGTGGAGAATGCAATTACGTTATTATCATATGAGTATCATAAAAATTAACTAAATGAATACGTATGGTTCTTAGGTTACATTCTTATATGGTAAGTGTATTAATTAAACAAGTGTAATAATCAATATAAATTGATTATTTATTATTCTATTTCATTAATTCTCCACTATATGACTAGTCTTCCCCGCATCCAGTCCATTTCAATAAGCTATGCTTCCATTTCTACATACGCTTACTTTCTTTAAATTCAATTTTTAAGATCTTCCAACCACTATACAACTAAACATTTTTACTAATAAACCAATTATTTTCAATTACGTCTAATTACTATAATTATTTAATTATAATTAATAAGAAATATTTTAAACTGATGTAAAGTATTAATATTTAAGAATATATGTTTTATTATATTTTCAAAAAACTTATTTTATAAAATGCATATATTAATAACATAATTTTTATTTCAGATATAATTTAGTTTGATTGATATAAATTTATAGTTAATGAAATAATATAGTTAATTATATTCTGGTGAATAGTATTTTTAAAAATAAATGAATTAAAAACCAAATTATATAAATGTCATTAAATGTAACTTTGTGAAAGTCAACAAATTCAATTATTTTTCAATTGGAAAATATGATATTGTCAATGCTAAATAAAAAATCAATAGTTTTCTAGAATTATTGTAATTTATGTTAAATTATCAGTAGATTAGTAAAATATAACTTAATCTACTGCATTTATTATTTAATAAATTTGTAAGAAAATCTTGATGTAATTATTTATAAAATTTTCAATATTTGAAATTATTTTGAATACGTTAAAGAATTCATTTAATTTATTATCTAAAATTAATTTAGTTTACACCATATACTATTTTTATATTTTAAAAAATATTTTGAATATTAAATATTTAATTATAGTATTTAAAATTTTTAAATAATAAATAAAAATTAAAACTGATAAAGTTTTTATCCTATTTTATTTTTAATTATTATTTATCTACTTTTAAGGATTACTTTAATTATTTATAATCTTTATTAAATTTTTTTCTAACAATAAATTATCAAATATTTTCATTTGCATTTTTTTAATAAAGATTTTATTGTCACACGTATTAAATATCAGATGATTATAACATTTTTTGTTTTTTCGGAAGTTTTGAGAAAAACATAGTTTGGAAGGGACACATATACGTGCTACTCATGATGTTTAATAAATTTCGTCAAAGAAGTTTTATTTATTCTCTAAAAAAGTAAAATCAGAACTTAGTTGTTCTTATTAATATATTTGACTTTCTTTACTTACTACAATTATAATATAATTAAAATCATAAACTACTAAAATAAATAAAATAATCTTTTGTGAAAATTTGAAATTTTGATGATTATTTTACATAAAAAATAATTATAATAAATATATTCTTGTAATAATTAATTAAATTCAATCTTCTACAATATTAAATTCTGATATTCAAAATGATTTTTTATTTCAAATATGATCTATAGTTTAACTTATAGATATTTTAAAATATTATATAAATACTATTCTTAATATATATTAGCGAGAAATTTTTTATTTTTTCTATATTATTAGCATATTTTAAAAAATATCTTTTTTTCATAATTATTAAGCAATATTTTTAATTTACTGAATTATATGAATTTATTATAATTCTATCAAGAAATATTTATCAAGAAATAGATCAATATTCATTTTTTAACTTTTTTTTTAACGACCTTCATAATTGTATTTTTATATTCCATTTTTATTGAAATTAATTTATAAAATATATATGTATCAATATATACGCAAAATAAATTCTATTAAATTTATGAACCTAAATTGTAGATAATATTAGTCCAAATCAGTAGTTTTCATATTCGTAAATAAATATGCAAACTCCATAAAAAATTATTGATAGTTGATTTCAACTTTAAAAATGAAAATTTGACTTTTTTGATAAATAAATATATTTTTAAAATATCTTAATACTATATATGATTTAATAATTCTGATAAATGATCTCTTAAAACTTATATAAAATCTTAAAATTATTTTATATTCAAACATAATATAATTAAGGAGAATATTTTCAACTGAGAAATAGATTATATAATATATAATATAATTTTATTGTCTGAGTTATTTTATTATTTTCATGAAATAAGTTATCATTTGAAAAATAAGTTGTGTTTATATATATATATATATATTATTTGTTTAATTGTTAATATTTGATTTGCATTAAATATGTGATAATCTTATTATAACAATTTTAATATGGTTTTACCAAAAAAAATTGTATATCATGGTTCTATGAATTTTTAAAAATAATTTTGATTCTAATGTCATTTTACATCATTTTGTTGTACTATGTGCTATCTTTAAATAATTTCATATGATAGTAACTTAAATTTAATAATAATAAAAATTCCAATCAAAATTATACTTATTATTTAAATGTATACTATCATTTATCTATTTATGGAACTAAAATTGTATACAACATATATAAAAAATATTAAATATAATATTTTTTAAAAATAATTTTCAGATTTATTCGAGCTTCTTTTATTCGAAAGTAACTTATTTTTTTATTTAAATTTTATATATATATTCTTTATACCTTACATTTTAAGAAAATTCTGACAATATATATTCAAATATTAAAAGTTAAGTATTTTACTATTATTAATCTTTTATTTAATACTTTAAAAACAATTTTTCAAAATTTTTATTAATTGTAACTTTTTTATAAAATATAATAATTTATTTTAATAAATTTATTTCTTTACTTTTTTTTTCATTCATTTTTTATTATTTTCTTGAATATGCTATTACCAATTCATAATATCCGAATATAATGAAATATTCTATTAATAGCTAGTGATTTAAGGTAATTAAAAAAAATGATAGTCGATAAGCTTTATTTTTTTATGTTAAAAATTATTTGTGAATCTTATACAAGTTTATATTTTAAAAAATAACCTCTTTTTTACCTGTATAAATTATATACATATAAAATTTTACAATATTAATTGTTCGATTATGAATGTCATATATTTTATATGATCGTCATCTGAAGTTTGAAAACAAAGAAATTGACAGATCTATTTCGACCAAAAAATATTTTTATTATATTTTGATTGACATAAAGCTTCTAATATACCTGAATCTTTGCATTTAATTATTATAATCAGTAAGCCATAAACAGATAATTTATATATTCTTTTATTATAAGTATTACTGTAAAATATTATTCCTTTATATTTTTTAATTACATAAATTGATATCGCGACTGCCATTTAAAAATTTATACAAAAAAAATTTGTTCATTTAAAATATATTATCTCATGTAAAATTTCGTTCAAGAGAATAATAATATTTTTCGAATCTATTAATCTTCAAAATGTAATATTATATTTCTATTTTAGAATTTAATATGCTCTGTATTAATATATTACGTATTTACCTAAATTATTTTAGATGATTTAGGTGTAAAATTGTAGACAAATTAATTATTTTTTACGTACTCTACTATCTTGTTTATAGTTTGAAAAGTAATGATTTCGTGAAGATAAAATATATAAAAATAATACAAAATAGTAAAAAAAAAACTTTTCAATTTTAGTAAGTAGTAATTTTTAATGCTTTTATTGTTTTGTAAAAGTTTTTAAAGACTTTTTTTATAAATAATAAATATTAAGTAAATAAATTTAATTTAAAAAGTTTGCATACTTTATACTAATTTTTTCAAAAAATAAATAAATATTATTTATTTGAGTAATTGTACGATACTAAAAAATGCAGAACTTCAAATTCTTACCTGTATTTCTGCACTCGTCTTTATCGTGAATATTACATTGCAATACCCATCTCCGTGCAATTCTAGCAAGTTCATCGTCCCAAAACTGTAATTTTTGTTTTAAAATACTTGTAAATTAAAATTCATATGAAATAATTGAAAATGAAATAATGTATATTAACAAATTATAGAAATATTTTTAGAAGTATGTGAAGATATTATTAAATACATGTGAAACATATTTATTTTATTTGAATAAATATAATGAATATATTAAATTTTATAGCAAATATTGTTCAAGTAACTCAAGAAAAATATAATTTTTCGTGATAATGAAAAAGTATATTACCACTTGCATCATGACCCCCGTTGTACCATGATTTTTCCATCTTTTTGCAATTTCTTCTCGGAATGAGTTATGCCAATGCAAAATCCACCTGATTTCTTCATCATCTAGATCACCATTCTCAATATTTGCACAGTTTGGTCCAGAATCATCGTACTTCAAAAATTTATTTAAAAATGTTAAAAATTGGTCTGTTATAGTAGTTACATAATAACTTTTATTTTCATTTACATATGATACGTATATTTTATAACAAAATTAATCTAACATATATTTGTTTATATTCGAAATATTTTTTAAATCTTTGCAATTTTATTAATTAGTATTTGTATATTCGATTGTTTTATTTGTCTCATTAATTTTTCAATTGTGTATTAGCACTATATTCTAGATTTTAAATAGCAGATAACAATTCTTAATTTCTAAATGGTATTTCATATGGTATCTATTTTTAAACTAAGTCTAGTTAAAAATATAACGAAAAATATTCAAACCCATTTTTTAATGGTTTATAATCAATAAAATAACAGCAATTAATAATTTAGTAATAAAACTGAGTTATTGTTACACAAGAAAAGTTTATTTAAAAAAAAATAAGGAAAAATAATTCTTATTAAAATTAATACATAAAAGTATTTTTACAATAATAATAACTAGTATCAATAGCAATCACCATTATTTTTATAACCTATTCATCATTAACCTACTTGATCATTTTCTAAAATATCTTAACTACAAAAATAAATTATTATTTTTTATATAATTTACAAGAATAAATAAATAATTTAGTACTATTAATTGGAATCAATACAAAATTTATATATTTTTATGATTTGCATTAATTACAAGTATCTACTAACTTTGTTGATGTTAAATTCCTATTAAATAATGAATATATATGCACTTAAGCTTTATTTGAATTCCGTCGAAAACATACTTTACTTTACGCTACTATTCACGCTCATTAACCGTCTCAACGTTAATTTTCTGCCATGAACTGTATTTAATTGCTTAACGATCTTACACGAAGTGAAGTTAGCACTTACAAAGATTCTTTGCATTCAATAAAGCTTGATTAATTATTCTATCTTTTATTAATCCAGCAGTTTATCTATTAAATTATCATGTATTTAAAATGAAAATAGACTTTATTTAAATTTACTGTAAAATTTTTTACATAATAACCATATCCTTGAATTTATTTATATTTTATTTTATAAATTCGTATTTTAATTAATAGTATGATTATATTATGATTATTATTATTATTATGTTACTTTGATCATAAAGATAAAACTTAACATATACTTTTTAAAATTATGTATATATAAATTCAGATTTATCTTTATAATTCGATCATATCATTATTTATGTTCTAACATTTAATGTAATATTCTTTTTAAAAACATATTTATATAAATCAATAAATTACATGTTTCTATTCAAACTTGTAATAATTGTCTATCAAAAAAACCTTCATTAAAGTTACGTCAAATCAAATTTGTTGAATTAATTCGTTACTATACCAAAATTTTAATAATAGTAATTAAATTATCCAAAATCATAAGGATATTATATATAATTAGTAAAAAAATATAAGTTGAAGTCATTTGAAATATTATAATATTAGAAACTAACAGTATTTCAGTTTTTATTTAAGTTTATGTATAAAATATTTTTTAAGTATTCTTTTTAAAACGGGCAAAATAATTATATCTCTGAAATGCTAAATGATGACATCTAGTACGTCTTTGTTTACAAATTAAACTAACAAAATGACTCCGAATAAAATTATAAATCAGTTAACTATAATTATTAACACATGTAAATATGTTTAGAAAGTGTATAAAAGTAGATTAATTACAAGCACAGATCCAAAGAAAAGAAACAAAAGACGTAAAATGTAACACTTGCTATTTTTTTCTTATCTTGACGATCTATTCTTCTAACGATATCTTGTATTGATTAAAAAATTAATTATAGTGATTACTTATTTGTATAAATATCATATTTTTAAAATATAATTACTTATTTATATAATTCGTTCTTTTACAAAATTATCAACTGATGTGTATCAAATTCTATAAAAAAAAAATAATGCGAATTAAAAAATATTTTACTTTAATGCTTGAAGAAATATTGTTTCTATTCATAAAGTATTATTTATATATTAATTAAGAATACTTAAAGAATAATTCAGTGATATCTTAAATAAATAATTTTTTATTAAATAATTATGACTATCTTTATTAAATATTATGGCTCTAGTTCATATTCAAAGGATCGTAAAGAATAATATTAATTTAAACACTATAATCGTCAGCTTCAATGTAAGCGCATGTGAGTAAATATGCTACATAAACATGCTTTACGGGATTGCACTGATATTGAGGTCCTATGAATTTTTGAGTAAGTACCTTTTCATTCGTGACAATAAATTATGCGTTTTGAGACGGTAAGGCATCGACGAAATACCAAAGCAATAGTTTTCCGAAAGTCTTCCAATACGTGCTTCAGGTTTATATCTTCTGATCTATTGTTTTAAATTAACGAAAAAATTCTACGATCCTAGTTTTGTTTGTTTATAAAATTTATTCTACTCTCTTTTATATGTACATATACATTAAAACTGCTTACTTTATTAAAATTTACCTACACGTGTTTTCAATATTAATTTCTTTGTAGCTTAATTTCATTTAAATAATTCTTGAAAAATATTTATTAAAGAATTGCTTGCAAAAAATATATATAAGTAATTGATTCGAATAGAAAATTTTATTCAAAATAATACGTATCATTTTTTACACACAAAAATGATATTATGAAAGAAAAAATTATTCATGGAATCTAATCTTAATAGAAAACCCTCTATACTTATATGAATATTCTATACATATTGTAGAGAAAAAATTTAAATACGTAATCAATTAAGATAATTAATGCAACATCAAATACTTATTTCTAATAAATTTAAATATAAATTATAAATGTTTAATTACATATCATATCATATTTTATTTTTTTTAAATTTGTAGTTAGGCAGCATTTAAAATTTCCATTATATTACATGAATTTCTAATTTATAATACAACTATCGATATATAGATAAATTAACAATAAAAAGTTAAAAATAGAACTCTAATTCAAATAGAATAAAATTTAAGAATTTATTTAAAAAAAAAATTAAAATGGTAAACATATATAATATAAGTAAAATACCTTTATAAAGCTGAATTATTTATAAATCAATACTTTTTATTGAAAATTTACGCAGTATAAATTATAGAGATAAAAAATATTTATGTATGCGATGAATATTTTTTAGTTTTTTTTTTTAATTTATAGTTATGATTTAAAATACAAATAAAATCAATCTTGTTTGTTTATTCTATTATTAAATATGAATAATACATATATTTTTAATATATCTTTTTCAATATTTTTAACTTGCATCAAATAAAAAAAATTTGTGATAATATAAATAATGAATTTTTAAAAATGATATGCTTTAAAAATTGAAATAATAGGTTACTTCTTTAATATTATACGTAAAGTATATCATAATAAATTTAAAATAAGAATTTTAAGAAAATATTTCAAAAGGAAAAAATTCTGAATAAGGATTGAACAGAATAATAGCTTGAATAAAAAACAAAATATACTTGAATAATTTTAATTATGCTTTCAGTAATATTAGTATAATTTTTTTATAAATAAATATTAAGATTATTTGTAATCGTACTTGAAAAAATTTAATTAAACTTGTTATCATTTAAATAAGTAAAATTTGTTAAATTTATTTTTAAATAATAGATGAATTGTAATTAAAATTTTATAATTTTTTATATATTTCTCTTATATATTAAAGTTAAAATATTAAAAATAAAAATATCTTAAATAAAAAATGAATAAATTATATAAAAAATATCTAATATTTTCGCAAATAAAAATTTTCATGAAACCTACTATATAGTTATGTGTATGTTTTATAATACTAAAGTACTGAAAAAGTATATTATTTTTAGTATATCTATGTCATGAAAATAGATATATAGAAAATATAGAACACGAAACATTAAATAAAGTACTGAATTTGTATTGACTGACTATTTAAATTGAACATTATGATTCTTTACTTCTGTGCAAAAATAATTTAAACTTCATTACATAAAATAGCATAAAGGTCGTTGCTTACAATTGCATTAGATAAAAATACTTACTGGAAAACGACACATAGTGTGATTCTCACAATTTGACAGTAATAATCTGTATCATCGTCGACAACCGATTCTCCTTGGGTTTATGAAATGTAATGCTACACTCATCAAAGCAACACCTTCATTCTTGCGAGTACTCCATTCATTTCGTCTATGCTAGCCGTCTTGTTTGTTTCCTTCCTTTAAGTGATGTGGTATTGAGTAGCGTTTTAGTTTTCGTGTGTATTTCATCTAACTTGTGATCTGAAACTTGCAGTGAATATGTCTTTTAAACTTATTTCCTTTCGAATTCTTTAAATTTTCAATCATATATTTCAATGAATACTTTACTTCAAACTAATCGACGATGATATAAAATTAGATAACTTTTGTATACCTCCTTAAATTTATTTACTTCGTATTACCGCAATCAAAATTGTGTTCGTGTGAAGTATATTCATATTCAATGTTTTTACAGCACTTCATTGAATTTAAGTAAATCAAAGACTGTCAAACGTCACTATTAACGAAGCTATTCACCTGATCAAAGGTTAAGATAATATTGCGTAACCAATAAATGCTTTTGTTTTTTGACGTATGCATATTGATAATACTATATAGAAACATGTCTACATTTTTACATTTCTTAATTTCAATACTGAATTTTTTAATTTTCGTTAAAATTCAAATATTGGTTTTAATTTGAAGGTGTACGAATAACTATAATTGTCAATAATTAAAAATTGAATATTTAAATAAATTTAAATTACTTTGTTTTGTTCTATTGAATACAAGAATATTAAAAAAGAATCATGAAAATCAAAAATATTTTTATTAAGTCTTTATACTCTAACAATAATGTACAACTAAGATTCATGACAAATACGTATATTTGATCATAAATTTATATATAAACATAATTAAATAGTTAAAGCTTTATTTTAATAATAATATTATTTTACTTATAGATCATTGATTTTGATAAAATATTTACATAACATACTATTTATATACTTCATATTCTATTTAAATTTTTATGTCATTACACTAGTCTTAATAAAATTATTGATTTTGAACTCATTCTAAAATATTCAAAATGATTTGCATAATTTTTTAAGTGATTTTAATATATCGTAACTAATTACAGGTACAACTTTAATTAATATTCTAAATTTTATAGACAATTCAGTTGGAAATAGACGCTTTTAATTTTTAGGTTATATAGTATTCAAATGAAAATTTATCTATTTTATATAATTTTCAATTTAAAGTTAAAATTTATATAGAAAAATAATTGTAAATACTTAATATAAGTGGAATATATATGTAATTGGAAGATAATTGAAAAATACAGTCTTTATGCTCTTCTCGCTATAGTTTCCTATCTTCTAACGTCCTTTTTTCACTTTGCCTAACTCCCAGTTTCCCCCCTCCCCCTATGCAATTCACCTACCCTCCCCTCTCGGCTAGTTCCTAAACTTTTAACACTCACGTTGTTGACATATTTATCTTGTCTTTTACTCCTCCTGCCTTCGTTCTGCAAGCTAGTCCACTGGCACTGTTAGATTCTAAATCCGGGCCTGCCCTTTCCTCGTATCATAAAGGCCGCTTTTTTCTCTGTATTTCCACTTTGCTCCGCGTTCGTCTTTCAACGCTTATTTGCGCTCTCTTATCCTCGTTCCACCTGCCACTTCTTTCTGCAATGCAGTCGCTCCGCCTACCCCCCTCTGACGCCATTCTCTCTTCCTGCCTCCGTCCCTCCCACCCCTGGCCTATCCTCCCTTTGCTTTCCCCCTTAGTGAACTTTTTAGTCCAACATTCTGCGTATTTTACTGCTTTAGCTTTAAACACGGTCGTACTCACCCATCTACAACCTCACTCTTTGTTGTCTCTTGCTCTCCTCTCGCTCCTCTCCCTCCACTGTTATTTTTTTCCCCTCCCCCTTTTCCTCCCCTCTCCTTTCATTCTTGCTCCACCTTCTTCCCCATTTCCCCCTCTAGTATTTTATTTCCCTTTTCGTTACCTCCTTCCCCTTTTTCTCCCTTCGCTTTCTCTTTTTTTTTTCTGTTATTTCGCCCTCCCCCTGTCGTCCCTTTTCTGTATCTTTATCACCGCCCGTTGTCTTCCCCATGTCCTTCCTTACCTTTTTTTGTTTCCCATCTTCCCCCCTCACCTCCTCCTTCTTCCTGGGCCCCTCTTCTCCTGCCCGGCCCTCCCCTTTCTCATCTCCCTCCTGTATTTATTATCCTTCTTGTTTCTTTTCGCTTCTTCGATTTCAACCCCCATCACCCCCCCTCCCCCTTTTACTTCCCTCGCCCCACTGCCATCTCTGTCCGTTCCCATACACCACAACCTCCGCCCATTTCCCCTCTTCTCCCTTCTTCATCGCTCTTTGTCCCCTTTCTTACCTACCCTTTTATTCATTTTTGTTGTTCTGTCATCTCTTCCTCTCTCCCTTTCTTTTTTGTCCTCCCTCGTTTCTCCCCTGTGCCTCCCCCGCGTCTGCCTCCCCCTCCTCAGCTCTTGCACATCATTTCCCCTCAATGCACCTCCGCTTAGTCCTTCTCCTTTTCCACCTCCACCTCTCCCCTCTAGTCATACCGGATTAACTCCTCATAACACGCTCGTTTATAGGAGATTTTATAGATTCCCCCGCTTCCTTGTTCAGTATCAGACTCCTCCATACTCACACTCGCACATAATGTTTTTTATTTCCCTTTCACCGTGCACTTTCTTGACCGTTGCTTTTCTCTCCGTTCACGTAGCTTTACTCGCTCGCAACGACCACCTTTTTGTTTGTTGGTCCCATACTATTCTTTCATTACAAGCTTCTTTTCGCTTCTGTTATTACTTGTTGTTTAGAGTTTTTTACTCAACTATTAACTCCTTTTTCGTCCTCCTTGCGCTGACCATCTCTCTCTCTCTCCCTCTCCTTCCCCTCTCTTACCCTCCTTACTTCCCTCTGTAACCTTTACCTCCTCTCTGTATTTGCCTTACCTCTCTTCGTGATTTTATGCCGTCCCCATCGTCCCTCCCCTCCTGGCCCTCTCTGCGTGTCAGGTCTAACTGGCGACCCTGCACTCGGACTTCCCTTTCAGTCGGTCTTCGACACTGCCTTGTTTGACCCTTATTGCTCAGACCGTTGTGTCTCTATTCTCCTCTTTTCCCATCGCTCCTGACGTGGCGGCCGCCCACCCTCGCTAGCCCGCTAACCTTTTCTTTTCTCGTCATTCTCCCGTATCCCCCTTCTACTACGCCCCTGTCTCCAGTTCTTTGCCGCCGCTGCCCCCCCCCCCTCTTTGTCAACTCTCTGTCTTCACTGTTTTCACTCCACCTCCATTAACATTTAATTCAAGCAAATAAATATTCTGTAACATAATATACAAAATTAATAGTCTTCGATAAAATATTTCTTCCGATCTCTTCATCAAAGTGGATTCATTTATAATCTTCATAATAATAAAGTTTCAAGTAATGACCGAATATCTAATAAAATAGTCGAGCAACTTCCGAATAAATCATTTCACTATTATCCCAATATAACTTC